>CM027847.1:12601923-13902763 GCA_016097595.1 Eucalyptus pumila
TCCTGTTGGAAAATTTGCACAATGTGTTCCATGTATCAATGCTGCAGAAGTATTAGCCCGAACCTAGACACATACTCGATCATGAAGCCATCAAAGTAGATGAGAAAATGAGGTGCTTGAAAGAATCGATACAAGTACTAGATCGAAAGGAACAAGTTCTTCGGACAAAGAAAATTCCACTAGTTAAGATATTATGGCAACATCATGATATGGAAGAGGCCACGTGGGAAAGTGAGAAAGAAATGAAGGAAAGGTACCCTCATTTATTTAATGAGACGAGATATCCAATTTCAAGGACGAAATTTTCTAAGGAGGGGAGAGTTGTGGCATCCGGAAATTTAGACAGCCCTCAAATATGCAATGGCCATGAGTAATCGATGGGAGCATCGTCGGTACCACATTTGGCCTAGTCTCATCGCCACTCGATGTCCCAAAATATTTACTTTTGGAGAAAAAGAAATTCGTCTTTGAATGGCCATATGGACAATCGCACCAACGGCCACGTTATTTTTACTTCTTGGACCGGCAATCACGCAACAAGAGAGGTCTTTGGACTTTGATCGATTGAAAAAAATTTAGTGAGTTAAAGGAGCAAGGAAAATTCGGTCACAAGTGGGACGAGTATGCATGCATGGGAGTGGAGCTCATCCACGTCCAACCGCCTCATCTTTCCCCATTCGGTCGACATTGGGTCAACTAAATTAAGGGTGTTGACTGAAGCAAGGCCAGCGGAGGCCACGTTGCTTCGGAAGTCGCCGCTAGCAGGGCTCCAAGGTGTTGCAAATGGAAGACACGCTCTCCCCACCTGCCTTCTCTCTTGCTGCCACCGAAAAACCTGCATGCAAAAGTTAATTAATCAATTAACCAAAGAAACAAAAGAATTCGGAATTGAGGAGAGGAGAGAGAGAAACCGAGAGTGAGCAGAGGGCAAGCGAGTGAAAGAGAGAGAGAGAGAGTTCGAGCAAGAGAGTTGGTGAGTGTGCAGCGAAGCGGGTGAACGGCGGAGGGGAAGAAGAGACCGCCTTCTGCCATGATCGAGTTGCCGCCATCAACGCCGCTTGTCTCCGCCACCGTTGAGCCGAACCCAAGACTCACGAGCCCCTATTTTGCTTGAAATTGAACTAAAGAGCTTGAGGCAAGTGAAAGTCCATTAACCTATATCATGTTGTGTTGTTGTTGTCTAGTGTAGTGCAATAGACTTGGAAATATTGGGTTGTGGATGTTGGATGCTGGATTTTAAATGAGTAGAAGTAGTTCTCTTTGAATTAGTAAACTGTTTCGTAGAAAAACTGCATGACCTTTGGTGATTCCGTGAATTTTCTGTGATTATCTAGTCACAATTGGACTTTGAACCTTTAATGAAAGTTGTAGGAAACATCCTTAGAAATAACATATCAAAATTTGAGGATAAATGAACAAGGTTTGGTCAATAAAACGATTTTCTTTGTAAATGTTAAATCTGGAAGCTATTACAGAATGTTAATAAAGAATATAGCAATTACTGCTCTTGATATACAATGAATCTGAATTAGTGTTTTTCATAAAACCTTTTCCATTAGGTCTTATTTATAACATGTCAAATTTTTAGAATTTTCTGAGTTCATTTAGCGGTTATTCCAAAATTGTTACCAAACTGTGCATTGTGATGTTTGAGCTGTTTTGTTCCAAATTTGCTCAAATTGTCCCGAAGGTGAATGCATCTTGAGTTGTTATTTGACATAATGATATTGGCATTCAACATATTATGCAATATTGAGATTTGATGAAGATTCATGGGACATCTTGTGATTGAATTGAAAAGTGTTTTTGAAATTAAGATGTTAATTGTTACCGTTGGACCCTCGGGTCAACGATGCCCCGGAGTCGGGATGCCCAAAGGATCGAATGAGTCGATGCCTTGTGGATGCCTGGGGACCGTAGTGCCTCAGAGGTTTTTCCGGGAGCATCAAGATGCCCGGTGGTATGTCGGTACGTAATTCCGGAGGTTAGGGGTAACCATGTCTATGGCCCTAGTGACTCGCAACGCCAGGTGGGGTGCGAGATGCCCGGAGATGTGTCACAACGCTCTGGATGCCCGGTGGCCTTGTGGCCAGATGCCGGAGGCTTTCGCGATGCTAGATTGGGTGCGAAATCCCAGAAGGACGCAAACATTGGTCCTTTGGGGATAAAACCGTTTGAATGATTAAAACTGATGGTTATATTAAGTGTGAGTGTGTTCTGGTTATGGGATTAAATTGTATGGCATGGAATGGGACGTGTCATAACAGTTTGGCCCTATGATTGGGACTCATGTGACTGGACATGATGCATCTTATTTGTTGAAACTGCACTGGTCATTGCATTGAAGAGTTATATTGTTTTGATGCACATTCGTTCTTTGATGACTTGTCTTGCCTATCTTGCATGAAATTGGATCGTGATGGCTCGCATAGTATAGTTTAATGGATAGTTTGCTGTTGAGTGGTTGTACTCACCCTGTATGGGGACTAACATTTCAGACTACAAGATATGCCTCTACTACCAGTTACCCCCGGCACATTCTATGGCATACCGGTCGATCTTGAGTGTGAGTGTACGGAGCACCACCATCCCAGATACGAGGGTTGGTTTTTGTTCGAGTGTGGATACTAGTCATGTATGACGTTGGTTCTCTCACCGGCCTAGTGATTCAGGAGTTTTTGACGGTGTTCGTCCATTGTGATGGGAGTGCGTTGTTATTACCCGCCACCAGCTAATGAACTGGATGTGACCGAGAGTGATGGTCGGCAGATGAAGCATTTTTGGACTGCCGACACTAACCGATGGACCTATGTATATGGCTGTTAAAGTAAAAAAAAAAACAGAGTCGGGTATCTTTTGATACGTAGCCGGGTATAGAAAACTGCAGCATTTTGGTGTACCGACAAAATGTTGTCCATTAGGTTTTATGTAAATAAAAGTGTTCAGCTTTTACCTATAAATGTGTTTAGTAGTTGTGCATCGTTTTGAATATGGGTTAGGGAGATGTTGAATATGCTTCCGCTACATTTTCTGTGCAGGGACCAATGTAAGAATTATGAACCCCCAAGACTCATGGACTTCATGAGAATATTATGGGATCGTAGTAATAGACCTTCAGGTCAAGAGAAAGCAAGCAAAAAAATAATAATATTTGTGGCGACCCCAACAGATCGGGGCTGTTTTGTGGGGGCCACACATGTAAACAATGCATAACACAAGATTGAAGATTAATGCATGTCACTTTGCTGCATTGAGGTAAACTACGCCCACACAAGGATCTTATAGGCATTTCTCTAATTTTTGTGTGGAGAATATTAGATCAAACTCCTTGCAGAACTAACATTGAGAAGCTGAAACCTCACTATCTTACCTATTATAGATTGCTTCTAACGCAATCCTGAAAGCTCCCATTCCCAAATGTTCAGCAGGAAAAGTAGCCTCCTTTGCACTTTGTCAGCTAGTCATCAGCCAGTCTTTAGTTCCACCAAGGCTTCAAAACTCAAGATTGCAGCTGGTGTCACAAATGGCATAGCTTACCTGGTATTCGAGGTCATTATTTGCAAAAAAAAAACATGTGCGGCTGCTTTCCAGCCACCTCCAGGAAGCCCCCCGAATTCTTAATATGTCACGGACCACCTAAACTTGAGTATCACAAATTTTTTTAATATACACAAACAGATAGATAGATGACTCTCCATTTTTAATGCTTTTTTTCCAAACTAGATGTCAGCACCCGCTAGACTTTTAAAAAGATGATGACTAAAGTTGCACAGCAGTTACTGAACAAACCAAACAAAGTGTCGTGTCTTTTGATAACTGTTCAAAGATTTAGAACTAGCGTGACGAAAAGCCCAATATGGACTTGACAGCCGAATTAGATAATCTAAGAAAGGACAAGATCCTTAGAGTGGTTACAACCTAGATATCTCTGCTCCGATCAACAGAATCATTGACTACAAATGTTGCCTGAACTCTCTGTGTTTGCACACAGCAATTTTATTCTTTCCTATCATATTAGAAGTGCTATTTTGGTCAATGTCTGGCTTAGTTGTCCATCTCTTGTGCATCAAAGTAGCTAGCGTACTCATCAATTGACAGAACCTTTTTGCATAGAAAAGACATGACCAGAAAGAGGGTCAACTGGAGGAAGAGAGAGAGAGAGAGAGAGAGAGAGAGAGAGAGAGAATCAAGTTGTTGGAGTTCTCATTCTGGATGAAACAATGTTGAACACAGACAACTTCTGTGATTACTCAAGTCCCTGAGAACTTGAGTGATTTTTATTCACTTTACTTGCTCTTATGTATTACCTAGACATCTTCAATAGCAATTTTATTAGATACACAACTTTATCCTTATAACAACTTTGAAAGCTTTCAATAAACTTGACACCATATACTTTTCGAAAGCTTTCAGTAACCTTGACACCATATAACTTTTGTCGAACTATTGTTGTTTAAAACTTTTGTGTAGACTTTAGATAGAAAGGGTTTGTGTGGGCTTGCTTTTCTTTCTTTTTAGTGATCTACCTTAACCATTGCTAGCAAGCCTTTTTTTTTCCGGAATGCATTGAGCACCTTGTCTACTTAGCTTCTAAAGTAGTTTTGATGGTTGTGCAACGCGAATTATACTTGTGGCAACTCTGTCTTTTCCTGTTCTAATTATGAGGGTTGTCATGGACTAGAAGTTATGACCAATTGCCAATTGATTATGTTTTGTTGGGCAGTGTTATATCAATTTACAAATTGAAAAGGCCCCACAATATGTAGCATTTTGGTATCTCAGGTTTGTTTTTTGAAGGTGATGTGATTGATTGATCTCTTGCATTGAATAATAAGGGAGAATCTAGCTTGTAATACTCTAGCTGACCATTTAGCTTGAAGTAAATACGTGAGTGTGATCATTGATTTGGAGGAAATTTTAAGTCTGGCTAGGTGCTACAATGGGCAGGAATTTATGTGGCTAACTAAGCATTAGTACATGCATTGGCATGCCAAAATGGTTTTGTTATGAGGGCATTTTGAGCAACTGATGATGTTGAATTTATCAAAGAAAATAAGACAGTACTTTAGGTTGGTTTAGGTAAATCAACTAACACCCTTCAATCTCCCAATATAAAGATGAGGTTTTTGTGATGACGTAAAATGTAGAAAGACTAGAAGGAGTTATATTTTGAATCTATTGAAGACAGGGGTAGTTAATTGTAGTGTGAAGTGAAAAGATATGTTTCTACATTGCTTAACATAAGTGACTTGTTACTGTTGATTCTAGGTAGAAGAACAGCCCAAGTGCCATAACTTGGCACAGGGGGACACTTAAGTGCAATAACTTCAAAACGGTACACTTAAGTGCCACTTTCTTTTCTAGTGGGACACTTATAGTGCCACCCGCGGCGAAATTTGTTTTAAATCCTACGTGGCAATATTTTATAATTTTTTTTGCCTACATGGCCGCCGAAGAGCCGAGTCGGCTCTAACTCACCGTAAACGACGTCGTCTCGCATAATAAAAGCCCAAAATCTTCCAAAAACGACGCGTCTCCCCAAATGCCCCAAATCTAAAACCTAAATGCCAAAATCCCCATTGAAGTGCTCGAATCCAAGTCTCGAACCCTAATTTTCATTTGCCCAAAATTCCTTCGTCGAACCTTGGAAATGGAGAGCAAGTGACTCGTAGCAGCGCCCTTAATTTCCTCTCACCGAAGCGAAGGAGAAAGCCAGCGTTTCTGTTTTTGTGGGTTACCGAGTCCAAGAAGAACATCATGGACTCAAATCAATCATGGGAGAAGATTTTATGGATGCGCCCCGATATAAAGAAGCGTCGAAGTGCAAATACTTCAAATGGATCGATGCGGTTCTCTCGACCGAGCCACGCGAGATGATATAGATCTACTTCATAAAAAACAGCAATCTCCATTCGTGTTTGTGGACGACTTGGACGATGTTGACTCAATGCAAGCTCAAGCATCTTCAGTTAAACTTTTTTCAAGAATGAAGTCTCAATGCACGCTCAAGCATCTTCAACTAAACCTTTCAAGAATGAAGTTTCAATGATGAAAATTGAACGAAAGTGTTACCAAGCATTTATTATGGTGTTGTTTTGTTGTCTATTGTACTTTATGATGAAATGTAAAGTACTTGAAAATGAGAAAAGTTTCTCCGACTGTCATACTTAAAAATGGTGTTGTTCTGGATTAAACATAGGCATTTTTTCTTTTTGAAAGATGCGAAGAAGTTTGTATTGTTCCACAAGATCATTGTGGCTTTGTTGTTGTTTGTGCTATCATATGGAGTTGCCATAAGTTAAATTACCATCATCTTTCTATTTTGATGCAGATTCATCTTCTCGTTTTGATGCAGACCAACATATACACAAGACAAACATGAGTGATTACCCGAGCGCCATAAGTTGTATTTAATAATCACTTAAGTGCTAGTCGCGATGAAAAATGATCACTTAAATGTCAAGTTATTATTAAAGTGATCGGTTAAGTGTCACTTATAGTTAAAAGTGAAAAGTTAAGTGCCAAGTTTTTTAGAATATGACCAATTAAGTGCCAATTACGCCAGCCACCACCACCGCCGCACCACCAACCATCACCACTAGCCACATTACACACTAGGCACTCCAGTCACCACCATGCTGGTGGTGTTGCTACACAAGGTAAGCTAAGCCTTGCACTAGCTTGCACTAGTACATATGGTGTAAGATGTGCAAACTGCACACTTGTACTAGGTGTAGGTGCATTTGTTCTTAACCCTATAACCTCCACCACAAACCCATAATCACCGGGCATCACCACCAGGCACACCAAAGACCTCAAGTCACCACATTAGCACCCCAGCCACCATATTAGCACCCCAACAACAAACTCAGTACCACCAAACATCACCTTCCACCACCACCAAATATACCAGCACTCCAGCTATCACCACAGAATACCAACAGAAAGAATGACAAGTAAAAGTAGAATCCATGACAAACAACAACAACATAAATTGACAAGCGATTGCAGCAAAATCATTTCATTGATATTGAAATTAAGTCTGACAACATCAATGAATGACAAATTAAAGAAAAAAAGAAGAAGATAACCATCCATAGTAAAAGTCTAACAACATCAACGTTTACATAACTGTTTTGACTCCTAAGCTCCACAAATCCTATCACATCTCATCTCATCAATCAATATGCACGACACCCCTCGCTCGTGCTCCTTTTGATTGGCCTTTCACTTGATTCATAATTCTTGCACTCTTTCTAACTGACGTGCAACTTCTTCTTCAACCTTCAAGTATCCACCTAATCCGGATGGAGCTGCAAATGTCTTAGGCCGAATTGATTCAAAAGGAGTTGGAGCTGGAGTTGAGCTGGAGTGGGTTCTTTCTCTTCTTTCTTGTTGGCAATTGATGTTTTCTTTTTTGTTGGTGCAGCCGTTGATTCTTGAGTTGAGCTTGAGATAAGAACCTCTTAATTTCTCCCAGGCTACAAAAACAATAAATTGTTAGCAAAAGTCTATAGCATAAATTAAATTAAATGCAGCCAATAAAACTTACATTGAGAATAACTGCTCCAAAAGACGCTCATCTCAGATAAAGGCCATAGTCATATTGTCTTAACCTCTTCCCATGTGCCCCTTCTTGTTTGAATAGGGCGTCACTTTCAGGAACTTGTGATATGTTGGCTCTTTTTCTTGCTTTATTGGGCCCTTCAACCTACAACCAGGGCTTCTTTGACCAATTTTCAGGCGTCTTCTAGATGGCCTTTGTGTAGCCGCCCCTTCACCTGGCCTTGTTCTAGTTGTCCTTTTGTGTAGCCCTTCAACTTCAGTGACACCTCCTTCTGTTGGGCCTTCTGGTGGTACTAGTGGTGGTACTTATGGTGCCCCTTGCAGTGATTCTTCTTGTGACCCCTGTGATGATCCTTGAGGTGGCTCTTGTGATGGCCCTTCGATTGGTAGTTGAGTTCCAACTTGCTTTCTTTGAACTCCGAGAAAGAGGCCAAAAGATACCATAAATATAATATCGAGACATATAATAATATAAAGAAAATGAAAAACCGAACACAAATGATTGAATTTACCACTAGGTATTTCTTTCGCTGCTGAAGAACTGTCGACTGCACTGGCCGTGATGCTGCTTGGGCTAATCCTTCAGCTGGTCATGATGCTGCTTGGGTCAATCCTTCAGCTGGTCGTGATGCTGCTTGGGCCAATCCTTCACCTGGTTGTCTTCTACCTTGCCTTCTTCGAACAGGCTGTTCAGTTTCATGACTTACTGAGGTTATTCTTGTGATCTAACAAACACATTACATACAAGGCCAAAAAGGATATTATGTACATTTTTATGATAAACGACAAAGCAACATAAACATAAAATAAATTTCATGACTTACCAGGGTTCTACTTGTTGACTGAAGAACAATTGACTCACTTGGCCCTACTGTGTGCATTTCTCCAACGGTTTCTTCACTAGAACCTTCACCTTACCTCAACGGTTGTTGTTGCTTCCTCAATTGACAACCTTTAATATTGTGGCCTGCTAGGCGACAATAAGAGCACGTTATCTTTGCACCCCGCCTGCTCATTCTTTGCTGACCCAAGACCTCTCCCTCCGCCATTCTTCATCTTTGCTTTGTCCTTCCAATTTTCTTTTTCAGTGGTAAAGGTTGAGGTGCTTCATGATCCGTGGGCTCCCAAAACTTGCTACTTCTAATTGGCTACATCATGAACCGATAGGAAGCAAGATATTTTGATTTATGATACCAATCATCGATGTAATCATCGTATTGTCGCCCTTCAACTCGGATGGCACATATGGCATGTGCACATGGAATTTTACTTACTTGCCATGCTCTACATGAACACTTCCTACTTCCTAGATAGACAACATACTTATCAACACCCTTCATTATCTCATATCTGTCATCTCCATTCCAAATGGGATGACAATGCCTACTTGCAGCCAAGTTTTCATCCAATTTCTTGGCAATCCTAGGACCATATTGTCTTGTCCACTTTGCAGCCTCATCTCTTTGTTTCGGCATCGAGTCATAACCGCAACTCGTATATCTTCAAGCATTGAGATGACTGGTTTGCATTTGGCATCTATTATCTTTGAATTAAATACTTCACAAATGTTGTTGTTGACGTTATCGCACTTAAACTCCTCACTGAAAAATGCCCTGCACCAATGCTTCGGTTCTAGTATAAATAGGGTAGCATAACCTTCCTTTGTCAACCAAAGCAATCATTCTTTGGCTATTCTAAAGTCAGCCATGTTTGCACTCTTTGTTAATTGCCAAAATTGCAATTGCAGCTTATCCCCTTTGTAGGTCTTTGCCCAATTTCCGTATATGTGCCATGCACACATTCGATGTTCAGCATGGGGCAACAACTCGGCTATTGCCGGAACCAATCCCTGCAATAATTCAAAGTTAAGAAATACTAGAGCAAATTACATGTTCATATTACAAAGCAAACTATTGACTCAATTTTTCAAAAAGCAAGCATTACCTTTTGTTAGTCGCTCATGAATGCCCACCATTTCCCGTTTGTTATCTCCAAGTCAGCCATCAGATTTTTCAAGAACCAGGACCAATTGTCCTGGTTCTCAATCTTTACAATAGCCCAAGCTAGTGGGAACATTTGGTTATTTGCATCTCTTCCAATCGCTGCCAACAATTCTCCTTTGCACAAGCCCTTCAAGAAATAGCCGTCCAATCCTATAATCCGTCTACAACCAGCTAAAAATCCTCGTTTGCACGCATTAAAACACACATAGAACTTATCGAACTTGGTCCCATGATCAGGAAGCGGCCTCTCAACCACCTCTACATACACTCTACTTGTAGGGTTTTGCAGCCTACACTCCCAAGCATACTCCCACACCTGCCCATATTCCTTAGCATACTGACCAATAAGTATTTTTATCACCTTTTGCTTTGCTCTTTTGCACTGATTCCTAGATACATTGATGCATACACGCTCCTTCACCAGCATTCTAAAGTTAGAGATTTTCATCTCTGGCATCAGCTTGATCAGATCGAATAAGTGCTTGGACAACCATGAACTTGTTACCATTTTGTTTTGAAAATTAATGGAACAAGTATGTTCATTCTGGTAGGCTCTAACGGAAAGACCCACTCTTCTTAACAAACGCACCATAAATCTTCCATGGACAGTTTTGCTGTGAACACCTAGCTCTTACAAATTTCTTGGTATTTCTAATGAAATCAATATTTCTTTGTGTAGCAATGGAGTTCTTCAAAAGATAGCTTCCCCTAAATTATATCGCATCATGGAATTTCATACCTACTGATAAAGTAGGAGAGGCAACAGATGGATCATAGGAAGGAAACTTACTTTTCCTTCTACGCACAGCTCATTGATCTTCTTCAACTTCGTCCTGGGAAGTTGCGGTCTCGATGCTTTCTTCATAATCTGTCTCTAGGACCTGGCCAGCAACACCAACATCTGCAGGGCCTTCGTCTCTGTTTGGAACTTCATAAGCTACATGCAAAGTTGCAAATCTATCTGACAAAAAGTCCCTTTGTTTTTTCCTTGATTGTGTAAGCTCCTCATCGTCGGCGTCACTTAAGATTAATAAATTTTCAGCTTCAGCAGCCAACCCTTCATCGTCATCGTCATCGTCACCGTCATCATCACCGTCACTGGATTCAGTTACTTCCCAATCTAATTCAGTGACAGTGACAACACCTATGTCACAATCACTCTGGTGAACAGCATATGCACCCCTCTCCTCCCCATCCTATCCATCATGCCCTACTTCATCCCTAACCCTAGTACTAGCTTGAATACCATCTCCTCATTCTCCTACTTGGGTGTTATCTCTGTCATCATCTTCATCCTCACTATCACTATTGTTTTCAATAAATACTTTCGCCTCTTCGCCATGAAGATAATGATATAAGACATCCCTAAAACCATTATCATCTTCCAAAACTCTCAAACCATCTCTCAAGTCTTTCCCAGAACACAAGACAAAGAACTTTTGTACTTTACAAGGCAAAAATGTCACTATATCCCTAACAAATCCAATATAAGATGCATTCTTTATATCTACAAAGATAGTACCCTCATTCCCCCTTATACTCCCACTCATCCTCCCCAATCACAAAATCCCCACCGTAGTAAACGATGACAACAACATAGTCTTTATCATGCGCCATTTCTGCAACAAAAGAGAACAAATATACAATTAACTCTTGAGACCACAATCACAAAGGACAGACAATTGCAAGTGGAGGTCCCTACACTCTTTATTAAAGAAAAGAAGAAAGAGAGAGGGAAGATGCATAGGTCGACGACAGCTGCAGCTGAAAAGAGGCCTCAGGACAAGGACAAATAGAGATGGGACCCGACAACTACTTTGATTATGCCATCGCATTCCTTTAAAATATGGAGAGATTCCTCAGCATGGGTCCTTAACAATGCAATTTATTAAAAAAATACCTAGAAGTCCCCATCCCCATAACCTTCGATTCGAACACGTCCAAAGTCCAATACTCTGAACCCTAACAATCAGCAATCACCATCGCACATCTCACATCCGACCACTACAAATTACTTTCGCAAATCACAATTCAACACCCTGAATGAATCACACATCATAGTGGATGAGGCGACGTCGAGCCCTACACCGAGCCCTAATTTTCCCCCCGCCAAGCCCTACACCGAGCCTACATTTCAAGGCCGCTCCTAAATTGTCAATTCGAACCCCCCAATAGGATTGTAGCATCGCATATGAGCCATAAATCTCACACCAAGCTTAAGCTTTCCCAGCCGACCCCCAAATTTCAAGTCCAAGCCCTAATAAACGAGTCAGAGCCCTAATTTCACCACAAGGGAGAGGAAGAAGAGAAAAAACCTGACCAAATTGATGATGGCGAGCGACGACGATGAGCGACGACCTGCGAACGGCGAGCTGTGAACGGCGATGGAGAGGACACCAGACCTGGTGTGAACTGACGAAAGGTTAAAATCCAAATAAGCAAAACGACGTCGTTTAGCACTAAGGAAAAACGACATCGTTTAGTTTGGCCAAATGCACAGTGGATGGGGCGACGTCGTTTTCCTCCTCCACGTGTGCTTTTTAAAAAAAAAAAAATTGCCACATCGGTTAAGCATGTCGCCGGAAAATGCCACGTCTGCATTTTGGCCGGTTTTTGACCGGATTGGCACTTAAGTGTTCCATTTTACTCCGATATTGGCACTTAAGTGTATCATTTCAAAGTTATGGCACTTAGGTGTCCCTCCGTGCCAAGTTATGGCACTCCAGATGTCCCAACCTCGTTGATTCTACTTCTATATTTTTGCAGTCATCATGTGTTCTAGATGTTGATTGCTTATATATTTAGATCATCATACTGCAGGGGCATTGGTAATTCCATCTTTTTTGGTTGCTGGTGGAACTTCCTTTTAGTAGATCTAAGACCTCTCTTTGTTTTGCAACTTCCTTGGAGTGATATTTTCCTCCGTTTTTTATATCACTAAAAAATCCAAACTTATATATATATATATATATATATATATATATATATATATGTGACATATATAAAATTTATTTGATTTCTATCCAGGGTATATTTGTTACACTATTATAAGTTCGGAGTTTTTATGACACAAAAATAAAAATAAAAATTGGATTATTTGTGTCGCAATGGGCAAGTTTAATGATTTTATTAACACTAAAAAAAAACTCTCAAGATATTTGTGTTACAATGAGTATAATTTAGGATTTTTTGTGTTATTAACCCTCATAAAAATTAAAGTGATTTAAAAGCTATGGGATCTGTAGAGCTTTGCCAAGAATGTGAGAATTAAAGGAAAATCTTTTGAAATCTTAATAGATATAAAGATACTCAATTACATTACTCTTATATATGCTATAAAATTGAATATGTACCATAGTTAATAAATAGAGACAAAATATTTCAAAATGTCTACCCATACCATGATTTATGTACATAGAAAAATTAATATGGCTACACACAACACCATAAATTATACTAAGGAAGGTATATCTTAAAATGTTTAACTATATCACAATACACATATACATGATAACGTTAATTTGACTACACAAAAGAGGATAGAACAGATTATCACATTCTTTGAATGAGAATGGGTAAAAGTCCGATATGCATTTTTAATAGTTATTAAAAAAATGCAAAATATAGGCAAGAACACTAACTTTGCATGTGAAAGTGCCATTTGTTATCTCGATTGAGAGACGGGTGACGCAACTTTGGAAATTCCTCAAAATAATATTTCCGCATGAACATACAAACAAGCATGAAAAGGGACCCAAAAATGAGGGAAAAATTTAGTAATATTAGTAACAAACACAAATGCATATCAACAAATATATTAAGATCAAAGTTATGTAATGGGTGAAGTCATATACTTTAAATATGAATAAAAATGAATTTCAAGAGATATATATATATATATATATATATATATATATATATATATATATATGGTTTAGCTCCGTAACGGTTTTGAAGAAGGAATAGTTCAAATCTTAAGTATGAGCTTACATAGAAGATCTACATCTTCCTCTAGTTCTTTATCACAAATGGACTCAGATCCAAGTCCTATACATAGAGAAGAAGTAAGGATAGAAGATTTCAACAAATCTATAGAAAATTGGGAAATTCCTAAAATACAGCTTAAGGAAATATACAAACAATCAAAATTGAAATTTTTCAAAAAATCAGACTATGTCATAGCCACCGAAGAAAGAGATGTTCCTCTTTCTAATTCCTATGAAAAAATACATATTTTAAACAAAGAGTCCATCCAAAAGCATAAACAAAAATACAATTACATTAATATAGGACTAGTCCAAGTAGGAGTTAAACCTCTTACAAAAGAAGGTCTTAATACTTCCATTCTCTTAATTTTACGAGATTCACGTCTCTTAAACTATGATGAATCCACTTGGTACACCGGGAGGCAAGTCTCTGCAAAGGATCTATACATTTTGACTGTTACCCAAATTTCTCTGTATCCCTCAAGGATAAAAACATCCTTAGAGCCCTCACACTCCAAATAAAAACTCATAATTACAAAGTGGCAGATGAATCTATCCCTTTAGCTCTTGTTTATAGAATCCATTATAAAGCCATGTCCTTTGCCTTTGCAGAAAATGCTTTTAAACATAGTCCAAGAGGAGAAACGCTTCTCCTCCAAACTGACATTTCTAAAGCTAATACAACCATTCTTAGATCAATTAATTAGAACCAAGTCACTTTACAGAACAATGGGAATTAGAAAAACCAAATTCCCCAACAAGTTGTTCAAAATACTAGTCCGACTAATGTCATCCAACATCTAGAAGGAAGAGTGACCATTAGATTTCCTAGAAGATTTTTCAATTCAAGATCTAGTCCTTTATTTCATACATTTTATACAAGGTCGATAGATCTTAATCCCACCTTCCGCCTATCATCACTATCCCTCCAAGTACGCATAGAGACACTCCTCCTCTTAGTATGCATAGAGACATTTCCACACGCGATACAACACATTTACCTTCTTCCACTAGTAGAAGTAATCATGAGACACCACTAGAACCAGAAATTAGTAGTTTAGATAATAGATCAGGGATTTTCAGGCCAGTTTACCAACAAAACCAGCCTGAACCGATCCTAGAAAATACAGGTTCTCCTCATCATTCTCCTACTTATTCATAAATGATAGATTCAGAACTTAATGTCTTAGAAAAACACTTTGAACCTAACAAGACTTTCCTTAACAAAGATTTTAATTCTGAAAACAACAGACAAATCAGAGAATAGTTCTTCAAAACATTTGCTGATAAAACAAAAGATATCAAGAAAAAACATTACGACTACATATATGAATATGAAGTCCATATATTTTTCTTTGATTGGTTAGAAGAACAATTCCTCGAACCAAAAGAAATAGCTGTTTTAGATCATCATTATAAGTGGAAACTTGATAATAGTGAAACCATAGAATCCAACCATCCACCTCTTAGAAGAATAAAATACAACATGGAGACAGCTAGTTTACAGCTACTCCTATTAGACTCCCTGATTAAAGGAGATTCTCTTTATACTCACAAAGTTATTGAACAAAACAATTATACTAATCAACATTTGGTGACCATAGGAAAACAGTTGAATAAGATAGAATCCTCCATCTAGAATCCTACTCAGCTCATTACATCACAAGTTGACACACTCAAAAAGCCCATTTTCAAGGCCTTTGAATTCTCAAAAACCTTAGCCCGGAGTTCGCTAAAGCTATAGAACAAAAGAAAAACTCCTAGGAAAATCTAAGCTAGAGCTTGCTCCCATTTTAGACACCCCTAAATTCCAGAGTCTCATCATCAAAGACATTCCAGACCAACCCACTATCGCACTCTTGACCAAACCCTCCGGTGACTCGATAATGAATCGGTCACCGAGATTAATAGACTCAATTGGAGACAACCTCAGAAGCTTTATTATAGTAGAGCTACCCCGTCAAACATTGCCCAAGAAGAATTATCACAAAAATACAAAATAAGTATTCTCCCGACGCCATTTATGAATGGAACATTGATGGTGTTGCCAAAACCAATATTATGAACATTCTTAACAACATGGTAATGCTTGTTAATGCCTACAAAACACAGCAAGATGTTTCTAACCATGTTGTTGCTAATCTTTAGTAGCCGGATTTACTGGACAACTAAAAGGTTGGTGGGATAACTACTTGACAGATGAACAAAAAACACAAATTTTAACTACTTATAAGATAGATGACTTTGGTCAACGTATGGATGATGATCAAGGACATCTTATCCAAGATGCGGTTAATACTTATTTATTCCATTTCACAATACTTTATAGGAGATCCATCAGATATTAGGGATGGAAACCAAGACCTTCTTTCCAATATGCGTTGCAAATCATTAGAAAGATTTAGAGAATACAAAGAGCTTTTCTTTCAAAGAGTTCTTATTAGACTCGATCGCAATCAACATTTTTGGAAGGAAAATTCTTAGCTGGTTTACCTCATATTATAGGTGACCAAGTTAGAGATAAAATTAGGCAAGATTATAGTGGCCGAATTCCTTATGATCTCCTTTCTTATGGAGAAATAGTCTATTACGTTTATAGGTAAGGAACACAAATGTGTAATACAATCAAATTACAAAGACAGCTCAAGGAAGAACAATCTCTCACCAATAGAAGTCTAGGAGATTTTTGTGCTCAATACAACCCCTCTTATAATGAAAAACAAAACCAAAATGTAAGGGAACTTGTCCTTCTGAGAAAGAAACAAAGAAACATCACAACAAATCTCAACCTCGTAGGAATAAACAAAGACACAAGAATAAGCAAAATAGACCTCATACTGATAGGAAAAATTTTAAAGACATTAAATGTTACTCTTGTGGTAGAAAATGTCATATTTCAAAATACTGTAGGATTAATAAGAAACTTAATGAACTTTCTCTAGATGACAATACTCTTAATTAGTTCAACAACATCTTCATAGAAAATGATAATTCTTCTTCTGATGAACTTCTTGAAGAAGATGGTCTTTAGGTTAATGAAATAGAATCCTCTTCAGATTCTGATTATGAAGATGCCTCTCAAGAAAAACCAATTCCTAAAATAAACATACTAACAAAAGAAGAAGAATTTCTCCTTAGCACCGCTGATAAAATCACCGCACCTTAAGCCAAAAAAAGAATACCTTGATAGACTTCATTCTTCTATGAGTATTACCTCCAAACCCAATACTTCCTACAATTTAAAAGACATTTTGAATAGAAACAAAAAACCTCAATCCATACCCATAAATATTAATGACCTCCAAAATGAAATAAAACAACAAAAATTAGAAATATAAGCCTTGAAAGCAACACAGTTAGATATGAAACAAGAAATTTATGATATAAAATCTCTTGTTATAAAAGGAAAGACAAAATTAGAAGACCAAAACGAAATCGTCAATACTACCGACACTTGGACCCAGCCTTTCTTATGTTATTAACAGAAATAACATCTAGAAAATGGATAATAAATATTATGATAAAAATCAACAATGAGTTTATTATTGAAACAAGAGCACTCTTTGATACACAGAGCCGATCTCAATTGTATTAAAGAAGGCCTTGTTCCAACAAGATACTTTGATAAAACATCCGAGTCCTTAAAATCAACCTCAAGAGACAAATTAAATATACAATACAAATTGCCAAAAGCCTTAATAATAAAAGATCAAATGTCTTACTAAACATCTTTTCTTTTAGTCGGAAATATGAGACAATAAGTAATTCTTGGAACACCTTTCATACAATTAATCCAACCTTTCACAATTACTAATGAAGGTATTGAAACTCATGCTCTAAATAGAAAAATCACATTTAATTTCATAACAAAACCACAAAAGAGAAGCTTGAATATTTTACAAGAACATTCTATTTCAGAAATAAATTGCCTTATAAAAGACAAAGAAAACCAGCTTGAATTCTTAAAAGAAGATTTAGAATTCAAAAAGAATAGAAGAAAATCTTATAAAACCAAACATCATAGAAAATATAGCTTCCCTACAAAAACACATAGAGAAAACTATATGCTCTACTCTACCCAATGCCTTTGGGAAAGAAAGAAGCATATCGCTGATTTACCTTATGAGCAAGATTTTTTTAAAACAAAATACCTACCAAAGCTCACCGACACAAATGAATCAAGAAGTCTTGAAATTCTGCCAAGCAGAAATACAATATCTCTTGAATAAAAAACTCATAAGAAAAAGCCAATCACCATGAAGCTACTCGCTTTTTATGTCAATAAAAATGCTGAATTAGAAAGAGGAGTTCCCATATTAGTTATTAATTATAAACCCTTAAACACAGCTCTTAGATGGATAAGATATCAAATTCCTAATAAGAAAGATTTACTAAATAGGTTATGTAAATCAAAAATATTTTCAAAATTTGACATGAAATCAGGATTCTCGCAAATATAAATCAATGAAAGGATAAATACAAAACAGCATTTACAGTCCTTTTTGGCCAATATGAATGGAACGTTATGTCATTCGCCTAAAAATGCCCCTTCAAAATTCCAAAAATTATAAATGAAATTTTCAATCCATATTTTGAATACATCATTGTTTATATAGATGATGTTCTTGTTTTCCCTTCCAACATAGAACAACATTTCAAACATCTTTCTACTTTCATAAAGATAATCATGCAAAATGGTTTAGTAGTTTCTCCTACTAAAATTGCACTCTTCCAGACTAGGATTAGATTCCTAGGTCATTATATCCATCTAAGTACCATAACTCCCATAGAAAGGTCAATTTCTTTTTACTAACAAATCTCCATATGAAATTAAAGACAAAACTCAACTACAAAGGTTTTTAGGTAGCCTCAATTACATTATAGATTTCTTCCCAATATTAATATTCTTTGCAAACCTTTACACCAAAGGTTATGCAAGGATCCTCCGCCATGGACCTCTGTCCATACAGACATAGTCAAACAAATAAAATTTCATGCGAAAGATATACCATGCTTACATCTTGCTGATCCTTCTACTTTCAAAATAGTTGAAATTGATGTTTCAGAATTAGGATATGGTGACATTCTTAAACAGGTTAATAACAACAAAGAACAAGTTGTTCATTTATATCAAAATATTGGAATTTCACTCAGCAAAATTATTCAACAATCAAGAAGGAAATACTTGCTATAGTTTTATTCATATCAAAATTCCAAGGAGATTTACTGAATCAAAATTTCTCTTAAGAATTGATTGCAAATCAGCCAAAGACATTTTACAAAAGGATGTATTAAACATTGCATCCAAACAGATTTTTACCATATGACAAGCCATACTTTCAGTATTTGATTTTGACATTGATTTTATAAATGGTTCTTCAAATTCATTACCTAATTTTCTCAAAAGAGAATTTTTACAAGGGATACCGTCATGCCAAGATCAAAAGAAAAAAAAAAAACAAAGGCAAAGCCATTGCCGAACCCTCCAATACACTACCAAAGCCAACAGGCTTAACACCCATCAAGACATGGCTTCAAATGGCAGAAAACAACCAGTCATTCTTACAATAACACCAAACACCTCTGAAAATAGAACCCATATCATCTCGAACCCATGATAGCCTTTTAATCGCCTAGCCAACATACTACCAAAAGAAACAATATTATTACTTGCCCAATCTTTACAAAAAAAAAAAAAAACAGTAAAGAAAGAGCCATCTAGTGCCATCGAGGTAAGCAACAATCATTCCCCACTTGCTACACAAAAACAAGCGGAATACAAAATAATTTCAAATGAGGTGGTCATTAGGCCACAAGCAGCCTCATTCTCAAAAATCAAAAATTTTCCCCAAAACATCTTTTCAAAAAATATTGACTGTGGAAGATGGATTCTTCGATGAAGATCTAATCAAATTTGCAAAAATATATTTTCAAAAAATTGGTTTTTCAAACCACACAATACAAACAAAACTCTTGGTTATTATGAGCAAATTCTAGTGGGAAACAGAATCGGCAAGGTTCACTCACTTTGTTGACAAAAACAATACGTAAAAATATCCTATACTCCACTATTTCCATCGCAAAGTCATACACCCTTCGACCGGGAGCTTCACCTCATACACCCAAAAATTCCAAACCAGACTTACCCAAAGCCTACCATACTCCTCCTCATACACATACTGGGACTACCAACAAGCTTGGTGGAATGTCTTCTTCAGCACAAAATACAAATTTCCAACACACTTGGTTATTAATTTTTAAAGACAACTTCCCAAGACAAAGCCTACCAAACCTGGTTTGACTCCTAGTGGGATCTCTTTGGTCCTTTGGACATAATACTACATCCACAGTCAAACAAGAATACAAGGTTTTCGTTGAATACTTCGTACAATACCGCATGATATAAGGTTCCCATGCCTTATGCATTTCTTTATAATATTTAGAATTTCTTGGGTAACAGCATGGGAATTTGAATACAATACATCCACTAAACCGGGTGTACCGGTACTTGTCCGTAAATGCAAAACAAAATGGTGGGACGGATTCAAATTTCATGAACAAGGATCTGAAGTTGCGGTTAGGACATGGCTAAATAGCCAAAAAAAAATCAAATAACCATAGTCCCAACAAATACATCTTTTTTAGAAGAAAAATTCATTGCAAGTGTAGCACTGGCTGCAGTCCGCAGCAAGGAGGAATACTACAACATCCTTAGAACAATGCTCTTCAAGCGGAAGGATCACAATGTGGATCTTTCAAATCTTAAGACAATAACAGACGGATCCTCACAATCACATCACAATGGAAATATTAATGAAGACAACTGCTACGGGATCAACCTAGACAGAAATTAAACTCAAGACATCACATGCCAACATTGTTACAGCGGCGCAAAGGCTATACATTGTAGCATGATAGGCATACACTGCTCACTATTCACTATTCACTCTACACTGCTCAAAGACAGAAGCACTTTCACTATATAGCCTCCTATAAATACACCCTCTCAAAGATAGAAGAAAGGGAATCAAAATTTTTAGACCTCTTCTTCTTCTTTCTCATCACCCTCTTGTAAACTCTCATCCTTTCAAACCTCAAGCTTTCTTACCTTGTACCCCATGGTTTCAAAGTAAGTTAGTTTTTTATATACATAGTTTCATACAAGGTTACGAACTTACATCATAGTTGGTTAACTATTTCTTATAATACAAACATCAATACTCCTTGGAGCACAAATTATTGCCCTAGTGGATGACTTGATGCTTTAGTTTATGTATCTTTCAATACATGTAAATTCCAGTTTATTTAATACAAAGAGTGCTGTTGTTTCAATAATAAACTCATAGTTGATTTTTATCATAATATTTATTATCCATTTTCTAGATGTTATTTCTGTTAATAACATAAGAAAGGCTGGGTCCGAAGTGTCAGTAGTATTGAAGATTTCCTCAGGAGATTAATTAAATATACAATACAATATATATATATATATAATGATAAATGACTTTTAACGAAACTAAGTAAAATCATACATTTTATGTTGTAGAAGTAGAACAATTGAGAAATTTCACACATTGCATTGCCCAATGGCGGTAGGACAACCAATATAGGAGTGGTGCTAAGTTTGACAACGGTAGAATCTCCAGACTTAACTAAGTGAGTTTCCCTCCATTTCGTAATGACGCAATTCCTCAATGGATAATTATTATGTCAAGATATGCAGTAAATTTAATTAAATTTATCTCTCATAAAATTTTAATAACCGTTGGTAAGGAAGCAAGTGATTGCGCTATACATCCCAACAAGAGAACTCATATGCGTCCTTAATCTATGAAACTAACTTATATATGGCGGCAATAAAATGACAAATCTTTTTTCCCATTCCAAACGTCGCTCTTTCTTCGCACCTTCACCATGCTAACAAGGTGTTCGATGAAACGCCCGAGAGAAGAACAGATTTAGATTCATCTTTCCTTTTCCTCTTGATTGCATGCAGACGCCATTACAGCATCATTTCCTCTTTCACCTTGCTCATTTTTTTATTTGGACAAGGAAAGTTCAGTTTTATTTTTGTCCTTCATTGTCCTTTGGCAATCTATTGATTAGATGATGTAAGAAAACTGACTCAAATCTGATATCCATTGAATCGAGTAGGATACCAGTCATTTGATGCTTAGATTGTCTATTTTCTGCAGTAGCAGTGACCTTCAAGCTAAGGAACATATACAGTATCTGTATACACATGGCTCTGTCTGCACGTGTATATACCTCTGTTTGCAATATATGTCCCTGTCCGCAGCTCCTTTTACCCGGAAATTATGCATATATGAGCCTTGTTTCTTCAGAGAGAGAGAAAGCTTCACACATTTATGCACAAAACCAGAAGAACAATAAAGGGTGGAAAAAAAAACTCTCGGGGTCTCTCTTGCTCATCTCTTCAGTAGTGACATCCTCTTCATCCAATGGTTCCCTCTGAAATTCTTCTCCTTCGGTGACACCCCCACTGGAAAACCAACACGAACAGCCCCTCTGTTTCTTCTTCCTTCAGCCAGCACAAACCAGACGGCCAGCTCCAGCTCCAACTCTCTCCACATTCATTTTCCCTTGATTCTCCATAAAAATTCTCACATACACACAAAATTCTGAATCCATTAAGTCACAATACACGATCAGGAGCTCCTCTCTCATTCTCCAGATCTTTCTCAAGCTTTCCTACTCTGGCAGCCCTTCCATCATTTAGCCAAGTTGAGTCTGGCGACTTCATTCAGTGATCACCTTGAAGAGCAACCCAATCAGTGATTGACGCACAGCTGGGTTAATATTAAGCCATCGCTGAAACAGAACCAGGCTGTCGTCGAGGAGCAACCAAGTCATCCCATCACATTACCGGACCAATCATCCAATTTACTCAACGATGTTCAACAGAAAGTTTTGTCAATTAATTAACGGCTGAGTTAACATTGCTGAGCTTTTGAAATGATAACAACAATCAACAATCACTGGGAGGTGCAGGAAGAGAGCAAACACAGAGACTAGTGAGGCATTTGGGGGATGGTGAATAAAGACAGAGTCGTTGATGTATGTGTGAGTGCAAAGGATATAAAAAGAAAAAGAAGAGGGTAAACAGGCAAATTAGAGATATATGAATTAAATTGAGTAAGATTTTTACATTCTTAAATAACGAGCTAAGTGATAGAAGGTTAAAGTAGACAAGATAAGAATTATTGGGCTTAGCATAATTTAAAGCATTTATTTACGGACGCAATTTCGTAATAAAACTAATCACAAACAGTAATTATCACAAAGCCATAATACCCATATTCGCACTCACAGGGAAGACATGATCCGAAGGATTTCACCATTAGAAAAAAAGATATGTATAGCAAATGGGTTCTGCTTTCCAATGTATTAGTCCACATGATCAGCCTATGCTTCAACGAATGCACCAACGACCATCGGCAAAGTATTTACAATTCAGCAGATCAACAGTTTTAACTGATTTCACAGTCATGTTTATCCACCTTGGAGCACCGGCAGCCCATCGAGACCAAGAACTTTGGGAATGGACTCAAAAGTGAAAATCAATTTAGATTTACTTAACCTATACAACTGGTGCTGTGAATCGTTGAAGCAGACAAAGATGATCTCAGTCCGATTCAAAGTCGTATTCATACTAACACGACTCGGGCATTTCACCAAAGATGTAATGTGCATTCGATTAAATGGCACAATCCAGCAACGAGACAGCAAGAATCGCAACCCAATCAGCACGAGATCATCAAGACTGAAACGAAAGTTATTAATATAATCTCAGGGGTGAACAATGTTCATGCTAGCAACAACAAAGCTCTCGATCTCTCTTCTACACGCGTAAATGGAAGGATGTACTGAACTTGCACGCTCAACGAAAGCTGAAAGCTCCAAGCTCCAAGTTGTGGAAGGTTTGAAGGAATTCCTTGGTTCACTAAACTCGAGTTCATTGATGGAGCACACGCATTTGAAGCTCAAGCGCGCGAGAACATCGCGATTTGAAGAGCACGGACGTGAGGTCAGCGGTGGTTTCCGGCGCCGATCAGAGGGGGAGAAGCTTCTGGAATACGTAGAGGATAGAGAGAGAGAGAGAGAGAGAGAGAGGCTTTGAGGGGCGTTTCACATCTCCTATCTCCTGCCGACGTCGTCAGTTCTCTCACGAGAGTTCACGATCACTGCCGGCGTCCGGACAGCATCCGGTGGCCTCTTGCTCGCTTCTCGCCCATCTCCCACCATCTCCGCTCCGGTTTTGATTGATCTCTGAGGGAATCGAAGGCTTCCCATGGAAGAAGATGATCGTGACCGTGAGCTTTTTCTGACGGAATTTGGATTTCCCCCAAATTGAGTGTTTGTGTTGGGAGTTGTGAATTTGGGGGAAATGGGCTGGATTTTTTTTTTGAAGCCCACAAACGGAATGAATGTGCCTGGACACTATAGATGGATCTTTCATTGATCTTTCTTCTTGTTGTTGTTTTTTTCTTTTCTTTTCTTTTAATCTCTATTATATATTTATTAATTTTTAAAATAAATACATATTCGAATGTAAAAGAATTCAGGTGTCAAACGACGGTAAGCATGTTGCAATTTCACAGAAGCGGACGCATGATTGATGATTATTAATGGCAGCCAATAAATAATATGAAAATGTATCTTCCAAGTGGAAAGTAATTAACATTTTGCAAACTTTTATGTAGGAAAATTAGTTGTGTTTAAAAGCCGTTTGATTATATCAACACGAACTATCCTCTAGAAGGGGAATTTCATCCTAAACATTAATGCGGTAGGGCTACTTTGACTACTAACCTAATTAAGTTTTAGTTGATGGAATAATGCAAAATGTTAATCACATTTTCAAACAAGAATATGATGCGAGCAAAAACATTGGTTCAACTATTGTATTCCGACATAGAGATAGCTATGGTTAGGGGATTTAATTATCCTTCTCATGTGTATAAAACTATCGATTCTTGGTTTCAACTACATAACAATTGTTCTCAAGATCACTATCTAGTAGAGAATAGGCAGACAACATTACTAGGAATAAAAGCACTAGTGAGATCGTAGTATATAGCATGTAATTCTATTTTCCATGCAAGCTTCAATAAGATCGTTCCCCAATGCAAGAAATACAAAGCTAAGACTCAATTTGTTTTAAAGAGAGTGAATGATTTGAAAATTATTTTTCTTAAAATGATCGCTTATATCACTTATAAAAATTAATAAACAAAAAAATATTTTCATTGTCCATGAAAAAGTATAAATATAAATATTATCGATAATAAAAATATTATTCATTGACTAACTATATCAAATGATATAACTAATCATTTTAAAAATATATATATTTTGAAAATCGTTTCTTTTCGAAAAAATGAAGGAGCTAAAAGACAAAAACATGAAAAAAGAAAAAAAGAAAAAAAGATAGCAAGACATCCACGACGACCTAAGTATTTACATTTCACGAGCCTTAGCGTTACATTCTCTCTTTTTGTCTCTGCTATAGAAGCTTCTCAAAAGCAGTTCATGTTATTATTCAATGGACGCGAATCAGAGACGCCTGGTCATACGAGATCGTGACCTAGATGTTGTCCTCGCCGAGGGCTCCGGATCTGACCTCTCTCATGTGGAGCTTCCAGGATGAGATCGTGGCCACCTCGCCTTCCTCGCTGGTGGCGGTGGTCGAGCTCATGTTGGAGTCTTAAGGACTCGAAATCGAAGCTTGGGTACCTTCCTACCAGAGGCTTCATACGACGAGCCTCACAGTCTACCGCCTTCAACCACAGCTTCAACTTGCAAAGTCGCGAGGGGCAAGGCCAAGTCGGTACGGGTCGCGTCCTAGTTGTCTGAGATGGGTCAGTTCCAGGAGTTCGAGGATGGGATCATCTTTGTGGAAGAGAAAAAAGAGGGATTGACCCGACAGAATTCACCGACATAGCACACGATGCGCACCGAAACTTACACCTCAAGTCTGTAAAGGGCCAAAAGACATGCTTTGAGACTCAGCCCTGAAGAAGAAAAACACTGACATTGCAAAGTATCCATAGCAGAAGGCTAAGAAAGAAAAGATGAATATCCAAGGAAGCGACTTCGCCAAAGTAAGTTCTCTTTCCATGTGGATTACGAAGCCAATCCACTCGATCCGTAATTGCTCTTTCTAAAAGCTTCACCGGCTGCCCGTTCACGTCGAGCAGCTTTAAGACCTGTGCTCGAGCAACAGTGAGAAGATTTGCCGAAAGTTTTGCTTCGAGAAAACCAATCTCGGAATTGCCTGGCTCACTGGAATCACGGGTTGCCAACAGCAATCTCCCATCTTCACCTGTGATCTCCGATGAGAAGCTGAGATCAGGTGAAACCGAACCCACGGAAGGTGAAGGGTCAAATGCTTGCATGACGATTTGCGAACAGGGTGGCATAAAACTGGTGAAATAGTGTCGGGCAATCTTCGGATCATCTAGTATCTTGTGGCGAAGATTAGTAGATGACATCTAGTGGAATCAACTGAATGCTTGGAACCAATTATTACCATTCCCAAATACGAGAAGTGAGAACAAGGAACTACGGCGAATCCACCACTGAGGAATGTGTTTCAAGTGTAGCCAACTTAAAACCAGTTCACGAGCCAACACGAGCCAACACGACGCAATTCTCAGATGATACAAACTAACGATAACATCTTAAATCTATTAGTCAGTTCTGAAGCACATGATTGAAATCCTCAAGAATCGACTGCAATCGAATCATCACCTTCTGCTTTTGCATTCTTCGAGCAATCACACACATTGGCGTTACAATATCAAGCGTTTCATCAGGGGAATGAGCATAGATTTTTAAATATAGATGCTGCTCTAAGAAAATTCACGTTCAAGCAAGTCTTGGCGAATCCAGATTGTTTTCCTTCTCTTCCATGAAACGGTGGAAACAAAATCGCAAATCTAACAGCAGAATTAATAGCACAACGACACGATTTCAATTTGCAAACACATCACGTTAACAGAAAATGTTTCCCCTAGCCAGAGGTACCACGACACAATCATCTGTCTGAAATTTCGGAGATGGAGGACAGATCGATTGACTTCTTCAACGTCCCGGCGACACTCGAGCTCTTCCTCAGTATCAAATCTTAATCATCATTACGTTTTGTGCGTGGCTTAAACCTTTTCCAATGTTGTAGCAACAGAGTGATCACCCCACTTCAAACTTCCTTTTTTTTTTTCCAAGTTGTTCTGGGGCTTTTATCTGCTGAAGCATGCATTCTTTAGCTATCAACCCTAGTGACAGAGCAATTCCATTCACCAATAAATTGCACAGAAATGAACCACAATGCCATCACCCACCAAGTAAAGATTCAGAATTCACTCGCAGAGAAGACATGATCCGGAAGAATTCACAATTAGAAAAGCTATGTACAGCAAATCGGATCCACACTCCAATCTATTAGTCCACATGATCAACCTATGCTTCAATGAATGCACCAGTGACCATGACGAGTATTCACAAAATTAGCACACCGACTTTTTTAGCTAATTTCACAGAGTTGGGTTTACCGGCCTTAGACTAAAGCCTTCCGGAATTAGAATACGGCTCAGAATTCACCGTTAGAAAAGCCAGTCCGATTTGAAGTTGCGTTCATACTAATACGGCTCAGAATTCACCGTTAGAAAAGCCATATTAGTATGAATACTCCTCAGGCATATCACCAAACATTGATGTGCGTTCAATTAAACAGCACAATGCGGCTATGAGAATGAGAATCACGACTCAATCGGCACGAGATCATCAAGACTGAGCTGCAGTTATTAATATAAATTTTTAGACACGAACAATCTTCACCCTAGCTACAGCAAAGCTCTCTGGTTTCTATCTTACACGCGTAAATGGAATGATGTTCTCAACTTCCACAGTCGATGAAAATCGGAAAGCTCGAGGGCCATAAGTTATCGAAAGTCGAAAGAAATTCTCCTTGGTTCAATAAACTCGAGTTCACTGATGGAGCACGAGAACATCGTGATTTGAAGAGCACGGATGTGGCATGGTAAGCGGTGGTTTCCGGCGCCAATCAGCGGTGGACAAGGCTTCTGGAACGCGTAGAGGATCGAGAGAGAGACAGGCTTTTTGCTGCTCCAATTCCTGTGCGTTTGAGGGGAGTTTCAGTTCTCCTTTCTCCTGCCGAGTGGCTCTCTCTCCGTTTGCGCGATGACCTCGTCGCTACTCTCACGAGAGCTTACGATCACTGCCTGCGTCCGGACAACATCCGGTCGCTTCTTGCTCGCTTCTCGCACACCCCCACCATCTCCGCCCTGGTTTCGATTGATCTTTGAGGGAATCGAAGGCTTTCCCAAGGGAAGAAGATGGTCGTATGAGCAAATTACCACAATACCCGAGCAACGAGTCAAGAAAAATGGAACAACCCGGGGCAATTCGGTAATTTCGAAGCTCCGCTTTGCTTTCATTGATCTCTCTCTAGCTCTCGCTGTGGCGTTGCTCGGTCTCGCTCGCAGAGCAAGAAGCTTGCGCCAAGGCTAGACAGGTAAGCAAAGCCTCTGCTTGCTTCATCCCGTCGATCGCTCATCATCTTCATCATCGTCCCCATCTTCACCACCACCGTCGTCATCCATCTGGAGTCCTGCTTTTCCGGCGAAATCGGCATTTTCCTCAATCCGATCGCCTGCGTATTCGTAGTTCTTTTCTCCGATTCCTTGCCGGAGCTGACGATCCTCCGGAACGGCGACGGAGCTCGTTGTCTTTCGGTGCGCACGTGCACGCGCGTGTTCTGTTTCTGATGTGAATTTCCCTGTTGGAACGATCGGGAGGAATCGATTTCGTCAGTCTTTCGGTTTTAAAGCGCCGCCGCTTGCTCGCTCGCGCTTGCATTTATTTTGTGTGAGGTACTCGATGTGAACATATATTGTCGGAAGAAATTGTACTCGTGAAAACCCACATTAAAACTACCATTTTGCACCACTCGCGGTGGTGTTCATTACAAAGTAGGTGAAGATTCCATCGGGAAGTTTAGTGTTCAAAGGCCCCGCGAATGCAAAGTTTGCAGTTGCGGGAAGGTTAGACTCTATCCGACTTATCCGATAAGACGCGTGTGTAGTGGTTAGCAAGACGTACGCCCCAGGTCGATTTACCTACTAGGCGCCGTCTGCGAGTTCTCCTCAATCACAAAAAAAAATTACCATTTTGCAACAATGATTGATTACAATTTCATTGTTATCAACATTACCTCTGAACACATCTTTTTGTGCTTAATGTTTCGGCGGGTGCCCGTGATCATCAACGGTGATCGCCTGCATAAAACGTTCGACATGGTAGCTGACGGATAGAAGTCAAGACGCGGATGAAGGATGGCGTCAATAAGAGAAATGATGAAGGCTTCGTGAGGCTCTGGAAAGAGGACAAAGGGAAGATGGACTAATAAATAAATAAAAGATAACAAAAATAAGAAAATAAATAGAAAGCGAATAGACCTGATATGGCCGCAACAATAACTGGGTCTAGCTTGGTTGTATTTGAAAGTGGGCTTCAGAAGTTTGAAATGGAAAATGAGCCCATTCACTTTACTGACCCAGACCCTTAGGATGTGAATTTGATACACATTCGGGCCGGGGCCCAAGGGCCTAGCCCAAGTCCCCTATGATCAGAATTAAAAAATTAAAAAATTAAAAAAAATTGTTACAAAAATAGGCCTTTGATTAGGTCGAAAGTTACATCCAAATTGATAATAAAGCAATTTGTTGACATATTGTTTTATTGTATACAGGATCATATCCAACTTAAGCAAGGCAAGTTGATGTTAATATATTGTTTTAAAATGTAAAAGATTAAATGAGATAATTAAGTTTTTTTTCCAACTTTATTATTAAGTAACACATATGTGCGGGTTTGAGCATTAAGGAGATGGGATGTTTGGCAATCAGTTACCGTCAATCTAAACATTTTTTTATAATATTATTGTACAGGTACATATCATCAGTTATATTCAAAGTCATCTTTGGATGATAAGAATCAATATAAAATAATTACTTTTTATATGAACCGTTACTAATAATATAAACAAATTGGTGATTGTTCATAGATTGACAATCGAATTTCTTATAAAAAAAAGTTTCTAATCATATCAAAAATCATTAATTATATGTATAATTACAAGTAACAAATTTATTTAAAAAAACCAAGTAGAGCAATGAAGTCTTAATAAGAAAAAAAATACATCCCTACCTAAAAGTTTTGGTTACATTGATGTGTAAAAACTTACATTATATAAAAAAAAAAAAAATCTTTATTGTCCAAGAAGATTTGGAAGATAAGCGCATCTAATGTGGGCCTTAGTTGTGATATTGTTTAAAGAAAATGATTCATACGTAAAAAGTTACATCCAAATTGATACTAAAGTAAGATGTTGACATATTAATCTACTATATAAAGGATCATAGCCGACTTTAGTAAGGCAAGTTGATGTTGATATATTGTTTTAATATGTAAAAGATTAAATGAGATGATTAATTTTTTTTCTAACTTTATTATAAAGTAACACATATGTAGGGTTTAAGCATTAAGGAGATGGGAGGTTTGGCAATCAACTGTTGTCAGTTTAAACATTTTTTATAATATTGTTGTACACGTATATATCGTTAGTTATGTTCAAAGTCATCTTTGGATTATAAGAATCAACATTAAATAATTAATTTTCATATGAAACGTTACTAATTATATAAACAAGTTGGTGATTGCTCATAGATTGATAATGGAATTTCTTATAAAAAAGTTCATAATCATATCAAAAATCATTAATTACATGTATAATTACAAGCAACAATAATTTATTTAAGAAATCTAAGTAGAGTAATGAGGTGTTAGAAAGAAATAGAAAGACATCCACATCTAAAAGTTTTTGTTACATTGACGTGTAAATGTTACATTACATAAAAAAATTTCTTTATTGACCAAGAAGGTTTGGAAGACAGCCACATCCAATGTGGGCCTTGGTTGTGAAATTGTAGAAGGAGAATGATTCATGTATAAAAAGTTACATCAAAATTGATAATAAAACAAAATGTTGACATATTGTTCTATTGTATAAATGATAATATCCAACTTAAGTAATGCAAGTTGATGCTGATATATTGTTTTAATATGTAAAAGATTAAATGAGATGATTAAGTTTTTTTTTTTTCAACTTTATTATAAAGTAACAAATATATGTGGGTTTGAGCATTAAGGAGATGGAAGGTTTGGCAATCAGTTACTGTGAAATGTATAATATTGTTGTACACGTATATATCGCCGTTATGTTCAAAGTCGTCTTTGGATAATAAGATCAACATAAAATAATTACTTTTTATATGAAACGTTACTAACTATATAACCAAGTTAGTGATTGTTCATAGATTAATAATCGAATATTTTATAATAAAAAAATTCCTAATCATATAAACAATTGTTAATTATATGTATAATTACAAGTAACAACAATTTATTTAAGAAATCCTAGTAGAGCAATGAAGTGTTAGAAAAAAAGAAAGACATTCCCATTTGAAAGTTTTGGTTACATTAACGTGTAAAAGATTACATTATATAAAAAAAAGTTCTTTATTGACCATGAAGATTTGGAAGACAACAGCATCTAATGTAGACCTTGATTATTACATTATATAAGGAGATTGATTCTTGTGTAAGAAGTTACCCCCAAATTGATAATAAAGTAAGATGTTGACATATTGTTTTACTGTATAAAGGATCATATCCAACTTAAGTTGGGTAAGTTAATGTTGATATATTGTTTTAATATGTAAAAGATTAAATGGGATGATTAATTTTTTTTTCCAACTTTATTATAAAATAACACATATATGCGGGTTTGAGCATTAATGAAATGGGAGGTTTGGCAATCAGTTGCTGTCAATTTAAACATTTTTTACAATATTATTGTACATATATATATCGTCAATTATGTTCAAAGTCGTCTTTAGATAATAAAAATCAACATAAAATAGTTACTTTTTATATAAAACGTTACTAATCATATAAACAAGTTAGTGATTATTCATAGATTAACAATCGAATTTCTTATAAAAAGTTCCTAATCATATAAAAAATCATTAGTTACGTGTACAATTACAAGTAACAACAATTTATTTAAGAAATCCTAGTAGAGCAATGAGGTGTTAGAAAGAAATGGTATGACATTTCTATCAAAAATTTTTAGTTACATCGACGTGTAACAAATCACATTATATATATAAAAAAAAAATCATTATTGACCAAGAAGATTTGGAAAACAACCACATTTAATGTGAGTCGTGGTTGTGGCATTGTATAAGGAGAATGATTCATGTGTAAAAAGTTACATTCAAATTAATAATAAAGTAAGATGTCGACATATTATTCTACTGTATAAATAATCATATCCAACTTAAGTAAGGCAAGTTGATATTGATATATTATTTTAATAGGTAAAAGATTAAATGGAATAATTATGTTTTTTTTTTCCAACTTTATTATAAAGTAACACATGTGCGAGTTTGAGCATTAAAGAGATAGAAGTTTTGGCAATCAATTGCTATCAATTTAAACATCTTTGTAATATTGTTGTACACATATATATCGTCAGTTATGTTTAAAGTCGTCTTTGGATAATAAGAATCAACATAAAATAGTTACTTTTTATATGAAATGTTACTAATTATATAAACAAGTTGGTAATTGTTCATAGATTGACAATTGAATTTCATATAAAAAATTCATAATCATATAAAAAATCATTATTTACGTATACAATTACAAGTAACAACAATTTATTTAAGAAATCATAGTAGAGCATGATATGTTAGAAAAAAATAGAAAGACATTCCCATCTAAAAGTTTTGGTTACATTGATGTGTCAAATGTTACACTATTTAAAAACATTTCTTTATTGACCAAGACGGCTTGGAAGATAGCCGCATATAATGTGGGCCTTAGTTGTGAAATTGTATAAGGAGAATGATTAATGTGTAGAAAGTTACATCTAATTTGATAATAGAACAAGATGTTAACATATTGTTCTATTATATAAATGATCATATCCAACTTAAGCAACGCAAGTTGATATTGATATATTGTTTTAATATGTAAAAGATTAAATGAGATGATTAAGTTTTTCCAACTTTATTGTAAAGTAACACATGTGTGGATTTGAGAATTGAGGAGATGGGAGGTATGACAATTAGTTATTCTCAATTGAAACAGTTTTTATAATATTGTTGCACACGTATATATCGTTAGTTATGTTCAAAATTGTTTTTGGATAGTAATAATCAACATAAAATAATTACTTTTTATATGAAATGTTACTAATTATATAAACAAATTGATTACTGTTCATAGATTAATAATCGAATATCTTATAAAAAAAGTTCCTAATTATATCAAGGGTTAATACCTTAAAAACTCCAAACTGGTACACTTGTGACAAATTTACCTCAAACTATTTTCTTTTTATCATGAAAAACCCTAAACTGGTATACATGTGATAAATTTACCCTGATTGACCATAAAAAACCATTAACTGGCAAATTTATGATAAATTTAACCAAAACTAATTTATTCAACCGCAAAAAACCCCAAACTGATAAATTTGTAAAAATTTACCTTCCGCTCAATTGAATTAATACCACAAAAAATCATAAAAATTGTAAACTGTGACAAACGGAGTGTAAAATCTCAAAGGTATCAAAGAATTCATCACGTGTCATTTAACTTAATAATTTAATAGTAAAATTTAACGAAAATTAATAGAATGTAAATTTGTTACAAGTGTACGAGTTTAAGGTAAATTTGTCAAAGATATACCAATTTTGATTTTTTGTGATCAAAAAAATAGTTTTGGGCAAATTTTTCACAGGTGTACCAATTTTGGATTTTTCAGCGTATTAAATCTTGTATCAAAAATCATTAATTACATGTATAATTTCAAGTAACAACAATTTATTTAAGAAATCCAAGTAGAGCAATGAAGTGTTAGAAAGAAAATGAAAGACATCTCCATCTAAAAATTTTGGTTATATTGACGTATAAAATATTACATTATATAAAAAAAATTTTATTATTGACTAAGAAGATTTGGAAGACAATGCGGGCCATGGTTGTGACATTGTATAAGGAGAATGATTCATGTGCAAAAAGTTACATTCAAACTAATAATAAAGTAAGATGTTGACATATTATTCTATTGTATAAATGATCATATCCAACTTAAGCAACGCAAGTTGATGTTGATATATTGTTTTAATATACAAAAGATTAAATGAGATGATTAAGTTTTTTATCCAACTTTATTATAAAGAAACACATATGTGCAGGTTTGAATATTGAGGAGATGAGAGGTTTGGCAATCAGTTACTATCAATTTAAATATTTTTTATAATAATGTTGTATATGTTTATATTGTCAGTTATGTTCAAAGTCGTCTTTGGATAATAAGAATCAACATAAAATAACTACTTTTTGTATGAAACGTTACTAATTATATAAAGAAGTTAGTGATTGTTCCTAGATTGACAATCGAATTTCTTATTAAAAAAAAGTCCCCAATCATATCAAAAATTATTAATTACATGTATAATTTCAAGTAACAAAAATTTATTTAAAAAATCATAGTAGAGCAATGAGGTGTTAGAAAAAAATAGAAAGACGTTCCAATCTAAAAGTTTTTGTTACATTGACGTGTAAAAGATTACATTATATGAAAAAAGTTCTTTAATGACCATGAAGATTTGGAAGACAACCGCATCTACTGTAAGCTTTGGTTGTTACATTGTATTAGGAGAATGATTCTTGTATAAAAAGTTACATCCAAATTAATAATAAAGTAAGATATTAACATATTGTTTTACTATATAAATGATCAAATCAAACTTAAGTTGGGTAAGTTGATGTTGATATATTGTTTTAATATGTAAAAGATTAAATGAGATGATTAAGTTTTTTTTTTCCAACTTTATTATAAAATAACACGTGTGGGTTTGAGCATTAATGAGATGGGAGGTTTGGCAATTAGTTATTATCAATTTAAACAGTTTTTATAATATTGTTGTACACGTATGTATCGTTAGTTTTGTTCAAATTCGTTTTCGAATGATAAGAGTCAACATAAAATAATTACTTTTTATATGAAATATTACTAATTATATAAATAAATTGATGATTGTTTATAGATTGATAATTGAATACCTTATAAAAAAAAAAGTTCTTAATTATATCATAGGTTAATACCTTGAAAAAGCTCAAACTAGTACACTAGTGACCAATTTACCCCCAAACTGATATACATGTGATAAATTTACCCCAATTGACCATAAAAAACCATAAACTAGTATATTTATGATAAATTTACCAAAAAATAATTTATTCAACTGCAAAAAACCCTCAAAATAATAAATTTGTGACAAATTTACCCTCAAATAAATTTGATTAATGCCACAAAAAATCATAAAAAAATGTAAACCGTGACAAACGGAGTGTAAAATCTCAAATCGGTATACCGGTAAACTATCATGTGTAATTTAAATTAATAATTTCACAGTAAAATTTTGCGAAAACTAATAGAATGTAAATTTGTCAAAGATATACCAATTTGAGGTTTTTTGTTGTTAAAAAAATAATTTTTGGTAAATTTGTCAAATGTATATGCAGTTTTGAGTTTTTCAGGGATATTAAACCTTATTTCAAAAATCATTAATTGCATGTATAATTTCAAGTAACAATAATTTATTTAAGAAATCTAAACAATTTATTTAAGAAATCTAAGTAAAGTAATGAAGTATTAGAAAGAAAATGAAAGACATCTCCAACTAAAAGTTTTGGTTATATTGACGTATAAAATATTACATTATATAAAAAAATTTCATTGTTAACTAAGAAGATTTGGAAGACAACTACATCTAATGTGACTCATGGCTGTGACATTGTATAAGGAAAATGATTGATGTGTAAAACGTTACAATCAAATTGATAATAAAGTAAGATGTTGACATATTATTCTATTATATAAATGATCATATCCAATTTAAGCAACACAAGTTGATGTTGATATATTGTTTTAATATGTAAAAGATTAAATGAGATGATTAAGTTTTTTATCCAACTTTATTATAAATTAACACGTATGTGCAGGTTTGAGTATGGAGAAGATGAGAGGTTTGGCAATTAGTTACTATCAATTTAAACATTTTTTATAAAATTGTTGTATAGATTTATATTGTCAGTTATGTTCAAAGTCGTCTTTGGATGATAAGAATCAATATAAAATAATTACTTTTTATATGAAATGTTACTAATTATATAAACAAATTGATGATTGTTTATAGATTGATAATCGAATATCTTATAAAAAAATGGTTCCTAATTATATCATGAGTTAATACATTGAAAAACCTCAAACCTGATACACCACATAAATTTACCCAAAACTATTTCATTTTTTTATCATGAAAAACCCCAAATTAGTATATTTGTGATAAATTTACCCGATTGACTATAAAACACCATAAGCTGGTATATTTATGATAAATTTACCAAAAACTAATTTATTCAACTGCAAAAAACTCCAAACTGATAAATTTGTAACAAATTTTTACCCTCCACTCAATTGGACTAATACCACAAAAAATCATAAAAATTGTAAACTGTGATAAATATAGTGTAAACTCTTAAATTGGTATACCATTAAACTATCATGTGTAATTTAACTTAATAATTTAAAAATAAAATTTTACGAAAACTAATATAATGTAAATTTATTACAAGTGTACCGGTTTGGAGGAAATTTTTCAACGATATACCGGTTTGGCGTTTTTCGTTGTAAAAAAAAATAGTTTTTGATAAATTTATCATAAGTGTCCAGTTTATGATTTTTTAAGGTATTAAACCTTATATCAAAAATCATTAATTACATGTATAATTTCAAGTAATAACAATTTATTTAAGAAATCTAAGTAGAGCAATAAAGTGTTAGAAAGAAAAGGAAAGACATCTCCAATTAAAAGTTTTGGTTATATTGACGTATAAACTATTACATTATATAAAAAAATTTCATTGTTGACCAAGAAGATTTGGAAGACAATCATATCTAATGTGAGCCATGGTTGTGACATTGTATAAGGAGACTGATTCATGTGTAAAAAGTTACATCCATGTTGATAATAAAGTAAAATGTTGACATATTATTCTATTGTATAAAGGATCATATCCAACTTAAGCAATGCCAGTTGATGTTGATAAATTGTTTTAATATGTAAAAGATTAAATGAGATGATTAAGTTTTTTTTTTCCAACTTTATTATAAAATAACACATATGTGCGGGTTTGAGCATTAATAAGATGGGAGGTTTGGCAATTAGTGATTGTCAATTTAAACAGTTTTTATAATATTGTTGTACACGTATATATCGTTAGTTATGTTCAAAGTCGTTTTTGGATTATAAGAATCAACATAAAATAATTACTTTTTATATGAAATGTTAATAATTATATAAAAAATTGATGATTGTTTATAGATTGATAATTGAATATCTTATAAAAAAATATTTCCTAATTATATCATGGATTAATACATTGAAAAATCCTAAATTGCAGACATTAGGTGACAAATTTACCAAAAACTGGTATACATGTAATAAATTTATCCAGATTGACCATAAAAAATCATAAACTGATACATTTATGATAAATTTACCCAAAAGTAATTTATTCACTTGAAAAAATGCTAAACTAATAAATTTGTGACAAATTTACTCTCCGCTCAATTGAATTAATATCACAAAAAATCATAAAAATTGTAAAATGTGACAAATGGAGTGTAAAATCTCAAATTGGTATACCGGTAAACTATTGCGTGTCATTTAACTTAATAATGTGACAATAAAATTTTACGAAAACTAATAGAATGTAAATTTGTCACAAGTGTATCAATTTGGAGTAAATTTGTCAAAAATATACTAGTTTAGAGTTTTTAATGGTTAAAAAAATAGTTTGGGGGTGAATTTGTCACAGGTGTACCAGTTTGAGGTTTTTTTAGGGTATTAAACCTTATATAAAAAATCATTAATTACAAGTATAATTTCAAGTAACAACAATTTATTCAAGAAATCCTAGTAGAGCAATGAGGTGTTAGAAAAAAAAAATAGAAAGATGTTCCATTCTAAAAGTTTTGGTTACATTGACGTGTAAAAGATTACATTATATATAAAAAAAAAATTCTTTAATGACCATGAAGATTTGGAAGACAACCGCATCTAATGTAGGCCTTGGTTGTTACAATGTATAAGGAAAATGATTCTTGTGTAAAAAATTACCTTGAAATTGATAATAAAGTAAAATGTTGACATATTGTTTTACTGTATAAATGATCAAATCTAACTTAAGTTGGGTAAATTGATGTTGATATATTGTTTTAAAATGCAAAAGATTAAATGAGATGATTAAGGTTTTTTTTTTCCAAGTTTCTTATAAAATAACACATATGTGCGGGTTTGAGCATTAATGAGATGTGAGGTTTGGCAATTAGTTACTATCAATTTAAACATTTTTTATAATATTGTTGCACACGTATATATCGTTAGTTATGTTCAAATTCATTTTTGGATGATAAGAGTCAACATAAAATAATTACTTTTTATATGAAATGTTACAAATTATATAAACAAATTGATGACTGTTCATAAATTGATAATTGAATACCTTATAAAAAAAGTTCCTAATTATATCATGGGTTAATACCTTGAAAAATCTCAAACTAATACACCCGTACAAATTTACCCAAAACTATTTTTTTTAATCATGAAAAATCCCAAACCGGTATACATGTGATAAATTTACCCCAATTGACCATAAAAAAATCATAAACTAGTATATTTATGATAAATTTATCCAAAACTAATTTATTCAAATGCAAAAAACCCCAAACTGATAAATTTGTGACAAATTTACCATCCACTGAATTGGATTAATACCACAAAAAATTATAAAAAATGTAAACTGCGACAAATGGAGTGTAAAATCTCAAATCGGTATAACAGTAAACTATGACGTGTAATTTAACTTAATAATTTCACAGTAAAATTTTGCGAAAACTAATAGAATGTAAATTTGTCAAAGATATACCGGTTTGGTGTTTTTTATTGTCAAAAAAATAGTTTTGGGTAAATTTATCATAGGTATACTAGTTTGGGGTTTTTCAGGATATTAAACCTTATATAAAAAAATCATTAATTGCATGTATAATTTCAAGAAACAACAATTTATTTAAGAAATCTAAGTAAAGTAATGAAGTGTTAAAAAGAAAAATGAAAGACATCTCCATCTAAAAGTTTTGGTTATATTGACGTATAAAATATTACATTATATAAAAAAATTTCATTGTTAACCAAGAAAATTTTTTGAAAAACAACCACATCTAATGTGGGCCATGATTGTGGCATTGTATAAGTAGAATGATTCATGTGTAAAAAGTTATATTCAAATTGATAATAAAGTAAGATGTTGACATATTATTCTATTGTATAAAATATAATATCCAACTTAAGCAACGCAAGTTGATTTTGATATATTGTTTTAATATGTAAAAGATAAATTGAGATGATTAGATTATTTTATCCAACTTTATTATAAATTAACACGTATGTGCAGGTTTGAGTATGGAGGATATGAGAGGTTTGACAATTAGTTACTAAGAATTTAAACATTTTTTATAATATTTTTGTATAGGTTTATATTGTCAATTATGTTCAAAGTCGTCTTTGGATGATAAGTATCAACATAAAATAATTACTTTTTATATGAAATGTTACTAATTATATAAACAAATTTATGACTGTTCATAGATTGATAATCGAATATCTTATAAAAAAAAGTTCCTAATTATATCATGAGTTAATACATTGAAAAACCTCAAACTAGTACACCCGTCACAAATTTACCTCAAACTATTTTTTATTATGAAAAACCCCAAACCGGTATACTTATAATAAATTCACCTCGATTGACCATAAAAAACCATAAACTAGTACATTTATGATAAATTTACCAAAAACTAATTTATTTAACTGCAAAAAATCCAAAATTGATAATTTTGTGATAAATTTACCCTCTACTTAATTGGATTAATACCACAAAAAATCATAAAAATTGTAAACTGTGATAAACAAAGTGTAAAATCTCAAATCGGTATACCAGGTGATAAACTATCGCGTGTAATTTAACTTAATAATTTGACAGTAAAATTCTAGGAAAACTAATAAAATGTAAATTTTTGTGACAAGTGTACTGGTTTGGAGTAAATTTGTTAAAGATATACTAATTTGGGGTTTTCGGTGGTCAAAAAAATAATTTGGGATAAATTTGTCACAAGTGTACCAGGTTTGAGGTTTTCGGGGTATTAAACCTTATATCAAAATTCATTAATTACATGTATAATTTCAAGTAACAACAATTCATTTAAGAAATCTAAGTAGAGCAATAAAGTGTTAGAAAGAAAATGAAAGACATCTCCATCTAAAAGTTTTGGTTATATTGACGTATAAAATATTAAATTATATAAAAAAATTTTATTATTGACCAAGAGGATTTGGAAGACAACCACATCTAATGTGGGCCATGGTTGTGGCATTGTATAAGTAGAATGATTCATGTGTAAAAAGTTACATTTAAATTGATAATAAAGTAAGATGTTGACATATTATTCTATTGTATAAAATATAATATCCAACTTAAGCAACGCAAGTTGATGTTGATATATTGTTTTAATATGTAAAAGATTAATTGAGATGATTAGATTTTTTTATCCAACTTTACTATAAATTAACATGTATGTGCAGGTTTGAGTATGGAGGATATGAAAGGTTTGGCAATCAGTTACTCTCAATTTAAACATTTTTTATAATATTGTTGTGTAGGTTTATATTGTCAATTCTGTTCAAAGTCGTATTTGGATGATAAGTATCAACATAAATTAATTACTTTTTAAATGAAATGTTACTAATTATATAAACAAATTTACGATTGTTCATAGATTGATAATCAAATATCTTATAAAAAAAAATTTCCTAATTATATCGTGAGATAATACATTGAAAAACCTCAAACTAGTACACTCGCGACAAATTTACCTCAAACTATTTTTTTTATTATGAAAAACCCCAAACCGGTATACTTGTAATAAATTTACCTCGATTGACCAAAAAAAACCATAAACTGGTACATTTATTATAAATTTACCAAAAACTAATTTATTTAACTGCAAAAAATCCAAAATTGATAAATTTGTAATAAATTTACCCTCTACTTAATTGGATTAATATCACAAAAAATCATAAAAATTGTAAACTGTGATAAACAAAGTGTAAAATCTCAAATCGGTATACCAGTAAACTATCGCGTGTAATTTAACTTAATAATTTGACAGTAGAATTCTAGGAAATCTAATAATATGTAAATTTGTGACAAATGTACTGGTTTTGAGTAAATTTGTCAAATATATACTAGTTTGGGGTTTTCGGTGGTCAAAAAAATAATTTGGGATAAATTTGTCACAAGTGTCAGTTTGAGATTTTTCAGGTATTAAACCTTATATCAAAATTCATTAATTACATGTATAATTTCAAATAACAACAATTCATTTAAGAAATCTAAGTAGAGCAATAAAGTGTTAGAAAGAAAAGGAAAGACATCTCTAGCTAAAAGTTTTGGTTATATTGACGTATAAAATATTACATTATATAAAAAAAATTCATTGTTGACCAAGAAGATTTGGAAGACAACCACATCTAATGTGGGCCATGGTTGTGGCATTGTATAAGTAGAATGATTCATATGTAAAAAATTACATCCAAATTGATAATAATGTAAGATGTTGACATATTATTCTATTGTATAAAAGATAATATCCAACTTAAGCAACGCAAGTTGATGTTAATATATTGTTTTAATATGTAAAAGATTAATTGAGATGATTAGATTTTTTTATCAACTTTATTATAGATTAACACGTATGTGCAGGTTTGAGTATGGAGGATATGAAAGGTTTGGCAATCAGTTACTCTCAATTTAAACATTTTTTATAATATTGTTGTATAGGTTTATATTGTCAATTATGTTCAAAGTCGTCTTTGGATGATAAGTATCAACATAAATTAATTACTTTTTATATGAAATGTTACTAATTATATAAACAAATTTATGACTGTTCATAGATTGATAATCGAATATCTTATAAAAAAAAGTTCCTAATTATATCATGAGTGAATACATTGAAGAACCTCAATCTAGTACACTTGTGACAAATTTACCTCAAACTATTTTTTTTATTATGAAAAACCCTGAACCAATATACTTGTAATAAATTTACCTCGATTGACCATAAAAAACCATAAACTGGTACATTTATGATAAATTTACCAAAAACTAATTTATTTAACTGTAAAAAATCCAAAATTGATAAATTTGTAATAAATTTACCATCTACTTAATTGGATTAATATCACAAAAAATCATAAAAATTGTAAACTGTGACAAACAAAGTGTAAAATCTCAAATCGGTATACCGGTAAACTATCGCGTGTAATTTAACTTAATAATTTGATAGTAAAATTCTAGGAAAACTAATAAAATGTAAATTTGTGATAAGTGTACTGGTTTGGAGTGAATTTGTCAAAGATATACTAGTTTGGGGTTTTCGGTGGTCAAAAAAATAATTTGGGATAAATTTGTCACAAGTGTACCGGTTGAGGTTTTCAGGGTATTAAACTTTATATCAAAATTCATTAGTTACATGTATAATTTCAAGTAACAACAATTCATTTAAGAAATCTAAGTAGAGCAATAAAGCGTTTGAAAGAAAAGGAAAGACATCTCTAGCTAAAAGTTTTGGTTATATTGACGTATAAAATATTACATTATATAAAAAAATTTCATTGTTGACCAAGAAGATTTGGAAGACAACCGCATCTAATATGGGCCATGGTTGTGGCATTGTATAAGTAGAATGATTCATGTGTAAAAAGTTACATCCAAATTGATAATAATGTAAGATGTTGACATATTATTCTATTTATAAAAGATAATATCCAACTTAAGCAACGCAAGTGATGTTGATATATTGTTTTAATATGTAAAAGATTAATTGAGATGATTAGATTTTTTTATCCAACTTTATTATAAATTAACACGTATGTGCAGGTTTGAGTATGGAGGATATGAAAGGTTTGTCAATCAGTTACTCTCAATTTAAACATTTTTATAATATTGCTGTATAGGTTTATATTGTCAATTATGTTCAAAGTCTTCTTCGGATGATAAGTATCAACATAAATTAATTACTTTTTATATGAAATGTTACTAATTATATAAACAAATTTACAACTGTTCATAGATTGATAATCGAATATCTTATAAAAAAAGTTCCTAATTATATCATGAGTGAATACAAAGAAGAACCTCAATCTAGTACACTTGTGACAAATTTACCTCAAACTATTTTTTTATTATGAGAAACCTGAACCAAAGTATACTTGTAATAAATTTCCTCGATTGACCATAAAAAACCATAAACTGGTACATTTATGATAAATTTACCAAAAACTAATTTATTTAACTGTAAAAAATCCAAAATTGATAAATTTGTAATAAATTTACCATCTACTTAATTGGATTAATATCACAAAAAATCATAAAAATTGTAAACTGTGATAAACAAAGTGTAAAATCTCAAATCGGTATACCAGTAAACTATCGCGTGTAATTTAACTTAATAATTTGATAGTAAAATTCTAGGAAAACTAATAAAATGTAAATTTGTGATAAGTGTACTGGTTTGGAGTGAATTTGTCAAAGATATACTAGTTTGGGGTTTTCGGTGGTCAAAAAAATAATTTGGGATAAATTTGTCACAAGTGTACTAGTTTGAGGTTTTTCAGGGTATTAAACTTTATATCAAAATTCATTAGTTACATGTATAATTTCAAGTAACAACAATTCATTTAAGAAATCTAAGTAGAGCAATAAAGCGTTTGAAAGAAAAGGAAAGACATCTCTAGCTAAAAGTTTTGGTTATATTGACGTATAAAATATTACATTATATAAAAAAATTTCATTGTTGACCAAGAAGATTTGGAAGACAACCGCATCTAATGTGGGCCATGGTTGTGGCATTGTATAAGTAGAATGATTCATGTGTAAAAAGTTACATCCAAATTGATAATAATGTAAGATGTTGACATATTATTCTATTGTATAAAAGATAATATCCAACTTAAGCAACGCAAGTTGATGTTGATATATTGTTTTAATATGTAAAAGATTAATTGAGATGATTAGATTTTTTATCCAACTTTATTATAAATTAACACGTATGTGCAGGTTTGAGTATGGAGGATATGAAAGGTTTGTCAATCGGTTACTCTCAATTTAAACATTTTTATAATATTGCTGTATAGGTTTATATTGTCAATTATGTTCAAAGTCTTCTTCGGATGATAAGTATCAACATAAATTAATTACTTTTTATATGAAATGTTACTAATTATATAAACAAATTTACAACTGTTCATAGATTGATAATCGAATATCTTATAAAAAAGAGATCCTAATTATATCATGAGTTAATACATTGAAAAACCTCAAACTAGTACACCCGTCACAAATTTACCTCAAACTATTTTTTTTTTATTATGAAAAGCGCCAAACCGGTATACTTGTAATGAATTTACCTCAATTGACCATAAAAAACCATAAATTGGTACATTTATGATAAATTTACCAAAAACTAATTTATTTAACTGCAAAAAATCCAAAATTGATAAATTTGTAATAAATTTAACCTCTACTTAATTGGATTAATATCACAAAAAATCATAAAAATTGTAAGCTGTGACAAACAAAGTGTAAAATCTCAAATCGGTATACCAAAGTAAACTATCGCGTGTAATTTAACTTAATAATTTGACAGTAAAATTCTAGGAAAACTAATAAAATGTAAATTTGTGACAAGTGTATTGGTTTAGAGTAAATTTGTTAAAGATATACTAGTTTGGGGTTTTCAGTGGTCAAAAAAATAATTTGGGATAAATTTGTCACAAGTGTACCAGTTTGAGATTTTTCAGGGTATTAAACCTTATATCAAAATTCATTAATTACATGTATAATTTCAAGTAACAACAATTCATTTAAGAAATCTAAGTAGAGCAATAAAGTGTTAGAAAGGAAAGGAAAGACATCCCTATCTAAAAGTTTTGGTTATATTGACGTATAAAATATTACATTATATGGTCAACATTTGGAAGACAACCACATCTAATGTGGGCCATGGTTGTGGTATTATATAAGTAGAATGATTCATGTGTAAAAAGTTACATCCAAATTGATAATAATGTAAGATGTTGACATATTATTCTATTGTATAAAAGATAATATCCAACTTAAGCAACGCAAGTTGATGTTGATATATTGTTTTAATATTTAAAAGATTAAAGATGATTAGATTTTTTTATCCAACTTTATTATAAATTAACACGTATGTGCAGGTTTAAGTATGGAGGATATGAGAGGTTTGGCAATCAGTTACTATCAATTTAAACATTTTTATAATAATGTTGTATAGGTTTATATTATCAGTTATGTTCAAAGTCGTATTTGGATGATAAGTATCAACATAAATTAATTACTTTTTATATGAAATGTTACTAATTATATAAACAAATTTATGACTGTTCATAGATTGATAATCGAATATCTTATAAAAAAGAGTTCCTAATTATATCATGGGTTAATACATTGAAAAACCTCAAACTGATACACCAGTGACAAATTTACTCCAAACTGTTTTTTTTTTTTTTTTTATCATGAAAAACCCTAAACTGATATACTTATGATAAATTTACTCCTATTGACTATAAAAAACCATAAACTGGTACATGTTTTTATAAATTTACAAAAAACTAATTTTTTCAACTGCAAAAAAACCCAAAACTAATAAATTTGTGACAAATTTACCCTCCGCTCAATTGGACTAATACCACAAAAAATCATAAAAATTGTAAACTGTGACAAACAAAGTGTAAAATCTCAAATCGGTATACCAGTAAATTATCGCGTGCAATTTAACTTAATAATTTGACAGTAAAATTCTAGGAAAACTAATAAAATGTAAATTTGTGACAAGTGTACTGGTTTTGAGTAAATTTGTCAAAGATATACTAGTTTGGGGTTTTCGGTGGTCAAAAAAATAATTTGGGATAAATTTGTCAAAAGTGTACCAGTTTGAGATTTTTCAAGGTATTAAACCTTATATCAAAATTCATTAATTACATGTATAATTTCAAGTAACAACAATTCATTTAAGAAATCTAAGTAGAGCAATAAAGTGTTAGAAAGAAAAGGAAAGACATCTCCATCTAAAAGTTTTGGTTATATTAACATATAAAATATTACATTATATAAAAAAATTTCATTGTTGACCAAGAATATTTGGAAGACAACCACATCTAATGTGGGCCATGGTTGTGGTATTGTATAAGTAGAATGATTCATGTGTAAAAAGTTACATCCAAATTGATAATAATGTAAGATGTTGACATATTATTCTATTGTTTAAAAGATAATATCCAACTTAAGCAACGCAAGTTGATGTTGATATATTGTTTTAATATTTAAAAGATTAAAGATGATTAGATTTTTTTATCCAACTTTATTATAAATTAACACGTATGTGCAGGTTTAAGTATGGAGGATATGACAGGTTTGGCAATCAGTTACTATCAATTTAAACATTTTTTATAATATTGTTGTATAGGTTTATATTGTCGGTTATGTTCAAAGTCGTCTTTGGATGATAAGTATTAACATAAATTAATTACTTTTTATATGAAATGTTACTAATTATATAAACAAATTTATGACTGTTCATAGATTGATAATCGAATATCTTATAAAAAAAATTCCTAATTATATCATGGGTTAATATTTTAAAAAATCTCAAACTGGTACACCAGTGACAAATTTATCCCAAACTATTTTTTTTTATCATGAAAAACCCCAAACTAGTATACTTATGATAAATTTACCCCGATTGACTATAAAAAACCATAAATTGGTACATGTTTCTATAAATTTACAAAAAACTAATTTTTTCAACTGCAAAAAAACCCAAAACTAATAAATTTGTGATAAATTTACCCTCCGCTCAATTGGACTAATACCACAAAAAATCATAAAAATTGTAAACTGTGACAAATGGAATGTAAAATCTCAAATCGCTATAACAGTAAACTATCTCGTATAATTTAGCTTAATAATTTCACAGTAAAATTTTGTGAAAACTAATAGAATGTAAATTTGTCAAAGATATACCAGTTTTGCGTTTTTCGTTGTCAAAAAAATAGTTTGGGGTAAATTTGTCACAAGTGTACAAATTTTGGGTTTTTCAAGATATTAAACCTTATATTAAAATCATCGCATTTCTTGTGGCCATTGTTAACTTAGCCTTCTTCCTCAAGGGGAGGAATTAATTCAGAAGCGTCGTTAGGGATTTTACCGGAATACTATGGTGGTGGGTCTGCGGTTGCTCCCCCAGGGTTTGCTCGTCGGTCGTCGGCTTACGGGGTTCCTAGGTCACCAAAAAAAAAAAAAACCTTATATTAAAAATCATTAATTACATGTATAATTTCAAATAACAACAATTTATTTAAGAAATCTAAGTTGAGCAATGAAGTGTTGAAAGAAAAGGAAAGACATCTCAAACTAAAAGTTTTGCTTATATTGACGTATAAAATATTACATTATATAAAAAAATTTCATTGTTGACCAAGAATATTTAGAAGACAATCACATCTAATGTGGGCCATGGTTGTAACATTGTATAAGGAGATTGATTTATATGTAAAAAGTTACATCCAAGTTGATAATAAAGTAAGATGTTGACATATTATTCTATTATATAAAAGATCATATCCAACTTAAGTAATGCGAGTTGATGTTGATATATTGTTTTAATATGTAAAAGATTAAATGAGATGATTAATTTTTTTTTTCATCTTTATTATAAAATAACACATATGTGTGGGTTTGAGCATTAATGAGATGGGAGGTTTAACAATTAGTTATTGTCAATTTAAACAGTTTTTATAATATTGTTGCACACGTATACATCGTTAGTTATGTTCAAAGTCGTTTTTGGATGATAAGAATCAACATAAAATAATTACTTTTTATATGAAATGTTACTAATTATATAAACAAATTGATGACTGTTTATAGATTGATAATCGAATATCTTATAAAAAAAATTCCTAATTATATCATGGATTAATACCTTGAAAAACCCCAAATTGGTACACCCGTGATAAATTTACCCCAAACTATTTTTTTTTTATCATGAAAAACCTCAAATTGATATACATGTGATAAATTTACCCGATTGACCATAAAAAATCATAAACTGGTACATTTATGATAAATTTACCAAAAATTAATTTATTTAATTGCAAAAACCCTAAACTGATAAATTTGTGACAAATTTACTCTCCGCTCAATTGAATTAATATCACAAAAAATCATAAAAATTGTAAACTGTGAAAAATGGAGTGTAAAATCTCAAATTGGTATACCGGTAAACTATCGAGTGTCATTTAACTTAATAATATGACAATAAAATTTTACGAAAACTAATAGAATGTAAATTTGTCACAAGTGTATCAATTTGGAGTAAATTTGTCAAAAATATACCAGTTTGGGGTTTTTAGTGATTAAAAAAATAATTTATGGTGAATTTGTCACAGGTGTACCGGTTTGAGGTTTTTTAGGGTATTAAACCTTATATCAAAAATCATTAATTGCACATATAATGGAGTGTTAGAAAGAAAAGGAAATACATCTCCATCTAAAAGTTTTGGTTATATTGGCGTATAAAATATTACATTATATAAAAAAATTTCATTGTTGACCAAGAAGATTTGGAAGACAACCATATCTAATGTGGGCCATGGTTGTGACATTGTATAAGGAGAATGATTTATGTGTAAATAATTACGTTTAAATTAATAATAAAGTAAGATGTTGACATATTATTCTATTGTATAAATGATCATATCCAACTTAAGCAACGCAAGTTGATGTTGATATATTGTTTTAATATGTAAAAGATTAAATGAGATGATTAATTTTTTTATCCAACTTTATTATAAATTAACACGTATGTGCGGGTTTGAGTATAGAGGAGATAAGAGGTTTGACAATTAGTTACTATCTATTTAAACATTTTTTATAATATTGTTGTATAGGTTTATATTGTCAGTTATGTTTAAAGTCGTCTTTGGATGAGAAGAATCAACATAAAATAATTACTTTTTATATGAAATATTACTAATTATATAAACTAATTTATGACTGTTCATAGATTGATAATCAAATATCTTATAAAAAAAAGTTCCTAATTATATCATGGGTTAATACCTTGAAAAACCTCAAACCGGTACACCTGTGACAAATTTACCCAAACTATTTTTTTTATTATTATGAAAAACTCCAAACCCAGTATATGTGATAAATTTACCCCGATTGACCATAAAAAAACATAAACTGGTACATTTATGATAAATTTACCAAAAACTAATTTATTTAACTGCAAAAAAACCCCAAATTGATAAATTTGTGACAAATTTACCCTCCGTTCAATTGAATTAATACCATAAAAAATCATAAAAATTGTAAACTGTGACAAACGGAGGGTAAAATCTCAAATCGATATACCAGTAAATTATCACATGTAATTTAAGTTAATAATTTAACAGTAAAATTTTACGAAAACTAATAAAATGAAAATTTGTCACAAGTGTACCAATTTGGAGTAAATTTCTCAAAGATATACCAATTTGGGATTTTTGGTGGTAAAAAAAATAGTTTTGGGTAAATTTGTCACAAGTGTATCAGTTTAGGGTTTTTCAGGGTATTAAACCTTATATAAAAAATCATTAATTACATGTATAATTTCAAGTAACAACAATTTATTTAAGAAATCTAAGTAGAGCAATGAAGTGTTATAAAGAAAAGGAAAGACATCTCCATCTAAAAGTTTTGGTTATATTGATGTATAAAATATTACATTATATAAAAAAATTTCATTGTTGACCAAGAAGATTTAGAAGACAACCACATCTAATATGGGTCATGGTTGTGGCATTGTATAAGTAGAATGATTCATATGTAAAAAGTTATATCCAAATTGATAATACAGTAAAATGTTAACATATTATTTTATTGTATAAAGAATAATATCCAACTTAAGCAACGCAAGTTGATGTTGATATATTGTTTTAATATGTAAAAGATTAAATGAGATGATTAAGTTATTTTTATCCAACTTTATTATTAATTAACACGTATGTGTAGGTTTGAGTATGGAGGAGATGAAAGGTTTGGCAATCAGTTACTATCAATTTAAATATTTTTTATAATATTGTTGTATAGGTTTATATTGTCAGTTATGTTTAAAGTCGTCTTTGGATAAGAATCAACATAAAATAATTACTTTTTATATGAAACGTTACTAATTATATAAACAAGTTAGTGATTATTTATAGATTGACAATTGAATTTCTTATAAAAAAAGTCCCTAATCATATCATAAATTGTTGTTACTTGTAATTATTTATTTAATAAATCCTAGTAGAGTAATGAAGTGTTAGAAAGAAATGGTATGACATCCCCATCAAAAAGTTTTAGTTACATTGACGTGTAAAAAATTATATTATATAAAAAAAAACATTATTGACCAAGAAGATTTGGAAAACAACCATATCTAATGTGGGTCGTGGTTGTGTCATTGTATAAGGAGAATGATTCATGTATAAAAAGTTACATTCAAATTGATAATAAAGCAAGATGTTGACATATTGTTCTATTGTATAAATGATCATATCCAACTTAAGTAAGGCAAGTTAATGTTGATATATTATTTTAATAAGTAAAAGATTAATTGAAATGATTATGTTTTTTTTTCAACTTTATTATAAAGTAACACATATGTGCGGGTTTGAGCATTAATGAGATGGAAGTTTTGGTAATCAATTGCTATCAATTTAAACATCTTTTATAATATTGTTGTACATGTATTTATCGATCAGTGATGTTCAAAGTCATCTTTTGATTATAAGAATCAACATAAAATAATTACTTTTTATATGAAACGTTCTAATTATATAAACAAGTTGGTGATTGTTCATAAATTGACAATCGAATTTCTTATAAAAAGTTCCTAATCATATCAAAAATCATTAGTTACATGTACAATTACAAGTAACAATGCTAAGTTGCACTGTTACTTGTAATTGGTGGTCATGATCGTTGGCGGCCGATGGGCAGGTGGCGGCAATTAGCGGTGACGGTCAGCAGCCAGCGGTCATGCAGCGGCGGCGGCGGTGGTGGCGATCCGTGAGTAAGAACAAAAAATGAATAAATACAAAAAAGAAATTTTTACCAAACACATTTCTATTATTTTTCTATTCCAAGAGTTGAAATTTTGTGTTATTCTCAAAGCGGGTTTTTCTTTCGAAATTGTTAAGAGCGAGAAATAGAAAAGAACTATTTACGAAAAAAAAAAAAACTCTTCCCGGGAACAGAAGCGTTGTCATGCACAGCCTTAAGTTCTTCTTGGCCATGTCTTCTATCAACCTGATGGTGGTATGAATTTAGAGATGTGGACCCAACTCTATCGTACTCGTCCAATCTAGCTTTCTCATGTACCAACAGTTACTCCACCCGTAAGTGCAGTCGTGGCCCCATTAGAAAGATGCTTTTTGCTCTGTTTTTTGTTTTGCTCCGCTTCTCCAAGCACGTAGTCTTCTACCCACTTTATGGTTGCCCTTGGAAAAAAAAGGAGAAAGTAAGGAAAACAAATGACAAGGGTAACAAGAACACATCATATCGTAGGACAATGATACCACCTATAGTGATTTCTCTAGCTTCGCGTCATCACAATCCGAAACGATTTCTATGAAAAAAATTATTTTTCATTTTTAATAAAACAATGCATTAAATAATTGCATATTTTTTTTTTCAAAATTAAAAAAACAAAAATACATTTAATACAATCCAAAAAATTTCTATTTCTAAATTTTTCCATTTAATTAAAAAAATTTGAGCGGAGACTTAACAATTCATGTTTACATGAAATTGGATTTTTACAAAGATTTAACTAATCAAGATATTCTAAAATAGCTTAGAAAATCCACCGTAACAATTAGTCCAAAATGGATGATTGGAAATGGTAGCAAAGAGTCTTGGTAGTTTATAATTTACAATATGAGGAAGTTGACAATAAATTTCTAAGAGTTACAATAAGAAAGTGCACAGGCCTTTTGAACTTTTTTAAACGTGAGAAAAAGAACAAGCATTGCTTGATGGTGTGGGCAATGACAAAATGACTCATAATAGACAAATTTTCAAGCAAATGACATAAAAAAAATTCATGTGGTACAGGCTTGTTCAACTGTCATGAACATAATACAAATTGTAATACGAAAGACTGGCTTAAAGCCTTTTAATTTTCCAAGAACAAAACTATAGATAATTTCAAAGGATGACTCCAATAGCATCTTAAGGGAAGAAGACCGTCTTCTCTCAGCCAAGTCGTCGAGCTATTGCAACTTAGCATTGTTTCTAAAAGAAAACAATATTTTAAAAAATTAATATGATAAAGTCCTAAGAGCTTATTCAATTGTGAATCCAATTTTCATCAAAATATTTTTACATTTTTTTTATGCCAAACTAATTCTAAACTAGAATTAATACTTCAATCCAATAGAACTATTCAAAATCTAATTTCTAATTTTTTTCCTAAATTGAAAAATGGCGACTATGATCGGGTTAGGAGACCTAGCCTAGATGTTTGTCTCACCCAGATCTTGTGTCGATTGTGTAAAGACAAATATTAGATTATGGTGAGCTTGTTTGTCTAAAACATTGTACCTCTTTTTGTTATCGAAACAAAAAGGTAAAGATTTTTACTTTTAATTTATATTCTAAATTTATCTTGGCTACTAATTTATTTTGAAAAATAGAAAAATTAACTAAGGTATAAATAAATTTTTGTTTTTTTTTTTCTGTTATGGAAAATAAAAAGAATAGAAAGATAGAAAAACAGAAGTATTATCAAATATGCCCTTAATTTCTATAGTTTCAAAAGGGCATTGTCTCTCTCTCTCTAAAAAAAAAATGTAGAGGTGGATAGGGGTGAGCATCGGTCTAGGGTCAACCTTGAACCGACCTTGGACAAGCCCAAACCCTGCTGGTCCTGATTTGGTTCCTAAGAAGATTGGGTCGGTCCTTGGTTCTAGAATTCGGACCAACATCATGCGGGTTGGTCCTCGGTCCTCGAAAAGTTCCGGTCGTGGTCCAACCTGCACCAACCCTAACTATATAAATTATCAATAATATATATCTAATATATTATTTATAGCTTTTTATATAAATAAAACTTTAAAATAAATTGCGTTAACAACATTAACAGCTCTTTAGTGCGGAGTTCAAATAATTTTATATTGTTATTTAATAACTTAGATTTTCAATGTCTTTTACAGCGTCAATAATTATAATTTACAAATGAGGAAAATGTTATTATAAGGAGTCCTCACGGCGTCCAAAAAGGCATAAACAACTCATTATGGCATCCTCCTCTAGTATTCGTTATCTTCTGTCTTATTTGTCCTATTAGTCTTCAATTTGCCAAAATTGAAAGAAACAACTTCTCTGCTCACCACTTGACAATCGCCTTGCTCGCTTTGGGTCACTCGTGCTGCTTGTTGCTCGATGCTCGCTTGGCTTGTTGTTCCCCACTCGATATTCAATGCTCATTTTGTTTGACGCTCACCTCACTTGATCCTCACCGCTTGCCTTTCTTAGCTAACCTCGCTCATCATCGAACCCATTGGGTCGGTATGGTCCTCGGTTGCCCTTTTAAGGAGTACAAAAATGAAATAAAAAATTATTAGTTGGTCCTGAGTTGACCTTGAAACCGAACAAAACCTATTTGGTTAATTCGATCTTTAATTGTTTTTTTAAGAAGTACAAGAAATGAAATAAAAAATTATTGGTTAGTCCTAGGTTGACCGTGGAACCGGACTAAACCCATTGGGTAGGTTCGGTCCTCGATCCCAAAAATTAAAGACCAATACTATGCAGGTTGGTCCTAGAGTTCATGGGTGGACCAGCCCAACCCAAACCATGCTTACCCCTAGAGGTGGGGGCCCGGGAGGGGGGGAGGCGGGACGTGGCACAAAAAAGTAAAAAGAAAAAAAAAATCAAAAGAGCAAAGTGATGGTTGCTAATTGACCATGGTAGAGTTATTTTTTTAACCATGTCTTTTGTCAACGTCACGCTGTAGATCGCAGTATGGCTTCATTGATATGGACCCTAGCTTAAAGCATGTATTTGGCTTAAAGCATTTGAAATTTTCACAACACTTATAAATGCTTAATTTATACATAATTTTTCAAAATACTTTAATATTTGAATAACATTGTAAAATTTAGTTTTTTGCATTTTCAAAAGCATAAATAAATGTCCTAAGAAAACTCAGCTAGCTCTAATGATTATGATTACCTTCTTCTGATCGTCTATTGTATCGTGCGTCATCTAGGAAAACAAGTCTATATATAATAAAATGGAGCATGATGGTTAACTTCATTCCTTCCCACTTTCCTTAACATTAATTAGACATATCGCTTTAAAATAAATTAGAAAAGACTTAATCATCTAATTTAACCTAAGGTGATGTTTTTTAGAGTACACATCAACATCGACTTACCTTACTTACTAAATTGGATGTAATCTTTCATATCTATCTATCTATATATATAGAGAGAGAGAGTTTTTGCAATTGGTATTTATCATTTAAATATTTTTAACTATCTATTATTGTTGTACACTTATATTATCTTTAAGAGGGTTTTTTGTACAATAAATGGTCGGCCATTAAGGAGTGATAATTAACAGTTTAATATTTTGGCATTTAATATCGAGTGTCCCAAAAGCGGCCAGCCTTTCTTTCTAAAAAAACGCAGGGGAGGTAGAAGAAGACAGACGTGGTGCGCAACCTAAAAAAGATAAAAGGAAAAATCGATGGTTAATACTTAATAGTTAACCATGGTGGAGTCGAGTTAAGTTACTTTTTGGCCATGTCAGTTACGTGTGGTCTTCTGTCAATCTCATGGTGGATCCTAATACTAGGCCTCACTGATTAGCCGTGACGTGACTCCCCACCCCTCATCCTCTATGTTTGTATAGTGTACCATTTTGGTTTTTTTAATTAATTTGAATGTTTGAATTGTACAAATCATTCTTTCTTTTATTTAGATGCCTTGTATGATAATAATATGTGAAAAGTAAGGGCGCGTGTTCAGCAAAAGTATGCCTATAATTAAAAAAAAAAATCGTACACGAAGTACGTGCTAATATATCATACACACACACACACATATATATATATATATTATGAAAATCGCATGAATAAGAAGCGTTGAACACCTATAGAGAAAAAGTCGGTCTTCTATTATGAAAATCGCATGAATAAGAAGCGTTGAACACCTATAGACAAAAAGTCGGTCTTCGAAGAACAGTGCAGAGATATACAAATTATTGGTGCGGTTAGCCTTTGACAAAGGAAATTTATATCTTTAGAGAGACGAGGTTCGTGTTGGGATGCATGTTCAGCAATCGGTTGGTTTTGTGAGAACTGGCGAGTCACTTTCATCACGTGCTGGCTGATCGGTTACTTAGGGCTTTTTGCTTAACCTTCCTTTGACTCTCTTATTTCTGTAATGAAAAAGGGGGAAAAATCAGAGAGACTCCAGAGGTGGATGAACAACAGCACCCCCCACCATGGTCGAAGTGACTGTCGTAGAACATACCGTTCGAAAGGGAAGATGAGAATTACCTTCCTTCTGGTAGAGTTACAAATTTCATTATTGCACAAGATTATGAAGAGTCATTTCTCCTACCGCATCCTCTTTGAATGATAATGACTCCCAAGTCTTTCACACATAGCAAGCACATACACGTGGATAAACGTGTCTACACTACAAAAGATGCTCCAAAAGTATGTTAAAGGGTACTTCACGTAATCTAGGTAGATATTAAAGTGTTCACGCAAGAAAACAACACGGGCTTTTTAGGATGTTGAAGATGCTGTGCGTATTCTAGCCATGTCTCAAGAACCCATGCCACTATCCATTGTTAGACCTTCGAAATGCATTCATAGTAGTGACAAGGTCTGCTCGGCCTGGTTTCGCTGAGGAGTCTCTAGTGCTTAACTAGGAATTGCTACAGTCTTGCAAGTATACAATTAGAAAACATCTACAAGGAAATCTAGCAAAGACTTGATTGTGTATATTGAATAGATATAAATTAGAAGAATAATATGTTAGGGGCAAGAAATAACAGCCTGACTTAAAAGATAAGAGAGATAACTTGTCTTACAGCAACTGATAAAGGAAATTGATAAATTTGAATTAAGACTGTGTTTGTTTTATGAAAGATGAATGATTTGAAATACTCTTTCATCAAAATTATCACTTGTATTACTCACGAAAATAAACAAAAGAAATATAAATTTCATTCATAAAAATATTTAGATATAAATTGTTATCGATAATGAATTTTTTTTTTTTTTTTTTTTTTTCAGTGTTAGGGAATTTTTTTTAAATTATTCATTTTTTGCAAAATAAATAAAGCCAAACTAATCGATATGATTGCAATAGAAAATTGAAATATAATAATATTTTGTACAAATTGTATAAGCTAAAAAAAAAAACCATGAGCGTGTCAGTCATTTCGTCCCTATTCGAAATTTATGAAAAAGGAGGACATGCATAAAATGCCTAAATATTGGATTTTACATTGCATAAATATGCAATTTTTGGTATTGCCTAGTATGGGCAGAGATCTTTAAGGCAATTTTAGCACTGTCAACATAACTGAGTGTACGTCAGTTGGCTTGTTGGTTATGTTGACAGTGCCATTAAGCATGTCGGCCTTTGTAGTGGGGATTTCACTCATCCTTACTTATTTCAGGCACAGGAAGCTATTATATTTGCGTTCTCGATGTAGTTAGAATCAAAGTCTTAATGTGATATCTATCTTCACCACCGTGAGATCCCCTAATCCCCTGTCTATCTTTGTCTTCCCAACAGAGACAGAATACGGGAGTGATATTGCAGGGTCTTCTACCTCAGGGCGGATCTGCCACCTGTTTCTTCCCCTTAAACCTTTTAAGGACTTGCTTAGGTCTATTTATTTATTTATTTATAAGGGAGGCAAAAATAACAGAAGAAAGAAATAACGTAGAACCATTCATTAGAGGAAGCAAATAATTTTGAAATATTAGCAAGGAGAGTGAACTTTCTTAATCAAACTGTAATATTTTGGTAGCGTAATAGCAACAGTGTCACGTGACAAAATATGAAGGAGAGTTTTGAATTGAAAGTTGTATTCAAACATGAAAAAACAAATATGTTATGTTACCTACACATATACGACTTTTTTATATTGGGTTAATACTACAAAAAAATCCGAACTTGTACATTCATGCCATGCTTTAAAGCCATTTGCTAATGCTCGGGAATTAGTCAAAAATAGGATGCGCAAGTTGCTATGACATTGACCTATTTGGATTGATCATAATGTTCCTTAGCTTGGGTCGATACCCTGAACAAGCTGCTTCTTAATGATAGGCTTAGCCAATGTTGTGGTGCAAGCTGCACTTGTTTTATATGTGATGCTTATTTTTGAATCTAGATTTTACCTTTACTTTGAGTACTCTTTCTATAAGACGGTTGCGGGACACATCCTTTTTCTCTGATGCTAACACTTAACAGAGCTATTGGATGTGGGGACATCGAATTTCATTGGCCTTTTCAATACCTCAAAGGGAATTTTTTTTCAAATACTCTACTAGAGCTTTGCTTGGAATGGGACTATTTACTTCATTTAAATTGAAAGAAACTCTCTGCTTCACAACGGTCCTTCCCCTTCTGTTAATCGAGTGATTAGTTTTGTAATGACTGTTGTTAGAACTCAAAATGTAACATTTTATTATAGATGAAAAAACCGCCAATTTCATCTGAGAATGGAACCGAACCTAGCCAGTTTTAAGACGGTTTGGTTTAGATCTCAGGCAAAAATTTTGGGAAACGGCGTTAACCTATTTAGTTCCATCCAAAAACCGGACTTGCAAGGTTAATTCTGAGATAGAACTCTTTTTGGACCCGTTCAAAGCGAATCCTGACTCTTTCTATTTAAACTCTACTTTCTTCGCTAGTTCTCACTCTCATATTTGGTCTCTCTCTCTACTTTCTCCAGTGGCACTCTCGATCTTTCTCTCTCTTCTGTCTCGTGCACACCGTCTCGTCTCTTCTCTGTCTCGATCTCGCCAACACTGTCTCATCTCCTTCTCTCGCCATCTCGTGGGCTGTGGGCTCGCATTTGTTGGTCGACCGTCAGTCAGCCCACTGTCAGCCAGGTTCGTTCTTTCTCATAGCAACAAATTAGAGAGAAGCTCTGTGCTTTTCTGAGATGAATATAGCCTTAGCATCGTACGTTGCGTTTTACCCTTCTTCTTTTGCGGAATTCCACGAAAGCAGGGAGGATAGGAAATCTGAAACAATGAGAAACGGCAGAATGACGATTTCCGCCAAAGAATTTCTCTGCTTGCTGCTGAGATAGTTTTTGTTTCGTCCGTGAATTATGCACTGCTAAGAGTTAACTCGTCCTGCAAGCGTGCGATCGCCCCAAAAAAAGCAAAAAATCAAAAATAAAAAAAATAAAAAAAAAAAGAAAAGAAGAAGAAAGAAACCCAAATAAATGAAAATTTGAAAAACGGGGGAAGCTTTCTACGTTTGCTCTTGGGGAACCGGTTCGTTCCCGATTAAAAAAAAAAAATACTTCTATCGATAGATTTTACATTTTGCTTTCGTTTAATTTAATTGTCTTGAACTCATTTTAAAGTTTTTTTTGGCCTAGAACATATGGAATTTTCACACGACACTTGATACTCATTTATATGTAATTTTTCACGGCATTTTTATCTTATAATCACATTTTAAATTTCAAAAAAGCAAAAACAAACAAGTCTTTAGGAAAATAATAGGTGATCAATGGATAGACTCAAGTCTGGCCAGCTTTCCTGTTGGACCTAATTTGCTTCCCAGATCAAGTTAATTTATTTAAACTTTCTTGTGATCTTACGGTCTTTTTCAAAGGTGACAATACTTCTTATCTTTAAATTTTTTTCAAAAACTCTACTAGAACTATGTTTGGAATGGGGCTATCTACTTCATTTAGACCGAAAGGAAAGTGCTTCTTGATGGTCCTTCCCCTTCTGCTAATTGAGTGATTAGTTTTATATTAATTGATTCACCTTAATCTTTTACTTATTATGATATGGCTCAAATTGACTATAACATTTCGGAATTTTTTTAAAAAAAAAATTCCTTTTACTGCTCAAGATCACTTGTCTTCGGCCGAAACAAAGAGTGCTTGGGGAAACTAGTGACGTCTTTTTTTTGGATTTAGGGATATGATCTAGATAATGTAAACATGGCCATCGAGATTTACATATATAGGCTATTAGCTTTCTCCAAAATGGGCACATAAAAAGACATAAAATGTCCCCAGCTTCCAATTCTAAATATAATTCAAAAGAGAAGATTAGCCAATTTCAAGAGCATTGCACATCTTAAAATTAAAAGTTAAAAAACATCCTCATCAGCTTGCTTTTATGAGCCCACCGCACATTAGTACTTGAATACCAACATATAATTTCTTTTTTGCACACAAAATGCTTCAATCTACTTCATTCACATGATGCTTCATAATCTTTTCTTTTTCTTTTTTTATTTTATTTGCAAATGCAGAGATGCATGAACATAAATTCTTTTAGCATGTGAAGTGAGATTCTACAGTTGCCCAAGCAGCTATACTGACATTCTGTCTTCTCAAGATCCAAATCCCGTTGACTTAGATACTCTGAAGTCACTGCTAAACAACAAATCATAAAAATGGGCATCATTAGAAAAAGCAGAGATTCACGAGCTTAAAGTTGGGTTTATTGGTTTTAACAACGATACTTCATAATCTTTTTCCTTTTTTTTTTTTTTCTTATATGGGAAAAATCAGAGATTCATGAATATAAAGTTTTTTGCTATGCGAAGTTAGATGCTGAAGTTGCCCAGACAGCTATAATCCTTTTCTATCTTCTCAAGAACTAGATCCAGTTGATTTTAGTACTCGATATTATTACTAAAAAATTGGGGCATGAATGTGACCCTGCATCGATTTCTAAGGAAAGCATGTGAACGTGCATGATTTTTTAAGGAAAGCATGTGATGAAGCTATGAAAATGCGCGCCACCAGAAAATGATGGGACTACTAAAATTTATGAAAAAGAAATGACATCCACAAAGTGCCAAAATATAGAATTTCACGTTGCCTAGCATGGGAAGAGATCTTTAAAGCAATCTACTTAGAGAATTGAAAAAGAAAAAAAGGACGAAAAAGTATAGAAGCATTTATTCATAGGAAGCAAATAAATTTGAGAAATTTGCAAGGAGAGGGAACTTCCCAAAGCAAATTGCAATGTTTTAGTAAAATTTAGCAATAATGTCACATGACAATAGGAAGAAGAGTTTTAAACTGAGAGGCATAGTATTCATATCAGAATGTTAACATATTGATCATGTTACCCATGCATACAAAACCTTCAAACTTACGGAAAGAATCTCTATACTAATGCATATTACATATGTATGTAAATATACACCAATTCTCATACCTCACAGTGCCTCGATTAAAGCTAACTAATATTCCCTTGGCTCATAACGCAAGCTCTTGATACTATTTTTGTCATACATCAAATTCATCCCAAGAGTTTAGAGAATGACTTGCCATCCTTTGAAAATAAAATAAAGAATGAAGCCTTAAACTAAGAATAGTAATTTTAAACATTTATATTGGCTAAGGAAAACCTTTCATCGAATGATAATTATAATAAAATCCAGTATATCATGAATTAACCAAAATCTATAAATTCTTTAATCCTCTCTGGCTCTCTCTTAACATCATTAATGCTATTTTTGAACATTTGGGAGTCTATCCAATCAAAGCTGAGTTGTGGAATGGTTTTTGATAGCGATTCTAGATAATCCTGAAAAAAAAAATAGATGAAAAAGGCCAGCCTCTTTTGAAATGATTGATATATGGGGAAAGTCAATCTCGTCGGGAAATTGTGAACCAATAACCACACCTAGGTTTAATTCTTGATAACAGCTTACAATTAGGCTGCAATCGTGGACGCCAGACCCGACCTCTGTGGGTCCCATATGCATTTTTGATTGAGGCTTGCGTGGAGGACGAGACTTCCTATGTTCAACAACTCAAGTCAGTCAAGGAAGTTGAATATTAGCTTTGTCAGGATTTTTGGTTTGCTAACTCTGACGTAAGCTTTAACATAAACTTCTTATACATGTCCTGATAAGCCTATAGCCTTGGACCGACTAGACTAATATCTTCCTATCCACAGAGAGATAGAGAGAACCAAAATGGCGGAAGCTATCATCGTCAGTATTGCTGGAAAGATCATTGCTTATCTGGTTCCTCAAGCACTAGCTAAGGTTAGAATGTTATGGGGCGTCAATCATGAACTTGAGGCGCTTGGGGTCACTGTCTCCACTATTCAGTCTGTACTGGATGATGCAGAGGAGCGATACTACTGGAGTCGCGAAATCAAAGATTGGGTTGATAGACTGAAGGGCGCTTTTTATGACGCACTGGACGTGCTTGAAGAATACAATGTAGAAGCTACGCGACAAGGACTGAGAGGCCACAATAAAATGTTCAAGGAGGTAAGGAAATTTTTCTCTGGTTCAAACCAGGTTGCTTTTATATTGAAGATGAGTGACAAAGTAAGAGCAGTGAAGAAAAGAATAGAAACCATTGAGGCTAACAGGAAATTCGACTTGAACACGCTCCCCGAGAGAGAGTGGAGGAAGAGAGAAGAGACACATTCATTTATACGTAAGGGGATATTATAGGGAGAGAAGATGATAAGAAGATGTTAAGAATTTTTATTGAATTCAGATGTGAAAGAGAATGTTTCCATCCTTCCAATAGTTGGTATTGGGGGGCTTGGAAAAACAACTTTGCTCAAACATGTGTATAATGATGAGATGGTCAGTAAACAATTTAACTTGAAAATGTGGGTTTGTGTCTCTAATGACTTTGACATGAAAAAAATAGTGAAAAATATCTTAGCTTGTGTGACAAAGGAGGAACTGAATCATGATTCAATGGAACAGTTACAAAATGAACTAAGGAAAAGAATTGATGGAAGGAGATATCTTTTAGTTTTAGATGATTATTGGGATGTAGAACTAGAAACATGGCTCAAATTGAAAACGTTATTGGTGGAAGGTGCTAGAGGAAGCAAGATCCTTATAACTACGCGTCTTCATTTGGTTGCGGATATCACCTGCACTACTTCGCCTCATCTTCTTGGGGGATTATCTAAAATGGAGTCTGTCGATTTATTAATGCAAATGGCTTTTCCAGAAGGAGAGGAGATACAAGATCCTGACTTGCGACCTATTGGTGAAGAGATAGCTAGAAAGTGCTTTGGTGTTCCATTAGTTATTCGAACTGTTGGGAGTTTACTATTTAAGAAAACAAAAGCCAAATGGTTACATTTCAAAGATTATAAGCTCCTAGAAGTATGTCAAAGGTGAAGAAAAAATAAAATCGTTTTAGGCTAAGTTACAACAATCTTCCTTCACATCTAAAACAATGTTTTGCATTTTGTTCATTGTTTCCCAAAGACCATGAGATAGATAAGCAGACTTTGGTCGATCTTTGGGTGGCAGAAGGATTTATCAAGTCATCAAATACAAGTGAGCCTTTAGAAGACATTGCCCATGAATATTTCATGAATCTAATTTGGAGTAACTTCTTTCAAGATTTTAAAAAAGATCCACTCACGAAAAGGGAGACTTGCAAGATGCATGATTTGATGCATGATCTAGCTTGCTTGGTTGCAGGGAATGAGTGTTGTGTGGTAGGGAATGACCCAAAATCTATAGATGCAAGAACTCGTCATATATCTCATAATTTACCTTCCCTTCCATTCCCACACTTGAAAGCAAGTCACTGAGAACATATCTTTTTTGAAGATGGAAGAATGAACCAATAAGTGAAGAAGATTTGCCAACTCATTCAAAGTTTCAAAAGATTGCGTATCTTGGATTGGCATGCCACAGGGGTCAAGAAGGTGCCAAGGTCCATTTATAAGTTCAAGCATCTTACATATCTTGATCTATCTAACAATGATGCACTCAAAAGGCTTCCTAACTCCATCACGAGATTGCAGAATTTGCAAAATCTTAATCTCTCCCATTGTGGATTTCTCGAAGAATTGCCAAGGGGTATAAGGAAGTTAGTCAGCCTTCAAATTCTAAACATAGATGGTTGTTCTAAACTTAGTTATATGCCACGTGGACTAGGGAAATTGAGTTCTCTGCATAGGCTGAACTGCTTCATTTTGCCCAAGGACAAAGCTCGTGCTAAGAATTATGGCAAACTTGAGGAGCTATATGGGCTTAATAACATCCGGGGAAGTCTTTACATTGAAAATTTGGGACATGTAACTGATACAATAGAAGAATACAAGGCTGCAAATCTAAGGGAAGCAGTCTTTTCTTGGAACTTGAAGTCTTGGATCTTTCATTTGGCATTTCTAATATGGATACTGATGAAGCAATGATTACAGGAGTTGAGAGATGAAGCTCTATTGGATGGATTGAGCCGCCCTCACAATCTGCAAAAGTTATTTATTATGGGATATGAAGGTGAGAGTTTCCAAGGTGGATGATGACCTTGTGTCTTCCTTGCCAAATTTATTGAGTTAGAGTTTAGAGGGTGTAGAAGATGTAAACATTTCCACTAGGCCAATTTGGCCTTAGTTTAAGTTGAAACTGGAATCTCGAGATCTCTCAAATGAACATCGTTTCCTAGTCTAGAATATTTTTCTGGGAAGTGTCTGCCATGCCATTGACTTCACCTCATCTTGGGGAAACATATTTGGCCAAATCTACGGTCTTCCTCGAGGTTAACTTATCAAAGAAGAAAGTCGCATCTTGGATTTTCAGGGACTTCAGAATCTCCGCTGTGTACAAATTAAGAACCTTCCCAAACTAGTATATCTCAGTTTTGTCCAAGCCAGGAGCTTGCCAAATTTTATCCAAAGATGCAAAGAGGTAATCATCATCTCGGATTTCCATGGACTTCTAAAGAAGTCTTCATCCCTTACTCTACAAATCGGTAGTCTTCCCAAACTAGAATCTCTCCCACAGTGGATTCAACAGCTCCGCAGTCTTGAGCATCTCGATATTTCTAGTTGCGGCAATTTTGAGGAATCATCAGAGGAAATCGACGCTCGAAATGATGAACCCCTTGTTGACATCATTCAGAGGAAATCGAGGAATGACCTAGAGGACGGCTGCAAGGATGGATATATCCAAAGACGAAAGCGGCAACACTTTGGATTTCCATGAAGGCCTTAAGAGTCTCCACTCCGTGGATATCTATGGCCTTTACGAACTGACATCTCTTCCACAGTGGCTTCTACAGCTCCATAGTCTTGAGCATCTCAAAATTTGGAATTGCCAATTTGGAGGATATACCAGAGCAGATCGAGACCCTTCAATCACTTCAATATCTCCACATCGCTGGGTGCTCCTCATTGACATCATTCCCTGAAGCAATGCAAAGGCTCACATCCCTCACTCACCTAACCATCAGCTTTTGCGGAGAATTGGGGGAGAGTTGCATAAGACAAGCAAGCAAGGACTGGGATAAGATCGCTCATATCCCAAACAAAAATTTTTTTGGATAGATCTAGCCCTAATTTTCTTCACTGAAGGTACGTGGGGACCTTGTTTCCCAGATTTTTACATGAATAATTTTTCGAATTGTGTTTCGAATACTTGATTTGATTTTGGGGGACATGGACAGATCGCTGAAGAGAGAGAGAGAGAGAAGGTTTGCTACGTGATTTGGTTATGGAGAGAGAGGACAATGCCCACTGAGTTCAGCATGTGGTTTTTAACTTTGAATCGTTGGTGCTTCTGGAGAATTTCTAAGCGAAGTTGAGTACATCTGTTTGGCGTCATATGAATTTGTTTATGTATCTTTTGATTTATTTCTCGATTTGGTGAAGATGAGCCGGGTTTTTTTATTTGGCTTCTCAAACTGGACTCTTGCAGCTCTAAAAACTATTATGATGTGTGGTCGGTGGCTGCTATTCAAAATTTTTAATGGCATTTTGGTTTTGGATTATCATGCTCTGTATTTGATGAGTGGGGGTTTGTACTTTTAAGTTGTTTGTGTAAAATTGTTCATGACAATTGTGTTTAAACCTCGCTTTTTATTATTAGAAAATGCAAGTTTTTCCCACTTGAAACTAGTCTTCAAAAGCAGTTTCATGAGATTAAGCTTAGGGAAAAATTGATAGCACTTGCTAAAGAGACCCTTTGTTTTAAGTACCCAGTCCATTCTTTTATCTTTTTGAAACTAAACTCTCATGCATACCAGAAGGCCATGTTGTACAAATAGAGCTCGTCGTTTGAACTATCTTGCATGAGATTAAGCTCCCAGGTTTTTGTTTCAATAGATTTATCTTTTGCTCACACTACTTTATTTTTCAGACTAGACAGAAATGAAGTAGATTTTGGCACCGATGACATAATGGCAGTTGAGGATCACAAAGAACTCACTGACCGCTAGTCTCATGACAGCAAACACATGGATTTCTCTCTTGCTAAAACATGAGAATAATGGAAACACCTAGAGCTTTTCTAAGTTTGGGACAAATGCTTTGAAGTTCGAGAACAATCCCACTCCATGCTCTAGAGTCTTCTCAACTTGGACGTCACGCCCTACGCCAATATGATAATTGCAGAATACATTTGGTATGTTTTCATGCACTAAAACCTTTAAGTGCAATGCACAAAAAGATGAACAAGACTAGAACTATTCTATATTGAGTTTATAATTGCAGGTCACCCAAAATTGGAGGAGAGGTCAAAAAGATCCATCAGAATAAGTATCTCATATCCTGCACATTAAGATGAAAAAGGTATCTATCAATGCTACATGATTTTTTGGAAAGATTTGAAAGGTTTGGACATATCCTTGAATGACTTGGGAACTTTGACATTTGGACATGGGAGATATCTGCAACTCTATTTGATTTCCATTTAGAGAGAGAGCAAGGTTGTCCTGCACATTTTATTTGGTTGACAATTGACGTTTCTTCATCTCCTTGTGACAACAATGTCTGCAAAAGAAATGCATTTGTGTGAGGCAGGATTAATGAACGAAGCAGTAGTCTTTGTTGCCATTTCTTTTGATAACTAAATCGATCATTGCCAATTCTAAGTCTATGTTGTGGACTTCATGTAGACTCAATTTCTCATCTTCACTCTTGTCTTAGATTTTTCTTGTTTTGTGACTTCAATTGGTCATATTGGTTATGGCTGTGCTTGGTAGTATTGCTCTGCCATGGCAATATCTAATGGATATTTTCGCCAAAGCAGTTGGCAAAAGTGATTTGTAATGATGCCAAGTTTTCGAAAGAAGAAGGGACTTCAACGTGATTGCCTGTTGACAAGTCGATCATCCATTAGATCTAATGATATATCAGAATAACGTGTTTGCTGATTAGTCCTTGGTAAGGTAAAATTTCATTAATTTCTTAAATTGTTGCACTCTGCAGTCTGACCTTCCTTTGGCTATGAAATTGCCCACAGTTTTTTACTTGTTCACAAGTTCTCGTCTTGGAATGAGGCTTGAGAATAACCTTGAAATAGTTCTAAAAGAAAAAAGTATGGTTATGCCACTGTTTTAGTTTGTTTTTCAAGGAGAATGTGGTAGCGTCCTTGTGTCTTTTATGCTTAAAGTTTTCCTACTTGAAACTAGTCGTCAAAAAGTGGTTTTCTACTTTTCGGTGCTGGCACTTGCTAGAGAAACCCTTCTTTGAAGTACCCAGTTTACCCTTTTATCATTTCGAAACAAAACTCTTGTGAATACCAAAAGGCCAATTCATGCAAATAGAGCTTGTTGTTTGAACTATCTTCCATAAAATTTAGTTCCCAGGATTTTTATTTTAGTAGATATGTCTTACTCACGCTGCTTTACTTTTTAGACTAGGTGAAAATGTCGCTGATTTTGGCAGCAAAGACAATGCCAGATACGCATCACAAAGAAGTCACTGACTGCCCGTCCCACAGCAAACACATGGATTTCTCTCTTGCCAAAACAGAAGAAGAGTGGAAACACCAAGAGCTTTTTTAAGTTCAGGGTGTATGCTTTGAAGTCCGAGAACAATACTACTATAGGTTCGAGAGTCTTCTCAACTTGGATGTCACGCCCCACACTAATACGATAATTGTAGAATACATTTGGTATGTTTTTATGCACTAAAACCTTTAAGTACGATGCACAAAAAGATGAACAATACTAGAACTATTATGTACTGAGTTTATAAGTTTGCTTTTTCTGGATCTGCATCAGAATAAGTATGTCATATGTTTTATGCACATTCTGCAAGTGACACCATTTTTTTGTTTAAGTTTCTACATTTGCAAATCTTGTTTCACGTTTTTATGTTAGTCTAACTATTAAACAGGATTGGAGGTTCTAGCATAGATCTACACGGCAAATCAATGGTATGAATGGCAACAATACAATATGTAGCATTATTTTTACGTGTTACATGCTACTGATCTATTGATTTCTGAAATATCAGATAATTTCTAGACCTTTTAAGCACCCGTATCAACTTCCCTAGTGAACTTTGATGGATCAAGTACTGGTTAAGCTCCAAGGGAGGATAGTGAACTGATCTTATAGTAAGATGACATAAACCCCAAACTGTCTTACTATATTTGCCTTCGCATCATTCCATCAAGTTGGTGATTTTTTAGCAACCCTCCAGCAATTGACAAGGATCCTTTTAGAGATTGCAAAAGTATCTTGGTGATCATCCTGGAAACAAGCATTATATTGTCCAAAATCGTTCATCCATAAGATCATCTGAGCAAATTAATCAAACGAGAAAGGACATTTCAATTAGTTTACAAAGAATTATTGTTCGTCTGCATGCCATATGCGATTCATACACACTAGCTGCATGAGCCTATCCGAACAAACAAACATGCTGAAACTTTCAGCAATCCAAAGGTTTTCAATGAAGTTTAATGGTAGGAGATCCAGAAACATGAGTTTTCTATTATGAACTAGAAAGTTTTGAAATGGATAGGTTCATGAATTTGGCTACATGTTCACATTAGGTTGTGGGATTGAGCAAAGAAAACACCCTACTGTAGACAAATGTTCAATGGCCATTGGGTTGGCCTATTGGAGGATATCCAAGACTCCAGGTGAGAAATTATTTCACAATGAATTTCCCTAGGCCAAGTTGATGAGAAAATTTGTAATGATACGAGGATTTATGTCCATATAGGGGCCTTATTATCATGGTGTTGGGGCTGTTAAGTCATTTGGCCTAGACATATCGATGCTCACTACAAGACTTGCTTATATGCTGGTATCAACATTAGTGGCACCAATGGAGAGGTGATGCCGGGCCAGATAATAGCTGACCTCCATCTTGCCAGTTTTTTTGAAAAGGACAAAAGCACAGAATGGTTGCCATCAACACTAGCTTATATCGTGCAGTAAGAATACCAAGTGAGACCAAGCATGGGAATTGAAGCAGATCATATATGATGTTCAAGATACCTTCTCGAGGTGAAATTTCAATTACTTGCTCTAGAAAATAACAGAATGCCATTAACAACAAACAGAATAAGTGCATACAGACATGTTCTACAGTATTTAAGTACTTCATAATTTATGTTGCTTATATAACAGAGATTTATTGAGCAACTTGGTGTTGTCCTCACTTTAGCTCCAAAGCCAATAGAGGTAGTTGACTTCACTATCACCATTTATGCAACATAGTATCCTAACGTTGATATGTATATTATTATCTTCCTTTTGAGGGTGACTGGAATGGTGCAGGATGCCCCACTAATTGCAGGTTCACACCATAGAAATAATAGGGACTTGATTGAGTATTTCTGTTCATTGAAGGACTCATAGTGTGTTCCCCGTCTATTCTGCAATACAAAAAGCATGGGAGAAGAGGGAGGCTTTGAAGTGATAACGAAGGCAATTTTGAATCTCTCACTTTGCCACGAAGAGCACATTGGCACCTCTTATGGAGAAGGAAATGGGAGAAGGTTGACGGGCCAGCATGAAACAACCAACATTGCCATATTTTCTCGGGTAATGCTCAGAAGAAGCATACCAACTGCTACACAAATTCGAGGATTGCCCATTCAATTGAATCTTAGGATGCCTGAATTACTTGAAATCAATTATGCAGGTAGTTGCCAATCGTGGTTGCTCATTCCGTGTGGGCCGTAACACTAAGAGGCAAGGAAAAAAAACTATAGCAATGACCATAGCGATTCCCTTTTGTGCGGTCCGAATATCAATTAGAGACCCTTAACTTTCATGGATGATTCAAAGAACTCTACCATATATATATATATTTTTTTAAAAAGGATAGTACATATAAGGTAATTGTTCATTTTGGTCTCAGTTGATTCTATGATTGTTACTATGAAAGAAATTGTAACTTTTTGACACTCATAACGCATTCCCCTAATTTTGCTTACTAAACAAATGTAAATCTTCTTATCAGTCCTTATTAATCCAATATGTACAGAACCCGTTGAAGTTAAGACTTGGACATCTCAGTTCTTTTGGTGCATCAAAAAGCTTTCTGGAATGCTCCATTATTTCTGAATATTGATAGAACATAGAAAGTTCACCTTCCTTGCTCAGTCAATTAATGGCTTAAAATGATGTACAGGTTACTTGGAAGATAGGCGTCTTGTCTCAAACATGAAACCATACGTTGTGACCTCATTACATGCAGAAACTACAATTTTATGAAAGCCCACCCTTGAGGCTGAAGCTCTGGCTGCTCATAAGCTTGCATTGAAGGTCTAAAATTCAAGTTGCTGGTTAAGAAGGACCGAATGCATTAATCAAATCAGGGAGGACCCACAAGCTGAGAGACTGCGAACCTCTTTTTCTCCACATTTAGGTCATTGAGAGAAGATCCTTATGTAAGTGAAGCTTCCCAAAGGGAGAGAAAATTAGGTGTCCAAGCTCAGACTTGGTCTTCCTCACATTGGTTTCATCCTACATTCGCGAGTCGTCTCAATGGTTTGTCATTTGAGTTCAACATTAGCCTTTAGCGTCATGGACATCTTCCTATGTTTGAGTTGTTAGTTTGAATTGGTATTTTTGCTTATCTTCGTATCTTGAAACTTGAGGAAGTGCTTTATAAGTATGTGTATAAAATGAAGACATTTCAATGCAATTCATCCAAATTTTCAATGTCGTCATATGCTGAATTCATTCAATTTGGCATGTCTTGACTTTCGTTTCGAATGAAAGGCAGTTTGATTTCTACTTCAGTAAACATGAGATGCGCCAGTTTGTTTCATCTCTTCCAATGTCTTAGGAAGAGAACTTCGGGAAGTATAAACAGACTGTAATCCTTGGGGTTGCGCAAGTTTGTCTTGCGCAACTCGACATTTCTTTTCTCTGTGAGTCAAGGAAATGTTCTCATTCACATGAAAAATGCAGTGGAAACATAAAAACAGCAATTTGGCAATACCTAACATTATGCTTCTACAGAACTGAAAGTTACTGGGATCCTTTTTCCTGTTCATCCCCTCAAACCTATACAACAATCTTATTCAACAATAGAACAAATAATTACAATGATAATGATGCTAACTGATCTATCTTGTTGTGTCTAGCAAACTGAAAATTTGAGTAGGATTGGCGTTTCTCTTGAAATATGGATGAGAAGACACGCTGATTGGACTTCTCAGACGAATCCTGTATTTAGTTAAGGGAAAAAACTACAAAATTTCCTGCAGTTAATAAATTTAAGAAAGTGCTGGTAAAATTCTAATACTGGTGATTTTATTTTATTTTTTTGGAAAAGTATGACTGGTAACTAAAAGGTCAGGTGACCTAAGAGAAATCATCAATACTATTAGGAATTTACCAACTTTTAAATGAATTCATAAATTATTAACTCTTCTTAAATTTTATCGTGTCACAAGTAAATCAAGCACCATAATAAATTAACTAATATTGCAATAAGTTAGTAATTTTTCAACTTTTTTTGAACCGTTCCAAGTGTATTTACTAAAGTATCAACCCCCACAAGAAAGTTACTAACGTTCCAAGAAATGAGTAAGCCACCAACTTCTTGTAAATTCTGCCATCGTTGCCAGTAAAATACTTGCACTATAAGGAATTTACTAACACCTAATAATTTAGCAAATTACCTCATTCTAAAAAAAATACACAAAATACCAACCCTACAAGGAATATGCCCACATACCATTATTTAATAATTTCTTTAAAATTTTACAACATTAGTAGTAAACTACCAACACTATACTGAATTTATCGAAATTTTAATAAATTACTAAAATTGTCAACTTCAATTAAATTTTACAAGTGTGGTTCGTAAAATAGTGATGCTATAACAAATTTACCAAACATCTTAGTAAGTTAGTAAGTTAGCGAGTTTTTACACATTTTACAAGTGCATGGTTAGTAAAACTACCAATATCTAAGGGACTTACTAACATCCCATTAAATTAGTCCAACTTATATGGAAGTTTACATGGATGGTTGGTAAAATACCATTCCTATAAGGAATTTACTAATGTCTCATTGAATAAGGAGTCTTACATGCTAGTTTAAAAAAGCTTATTGCACATTAATAAAGAGATGCGAAATTAAAGATCTATTAAACATCTTAATCTAAATCTCAATTAAAACACGTAGAGTTTTATTAAAATAGGAAATAAGCGCAATATTTCGTTATTTGGAGAATTGTTGGTACTGACCATATGCTTGTTTGATTCTTTATTTCATGTCGTCATGTTTTGATGATTTATATATTCTGTGTTCCCAGTAATTCCTCTTGAAATTTCAAATTTTTTATTAAAAATTATTTCGCTTCTTCCTCATAGTGAAAAAATAATCTTATATTTATTATTCTTTATTTTCTTATACCCACCGACAAATTGGTCTCAGTTTCAAAACAAGCTACTAGGATTGACAGTCTATTGGGATATAAATAATCTCTTGTTATGGCACATTTATTCTAATATTACGAAATAAATAATTAATTCACAACTTGTTATGATTGTTAAAATTTGAAATGATGCTTCCACAAGTCCTAAAACCAAAGACCATGGATCGGTGCATCGTAAAAAGTTGTCAACTTAAAGCAAACATTTCGTGACGAAGGCCTTCTCTATTGCAACTCACTGATTTTCTATATATGACACGTGTAATAGGTCACAAGTTAGAAGTAAATATATGTGGCCAATGGGCATTTCCATTGCTACCTTGTCGTTTTCAAAATATCGCACTTGTAATAGGTTGTAAGCTTAGAGGGGATTCATTGTAACGAGGGCGATTCCGTTCATAACTTACTAATTTTCGACTTATTGCACTTGAAATTGGTTATAAACCTAACCCAATAAGACTGAGCTACAAAATAACTAAAAGGTTTAGAACTTTTTACTATGTCCATAGCCATTGTTACGATGCTTTTAGCCTGTTTCATCCATTTTTTCTCATTTCAAAGGTAATCATCTTAAACCAAATAGTCATTGATTGACAAAAAAATGCGAATGATTTGATTGATTGTAACATGAGTATAGGATAGAATTGAACTAAAGCATGACCCAACAAGATCTATCACAACTTTCATCCATTGTGTGACAATAAAAAAGAACCAAAAGCTTCTTTAAAATTAATTGTATTGGATCAATTTAAAATACAAAATAAATTCAAAAGGTCAAATAAATTGATTGTTGACGATATAATGGACATTCTCCTTAATATACAAAATCCCACTGTTCTTTTGTAACTTATTCAAAGCACTGTGAAGCGGTGTTATAAAATATCATATGATTCTGCGCAACATCTTGTAACTGTGAAAGCTAGTATAAACACCTAGAGGGGAGTGAATAGGTGTAAAAATAAATTTCCGAGATAAATGTGCAGCACTAATCAATAAAAGATTATGAAAAGGAAATTTGTTTCTTGTCAACTAAACACATTACGATCAAAGTAAAAGAGCATAGGGAAGAGAATATGAACACAGAGTTTATAGTGGTTTGGCTTAATCCAAGCTTACGTCCACTTTTCCGCACGACAGCTCACCGGCTGGATTTCACTATGAACAAAAGAATTGTTACAGTAAAGCTCTTCCTTGATTCCACAGTGTAGAGACTCTACTACACTTCCTCAAGGTCTCTAAAAAATATACTCTCTTTTGTGTACAAGATTTCGCTCAACAGTTTAATTGACTAAGAACAAGGAGCTTCAGACTTTGGAATTTTTCTATCACGCACACACTCGAACAACTGGAATGTCTTCTTTATATACTTCTTTATGCCATCATACCCGTTGGCACTTACCAAAGGAATTCTTCTAATCTACCCTTTGGACAGAATCAATTAAGAAGATTCCGAGCTATTTAAGTAATATGACGATAGCGCACCAATCTTGCTCGCCCATACAATTAGGATCTAGGTTTCCATAAGTAGAATCTTCCAAGTATACTTTGCCTATTAACGGATCCACAATCCCTGAATCAATCTCGATTTGAATAATGGATTCCGACATGCTGTATCCAGCCAAGAGATTTTCTCCAGTCGATAAAATCGAATCCTCAACGAAACATTCAATTCTGGATAAGCCTTCTTCGACGGTCTAGAAGCTGTCAATGAGGATAGATCTTGAGTCTTAAGTCTGGTAGTCCGGAGGTCTTCAGACTTTGATGGAAGAGTCTGCAAGTCTTCAAACTAGACTGATGGAAACGTTTTGTCAGCTTCAAAACACTCAAGGAAGTTTTCTCCAACAATCTCCCCATTTTTGATGGTAACAAAACTTTCCTGCAGATTTGGATAACTTTGACCTGTAAAACATTACTCAAGCAAATATGGATATCTCACAAAGATAAATGGCTTAGTAATAACCTAGGTAGCACCGACACGCGACACGCGACACACGACACGACACGACACGACACGCGACACGCCATTTCTCAAAAAGTAGAGAATTCCGACACGTTCCGACACGTTAAATATTAAATAAATATTTTTATATATACATGATTAATTATTATATTTAAATTAATTTATTCAAATTCATAAATAAAAAATAAAATAAAAAAAGAGCCTATAATAAATCTATACTAATAACATTAATAAATTTATTCATAAAAAATTGAAAATACATTTTTTTTACTTTAACAAAAGTTATCGATGAAATAATTAACTAATGAAAGATTAGAGTCAAAATAAATGTATATTTTTCTATGATGATCAAAATTTATCATTATTTAATATCTAGTGCTTTTATTTTTTGAAATAACTTTTTAACCTGTCTATTTATTTATTTTTTAGCCTTATCATGTATTAATGAAGTTATTTAATGTTTCATATTTCTTTTTAGGATTTAAATGGGTCCCACCCATTTATTTCAGCACACGTTTTCTTCCCCCACCCTCACCCACCCCTGCGCCTGTCACTTCCCCTACACCTGCGCTTGTCGCTTCCCCTGCACGAGGCTTTCTTTCCCAGAAGCCGTCGACGCCTCGTCTCTCTCCTTTCTATTCTCCCTAAAAACAGCCCAAAGGGCAAAAACCCTAGCAATCACCATATTTTTCCTCTCCTTTGCTCGGTTTGACGTCTCCACCTCTCTCGCCGCTGCCTCGCCTCCGTTCTTCCCTTTGCCGTCAAAGCCTCGTGTCCAGCCCTCCATCGCGGTGTTGCGGTTTTTCATCTCGGCGTTGCAGTCGGCGGTCGCAGCCGACCAAGACGATCAAGAAGGCTTCTCGGCGCAGTCGGCAGTCGCAGCCTTCTCCGGCGTTGCAGTCGGTTGTCGCAGCCCTCCCTCACGTGAGCGACGGCTCCCTCACCCTTGCCTCCACCCTCCATCACCTTCTTCCTTCGCACCTGCAGATCCGCCATCCGGACACGCTCCGACGCGCGTGTCGAAAAAAGTTGACCACGTGTTGGAAACTCCGACACGCGTTGACTGCGTGTCCGAACGTGTCCGAGCGTGTCAGACACGTGTCGGGATGTCCGACACGACACGGAGGCCTTTTGAACGTATCCGTGCTACCTAGGTAATAACACTAGAATCTGCATTCACAGAAAGCAGGTTAGTTAGTCTTGTAAATGAACAAAGTCATATGGATATCAATAGTACTTAAGATAAACAAATGTTCAAACAGTCAGATCCAAATCCCAGTCAAATCCAAACAGCCAAACACAAAAGTTCAAAAAAAAAAAAAAAAAAAGAGTTCAAAGTAGTTCAAAGTTCAAAATCAAATCTGCACCACATCTCTCCTTCTTTTTGTCATCATTAAAAAAGGTATAGATGGAAATAGAGTGGAATTAAGATTACTTGGGAACACGAACGAGCTGGAAATCTCCCATTGATTGGACAATTCCTTCCAGCTTTTTCAAATCATTCTTTAGTTGTGCCACATCTTCACCCTTAGCATTTGCTTGAACTTGAAGAGCAAGGGCTTGGATTTGATCATTCAAAGAAACCGAAGAAGCTTGTCATGCATTCTGCAAGTTCTGAATTTCGTATCCTAGAGCATAGATTTGACCTCGCATTTCCAAAAGAACATCAAGTATTTTGCGAAAGTCTATTGAATTATCAGTCTAAGTACTGGCATCTGCACGATCAGACGGTGTATTGGCAGATGATGGCAAGTCAGCATAGTCACGTAGATTGGGCGATGAAACATCATGTCCTTCCTCAGGAAATTGAGAGGCATAGATGTCCTCTGGATCTGCTGGAGAACGACTTATTCCTTCACTGGTGGCAGGGAATGAGAACGTTCCTCTTTTCTCAGGATCCTCCCCTGTTTCCATGCCTTCAGGTGGAGAAAAGTGTTCATCATACTCTGCTTCCGCTTGATCTCCTCTCTCCTCTACTTCTTTCTCCAAATCTTCTCTCACTTCAGTTCTGTGTTTTGTCTCATCCGTGTCTTTTTCCTGTCTCTCTGTTGTTTCTGGAACATAACGGTTCAAATTCTTCAATGCCATTGCAGAAATGGTAATATCATCCTCATCCTCTTCATCCTCAATGATGAGAGCTCTTCTTTTCTTGGATGGAGCAACCATGGGCTCCTTCCCTTTCCTCTTTGCAGTCGAAGAGACTGGATGATTCTTGACAGGGGTTTTCTCCTTGAATTGTTCCATCGCTTTGCTGAGTTCTTTCAGATGCATTTTAGAAACCATTTTCAGTCCCACCACCATTTGATTGCACATTCGAACACAGAGAATCCGAGGAGGCTGAACATTCAAATGTCTGAATAATTTGGTCACAAGAGCTGCGTATGGAAGTTGACCATTGTCCTTCACCACTGCTCTGTACATGTGGAACATAATAGTGTGTGGAAGAGAGAACTTTTTCCCAGCACTGATGGCATACATCAGCTTTGCCTCCGAGTTTGAAACGTCGGTTTTTGAAGTAGATTTTGGTCGGTTTTTAAAGTAGATTTTGGTATGAGACAGTTAATCACAATCTTGTGAAGCAAAATGTTGGACGCATTCATTCTCATATAGGAAATCTTCTCTTCCGCCTTTCTATCTTGAATAAGCTCCAACGTTGCACAAGTAATAGACACACTGATAGGTTGATATTTCCCTCTTTCAACCCTAATCACATCAGCCAATGTATTCATGTCAACCACATAGTCTTGATCTCGAACACTAAAAGAAAATCTATTCGCATCCAAGAAACTGAGATTCGAATAGAAATAAGCAGTAAGTTCAACATGAGCTTCTGTAGTTTCAGAACAAAATTGTTTGAGTTGAAGAAGACTGAATTTTTCCCGCAGATACAAGTCTATCCTTTTGCTTCGGATTTTTGCCGCAACACCCATTCTCGGTTTAAACTGACTGTACATCCTATCATCGTCATTCCCATTTGGCTGACTCAACCCTCCAACACGTGGATCACTTGGGATATTTGCCAAAGCGTCTTCCGCCGACCCCGCAGGGGCAATTCCCAATCGTTCCATTGTGTGGAAAAAGAAAGTTTCATTTTTATATCCTTTGTCTTTAAGAAATTCATCAATGTAGTTCAAAGGAGTACCACTCCTCTTCAAAGCACGATAAAGCTTGTAGGTAAAACCGGGCTTAAGAGTTCTTACAGGTTCTGCGTCTTCGATGATTTCTTCCTCTTCTTGATGTGCAACATTCTGAGGTCTAGATGGAGGAGATGGACGCTGCTGAGAATGTTGTGAGCTCTACTACGGTCTAGGAGATTCTTCTTCCTCGGTGAGATCAAAGTGCGTAGGCCCCTCACGCATTTGCTGTGGTCCCCTGTTTGCGATCCTTGAAGACTTTCTTTGGGATGACATCTTTCACAGTCTTTGAGAGATTCCAAGCTTGTTTCCCAAGAAAGATGAAAACTTTTCGAGGATTAAACAAGAGAAGAAGACAGAAGTGGAAGATCGGTGCTCTCTTAGGGTTTTTGAGAGTAAAACGAAGAAGAACCGACAGTATATAAGGCAGTCGAAGTGAGGCATACGGAACGTCGTAAAAAGGAAATATAAATATGCCTTTTAAAAAAAATAACTACCTTTTCAAAAATTAGATAACTGTCATTTCAAAAATAACTTCTTTTTCGAAAAGGAATGATTGTACTAATCACGAAAAATTGGGAAAATTACACCAATTTTTGGATAGATGATCGTACCTTTTCAAGATTTGATCCGAGAGATAAATTTCTAAAATAGAAATAATTTACAGTCGTAGATCTTGATTGTATCGAGTCGAGTGCCTTTAGACTTTCATCCGAGTGTCGAACTTCTTCAGACTTTAAGATATTTAGTCTGGAACGAATAGTTTCAAATTGATTTTTCTCCAAATGCTTTGTAAATGTATCCGCCAGTTGATTCTTTGAGTCAATAAACTGAATCGAAACTTCTCCATTTTGAACACGATCTCTAATGAAGTGATGTCGAATCTCTATATGTTTTGCTCTTGAGTGAAGAATCGGATTCTTGGTGAGATTGATTGCGCTGGTGTTGTCACATTTGATTTCATTGCATGAATCTTCAATTCCAAAGTCTCTTAGTTGTTGTTTTATCCACAAAATTTGAGAATAACAACTTCCAAGAGCTACATATTCTGCTTCTGCTGTAGAAAGAGCTACTGTACTTTGCTTCCTTGAAAACCAACACACTGTCCTGCTTCCAAGTAGTTGACAGGTGCCCGAGGTGTTCTTTCTATCAACTCTGCATTCGGCTAGGTCTGCGTCTGAGTATCCAAGAAGAGTAAAATCTCCTTCTTTAGGATACTAGAGACCTAAATTTGATGATGATGCAATGTATTTGATGATACGCTTTGCAGCATTTAAATGAGATTCTTTAGGGTTGATTGAAATCCGGCAAAAATACAAACACTAAATAAAATGTCAGGTCTAGAAGCAGTAAGATAAATAAGTGAACCAATGATACTTCTGTATAGCTTCTGGTCAACTTTCTTTCCTCATTCATCTTTGTCCAGCTTCAAGGAACTTGACATTGATATATCAATCTTTTTGCAATTCTCCAGCTCAAACTTTTTGACAAGATCGTTGGCATATTTTTCTTGATGAATAAAAGTTCATTCCTTCAGTTATTTCACTTGAAGCCTGAGAAAGAAGGTTAGTTCACCCATCATGCTCATTTCAAATTCATCCTGCATACACTTAAAGAATTTTTTGCACAGACCTTCATTAGAAGATCCAAAAATAATATCATCAACATAAATTTGAACAAGTAGAAAACTTTTGCTTTATCTTTTGATAAACAATGTAGTATCTACTTTACCTTTGACAAAACCATTTTGAATTAAAAAAATTACTTAGTCTGTCGTACCAAGCTCGAGGTGCTTGCTTTAAACCATATAAAGCCTTTTTCAATTTGAATACAGAGTCTGGTTTCCTTGGGTCTTCAAAACCAGGTGATTGTTCCACATAGACTTCCTCTTGGATAAATCCATTTAGGAAAGCACTTTTGACATCCATTTGAAATAACCTGAAATTCTTATGACAAGCAAAAGCAAGTAATAATCTAATTGCTTCTAACCTTGCTACTGACGTGTAAGTCTCATCATAGTCTATCCCTTCTTCTTGCGTATATCCTTTGGCCACGAGTCTTGTTTTGTTTCTTACGACTTTTCCTTTCTCGTTCATCTTATTTATGAAAACCCATTTAGCTCCAATAATGGATTTACCTTTCAGTTTAGGAGTCAATTCCCAAACATCATTGATACTGAATTGCCTGAGTTCTTCTTGCATAGCTTCAATCCAACTTTCATCAGTTAAAACTTCTTCTATGCTTTTGGGTTCTATTTTAGAAATAAGAGCCACAACACTAAACTCTTCACGCTTTTTGGATCTTATGCGAATTCCTTCATTAATATCACCAATGATAAGATCTTTGGGATAACTCGACTTATGCTTCCAGTTGCTGATTGATTTATCAGATTGTTGATCATTTTTCTCATTTTTATCTTCGACGATTATTTGTTGTTGGTCTTCTGAAGTCTGAGCTGCTTCTGGGGATTTGGACTTTGTAGAGTCTGGAGCAGGTTCAGATTCTTCAAGATGAGTCTGAATCGATTCATTTTGCATAAAGTCTTGAAATTTGACATTCATTGATTCCTCCACAGATTGAGTCTTTTTGTTGTATACTCTGTAAGCTTTATTGGTGGTTGAATATCCAAGGAAGATGCCTTCGTCTGATTTTTCTTCAAACTTGCCAATTCGATCATTTGCATTTTTCAATATAAAACATTTGCATCCAAACATATGAAAATACGAAACAATTAGCTTTTTTTTCTTTGAATAACTCATAGGGAGTTTTCTCCAGAATATGCCTTAAAAAGACTCTATTAATAATATAGCATGCTGTAGAAACTGCTTCAGCCCAAAAACGAGAAGAAATGTTACTTTCAATTAAAAGAGTTCTAGCCATTTCTTGCAAAGATCTATTCTTCCTTTCCACAACTCCATTCTGTTTTGGAGTATAAGGAGAGGAGAATATGTCACGCCCCGATCCTTGGGCACGCACACATCCTTCTCACTTGGTCGATTTTACTAGTATCGCCGACTCTTTCATTTATTAAGCACATGCGGAAGCAGTTATAAATCCCCAGACAATATATCGATGGGATAGAAAAGCAGGGCCATATTTTTCATATTGAAACTTATAACCAAACTTTTATACAAAACGCAAATCACAACACTTCACAACTTTTTACTCTATCTCTATTCACATCAAAATGGAGATATAAAAAGAAAATGGAATCTCAGTCCATTCGGGCCGTACTCAAGACTCATCTCGAGATTATCTTCTTCCTCCAAAATTCTTCTCCTCAGGTTTCACCTCAGAGTTCTCCCACTTAGATTCCTCCTCCTCAGCTTCTCATCAATGTCCTGAAATGTTTTCCCCAAACTGGGATGAGACTACGTCTCAGCGAGTTCTACCCCACTAAGGCCCGATTAGTAAACCATTATACTATAGGCTGCCTAAACACACACAGGGCATATGACTTACCTTAGCCTCAGATTCCACCTGCATATTAGCACAGTTCAATAAGCACCCAAGCAATCACATCACAGATCGATATCTCGATCAATCGACCTAGTCGATCACACGCCAACAAGACCACTCACGGTCATTTCCATTCAATCAATCATTTCACAACATCATATCAAAGCAATGATCAATCGACCTAGTCAATTACATGTCAGTTGGACCATTTCTAGGTCATCTCACTCCACACCGTATAATCCCCAATAGTACACTCAGTCACCGAGCCACAATAATGCTCTCGGGCGTCCATTCGCCAAAGTGATGTACAATACACACTTTATGTGCAGGCTTTTAGGCATTCCAATTACTTTCAGCCACATGGGCACGATACTCGACACACAGAAATACGGCCACGCAGGCACAATCTATGCCACACGGGTATGATCAATTATCGCCACACAGGCATGATCAACTATCGCCACACAGGCATGATCAATTATAGCCACACAGGCATGATCAATATTCGACAATTTATGTGCATTCTCTAAGGCATCCTACATACCAAAGTGATGTAATAATCGCCGAGCCACATGTCCTTTTTACGATGCCCGGGCCCACGTGCCTTCTCTTAGGTGCTATCTCACCAAAGTGATGCATCAATTCACCGAGTACGTCTTGCTTTTAGATGCCAAACTCTGTCACGAGCCACGTGCATTCTCGGGATGACATACCGAGTCTCCGAGCCACGTGCATTCTCTTAGGCGACATTTTCGCCAAGATGACATAATCAATCACCGAATTCACGTGTATTCTCCAGGTGATATTCCAATTCACCGAGCTCACATATTTCCTTTCAGGTGATAACCAATACCCAACAATTTCTCAATCAAATAATTAACAATCAAATCAATATGAATAACTCCTAAAAAATTCATAATTAAATAAATTCCATACAAATTAAAGCTCAATTAAATAAACGGACTGCGCCACGATGATCAGCACAAGATTTCGGTTGTCGACCATCAAAATCTTAATTTCCGAAAAATAAATAAATAATTAATTAATTTCGAAAATTAATTAATAAATATTAAAAATTCAATTTAACACAAAATAAAGCCCAATCAAATAAACGGACTTCACCACGGTCACCAGCATAAAATTCCGGTTCCAGACCTTCCAGACCATCTCAGTTGAATTTTCGGAAAATAAATAATTATTTAATTAAATTCCGAAAATTAATATTTAAATACTAAAAATTCCACTTAGGCCCGAAAAGCCTAATTGAAGCCCACTAAGGGTCGGGAAAAATCCCGAGGCACTTCCAATAATTAGTAGACCACGTCTACTTGCTAATTGCATAATCAATTTATCTAAATCACATCAAAATTGACTAATAATTGCTAATTTATTCTAATCTAACCACCTAAACCTAATTAATTAAAACTAAACCAACCTTAAGCATAATTAGCTAACTAATCCGGGATTAGTGAGATTACTCACCAAATCGCGCGCAAATCGGATCAATTCGACGGGGGCGACGTGAGGAACAAATCTTCCCAAAGCACGGCTCGGGTTCGGGGCCCGGAAACGGCCCAAAAGCGGGCCCGAACCAGCTGGAAACCCACTTCGTGGGTTGCTGTTCTTGGCTGGCCGGAGCTAGTCCGGCGGCCAAAACAGCAAGGCGGGGCCGGCAAAGGGCGAGGGGGACGCCGGGGAGGTCCGGCGGGGTCGAACGGCGGTCGAAGGTGGCCGGACAAGGGCGGAACAGGGGCTGAGCAGAGCTGGATCACGCGGGGGAGGGGCGTCTGGGCGGTGGAGAGGGCAGGCGGCGCACGGCGGCGATCGGCAGACGTGCGGCGTGCGCGAGCGTGCGGTGCGGCGGCGGGAGGGGCGGCGACGGTGGCTGGCTGCTGCTTCCGATCTTCTTCAGCTTCTGGTTCGCTGTTTCCACGAAGAAGAAAGAAAGAGAAGAAGAAAGAGGGGGGTTCGGTCACGTGGGGTGAGGGAGAAAGAGAGAAGAGATAGAAGGAAGAGACAGGGGGTTTTGACTAGTCAAATGGGGAGAGAAGAAGAAGCCAAATTGAATTTGGCAAGGGGTAGGCGGTCGGTGGGGAGGGTGTCCGCACGAAGGGGGGAAGGGGAGAGGAGAGAGAAGAGAGAGAAAAGAGAGAAAAGGGAGAGAGAAAAGAAATTCAAAAATCATATTATTCTTATTTTTCTTTTCTCTTTCCCTTTCTAATTCCTTTATGTCTTCAAATTTTCTTCCGATAATTTCTTTCTTGAAATTTCGGACTCGACAATAAATTGACGAATGATGAGACAATGTCCTAAAAAAAAAGAATTATGACACGCTTAAAATTCGATTCCCGAAATCGAGTTCAATTTCGTGGTTAAAAATCAATCAGACGTGATTTTAGTCAAATCCAACAAATTGAGTAGCTTTTAGGGATTTTACTGCAGATACATCCCTTAACGGCTTCACCTAATAAGTTAGTTAACTCGTGAGTGATCAGCTCAGAGAAAAAGGACCCTAAGCACGTCGACGAAATGCCTATTTCACTTTATCGAAACGGGGTCGAATTTCAAGATGTCACAACTCTTCCCCTCTTATAAAAATTTCGTCCTCGAAATTTAAACCATTACACTTTGATAAAAAAGGCGGGGTACGGTTGTCTCATCGTCTCTTGGTCTCCCAAGTCGCTCCTTGATGCCGTGGTGTTCTTGGACCACTTTGACCAACGGAATGGTCTTTGTACGCAGAACTTGCTCTTTACGATCGACAATCTGAACCGGGCTTTCCACGTATGACACACGGTCATCCACGTCCAATTCCTCGAAATTGAGCACGTGGGTCGGGTCAGGCTCATACTTCCTTAACCTCGACACGTGAAAGACATCATGCACTTGCGCCAATCTTGGCGACAACGCAAGACGATATGCTAGGTTTCCGATTCTTTCAAGAATCTCAAACGGACCTACGTACCTTGGACTCAATTTGCCTTTCTTACCAAAGCGCGAAGTTCCCCTCATTGGTGACACTTTCAGAAAAACGTGATCACCAACTTGGAATTCCAAATACCTTCGACGCTTATCTGCATAACTTTCTCGCTTTCTGCGTTGTCTTTAATCTGTCTCGATCAACGCCACAGCATCTACCGATTGCTGAACCAACTCTGACCTGTTATCTTCCTTTCTCCGACTTCATCCCAACACACTGGAGTTCTGCACGCTCTGCCATACAACGCTTCAAAAGGAGCCATCTTGATACTCTGCTGATAACTGTTGTTGTAGGCGAATTCCACCAGATAAAGCTGATCTTCCCAACTTCCTTTGAAGTCTAATACACACGCTCTCAGCACGTCTTCAAGAGTCTAAATTGTCCTTTCAGACTGGCCATCCGTCTGCGGATGATACGCCGTACTGTATTGAAGCTTTGCACCTAAAGCACTCTGCAAGCTCTTCCAAAAAGCAACAGTAAACCTCGGGTCTCTGTCGGATGTTATCGTAACCGGCACTCCATGCATACGAACCACTTGACGCACATACAGGTCTGCGTGCCTGTCTAGACTCAAGTCATTTCGAACTGCAATGAAGTGAGCCGACTTTGTCAGCCTGTCGACTACTACCCAAATCGAATCATTCCCCCTCTGACTCCTTGGTAGTCCAGTCACGAAATCCATCGTGATATGCTCCCATTTCCACTTTGGGATCGCGAGAGGTTGCGGAAGCCCTCCCGGCTTACAATGCTGGGCTTTTACTTGCTGACAAGTCAAACACTTGGCCACATGCTTGGCAATGTCCGCCTTCATACCTGACCACCAATAGTGTTGACGCAGATTCTTATACATCTTAGTGCTTCCAAAATGAATGATGTAGCTGCTACGATGTGCTTCAAATAAAATCTCTTCTCTAAGCTCTACATCGTTAGGTACAACCAGACGTCCACGGAACCTTAGTGTCCCATCGTCAGAAATCTGAAAGCCAGCTTTTCCTTAAGCCCTTGGAATTTACACTTGCACTGATCTGTCCACACGAACTTTTCTTCCTCTTTCAGGAGTTGAGTTGCTAACACTGAGAACCCTTCCATAAACCTTCTGTAATACCCTGCTAAACCCAGAAAACTTCTGATCTTTGATACTGCTGTCGGTCTTGGTCCACTGATAACTGATTCGGTCTTTGTTGGAGAAATCTCCTTGAAGTGTTTTGAAGCTGACAAAACGTTTCCATCAGTCTAGTCTGAAGGTTTGTAGACTCTGCTATTTAAAGTCTGAAGACCTCCGGACAGCCAGACTCAAGACTCAAAATCTATCCTCATTGACAGTCTCTAATCCGTTGAAGAAAGGTTATCCAGAACTGGATGTTTCATTAAGGATATGACCTTATCGACTGGAGAATATCTCTTGGCTGGATATGACATAACGGAATCCTTTTAATTGATCGAGATTGATTCAAAGATTAAGGATCCGATGATTAGCGAAATATTCGTGGAAGGTTCTACTTATGGAAACCGAGATCCTAATTGTATGGGCGAACAGGATTGATGGGCTATCGACATGTTCCTTTAATAGCTCGAATGATCTTCCTAATTGATTTCGTCCAACGGGTAGATTGGAGGAATTCCTTTGGTAAGTGCCAACGGGTATGATGGCATGAAGGAGTATATAAGGAAGACGTTCTAAGTTGTTCGAGGTGTGCACGATAGAAGAATTCCAAAGTCTGAAGCTCCTTGTTGTTTAGTCAATTCATTTGAGCGAAATCTTGTACGCAAAAGAGAGTCTATATTTGTGAGAAACCTTGAGGAAGTGTGATAGAACATCTACATTGTGGAATCAAGGAAAAGCTGTGCTGTAACTTCTCTTTTGTTCATAGTGAAATCCAGCCGGTGGGCTGTCAGTGCGGAAGAGTGGACGTAGGCTTGGAATAAGCTGAACCACTATAAACCTTGTGTTCAATTTTCTCTTCCCTTCTCTTTACTTTATTTTGATCGTACTTCATTTTGTTAATCAAAAGAGAACTCCCTTTCTATCGTTTGCCTAGAATCGCTTCCGTATCTCGAAAAATTATTTGTGCACCTATTCACCCCCCCTAGGTGCTTATACTAGCTATCTCAGTCTTGACCGGGTTCATGGAAATTCCTTCACCATTCTTAGACATCTCTTGTGCTCTTTAGCATTCTTCGAATACACTGAAATATCATTACACGACACGATCACAACTGACCTAGATATTCCTTGCACACCCGGTTTGCCAAATCCATGACAGTAGCTGGAGTGTTCATAAGACCAAACGATCTTACAATACTCTCGTAAAGACCTTATCGAGTACGAACAGCTGTCTTTCGTATAACCTCCTTCCTGGTTCGTAACTGACAACATCTTGTTCTCAAGTTAATCCTTGAAGACATCAACACTCTTGATGTTTGGTCACCCTATTCGCCGATCTTGTACAATGGACGTTTGTCCTTGATTGTCACCTAATTGAGTTGACGATGGTCGATGCATACTCGCAATAAACCATCTTTCTTTTTCTCACAAACAAAACTGATGTTTCCCCAAAGTGATGCACTGATATGCATGAATTTCTCATTCATCAATCTTCACATCTGCATCATCAATTCTACCAGTTCAGACAATAACAGCTGGTAAGAAGCCTTCAAGAGTAGCTCTATTCTGGTGCTAGCTCAATCACACTTTCTATCTCTTTCTCTGACGACGATCTGACAATTCTTGTGACAACACATCTAGAAGTTCTTAGACCACTGAGATGTCCTCCATCTCTAGTTCTTCAATCTGTCGTACCCAAGACAATCGCCAAGCAACCTTGGCAACCTCCATCTAACAAACAGGTTGCCTTCAACCAACGAGATTAATGAAATCGAAGATTCTTTTCAACTTCCAATAACCTCGACACTTTCACATGCCAATGGACTAAACTGGATTACTCCAATACCATGATTCAATATCACAAGATGCTCCATGGACCCACACTATTCACGTGGTGTCAAACTCACACCTCAGCAACTAGTCAAGCATAATTATTGCTAGTGATTCTCCTCTCTTTCACTTTTACTTCAACAATTTAAGTTCTACCAATTCAGCACAAAACTCTGCTACGTTACTCTAATAAGATCACCTCCAACATATTCTTTCTCTATCGGTGCAAAATCAATTCTACTCTCATTCCTTTCGCCATCCTAATGGCGTTCTGGCCGCAGTAGCGATGTCTATGCTACCTTAGACTTCCACTGACAATCCTTCACCTAATGGCCATGCTGGTCATCATCACAACATGTTTTAGTCATATTCGGACACTGGATTTATCTATGCTTCCTTCTACAATTCCGACACCTATCAGGTGAGTCTTCTATCTCCTGCCAAGTGACAGCACACACTCTTTCTAGTTGCCCCATCAATCTGCTAAGACCACTCCCAACCAGATATCCCTGTTGGCTATACTCCAAACAATTTCGCATCCTAGGAAGGACATAAGACCGATCTCCATTATCACGTCCGGAACAACCTGATCTATTAGACTCGGTGCTGACTTGACTACCCCACCCTTCCTCATGAGTGGAATAGAATACTTGTCTCTCGACCTCGGTCTTTTCTCTGATCGATTTCCATTTCTGCCTGAACTGGATCTATACCTCGGCTCGAATGCAATGACTCTCTCCCGGATCACATCTCCACTCTGGATCTCAGTAAGTGTGGCAACAAAGGCGGTTGCAACACTGACGGCGGTTCGATCCTGAGCCTCCTGGCTCATCCAATTCCCAAGGAACACTAACATCAAAACGATCACACACATTGGCATTATAATATCAAGCGTTTCATCAGGGGAATGAGCATATATTTTTAAATGTAGATGCTGCTCTAAGAAAATTCACGTTCAAGCAAGTCTTTGCGAACCCAGATTGCTTTCCTTCTCTTCCATGAAACAGTAGAAACAAAATCGCAAATCCAACAGTAGCATTAATAGCACAACGACACGATTAACAGGAAATGTTTCCGCTAGGCAAGGCAGGAGAAGAGGTACCACGACACAATCATTTTTGTCTGAAATTTCGGAGAACGAGGACAGATCGATCGACTTCTTCAATATCCCTGCGACGCTCGAGCTCTTCTTCAGTACCTGAAAAGCCAGAGAGCAAGCGAGCGTTCTACAAACGTGAGACAAGTTTGAACCCATCGGCATGGACGATGATGGCTTGTGCTCGAGAGAGCTTCGCGAGTGCAATGGAGAATCGGGCGCTCGGGACCGAAAATGAAAATCGTTACCTGCGTAGGCTCTCCATCAATGGGGTCTTCTGGTCTCTCATGTCCTCTCTCTCTCTCTCTCTCTCTCTCTCTCTCTCTCTCTCTCTCTCAAGTGTGAGCGTGGCGCCAAACTGAGTCGATCGCAGCTCAAACCTGTGCTTAATTATAAATATTAAGAATAATAAATTAAGGGGACGAGGTTATTCAAAATAATTATCGGCCCCACCGGCTATATAATTATATCTTCTTTGAATATTCCATGATTATGTACGTCCCATTTCGAATAAGAGCATCGAAAGTACTTGGGACCTATATCATCTCTTTTGTGCATCGGAAATTGTAGTTTGTGATTTTTCACCACAAGTTTATAGTGTTTTTTTTCAGTTAAGTGTGATTAAAATTAGTACACACAAATCTAATCTTCCACTCTTCTTTCTCGATTCTAAATTTCTCACTCATAAATAGTAAACATGAGTCTAATTTGTCGTGATAAAAATAATCTTTTTCGGGAGCATATCCAAGGGGCCTATCACCGTAGTAATTACCCGCTCTTGAGGAAAGGCGAGAAAACACTGTTGTGACACGACGATATTAGTCATGCTTGAGTGTTCTTAACAAAATAACTCTTTCCCAAATTTTCGGGTCTTTGGTATTATAGTTTTCCCTCGGTCTACAAATTATCAATGTAAATATTGCACTTGAAAGATTTCACTTTTCTTTTAATTACTTCCATTATTGCTTGAACCCTAAAAGATTTGACTTAGTACTTGTGACATCCCGAAATTTCGGAAAAAGAAATTATCGGATGAAAAATCAAATATTAGAAGAAAAAGAAAAATGATAACGATATTACTATTATTCTTTTTCTTCTCTCTCTCTCTCTCCTTTTTCTCTTCTCCTTCACACATCCCCCTCCTTTGCATGCAATTTTCACCCCCCTCACTTACGGTAACTTCTTATGCTCTCTTTTCTTCTTTCTTTCTTCTTTTTCTCCCTCTCTCCCACTTTTCCACCCCATCACCTACGCCAACCCTTCTACTGCAATTTCCCCACAACTTCCCCTCTATTATTCTATTGTTTCTCTCTCCCACTTTCCCGCCTTCCTCCTCTCGACAACCCCACTCCCACGTCCCTCTTCTTCTTCTCCTTTTCTCTTTAGTTTCTTTTCTGTTTTGCTCCCAAAAACAGCCCGTGTGTTGCTGTTTTTGCCCCAAGCCAGCCATCACCTTGCGCCATGGCTGTGGGCCATCATTGTCCGCAAGCCACCATCTACCACTGAAGAGCCGCACCACCCATCCGCGAGCCGTCCACCCGCCGTTCGTGCCAAATCAAAAACCAGAACCACCTCCGCCGAGACCCACTTTTGCCGAGCACCTCCGTGACATTTTGGACGTAACAATGCGTAGCCCTCGTCACCGCCGTCACGCTCATATCGTCGGAATTGTCGTTGGGTGAGTTTAGCTCCTAATCATTTGATTAGTGCCTAAACTTGCTTAGGAGGTTGATTTGTGCTTAGGGGTTGTGTACCTCTGTTTATGGGTTGAAATTAGCTAAGAAAGGTTTAGATGAGATTAAAGATAGTTAATATTAGTTGGGTAAGGTTAGATTAGCCATAGGGAGGCTTAGTTTTAGTTAAAATAGCAATATAAGAACTGTAGAAGACGGGCCAAAAACAGGAGATGTTCTTTAAAACTATTTGTGCTTAGGGGTTATGTACCTCTGTTTAGGGGTTGAAATTAGCTAAGAAATGTTTAGATGAGATTAAATATAGTTAATATTAGTTTGGTAAGGTTAGATTAGCCATAGGGAGGCTTATTTTTAGTTAAAATAGCAATATAAGAACCGTAGAAGACAGCTGGGCCAAAAACGGTGGATGTTCTTTAAAACTGTTTTCTGAATGTGTACGATTTATTATTTTTGTAGACTAACATGTGTTATGATTTTAAAGTGAATTCCTTCTAAAGAAATTTTTTACACATTTTCAAGTATAACATATATTTTTCTCAGGATTTTTGGGGATTTAAAGGAAAATGATTTTGGCTTCGTTGTCTTTAAACAGAAACTCGAAATGCACTGGAATTTGCGACCCGTAAGGATTCTATGGGTTGTTACTAACCCTTTGGGTTCCATTTTAAAAATGGATTCTTCATGAAAGTTGTTTTTTACATCTTCTAGTTGAACATACTCGAATTTCAGACCAAATGGACTCGTTTCAAACCCCGAACTAAGCTAATTTCAGAAAACATACCATTTGGAAATGGACCTGGTTTTAGTGTTGGATTGAGTGAGTTACTGGGCCGAATTCAAAAGGATCTGGATCTCAGTATCCTCATGAAAAACATTTTTTTACGTGTCCTTTGTCACATATTCAAATTTGGGAATTTTCCGAGCTCGATTGGTTAAGTTTCTGGATTCAAACTTGGAGACGCGCGAAAGCCCAGTTTCTGCCAATTACCACCGATTTTAGTTTAAGGATGGTTTTTGATGCTTTGCTTGCTTTAATTAGCGTTTTTAATGACTTGTGGATTTAATTGATTAGTTAGTTAATTCTGGAATTTCATTGTTCATGACACACTGTTCACAAGTTACTGTTCACGCGCACTGTTCAATCGAGAATGAAAAGTGGTCTAATTTCATGTGTACTGATTTTATGAAGTGAATGGATGTGTAAAAGCATGTGCATCCGCATGAATTGGGTGATGTTTTGTGCAATTGTATGGTGATTGGAAACTATTGGTATTTAATTAAAAAATACCGGGTGTTAGGTTTTAGACGCCGAAGGTGTTTGTAAATACTATACCAAACTATGAGATTTTAAAAGAGATGACACAAATTTTCTAGTTCAATCTGACCGTGTCCCCACACACAATTATTTTACCATGCATTTTTAATATGAAGAAAATAGGTCGGGATCACTATTTTAATTGAGGTATTTGAGTGCAATGCACGGTGTCCTGGGCCGAAATTGAATGAATGCATGAATGATATGAGATGCCGTCACGAGCCTTTGGGGCTGGACGATGCTCCTTCGGGAATGTCCCACGTCAACGGATGCCGGTCGCAGTGGAGGCTGGGCCAATGCTCCTATATGAAATGTCGTCTAGATGTAGACGTTGCCGTACTCGATGGTGTGAGATGATGCACGGTTATACCAGAAGACTGTTATTTGTTGCATTGACTGGGATCCATTTGATCGATCAATGTGTGCTGTGTGGCGCACTAATGTGCAAGAACACATGAGAATCAAGGCATCTTTAGTTCTAGTCATGCATGAGTTGAGCATACTGTTTATGGCATGCACGCATGAACCGATAACGCATTTCACACATGCTTCTGTTGTATTGAGAACAAAGTCTTGAGGGGTGGCCTGATTGAGATGGCGGTTCGTTCGCGCTAGTGCGAGGCCCAAAGAGAACAATATTAGGCCAGGATGAGGGATAGCGGTGCGTTCGTGCCTCTACCCTAGACAATGTGATTGTGTGGCCATGGCCAGGTGAGATCACTTGTAACACGATTTGTATGTGATTGATGAACTGCATCATCTAATGGCCATGTGCATTGTGTGTATTGTGCTGAGTTATGATGTGCAGGGTATGGCATATCAGGTAAGGTTGCATGCGAACCGACTATTGATTGTTGATTGTTAATCTTTGGTTTGTTTGTGGGATGGTTCTGAAGAGATACATCAAGTTGAGTTGGTGTACTAATCTGGGGATTAGGGGAAGAACTCGCAAAGATTTACATCTCACTAGTTATTGAATAACCATTTTCAAATCCCAGTGTGAAGAACCCAAAGCTTAAAGCGGAAAGGTCAGGAGCATAGGTGGCTCAGTAGTCCTTTATGAGATAGACCTTCTGTATAAGCTTGAGGTGTTTATGAAAGTGTATTTGATTTGAAACTGGTTATTCTACTTTTCTATCCCATGTTTGTTGTTGTCAGGGGATTAGTTAATTCGTTTTTGCATGTGCAATAAAATAAAAATGGTCGGCGACGAGTCCTAGGAACGTCGCAAAATTCTATCGACCACTGAGGGATGTGCACGCTCAAGGTTCGGGGCGTGACAGTACTCCCTATGCTCATTCCATTAAATCAAATCGCTTACAAATAACACATGCCACAAAACATCAGGTTGCATACTTGATTTCATACAAAACATGAGTTTACATACGAATCCCGAGTTATGAATCGATTCTATCATCACATTATTTGTAAGACTAGTCCATCTCAGTTTTTCCAGATGTCTAGAAATAGAATTGTAAAGATTTCAAAATTTGTTTAAATGAGTTGCCTTAAATTTCAAATCTTAATCATCATTACTTCTTGTGCGTGGCTTAAACATTTTCCGATGGTGCAGCAACAGAGTAATCATCCCACTTCAAACTTCTTCTTCTTTTTTTTAACCTTTTCCAAGTTGTTTCGGGGCTTTTATCTATTGAGGCATGCATTCCTTAGTTATCAACCCTAGCGATGGAGAAATTTCATTCGCCCATAAATTGCACGGAAGTGAGCCACAATGCCGTCACCCGCCAAGTAAAGATTCGGAATTCACTTGGAGAGAAGATACGATCCGGCAGAATTCACTATTAGAAAAGCTATGTATACACCTGGTATGGTGAATCATTCAAGCAGACAAAGATGATCTCAGTCCAATTCGAAGTGTATTGATACTAATACGGCTCAGGCATTTCACCAAACACTTGATGTGCATTCGATTAAACGGCACAATTACGCAACAAGATAGTGAGAATCGTGACCCAATCAGTACGAGATCATCAAGACGGAATCGAAAGTTATCAATATAATCTCAGATGCGAACAATCTTCACGCTAGCTACAACAAAGCTCTCTGGTTTCTTTTTTACGCGCGTAAATGGAATGATGTTCTCAACTTTCACACTCGATGAAAATCGGAAAGCTGGAAGGCCCCAAGTTATCGAAAGTCGAAAGAAATTCTCCTTGGTTCAATAAACTCGAGTTCACTGATGAAGTACCCAGATTCGAAGCTTAAGCACGAGAACACCGTTATTTGAAGAGCACGGATGTCGCATGGTAGGCGGTGGTTTCCGGCGCCGATCAGCGGTGGACAAGGCTTCTGGAACGCGTAGAGGATCGAGAGAGATAGAGAGGGCGAGGCTTTTTGCTGCTCCAATTCCTAAGCGTTTGACGTGCGTTTCAGTTCTCCTTTCTCCTGCCGAGTGGCTCTCTCTCCGTTTGCGCGATGACCTCGTCGCTTCTCTCACGACAGCTTACGATCACTGCCTGCGTCCGGACAACATCCGGTCGCCTCTTGCTCGCTTCTCGCACACCTCCACCATCTCCGCCCTGGTTTTGATTGATCTCTGAGGGAATCGAAGGCTTTCCCAAGGGAAGAAGATGATCGTATGAGCAAATTACCATAATACCCGAGCAGCGAGTCAAGAAAAATGGAACAACCCGGGGCAATTCGGTAATTTCGGAGCTCCGCGGCAATTCGGTAATTTCGGAGCTCCGCTTTGCCTTCATCGATCTCTCTCTAGCTCTCGCTGTCGCGTTGCTCGGTCTCGCTCGCAGAGCAAGAAATTGTTCGTGCCATCGAAAATCATCTTCATCATTCCCCAAACCGTCGTCATCCACAAGTCCTTTTGCGTTTCCTCAAATTCATTCCTTGCCGGAGCTGGATCGATTACAATTTCATTGTTATCAACATTACCTTTGAAGTCTGAACACATCTTTTTGTTGCTTTTTGTACTTTATGTTTCGGCGGGTGCCCGTGATCATCAACGGTGATCGCCCGCAGAAAACGTTCGACATGGTGGCTGACGGATAGAAGTCAGGAAGTGGATGAAGGATGGCGTAAGTAAGAGAAATGACGAAGGCTTCGTGAGTCTCTGGAAAGAGGACAAAGGGAAGATGGACTAATAAATAAATAAAAGATAATAAAAATAAGAAAATAAATAGAAAGCGAATAGACCTGATATGGCCGCAACAATAAACGGGTCTAGCTTGGTAGTATTTGAAGGTGGGCTTCAGAAGTTTGAAATGGAAAATGAGCCCATTCACTTTACTGACCCAGACCCTTTAGGATGTGAATTTGATGCACATTCGGGCCGGGGCCCAAGGGCCTAGCCCAAGTCCCCTCTTATCAGAATTAAAAAATAATTAAAAAAAATTGTTACAAAAATAGGCCTTTGATTAGGTTGCAGCTGATTAGATTTTGCATCTCCTCAGCCCATTTTCGAATTTTAAGCAATGGTGAAGCAGGGGAAACCTTTAGTCCATCAAGAGGTATACGACAAGGCGATCCGCTCTCACCTTATCTATTCATACTTTTGGCCAATGTCCTCTCCCACATGGTGAAAAATGCTGTCAGTGATGGTAGCCTAAAAGGTATCAAATTAAACCCTCGCTGCCCCACTCTTTCCCATTTATTCTTCGCGGATGATGTTATTTTCTTTATGGATGGAACACTTAGAGAAGCTCGAATCTGCAAACTTCTGAAACGGGCCGGTTAGTTAATCGTAACAAATCACAGGGTATTCTTTGGGAAAGAAAGTTTTTAGCATCGGAATTGAGGTTCCTATCTTAGAAAAGGTTCCTATCGGAAAATACTTGAGGATACCATCCGATTGGGGTCCAACAAAAAAACAGATGTTCAATTGGATCATAGCACGGGTGGATAGAAAACTGGAGGGATGGAAGGAGCAGTTAATTTCAAAGGCAGGGAAAGAAGTACTAATAAAAATGGTTGTTCAGGCTCTTCCCCATTATGCCATGAATATATTCAAAATACCCCTATCCATTTGTAGAGCGATTGAAAGGAAAATTTCAGATTTCTGGTGGCGAAAGAATGCAGCACAGAGAGGTGTTCACTGGAAGAGTTGGGATGTCTTAAAGATGAGAAAGGACCAGGGTGGTTTGGGATTCAGAGATTTAATGGAACTAAACAGGGCGATGCTGGGAAAACAAGCCTGGAGACTCCATCAAACTCTAGAAGCCTTATGGAGCAGAATGTTTAAAGGACTCTACTACCCCAATGGTAGCCTATGGACTGCTACAAAGGGTGCCCGACCATCATGGGGTTGGCAAAGCCTTCTACTTGGCCGCGATGCTCTTGAACCTGATTTGAAATGGGAGATTGGGGATGGTAAATCTATAAACTTAAGAGAAGATCGTTGGCTCATGTCAGGCAAAATTGGAGGACTAGCGAATCAAAACGACCCAAAGTTAGTTGCAGATATTATCGAGCCACACTCGCGCACATGGAAAAATCAACTCATCAATGAGCTTTTTGACAACAACATTTCAGAGGAGATCCAGCAAACGACACTTAGCATAAACACCAGACCTGACCACTTAATATGGATAGGGCACCACTCGGGGAACTACAAAATCAAACATGGATACCACAGACTACGAGCAGCAACCATAACAAACACAGAGAATCAAGCATCATCTTCTTTTCAAGTCCCCAACAAACTATGGAAGGAAATATGGCACATACATACTAATCCCAGAATCAGGCACTTCATGTGGAGCTTATGTACTGAAGGTCTTCCTACGAGACTCAACCTGTGCCGGAGGAAAATCTTACCTGAGCCTACTTGCCCTTTCTGCTGCGAGCATCCGGAGTCCTCCGAGCACCTATTTATCCTGTGCCAGTGGACAAACGCAATATGGCTGAACTTCAGTGACCAAATTAGCACATCCCCGTCATCAGTTACAAGAATAGATCAGTGGGTATGTAACTACCTCTTCTCCGGCATCTCAGCAAGTCAAAAGGCGACCTTCGCGACCATTTTGTGGTACATATGGAAAGCACGAAACGGCCTGATCTTTCAAGGAAGGAAAACAGAACGAAACAAGATAATCGGTGAAGCTCGCCTAGCTCGGCAACTTTTCGAGAAGTGGCAACCACAAAAGACGGTGCTTACCTCGGAAAGACACTCGTGGGTACCTCCGAGATCCGGCGCGTGGAAGATCAACGTGGATTGCTCATGGCGGAGAGCCGATCGAGGGATCCATCGCCGGTCTTTGTAGAGGAGCGATGGGGTGTGTGCTGCTGGTTTTGTGCAGAAAATCCGTGCTCAATCGGCTCACATGGCCGAAACCCTAGCTATCCCGGCGTTCGCTCGAGTGGTTGAAGGAGAAGAGAGCGTTACGATGTAATCACTTTCACCCGCACGAACCGAAGCCATCTTCTACGTATCTAGCGACTGCTCCTTGGGTTCGGGTCGGGCTGCACGAAACTCCATGGGCCTCGCGGCCCTTTGTATTGGACTGCCGACAATTCTTTGGGCCGGATGAAGGATGTTTGCTTACAATTTGAACCGCGCGAGTCCAACCGAGCCGCGGGGGTCGCATAAAAACACACGGCTCCGGTTCCTTAGTAATTGGGTTACTAAAACGAACTCTTTCTTATCTTATGTGTTGATTTTCCTACTATTTGTAATCCACCGACTTAGTATCAATCAAAGCGTTTTCACTTCGACCAAAAAAAAAAAATTAGGTCGGTTAGATGTTAGTATTGGAGTTCGTTTAGTTTCATTTAGATAGTTAGGAAAGTCCATAATTTTCTCTAGTTTAGTATTAGGTTGAATAGTCTCTTTAGAAAAATTGAATTCGATTTGAATTTAGCTCATGAAGATTAGTGTCTCAAGATTTCATAACAAGGCTATGTTACTCTACTTAAATTTTTTAATCGTTCTTTCATTGCTATCTTTGATGAATTGATTACGATTCTTTTATATTGCTTTTATGTTGGCACTTGCTTGTTAAGTCTTTCACTATTAATTCCTATGATTTGGACCTCTCCTTTGAACATTTTGTCTTAATTTCCTGATAAAGGTAGAATGAAACCTCCCTTTCACATTTGCCGCAATGTCTGCAGTTTCCTTCACTGCAATCCATTTTCTTTTGCTGGAGAAGAATCTCGTCACCATGTTTGGCGTCATTTCCACGACGTTTCCGTTCCCCAAATTGATCCTCTCAAAATCGCTGAATGGGAAAATGCTGTTCTTGTAATTCACGACGTTGCAATTCATGTTGTCGAAGCACCGATCGCCTCCCTGATTCCCTGCATTATATTGATCCCTCTGGACGGCCAAATGCGTATCAGAGAGTAAGAGATGCCAGTGGTATATATATGTTTTGAACGGGTCGACAAGGAAGTGCACTGGCTGAGAGTAACCTCTCATTTGCAGTTTGGCATTGCTAAGAAATGCAAATAAACGTTAGGTTACATTTTAGAATCATAATAAACACAAAAATATTGCGTGGACACTTAGTGGGCAACACTTTTAGGACTCATGATTGGATAAAAAAAGATCACATGGGACACCTAATTTACAGGTCTCTTATGACTCAAATCCGAGTTACCAAACGCAACCTTAGGATATCAAGATGGTATTAGTGCTATCGAGTCTCCAATCCTATATCTTTGGTTGCTTAAAAAGTGATGTATCATCTTGTACCTCACTTGATTTTCTAGCCAACCTCAATGAGCTAGTGATAATTCCTCCTTACCTAGAATTCTTATAAGCCAATAATTTTTTTTTTCCAGTGTTTTAGAATATGGTTAACTAACATGTTAACTAATTGATTAATGAAAATCTCAATATCGCGTGAGGTGAGGGTTTAGGAGAGCCCGTACTGAGCCCCAACTCAACATTACCTCTAAAACCCGTCTTCCTCGTATTGAAAGGTCGTGGCAGAAATCAATCAAGGGAATATTAAATATGCACTTCGGGGAAATAATTGCGAGTTTCTTTGAAAATACAAATTGAATATTGCATTTTTTCGGCAAGATATCCAACAATTCTTTTTATGATACATTGCCAATACTTTGTGATACATGATGAGATATCCGTCACCTCTTGCCAAAAGAAAAAGATAAACATCAAATGATTAGCAAAAATACAAGGGAGACTTTTCATTAAAAAGGAAACTTAAATATATGAAATTGGAAGATAATAATAAAAAGAAAAAAAAAATAGCATCCAACTCTCTATTAATAGCAAGTAGAGGACAGAAAAGAAACCATTTTGCTCTGAAGAACATTTTACATGAGAAGCATGATCGCCTTTTACACCCCAAGTTGATGGTACGACCTTGAAGATTCCAATAAATGGAGGAAAGCTATCAAGAGTGAGAAATTTATGTTCTTACCTTATGCTTTTTTGTTATATTGATTTAAAATATTTTACATGCTCAAAACATTGCAAGAAATTATATAATGATTCAACAAATGGTACAATTTTATGTCTCGCTTCTTTTTTTATGGAGGATTTATTTGCATGATGTGGGTCCACTTTAAGAAAACTCCATGTAAACTTTAGTGGAGAATTTAATTTATGTGAATATTTATTTTATTATAATTTTCAATTTTTTTTTCTGTTACATCTACAATGACATTTATACACCAAATGTAATTTTAATCACATGCAATGCACAGGTATCTTTTAAGTATAATTAAAGAAAATCATTCATGTGTAGTGGCTAAATAAACTCAGTTAGAAGCTTGCATTTATTTCGGTTAGTATTTTTTCTACAATTATGCAAATATTTTGGTCCTAAGGTTCATACAGGTTATTTGGCAAAATATTTCTCTTTTTTTTTTTTTTTTTTTGTCTCCCAGGAGACTGAACTATATCATTTTTTATTTATTTTAATATCATCAATCCGAACTAACTATCGTGGCTAGTCTGTGCATTGGACCGGAGGAGTTTCATTAGCTATGGGTAAGCTAGAGAGTAGAAGAGTTGCGGGCCCACCCTTTACATTGGGCCTAACTATTTACCCATATCGAGTTAGTTTATTTGAGAGCTATTGTGATCTCATGATCTCTTTCAAAGTGACAAAAATTCTTTTCCTTAAATAATAATCTTTTTCAGCGGTTTCAACAAATTTGTGGATGGAGTTTAATCCTAAAAAATAGAGTTTCTGGTTACATATGACATAGTTTATTGTGATGATTTGCTACAAATAAGTGGTATTTTGAGAGGAGCATTGCCTCGTAAATGCCTTCAACTTCCTTCAATACCTAACAAAGCTTAGTGACAAAAATTGCAAACCACCATTGAAAGGATAACTAGAAGAATGTCAAGCATTTGACTTGTGTAGGCAGAGTACAACTCATTTAGCTTTATTACTTATAGGAGACAAATTTTTATGCTGCCAAAGCAAATATTGAAGCTAATGGAAAGTAAGCGCGTTGCCATTCTTCGGAGAGGCAAACTTGACGATGCTAAGGAGCAAGCGCGACTTGGAAAGATATTTGCCTTCTTAAATGTAAAGGGGAAGAGGATTAAGACAATTACTTGTCTAGAATTGCCTTTGGAGATTGGTAGTGAGAGCTAGGTTCATTTGGAATGCTTGGGTACAACTTTAATAGTTAAAAAACCAAAGAATTTGGTTTGTTGAACCTAACAGTAACTCATATTTGGTGGAAGCTTTTCAATGAGAGCAGCATACTTAAGCCTCATGTCAAAGGTATTGCTGGGAAGTCCTTTTTTTTTTTTTTGTATGAAAACTCTACTACAGCTTTGCTTGGAAGGGGAGGCAATCTATATTATTAAACTAAAAGAAACTCTGTGCTTCATGATGTTGCTTGCCCTACTACTAATCGAGCAATTAGTTTTTTTTTTTATTATTTGCTATTAAAACTCAAATGAAACAATTTATGATAGACCATAAGCTGATATTGTCCACTGAATACTAGAGATTGTGTAGCCATTGGGGCATTCCTTGTCTTGTTGTTGCTATCTAATATGTAACGAGATGGTTGCTAGGCTTGAGTGATTGTGCTGTCTAATATACAAATGATCCTTTTGTGATAGTAGTGACATCAATGAGTGGAAAATTGTCATAATCATTCAACGCATTATCTTACACCTTTTTTGGTTGCCTTTTGGAGAGAAAATTAAGGAAAAGAGGATCTCAATAAATGATGACACATCAAATCGAAGGATATAGATATGGTCCACCACTTGCGGTGGATTTCAAGTTGTACGCTTTCATAAACATGAACAAAATAGAAATGGCTTGTCATATGTTCATATGTCACAACCATCACCGACACGTCAGCAAGATTCAAGAGATCAGCAACAAACTTAATCTATACGAGAAATATCATAAATAAGTAGAAACCGGAAAACACGAAAATGAGCAGCCAAAAGTGTAATAGCAAGCAATTGAAAAGAGAGATGCTTGACTTAGCTTATTCGTTGGAGATTAAATCCTCTAAACGAGATCAACACATTCCTACGATCCCTGCCAGAGCCTAATCGAATTCAGCGAGGCAACACTACAGATCCCTCCATCGGACATTTCATCCAACTTCTTCTGCCCATCGTCTCACCCATTGTCACCACCCATACTTCGACATCATCGCATTGCACACGAACACATCACTCTCGAACCAATTTTTAAAGCACAACCTTATGGACCGCAGAAACGGTGACTCTCGTTTGCTACGAATAAGTGAACGACAATATTGATCACGAACACACAGCATAACAGAGCAGTATGCAGTGGGGCTGTCCAAGGCAGATTTGACAATTCCGAGGGGTGGTGTTGTATGTGCGCGTGTTGCCCGGGACAGGTGCGCAAGGACGAAGCACTACTGTAAGTGTTTTGATGGCGGAAGATGAGAAAACTAGGACGACGAAGATAATAAAAAAGTAGGGACACTCGGCCTCCCCTCTGCGACATTGGTTTTAGGTCAAACTGGAGCTTCTACGATCGTCGCCGAAGTCCGGAACGAACTCCTGGAGCTTCAGGAACAGATGGAAAAAGATTGGAACGCGGAGAGCTAGCTCCTGAACCAACGGGAATAAAGAATCCGAAAACAGAGCCTCAGGTGCGTCGGCTAAAGCTCTGCCAAACAATGAATTGGGAGGGAGGAGTGGTCGGTTCCAGCTAGAGCGAGAAGAGTCGCGTTCGCTGGAGCATCGTCGTGATCAGGTTGTGGAGTCTGTCGATTGCATCCTCCGTCATTCATCTCCGGTTCTCCTTCTTGCATTCGCGGAGTTCAGCTCCCAACTTTCATCCGATACTCTACGGAGGATCCGAGCAAAGAGGAAGAGATCTGTACTCTGAGGTCACTGAGTTGGCCTCCAGCTGCACACTGTGCCGAGTGCGTTTGCGGTGGCCGGAGATGGAAGACTGGCGACTGGCGGTGGTTGGTGGTGGCTGCACGCGTTTGTGGGAAGAATGGCTGAGAGGAAGGAGATTGTGAGATCTTTCCCATCTCTTTTCTTCTCTCTCACCCTTAAATGGCCGAGAAGTAGTCTCACCGTTCTCTCATACTTGCTATTATATTATTATTTTTATTCTTTTGAAAGCAGGTTCCAAGAAAACTACTTTTATTTTAGAAAATATATTAATTGCCTAAAGTAATCTAAGTTGCAAGGACTCAACATATAATTAATGAGACATATATATATAATATCTATCTCAACAAATGCCAAGTTACAAGTTACTTATTAGGAAATCACCAATACTATTAGGAATTCACCAACTTTCAAATGAAATGGTAAATTACAAACTCTTATTAAATTTTACTGGTATCACACATAAATTCCCAACACAATACTATATCTACTAATATTTCAATAAGTAAATAATTCATTGTCAACTTGTTTGAACTGTTACAAGTGAATTTAGTAAAATATTAAATCCTACAAGAAATTTACTTATATCACAACAAATTAGTAAGCTAACAACTTCTTTTAAAATTCTACCATTTTTGCTAGTAATATAATAGCACTATCACTATAAGGAATTTACTAGCACCTAATAAATTAGTGAATTATCAACTTCTTTAAAATTTACACAAAAATACCAACCTTATAAGGAATATGCCAACATTTCATGAAATTAATTATTTGCCAACTTCTTTAAAATTTTACAAGATTTAGTAGTAAACTTCCAACACCATACATAATTTACCAATTCTAATAAGTTCTTACTCTTTGGATCTTTTCTCAAGCTCTCTTACTCCGGCTGCTCTTCCATCATTCGGCCAAATTGAGTTTGGCAACTTCATTTAGTCGTCGCCCTCAAGAGCAGCCCAGTCTGCGACTGACGCACAACTAGGTGCTAGGCCATCGCCGAAACGCAATCAGGGGAACAACCAAGTCGTCCCATCACGTTACCGGACTAATCATGTAATTTACTCAGCAATGCAGGAGCTCTTGTTCAATAGAAAGTTTTGTTAATTAATTAACAACTGAGTTTAGTGGATTTTTTTTTCTCGGTTGATGATGGTGCTTAACAATGGTGAGCTTTAGAAATGGAAACAACGACCGACAATCATTAGGAGGTGCAGGTAGGGAGCTAAAACAGAGAAAAGTGAGGCATTCTGTGGATGGTGAATAAAAACAGGAGAGTCGTTCTTGTATGTGTATGAGTGCAAAAGGAAAAGGGGACAAAAAAAAAGAAAAAAAAAAAAGAGGGCAAAAGTAAAAGAAGGAAGAAATCAAGAACCAAAAAAGAAGAAGTGAAAAATAAAAAATAAAAGAAAGAAAGAACCAAGAGGTTCGTGAAAGTGAACAGTGTGTGGGGGAAGAAATCGGTGAGAAGAGTAGAACAAAAGAGAGAGGGTTTAGAAAGAACCGAAAAAAGAAAAAAGCAATGAAGGCTTGAAGAGGCGAGAAACTCGTTGTACACATGAGGAGAGGGGCTGAAAAGGAAAAAAAAATTACCCCCAACTAGTACACCCTCGAACCTATTTATTTCAAACATTGAATTTTTTTTATAATACGCAAATCAATTTTGGATAAATGTGACACGAGCGTATCGGTTTGAAAATTTTTATTACACGAAAATTAATACGGAGAAAATATGACGCAGGATATCAGTTTGGGATTTTGTGATAGAAAAATTAATTTGTGATAAATGTGACATGAGTATTATAGTTTGGGACTCTTGAGGTGATATCTACCCAAAAAAGAAAGATGGGAAGCAAAAATTGTGCCGTGTTTCCTTTTGCCTACACGTAACACGATATAAATTTTCCAGTAGATCAGTATCATTCGAATGGACTTTGTATGTTTTGTGTTGACAACATTGCAGCATTCACACGTCATATATGCCAAGACAATGTTCTTGAAAGTCTAGTACGAAGAAGGTTTCTAGTGAAGTCGTTCTTATTTTCTTCATAGCAACCGTGTGAAATTGTGAATTCTCACCTCATTGCTTTTAAGATTTGTGCTTGAGGTAGTGAAACTTCATGTGTATTTAACTTGCCTCCTCCCTACTCTAAATGCATATTTCTATTGTACGTTCTATTCTCATCAGAAGTGAGATGCCTTGGGGCAACGGGCTACGTTTAAAAGGTAAGATCCATAATATGCATCCTTTTGCTTGTACAATTTGGATTGCATCCCATCGCTTCCCATCCAGATTTCATCATGTTTGCACTGTTATATCGTTGTGTCTCATGAGCTAAAATTTCTTTCATTGCGAGATAGCCGGAACCACTCGTTTCGACCAGCATCCTTGTTATCTCAATATTTGTAGATTGCCGATTTCAAATACATCTTGGCTATTTTAGTAGCATCAGGCATGCATTTAGGATGATTAATTCATAGTTATAATGTAAAAATTATGATTAAAAAAAGGGTGCATGTTTATTCCACATTTATCATTTTCAAGATCATTCCACCATATCATCGCCCATAAATTTAGGTTACAAATTGCTAGATGTGCCTTCTTGATGCTTAGGAAATATCTTTTGAATAGTAATGAGAAGGATTAAAAATACTCTCTTGAAATTTAGGGCTTAATCTAACTTAGGCATTTGGCGAGAAATTGCATTCCATAGATTAATCACATGCTTAGCTGAGGGTACTACTTATAGGGGTCTTTGTGCAAATAACGAGGCTCTATTTAATTTTGCCCCATGTGGCTCGGGTTCTTTGTTTTTCCGTACTTTATTTACTTCGTTTTTTGTGTTGTTGCATAATAAATGTTATAATGTGATTAAATGATTGATAAATATAATTGCACAATTTCGCGGAAGCATGATCATTTAGATGGATGCGCTTAGAGACTAAAAAATGGATAAGATCGCATGATCAAACATATACAAAATAATGAGAATAAGTACCAAAACTGGGCAATCAACAGATTTAAGCACAATCAAGTCCCTGTTCACAAATATCTAGTTTGCAGAAATGATCTCCGCGTTTCACTTGACTTCTAATTGGCCTCAAATAGATGGCGATTGCTAAAGAAAGAACAAAATTTGCATAATTAACCAAGTCAATCAAAATTGCGATCAGTAGGATTTGGGAAAACCCAAACCAAGTGTCACCTCTTGAGAGGAACCATCCATGCTTCCCTAGTGATCCATTTGCTCACCTCGAGGTGGCACTACACCCTTGAGAAGACCCAAAAATCACTTCAACTATGAATAAACCCCTGTACATAACGTCCGCAATGATTAAGTCTCAAAACAATATTGGGTTGTATGCCCACACACAAAATATATATAAATGGCATTTCCGTGAAAAATACTTCCAGACAACATTTACGAGAGGCCTTTAAAGTATCCAATGCTTGATTGAGTTTTCCTAAGGATCATGCCATAGAATAAATATTTAATTATGTACTTCTAAAACTCAAGCCATGTCACAATATACCTTTTCTATTGGCAAATCATGTCATGCAATATTTTACAATATATAGAAGTGGTAGAAATCACTTACCTCGATAAATAGTTAAATCAAGCTACACAGCTCAATCTTAGATTTCCTCTCTCCCTAAACAATGGCTGGATGCACTTGGGCTGAAATGCCCATTCAGACTAAAATTACGTAAATGCCCTCCCTGGCTAGATTTCATGTCCATGGCTCCGACACGCACCACATGACCCACCAAATATTTGACTCCGTGAATCAATTGAAATAATTTCTGAGCTAAAAAAAATCAACTGAAATAATTGTTCTTGGTGGAAAATAGATTATATTATTAAAAAAAACGAAAAATTAGATATTTCTAGTATATTACGAGCTGACTCTTTCTCTTCAATAATAGCACTGAACTTTTCAAAGGAATTGAAATTTCTACAACCAATATCTATGTTTGAACTAACTAGATCAACTTGAAAATTTTTGGGTATCCACTAAACCATATTTAATGATTTTCACAATTTTCATATTCCATATTTTCAAACATCATGAAATTTCACATAACATAATAGTCTCTACATTGAGTTTAACGGAGAAAACCACATCACAATACAACTTCTAAATGGACTACATGAACCGTTGGAAGGAAAACAGTTCTTGAAAACCTAGATTACAAGGGGTGCCAGCTTCGTGCAATCAATTCTCACACCATGTATAATTGAATCAAGTGGTTTTTGTGTCATCGGAAAGAGCTCATGTGATACTACAATTTTGTGACTAGGATCAACCCTAAAAGTAATCCAAATAGATTGTGTTTATGTACGAAATTTACATTTCTTTACCAGCCTGCAACCGCGACTTTGGAAGGGTGTGATTCCCTAATGAAACGTCGATAACACTGCAATGCCAAATCCCAGGGGTTTGAGGTCAAAGGAAATATCAGTTCAAGCTATGGATGTCGCCATTGAGAGTGGTTTTCCAGCATTGAAGGATGATCTTTGGCGATTCCTGGACCTCTGGCATCGCCATCCTCTCTGCCCTCTTGCCTCTCTGTTTTGTTTTGGGTAATAATGGCAAATGCCAATCCTACGAGTATAACAAGAGGCAACAAGCAAGCTCTGCAAGACCAAATCCATAATTACCTTCCGAAGTGACTTCTTGCCTTCTCAAAATATTTTAGATGTTTCATCTTCTTCTTTTTTCAATATCATGAAATTCCCATTTTGGTATGGAAAATAAAAACCTATCACCTAATAGAATTTCATTATCTAAATCGCTTTACCCGTTTCATGTCTTTCTTAATTCATAAAGAACTTTTCTTTCGATGTGATTTCACCATTGCACATTAACCACATTAACATAAGGAGTGATGAGATGCGTCACCACTTGTCTCTTCAATCAACTACATCAATCAACTTCTTGTAAGTTATGTTTACCTTGAATTGTAGTAGTTTGAAGTGACCTGATAAGAACTTGGAACATATTTTTGCACCATAGATGAGTGGAACATGCTGGCTACTCTTGCTTCTAGCAAGTGATATAGTGAGCTAATAAGTTGCAATTTGATTTTCATGTAGTAGAAGTCAAGTTGGAATGACCTAATTTTGCAAAGAATTGTAGAAACAAAATGGTGGATATATATGAGGATAAAGAGTTTCAACATTTGGGCTATATTCTATTGGTCTTAACTTTTGGCCCAAAAATGTATGTTTTTGGTACGATTGGTATGTGGCTTCGTCCATCTCTTGAAAGACGGCCACCTCACTCCCTTTTTCTTCCATAGAAATTAAGGTGTGACAATTGCGCTATGCGATATGAGGGAAGGACCAACATGAACAATGTGATTGATGGTCATAATTTAATCTTGGAGTACCCTAAACTTTTTCCCAAGATTATATTTTCTTCAGTTTGCTGCAACACATCTATTGATATCTACAATTTTTGAATGAGGACAATTAAATAGGTCCACAGTTGATTATTAATTTCTACAGTTTCAAAAGCGCATGGCCTCTAACATAGAGAGGAAGAAGTAGACATACATGGTACGAAAAAAAAAACAAAAAATAAAAAACAAAACAAAAGAGCAAAAGCGATGGTTGATAGTTGATAGTTAACCATGGTTAAGTTGCTTTTTGGCTATGTCTTCTGTCAACCTCATGCTAATACGGCTTCATGGGCATGGACCATACTTTAGGCCTCAATTAATAGCCGTGGCACCCAATCCACCGCACCAGTCCTATCCGTATTTGTAGATATTGTCCAATTGAGCTTCGCCACACACTAACAGAATCTCCATCCCGAAGTGCAAAACAAGGCCCCGTCTTAATAAAATGCGTGTTTTGTCCTTAGATATGGAATTTTCTTTCACAACTTGGTCCTCCTATTTTCCTTTACTTCTGGGCCTCGGAAAGTATTGGGTGAAAACAATCTTCATAGTAAATATCCCCATCACTTTCATTTGCCCCTGCAAGCATGCTTAGACAATTAAACGCTAGAAGCACGAAAAGTCTTCAAACAAACACGAATCATGGACCTCGGACCCAACAACAGTGGATCCCATCCATAGTATTGATTTAGGCTTTGTGTGGATGATGAGGATTCTTATCTTCAGCTGCTCAGTTCCGTCAAAGAAGTTGAAAATTAAATTTTTCGGGGTTTGGATTTGTCAGTGGTCGGTGGGGATCGACATGGACTTCTTATATATCTAGCCTTGTAACGACCAGACCAATTTTAAACTCTAGAAGCACGAAAAGTCTTTAGACAAACCAATAGCGGACCCTGAACCCAACCTTGGTTGGTCCCATATGCATTATTGACTTGTGCTTTATCTCCCTATCATATGTGGCTGAGGAGAATTTCTATCTTCCACACGTAAATTTGCGATGCATGTCATGAGAAGTTTCTAGCCTTAGAACCACTGGACTAATTCTTCTAATCCACAGAAAGAGAAAGAGACGGAGACATAGAGAGAACAAAAATGGCGGAAGCTATCATCAAGAGCATTGCTAAAGGGGTCATTGCTAAGCTAATATCTATTTTATATGCATATATATGAATAAAGAGGGAGCAAGATAGAATGGAGCTTAATAGTATAACTATGTTATTATAGAGCTTCATTCCGTCCCATTTTTCTTAGCATTAATTAGACATGTTGCTTTAAAATAAAGCAGAAAATACTTAATCATCGCATTCAATCTAAGATGATGCTTTTATGAGGAAAGGACCTACATAAACAATGTGATTGATGGTCATGATTTAGTCTTGGAGTTCCCAAATTTTTTTACCAAGATCATAGTTTCTTCAGTTTGCTGTAGCCCATCTATTGATCTTTACAATTTTTGTATCATCATACTAGAATCGAGTAAAGGAAAGCCCACATATTAATGAGGACAATTAAATAGGTCTACGGTTGATTATTAATTTCTACAGTTTCAAAAGCGCGTGGCCTCTAACATAGAGAGGAAGAAGTAGACAAACATGGTACGAAGAAAAAAAAACAAAACAAAAGAGCAAAAGCGATGGTTGATAATTGATAGTTAACCGTGGTTAAGTTGCTTTTTGGCCATGTCTTCTGTCAACCTCATGCTAATACGGCTTCATTGGCGTGGACCATACTTTAGGCCTCAATGAATAGCCATGGCACCCAATCCACCGCACCAGTCCTATTTGTATTTGTAGACATTGTCCAATTCAGCTTCGCCATGCACTAACAGAATCTCCACCCCGAATTGCAAAACAAGGCCTAGTCTTAATAAAATGCGTGTTTTGTTCTCGGAGATGCAATTTTCTTTCACATCTTAGTCCTCCTATTTCCCTTGCTTTTGGGCCTCGGAAACTATTGGATGAAAACAATCTTCATAGTAAATATCCCCATCACTTTCATTTGCCCTTGCAAGCATGCTTAGACTATTAAACGCTAGAAGCACAAAAAGTCTTCAAACAAACACGAATCATGGACCTCAAACCCAACAGTGGTGGATCCCATCCACAGTATTGATTTAGGCTTTGTGTGGATGATGACAATTCTTATCTTAAGCTGCTCAGTTCAGTCAAAGAAGTTGAAAATTAAATTTTTTGAGATTTGGTTTTGTCAGTGGTCGGTGGGCATCGACATGGACTTCTTATATATCTAGCCTTGTAATGGCCAGACCAATGTTAAACTCTAGAAGCACGAAAAGTCTTTGGACAAACCAATTGCGGACCCTGAACCCAACCTCGATTGGTCCCATATGTATTATTGACTTGTGCTTTATCTCCCTATCATGTGTGGCTAAGGAGAATTTCTATCTTCCACACGTAAATTTGCGATGCATGTCATGAGAAGTTTCTTTCCATAGAACCACTGGACTAATATCTTCTAATCCACAGAAAGAGAAAGAGACAGAGACATAGAGAGAACAAAAATGGCCGAAGCTATCATTGAGAGCATCACTGAAGAGGTCATTACTAAGCTAATATCTATTATATATGCATATATATGAATAAAGAGAGAGCAAGATAGAATGGAGCTTAATAGTTTAACTATGTTATTATAGAGCTTCATTCCATCACGTTTTTCTTCACATTAATTAGACATGTTGCTTTAAAATAAAGCAGAAAATACTTAATCATCGCATTCAATCTAAGATGATGCTTTTATGAGGAAAGGACCAACATAAACAATGTGATTGATGGTCATGATTTAGACTTGGAGTTCCCAAAACTTTTTACCAAGATCATAGTTTCTTCAGTTTGCTGCAGCCCATCTATTGATCTTTACAATTTTTGTATCATCATACTAGAATCGAGTGAAGGAAAGCCCACCTATTAATGTGGACAATTAAATAGGTCCACGGTTGATTATTAATTTCTACAGTTTCAAAAGCGCATGGCCTGTAACATAGAGAGGAAGAAGTAGACATACATGGTACGAAAAAAAAAACAAAAACAAAAACAAAACAAAAAAAACAAAACAAAACAAAAGAAAAGAGCAAAAGCGATGGATGATAATTGATAGTTAACCATGGTTAAGTTGCTTTTTGGCCATGTCTTCTATCAACCTCATGCTAATACGGCTTCATTGGCATGGACCATACTTTAGGCCTCGATAAATAGCTATGGCACCCAATCCACCGCACCAGTCCTATTCGTATTTGTGGACATGGTCCAATTCAGCTTCGCCACGCACTAACAGAATCTCCACCCCGAATTGCAAAACAAGGCCCAGTCTTAATAAAATGCGTGTTTTGTCCTTGGAGATGCAATTTTCTTCCACAACTTGGTCCTCCTATTTCCCTTTGCTTCTAGGCCTCGGAAACTACTGGGTGAAAACAATCATCATAGTAAATATCCCCATCACTTTCTTTTGCCCCTGCAAGCATGCTTAGACTGTTAAATGCTAGAAGCACGAAAAGTCTTCAAACAAACACTAATCATGGACCTCGAACCCAACAGCGGTGGATCCCATCCACAGTATTGATTTAGGCTTTGTGTGGATGATGAGGATTCTTATCTTCAGCTACTCACTTCGGTCAAAAAAGTTGAAAATTAAATTTTTCAGGATTTGGATTTGTCAATGGTCGGTGGGCATCGACATGGACTTCCTATATATCTAGCCTTGGAACGACCAGACCAATGTTAAACTCTAGAAGCACTAAAAGTCTTTAGACAAAGCATTCGCGGACCCTGAACCCAACCTCGGTTGGTCCCATATGCATTATTGACTTGTGCTTTATCTCCCTATCATGTGTGGCTGAGGAGAATTTCTATCTTCCACACGTAAATTTGCGATGCATGTCATGAGAAGTTTCTAGCCTTAGAACCACTGGACTAATATCTTCTAATCCACAGAAAGAGAAAGAGACAGAGACATAGAGAGAACAAAAATGGCGGAAGCTATCATCGAGAGCATTGCTAAAGGGGTCATTGCTAAGCTAATGTCTATTATATATGCATATATATGAATAAAGAGAGAGCAAGATAGAATGGAGCGTAATAGTATAACTATGTTATTATAGAGTTTCATTCTGTCCCATTTTTCTTAGCATTAATTAGACTCGTTGCTTTAAAATAAAGCAGAAAATACTTAATCATCGCTTTGAATCTAAGATGATGCTTTTATGAGAAAAGGACCAACGAAAACAATGTGATTGATGGTCATGATTTAGTCTTGGAGTTCCCAAAACTTTTTACCAAGATCATAGTTTGTTCAATTTGCTGCAGCACATCTATTGATCTCTACAATTTTTGTATCATCGTATTGGAATCGAGTAAAGGAAAGCCCACCTATTAATGAGGAAAATTAAATAGGTCCACGGTTGATTTTTAATTTCTACCGTTTCAAAGGTGGGTGGTCTCTGGCATCGAGAGGAAGAAGTAGACAAACATGGTACGAAGAAAAAAAACAAAACAAAACAAAAGAGCAAAAGCGATGGCTGATAATTGATAGTTAACCGTGGTTAAGTTGCTTTTTGTCCATGTCTTCTGTCAACCTCATGCTAATACGGCTTCATTGGCGTGGACCATACTTTAGGCCTCAATGAATAGCCGTGGCACCCAATCCACCACACCAGTCCTATTCGTATTTGTAGGCATTGTCCAATTCAGCTTCGCCACGCACTAACAGAATCTCCACCCCGAATTGCAAAACAAGGCCTAGTCTTAATAAAATGCATGTTTTGTCCTTGGAGATGCAATTTTCTTCCACAACTTGGTCCTCCTATTTCCCTTTGCTTCTAGGCCTCGGAAACTACTGGGTGAAAACAATCATCATAGTAAATATCCCCATCACTTTCATTTGCCCATGCAAGCATGCTTAGACTGTTAAATGCTAGAAGCACGAAAAGTCTTCAAACAAACACTAATCATGGACCTCAGACCCAACAGCGGTGGATCCCATCCACAGTATTGATTTAGGCTTTGTGTGGATGATGAGGATTCTTATCTTCAGCTACTCAGTTCGGTCAAAAAAGTTGAAAGTTAAATTTTTCGGGATTTGGATTTGTCAATGGTCGGTGGGCATTGACATGGACTTCCTATATATCTAGCCTTGGAACGACCAGATCAATACTAAACTCTAGAAGCACTAAAAGTCTTTAGACAAAGCATTCGCGGACCCTGAACCCAACCTCGGTTGGTCCCATATGCATTATTGACTTGTGCTTTATCTCCCTATCATGTGTGGCTGGGGAGAATTTTTATCTTTGCGATGCATGTCATGAGAAGTTTCTAGCCTTAGAACCACTGGACTAATATCTTCTAATCTACATAAAGAGAAAGAGATAGAGACATAGAGAGAACAAAAATGGCGGAAGCTATCATCGAGAGCATTGCTGAAGAGGTCATTGCTAAGCTAATATCTATTACATATGCATATATATGAATAAAGAGAGAGCAAGATAGAATGGAGCTTAATAATATAACTATGTTATTAAAAAGCTTAATTCCGTCCCATTTTCTTAGCATTAATTAGACATGTCGCTTTAAAATAAAGCAGAAGATACTTAATCATCGCATTCAATCTACGATGATGCTTTTTGAACCAAACATGAACATCAACCTATGTTATTTATCAAATTGGACGTCATCTTTTAGAAATATACATATATACATAGGTTTTGCAATTGGTTTTGTCATCTAGATATTTTTGTTATCTACTATTATTGTGCACTTAGATTATCCTTACGAGGGTTTTTGTACAATATATAAGGTGGGCACCTATATTTAGTTTTATGTAATAAATGAGGTGGTGGGCCATTAATGAGTGACAATTGACATTAATATTTGATTGTTAATATCTAAAGTTAAGCACATGGTCGCTCTATAATTTTGAAATACAATGGAGGAGTAAGGAGACTTAAAGGAAAGCCCAAAGCGATGTTAATAGGAGACCATATGGCGATATCAGGCACATAAGTGGTTAAGGATGAAATGCCACTCAAACTCAGAGCCAGTTGGTTTCCTGAAATATGTTAAGCAATGCAACTTTATATAGGTGGACCCTCACCATACTTGTGTTATATTTCATGATATCCACTCTAGATTCACCGCATACCAACAAAATGTCCATCTTGAAATGTGATCTCAGGCGTGAGCCCCACCTAAAAAATACTTTTGCGAATGACTTTGTACAATACTCGTAAACCTATTTTAAGTCTCTAATGCAGAGGAGGAAGAAGACCAACGTGGCACAAAACAAAAAAGAAAAAGAAAACAAAAGTGCAAGGTTGATAGTTAACCATGATCAAGTCAAGTTGCTTTTTGGTCATTTCTTCCATCAACCTCATGTCGTAACTACTTTCACAATGTTAGACTTATTCTCCTTCGCTTCTGGACCTCGGAAACTGTTAAGATAAAACTTATTTGGGATATAAATATCTCCGTCACTTTCAACACCTAGCATTTTCATTGCGCATGCAAGCATACTAGACCATTAAACACTAGGAGCACGAAAAGTCTTCAAACAAACGAGAATCGCAGACCTAGGACCCAACCTCGGTGGATCCCATCTGCATTATTTAGGCTTTGTGTGGATGATAATAATCCTCATCATCAACAATATCATGGACCCCAGACCTGACCTCGATGGGTCCCATATGCATTATTGACTTGAGCTTCATCTACCTAGTATGCATGGTTGAGGAGAATTCTCATCTTCAACATCAACTTGCGATACATGTCTTGGGTAGTCTCTAGCCTTGGAACCACTGGATTAATGTCTTCTTATCCACACAAAAAGGGAGACAGAGAGAGAAAGAGAGAACAAAAATGGTGAAAGATGTCATTGGGAGCATTGTTGAAGAGATCATGCTGGCCACTCCAGATTTTGCCACCTACCAAAAAAATACCTAGCATAATTCTCAAAAAGAACATCAACTTTAATTTTAGTCCCAATTTTATCCAATTTTTTTTTTAATGCAAAAAACTTCCAACTTTAAGTTAAGTCCTAATTCTACCATAATTTTTTTCTATAAAAATTTCAAACTTTAGGTCCAATTCTAATTCTACCATAAATTCTTGTCTTATAAAAAATCACCAACTTTTACTTGAGTCTCAAATCTATCCCTGTTAACTCTCTATCCAAAATTTTTGCTAACAACCAAGAAATAGAAAACTCACGAGCATGAGTTGTTAGATCCTACCAAGTCGCGTATCTTGAGTGTGAGCTCTCTGAGTGCAAGCTCTTAGACTATGAGAGACGGAAGACTCCCGAGCATGAGAGATTAAAAACTAAGCACAAAATCAAATATCCTTCAATGAGATGGAAGGAATACTTGAGAGCAATTAAAGAAAGCCAACCCTAATTGCTTTAGTTATTAATCAAATTTCAAATCCAAGAGGATGTCATTTGGGATGATGACATGGAAATTCATCTCCAAAGCACCTTCTTGGATTTGAATTGCGAAAAAGCTAGACCAATGACATAAAAGTATCATGTAAGATTACTAGGGATGATTTTGGACAGAGGGTTAACAAGAGTAGATATGAAATTTAAATAAAAGTCAGTGGTTTTTTATGAGTTTATAGTAAATTGGGACTAAACCTAAAGTTTGAGGTTTTTTATGGGATAAGACCTAAAGTTTGGAGTTTTTTATGAGATAAAAATATTTTTGAGTAGAATTGACACTAAAGTTGAAGTTTGGAATTTTTTTAGGTATTAGTACCAAAATCTCCACCCAAATTGTGATCTCAGGCCTCAACCCCACCTGAAAGATACTTTTGCGAAAGGCTTTGTATAATGATTGTATCGTACAAACTTTTTAGGTTTTTTCTTTTTTCGATTAGTTTGAATAGTTGATATATGCATATCGTTCTTTCTTTTACATAGATGCATGTGAAAAGTGATGACCACGTGTTTAGCAGAAGCATTCAACTTTTTATGTTTCTACCATAACAAAATTTATAAAAAATTATATACCAGAGTACGTACTAATATTTATATAATATGAAAATTGTGCAGCTAAAAAGCCCCGAACACAAATTTTCTTCTAAATGATCCTTTTGCGACAACGATGACGTCAACAAATGGAAAATTGTCCTTTTCCTCAATTAACACGTTACCTTATACATTTTCTGGTCGCCTTTGGAAAAAAGGTAAACTAAGGAAAAGATGGCACCTCAAACTGAAGGACACTGATATGGTCCACCAAGGGTAGTGGATTTCAAGTTGTAATGCTTTCATAAACGTCAACAAAATAGGAAGGGCTTGTCATGTGTTTGCATTTTGTTTCGTTTGATTTAATCTTATCTCAGACACACTTTTTACATTTTTTTACATGCAACATGAGAAATTTTCACAACATGTAAATATTGATATGTAATTTACATATAATTTCTTCACAATAATGTTTATATTTGAATAACATTTTATGTTTTAAAAGGAAAGCAAAAAATCGTTTTTGCTTTTTAAAAAGCACAAATGAACAAATCTTAAGAAACCTCAGATAAGTTTGATTATCATGATTGTCCTCTTTCTTTCTTTTTTATTATGTGTCATTTCCGAGGTAGAAAGGAGCTTAGTGGTGGACCGACGTCATCACAAACCTCCAATCCCTCCCACTTCCCTTGACAATTAATTAGAAATATGACTTTACAAAAAAGTAGAAAAAAATTAATAATCTAATTCTTTTTTGGTCAAATAGTCATCTAATTTAATATAATATAGTTTTTCTGGTCTATACATGAAAGTCAACTTGCCTTAGTATTAAATTGTATGTATCTTTTACATATCTGGTGGATTCCTAGGACTAATATTAAATTGGGATGAAAGTGAGAGAAACTAATAACAATAAGTCAAACGTGTAAATGGTATGTATGCATCTTGACAAAAAGAATCGTGACCAAGCAAATTAGCAAGACATCCCATTTGATGTGGGCCTTGACTGTGAAATTGTGTAAGGACAATGATTGATGTGTAAAATGTTACAAATAAAGCAAGAAGATTTGCTTTATAAAAAAAAAAAAAAAAAAAGTTGCTTTCTTGACAAAGAATATTAGGAAGACATCCCCATTTAAAAGTTTTGGTTACATTCATGTGTAAAAGGTTACATTATATAAAAATTTTGCTTTATTGACCAAGAAGATTTGGAAGACAATTGCATCTAATGTGGGCCTTAGTTGTGACATTGTATAAGGATAATAATTCATGTGTAAAAGGTTCAATCAATTTGATAATAAATCAAGATGTTGACATATTGTTCTACTGTGTAAAGGATCATATCCAACTTAAGTAAGGCAAGTTGATGTTGATATATTATTTTAATTTGTAAATTTTTCCAACTCTTTTATAAAGTAACACATACGTCATAAGTGTGTGCGGGTCTGAGCATTAATGACATGGGAGGATTGGCAATTAGTTGTTGTCAATATAAACATTTTTTATAATATCATTATACACGTATATATCGTTAGTTATGTTCAAAATTGTCATTTTTGTCATTTGGATGATAGAATCAACATAGAATAATTACTTTTTTTATATGAAACATTACTAATTATGTAAAAAAGTTAGTATAAAAAAGTTAGTAATTGTTCGTAGATTGACAAATGAATTTCTTATAAAAATTTCTTAATCATATAAAAAATCATTAATTACAACTAACGACAATTTATTTAAGAAATCCCAGTAAAGCAAGGAGGGGTTAGAAAGAAATGGAATGACATATAATTCAATTGGCATCCATAGAAATGTTGAACATACAACAAATGCGATAGGGGGAGTTATGAGATATAACAGCTAATCGTGACTAGCTGTGAATAAGAATGTGCAACTTTTGTTATCCTTATTATGAATCTCGGTTATCTTGCCCAATTCTCTGTGAACATTGCATTAACATCTACTTGCCTTGTCTATTCAATTAGAAAGTCTACAATAATGACAGATATTAGAAAATATTTAAATGAGAAAAACTAAGTGCAAAACTTCATGCATATATATTAAAGATAAGAATAAATCCTGCTACCTATCCCAAGTCATTCTTGTATGAAGCAAAACTCACTTGAAATAAACCTACGAACAAATCCCCGACAATGACATTAGTAAATTTAAGAAATTGTATAAAGGAATAATATATTTATTAAAAATGAAAGGACACCCTACATGAGAATTCAAAATGCATTAAAAAATAATCATCATGACAATTCCTATTATTGGTGGGACGACGGGCGTGTTGCAAATTTAACAAAAGTAGATGTGCAACATGCATAATAAAATACTAGGAAGAAGAATTGTCATACTTCGTATGAAAAAGAAACAATTATTATAAAAAAAAATTGCTGTATTTTTTATATGTAAAAAAAGAAAGATAAAAGCCGCTATAATGTCTTGAATCTGAACTTAAAGAGGAAATAAGAGAAAAAGCTTGTCTCATGGTCATAAGTAGAAAAAGTAAAAATAACTTTCGATTAGACGATGGAAACATGTCAATAGTATGATCAAATAGGAAATTATTATGAAAGGTTTGTTAAAGATTTATATTTTGTTTTTATAATGTGCAGCTCTTATAATCGATTAAAATTTATTTTTTATTTTTTAGTTAGCATAATATTTGATGTATCTCTTAGAATTAGGTAGAGATATTTGGTACATCTTTTTTTTTCTTTTCTATTAAGCAATATATTGTATAAATATTGTACTATATGTTGAGTAATACAATTCATCACATAATACGAGAGCTGGATGTTCTGAATTTGAATATTTCTAAGTCTCACTGCCTCTCCAATTAAATTACAATGATTAGTAATAGGTAAAAGACTGGGCTAAACGTGAGGGAAAGTATTAGAATATTTAAATAATGAACTCCATCATCATCTGAAAATTTAAACTTTTTGAATAGTTGACAGTAGTTCCATCAAATTTCATAGAAATTCAATAAAGATTTGATTATGTGTATTAAATGGAGTTAAATTAGAAGAATAATATGTTAAAGGATAGAAAGAAGAGCCAGACTTAACATATCCAAGAAAAACTTGTCATGTAGACACTGGTCGAGAAAAATACGAATTTGAATTAATCAAAGGATTCCAAACTAATTGATATGACTGCAATAGGAAACTGAAATAGTAAAAGATTGTGTGTGATTGTACACGCCAGGGAAAGTGTTGGGTGTATCCGTCATTTTGCCCTCGCTTGAGAATCCTTTTCAAGTTTTGGAAAAGCTTAGCACGGGAATAGATCTTTAAGGCAGTTTTTTAATAAAGAAAAAAATGCAAAAGTTTTGATTATAGGAAGCAAATGATTTGGAGAGACTAGCAAGGAGCGTGTTTCAGTAAAATAGTAGCGATAACGTCAAGTGACAATATGAAAGGGGAGTTTTGGATTGGGAGGTCCTTTAACAGATAAAGCACAAATCCGATCGAGAACAATGAGGAAGATGATTAATAAGCATATCACTCTGCTTTTTTTTATCCGCAAAGCAGCCCCTTTTTCCTACAAGCAAGCAACTTTCTGCTCCTAGGGTTCTTCTTCCATGTTGAATTACATGAAATAGGTCATTTGGCAAAATATTTTCCTTTTTCTTTAATCTAGAAAAAGTTTTAGCTATATTAGAATCCTATCTTAATATCAACGATCCTAACTAATTACGGCCTTGCGTTGGGTCGGAAGAGTTTCAGTAGCTATAGGTAAGTTACAGAGTAGAGGTAAAGTGAACACCGGATAGTCTCGGCCTGGCTTGGCTCCTACTTTGGGCGTAATTTGTTACGCAAATCAAGTGAATTTATTTGAGCTTTGTTGTGATCTTATGATCTTCTTCAAAGGTGACAAGGCTTCTTATCTTTAAATTTTAAATCTCTTTCAGCAGTTTCAACAAATTTCTAAGTTGAAGCTTAATCCTCAAAGATGACTGAGCTTATTTAGGTAATTTGCTACAAATAAGTGGCATTAGAAGAGGTGCATTGTCTATTATATACCTAGAACTTCCTTTAATATCTGGCAAAGTTTAGAGACAAAGATGGCAAACCACTTGTTGAAAGGATAACTATAAGGATGTCAAGTAATTCCGTGGAAATTAGCTTGCTCCTGACAATGCCTCCAAAGATTGGTAACGAGAGCTGGCTTCATTTGGATTGTTTTGGTGCAGCTTTATCAATTAAAAGGACCAAAGTATTTGGTTTGTGGAACCTAAGAGTGAGCCTCATGTCAAATGTCTTACTGAGAATTAGAAATATTCTAACTCTCCTTACGCTTTGCCTAAGCCTAAATTGTGGAAATATGCAATTGAAAAGGTACATAGAGGCCTGGAAAATTTTAACTTAGGATCTCATAGTTTGATGCCATGTGAGATATTTGTAAATTATTATTAACTATTTTAAAAGCTTAGACTATTAGATGATTGCATGATTTATTTTTAAATATTCTAACATGTTTATTAAAGTCTAAATAAGGTTATGTGATTTAACCTTGCTATGCTCTAATGCCATTTCCTGATGCTTGGGAATAGAAATAGGAGGTCCAAGTTGCTATGGCGGACGTATTTGACGTAATCCTAATGTTCCTAAGTTTGGATTAATATTTTGAACAAGCTGGTTAGTATTGATAGACAGTCAATGTTGTCATGCAAGCTACACTTGTTATTTCGATGATGCATAATTTTAAATCTACACCTTTTGTTTGACTACTCTTTCAAAAAAACGAGAGATAGTTTCGAGACACAGCCTTTCTTTGTGGTGCCGACGGAGTTATTGAATGTGGGGACATTGAATTTCAGTGGGCTTCAGAATACCTCAAAAGAAGAACTTTTTCAAAAACTCTCTTGGAGCTTTGCATAGAATAGGATTATCTACATTATTTAGACTGAAAAAGGAACTCTGTGTTTCATGACGGTCCTTCCCCTTTAGTTAATCGAGTGATTAGTTTTATATGGTCCTTCCCCTCTACTAATTGAGTGATTAGTTTTATTATAGTCGCTGTTAGAATTCAAATGTAACATTTTATGATTAAGCATGAGCTGATGTTATCCACTGAACGAGAGATTGTACATTTCCTGTGCTGCTGCTGGAAGCCAACCAACAAGATGGTTGGCTAGCTTGAGTGATTGAGCCAGGTGGAGTGTAGCCGACGGTGATTCCAATTTGTCTTCCGACTAGATTGAAAAGCAGTGGTTTTGCTTCACCAACGCATCATCTCACACTTTTTCTGGTCGGCTTTTGGAAAAAGGAAAGGTAAGACAAAAAGGAAAAGGGGGAAAGACGACACATCAAATCGAAGGACAATTATATGATCCACCTGTGGTGGAAAGCTCTCCGGTTTCACAAACGTCAACAAAACCTTATCTGTTTAATTTAATTAATTTTAATATAAAATCAGTTTTATATTTTTAGGGCTGAAATATGTAAAATTTTCACAAACGTAATTTATCTGTATTTTTTCACCATTTTTGTATTTAAATAATATTTAAAATTTTAACAGAAAAGTTAACAATTTTTTTGCATTATAAAAAACACAAACGAATGAGTGTTAAGAAAATTCAGCTATCCTATGTTATTTGTGAAGCCAAAATTCTAAATACACACAAACATACACACATACATCATCCATATCTCTCAATGATAGGAAAGTCCGGTAGAGTGCAGTTTAATGATTGAGTGGCATTATCACAAAACTATATTCTTTCTCACCTCTCTTAAATTAATTAGAGATATTATGTTAAAATAAAATAGAATAAAACTCAATCTAGGGAAAAAGCCATTACAAACTCTAAGTTAGGACTTCGATATCACAAAATAAAGTTTAGAGCAACGCGTCGTGATAGGTATAATTTATAATTTTTTATATCAAATAAAAGTTCTAAATAAATGTATCATAATAAATATAATTTATTTTTTTTAGTGGTTTTGTCATCTTTCTTGTTTACAGGCACAGGGAGCATTGATGAAATGGAATGCTTTGCTATTAGTATCTATCATTTTAATTCGTACGTATAAAATGAATTTACTTCAAATTAATTTTTTAATAGCAAAAAAATTCGAACTACCTTTGATAAATTTATTCTTTATTAGTTTTTATTAAATTTTACTATTAAATTATGAGTCATATGACACATAACAATTAACAAATGTAGCAATTTGGAGTTTTACACTTTGTTTGTCACAAGTGAACCAAGGTGTGGATTTTTATAGTATTAATCAAATTTAAAGCATAAATTTATCACAAATATACTAGTTTAATTTTTATTTTTTAAATTAGTTTAAAGTAAATTTATCACGAATATCCTAATTTATAATTTTTAGCAATAAAAATTAATTTAAGATAAATTTATAATAAGTGTATTAATTTTAAAAAATTTATAATATTGATTATCATTTAAATACGTTGTATTATTTAATATTATCGTGCACTTATTTTATCTTCAAGTTTTATGCAACGAATGAAATGTTTGGCCTTGAATGAAGACAACTAATAAATCAACATTTGATATTTAATTTATAGAGTTTCAAAAGTGCATGATCTCACGGGAGAAGAGGGGGAAGACATACGTGGCACACAAAAAAGAAAAAACAAAACAAAACAGTAGAATACAGTGATGGTTAATAGTTAACTACGGTGAGTTAAGTTCCTTCATGGTCATGTCTTTTGTCAACCTGATGACGGTACGAATTCAGAGGTGTGGGACTCACCTCTATCGTACTCGTCAAAGTCAAGCTTCCCCACGTACCGACAGTTATTCCACCTTTAATTGCGGTCGTGGCCCCACCTGAAAGATGCTTTTCATTCTGCTTTTTGTTTTGCTCCGCTTCTCCAAGCACGAAGTCTTCTACCCACTTTATGGTTGCCTTTGGAAAAAAAGAGGAGAAAGTAAGAAAAACAGAGGACAGGGGAAACTGAGAACACATCGAATCGTAGGACAATGATACCATCTATAGTGAATTCTCTAGCTTGGCGTTATCACAATCCGAAAACGATTCCTATCAAAAAAATTATTTTTTTCATTTTTAATAGAACAACGCATTAAATAACCACACAAAATTTATATTTTCAAAATAAAAAAAAAATAAAAATACGCTTGATACAATTCAAAAAAAAGTGTTTCTAAATTTTTCATTTAATTAAAAAATGTCAATGGAGACTTAATAATTCATGTTTGCATAAAATTGGATCTTTATAAAGATTTAACTAATTAAGATATTCTAAAATGACTTAAAAAATGCAACGTAATAATTAGTTAAAGATGGATAGCTAGAATTGATAGCAAAGAGTCCTAGTAGTTTATAACTCACGATATAAAGAGGTTGACAAATAAATCTCTAGGAGTTACAATAACCAAGTGCACAGACCTTTTGAACTTTTTAACCGCAAGAAAAAGAACAAATATTGCTTGGTGGTGTGGGCAATGACAAAATAACTCATAGTAGACAAATCTTCAAGCAAATGACATAAAAAAATTCATGTACCATAGGCTTGTTCGACTACTATGAACACAGTACAAATTGTAATACGAAAGACTCATTTAAAGTCATTTAATTTTTGTTAAAAAAAAGCCATTTAAAAGATGTCTCCAATAGCATCTTAAGGGAAGAAGACTATCTTCTCTCAACCGAGTTGTCAAGCTATTGCAACTTAGCATTGTTTCTAAAAGAAAACAGCAATAAAAAAAATTAATATGGTAAAGTCCCAAGAGCCTACCTGTTTAATTGTGAATTCAATTTTCATCAATTTTTTTTTTCATTTTTTTTATGCCAAACTAATTCTAAACTATAATTAATACTAAAATCTAGTAGAACTACTCAAAATTTAATTTCTAAATTTTTTCCTAAATTGAAAAATGACAACTCTGATTGGGTTAGGAGACCTAGCCTAGATGTGGGTCTCAAACAGAACTTGTATCAATTATGTAAAGCCGAATATTAGATTATAGTGAGCTTGTTTCTCTAAAATGACATTATACCTCTTTTTGTTATCGGGAATAGAAAAGTAAATATTTTTATTATTTATTTTTATTCTAAATTTATCTTGGCTACTAATTTATTCCAAAAAGAATAATCGATGTACATAAATAAATTTCACTTTTTTTTTTCTGTTTTGGAAAGCAAAAGAATAGGAAGATAGACAAATAGAAGTATTATCAAGTACCCCTTAATTTCTATAGGGCCTGCATGTTTTTGTTCTTTATTTATGTTCTTGAACACTTTTTTTGTTTTTTGTTTTTTTGGGAACAAAAAAAAAAAACACGTTTGGTTGCGTTTTGTTCTTTTTTTTTTTTTGTTCCCAGAACAAAATAGGAACAAAAAAAAGAAACAAAAATTTTTTACTTCTTGTTCCAGAAACAATTTTTGAGAAACGTTTCTCTTTTCTCTCTTCTTCTTCTCTTCTTCTTTTCTTCTTCTTTTTTCTTTCGTCGGTCGCCGACCTCGGCCTCGCCGGATCTGGGTGAGCCCGAGCTCGCCCAGCCAAGGCGAGGCTCGGCCTCGCCGGGCCGGTGACGCCGAGCCTCGCCTTGGTTAGGCAAGCTCGGGCTCGCCCAGATCCGGCGAGGCTGCCGGCCCCATCGGCCGGTCGCCGGAGGCCGGGGACCGGCCGGAAAAAGAAAAAAATGAAAAATAAAATAAAAATGTTTAAAAAATTAAAAGAAACAAAAAAAGAATAAAATTTACCAAATGTGTTTTATTTATTTTTTATTCCCTAGAACAAACGTTACCAAACGCGTTCTTTTGTTCAAAAATTGTTCCGCGGAACAAAAACACTTTTTTTTATTTCTGTTCTCTGAAACAAAAAAAAGAACAAAAACGTTATCATTCGCACTCATGGTTTCAAAAGAGCATGGTCTCCCTCTCTGGAAAAACGTGGAGGCGGGCGGAGAAGCAAACGTGGCACGAAAAGTAAAAAGAAAAAAAAATCAAAATAGCAAAGTGATGGTTGCTAATGAACCATGGTAGAGTTAAGTCATTTTTTGGGCCAAGTCTTCTGTCAACGTCATGTTGTAGATCGCAGTACGGCTTCGATGATGTGGGCCCTAGCTTAGGCCTTAGTGATAGCCATGGGACCCAACTCATCATGCTCGTCCTCTCTGTCTTTGAACACGTTGTCCAATCCAGCTTTGCCAAGTACCAGCAGAATCTTGACCCGGAAGTGTGATCGCAGCCCCATGTGAAAGATGCTCTTTCTCGCTGTTTTTGTTTTGCTTTACCAAACACGTTCTCTTAAGAAGTTAATATTCAAAAAAATCTAAATTGATATATATAATAAATTTATTATAAATTAATTTGATGTACAATAAACTTATTTTTCATTAATTGTTATTAAATTTTATTATCAAATTAAATACATGATAATTGACAAACATATCATTGTGGAGTTTTACCATTTAAATTTATACTTTTTTCGTGAGTAAATTTATTATTTGAAATTTTTTGTTTAGCATAAATTTATCGTAAATATATGTTTTTTGTGATATTCATTCTTATCTTTATCCTTTTTATGGTTGCACTTAGAAAAAGACAAGGAAAAAAGTAAAAAAGGAAAAAGAAGACCCGTTGCAGGACAATGATACCAGCTGTAATGAATTTCAAGTTTTGCGTTCTCACAAACCTCAACAAAATATCTAAGAGCTGTGTTGATATATATTATATAATAAATATATATTTAATTTAATATTATCTTGAACGAAATTTTACATATATCTGGCTTAAAACATTTGAAATTTTCACAACACTTATTAATGCTTAATTTGTACATAATTTTTGAAAATCCTTTAGTATTTGAATAACAATATAAACGTTCTACTAAAACTCAGCAAACTCTGATGATTATGATTACCTTCTTCCGTACTATTGTATCATGCGTCATTTGGGAAACCAAACTATACATGAATATATATAGACATATAGAAGAAAGTAAGAATGGGCTATATCATTTCAAAACTCAATTCCTTCCCACCAGACTATATATATAAGAAAGTAAGATAGAATGAGGCCTAATGATTGAGATATATCATTTCAAAACTCCAATCCTTCCCACTTTTCTCAACATGAATTAGGCATATTGCTTTAAAATAAAGCAGAAAAGACTTAATCATCGCATTGAATCTAAGATCGTGTTTTTTAAACTATACATCAATATCGACTTACCTTGTTTATTAAATTGGATGTAATCTTTCATATATATGTATTTTTAACTATCTATTATATATGTAATCTTTCATATATATGTAGGTTTTGCAATTGGTATTTGTCATTTAAATATTTTTAACTATCTATTATTATTGGACACTTATACTATCTTTAAGAGGGTTTTTTGTATAATAAATGGTCGGCCATTAAGGAGTGATAATTAACAGTTTAATATTTGGCATTTAATATCGAGTGTTCCAAAAGCCCCCTTCTGAAAAATGCAGCGTAGGAAGAAGACAGACGTGGTGCGCAACCTAAAAGTAAATAAATAAATAAAAAGAAAAAGTAATGGTTAATAGATAACCATGCTCGAGTCAAGTTAAGTTACTTTTTGACCATGTCAGTCACGTGGCAACTATTATGCTTGGTCTCCTGTCAACCTCATGCTATAGATGGCGGTACGACTTCATACACGTGGATCTTAATATTAGGCCTCACTGATTAGCCGTGGCTTCCCACCGTGCTCATCCTCCCTTTGTATCGTGTAATTATTTTGGTTTTTTAATTAATTTGAATAGTTGAATTATGCAAATCGCTCCTTCTTTTACTTAGATGCTTTGTATGATAATGACACTTGAAAGGTAAGGGTACTATCTTTGAAATACAAAGGAGGAAGAAGGAGACAGAAGTGGGCAAAGCCCAAAAAGAAATTAAAAAAAAAAAAAAGAATGATAAAGTGATGTTAATAGGGGTGCGCATGACAAAATTTATATTTTTCGATTTATCTGTTTCTCTATTCTCCGGAATAGGTTTGGAACAGAAATCCGTTTAGTAAAGCAATTTGATTTTCTATTTAAAACGATTTTATTCCGAAATAGAGAAATTGAAGAAATCAAACCGAAATTTTTAACTTCTTAGTTTTACGAAATATAAATTAAACTAAAATCAAACCATATAAAAGAACATTGTGCTTTCTTGCTAACTTAATTCATTCATAACCACAACTTCACAAATTATTGCTAATTTTCTTTTTCTTATTTTGCTCGTTTTTTTTTTTTTGCATTTTTTTTCAATTTCTTTTTTTTATAACTTCCTCTTTAGGATGAAAGGCAATTGAATGGGTCCCCAATTTTCAAAAACAACCAAAGTTCTTAAATGCTTACTTAAAAATAATGGGGCTCTTTCCTCCTAGAAAAGACACGCACATGACCAGTTAAAAAAAAAAGTTCTTACGTGATAGATAAATAAAAAACATACTTAGAAATTTAACATTACTTTTTTACAGATTCAAAATTCTTGCAAAATCAAAATAATTAGATTGTTACACAATCTTGAATTTTAATTCGAAGGCAAGAGATTCAAGAGAATCTCTCTCTTTACTATACAAGGGCCATTAAAGGTTCATTGAACAAAAATAAAGAAATTAAGGATGAGCAACTGGACTGATTCAATTCGAGAATAAAAATAAACTGACCTTCCCCCGATTGGTTCTTAACCATAAACATTACTTTAAGGTAGAATTCTCATATATTCTTTTACACCATTAATTTTATTTTGTTGATAATCTTATATAATACTAGTTTTTGATAAAATGACAATGTCGTATAGGCGCCATTGATGGCACCCATATTTATGTTTCCGCAGTACTTGTCTGAACCTACATAGGATGAGCTTGCAAACGATACATTGACCAAGGAGGGAAACCAAATAATCCGCTTAGGAAAACCATTGTTAATAAAATGACAATGGATAATAATATGCCGGAAATTCCATAAAGTTGTATTTTCAACTTTTGTAATGTATTAGTATTATTTCGACTATTATTTTGTATTTGAGGATTCCTCATATTGTTTTAGTATTATGTTGACTATTATTTTGTATTTGAGGATTTTCTATGTTGTTATCTAATCAATTTCTATTCCTAGAAATAGAAATTATGTTCTATTATCAAACGGATTTCTGTTTCAGAAATAGAAATTTTAAGTCATTATCAAACGAGTCTTTTTGCTCAGAAACTTGTCCGGAGAATAGAAATTAAGAAATTGATTTCTGACTAGAAATCAATTTCTGTTTCAGAAATTTTGTCATGCGCAGCTTAGGTGTGGAGAGTTGAGTTGCTTTCTGGCTATGTCGATCACGTACCAGTAGACTTCATACACATGGGCCCCACTCCGTACTCGTCCTGTCTGTCATTGTACGCAATTGTCCACTCCAGATTCACCTCACACCGACAAAATCTTCACCCCAAACTGTGATCTCAGGCCTCGGCCCCACCTAAAAGATATTTGTGTGAACGACTTTTTGCAATACTCGTATTGTGCAATTTTTTTTTTTTTTTTTTATTATTTATTTGAATAGTAGATATATACACGTTTTTTTCTTTTACTTAGATGCTACGCGATAATAATATGTGAAAAGTGAGGCAACGTGTTTAGTAGAAATACACAACTTTTTACTTTTCTACCATAACACAAGTTATGAAAAAATTATATATGAAAGTATGTACCTATATATTATTAAAAATTGTGCGACTGAATGTATGTCACAAAAAAAAAAATCGTGTTTTTAAGTAATGGTGCAAAGATATAAATTTGATTGTGTCCTGAGAAAAGGACACTCACCCACCAGCCAAGAACATCTTTAGATTAGGTGAAGTTGGTTTTGGGTGGCAATTTCAGCAGTCGGTTGGTTTTGCGGGAACTAGCGAATTGCCTTTTGCCTGACTTGTTGATTGGGACTTTTCACTGAACCTCCTCGCAACTCATTTGTTTCCGTAATGCAAAACGAGGACACAAGAGTCCAAAGATATGAAAAGAAGAAATGCATCAGAAGCGGGACACCAGAGGTAGATGAACAGCAACATCACCGTAATTAAAGTAATGGTTGTGAAACATATAGTTGGTAAGGGAAAACAAGAATTACATCTTTCTAGAAGGGTTGTCAAGAAGATTTACTTTTCCTATCACATTGTCTATGAAATATAATGACTACAAGTCTTTCATACACAGTATGCCTAGGAATATGGAAAGATACTCCAAAAAATTGTTAAAGGGTACTTGGAGTATTCTAGGCAGATATTAAAGTATTCACACAAGATAACAGGACTGGTTTTCTATGACTCCTAATATTTCAAGGATGTTGAATAATGCTCTGCACACTCTAGCCATGTCTCAAGAATTGCCGCTTGTATCAAGCCATTAGACCTTTGAAATGCATTCTTAGTAGTGACGAGGTCTCCTTGGCTCGGTGTCCATGGCTAGACACAAGTGCCTAACTAGGAAATGCAAGGGTCTGCAAGTACTGTTAGAAAACATCTACAAGGAAATTCACGAAAGATTTGTTTGTGTATTGAATAGAGCTAACTTAGAAGAATAATATGTTAGGAAATAGAAATAAGAGCCGGACTTAAAAGATGAGAGAGATAACTTGCCTTATAGTAATTGATAAAGGAAAGTGATAAATTTGAACTAAAGGCTATTACAAACTAATGGATATGATCGCAATAGGAAACTGATAGAGTAAAAGATTTTGCGCAAACTGTATATGCTGGAAAAACCATGGGGTATGTCCATGGTTTTGCCCCTGCATGGGAATCCTTTTGAAATTTATGAAAAAGAAGTGACGCATAAAATGCCTAAATATTGGATTTTCAGTTGCAAATGTGCAACTTTTGGTGTTGCGTATTATGGGTGGAGATCTTTAAGACAATTTCTTATTTATTTAGAGAATAGAATAAGATAAAGTGAACTGCCTTAATCAAACTGTAGTGTGTTGGTAAAGTAAAAGCAACAATGCCACATGACAATGCGAAGGAGAGTTTTTGAACTGAGAATTGCAGTGTCCGAATTAGAATGTTAAAAATCATTCTGTTGCCTACACATATACAACTTTTTATTTTCACGGAAAGAATCTCTATCCCAATGTGTATATACACGCACATGTATTTTAGTAACCGATTGTTTCGCCGGAAATGGAATCAGCAATGAAATACTTTTTATTGAGAGTTATTATTTGATTTTTTATAAGAGGAGATAAGTTTTGTAGTGATCCTGAACAAGATGTATCATAGTAGCACAAGGAAACCAATAAATATGCTTGAACGGAATTTAATTAACGTCAAAGTACATGAAACTTTGATAAGATATAATTGACGACAAAGCATAATGACATAAAGGGATAATATCATAATTTAATCGAAAATCTAAAAGCTGCATCTTAGAGTTCAAAATACATGCTATAACTACGATGCGGGAAAGATAATTAAAAGATAATAGTTAAGTGTCATCGTTACAAAACTCCATTCCTTTCCACCTAACATAACATTTATCGTGCGACGAATGAAGTGTCTGGCCATTCATGAGGACAACTAATAAGTCAGCATTTGGTATCTAATTTCTTCTAGAGTTTCAAAAGTGCATGATCTCACAGAACAAGAGGGGGAAGACATACGTGACACACAAAAATATAAAATAAAAAACACAACAATAGAATACAGTGATGGTTAATAGTTAACTACGGTGAGTTAAGGTCCTTTTTGGCCATATCTTCTGTCAACCTTATGCTGTAGATGGCAGTACGAATTCAGAGATCTGGACACAACTCCACCATACTCGTCCTACCTTTTCTCGTTGTCCTATCCAGCTTCCCCATGTACCAACATTTACTCCACCTGAAGCGCGGTTGTGGCCCCACCTGAAAGAAGCTTTTTTCTCTTGCCTTTTGTTTTGCTTCGCTTCTCCAAGCACGTATACTTCTTACCCACTCTACGGTTGCCTTTGGAAAAAAGGAGAAGGCAAGAAAAACAGAGGACAAGGGAAAATGAGGACACATCAAATCGTAGGACAATGATACCACCTATAGTGAATTCTCTAGCTTTGCCTTATCACAATCCGTAACGAATACTATTTAGAATTTTTTTTTCAATTTGAAAAAAAGCAATTAATAACTATATAAAATTTATATTTTCGAAATAAAAAAGAATAAAAATATATTTGGTATAATTCAAAAAATTCCTAGTTCTAATTTTTTTCATTTAATTTAAAAATTGTCATGGAGACTTAACAATTCATGTTTGGATAAAATTAGATTTTTATAAGGATTTAACTAAGCAAGATATTGTAAAATGGCTTAGAAAATCCAATGTAGCAATTAATCAAAGATGGATGGTTGAAAATGACAATAAAGAGTCCTAGTAGTTTATAACTCACAATATGAGAAGGTTAAATAGTAAATCTCTAGGCATTACGATAAATAAGCGCATAAACCTTTTGAGCTTTTTTTAATCACAAGAAAAAGAACAAACATTGCTTGGTGGTATGGGCAGGGACAAAATAACTCATAATAGACAAATCTTCAACCAAATGACATAAAAAATTCATCTAGCACAGGCTTATTCGACTGTTATAAACACGATACAAATGGTAATACAAAAGACTTGTTCAAAGCCATTTAATTTTCTAAGAACAAAATGGCAAATGATTTTAAAGGATGTCTCCAATAGCATCTTAAGGGAAGAAGACTGTCTTCTCTCGATCAAGTTGTCAAGGTATTGCGACTTAGTATTGTCTTTAAAAGAAAACGGCATTAAAAAAATTAATATGGTAAAGCCCTGACAACTCATTCAATTGTGAATCCAATTTTCATCAGGAGATTTTTACATTTTTTTATGCCAAACTAATTCTAAACTAGAATTAATTCTAAAATCTAGTAGAATTACTCAAAATATAATTTCTAAATTTTTTCCTAAATTAAAAAAATGGTGACTCTGATCGAGTTAGGAGACCTAGCCTAGATGTGGGTCTCACCCGGATCTTATATTTGATTGTGTAAAGATTATTAGATTATGATAAGTTTGTTTCTCTAAAATGACATTATATCTTTTTTTTGTTATCGGGAACAAAAAGGTAAATATTTTTACTATTTGTTTTTGTTCTAAATTTATCTTGGCTATTAATCTATACAGAGAAATAGAAAAATTACCTAATCTACACAAATAATTTTTTTTTTTTTTTGGTTCTAGAGAGCAAAAGAATGGGAAGGTACAAAAATAGAAGTACTCTGAAACATGCCCTTAATTTCTATAGTTTCAAAAGAGCATGGTCTCTCTCCCAAAAGAAAACGTATAGGTGGCGGAAGAAGGCAAACGTGGCACAAAAGGAAGAAGAGAAGAAGATGAGAAGAAAAGAAGAAGAGGAAACAAAAAATTAAATTTGATTCTATAAATTGTTCTCGAAAAAAGAATTAATTTTTTTTATTTCTTGATTTTATTTCAAATTTATTTTAGAGAACAAAAAAACGGATTATAATAATTCTTGAAAACAAGAAACTTATCAAAACTTATCAATGAAATTTTTATTCTTTTTTTTATTCTCAGAATCAAAAGAAAAGAATCCGTTATTCCCGAAGTATTACCAAAAATGCCGGTAATTCTGATTGGTCTGCCAACAGGAAAGAAAAGTTGTGGTTTTGCTCCACCGGAACATATTCTCACACTTTTTCAAGTCGTCTTTTGGAAAAAGGAAAAGTAAGATAAAAAGGAAAAGGGAAAAATATGGCATATCAAATCTGGGGAGAATGATATGTCCACCTGTGGTGGATTTCAAACTTTACGCTCTCACAAAGAAAAGTTGGTTCTGATTAGTCTGCCAACAGGAAAGATCTTCTCACACATTTTAGGTGGATTTCAAACTTTACGCTCCCACAAATATCAACAAAACCTTATTTGTTCGATTAAATTAATCTTATTTCTAAATCACTTTAACAATTTCTCAGTTTAAAACATGTAAAATTTTCACAAACATAATATATATATATATATATTTTAGAATGTTTTATATTTAAATAATATTTTAAATTTTAACAGAAAAGTAAACAACTGTCTTTGCGTTTTGGAAAAGACAAAACAAACGGGTGCTAAGAAAATTCGGCTATTATGTTTCATTTGTGAAGCCGAAACTATGTATATATACATATCTATCAGCAATGGGACAGTTAGGTAGAGTGCAGTTAAATGGTAGTCATTTTATCACAAAACTCCAATCTTTCTCACCATTCATTTAATCTAGGAAAAAAGTTATCAAAAACCTCAAATTATACTCACTGTAATACATTTATTCTATTATTTTTTATAATCCTAAACTTATATTTATATGATATATTTACCTTTCATCAAGATTCCATAAATGAGTACTATTAAAAATCTACCTACATGGATGATGGAAGGTAAACGGTGTTGACATAGAGCCAACGTGGCTTGAGTGAAATAAAACGATGTCGTTTTGGTCGAAAATTCATTTGACGAAAATCTTGATAAAAAGTAAATGCATCATACAAGTACAAGTTTAAGGTTTATAAAGAAAAAAGTTAGGAATAAATGTTTTATACTGGGCATAATTTGGAGTTTTTTATGTCATAAAAATATTTAGGATAAATGTGTTATAGTAAACATAGTTTGGAATTTTTTTGCGATTTTTTTTCCTATTCTAATATAATATTTCTAGAACAATATATGAACATCAATGTTTTATTTTTGTCAGTTCTATTCTATTTCTACTCTAACTTTCGTTGTCAGACTTTTATTTTGCTTCATTGTAGAGCATATAAGTCGAAACTCACACTTGAAACTAAATCATTCCTACTCCAATCCTCCCGATAAGGTAATGATTTAAACCCTCACTTCCCCCTTCTTATATGGGAAGGGTGGCCACGGGGGTAATATGAACGTTTACTTGACTTTCATATTTAGTGGATGTAACCTTTCTTGAACATTGATGAAGTGGGATGTTTCGTTATTGGTATTTATCATTTAAATACTTTCTATCGTGCAATTATATAATCTTTAAGTTGTATGCAAAGGAGATGGAGAGTTTGATTCATTATCTCCTCTAAAGGGGTTAAAGGTGATGACGTTTAGTTTTAAGTATGGAGTGAGGATTTTCATGCTAATAAAAAGGCATGATAAAAGTATAGATAAAAAAAAAGTTTTATACAATGAATGAGGTGACTGGCCATTAATGAGGACACTTAATAAGTCTTAACACTTGATTATTAATTTCTAGCGTTTCAAAAGCGCATGGTCTCTCTCTCTCAAATGCACAGGAGGAAGGAAACAGGTGGCAAAAAACCAAAAAGCAAAGTGATAGTTAATAATTAATCATGATCGAGTTAAGTTACTTTTTGGCATCACAAGACGATTATTATGCTTTGTCTTCTATCAACCTCATGTTGTAGATGCAGTACGGCTTCACACACGTGGACCCTCATTTTGGCAAAATATTTAAGGGCTTTGTTTATATATAGGGAAACGAGTAGAGAACAGTGCTGTCATTTAAAAAAACGAATGGTGCAATGTCAGCCACAAATGTTAAAGATGAAAAATGGAACACCCGTGAACAAAGAATTTCAGGTGAATAGCAAATAGATATTTAAGTAGACTCAAGTTTTTAATTGTAATATTTAAAATAATAAATATTATTCCCTAGCCAAAAAAAATGTTTGAAGGATATTATTATAGAATAAAGAAATATGAGAAAATCATCAAAAAAGTCATAAACTTATTACATTGGTACTTATTTAATTATAAACATTTTACTTGAATCAATTTAATTATATATCTTTTCACATTAGTACCAATTCAATCTATTTAGTCAAATCTATTTAGTCAATTTTGATCAATTGGCGTTAATGTGGTAATTTTTAAATAAATTCTTATTTTTTTCGATTTTTTTAATTTTTTAATTTTTTTTTCTTCTTCTTCCTCCTTGGACTGCGAGGCTCTCAAAGGAGGAAGAAGAAGGAAAAGAAAAGGAAAAAATAAAAATAAAAAATTTGAAAAAAAATATTTAGAAATTGCCACGTCAGCGTTTGGCCATCGGTTGGCGTCCACATTAAGACGACCAAATTTAAATTTGGCTAAATGGATTAATTGATACAAATGTAAAAATGTTTAAAACTAAATTGATCCAATTAAAATGTTTAGAACTAAATTAGTATTCAGGACTTTTTTGGTATTTTTCCCAAAGAAATTTAATTAACAGAAAAATAATTTATATGAAATATCCTTTCATTTGAAAAGCATTAACAAACAGTTCTAAAAAAATCAGTTAACGTTGATCATCATGTTTACCTTCTTTCGTTCTGTCTTATATATATATATATATATATATTAAAATTTATAGGCGGGTTTTTACACAATAGTTGAGGTAGCGTGTATATTAAGTTTTATGTAATAAATGAGGTAATTGGCCATTAATGAGTGACAGTTGACATTAATATTTGGCTTTTAATATGGAGAGTTCCAAAAGCACACGGTCTCTGTGTCTAAAAAACGCGGAGGAGAATGAAGAAGATAGACATGGCGCGAAACCTAAGGAAAAGGAAAAAGAAAAAAGTGATGATTAATGATAAACCATGGTCGAGTTAAGTTACATTTTGGCCATGCTAGTCACATGGCAATTTGGCAGTATGGCTTCATACACGTGGACCCGAATAATAGGCAATTATTGTGTATACTTATTGGATTTTTATATTAATTTGAATAGTTAGATTTATACAAACCGGTCTTTCTTTTATTTAGATGCTCTGGTATAAACTAAGGGCACGTGTTCAGCAGAAGCACACTCAAAGTTACAAAAAATATCATATACAAAAGTACGTGCCAAAATACATATATTACAAAAATTGTGTGACTAAGAAGTGTTAAATATTTGAAGACAAAAAGAACAATGCAAAGATATAAATCTCGGACCTTAGACCCAATCTCGGTGGGTCCAATATGCATTATTGATTTAGACTTTGTGTGGATGATGAGAATCCTTATCTTCGACTACTCAAGTCATTCAAAGAAATTGAAAATTAGATTAGTCAGGATTTGATTTGCCGGTCTTCGGTGAGCATCAACATGAAGCTCTTATATATCTAGCCTTGGAATGACTAGACTCATATCTTCTGTTCCACAAAGAGAGAGAGAACAAAATGGCGGAAGCTGTCATCTTAGCCATTACTGGAGACATCATTGCTAACCAGGTTCCTCAAACATGGGGAAAGATTAGGAAGTTGTGGGGTGTCAAGCATGAACTCGAGGAGCTGAAAAAAATTGTCTCCATGCTTCGAGCTGTACTCAACGATGCAGAAAAACAATGCTACCAGAATGACCAAATCCAAGTTTGGCTTGACGATATGAAAGACGCTTTATACGATGCGCAGGACGTGCTTGAAGAATTCAATATAGAAGCTATGTGGCGAGAGCGAAGGGGCCACAATGGAGTGATAAAGGAGGTAAGGACATTTTTCTCAAGTTCAAACCAGCTTGCTTTTAATTTGAAGATGAGTTCCAAAATAAGAGCAGTGAGGAAAATAATAGAAGACACTAACAATCGTAGGAGATTCCAATCGGTCGAGTGCCTTGTGGATTCACGAGTAGAGAGAGAGCAGAGGAAGAGAGAAGAGACACATTCGTTTATACGTGAGGGAGTTATTACAGGGAGAGATAATGATAAGAATATGGTCATGGACTTTTTGCTAGACCCAAACGTGAAAGAGGATGTTTCCATCCTTCCAATAGTTGGTATTGGTGGTCTTGGAAAAACGGCTCTTGCTCAATTTGTATACAATGATGAGATTGTTAGTAAACACTTTCACTTGAAAATGTGGGTTTGTGTCTCTGATGACTTTGATGTGAAGAAAATAGTCACAAATATCCTAGCTTGTGCAAAGCAAAGAGAACCCATCGAGGTTCCAATGGAACAGTTGCAACGTGAGCTAAGGGCAGAAATTGATGGAAAGAGATTTCTCTTAGTTTTAGATGACTTGTGGAATACAGAACAAGAAAAATGGCGAAACTTGATAGATTTGTTGGTGGGAGGTGCTATAGGAAGCAAGATCCTTATAACTACACGACTGCATTCAGTTGCCGAGCTCACCTGCACTACTCCACCGCATCTTCTTGGGGAATTATCTGAAAGTGCATCTCTTGATTTATTAAAGCAACTGGCTTTTCCAAAAGAAGCAGATATACAAGATCTTGATATGTTAGATATTGGCAAAGAGATAGCCAAAAAGTGCTCTGGTGTTCCATTAGTTGTTCGAACTGTTGGGAGCTTACTATTCTTTAAGAAAACTAAATCTGAGTGGTTACATTTCAAAGATTATGACCTCCCAAAAGTGTCTCAAAGCGAAGAATGCATAAAACGGGTTCTGAAGCTAAGTTATGACCATCTTCCTTCCCATTTGAAACAATGTTTTGCATTTTGTGCATTGTTTCCCAAAGATTATGAGATAGAGAAGGAGACTTTGGTCAATCTTTGGATGGCAGAAGGATTTATCCGGCCATCAAATGGAGGTCAACATTTAGAAGACATTGCTCATGAATATTTCATGGATCTACATTGGAGGAACTTCTTCCAAGAATTTCAAGAGGATGTGGAGACTTGCAAGATGCATGATTTAATGCATGATCTAGCCTGCTTGGTTGCAGGGACTGAGTGTTGGGCGACATGGGATGATACAAAACCCATACACGAAAGAACTCGTCATATATCTCAATATTTAACTTCCAATGTGATGGGTAAACTTCTAATGTCATGCTTGAAAGTAAGTGCGCTGAGAACATTTTTGTCCCTTGCTAGATATGAGGGAGTGGAGCCAACAACTGAAGCGCAAATACGCCGACTCATCCAAAGTTTCAAAAGATTGCGCATCTTGGATTTGCAGGGCGCAAATATCAAGAAGGTGCCAAGGTCCATTTATAAGTTGAAGCATCTTACATATCTCGATCTCTCTCGTAATAATGCACTCAAAAGGCTTCCTAACTCCATCACGAGATTACATAATTTGCAAACACTTAAACTCCACAATTGTGGATCCCTTGAAGAATTGCCAAGGGATATAGGGAAGTTAGTCAGCCTTCGAAATCTATACATAAGTCTTTGTTATAGTCTTAGTTATATGCCATGTGGCCTAGGGCAATTGAGTTCATTGCATAGGTTAAGTGATTTTATATTGCCCAAAGATAAAGCTCTGGCTAAGAAATATGGTGGACTTGGGGAGCTAAATAGGCTTAATAACATTCAGGGAAGCCTTTCCATTGAAAATTTGGGAAGTGTGACAGATGCAGGAAAAGAATCCCAGGCCGCGAACTTGATAGAGAAGGATTTTCTAAAAATTTTGTCTCTTTCATGGGGCAATTTCAATATTACTGACGAAGCAATAATTAAGAAAAGAGATCAAGCGCTACTGGATGGATTGAGGCCGCCGGAAAATCTACAGGAGTTGAGTGTCTGGGGATTTAAAGGCGAGAGATTTCCGGGGTGGCTGACTGATTTGCCCAATTTAGTTAAGTTAACATTGGGGTCTTGCACATGTAGACATTTCCCCCAAGTTGGCCTTAATAAGTTGAAGGAACTCCACATAACGCACATGAGGAGCCTAGAATATATTCCTGAGGAGTGTTTGAAAAGTCTTACCTCGCTTGAATTTCTTTGGATCCAAGGATGCGATCAGTTAACTTCCCTCTTGCCTGGTTTGCGGCATCTATCGAAGCTCGTGAATCTCACTTTTTGGGGATGCGAGGAGCTCGATTTATCCAAAGATGAAAGCGGCAACATCATCTTGGATTTCCATGGACTTCAGAGTCTCCGGTCTCTATGGATCCAAAATCTTCCCAAACTAGAATCTCTCCCACAGTGGATTCTACAGCTCCGCAGTCTCGAGCGTCTCTATATTTTCCATTGCGACAATTTGAAGGCATTATCAGAGCAGATCGAGGCTCTTCAATCACTTCAATGGCTCGAAATCACACGTTGCCGCTCGTTGACATCGTTACCTGAAGGAATGCGAATGCTTACATCCCTTACTCACCTAACAATCTACTCGTGCCCAGAATTGAAGGAGAGGTGCAAAAGCGATGCAGGCGAGGACTGGTACAAGATCGCTCATATCCTCCACTTAGATATCAGGCCCTAATTCTCTTTTTGAAGGTACATGCGACCTTATTTCCCAGATTTTACATGAATAATTTTTCGAATTGTGTTTCGAATACTTTGATTTGATTGGGGGGACATGGACATATCTCTGGGGGGTGGGGGAGAAGGTTTGCGACGTGATTTGGTTATGGAGAGAGGACGATGCCATTGAGTTCAGCATCGTTAATGCTTTTTGTGGTTTTTGACTTTGAAGTGTGGGTGCTTCTTGAGAATTTCTCGCTCTGTTCTATCTCCTGAGCGAAGCTGAGTACATCTGTTTGGCGTCATACCAATTTGTTTTTGTATCTTTTGATTCATTGCTCGATCTGGTGAAGATGAGCAGGGTTGCTGATTTGTCTCCTTGAATTGGACTCTTGCAGCTCTAAAAACTATTATGATGGGTGGGCGGTGGCTGCTATTTCAAATTTTCAATGGCATTTTGGCTTGAATCATCATGCTTTGTTTTTGATGAGTGGGGTCTGTACCTTTAAGTTGCTCTAACCCTTCCATCTTCATGATTTCTGCCGCTTTCATTTTCTAGAAATATTCCGGGCAAATTAAGTAAGAGTTTATACCTCTATTGAGACCCTGTTTGTGTAAAATTGTTCATGGCAATTGTGTTTACATCTTGCCATTTATGCTTCGAAAATGCAAGAGTTTTTTCCACTTGAAGCTAGTCTTTAAAAGGCGGTTTCATGAGATTAAGCTTAGGGCAAAGGTGCTAGCACTTCCTATAGAGACCCTTTCTTTTGAAGTACCCGGTCCATTCTTTTTGTCTTTTGAAAACTAAACTCTCATGTAAACCAGAAGGCCAATTCATACAAATAGAGCTCATCATTTGAACTATCTTTCATGACATTAAGCTCCTGGGTTTTTTGTTTCAGTAGATATGTCTGTTACTCATGCTGCTTTAATTTTCAGGCTAGGCAGAAGTTGTGCAGATTTTGGCACCGACGACATAATGCCAGTTGAGGATCACAAAGAACTCACTGACCGCCAGTCCCATGACAACAAACACATGGATTCCTCTCTTGCTAAAACAAAGGACGCAGAAACACCAAGAGATAATTGTAGAATACATTTGGTATGTTTTCATGCACTAAAACCTTTAAGTGCGATGCACAAAAAGATGAACAATACTAGAACTATTCTGTACTCACCTAAGAATCACAGGTTGCCCAAAGTTGGAGGAGAGGTGCCAAAAAGATGCAGGCAAGGACCGGTAGGAGATATTTCATATCCTGCCGATAGAGTTGATAAAGGTATTTATCAACGCCACATGATTCAATTCGGGGAGACAGACAGATCGCTAAAAGGTCTGGACATTGCTTTATTCCTGACAATGTGAGAAAAATGAAGAAAATTCATACTTTTCTTCATCCAATTCCGAGATCATTAATTCTGGCTTATGACTCATGCTGTAGATATAGTTTGCAATCTGCTTATTTGATTTCACAAGAAGCAAAATGCCTGCACAGTTCTGGAAACCTCTCATGTGAAGTGATGAAATGTTTTTCTAGAGAACGGCTTCTGGTTTGCTTCCCTTAAAAATAACTTTATGTCAATGTGTTCCCACAGATCGGAGGCTCTGACATAGATCTGCACAGCAAATCAAGGGCATGATTCGCGACAATAAAATATGTAGCGTTTTTCCTTTTCACACGCTACATGCAGTTGATCTATCAATTTTTTAAATGAGGCGATCCCTAGACCTGTTGAGCACCCATCTGAACTTCCAAAGTGGAATTACTATGGATCAAGTACCGGAGGAGATCTTATTGTTAGCATTTGACAACAATTAACATTCTTGGTTTGCTTTTCTGCAGAGGTTCTCAGGTAAATCCTTTACCAATTTTGGGCACTATCTTAAGCAATTGGGTAAATGTTTGACATTAAAAGAGGTCTTATCACAGTTAGACTGGGAGTCTAATCTATGATTTCTTCATTTTGATCATTGCAAGGTTGTACTAGTCATTTTGCTTGGTTGGGAATTGACATGGACTTCATCTCTTTGTGACAACAATGTCTGCAAGAGAAATGCTTGCTGTGTGATGCAGAATGAATGAACGAAGCAGTAGTCATTGTTGTCGCTTCTTTTGATGACTACATCAATCACTACCAGTTTTAAGTCTTTGTTGTGGACCTTGTGTGGAATCGATTTCTCTTGTATCCACTCTTGTGTCAGATATTTCGTGTTCCGTGACTGCTATTGGTCATGCAGGTAATTGCTGCGTTTGGTAGTCTTTCTCTACCATGGCAAAATCTGATGGATATTTTCGCCAAAGCAGTTGGCAACGGTAATTTGCAATTATACCAAGTTTGTGAAAGAAGAAAGTACTTCATGGTGATTGCCCTTTGACTGTGAGAGGAAAGAATTAGGTGCACTGTCAAGATTCACGAGTTGATCATCCATTAGATCTTATGAAATATCAGAATAACATGTTTGCTGATTGATTCTTGGTAAGGTGGAATTTCATTCATCTCTTAAAATGTTGCACTTTGTAGTCTGCTTCCTTCAACTATGTAACTGCCCTCAGTTTTTTATGTCCTCTCAAGCTCAATTTTGGGAATGAGGCCTGAGAATAACCTTGAAATGGTTCCAAAAGGAGAAGTGTAGTTATGCTACTGTTTTTAGCTTATTTTTCAAAGAGAATGTGGCATCATCCTTGGGGCAATCAGTAAGACTCACTATGTATGTGTCAAAATGTAAGTTTCCCTACTTGAAACTAGTCCTCAGAAAGCTGTTTTCTACTTTTTGTCACTGGCACTTTTGAAAGAGACCCTTTCTTTGAAGTGCCCAGTCTATTCTTTTTATCATTTCAAAGCTAAACTCTCATGCATACCAAAAGGCCAAGTCATATGTATAGAGCTTGTTGTTTGAACTATCTTCATGAAACTAAGCTCCCAAGTTTTTTGTTTTAGTAGATATGTCTTACACTGCTTTATTTTTCAGACTATGAAGAAATGGCGCAGATTTTGGCACAGACAACAACGCTAGATGAGGATCACAAAAAACTCACAGACAACTAGTCCCATGACAGCAAACACATGAATTTCTCTGTTTGTTGAAACGGAAGAAGAGTGTAAACACCAAGAGCTTTTCTGAGTTGAGGGTGTATGCTTTACAGTTCAAGAACAATACTATTACAGGCTTGAGAGTCTTCTCAACTTGGACGTCATGCCCTACACCCAAATGATGATTGCAGCATACATTTGGTATGTTTTAATGCCTAAAACCATTAAGTGCTGTCCACAAAAAGACAAACAATACTGGAACTATTCTGTACTGAGATTATAAGTTTGCAGTTTTCTTCGATCTACCATCAGAATAAGTATGTCATATGTTATATGCACATTCAACAGCTGACACCTCCTTTTTTCTTTCAGTTTCAACATTGGTGAATCTTGTTTCACATTTTGGAGTTAGTCTAACTATGAGTCAGGATGGGAGTTTCTAGGATAGATTTGCACAGAACATCAAGGGTATGAATAGGAACAATAAAATATGTAGTGTTTTTCTTTTTACATGCTACATGCTACTGATCTATTGTTCCTAAATAATCAGACATTCCCTAAGCCTGTTGAGCACCCGTCTGAACTTCCCTAGTAGAACTATGATGGATCAAGTGCTAGTCAAGCTCTAAGGGAGGATAGCGAAGTGATCTTCTAGTACAATGACATAACCTCAAAACTGTCTTACTATATTTGCCTTCTCATCATTCCATCAAGTTATTGAATTTTTAACGGCCCTCGAGCAATTTTTGAGGATCCTTTCTGATATGGCAAAAATATCTTGGTAATCATCCATGAAAGAAGTATTATGTTGTCAAATCAAAAATTGTTCATCCATCAGATCATTTGAACAAGTTGAGCGGACAAGAAAGAATGTTTTAATTAGTTTACAGAGAAATATTGTTTGTTTGCAGGTTATTTGTGATTCATGCACACCAGTTGGCGAGCTGATCCAACAAACAAACGTGCCAGGGTTGATGAAATTTTCAGTCACCCAAAGGCTATAGACGAAGTTTCATGGTAGGAAATTCAAAAACATGAGTTTTCTATCATGAATTAGAAAGTTTTCAAATGGACAAGTTCATGACTTTTGGCTAATAGATATTATTAGGTTCGGGATCGAGCAAGAAAATAGCCTACTGCAGACAAACGTTCATTGGCCATGGGTTGGCCTGTTGAAGTATATCCAGTTCCCCAGCTGAGAAATTGTTTCACAATGAATTTCTTGATATATCGATGGATTATACGAGCTTCATGTTCATATAGGGGCCTTCTTTTTGTGGTGTTGGGGCTGATAAGTCATTTGGCTGAGACATATCCGATGCTCACTGCAAGGCTTGCTTATACACCGATATCAACATTAGCGGTACCAATGGAGAGGTGATGCCGGGCCAAGTAATATCTGACCTCCATCTTGCCTTTTTTTTTTTAAAAGGAAAAGAAAAAAGTGTAACAACAGAATTGTTGCCATCATTACTGGCTTTTATCGTGCAGTGAGAATATCAAGCGTGGGAATTTAAACGGGAGATCATCTATGGTTTTCAAGATACTTTCTTGAGGTGAAATTTCAATTACTTGCTCAAGAAAAATAACGGAATGCCATTAACGGCAAACAGAATTAAGTGCATACTGACATATTCTACAGTATTCAAATACTTAATTGTTTCTGTTGCGTATATAACAGAGAGTAACTGAGTAAGCTGGTGCTGTCCTCATGTTAGATACGAAATCGATAAGAGGTAGTTGACTTAACTATCCCCATCTACGCAACATATATCCCAAGGTTCATTTTAAAAAATAAATTCTCTTCCTTCTCAGGGTTTCTGGAATGGTGCAGGATGCCACACTAACTACAGGTTCACACCATAGAAATAACATGGACTTGGTTAAGTATTTTTGTTCATGGAGGGACTTTAAGAGTGTGTTCCCCAGTCTTTTCTGCAATACGAAAAGCATGAGAGGAGGGAGGCTTTGGAGTGACAAAAAAGGCAATTCTAATTCTCTCACTTCACCACCAGGAGCACATTGGCGCCTATGGAGAAGGAAAAGAGAAGGTTGAGGGGAAAGTATGAAATAGCCAACATCATACATTTTCTTGGGTAATGCTCGGCAGAAGCACACAGCTGCTAGTCAACTTCAAAAATTTCCCATTAAATTGAACTCAATTTTTTTTTAAGCCTGAACCTTTTGAATTCTTTTATGCAGGGTGTTGCCAATCGTGGTTGCTCAATTCGTGTGGGCCGTGACACTGTGAAGTAGGGAAAAGGTACTACCATACCATTTCCTTTTTGTGCTCATTCCGAGTATCAATCGGAGACTCTTAACTTTCATCGATGATTCAAGAAACGCTACCATAAAAAAATAGTACATGGAAAGTACTTATTGTTCATTTTGGTCTGAGTTGATTTTATGATTATTACTATGAAAGAAAAATTTTAACGGTTAACACCCAGAAAGTAATGACCCAGTTTTGCTTCCTAAGCAAATGTATATCTTCATATCAGTCCTTACTGATCCAATATTTACAGATTTTTATTGATTAAGACTTGGACATCTCAGTTCTTTTAATGCCTCAAAAACTTTATATTGATAGAACATCGAAAGTTCCCCTTCCTTGCTCAGTCAATTCTTGCTGCTCAGAAGCTAGCATTGAACGTCTAAAATTCAAGCTGCTGATTAAGAAAGGTCAAATGCATTAATCAAATCAGTGATGACCTACAAGCTGAGAGGCTCTAACCCCTATTCCTCAAGATTTAGGTCATTGAGAGAAGAACCTCATGTAGATAAAGCTTCTCAGAGGGAAAGAAAATTAGATGTCCAAGTGCAGTCCTAGTCTCCTCTACATTGGTTTCATCCTGCATTCACAAGTAGTCTCAACGTTTTGGGCATTTGAGTTCACCATTACCCTTTAGCATCATGGACATCTTCCTATGTTCGAATTGTCAGTTATTTCGATATTTCAACACGATTCATCTATATTTTCAATGTCCTCATGTGCTGAACTCATTATAAAAGGCAGTTTGACTTCTGATACAGCAAACATGAGATGGATTAGTTATTTTCTTCTCTTCCAATGCTTCCTTGAGAGAACTTTGGGAAAGTATAAACAGACCTCCATCCTTGGGGTCGCGCAAGTTTGTCCATGCAACTCGGCAATTTTTTTTCTTTGTGAGGGAAAGAAATGTTCTCACTGACGCGGAAAGTGCAGTACAAACATGAAAACAACAATGTGGCAATACCTACATTTTGTGTCTGCAGAGCTGAAAATGATTGAGGTCCTTTTTATTTTCATCTCTTCACACCAATTGTCTTATTCAACAATAGAACAAATGATTAACAATGACACTGATGCTAACTTATCTATCATGCCGTATCTAGTAGATAGAAAAATTTGAGAAGTAGGACTGGTGTTTCTCTTGAAATATGGATTAGTGGACACGCTGATTGGAGACGATTCCAAGGTCCCGTTAGGAGAAATCTGCAAATTTTTCAGCAGTTAATAGATTTATGAAATTACTGGCAAATTTCTAATAATGTTCAAAAAAAAATTGTGACCGGTTACTCGAATGTCAAGGTACTTGTTAGGAAATCACCAATACTATTAGGAATTTACCAACTTTCAAATGGATTAGTAAATTACACTGGTATCAGAAGTAAATTTCCAACACTATAATAAATTTACCACCATTCCAATAAGCTAGTAATTTATCAGCTTCTTTGAACCGTTACAAGCAAATTAGTAAAATATCAAAGCCTACAATAAACTTACTAATATCCCAGTGAATTAGTAAGCTGCCAACTTCTTTTAAATTCTACCATTGTTGCTAGTAATATACTGCACCATAAGGAATTTACTAAAACTTAATGCATTAGTAAATTGTCAACTTTTTAAAATTTACACAAAATACCAACCTTCTAAAGAATTTGCGAACATTCCATGAAATTGATTATTTGCTAATTTCTTTAAAATTTTACAAGATGGAGTAGTAAACTTCCAACACCACAGAGAACTTACAAAAATTCTAATAAATTAATGAATTACCAACTCCTTTTAAACTTTGCAAGTGTGGTTACCAAATACCAATTTATTGACAAATTTACCAAACATCTCAATAAGTTAGTAAATTAGCAACTTTTTTCACATTTTATAAGCGTGGCTAGTATACTACCAACATATAGGGGACTTACTGACATCTTATTAAATTAGTCCAATTTCTTTGAAAGTTCATACGTATGGCCGGTGAAATACCGTCCCCATAAGAAATTTACTAACATCTTTTAAATAAGTAGCGCACTACACATCGATAAAGAGCTGTAAAGTTAAAGAACCGTTAACTATCTTTTATTTAAAATAGCCCACTAAAATAGAACACGCAAAACTCTTATAAAAATAGTGTCAATACTGACTATATGTGTTGTTCGATTCTTTATTTCATAGTGTCATGTGTTAGCGATTTACATATTTTGCCTTTCGGGTAGTTTCGGCTGAATTTCGACATCTTTTATTAAAAGAAAATTTCACTCCTTCCTCATAATGAAAAAAATAATCTCATATATAGTATTATTCTTTACTTTCTTGCACCCACTGACAAACCAGTCTAAATAACAAAACAAGCTAATAGGATTGACAACTTCGTTATGACATAAATAATTCTTGCTATGGCACATTAATTCTAATATTATGAAAATACAAAAATGGCTTTACATTTGTTATGATTGTTGAAATTTGAAATGATACTTCCACATATCCCCAAAACCAAAGACCGTGGAAAGGTGCATCGTAAAAAGTCATAAACTTAGAGCAAACATTTCGTGATGAAGGTCTTTTTGGTTGTAACTTACTGATTTTCAAAGTATGACTCATAATAGGTCATAAGCCGGAAGAAAATGTGCGTGGCTAAAGGGTATTTCCATCACTAGTTTGTCATTTTTGAAGTATTGCACTCGTGATAGATCGTAAGCCTAGAGGGAATGCCTCGTTATCAAGGTGATTTCTGACATAGCTTACTGATTTTCGACTCATTGCGCTTGTAACAGATTGTAAATTTAGGACTAAAAAATCTGAGTTACCAAAAAAGTTAAAAAGGGTTTAAAACTTATTACGGTGTACATAACCATTGTTACAACGCGTTTAGTTTGTTCCATCTTAAACCAGATAGTCATCGATTGACCAAAAAATAAATGCAAATGAGTAGATCCATTGTAACATGTGTGTAGGATAGAATTGAACTGAAAGCATGACTAAAAATAACCGAATTTACAACCTACTACAACCCATGCCTCCAAGATCTATTACGATTCTTGTCCGTTGACTCACAACCTGAAATGTCCTTCTAATTAATCAAATAAATCAATTCGAATGACAAATAAAATTCAAAGGTCAAATAGATTGATTGCTAAAAATGTAACAGACATTCTCCTTAATATACAAAATCCCATTATCCCACTGTTCTCATAACTTATTCAAGGCATTGTGAAGGGCCGTCATAAAACGTCTTAAGGTTCTGCATGATGCCTTGTAACAAGTCTACGCTCATTGTAAATTATTCATGGCATTGTAAAGGCTTGTCATAAGCTGTCACACGATGTTTCGTAACCAAGGCTAGTCGTGTAGGAATTCATTAATTTAGTTATTCTTATCTTCTAAATGAAGCATGGATGTATAAATTGTCTAACACAAGTATCTACTAATGGAAAAAATGAGGATGTTACCATTGAACAGTCCTTAGTTGCAACATATTGTCACAGAGGTTACGACATGTTATTTACACTCCTCAAAATTTAGTTTTTCTATCTAGATGGATAATTGGACAATGCCAAGTTACATACGATGGACTCATGCGACAACATAAGCACCTGTAATTATGTCCAAATGAATGTTATGATCAGGAAAAAAAAATGCTGTTGCTCATTTGACATTCCATCGCCTATCTCGTTTTGTTTGATGCCGAATTACTTTGTTGAGTAGATGTCTTGATCTATCGCTACAAATATGCTGCTTTGGCTGTATAAGTTTGGTTAAATGTTTTTAGCCAAGGTGATGCTCATTTAATGTGCACATTCGGTGCCCAATCATATGGAGATGATCATGACTCATTGAGCTGCTGTTTGCTCACTCCTCTTCTTCAACCTTTGAGGCTCCTTACCCTGTGGCCCACGTGAGGAGCAGCTTCAATGTGCGAATTATTGGGCTCTATTCTTTTGGTATTAGCTTTTAGTCAAAATATGTATTTTTTGGTATATGTGATAGGCAACGAGATTGGTTTGAGGCTTTGTCAGTCTCTTGAAAGATGGCCATGCCACTTCCTTCTTCTTGTGCCGAAATAAGTGTGAGGATTATGCCATACGATAAGAGGGAAGGACCAACTTGGAGAATGAGAATGATGGCCTTGATTTAGTCTTGCGGTGCCCAAAACTTTTTACCAAGATCATATTTCCTTCAGTTGCTGAAGCCGATCTATTCATCTTTACAATTTCTGTATCATCATACTGGAATCAACTAAAAGGAAGCTTTCATGTGTTGGATGTGGAAACAAACAGAACATCAGTGCATTGGTGATGCGATCTTTCAGGTTGTAAACTTAGCAGCAAGTCCATTTACATTTATAAGTATCATATCTAAGGTAAAAGTTATGAGCCATGGGATTCTTCCTTAATTTCTTAACTTTTCGGGCAACCTTCCTTGCAAAACTTACTTTGATCATCCATCCAAAAAACAAAGTGGGCATGAGTCTTAACTAAAAAGTTCTCAATGCAATGAATTGTGACTGGTCGCAATAATCAAGTATCATACCACATAATAACAGCATTCACATATTGGGAGAGAGTACATGTTTTTCTTTAGATACAAGTTATTTTAATCATCAATGATGCAGTAGATCATCTTAGCGTACAAAGATGAAAATAATGCAGTAGTCTCGATTGGCATTGGAAAGGAATGTACAATCATACCTGATGCATGAGAACGTGCAAATCCTTCTTCAGGTACTATGGTTGTGCCTGCAATCTTCATTAACAGAGCACTAGGCATGTTCAGATCTCAAATGATATTCAAGCTCAAGGTTTCAAGTCGAGGCATCAGGAGACAATGTCAATATATCATACCATACCAAAGTGTTCCTTCAGCCTCAGTAGTCTAAGCTACATATCAATGGCATTTCGGAGCTACTTATCTGCCCACAAGCAAGTTCAACTCTAAGCTAGCTATATACGCCACTTGGTCCCTTGCCAAATATTCCCTCATGGTTTCTACCAGCGAGAGTAGCCTAACTTGCTATAACAAGAGGAAGCTCATTTCTGTTGCCATTAAGACAAATATATCTGCAGCCCAGTGGTGATCGCCCTAGTTTTCTCATATATTTAAGTGCTAATGGACAGATATCCATTAAAGAACTGCTTGTGCATTTTAAAGGATAAATTATGCTGCTTCATGAGCCAGTATCACACAAACGACAGAGAGTTTCTACTATACTTCTGTGAGATATTTCATTTTGCATGAGTAGTTGAACTAAAATCTGTACTACAAAAGTTATTCAACGCACTCCAATACAGTGGAACTTTTCAACATAGTTGAATAATAGAAGTTTGTTGGCTATGACACGTCCAATTAAAGCTGCATAGGGAAACCAAATGTATGGCCAAGAAATAAGATGAAATACAAAACACGAAACAAGAAATCAGCCACATCATGGAATGTAATATGGCATTTCCAAATATTGCTGGAAAAAATCATTACCAAATAGAAAATCACATCCACTGAGTAAGTTTCTGCAAGTGCAACTGAGGTGCTAGAGTGTGATTGACTATTGAATCAGACATTTCTATTAGATGAACTCCACTCTTCCTTTTATGTTCATGTCAGATTATTCAGGGTGAGGAAAAATTGAAATGCAAATCACAACAACTCATGTATATCATTAACTTCACTATGAGAGAGGATACCTTGGAGGAAATTAAACCAGCACAGATCTAGAGGTTCTTTGAATATCAGGTCAGCTTCTCAAAACATTCAGTCAATGGCAAATTACATCAGCATAGCTCTTCGTGTTCTCCAAATATCAGGTCAGCTTCTCAAAGACACTCATTCAGGGGGCTTGTGGTGGCTTCCCACTGCTGCTAAGATTTGCCTTTGGAAACTGAAGGTACAACCAAGGAAATTTTAAGCATAGTTCTTCATCCACTCTCTTCAATTTATTCCCTTACCCCTATCTTCTGAGATGAGATAAACAGAAGAAACCAACAAAAAGAATTAGCAGAATGCATAATTCCATATCCACATAATTTCACTTCTGATTGAAAAAGCTTTTATATTGAAAAACAAGTTGATGCCCTCCAGTTACAAAAGTCAGGCCTGCTGGAAAAGAAACTATAGACGGACTCCAAACTACAAAATTCATCCTAAACTTACCTCTGCCAGCAAAGTTTCCTTCCACCTTCATGCATAATTTCATGTGCAAGTTTGTATTTCTCAAAAGAAGTGGCTCCCAAAAGAAGTGGCACCAAACTCTATTATATTTGGCAGCAATTTCACAAAGACTCCAAATTATCTTTGCCTTATTTTCGTGGCAGCTATTTCCTGATTTTAAATCATGCACGGTGCCATACTCAGCACAACTCATCCACCTATGCAAGATGTAGTGAGATGGAAGCTCCCTAATATCTAGAATCTGGAACAATCTTAAAGCATGTCCACACGATACTGCCTCGAATTTAAACATTCGACAGCCACAACTCACATGAAGATTGGATAAACAAAAGGTAACAATACGTTTCTGACTCTCATCACCACACTTCCGGATCAAATATCTTCTGATGGCCCCTTGTTCAAGAATCTTGGCACCCAGATAACTGCAGCTTTGTCAAAGTTTCCTCTGGAAAACTTTGAAAATGGAAAGACTGTAAAGCCTCCTACATTGCTTTTCCAACAGTCCGTTTGTCTGCAAAAATGCCTAGAAGTTGAATGGATTGAAATATTCTTTCCTTTCATCACCACAACGTTGCTCCAAACTTGCTCATATCTCACAACAAATTCTTCAAGTGACATTTGAGAATTTAAATATGCATCAAAAAAAGGCATCTACACTAATCAATAGAATTCTAGCAAAAACATTCCATGTAAGTACAGTGGAACACAGTTTTCACGCTTTTCATACATTTCCTTCAGCCATATTTGCTGAGGAGCATCCCATGCAACATCAATGAGAATTCCAGCAAAAACATTCCACGTAAGTACAGAGGAACACAGTTTTCACGCTTTTCATACATTTCCTTCAGCCAAGCACTTTCCCTCGGGCCATATTTGCTGAGGAGCATCCCATGCAACATCAAATTCACCAATTATATGACTTTGATAAACACACTTCTCATATTCATATTTACAATCACTCCTCAGTGGACTCAAAATGCTCACATTTCTTTTGTCTTCATTTGCCACATTGAAAAACGATGATGACTTGAAGGAAAAACCTGTGTGATTGTTTGCAGAATGTAATCATCTTGATCAGCTATTATCAACTTGGAATGGCACCCAGACATTGCCCTGAGCCACGTCTTAAACAACCATATGAAGGACTCCTTTAATTCATCAGCAACTAGTGCACATCCAAGAAGAACCAGCTGCTTGTGGTGATTAACGCCAACAAAAGTAGCAAATGGCACCACATAATTATTTTGACTGTAGGAGGCATAAAATATGATGGTATCACCAAACTGACTGCAGGTAAACCTACATCTACCATCAGCCTAGAAAAGACTCCTACAGCAACCCATTTGTACATCGACAGCAAGAAAGAATCTGATGTCCTCAGCTTGTCAGTTCTGAAAGTGACTATGAAGCATGGTATACCAATCACTTCCTATGTTGTTTGCACAATATTTGCTTATGAGGCTCCCATCATGCTTTCAAGCAATGTCTAATTTTTCTGATGTTTCATTAATCTCATCTAACAATTTCCTTGAAGCTGAACCTTTGTTGGCTTTCATTTGCATCTCAAGCTCATGGTTATGCTCTAGTTGATAACGATCAACAATCCATCTTCCATTATCATGCCTTTTAATCCTCATAGCCGTATGAATCCTTCCTTCGAGCAGACAAATCCCGAGAAGTAATCAAACCATCATTCTTTGATCAAAACAACTGACTGATGCAAACTCTAAATTCCACATTCCCAGCATATGTATCATAATACTGGTATGCTTCATTAGCCAAATCTAACTTTAGACCCGCATAGGGCACAAGTTTCACTTGTCCTTCATTTGCCGCCAGTTTAATTCACTTGGCACTGACAATACCTGAAGAAGATGAGCATCCAGTATCAACAACATCAAGCTGTTTTATCTGTGGCTTACAGCACAAATCAACTACTCTAGTAGTTGTTGCTGAGCTTTTGCACCGGGAATTGGCAGGATGATTCTCCTCACAAGCATTGAGATCATGATCATGATCTTTTGCAAATTGATCAAGGACCCACTTGCCAGAATCAGATTTTTTCACCCTTTTGAATGCAGGGCGTCCTGTCCTTGAATTAATCTGAAAACCTTCTTTCCAGCACACAAATCTACCATTACAAACCAATCGATCCACTCGCGATCAGACCACATTCTAAAACCCACTCATGATGCATAATCGTTATACGAGCATCATCTGCAGTATCAAACTCCAACCCCACATATGGCTCCTGTTCAAACTCTTCCCCATTGAAATTCCGTACCACATACAGCACCAAGCATTCCTTAATCTTTAAAGCTGTACCAAAAATAAGAAAATAAAGTAAGCAAGATAACATAGAAACCTCAATAAATCAGCTCATTGCAAATATAGCATTGTGAATATAGAAAGAGTCATGCTACATTTACTTAAACTAGTCTACAAAATTCGTGTACAAAGTGATACAGCCAACTACAGGTGGTCCTTTAAATAAATGGATCATAGTCAACACTCAATAGGAGTCTACCATAATATACCGATTTTTGTAAACCACATCTAAACACCTAGCATTATTCTTATACAGCCAAAAACTCAGTTTAGACATTCTAAACTATCATTGACCATCTCCTGATTTAGTTCAGCCACCAGGCCCAAAAGAAAGCAGCATCAGGAATATCAGTAGTCGTTGTAGCATTGTCACACATTATACACCAAAACCAAAAATCCGTAAGGACAATAGAACAGACGGAATACTAATTGTTCTTCTACTCTTATTAAGAGACAAAACCAAATCCAATCAAATCAATCTAAGCAAAGTGACCACAGGCACAGTAGCCCAATGATCGGGTGTATCCATAATGAGATTTTGCAAGAAGTCTCGGGTCTGAACAGATCTGGGAAATTTAATCCAAAGGGCCACATGGATGTACCTGATTCTGGCAGTTGGTATTGTGGTGGTAGTTGATTGGGCCAATGCCTAGTAGTTGGGTTAGTCCTCTTAGGCCCATTACCTGAGAACTCCATGAACATTAGCCATGACTGAAAAGCAAACACTCCTCTAGTGTATAAAACTCCCGCTTCGTTGGTCACTCCACACCCTTTTGGTAGGCCAAAAAAATTCTAAGCAAATCGAAAGCAGATTCACAACACAAAATACACCATTCGTCAAATGTTGACGGAGCACATTGCATTGTATCGCGAATGCACACACATATAATATAGACAATCATCCTTGCAAACTAATTGAGGGTCTTGAAACCCTTTAGGTTCTAGTGAAGCACACCAATCAAGAATAGTTCTAACATTTAATGTCTCGAGGGGTGGTAGCAGCTCAACCAGCCACTCTCTCTCTTCATGGCCTCCGTTATTTTTTATGTTCTTTTTTTTCTTTATTTTAATATCTCTTAGATAATTAAGGATTCCAAGATTTCTTTTCATATATCTCTCTCTCTCTCTCTCTCTCTCTCTCTCAATAATAAGGTGAAGGTGTAAGATAATAAGAGACTGTAATCGTGATTATCTTCATTTTATAATAATAGTAGCTCCATCAGTTGGGACGTGATTCTGGTAACAATCGTCATTTAGCTTATGTGGCCAACTAGCATTCTAAAAATTGAAATGGACCCAAAAGTGGATATCAATTTAGATCTACTTAACCTATCCAACTGGTACGGGGAATCACTCAAGCAGAAAAAGACGATGGCAGTCAGATTCAAAGCCGTATTCAGACTAATACGGCTCAGGCATTTCACCAGACATTTAGTGTGCATTTGATGAAATGGCACAGTCCAGCAACGAGAGAGCGAGAATCACGACCCAATCAGCACGAGATCATCACGACCGAATCGCAGTTGTTAGTAATATAATCTCGGACGTGAACGATCTTCATTGCTAGCAAACAACAAAGCTCTCGGTTTCTATTTCACACGTGCGACACTCAAAACGGAACAGAGAGCTTTTATCTCAGCGAGGAGCGATCATCGGTCACGATCGGTTGTTCAACTAACCAGACGGAGTCTTGGACGGCGTCGGCAGCGACGATCGAAGCTGGTGGATCCAACCGGCTTTTTTGGCTCCGATTCGTGTGCGTTTTGAGGTCGCGTGGCTCTCTCTCTCTCTCTCTCTCCCCATTTGCGCGACGACGTCGTCCAATTCTCCCGCGAGAGCTCACGATCACCGCCTGCGTCCGGACGGCATCCGGTCGCCTCTTGCTCGCTCCTCGCACACCTCCCACCATCTCCGCTTTCCCCTCGGAGGGTTTTCCAGTTTACTTGGTCGGCTCTGGTTTTTGATTGATCTCCGAGGAGAATCGAAGGCTTCCGTGAAAGCAGACGATCGACACCAGGTCTGGTTCATACCGCTCTGGAGACCAACGCTTCGAAGGCGAACTTGCATTTTGATTCGGTAAGTTACATCACATGGGGACATAGGTATTAATCAAACCGGGCGATTTTTACAATTCGGAGACCGTTTGGCATAACTCCAAGTTCAATCTCGCCGTTCTAAGAACACACATAGAACTATAAATGGAACCTTAATAGGAGTACAGTTCGTTCTAGTAGTAGTCCCCAAAGTGCATCACTCTGCTGCACGTGTAGTCTAGAGAATACTCAAGGTCTTTTTCATTTCTCCTGACAGTCTGTCATAACCCACATCCATATTGAAGACTTAGGGATTGACCGGTCATATTTGTTAAGAAATGAAGGACCAAGCCTTCACCCAAAATTAGTGATTTAAAAAAAAAAGATTATTGACCAAGCAAAACATTTCATTCTATGATAACTATAACAAAGTCCAGTGATTCCTGAATTGATCAATTATTAGAAATTCATAAACCTAATTTGATCAACTTTATTCAAATAATCTACTAATAAATTCCAATGCCACTTATGAATTACTTTCCATGTGCATTTGATTGAACTTTCTCATGTTCGAAACCTGAAATGGTAGTAAAAATGGGTGAGGAAAACCATGACATTTCTATGGGATCAAGCAAAGAATAATATACAAATAGAAACGAATTTGCATAGATGTATCAAGACGATCACATTCGTTGCATTTTCCAATATAACAATCGGAATGCTTACTCTGATGAATAAAAAACAAGGGTAAAAAAATATCAATGGCTATGATTAAGCCCCAAAAATCGCATTAATTATGATCGAACCCCATAAATCAAATTGACCACAATTAAGTCTCAAAAAAATATTTTTTTTGAGTGCCCACACACAATATATATATCTGGGAAAAAGCCACGAAAAACCCTGAACTTTGCCCAAAGTGACACATTTATCCCAATTTTTTTTTTTGACGTGAAAAACCCCAAATTTTTCAAATGGTGACACATTTACCCCATCAAGGGCATTTTTGTCTTTTTATTCTGTTTTTTCCTTTTTCTTTTTTTTTTTCTTTTTTTCTTCTTCTTCCCTCCGCAGACCATGGCGGAGGGAAGCTGGCGTTTGGCGAGGGTCACCCTTGCCGGTGTCGAGCGAGGGCCTCCCTTGCCAGATCTAGCGAGGGCAGGGACACCCTCGCCCGACGCAGGTGAGGGCGGCCCTCGCCGGCATCGGGCGAGGACGGCCCTTGCCAGATCTGGCGAGGGAATCGCCAGGGACACCCTTGCCCCACGTAGGCGAGGGCGGCCCTCGCCGGCGACGGGCAAGGACGATAGGGACACCCTCGCCCGACGTCGGCGAGGGCCGCCCTAGCCCGACACCGGCGAGGGTGACCCTCGCTCAACGCCAGCAAGGGCAGCCCTCGCTGGTGGAGGGAAGAGGGAAGGAAAAAAATGAAAAAAAATGAAAAAAAAAATGAAAAGACCAAAATGCCCTATAATTTTGGGGTAAATGTGTCATGTAACAAAAGTTCAGGGTTTTTTGTGTCACAAAAAAAAGTTTATGGTAAATGTGTCACGGTTGGCAAAGTTTAGGGTTTTTCACGTTATAAAAAAAGTTTGGAATAAATGTGTCACTTTGGACAAAGTTTATGATTTTTCATGGCTTTTTCCCTATATATATATCAATTTGGTTTATAATGTTTTCGGATAAGAAATACTCAAAAGTATCCAATGCTTGATTGAGTTTTCTAAAATATCGTGCCTTATAAATATATATACTTCAAAAAAACAGACGACATCACAATATAGCTTTTGTTGTAAAATATCACGTGGCGAATATATAATAGAGAAGAGATTAGAGAAGAGAAAGCAAGTGAACACTAGAGATAGTAGCAAGATGAGAGAGTTTTATTTCGGTATCTCACCTGTCGTGTTTCGTGTGATTGTGTAATGTGTGATTGTCTTGTACATCAAAACTAAACTCCTATTTATAGGAGAACAAGAATGTACTTATCATTATATTAATGTATCGAATGATACATGTACAGGATAAGGGAGACGAACGTTCATTGTATAGGGAGATGTACTTAGAACATTTGATACAAATGTACCATAATAAGTACATTGGATAAGATGAATATAATGAATATCCATTCATGTATTCTATCCATTCATGTATTTCATAACACTCCCCCTTGAATATTCATCATATTCATTACGAATGTGCATCGAATGATACTGCCTCATTAAAAACCTTAAGCCGGAAAAATCCAGTGGGATAAAAACCGGACAAAAGGGAAAAAGAGTGCAGAGCACAAATGTTATGATCTCTCCCTTTTATGGATGCATTAATTGCCTCATTAAAAACTTTAAGCAGGAAAAACCCTATGGGAAAAAACCGAACATAAAGAAAAAAAAGAGTGCAATGCATATATAGCCACTCCCGGGGCTAATCATTATTGCATCTTGTGAACTAGCCACATATCAATGCTGCAATGTATAATTCATAATATCTCCCCCTCAATTGAGCCATATAGCCACTTCTGGGGCTAATTAATCTTACATCTTATGAACTCGCCTCATACCAATGCCATATACTAATTTCTCAAAGGTTGATGTTGGCATTGATTTGGTAAAAAGATCTGCAAGATTATTTATGGATTGAATCTGTTTAACATCAATTTGTCAACTTTCTTGGAGTTCATGAATATAGAAAAATTTTGGCGAGATATGCTTGGTCCTATCACCTTTGATATATCCTCCCCTGACTTGTGCAACACAAGCAGCATTATCTTCATAAATTATAGTGGGAGAATTGGTAACCGGTATTAAGCAACAAGAATTATGAATATGTGTTATAACGGATCTTAACCAAACACACTCTCTTCCAGCTTCATATAAAGCAATAATCTCAGAGTGGTTAGAAGATGTAGCTACTAGCGATTGCTTCGTAGAACGCCAAGAAATAGCGGTGCTGTTATAACAAAATAAATACCCGGTTTGAGAGCGAGCCTTATGTGGATTGGATCTATATCCAGCATCAGCATATCCAACTAAACCAGAGTTAATGGAATCCTTGGAATAATATAATCCCAAATCTATGGTTCCTCGGAGATAACGGAAAATATGTTTAACTCCATTCCAATGTCTCCGAGTTGGCTTAAAACTAAAACGTGCCAATAAATTTACCGCAAAAGCGATATCTGGTCTCGTACATTGTGCCAAGTACATCAAAGCCCCAATTACATTGAGATATGGTACTTCAGGACCAAGTATCTCTTCATCAGATTCTTTAGGACGAAATGGGTCCTTTTGGGGATCCAGAGACCTTACAACCATAGGGGTGCTCAATGGGTGATCTTTGTCCATGTTGAAACGTTTAAGCAATCTTTCAACATATGCTGATTGATGGACAATTATTCCATTTGCTTTATGCTCAAGCTCTAGACCAAGACAAAGTTTGGTTTTACCCAAATCTTTAACTTCAAACTCCATTTTCAAATATTCAGCAGTTTCAGCTAACTCTTCTGGAGTTCCAATTAAATTTATATCGTCGACATAAACTGCTATAATAGCAAATCCGATTTCTGATTTCTTAATAAATACGCATGGGCAGATAGGATCATTTTTGTACCTTTCCTTAATTAGGTACTCACTTAGGCGTTGATACCACATGCGACCGGATTGCTTTAACCCGTACAAGGATCTTTGCAATTTTATTGAGAATAAATTGCGAGGAGTGTATGCTTCAGGCATTTTGAATCCCTCAGGAATTTTCATATAAATATCAGAGTCTAATGAGCCATATAGATATGCCGTCACAACATCCATAAGACGCATTTCCAATCTTTCAAAGATTGCTAGGCTAATGAGAAAACGAAATGTAATCATATCCATCACAGGTGAATATGTCTCATTATAATCAATCCCAGGTCTCTGGGAGAATCCTTGGGCAACGAGTCGGGCTTTATATCTGACAACCTCGTTTTTCTCATTTCGTTTTCGGATAAATACCCATTTATATCCAATGGGCTTTACATTATCGGGGATACGAGTTACAGGTCCAAAAACCTCTCGTTTAGTTAGGGAAGCTAATTCAGCTTTAATTGCTTCCTCCCACTTATGCCAATCTTGCCTTTGACGACATTCAATAATAGATTGTGGTTCACAATCATCATCCATAATTTGATGAGCAACTGAGAATGCAAAAGCATCATCAATGATGATTTCATTTCGATCCCAAATTTCATTACAGTAGGTAATGGAATTCTCAGTATTCCCGGGGCTAGTGCTCCTTTCATGGGTTTGCGCCTCTTCAAGGGCAATAAGCTCTTTGGGAGCGAGCACAACGCTAGGCTCTTCTGGAGCGGATTCCTGATTCTTTCCCCTTTGTTTTCGAGGAGCAGTATCTTTTGATCCTATCGGTCTACCACGCTTCAAGTGCGGGGGATTTTGATCCATTTTAGCCTGTTCTTCGGGAACAGCTATCCTAGCTGGAGCATTTGCAGCTGGAATATGAGACTTCGTTACCTTAGTAGCATCATTAAATGCGTCGGGAAGTCTATTGGCCATAGCCCGTAAATGGATTATGCGCTGCACCTCGTTTTCACATTCAGGAGTCCTTGGGTCTAATTGAGATAAATTTTTCTCATTCCAGGAGAAAACCTTAACTGGTTTTTGTTTTGCAGTCATGGAAGTTGTAGGTATCCCAATTGATGGAAACCTAGTCTCATCGAAATGACAATCTGCAAACCTGGCAGTAAAAAGATCACCAGTAGTTGGTTCCAAGAACCTAATGATAGATGGTGAATTAAACCCAACATAAATGCCCAAACGGCGTTGGGGACCCATTTTCGTCCTTTTTGGCGGTGCTACAGGCACTTGTACTGCACAACCAAAGGTGCGTAGATGTGAAATATCTGGTTCATAACCAAGAACCATTTGAAGGGGAGATTGTAAAATACTAGCAGTGGGGCGTAATCTTATTAGAGCTGCCGCATGCAAAACTGCATGACCCCATGCTGTATCGTTGAGATTCGTTCTCAATAATAGAGTGCGGGCAATGATTTGGATACGTTTAATTAAGGATTCTGCAAATCCATTTTTAGTATGAACATATGCAACCGGGTGCTCAACCTCGATTCCGAGTGAAGCACAATATGTATCAAAACTCTTTGATGTAAATTCACCAGCATTATCCATCCTTATGCTCTTAATTGGATAATCAGGGAATTGTGCCCGGAGCTTTATAATCTGCCCAAGTAAACGTGCAAATGCGACATTGCGCGTAGATAATAGGCAAACATGGGACCATCTACAGGATGCGTCCACTAATACCATAAAATATCGAAATGGTCCACTTGGTGGTTGTATTGGTCCACAAATATCACCCTGAAATCTTTGCAAGAATAAAGGAGATTCAAAATTAACCTTTGTTATAAAAGGTTTGATAATGAGCTTTCCTTGTGAGCAAGCCTCACAATTATAATCTTTGGACAACAATACCTTTATATCCTTTAAAGGGTGCCCTTTTGTATTTTGAATTATCCTACGCATCATTGAAGCGCTAGGATGACCAAGGCGATCATGCCACAGTCCAAACTAATAAGGGCTTACCAATCTCCAGGATATGGTAGCGTAGGTTTCAACAGCTTTAATCATGACACAATACAAACCCATAGAAGAAGCTTCTAGCTTCTCATGGATGGTCTTCAGGCCCATCTTATAAGAGGAAATGCCAATATATTCCTTATCTCGCTCATAAATAGTCTCAATATGGTACCCATTACGGCGTACATCTTTGAAACTGAGCAGATTCCTTTTTGATCGAATGCTTAGAAACGCATTCTCAATATGCAGGATTGTACCATTTGGCAAAATAATTGTAGCATTCCCAAAACCCTCAATAATCGGAACAGGACCTGATATTGTATGGATTTGTGCCTTACGCAATGTCATACTCGAGAAAAAGCGTCTACTACAAAATATAGTATGTGTTGTTGCACTATCAAGCAAACAAACATCTTCCTTTTTTCTCGGTATTTTCCGTTTGCATTTATATTGACAACTTCAGGTGTCAAGTATCATAAAAGTTGAATATTAGTTATATAGTCAAACAAAATTTCAAAGATAAATATTATATAAGGTTCATAAGTATTTCATAAAGAACAATAAAAAAAAGTAATACATCATAAATTTCAAAGTTCAAATTATTATCCACCAATATGATTCATCAAAGTAATCAGAGGCTCTCAAAGAAATCAGAGACATCCAATGATGCATTTGCTACTTCAGGAGCAAGAGGAGTCCCACCAACGGGGATATTGTTGGCTTCAACAGTGGTTATGGCAGTAGGATTGATTTCAATGGCATGAGATTCACCACGCTTGCCCGTATTATTTAAAGATGCCTGGTATAGGTCAACAAAATGTTTTGGCGTACGACAGGTACGTGACCAGTGCCCAGTCATGCCACAGCGATGACAAATACTTTCATTAATCACCTTCTTTTGCTTCTTTTCTTTCATGATTCAGGCCAAAGTTTGATTTCCTAGGGCGGTTAAATTTCTTGCCATCCCTTCTCGGATTATATTCTTGCCTGCGCTTATAGCCCTTAAAATGACCAGTATTTTTCTCAAAGTTAGCATGTGCTTCAGGAAATGCTTTTGAGCCAGCAGGTCTAAGATCATGATGTTTTAGCAGCAATTCATTAGTTTGCTCGGCAGTAAGAAGCACGGAAATTAATTCAGAATATGTGGCAAATTGACGTTGCCGGTATTGCTGTTGCAATACAATATTCGAAGCATGAAAGGTGGAAAAAGTTTTCTCAAGCAATTCTGCATCAGTGAGTTTGATACCGCATAACTCAAGTCGAGAAACGATATCAAATAAAGCAGAATTATAGTCAGACACTGATTTAAAATCTTGCAGTCTGAGATTTTGCCAATCATATTGTGCTTGAGGGAGGATAACGGTTTTTGTATGATCATACCTATCCTTCAACCTCCTCCACAAGATATGCGGGGTCTCGAACGGATAAATATTGAGTCTCAGTAGGCTCTCATGCAAATGACGACGAATAAAAATCAGCGCATTTGCTTTATCCTTTTCATTTGAGGTTCCATCATCTATAATTGTATTAGCGAGACATTGCCCTTGGAGGTGCATTTCCATGTCAAGGCGCCAGGATAGATAATTCTTTCCACTCACTTCCAGGATGTGGAATTTGGGCTTTTCAATATTTGCCATAATCCTTGCAAAAATAAATCCTTAAATTAATTAAAAGGATTTCCAAATATCCACCGCTACTTCAGGAGCAGAATGATACTTTTAGATTTAAAAGTTTGGCTTCGGGCCAAGAGAAATAAAAATGAAGAATTGATAGAAGAAGATGAAGTATAAGTTGATCAATAATAAGTATACCCACCTTGCAAAAATTACTTACTCAGTCGATAGATCTTCGTGCTTGCAAAAGTTACTTACTCAATCGGTAGATCCTCGTGCTGATAACGTGTTGTAAAATATCACGTGGCGAATATATAATAGAGAAGAGATTAGAGAAGAGAAAGCAAGTGAACACTAGAGATAGTAGCAAGATGAGAGAGTTTTATTTCTGGTATCTCACTGTCGTGTTTCTGTGTGATTGTGTAATGTGTGATTGTCTTGTACATCAAAACTAAACTCCTATTTATAGGAGAACAAGAATGTACTTATCATTAATATCAATGTATCGAATGATACATGTACAGGATAAGGGAGACGAACGTTCATTGTATAGGGAGATGTACTTAGAACATTTGATACAAATGTACCATAATAAGTACATTGGATAAGATGAATATAATGAATATTCATTCATGTATTCTATCCATTCATGTATTTCATAACAGCTTTTTTGGGGGCAAATAATGTCATGCACTTTTTCAAAATATGAAAGCGGTGGAGATTACATAACTCGATAAATCGCTAATTCAATGCAATTGGCCTGAAAAGCCAGTTCAGACCAAAATTACGTAAATGCCCTCCCACACCGGATTTCAAGCCCATGGCCCCGACACACGCTACAATGACCCAAGAAATATTTGACTCTGTGAACCATCTAAAGTAATCATACTTTGGAAAAATTAGTTTATTTTATTTTTCAGAAAATCGAAGAAATTAGATCTTTCCAATGTCAAGTGTGCTAAACTCTTTTTCTTCAATAATTGCACCGAACTTTTCAAAGGAATTAGAATATTCCACAACTAATATCTATATTCGAACTAACGAGATAAACTAGAAAATTTTCACAATTTTCGTAATTTCTGAGTAATAACAGAAATTTCTATATTTTCAAAAATCACGAAAATTTCACATGACATAGTAGTCCATGTGCTGAGTTTAACGGAGAAAATAATGTTGCAATTATAATTCTGGATGGACTAGGTAAGACACCAAAAGGAACTACACTTGTGAAAACCCAGATTGCAAGAGTGGCAGCTTTGTGTACTCAATTCCACTCTAAGGATAATCGGATCTAGTAGTTTTAATGTCGTTGGAAATAGCTCCTGTGATACTACAATTTTATAATAAGGATCGACCCCGAAAGTAATTGAAATGGATTGTGTTCATGTAAAAAAAGTTACACTTCTTTAACATCCTGCAACCGCGACATTGGAAGAGCGTGATTTCCAAACGAAAGGCCAAAATCACAACGCCAAATCCTAAGGGTTCAAGGCGAATGGAAAATATCAGTTTAAGCCATGGATGTCGCCATTTAGAGTGGTTTTCCAGCAATAAAGGACAGTCCCCGGCAAGCATTATCCTCCGGCGTCGCTGTCCTCTGCCCTCTTGCCTCTCTGTTTAGTCTTGGGCAATAATGGCAAATGCCAATCCTAGGAATATAAGAAGAGGCAACAAGCCAAGCTATGCAAGGCAAGTTCCATAAATACCCCCAAAATCGCTTCTTGCCTTCTCAAAATAATCAAGATGTTTCCATCTTCATCTTCTTCTTTTTTTCTTTTATCAATATTACGAAATTCCCTTTTTGGTTTGGAATACAAAAATCTACTACTTGACAGAATTTCATTGTCGAAATTTGCTAAGACCTAAAATTTTGAATGAGTGAGAATACTTCTTTTCATATGCTTCTCAAGTCCCAAGTCTCTTCTTTTCCAATGCGATTTTGTCATCGCATCTTCACAAAGGAGTGATGAGTCACCACTTGTCTCTTCAATCAACACCACCAATTAGTCGCTTGCCATAAGTTGTGTTTACCTTGAATTACAGTAGCTTGGAATGATATGATTAAAACTTGGAACATATTTTTGCACCATAGAATGCATGGAAAACGCTGCGTACTCCTATTTCAAGCAGGTAATATAGTGAGTCGACGAGTTACATCTGCAATTTTCACATAGCAGAACTCAAGTCGAAATGGTCTAGCTTACCGTAAAAACAAAATGGTAAAAATCTACCAGAATAAAGTCACTTAAAATGTGACCGTCGAGAGACTATCGCTTCGAAGGCCAACTATCTGATTAATTTTTGTCGTCTGCCAATTATCTGATTTTTTGGGCAAAAACGTAAGTACAATGATTCACATGGCTGGCTAGAATTGCAATTGAGGCAATTCTAGAGCTACACTTGTCTCAGATTCTTTAGATGTGACCATCAAGAGACTATCGCTTCGAAGGTCAACTAGCATTTTATCTTATGATGGTAAGTTATATCACATGAGACATAGTAGTTCATTAAACTAAAGGATTTTCAATTCAAAGAACATTTGACATAATTCCAAGTTCAATCTCATTTACTCTGTTCTAAGAACACATAAATAACTACAATGAAACCTTAATATGAGTCTAGTCCATTCTAGTAATAATCCCTAAAGCGCATCATTCTACGAAAATATTGACCAACTTTTTGTTTTCCTAATATCCATCATGCCACACATCTATACCAAGAATTTAGGGAATGACCGGCCATACTAATAAAATGAAGGACCAAGCCTTCAATCAAAAATAGTGATTTTACAAAAATATATTGACCAATCAAAACCTTTCATTGAATGATAAATATAATCCAATTTGAAAAACTTATTCAAATAACTTATAGTCAATTCCAATGCCACTCCCTAATCATCCTCCACGTGCATTTAATTAAACATTCTCGTGTTCAATACCTGAAATGAAAATAAAAGGGAGTAAGGAAAACTACGACTCAGTAAGGTGCTGCATGGCAAGGTTTCTATTCCTCAAAATTTCTGTTCTTTGGTTCCCCGGAACAAAAAAAGAACAGAAACCTGTTTGGTAATACCAAGTTGTTTTTCTATTCCCGGGAATAGAAAGTTAGCCCGGGAATAGATTTGGAGCAGAAATGAGAAGCAAAAAAAATTTGCTTCTTGTCCCGGGAACAATTTCTAGAAATAAGTTGATTTTCTTTTTTAATTTTCTTTTATTTCCTTTTCTTGCCGTGACCACCGTCAACCGCCCGGAGCCATCGCCCACCGCCGCGGCCGCCGCCGGTTCGCCGCCGCCGCCGCCCATCTCCGGCGCCGCCCGCCGCCGCCGCCGCCCATCTCCGGCGCCGCCCGCCGTCGCCGTCGCCGCCCACCGGTCACTCCGACTACCGTCGCGGGCGGGCGGCGGCGATCTGTCGGCAAGAATAAAAAATGAATAAATACAAATAAGAAATTGTTGCGTTACCAAACGCATTTCTATTCTTTTTCTATTCCAAGAGTAGAAATTTTGTGTCGTTACCAAACGGGTTCTTTTACTCAGAAATTGTTCCCCGGAGCAGAAATAGAAAAGAACCATTTCTGAAAAAAAAACTCTTCCCGGGAAGAGAAGCGTTGCCATGCGCAGCCTAAGTGACAGCCACCACTCCTAGGAGATCAAGCAGAGATTAATTTAGATTTAGAATCAAGTTTGCATCAATGTATGAAGACTATCACATTCATTGCATTTTCCCAATCGACATTTTGGTGGAAGGGTACATCCAAGAATTAGAAAATATTAACTTTTTAGTGCTAATTTTAGTGTTGAATGATAAGATACAATCACTTTTATTATATTGGTCTACCTAAGATTAATTGTTATTATCATCAAATGTTATATATATCACTGAGTAACAGTTCATGGCTGCTCGGTGAAATGGATTGTAATTTTTAAATTGCAATTAGCTTAAGGCAACACCTTCCTACATTGATTCGTTATTTAAATTGATTGTTATATGGCGATTATTATACTATTATCTAGTAATGGATATTATTAGTTATCTCTTTAGCAATTACAATTGCATGTTATTATAGAAGAAATATGAACTACAATTTTAAGATTAAGAAGTATACCATGTGCTATTTACAACTATAGAGATTTTAGAATTATTATTGAAAAATTGTTTTACACATTAATTATCACTGAAATTGAACTAGTCTACAAACGGGAAATTTTTATTAATAAACATCTTTATTAGTAGCAGGGGAGGGAAAGAGATATGGGTTGTCGAGTTGGACGTGGCATCTCTCCCTATCCGTCCCGTGTCCTACCTAGACCACAAAGCAAGAAAGGGATCATGTTTTGTACCGATGAGACGACTGTTGAAGCATAGTCAAACTTTAAATCGTGCTTTTCTTTAGACCATATCTAAAGAAATTGGATGCAATTTGAATTTACCTCATGAGTTTGCTGTTTGAGGCTTAATAACAATGTCATGTTATATCATGACCGACTCATCTTGGGTTACTTTATCGCACTCTATCTCTTTCTCTTATTACTATTCTTGATGAATTTGTTGTGATTCTTTTGTGTCGCTTTTGTGTTTTGATTCGTTTGTTCTAACTAAATGATTAGGTTATATCTTATGATTAGAATAAACAGAAAATATACTATGTGGGCTTTTAGCATATCAAAACTTCATGACTCATAATTTGGTAAAAAGATTGTGTGGACATTTAATTGACAAATGATCAAGTTTAGGTACTGAAAAGACATTAGTTGAATAATTATTGTAATCAAGTTTTCAACCTTAGCACTTCGTTTGTGTAGGAAGTGAAATATATTCCCATATCTCACTTGGCTCCTAGTCGGCCTCAATACGCTAGTGGTGACTCCATGTCACGTAGAATTCTTATAGGATTAATTAGATCAAAATTTAAAGTCATAACTTTGCATAAGGTAATGACTTGGGAGAATCCGCACCAATTGGGGATCGTTGGTCCCCAATCTAATGCCTCTTGAGGGTCACAATAGATCATACGTTCATATATCATAGTGGGTCGACCAAAATTTTAAGGAATGATCAAAGTTTCCTTTAAAATAATGAGATGTGAGTTTGAAATTGAAGAAGGTGTAACTAGAGTTTCAAACTCCATTTTGCATTTCTGAAAAAAAAAAAAAAATGTATAAAAAAACTCAAAGGAAAGCACAAATAAGCGTTTTTTTTTTTTTTTAACTATAGAAACATATTCTGGCAAAAAACCACAAAGTCAAGACCGATTATATTAAATTATAATTTTTCAACTTTGAAATTTAGTTGTCAAGATACTCAAATAACAATGTGCAATTAATTGTGTATACATAAGCCATTACAAATAGAAGTTTCTACTGTCTATCTGATCTTTATGTTTCCATCAATGAGACAATAAATAAAAGCTCTCCGTTTATCCTAAGGATACCGCTGAATAATAAAGATATAATCAACTATACATTTGATGATGTACGTGCAATTACCCAAAAAAAAAAAAAAATGCACATAAATTTACAGGTATAATGAAAATTTTTTGCTAATCTAATGTCTAGATAGGTTAGTGCAAATGTAAATTCAATTAAAGAGTAATGTATATTCAACTGAAATCAAAGTAAAATCTCAGACACAACATTGCAGTTATGCAATTTACAATAGGAGAAGGAAAAAAGTGCATGTTAGAACCATGATGCTCAAAATTCACGACATCAACCGTCACACCCCCTTTCCTCGGAGGTCGAGCTATGGGTTATTTTCGTGACATCCAAGGGTTGTTGCCATCCCGATTTTCTTTTTATCTCGTTATCATGTACATGTGGAAACGTGAACAATAACTCCCCAGACAAACAATAGTTGGAAGATTGGAACATACATTACACAAAACACACTGATTTCTAATATAATAGTGCTTTTACAAGTCCTTTCTCTACGGCCCTTTTTCTTTTTACATCACAATACAAGCTTTCCACATAGGCCAAGGGAAATCCTATCTCCTCTAATGTGACTATAGTTTCCAAAACTGACGTGAGATTTCCATGTCACGCCCGATCCTCGAACGCATGCTCATCCCTCACCTGGTCGATTTATAGCGACGTCTTAGGATGCATCGCCGACCCTTTTATTTTAATACGTATGCGGAAGCATAAAATAATCCCCTAACAATAAACCAATGGGATAGAAAAGTAGGGTCATATTTTTCGAACATGAAAAACCATGATCACTTTTATATAAAGCAAAACTCATAGCATATAATACAATACTATTCACAAAAGTCTGATATATCATACATCAGTCCACAACTCAAGTTTGCAAACAAGATGGGACCTCAGTCCTCATCCGAGTCATACTCTGGATGCTCATCTGGATCATCCTCTTCTTTAGAGTCTTCTTCATCCGGCTCCTCATCAAGGTCTTCTAACTCCTGATCCTCCTCCGGTTCCTCCTCCTCAAGTTCCTCCTCCCAGTTCTCTTTTGGGTACACCTCTTCTTGAGCGACCTCTCCTTATGGCATGCTCCAACTAGAGTCTACTGCTAAGTGCTTGGGAGAGTCGGAGTCACTCTCGAGCTTAGGGTCTTGTGCATCCACCACTAACCCGTCCTTATGATTAGTCGTCCCCTTCCCAAATGCTTCCTCCAGAATGAACATAGGCACATCACCTTCTGGCATGGGACCCTCCTTTCTCCCATCATGATACTCACGATACCACGATCGATACTCATGGGGTCTCAGGGCATCTTTACCCACATCAACCCAAACAGTCGACTTAACTAAAATGTATTCTAGTCCTTCCAAGTGAGAGTGTATCGGGAAGTTGGTCTTTATCTCGGTGACTTCCTCGGGTATACCGAAATGCATAGGAGAACGAGGAGATGGAGGTGCTGCCATCTAGGGACCTAAAATGGTTATACAATAACCATTGAGACAATGTCTTATTGAGTTCTACCCCCTAAGACTCAATTAGTAAACCAATACGCCATCCGGGCTGCCTATACACACACGGATCAGAAGATTTACCTCGGTCTCAGATTCCACCTGCATATTAGTACAGTTCAATAGGCACCCAATCATAATATCACAGATCGATACATCGATCAATCGACCTAGTCGATTACATGTCAACATGACAATTCTCCGGTCATATCAATCTATACTATATAATCTTCAAGATAGTCTACTTAGTTTTCGAGCCATGTGCATTCTCTAAGGCGACCTATACGCCAAGGCGATGTACTTAATCACCGAGCCACGTGCATTCTCTAAGGGCCATATTCACCAAGGCGACGTACTAATCACCGAGCCCCGTGCATTCTCCAAGGCAACATATTTGCCAAGGCAATATACTAATTACCAAGCCATGTGCATTCTCTAAGGCGATATACCAAATCACCAAGCCACGTGCATTTTCTAAGATGATACACCAAATCACCAAGTCACGTGCATTTTCTAAGGCGACTTATACGCCAAGGCGACATACTAACAACCGAGCCACGTGCTTTTCTAGGTGATGTATATACTCAACGATTCACGTTCATTCTCTAAGGCGACCTATATGCCAATGTGACCTATCTGGTTGTCAAGCCACGTCATACAACATTTTTCTCATCTTTTATCATATCCTATAAAATATAGTGTGTGGATACACGGTCGGCCTTAGCCAAAATATAACAATTTTCTTTCTATAAATCCCACCATTTTTTGTAGTCCACTGAAACATTTTTGGCATTATCAACCGATGCCCGGTTATTTTTCAATTAATAACCAAAATGATTTAATTTAGGAATAAATCCTAAAATCACCAACAAATCAATTTCTCACAAATTAAGACTCGAATAAATAAATAGACTGCACCATAATAATCAACATAAAATTCTGGTCGTCGGCTATCCCTGCCTAATTTCAGAAAATAAATAATTAATCAAATAATTACAAAAATCAATTATTAAATAGCAATAACTCTAATTTAGACCCATAATGCCTAATTGACAGCCAAGATGAACCGGGAAAAATCCCGAGATTTGTTCAATAAATACTAGAAACTCTCTACTTGCTAATAACTGAGTCTAACCACCTAACATGCATCGTTAAGTCACTAATTTAATTTTTCTAAACTAATCTAACCACCTAATCATGCTTAATTAACACTAATCAATCCTTAAGCATCATTAGCAAACTAAGTAAGGATTAGTGAGCTAAATTCACATGTTTAACAATCCGTTCGAATCGAAACGTCGGGAACGTCGCTGGGGACGTTTTACTCCAAAGCGGGCCTAAGGTTCGGGGCTCAGAAACACCTCAAAACGGCCTCCAAAGGTGCTGTGAAACCCACTTGCACACCTTCTATTTTGGCTGCAAAAACAGAAGAAACAAAAACTAAAACGGATGGCAAGGCTTGGGGAGACTCCAGTGGCTTGAAAGGGGCGGTCCACGGCGATTGAATGGGCTCCGGCGGGCTTCCATAACCCCTCTCGGCTGTTGGATAGTTCCTCAAACACATGAACAGGAGTTGGAACAGTGGTGATTGGATGATGGTTGTGTGGCTTGGCGTGGGTGGAGGCGGAGCGGCAACTGATGGTGGCGCGCGACGGCTGCAGCTTCTTCTTCTCCAGCTGCTGGTTTTGTGGATGGCAAGAATGGAGGGGGAAGGGAATGGTGTGGCCGGCCAAAGGGGAGAGAGAGAGAAGATAGAGATGAGGGAGAGATGGAGGGGGCCACTTGGTCCAAAATTTCCACAAAAATATCTCCTTTGACCTTTCCTAGTCAAGCCTTCTTCCTTGGCTCACAATGGTCCACCATTACACTCCCCATGACTTCTCAAATGATCCAAAATGGCTAGTAGGAGGGGGAGCTACGAATTCTTGCATTTTCCAAACAATTGGACACCATTTCCTCTTTAATTCTATCTCATTTGGCCTTAATAAAATTTATTGGTACACTAATGCTTCAATTGACATTTTTCCTCACCCATGAATCCATCTTGCATCTCAATTTAGTGACCAAATATAATCCCCGGTCTTTTCCAAACAAAAACGGTAATATTCCAACTTTTTCCCAAAAAGTCTCTAACGTCAGAAAAATCTTTTGAGACTGAGTCGACGTTCCTAGAATTTATTGTGACATTACAAAATCTTCAATTTATGAAATCGGACTTGAATTGGTGGTTAATTTCGATTTGGCGTGTTTTTAGCGTGACCTAGACTACTGGGTAATTTTCAGAGATTTTTAGTGCAAATGACCCATGGTCGATTTTCTTCGAACCACTATGAACCCACTCGACACATTGACAACTCTCGATTGTTGTGAAAGTCTCGAGGATTCAATTACAGACACAGGGTACCAAAACAAAAGAAAATCAAACTAGTGCCGGTCGACAAAAATTTTCCAATTTAGTGGAGTCATCCACGATCGATCACACATCTCAGTCGAACCGACCTATATCTGATCTCAAATCAATTTTTAACTATGCCATAATGGCCTCTAAAGATGAGCACGATCGAGAAGCCGGTTCCTGGTTGAATTAAGTTTTTTTTCTTAAAGTCCTTAATAGCTTCCCCAGATAGTCTAGTTATCTCGAGAGTGATCAGCTCTTAGAATAACCCTATAGGTGCGTTAATGAAATGCCGATTTATTCAGTATAAAACATGACTGAAAATCTAGGATGTCACATTCCATGCCTACAAGACTAGATGAACCCCGAACTAGGACGTGAGCTACAAAGATTGGGTGACTTGGCTTGGAGGCCAAAGAGAGAGGGCATGAGGAGGGGGCGTTCAAGGAGATGGCGGGAGGAGAAAATGGGAGCAAAGTGGGGAAAATGGAGTGAGCTCCTCCTATTTATAGCCCTTGGAGCCATCATTACCGATCATTACCGAACTAAGCGGTCTTCTCCAATATTTCCAAGTGTCTAGCCTAATTTCCTTGGGTGGCAATGTTATGGGTCCAATAATTGTGGTCTAAGTCATGAGTTGGAAGGCTAAAAGGCCTTACTTGGCAAATCTAGTTCCTAGGCATCATCAATAACGGCCCGCTTTTCTCTCTCCCAATGGTCCACCAACACCCCGCATTCAATGGGCATTTAATGAAGCCTAATGATGATCGTGCCAACTCAGGGGTTCTAAAATATTATGCCATAATGAGGGCTCATGTAGTGTGTTCCAATTGGTCCACATATACATCACCTTTTTCTAGAATATCTGAAGATATTTTGCCGCCATCATAACTTTTGACTTTTTTAAGAGACAACTCACCATTTCATTAATGAGGGAATTCTAGAACTTTCCATATTTTGTCATTTTCTCCATTAAGAATGCCATCTAGAAAATTCTATCATTCTAATTCGTTCCGAGGCTAGAGAATGAATCATTAAGTACACCCTAAATAATTGAATCATGTACACCCGAGGTTCGGCCCTTACATCCCATATCGCTCAAACCATTCTTTTGGACGGTTGGTTGACTAATAGGATTGGTTATCCTTTAATTGGTTTGAGACCTATTCTAAGGCTACCCATGGCTTAATACAAAGCCAAGACACCTATGGACCTTAGAATAAGTGACAGAATAGTTGGGTCTACCCTTAAGCTCATTTTGGTCGGCACCCAATCCACCGGTAGGGTTCATGGTCGATGCTCGGATATCACTAATTCGAGAATCATTTCCAATCACTAAGAATAAAATAAGGAATGGTGTATTTTTTTATCGGAAGAAGATTGCATTTGATCGTGTTGAATTGGTCGTGAATCGCTGCATAACCGGGCGGAATCACCCGCGGCCGAGCACTATAACTAATCGTGACCATCAACCGATCCAAAATCATCCGTGCCAAATGTCATCTTATGGGCTGATGATCCAATCCCACCAATATGGTCGGTAGGTCATTACAGCCGACATCTAGGCCAATTCATGATTGGTTGGTCAGTCGGACCATGACTGATCCTTGATTTCTTACCGATTGAATTGATCGATCCCATGGCCAATGACCCATGGTCAATCCACATAGGACCTTATGGCCAATCCTACGGGATCAAAATGGAGGATGTTACATCAACAACCAAGAGTCTACTAAAATTCTAATACAATCATTACCAGAAAGATAAGAAAGACTCCAATAGTTATTCTAATCTTTATAATAAGGTGATAAAAAACAACACCAAAAAAAAAAAAAAGAATTTATATAGACTTATATACTAAGGGTGTGTTTGGTAATGATTATGTTCTCAGGAACAGATTTTAACAAGAAATAATTATTTTTTATTTTATTCCCGCGAACTGATTATGAGTAAAAAAATGCGTTTGGTAACTATCGAAAATTTCTGATTCTGGAATAGAATTACGTTTGGTACCGTGTTAATTGATTTCATTCCAAATCAATTTCTTTTAATTTTTAAATAATTTTTATAATTTTTTTCCTTTTTTCCTTTTTCTTTATTTGTCCTTTATTTTTCTTTTCTTTTTTTTTTTTTTTTTTTTTCGCATTCTTTTCTTCTTTTTTTCTTTTTTCTCCCATTCTTCTTTTTCTTCAAGTCGGTAGCGACCGGTCGGAGCGCCGGCCCTCAACAAGGCCGGGACCTCAGGCAAAGGCTCGCCCGGCCGCCCGAGGCTTGGCCTCGCTAGATTTGGCGAGGCTCGGCCTCATTGGTGGCCAAGCTGGCCTCACCGGGGCTGAGCGAGCCTCGCTAGAGCTAGGTAGGCCTCGCCCAGCCTCGGCGAGGCCCACTTGGCCACCGGCGAGGCTTGGCCTCGCCAGACTAGTTGCCAGCGACCGGCGGCAGCGGGCGGCGATCATGGGATGGCGGTCAATGAAGAAGAAGAAGAGTTTTGATTCTCAATTTTGTTCCTAGAACAAGAATCAATTTTTTTTTTTTTTTAATTCTTGATTCTCTTCCCAATCTATTCCCAGGAACAAAAATTTTACCAAACGCGATTCTCGTCTCAAACTGATTCTGGGAACAGAAAATCATAATTAGGGACTATTTGGATGGTTACCAAACAGTGCCTAAAAATAAGTTCCCTTTGACGAACGCTTTTGTGAAGAAGAGAAACCTCCCTATTTCTATTCTTGGACAAAAACTCTTTTGGTTAGTCAAATACAATATCATGAGAAAAGAATGAATTTGACATAATAGCATATTCACAACCCAAATATCGGCAAGTATCCTTTCTATTTTAAGAGGCAACTTTGGGGTTGGAGTCAATCTTGTTTAAACTAACTAAACCATCACAAGATTTCTTGGAAGATCGAATGCTTGCTAACATTTGGGTTGTGAATTTGATTATTCACCGTAGGAGGGGTACATGGAATGATTCATGATTCCCTTTCTATGCTACGGCTAATCTAGATCCAATCCCAATTCATTAATAAAGTTTCCTTTAAAAACTCACAACTTTAGCTCTAATCCGAGTCCCAATATGGATTTTTTCGTCTAAAAAGAAATCCTCAATTTCACTCATCCCAAATCTGCCCACACATCCAAAAATCTCCATTTATTTCTTCAAAATTATCAACATTAGGGGGCTAATGCAATTTTATACAAAGGTGAAAATGTCAATGAAGATGTAGATCTAATAATGGACCTCTAATTGGCTCTGATGTTGATAATTTTGAAAAAATCTAGCAGTGACTTTTAGACTCGTGGGCAGATCTACGACTAGAGTGAAAATTTAAAATATTCTTTTCAAACAAAAAGTTCGAGGCAGAATTAGAATTGAACCTAAAGTTTGGAATATTTTATGGAATTAGACCGCTTGTCCTAACGAAAAAATGTTAGAAAAGTCTTGAACCAATTACATGGATATCAATTTAATCTTAAACATTTTAATGGTACCAATTTAATCATAAACATTTTGACATAATACTGCTAACGTGATGCTTGCCGACCTACATGACAAAGGCAACGCTGAGAGGGACAACCTTTAATAATATATTAATAATTTTCGAATTATTTATTTATTTCGCTTTTATTTCTCTTTTATTTCCCCTTTCCTTCCTTCTTCCACTTGCCAATTGCCAAAACTCAATGATCGACTAGAGGCAAGAGTCGGTGAGAGTGAAATACCCAGCAACAATGAGGCTCGATCTTGCCAATTTAAGTGAGGTCGTGCCTTGCCCAACCCCTATCAAGGCTCAAGCCCTCGCTAATGCCATGAGGGTGGCCTGCGTTGGGCTGGTGAGGCTCAACAAGGGTCAAACCTCGCTGGCCATGGGCGCGATTATGCCTTGCCTAGCCATTGGCAAGACTTGCCTTCACCAGTATACCTTTGGCTAGTCACTAAGGCACCGGGAAAAAGGAACGGAAGGACAAACAAAAAAAAAAAGTATGAGAAAGAGAAGAAAGGGGAAAATAAAAATAAATGAAAAATATTAAAATATCATTAAAATTATCCTTGTCATTGTCAACTGTACCACATAGACAAGCCAATATCCATGTAAGTAATATTTGGTCAAAATTAGCCAGAATGATTAAATTGGCTCAAGGTCGGAAAGTTTGAAACTAAATTGGCATCATTAAAAAATTTATGACTAAATTGACACTTATACAATAAATTCATAGCTTTTCTTACACCTTTTCACTACCCTATCAGCTAAAAATGTTCTTCAAATTTTTTTCGTAAAGTCAATCATTCTTGCGAGCCAATCACAAGATTGATGGGAACAAACCACTTTACAGATGGGGCGAATCTTGTTCTGGACAAATTAAAGCTAAGTAGCATCTAAATTCCATTTAGGTGCTTAGCGTTGTATATATGCTAGGGTCAGATTGATGGGAACAAGCCGCTTCACAGATGGCATCTAATTCTACTCTTGACGACACTAAGAGGCATCTAATTCCACTCACGAGCCTACTGTTTGCTGGTAAGGTTCAATCAACAACATCCATATAAATATATATTAGCAAATATTAATTTTTCAGTGGTAATTTTAGTTTTAAATGATAAGACATAATTACTTAAATTAGATGGGTCTGACTGAGATCAATTATCATTATTAGTGAATGTTATGTGTATCACGAAATGATCATTCATGGCTACTTGATGAAATCAAACTTCCATTGTACTAAAAATTGAATGCATGAATTATGACTTTTATTTTTCAGTTAGCTTAAGGTAACCCTTCTTTCATTGATTGATTCGTTATTGGAATTTACTGTTATATGATGATTATTAACTGTTATCTAGTTATGGATATTAGTAGTTTTTCCTTTAGCAATTACAGTTATATGTTAAAATCATATATATATATATATATATATGAACTACAATATAAGATTAAGAAGTATACCATGTGCTTTTTACAATTATAAAGATTTTAGAATCATGATTGGAAAAATTGTTTTACATCTTAATTATCACTGAAATTGAACTATTATAAAATTGTAGAGATCAAAATAATTGCAATCTGGAAGAGTTCAGGTAGAAAATTGTCTCTAGTGGAAATCATCGGGTTACTGTCTTATGTAGAAAGAAACAGAAGTACTTATATTAATACATCAATAACTATTGAGACCACCAAAAATCATGGAGTCGGATGTGACACCTTTTTCCCTCTCTGTTCAGTGTCCTACCGAAACTCCAAAGCAAGAACGGGGCCATGTTCCACGTTTCGATGCTGGGTCCACCTCAGAAACGAATGTTCCTCTTTTCTTTCTCCATTTGATGCGCGACAGAGGATAAATACAGGCGAGGAGGATAAATGTAGGCAGCACTCAAGTACCATTTCTTCACCGTTTCTTATCTTGTTGCTTGCATTTCATTCAGGCTCGCCCCTGTCAAATTCGGTCCTTCGACATTGCCCACGCTCCTGGTAATTTCGCTCTCACTAATTTCCACCAAGCATGCATCGGTTCATTGTTTTGTGAACTATAAGATTAGCACTCTGTTTTCACCAGCATTTTCATTGCCTTTGCAAGCATGTTAGACGAGTAAATAATAGAAGCACGTAAAATCTTAGACAAACCAATTGCGGACCTTGGACCTGACCTTGGTTGGTCCCATTGGCATATTGATTAGGCCTCATCTTGTAATGTGCGTGGATGATGAGAATTCTTATCTTCAACAACTCAAGTTTGTTCACCTCCTATGGTGGATTTCAAGCTCTATGCTTTCACAAGCATCGGCAAAACTGTTAGATGCTTGTTTTTATTTTATTTTTAAACTACCTCAATCTTTTCATAATTTTTTAGACCTGAATCATGTTTTAAATTTTAGCAAGAAAGCAAGAAATTACTTTTGCTTTTTTAAAAAGCACAAACAACAAGTCATAAGAAACCTTAGCTAAATCTTATCATCTTGATTATTTTATTTCATTCTATTTTATTATGGGGGGACTGAGGGCCAGCGTCACCGGCCCTTGGCCCAAAAATTAGAAAAAAAAAATAAAAGTAAAGAAAAGACAAAGAAAATAAAAAAGAAAAAAGATTACTAAAATATAATTATTATTATTATATTAGTAAAAATGTCCATGCCGATGCTAGCTGCGCCGGATAGGACAGTTGGCATTCGTGTCAATGATTTCTTATCAAAATCAATTGGATAGATAACTTGACACAAATGGAACATGTTTAGGACTAATTTGGCAAAAATAAGATTTATGATTGAATTGCCATAATTACAACAGATCTAGAGCTTTTTTGGTAATTGATTTCTTATTAATAGGGAGAGGATAAGAGGGATTGCTTTGAGGATTATGCCATATGGATGGATTGCTATGTGCTTGGAGGACACAACCCAATTATACACTACTACATGTCAGGAGGACATAGGACACCAGACCCACTAGAAAGGTGTAGGGAATAGGCACAAGTCAATTCCAGTAAGCCCAATTGCGAACTCATTAAACAAAAACTCTCCAAAATATACAAACAGATAAAAATAATCAGGAGCGTGCCGCCTATATCAAGTCATTCTTGCATGAAGCAATGCTCACGTAAAATTTCTTGTGACAATTACCAAATAATGCCATTTGTTAGTAATTTAGGAAATTGTATAAAGGAATGATATATTAATCAAATATGAACCAAACCCTACATGAGAATTCATTGAAGTATGCGAAAAGGACTGTCATGCATAGAGAAATATGCATAAAAAATAATTATGACCATTTCTGTGACTGGTAGGACGATGAGCATGTTGCAATTTAATAAAAGTAGATGTATGGCATGCACACCAAATTATTATGAAGATTGTGTACAAATTGTATATGCCAGAAAAAGCGAAGAGTATGTATGTCATTCTGCCCTCACATGGGAATCCTTTTAAAATTCCAAAAATATGGGATTTTACATTAGATTAATGTGCAAGTTTAGTATGGGAAGAGCTTTAAGGAAGCTTTTTATTATCATTGAGAGAACGGGAAAACGTAAAGAAAGCAAGAAACAATGTAGAAGCATTTTTTCATAGGAAGCAAATAATTTTGAGAGATTAGCAAAGAGAGTGAACTTCTGTAATTAAACTGTAATGTTTTAGTAAGATACTAGCAATAATGTCATGTGAATGAAGAGGAGTTAAATTGAGTGTTGCAGCGTTTGGCATCATAACATTAACAAATCCATTATGTTACCTACACATATAGAACTTCCTATTTTTGCAGAAAGTATCTCTCTCCTATGTACACAATATATTAATAACTATGAATCGCACCTCACATCTCCTAGTGCCCAAATTAAAGCAAACGAAAATTTTCTAGGTTTATAACGTAAGCTTTGATACCAACTTTGTCAAACCTCAAATTAATCCCAAGAAAAATTATTGGTCATCTTCTCAAAAAAAAAATAAAAAATAAAGAATGAAGCATTTGAAAAAATAAAAGTGTTTGTCCTTGGAGACGCAATTTCATTTCACAAATCCCGTCTGCTTCTGGGTATCGGGACTGTTAGACAAATTGTTAGATAGATCAATCTGCTGAATAAGTATTTCGATAACTTCGACACCAGCATTTCCATTGCCTTTGCAAGCACGTTAGACTAGTAAACAAAGTAATCACCAAATATCTTAGACAAACCAATCGTGGACCTTGGACGCGACCTCGGTAGTCCAATATGCATTTTTTATTTGGGCTTGCGTAGATGGTTGGAGTTTTTATCTTCGACACCTCAAGTCGGTCACAGAAGTAGATAATTAGATATGTTAGGCTTTTGATTTGCCAGTCTGAGGTCAGCATCAAGACAAACTTGTTATACATGGTGTGAGAAGTCTCTATCCTTGGACCGACTGGACTAATATCTTCTATTCCACAGAGAAAGAACAAAAATGGCAGAAGCTGTCATCTTTAGTATTGCTGGAAAGATCACTGCTTATCTGATTCCTGAAGTACTAGAAAATGTTGGAAAGCTATGGGGCTTCAAGCATGAACTCGAGGCGCTCAAGGACACAGTCTCCACGCTTCGAGCTGTACTGAGACATGCCGAAGAGCAATACTGTAATCTCGAAATCCAAGATTGGCTTGAGAAACTGAAAGACGCTTTCTATGATGCCCAAGATGTGCTTGAAGAATTCAATATAGAAGCTATACGGCAAGAACTAAGGGGCCACAGTGAAATGATCAAGGAGGTGAGAACATTTTTCTCAAGTTCAAACCAGCTTGCTTTTAAACTGAAGATGAGTTATAAAGTAAGAGCAGTGAGGGAGAAAATAGAAGCCATTAACGCTGGTAGGAGATTCCACTTGGATGAGCGTCCCGTGGATTCACAAGAAGAGAGAGAGAGTGGGGAAAGAGAGAAGAGACACATTCGTTTATACGCAAGGGAGATATTATGGGGAGAGATGATGATAAGAAGATAGTCATGAAATTTTTATTGGATTCAAACGTGAAAGAGCACGTTTCCATCCTTCCAATAGTTGGTATTGGTGCGCTTGGAAAAACGGCTCTTGCTCAATGCGTATATAATGACGAGATTGTCACTAAATATTTTGACTTTAAAATGTGGGTTTGCGTCTCTAATGACTTTGATGTGAAAAAAATAGTGAAAAATATTATAGCTTGTGCAAAGAAGAAAGAATCAACCGAGGTTGTTATGGAACATTTGCAGAGTGAACTCAGGGGAGAAATTGATGGAAAAAGATATCTCTTAGTTTTAGATGATTTGTGGAATGTAGATCAAGAAAAATGGTTGAGCTTGAAAACTTTATTGGTGGGAGGTGCTAGAGGAAGCAAGATCCTTATAACCACACGCCTTCCTTTGGTTGCGGAAATTATTGGCATTGCTTTGCCTCATTTTCTCTGGGGCTTATCCGAAAAAGCGTCTGTTGATTTATTAATGAAAATGGCTTGTGGTAAACGAGAGGAAATACAAGATCCTGAAATGCTAGCTATCGCCAAAGAGATAGCTAGAAAGTGCTCTGGAGTACCATTGGTTGTTCGAACTGTTGGGAGTTTACTATTTTTTAAGAAAACTAAATTCGAATGGTTACATTTCAAAGATTATGAGCTCCCAGATGTGTCTCAAAGGGAAGACCACATAAAATATGCTCTTAGGCTAAGTTATGACCATCTCCCTTCACATTTGAAACAATGTTTTGCATTTTGTTCACTGTTTCCCAAAAATTATGAGATGAGGAAGCAGACTTTGGTTAATCTTTGGATGGCAGAAGGATTTATCCAGCCACCAAATAGAATTCAACATTTAGAAGACATTGCTCATGCATATTTCATGGATCTACTTTGGAGTAACTTCTTCCAAGATTTTAAAAAAGATCCATACACAAATGAGGAGACTTGTAAGATGCATGATTTGATGCATGATCTAGCTTGCTTGGTTGCAGGGAATGAGTGTTGGGTGGCATGGGATGACACAAAATCCATACATGAAAGAACTCGTCATATATCTGTGGGTGACCTTCCAATCTCACGCTTGAAAGTAAGATCCCTGAGAACATTTCTTTCTGCTATGCCTCGACAAAGAAGTGAAGGAGATCTATGCCAACTTATGCAAAGTTTCAAAAGGTTGCACATCTTGGATTTGCATGACACATATGTCAAGAAGGTGCCAACTTCCATATGTAAGTTGAAGTATCTCACTTATCTCGATCTGTCTAGAAATTGAGCACTCAAAAGGCTTCCTAACTCCATTACGAGATTGCAAAATTTGCAAACACTTAATCTCTACGGTTGTCATTACCTTGAAGAATTGCCAAGGGGCATAAAGAAGTTAGTCAGCCTTCGAAATCTAGACATAGGTGATTGTTGGGAACTTAGTTATGTGCCACGAGGACTAGGGCAATTGAGCTCTCTACATAGGCTAACACGCTTCATTTTGCCCCGAGAAAAAGCTCTTACTAAGAATTATTGCGGACTTGGGGAGCTAAATGGGCTTAATAATATTCGGGGAAGCCTTTGCATTGAAAATTTGGGAAGCGCAATAAATATAGTAGAAGAATCCAGGGCTGCAAACTTGATAGGTAAGCATTCTTTAGAATCTTTAGAGCTTCATTGGAGTTATCTCCGTGCTGATGATGTAATGATTGGGGATAGAGATGAAGCTCTATTAGATGGATTGCAGCCGCACTCAAATTTGCAGAAGTTGAAGATCACGAATTATACAGGTGAGATCTTTCCAAGGTGGATGATGGATAACCTTATGTTTTCCTTGCCAAATTTAGTCGAGTTATGCTTGGAGCATTGCAGAAGATGTAAACATCTCCCTCCACTGGGCCAACTACGTCACCTCAAGACTTTAAAGATTAATGATCTGACTGAATTGGAATATATCAAGTCAGATGATTCATTCACTTTAACAGCATCATTTCCTAGTCTATTGACATTACATATTGAATACTGTGAAAAATTGAAAGCCCTACCACGAACTCCACATCTTGAGGATTTAGCTCTAACTGAGTCAAACCTAGCATTGATAAATCATATGCTTGGCCTTAACAAGTTGAAGAGGCTAGGCATCTGGAGTATGGAGTTTCTAGAATGTTTGCCTGAGAATTGTTTGAAAAGTCTCACCTCACTTGAGTCTCTTCACATTAGTGGATGTCCTTGGTTAACTTCCCTCTCACTCGGTATGCAACATCTATCAAGCCTCAGGCATCTCTCTATTGGGGATTGTGAGAAGCTTGATTTATCCAAAGATGAAAGTGGCAACTTCTTGGATTTCCATGGACTTCAGAGTCTCCAGTCTGTGGCAATCTTTAACCTTCCTAGATTAGCATCTGTTCCACAGTGGCTTCTACAGCTCGGCAATCTTGAGCATCTCAAAATTTCTGAATGTATAAATTTGAAGGCTATATCAGAGCAGATCGAGGCCCTTCAATCACTTCGACAGCTTGAAATCTTCGATTGCCCCTCGTTGACATCATTACCTGAAGGAATGCGAAAGCTTACATCCCTAACTCATCTAAGAATCTTCCGTTGCCCAGAATTGGAGGAGAGGTGCAAAAGAGATGCAGGCGAGGATTGGTACAAGATTGCTCATATCCTGAACTTAACTCACGAGCTTGATGATTTTGACTAGAAATTCTCCACCAGGGTAAGTGGACAGATCGGTGAAAGGTTTGGACAGGTTTAAGTATATTGACAGGGTGTGGAAACATCGCTTTATTCCCAAATGTGCAAGAAAAATGATGAAAATTCGTACTCGTCTTCCAACTGCAAGCTCATTAAATCTGGCTCATGACTCATGCTATAGATATAATGTGCAATCTGCTTATTTGATTTCACAAGGAGCGAAATGCCTGCACAATCCGATGCTTCTGGATAACTCTCTTCATAGATGAACTGATGAAATGCTTCTCTGGAGAATGGCTGCCGGTTTGCTTCCCTTAAAATTTATTATCTCTATGCGTTCTCATGGAATCGGAGGTTCTAGTATAGATCTGCCCAGCAAATCTAGGATATGCTGTTCCAATACTTGGTTTGCTGTTCAGCCATTCTGCAGAAGTTCTCAGGTAAATCCTTTGCCAATTTTGAGCATCATTTTTAGCAATTGAGTAAACGTTTGACATTAAAAGTGGTCTTATGACAATTGGACTGGGAGTCTAATCTATGAGTTCTCCATTTTGATAACTATAAGGTTGTCTTGCACATTTTGTTTGGTTGACAATTGACATGTTCTTCATCTCTTTTTGACAACACTGTCTGCAAAAGAATTGCATTTGGTGGAAGGCAGAATGAATGAATGAAGCAGTACTATTTGTTGTCGTTTCTTTTGGTGACTAAATTAATCATCACCAATTTTACGTCCACGTTGTGGACCTCATATAGCGATTTCTCTTGTATATGCTCTTGTCTCGGATTTTTCTTGTTCTATGACTTCAATTGGTCATACTGATTATTGCTATGTTCAGTATCTTGCTCTACCTTGGCGATATCTGATGGATATTTTTGCCAAAGCAGTTTACAAGAGTAATTTGCAGTTTGCCAAGTTTGTAAAAAACGAAAGTACTTCATTATCATTGCCTCTTGATTGCAAGAGGAAAGATTTGGTGCATTGTCAAGATTCATCGGTTGATCAACCGTTATATCTAATGAAATATCAGAGTAACACGTTTGCTGATTGATCCTAAGAAAGGTGGACTTTCATAATTTTTTAAACTGTTGCACTCTGCAGTCTGCTTCCTTCAACTACGTAACTGCCCTTAGTTTTTTGCTTGTTCACAGGCTCTCTTTGGGAATGAGGCCTGAGAATAACCTTGAAATGGTTTTAAAAGGACAAGCATGGTTATGCGGCTGTTTTTAGTTTATTTTTCAAGGAGGCTGCGGTGGCGTCCTTAGGGAAATAAATAAGACCTACTATTTATGCTTCAAAAATGTTGGTTTTTTCCTACTTGATACTAGTCTTCGAAAAGCGGTTTCTACTTTTCGGTGCTGGCACTTGATTCGAAGTATCCAATCCATTCTTTTATCTTTCAAAACTAAACTCGCATGCATACTCCAGGGCCAAGTCATACCAATAGAGCCCGTCGTTTGAAGTATCCTCCATGAGATTAAGTTTGAGGTTTTTTGTTTCAAGAGATATGTCTATTACTCACACAGCTTTATTTTTTAGACCAAGCAAAAATGGCATAGATTTTGGCACTGATGACTCCCTGACCGCCAGTCCCATGACATGAAACCCATGGATTTCTCTCTTGCTAAATAGAAGAAGAGTGGAAACATCAAGAGCTTTTCTAAGTTCAGGGTGTATGCTTTAAAGTCCGAGAACAATACTACTATGAGCTCGAGAGTCTTCTGAACTTGGATATCATGCCATACACCGGTATGATAATTGCATATTATAATTGGTATGTTTTAATGCCTGAAACCTTTAAATGCGGTGCACAAAAAGGTGAAATATACTTGAACTATTCTGTATTAAAATAATAAGTTTGCATCTTTCTTCAATGGACCATCAGAACAAGTAATATTATGTTTTATGCACATTCAACAAGTGACACCTTTCTCTCTTTTTTCCCCTTGAATTTCTACATTAGCAAATCTTGTTTTGCATTTTGATGTTAGTCTGACTATGAGACAGTATTGGAGGTTTTGACATAGATCTCCAAGCAAATCAAGGGTATGAATGGTGACGATAAAAATGTAGCCTTTTACTCTTTACGTGCTATATGCTACTGATCTATTGATTCTTGAATAATCACACGATCCCTAGACCTATCAAGCAGCCCTCTCCACTTCCCTAGTGGAACTACGATGGATCAAGTGCTAGCCAAGCTCCAGGGGATGATGGTGAAGTGACCTTATAGTAAGATGACATAAACCTAAAACCATCTTACCATATTTACCTTCATATCATTCCATCGAGTTCTGGACTTTTTAATAGCCCTTTTCAAGTATCCATTCTGAGGTGACAACAATATCTTGGTAATCATCCACAAAACTAGAATTATATCGTCAAAAAATATTCATCCATCTTATCATTTGAATAGGTTGACTAAACGAGAAAGGACATTTCAATTAGTTTACGGAAAATTATTGTTCATGTGTAGGTTATTTGTGATTCGTATACACCAGCTAGCAAGCCAATCCCAATGAACAAATATGCCAAGGTCGCTGAAATTTTCTGCAAAAATGGTTATAAATGAAGTTTTATGGTAGGAGATCCAATAACATGAGTCTTCTATCATGAATTAGAAAGTTTTGAAATGGACAAGTTCATGACTTTTGGCTAAATGTTCACATTAGTTATGGGATTGAGCAAGAAAACACCCTACTGCACACAAATGTTCAATGGCCATTGGATTAGACTGATGGAGGATATCCAAGCCCCCTAGTGAGAAATTGTTTTCACAATGAATTTCCCTATGTATTGCTGGATTATAGGCTAAGTTGATGAGAAAGTTTGTATTGTGATATAAGGTTTTATGTTCATTTAGATGCCGTGGTGTTGGGGCTGATAAGTTATTTGGCCGAGACATATTCGATGCTCACTCCAAGGCTTGCTTATATGCCAGTATCGACATTAGTGGCACCGATGGAGAGGTGATGCCAGGCCAGGTAATATTTGACCTCCATCTTGCCTGTTTTGAAAAGGAAAAAAAAAGCACAGAACTGTTGCCATCAACACTGACTTCTAGGGTGCAGTAAGAATACTAAGTGGGACCAAGAGTGGGAATTGAAGTGGGAGATCGCACATGGTGTTCGACATGCCTTCTTGAGGTGAAATTTCAATTACTTCCTTAAAGAAAATAATTGAATGCCATTAACAACAAAGATAAGAAGTGCACATAGACATATTCTACAGTATTCAAGTACTTGATTGTTTTTTTTGCTCATAAAATAGAGAATTATTGAGCAAGTTGGTGTTGTCCTCAGGTTAGATTTAGCCGATGGAGGTAGCTGACTTCACTGTCACCATTTACGCAATATATTACCCGAAAGTCGATTAAAAAGGCATTCTCTTCCTTCTCAGGATGACTGGAATGGTCAGGATACCCCACACTAACTATGGGTTCACACCATGGACTTGGTTTAGTATTTTTTCTCAATGGAAGACTTAAGAGTGTTCCCAGACTTTTTTGCAATGCAAAAAGCATGAGAGAAGAGGGAGGCTCTGAAGTGATAAAGAAGACAATTCTGAATCTCACTTTGCCACGAGGAGCACATTAGCGCTTGTGGAGAAGGAAATGGGAGAAGGTTGACAAGAAAGCCTAAAATAGTTGACATCGACCTGACATCCGACACATTTTCTTGGGTAATGCTCAAAAGAAGCGTACCAATGCTAGTCAAATTCAAAGATTGCCCTTTTAATGAACTCAAATTTTGTTGTGATGCCTGGATTACTTGAATTGTTATGTATGGAGTTGCCAATCGTGGTTGCTACATCTATGTTGTCCGTGACACTCAGAAGCAAGGAAAAGGTACTATATCGATGACCATACCAGTTCCCTTTTGTGCTCTGTTTGAATATCAACCAACTTTAATAGACGATTCCAGAAACACTACCATAAGGAAAGAATATATACAAGTATGCTTTCTCCTTTTTGGTCTCTGCTGATTCTATCATTCTATGATTAGTAAAACACAAGGAATTTTTGCTTTTTGCAATAATAAAGCATTGCTACCGGTTTTGCTTCCTAAACAGAAGTTGAGACTTGGACATTTCAGTACTTTTAATGCCTCAAAAAACTTTTTCTTCACTATTTCTTAAAATCAATAAAACATACGAAGTTCACCTTCCTTGCTCAGTTAGTTAACGGCTTAAAATGATATACAGGCTACTTGGAAGACAGGTATCCTGCCTCAAACATGGACCCATACATCATGACCTTGTTACTTGCTGAAACAACAATTTTGTGGGAGCCCCATTGAGGCTCAAGCTCTTGCTGCTCAGAAGCTAGCATTGAAGGTCAAAAATTTGAGCTGCTGGTTAAGAAAGGCTAAAAGCATTAATTAAATCAGTGGAGACCTCAGAGCTGAGATAATGCGAATCCTTGTTTCCTTGAGATTTAGGTCGTTGAATGAAGATCCTCATGTAAATAGAGCTTCCTAGAGGAACAGAAGTTAGGTGTCCAAGCTCACCTGGTCTCTTTTACATTGGTTGCATCCTGCATTCGCAAGTAGTTTCGGCGTTTTGGCCATTTGAGCTCAGCGTAAGCCCCTCTAGTGTCATAGACATCTTCCTGTACTTGTCTTTTCAGTTACTTCGACATCGCAATGTAATTCATCCAAATTTTCAGTGTCATATGTTGACTTCATTCAATTTGGCACTTCTGACTTTCTTTTGAATAAAAGACAGTTTCACTCCCGATTTTAGCAAATATGAGATCCACGAGTTAGTTTCATCTCTTCAAATGTCTTATTAATTTGGGAAGTACAAACAGATTACAATCCTTCTGCACAAATTTGTTCGTGCAACTTGGCAAGTTCTTTTTATATGCGAGGCGAAGACTTGCCCCATTGACATCGAAAGTGCAGTACAAACATAGAAACGGCAATTTGGCAATACCAACATATCTGTTCAAAAAATGAACTTCCAATTTCTCGGGAAGCATGTCAAGGCATAAAGCACACTGAACTAATAAGGCATAAAGCACACATATCTTTTGGGTTTAGCATTACACTAACGCTTAGATCTGAATTTAGAACTTGAGAAAAATCGTACCTGAACATACGGCACCAACCATCACCGACATGACTGGCCAGATTCCAGCCCCGCAATTGAAGAGATCAGCAACAAACTTAATCTGGACAAGAAAAAAAAATGGATAGAGACCGGAATACATGAAAATGAGCTGCGAAAGTGTAATAGCAAGCAATTGAACTGAGAGATGCTTGACTTAGCTAATTCCTTGGAGATGAAATTCTCTAAACGAGAGAAGCACAATCCTACGATCCCTGCCAGAGCCTAATCGAATTCAGCACAGCAACATTACAGATCCCTCTATCGGACATTTCATCGAACACCTTCTGCGCATCATCTCACACAATGGCACCATCCACACTTTTGACACGACCGCATTGCACACAAACACATCATTCGCCAACCAATTTTTAAAACACAACCTTATGGACCGACGAGACGATGAATCTCGTTTGCAGCAATGGCTAAGTGATGATCCGGTAAGGCAATAGAATGAAAAGGCAGCAAAACAGAGCATAGGTCAAGAGGCAAATCCAGAATGAATCGGCATCGCATTTAGGGTTTAATCGGGGAAGATGCAACCTGAAGAAAAAGAATGTTGAAACTGCTTCGCAATAAACCTGAAAAAAAAAGAAATGGAACAGAGAACTGGAATGGGTGATCTAATGACTACTTTTCAGCAAACCGCAGTTGTTCTTGTCTTAGTAGTGTATAGGAATTTCGTTACAAGAATTTCATGGTAGGCGAGAGCTAAATCACAGAGCAGAGTATTACATTCCCCGAAAAAGGGCTAACCTAAGATGTTCAATTTTGCGACTGACTCGTATCCGTCAAATTGCTCATGGCATCCTGTAACGATTTGGTATGTGACTGCCGCGAGACGACGCAAGGTCGACGCTGCAACAGGCATCGAGCGACGAATCGCTGAGTTGTCTGGCAGGATATAACAGAGAGAGAACATTAAAGCGTAAGCGACTGTCTGTAGAGATTCGAAAGTACATCAAAATTCAAAAAACAGAATGTTGGTTGCCAGCTTCTTCTTTTTTTTTTTTTTTTTTTTTTTTTGTTGGTGGACATGCTTGTCACGTTGCATTTAAGTTCGCACACCTCACAAATATGAACACTTGCCACACGGTCGTCGATCGATCTATAAACTTGTCAGGTGGCAAACATGAAGACTTGCGCCGACGGAAAATTTAACGATGAGAATTTTTTTGTCCTTCGAGTAAAATCTTGTCCATATTTTTTAGCAGTTTGAAATCTATCGATATTCTTCTCCTGTGGGTATAATTACGAATTTTTTTTCTCAGATTTGACTGATTTAATTTAGCAAATGTGCCTCTAAATTCCCTTGGATGGCCTATTCGAAGATCACGAGCCCACATGATATATCAGCATTGCAAATTGAAACCGCTTCTGTGCTAGAGGAGAGGCTAGAGAGAAAAGAGAGGTTGCATTATGAAAGCAACTTTAAAAGGTTAGAAAAAAAAAGTGTTGTTACAAATAGGAGCCATTATATATATTTTTACATATTTGCGTGTGTATATATATATATATTATATATATATCTTTGTGATTGCGGGCTTGTTTAATAGTTGAACTCTTCTCTTAGAAGATAAAGACATTGATTGAATTGAATTATTGATTTAGGCTTTCATGTTGTATTAGTCTTCATCTAGCTTTGAAATGACTGGACTATATCTTCTGGTGATGCACAGAGAGATAGAGAAAGATAAACACAGGGAGAACAAAAATGGCGGCAGCTGTAATCATCGGCATTGCCAGGAAGATCGCCACTAAGTTATGGCAGAAGCTTCTCGTTGCTAAATTAGTCACCAAAAATTTGTAGCTTGCCCAAATTTGGAAGAGAGGTGCAAAAATGATGCTACAGAGGATTATACAAGATTGCTCATGTCCCACACCATTCACAAGCTCACTTATTACGAGCGATGACTATTTTAATGACCATAAATTCTCCAGTTTTCCTTGTCATAGTATGTGGTGCCTTTCGTTGCGATAGTATCATTAGTGTCTACTTTCAAATTGTATATCAATAGCTTTTTGCTTCGTCGATAGTGCATGCAATCATACTTGATTGGAGACAATTGGATATTAGAGATGCAGGCAACTACATAGTGTGGATAAATAAAATATTTGGCCTTAACAAGTTGAGAAGTCTAGTTATCTCAAAGATGAAGTTTCTAGAATATTTGCCAAAGGAGTGTTTGAAAAGTCTCACTTCACTTGAAATTCTTAGCATTAGTGAATGTCTTCGATTAACTTCCCTCTCACTTGGTATGTGACATCTTTTGAACCTTATGGATCTCTTTTTGGGATTGTGAGGAGCTTGATTTATCCAAAGGCGAAAGTGGCAACATCTTGGATTTCCAAGGACTTAACAGTCTTTGATCCACGGAAAACTTTCACCTTCCCAAACTAGCATCTCTCCCACAATGGCTTCTATAGGTAAGCAATCTCAAGCGTTTGGGAATTATCTATTGCTTCAATTTGAAGGCTTTACCAAAGCAAATTGAGGCCCTTCAATCACTTCAACGACCAGTAATCACTTGATCCTAGTCTTTGACATCATTACCTAAAGGGATGCAAAGGCTGGCATTGCTAAATCACCTAAGAATCGCATATGGCCCAAATTTGGAGGAGAGGCACAAAAAAGATGCAGGCGAGGATTGCCCCAAGATTGCTCATATCCTACACATAACTCACAAGCACAAACATTATGATGACCTTGTTTCCCAAAATTTACATGAATAATTTCCAAATTGTCTATCGATACTTGATTCGATTGGGAGACATGCTATAGATATAGAGTGCAATTTGCTTATCTGATTTTGCAAGGAGTATAATGCTTGCGTCCAATCATTCTAGAAAACTCACATAGATGAAGTGATGAAATGTTGCTCTGGAAGATGGCCTCTAGTCTACTTGCCTTTAGCATAAATTTATCTCATGTGTTCCCATGAAATTGGATATTCTGACGAAGATCTACGCATTAAATCAAGGTTATGGATGGTGACAATAAAAAAAGTAGCATTTTTCTTTTTTACATGCAAAAAGCTACTTATCTATTGATTTCTAAAATCAAGTGATCCTTGAACCTATTGAGCACTCGTATGGACTTCCAAAGTGAAATTACCATGGATCAAGTACCAGTCAAGCTCGGGCGAGGATAGTGAAAGTGATCTTATTGTTAGCATTTGACAATAATTGACATTCTTGGTTTGCTTTTTAGTCATTCTATAGAGGTTCTCAAGTAAATACTTTCCCAATTTTTAGCATCATCTTGAGCAATTAAGTAAATGTTTCATTAAAAGGGGTCTCATGACAATTGGCCTAGGAGTCTAATCTATGAGTTCTCCATTTTGATCACTACAAGGTTGTCCAGCATTTTATTTGGTTGATAATTGACATGTTCTTCATCTCTTTGTGACAAGAATGTCTACCCAAAAAAAAATAAAAAAAAAAAAAGTCTTTATACGAGGCAGAATGAATGAACGAAGCAATAGTCTTTTTTGTCATTTCTTTTTATGACTAAATCAATCATTACCAATTTTAAGTCTATAAAGTGGACTTCATGTAGACTTGATTTCTCTTGTGTCCAGTCTTATCTCAAATTTTTCTTGTTCTATTACTTCAACCGGTGGCGATATGGATATTTTAACCAAAGCGGTTGGCAAGAGTAACTTGCAATTTTGCCAAGTTTGTGAAAAAAGAAAGTATTTCAATGTAACGCCTCTTGATTGATGTTGACACTTGCATGTTAGTCAACAATTTAAGCATATCATTTGTTCTTATAAAAGTAAAAAAAAAAAAAAAAGCAAGATAAAAAAAACAGCAAATAAAAAAATAAGTAAATGAATAAAAATGATAAAAATATAAATAGACAAATAATAAAGACATCAATGTACAAAAAGAATTCGGTCACAATAAAATAATGATAATAATAAGGTCAGTCCAATTCATGTAGCCCAACTTGATCCACAAGGCCATTGTGTCAGCCCATTAGCGCAACTTAGCTGTCACAAATTTGTCCTAACCCATTCCTTTCCATTTGTGCTCAGCACATCTTCCTCCCTGCCTCTCCGTTTCCTTCTCCCTCTCGTTTGAAGAAGAACGACGGGAGTAAGGACAACTGCGCGGTGAGAGAGTCGAACGAAGCAGCTCAGTTCGAGGGAGTTTCTCGATGAAGTTCTAGAAGGCTGATTTTGGACAACCTTGTAACAGAATCGTCTGTTGGGCACCCGTATATCCCCCGGTAACCGCCACCGGCCTTCCGTCGCCGGCCATCAACGAACATACGTGCTGAGAGAGAGCTCGAACGGAGGGCGTTGATGGAACGGACTCGGGAGGTTTTTGGGCGTTTTAGGAGTTCACTCTCTCGGGAGCTCTGTTCGCCTCTGTTCTCAGTTCATCACCTTCGGAGCAGCTCGGTTCGGGTTCAATCCCCCTTCGCAAGCTCCGATTCTTGGCGTCCGTTGCTCGTCGGACGTCCTCCTTCTGGTATCACCGCCGATCGTAGCTCCGTCTCCGACCAGGTAATGTCCCCTCTCTCCTCTCCCTTCTGTCCTGCTTTGGGCGAAACACAAGGCTGAGTGGTGTTAACGTTTCTTTTGCGTAAACAAACGAGAATACGAGTTGTTTGCTGATGATTTGTGATGATTTTGTTGTTGAGAGAGTCGTTCTGGATGAAAAATTGCATTGACAACGTGTCTAGTCTCCTTGTTCGTAGTGCACGCAACCTGTTTGATGAAATTCCCAACTCATGTTTCTTTACCAAATAAAACTGGATTGAGTTTGATATCTTATTTTTCATAATACGTTCAGTAGCTCTCCATTATGAAATTCATTGTTGGAAACCTCAGTTTAATCCTTCAACAGAGAGTTGTATTATGATAATCTGACTTGCATTCAACTTGTCGAAGCCTCGCTAGTCAGTCATGCTCGGATGGATTTACAGATTTTTTATGGTTTTAGTTGTTTGAGTAGAATTAATTGATCAAGTTGTCGTTCGTACATCCGGTTCCACCATCCTTTCTCAGAAAATTTGTTTCCTTTTACATTTCTTGATTCTTTATACTCGCTGGAATATACTTTGATTCTGCACATGATGAACGTTGAGGGATGATGTTAATTCCATGATAGTCGGTGATGATCAACAGAAGGGAGCCTAAGATTGGTGTTATTTGACTGAGGTCCATGTGCGTTGGCATTTGGTGAGATGTATCTGAATTCCATTGATCAACACTGGCTTGTACCGTGCAATGAGAATACCAAGCAGGACCAAGCGTGGGAATCGAAGCAGGAGATCATATATGGTGATCAAGATACCTTCTTGACGTGAGATTTCAATTACTTGCTCAAGAAAATAATGGATTTCCATTAACAGCAAACATAGGGAAGACTTTTGAGGAAAGCCATTGAGTTAACTCTAAAGGGTTTTCCAAAATGTAAACTGTGTTTGATAAATTGTACTTTAAAAGTCCATTGTAAAGTACCCTCAAGTAAAATTGTGTTTGGAAAGATTATATTTACAAAGTACTTTGGTGATTAATAAAAAAAAGAAAAAAATTTATCAAAAAAATAAAAGAATTCGCCGGCGAGGCAGGCGGCCGGCGGCGGCCTCAGGCAACCCCCAGAAACGACCAGCGAGGGCCGCCTAGGGTCGGGCGACCTCTGGTGAGGGTCGCCTGGGATCGGACAACCCTCGGCGGCCCTTCGCCAGAGGTCGCGCGACCTCGCGGCGACCAGATCTGGGTCACGCCGATCGATGTGAGGTTACGCGACCTCCGATGAACCAGATTTGGGTCGCGCCTGAGGTCGCGAGACCTCGCGGTGACCAGATTTGGGTTGCGCCATTCACCGTGAGGTCGCACGACCTCCAACGACCCAAACCTGGGTCGTCGCAAGGTGTCGCAACCCAGAGCTGGGTCACAGTGACGTGACTCGTGAGCAGTCGTCGGACTCACGAACGGTCGCCGGGGTCGCGCGACTGGCCGGTGACGGTTGCCGCGACCTCGCCGACCTCAGCCATGACCTCGCCAGCCTCTCGAGCTCGCCTCTAATCAGCCACGCCGCTGGAGAAGGAAGATGAACGGTAGCATGAACAGTGACACGAGGCATTCCAATAATGCTGAAAGCCCAAGGCAGCCTAGCAAATGACAGATTTGCCTCAATGCCCGTTGAAAAGTAGTTCTCAAACACCTTCAATTTGGCCCAAAGGCCTTTAGCCCCCCAAAGCCTCTTGGAAAGCAATTCCCAAACGCACCCATAATAAGTGCATACAGACATGTTCTACGGTATTCAAATTCTTTATTGTTTATGTTGCTGAATAACTGAGCAAGCTAGTGTGTCCTCATGTTAGATCCGAAGCCAATGGAGGTGGTTGACTTCACTGTCACCATTTACCCCCAAGTTGATAAAACATTCTCTTCCTTCTCAGGGTGACTGGAATGTTACAGGATGCCACACTAATTACAGTTCACGCCATAGAAATAACGTGGACTTTATCCAGTATTTTTGTTCATTGAAGGACTTTAAGAGTGTTAACCATCTTTTTTGCAGTACAAAAAGCATAAGAGAGAGGGAGGCTTGGAAATGATGAAAACGGCAATTCTAAATCTCACTTCGCCATAAGGAGTACCTTAGTGCCTATGGAGAAGGAAATGAGAGAAGGTTGACGCCAAAGCATGAAAGAGCCAACATCAACACATTTTCTTGGGTAATGCTCAGAAGAATCATACCAGCTGCTAGTCAAATTCGAAGATTGCCCATCAAATTGAACTCAACTTTTGTTGTGATGCCAAAATTACTTGAATTCTGTTATGGAGGGAGTTGTCAATCGTGGTTGCTCAATCCGTGTAGGCCATGATACTGAGTAGCAAGGAAAAGGTACTATAACAATTACCATACCAGTTCCCTTTTGTAATCTATCTGAATATCAAATCGGAGTTGCTTAACTTTCATAGAGGATTCAAGAAACGCTACCCTAAGTGAATAACATGTAAAAAGTACTGCCTTTTGGTCACAGTTCATGAATTTTACTATGCAAAACTTTTGTAACTTATAACAATCATAAAGCAGTCCCACAGTTTTGCTTCCTAAACAAATGTAGATATTCATATTAGTCCTTACTCATCCAACATATGCAAAACATTATTGAAGTAAAGACTTCGACATCTCAGTTGGACATCTCACTGTTTTTGAATATCGATAAAACAGAGTTGACCTTTTTTTCTCAATCACTTAATGGCTCAAAATGATAAACAGGTTACTTGGAAGAGAAGCGTTCTACCTCAAGCATGGAAGCCCATCCTTCAGGCTGAAGCTCTCGCTGCTCAGAAGCTAGCATTGAAGGTCTAAAATTCGAGCTGCTGATTAAGAAAGGCCAAATGCATTTATTAAAAATCAATGAGGACCTACAAGCTGAGAGACTGTGAGGCCCTTTTCCTTTAGATTTAGGTCATCGAGAGAAGATCCTCATGTAAATAAAGCTTCTTAGAGGAAGAGAAAATTAGGTGTCCAAGCTCAGACCTGGTCTCCTTTGCATCGGTTTCATCCTGCATCTGCAAGTTTCGATGTTTTGGGCATTTGAATTCACCACTATCCTTCAGCGTCATGGACATATTGCTGTGTTCAAATTTTCAGTTATTTCGATATTTTCAGCTGCAATTCATTCGCATTTTCAGTATCCTCATATGCTAAACTCATTCGATTTAGCATGTCCGACTTTCTTTCGAATAAAAGGCAGTTTGACAGTTTGACTTCTGATTCAGTCACGCACGAGTTAGTTGCATCTCTTCCGATGCCTTATTAAGAGATTTTTGGAAGTACAAAGAGACTGCAATCCTCGGGATCCTGCAAGTTTGTCCGTGCAACTTGGCAATTCCTTTTTCTTTGTGATGCAAAGAATTGTTCTCATTAACATGGAAAGTGCGGTACAAACATGTAAACAGAAAATTGGCAATACCATTACGTAACATCTTTCTTTTATGGAACTGAAAGTTACTCAGGTCTTTTTTTTTTCCCCAAATTCTCCTCACACCAATTCAACCGTTTTATTCAATAATATAACAAACAATTAGCAATGATACTGCTGCTAAATTATCTAGCATGCCGTATTCAGCAGATTGAAAAATTTGAGAATTGGGATTGGTGTTTCTCTTAAATTATGGATGAGAAGACCTGCTAATAGGACTTCTTAAACGATTCCAAGGTCTGGTTAAGGAAAAAGCTGAAAATTTTCATTAGTTAGTGGATTTCTGAAGTTGATGGTAACTTTCTGAGAACACTAGCAAAAAACTATTGACCGTGGTAACTCGAATGTCAGGTAACCCATCAGTGAATTACTCATACTATAATAAATGTAACAACATTCTGCTAGAAACTTATCAACTTCTTTGAATCGTTACATGGGTATTTATTAAAGCATCAATCCTATAAGAAACTTGTCGATACTCCAATAAATTAGTAAGTTACCTACTTATTTTAGAGGGGAAAATTACCAAAAAAGTCCTAAACATATTGCAATTGTGCCAATTCAATCCTAAACTTTTTTTTGGGCCAATTTAGTCCTAAACCTTTTACAATTGTGCCAATTCAATCCATCCGGCTAAAATTGGCCGACCGACGCTAATGTGGACGCTAGCCGTCAAGCGAATGTTGATGTGGCATTTTTTAAAAAAAAAATTTCGAATTTTTAAATATTTTTTTGAATTTTTGAAACCTTTTTTTTTCCCATCATCTTCTTCGCCTCTTGGCTAACCGGCGAGGGCCGGCGAGGTCAACCTCGCCCACCACTGGCGAGGGCGAGGCCCCGCCGGAGATCTCAGATCTAGCCGGAGGGGAGGAGTTATGGACAAGGGAGTTCCAGATCTGCAAAGAGGGGCCGGAGAGAGGAAGAGAAACCAGAGAAGGGGGCTAGATCCGAGCAGGCCAGAATCGTTTCGTCGCCGTTGTCTTCTCCCGAAACCCTATCGGCCACCACGTCTTGGTCACAATTGGCCGAGCGTATTCCGCGCTTACTACAACCACGCCGCGTGCCCCATCACCGTCCGCTACGTTGCCGCCGCTTGATCACTTCAAACGAGAGAGAGAGGGACAGTCACCCGTAGATTCTCCGGTTGAGGAGGTCGCCTCGCCACTCGCTTGAAACCGTTCTCTCTCTCCGCCTCAATTCATGACTTGCGATTGCGCCTCCGGAGTGCAAGCAAGCTCGCGGCTTCCGATTGACGCCGCATTGTGGATGGCGGGCGAGGTCGCCTTGCCGGCCACTGGCGAGGTTGACCCTCGCCTTGGCTGGGCGAGGCCCTGCTGGATCTGGCAAGGGTCGAGCTTGCCAGATCTGGCGAGGCCCCGCCCTTGCCAGTGGCCGGCGAGGCTAACCTTGTCGGTCCTTGCCATTGGCCGGCGAGGCTGACCTCACCAGCCCTCGCCTCCGGCCGGTGCTGACCGGCCAGGAAGCGAAGAAGATGATGGGGAAAAAAAAGAATTCAAAAATTCAAAAAAATATTTAAAAATTCAAAAAAAATATTTAAAAATTCGAAAAAAAAAATTAAAAATGCCACGTCGCGCGTTTGCCAAACGGCCGGTGTCCACGTTAGCATCGGTTGGCCAATTTTGGCCAAAATGGACTAAATTGGCAAAACTGTAAAAAGTTTAAGACTAAATTAGCCAAAAAAAAAAGTTTAGGACTGAATTAGCATAATTGCAATAGGTTTAGGACTTTTTTTTGTAATTTTCCTATTTTAGAGTCCACAATTGTTTCTAGTAAAATATTGGTACCATAAGTAATTCATCAACCCTCACTAAATTAGCAATTTTTCAACTTCTTTAAAATTTACATAAAATACTAACCTTATAAGGAACTTACCAACCCCAAGTGAAATCACTGATTTACCAATTTTTGTGAAATTTTACAAGATTGAGTAGTAAACTATCAACACCATAGAGAATTTAGCAACATTTTATTAAATTAGTAAAATTATCGACTTGTTTCAAGTTTTACCTGTCTGTTTAGTAAAATATCAATCCTATAACAAATTTACCAAACATCCCAGTAAATTAGTAAGTCAGCAAATTCTTCCACGTTTTACAAGTGCGGTTATTTAACTTCCAACATATAAGGGACTTGCTAACATCCCATTTAATTAGTCTACTACTTTTTGAAGTATACACGTATGGTTGGTGAAATACCATCTCAGAATGAATTAACCAACATCTCATCAAATAAGTAATCCGACATGCTAGTTTGAAAAAGCCCACGCCACATTAATAAAGCAGTGCAAATTTATAGATCCATAAACCATCTTGGTCTAAAACTACCCCTCTAAAACACAACACGTAAAAATTTTTAGAAATAGGAAACGAGCACACAATTTTGTCATCAAACATTTTTCATATAAATTGTCTTTTATATACATATACATATAATGGGATAATAGGATGAAAAAAAAAACTATTTGAAATTTTTTCAAAATGAAATCATAATTACATTCTTCAATGTGAAACTTTAAAGGATGAAATCTAATTAAATAAAAAAAATTACATGAAATGATTTTTTTTTCGAAATATCATTGAAATTTCATCATTTTGGATTGACAAAAATTAATTTAATCCTTGAAATGTTTGCGAAATCATATCAAGATGCCTCATTATTGTTGCGACCAATTTTTCGGGGTGAACCACCTAAAATTTGGCTAATTGATTGCTAAACCTAGACTTAGCTCGGGCTTTCCTAAGTCCATACCAATTCGCAACTTAGGTTCAAATTCTTAACATGCAATTGATTTTTCAATTAGGAGTCACCACTAATAAATTTTTGGTGGGTCGATTAGAAACCCAAGCAAAGTAATGGGAGATTTACTTTACCCCTACGAATCAAAGATTTATGAGTTCCGGGACTTGGTTACGCTAGATTTCTCTAACGCGCTTTCGGTACATTTCTCTTTTATTTCGAAAAATGTTTGGCAAGCAGCTTGAACTGATTTTAAATATATTTTCCTAACATGTGAGCTGACCATGCGGATGCACAAACCATCAATTTAACACCCAGATAAAAGCAATGAATAAATTGCAAGACTTACCTTAAGGCAACGAAAACATCTGTAATATTAAATCATAATTGACATCAACAACCCTAGATATGATTTCTAATTAACACGCAATCACTCAATCTTTTTTCATGATTTTCTCTTGTTTAGCAAAAAAAATGTTTTATGCAATGCATGCTACTAATCTAACATGAAATGATATGACAATATGACCTAAGCTATATGACCTAAGTAAAGGTAATTTCTAAAGAAATGCGATAATTAAACGTGCAATCTAAATTAATCAATGACCTAACTCTAATGACAAGGCAATTTCTAATTAAATGGACTTAGCAACAACTACTATATGACATGCATTTCAATGAATCTAATCCTAATGATGTGCATATGGCATTTTTCTTTTTTCTTTTTCCTTAAAAGAATGCAATCTATCCTAGAGATTGAAACTAATTTATTCTAAGACATTTTTTGTATTTTTTATGAAATTCGAAATTAGAAAATATGAAAATAATTAGATTAAGATCCTATTTGATTTGTATTAGGAATTAGGTTAAGCTAAATCCTAATTCAAACTAAAATATTATCTTAACCCAAATAATCCTAAAATGCAATCTATTTAAGAAAATGCCAAAACTTATAATAAATTAAGAAAAATATTATCTAAAATTAAACTAAGTGCAATTTAACCCTAATATGCCATGACGTGCAAAATATGCCCCATAATTCTACATGACATATGCAAGATGATTTTTTTTTTTTGGCTTTTCCTTTTTTCCAAAATTAAAATTTAACATGCAATTCAAATAATAATAAAACTAGCATCCTAAATTAATTGATTTGATTTTTTTTTATTTTTTTATTTTTTGAAAATTCGAAATAAAATTCCTAATCTGAGCATGCAAACCCTAAAACTACATTTTTTGATTTTTTTAAAACTAATTTAACTAACATCACAGCAAATTAAGCAATGTTGACATCCGAATTGATTAACCATATATCACACATGATATCAAGTTGGCTAATTTCACATAAATCGCAAATCAAATCTCGGGCGAGAGATCGGATTAGCGATTTTTTTTTAAGTAATTGCGAATCGGATTTCAAGCGCGAAAATCAAACTAACAAATCACAAATTTTCAAGGCAATTTCATATCATGCAATTTCATCCTTACACTAAGGAATAATTATACTAAAAGAACAGATAAAGTAAAATAATAAAAGTAACAAAAAATAAAAAGATAAATAAATAAAAGAAAAAGAACTACCTAAATTGTTTTTTTCTTTTTTTGCTTTTCTCTTTCTTTTTTCTTTTCCTTTTTACGGCTTGGCAGCTCTTGTTATGGCTTGGTCGCCGTCGATCACCGGAGATGATGGGTCTGCGGCGCTGGTCGCCGGCAAAGCAGGGCCAGCGGTGGCGGACGGAGAGGCGGCTAGGAGCAGCAGTGCGGAGGCACGGGCCGGTGCGGGGCGGAGCTTCGGCGTCCGGTGGCGGGTCGTCACGGGCAGAAGCGGCTTCGCTACTGAGTCGAGCAGGAGCAGCGACGGCATCAGGTGTCGCGGCGTCGGAGCAGAGGCGTCTTTGCTCGGGCTCGGGTAGGGCGGTGACTGGTGGTGCGGCTGCAGATCTGCTCGGGTTTGGCTCCGATTCGAGCAGGGGTGGCGGTACTTGGCGCTCGGGCAGGGCTTCAGCGGCTTCGCGGCTCCTGGGTAAACCAGACGGAGGCTGGTGGAGGTGCGAGGCGGTGGTGGCGTGGGCAGACGGCAATGTTTTCTTGCCAATTATGAATAACCTTTTCTTGCCAATGTTTTCAATATATTCCTAAGGCATGCCCTGAGTAGAAATATCTTGTCAATAGTAGGAAAAATTGATAAATTTTGCTATGTAGTAAATTGAGACATGATATATATTTTCTTGAAAATGTCTCTTTTCGACAAACTTTATTTCTATGGAAGTAAAGCCCAAAATTAAAAATAAATCATAGTGGCTTCAATATATGTGGGGTACACACAATAAACAAAAAGAAAACATGTGAAATGCTTAATTAGGACAAGTAGATCACAAATATAAATAAATAAATAAATAAAAGGAAGGAATGGGATTACCACATTATATTCTAATTGAATGATTAAGGGTAATTTTGTCTTTTTAGTGGAAATAGGTGGATTTAGTCACATTTGGGGTGGAAATAGCATCACCCAAGATTAAATGCTTAAAAATTTATTCCATGTAAAACGTATATTACATAATTGGACATACTATGAATCTAGACTTTAAGCTAATATTTGAGGATTATTTGAAACATCACGCCTCATTTGTATAAATATATAATAAAAAATAATGAAAATAAAATTTAGCAAATATAAAAGCTATAATTACATAATTTTTATGGAAGAAAATGTACTTTTATTGTATACACAAATCCCCATATTTCATATGTTCCATAAATAACCACTAGGGTTTACCCTTCTTACATGAAAGAATGAGATGAGAGGTTCGAATCCCCACCTTCCGCATGGAAGGGGAGATTAGGTGAGGGGTTGACTCCCACGCCCTGAGTGGGGACGAATTAGTTTCATAAGTGGGTTTTGTGAGACTTAGAATAGGAGTAAAAGACCGAGAATATATAGTTAGAATAGAAAGTAGAGTGTGTGTGTGATAAAAATATATATATATGTTCCATAAATAAATAAGACTATATGCATAATTAGTAATGAATCTGATGATAAAAGGCATAGTCGTAGATAACTTTAAATGAGCTAAATTTTAATATTCATATTTGAAAATTTCACGTTAATAAGTAAGTTAAAAAATTGAGGAGCCATTACTATTATTTGTAAATTATTCATATATAATTAAATGAATCATCGAAGATAATTTCTATTACTTTGTAGTTGTCAAAGATAATTCCCAGTACTTTATAATTGGTGAGCACAAACTTTGATTTAAGGATTACAATAAGTTTATGAATAAGCTTTTGAAGTAGTTTCATTATTATGTAGATTTTGATAAGTCTTGAAAAAATACTCCCAATAAAATACACTTTATTAAGCAATATCTTAAAAATAGATAAATATTGAAAAATGACAAAATTCAATAGAAAATCAATCAAAAAATTAATTATGATTATGAAAAATTTGTAAATCAAATATATGTAGCTAGGTTCTGCTCACCAAGAAAGATTAGAATAGATAACTATTTGATTGGCATCTAATCAATCAAGCTAAATTTGGTCATGTTAACTAACAGTTCATGTTTTTATTTTACTTTTAGGTGTTGTCCCTAAGAACATCAAATAGTTAGGCATGTGTTTAGTCTCATTGAAAGAAACATAATGCTATTTCCATGGACTTTGTTGAGCGATCAAGATAAGACCAATCACCATTTAGTGTGTCTAATAACGTTCATCAACGCACTAAAAATATTTTTAATCATCTATGGGCATTTTGGTTATATTCTTATAGGTTCGAACCTTTTGTTGCCATAGCTTTATCAAATGGACATAGTTTAAGCCATAACTTACGAAAGATACACTTAAGTGCCAATATCGGAGTAAAATGGATTATTTGAGTGTCAATCCGACTAAAGTCCGGCCAAAATGTCGACGTGGCATTTTTCCGATAGAGATGTCAAAAAACGACGCCATTTTGCACGCCGATGTGGCCACATAATGCAAAAACGGCGTCGTTTTTGGGCTGATGTGGTAAAAAAATAATTAATTAATTAAATTTAGTTAAAATATTAAAATTAATAATTTTAAAATTAAATATAGTTAAAATATTTAAAAAATAATATTTTAAAAAAAAGGGAACGGGGGGAGGCGGCTAAGGCGCCACCGCCGCCCACCGTCTCCCGCCCTTCCCGGAATGCTCGGGGCTAATCCCTCAGCCGCCTCCCCGTTCCCTTTTTTAATTTTTTTTTAATTATTATTTTTTAATATTTTAACTAAATTTAATTTTAAATTTAATTTAATTAATTTTTTATATTTTTTTACCACGTCAACTTAAAACGACGCCGTTTTTGCATTATTTAGCCACGTCAACGTGCCAAATGGCGTCGTTTTTAGGGCGAATTCGCCGGCCGGAAAAATGCCACGTCGCGTTTTGGCCGGACTTTGGGCGGAGTGGTACTTAAGTGATCCGCTTTTTCTTCAATATGGCACTTAAGATATCTTTTAGTTATGTGCACTTAAGTGTCCATTTGGCCAAAGTTATGACACTTGAAGCATTCTTTTGCCATTCTTATAATTTCAATTGTCTTTTGTTTAATATTATTTCTGTCAAAAGCATAGTTTACAACATCAGCAAGTTCAAAGAATAGTCAGTATCACAATTTAAGATATATTTAACAATTTTATTGTAATGTCTAATCGACATCTCGTGCTCCTTTTAATTTAATATCAATTTTCTCATAGAGACGTCAAAATACAAGGCTGCTGATATTTCACTGTTGTGACATAAATGTTTATATAACAAATAAGATATCATAAAGTAAGTAAAACAAATATTGACAAAAAATCATGATACAATCAAATTAAAATTTACAAAATAGGAAAAAATAATTAACTTGAAGTATTGATAGGTAAAACATATATTAACAACCAATCGTTGGTAACAAAATTTTCATTAAAAAAGAAAGGAACATGCGAATTTTCTTTCCTTAAAATCAATCAAGGAAATTTTATATGTGCACTTTGGGGGAAAATTTGCAAAATTCTTTGAAAATACAATTCAAATATTGCATTTTTTGGCAAAATATCCAACAATTCTTTTTGTGATACATTGTCAATACTTTGTGATGGATAATGAGATATCCATCAATTCTTGCCAGAAGAAAAAAAGATAAACGTCAAGTGATTAGCAAAAATATAAGGAAGACTTTCCATAAAACAGGAAACTGAAATACATGAAATTGGAAAATAATCTTGTAACAATCACATTCAACTAGAAATATATGAAATTGGAAAATGATCTCGTAAAAATTCACACCCAACTCTCTATGAATATATATAAGCAAATAGAGAAGGGAAAAGAAACCATTTTGCTGTCAAGAGGATTTTCCATGAATGAAGAGAGGGAAATAGTTCTTACTTTATGCTTCTTTGTTGCATTGATTTATAACATTTTTTGCTTGAAACACCAAGTTGATGGCACAACTTTATGTCTCTTGTTTCTTTTAATCGGAGGATAAATTCACATGATGGTGGACCCACTTAAGTAAAACTTCAAAGTAAAACTCCACGTAAAGTCTAGCGGAGAATTTAATTCATGTGAATTTTGTTAAAACTTTTTGCATCTTATTTTTATTGCGAAAATTCACGTCACCAATGACATTAATAATATACTAATTATAATTTTAAACCCATGTAATGCACGGGCATCTTGCGAGTATAATTAAACAAAATGTGATAGCTAAATGAACTCAGTTAGACACTTGTGTCTATTTTGGTTAGTACTTTTTTCTACAATTATGCAAATTTTTTGTCCTAGGGTCCTTACAGGTTATTTGGCAGTATTTTTATTTTTCTTTTTTTATATCCAAAGAGACTGAACTATAGTCTATATCAAAATCCTATCCTAATATCGTCAACCCTAACTAAATATCGTGGCTGCTCCACGCATTGGGCCAAAGTAGTTTCACTAGCTATGGATAAGCTGCGGAGTAGAACAGTTTTGGGCCCAATCCTTACATAAGGCCTAATTTATTACCCAGCCCAAGTTAGTTTATTGAACGTTGTTACAGTCCCTATGATTTGGATCCTATGATTTTCTTCAAGGCGACAAAGCTTCTTATATATAAATATTAAATCTTTTGCAGTAGTTACAAGTTTCTAGATTGCAGTTTTATCCTCAGAAATAGAGTTTCTGCTTTATATATGATAGAGCTTATTGTGATGGTTTGCTACATATAAGTAGCATTTTGAGAGGAGCATTGCTTCTTAAATACCTTGAACTTCCTTTGATATGGCAAAGCTTAGTGACAAAGGTTACAAACCACTCGTTGAAAGGATAACTAGAAGAGTGTTAAGCATTTGACTTTTACTGGCAGACTACAACTCATCAAATCAATTATGCGTAGCTTCATCGTTTCTTTGAGCCAAATTTTTGTGTTGCCAAAGAAAAAGTTGAAGCCAGTGGAAAGTAAGCGCATGGCTAATCTTTAAAGAGGCAAGCCTGACGACACCACGGGAGTGAGAGCGGCTTGGAAAGATGTATGCCTTCTTAAATGCAAAGGGGGTTAGACAATTACGTGCGTACAATTGCCTTCAGAGATTGATTATGAGAGCTGGCTTCATTTGGAATGCTTGGGTGTAGGTTTATTCGTTAAAGGACTAGAGAATTTGGACTGTTAAAAAGTATGCTGCTCACATTCAAATTGACTCTTCTTGCGTTTGGTGGAAGCATTTGAATGTGAGCAGCGTGCTTAAGCCTCATGTCAAATAGATCACTGGGAAGTGCAAAACATTTTCGAGAACTCTACTAAAGTTTTGCTTGAAATGGGGCTATCTACTTTATTTAGACTGAAAGGTAACCTTGTGCTTCATGATGGTCTTTTCCCTTCTGCTAATTGAGTGATTGGTTTTATGACGTTTGTTGTCAGAACTCAAGTGAAACATTTTATCTTCAAGCATAAGCTCATATTATCCATTGAATACCAGAGATTCTGCAGCCATTGGGGCATTCTCGTGCTGCTGCTGTCTAATATGCAATGAGATGGTTGCTGGGCTTGAGTTGATTGTGCTAGATGTAGTGTAGCCTTTGTAAGTTGATGGTGATTCTTATTTGTCAGCCCACGGACAAATTTGTTTCTAAACGATCCCTTTGTGACGGCAGTGACATCGACGAGTGGAAAATTGTCATTTTGCTCAATCGACACGTTGTCTTACACTTTTTCTAGTCGCCTTTTGAATAGAGGTAAATTAAGAAAAAGAGGACCCAAAGGAAAAGATGGCACCTGAAGCCGAAAGGACACAGATATGGTCCACCAAGTGTAGTGGATTTCAAGCTGTAATGCTTTCATAAACGTCAAAAAAATAGGAAGGGCTTGTCATGTGTTTGCATTTTGTTTCGTTTGATTTAATCTTGTCTTAGACACTTTTTTACATGCAACATAAGAAATTTTCACAACATGTAAATATTGATATGTAATTTACATATAATTTGTTCACAATAATGTTTATATTTGAATAACATTTTATGTTTTAAAAGGAAAGCAAAAAATCGTTTTTGCTTTTTAAAAAGCACAAATGAACAAATCTTAAGAAAACTCGAGTAACTTTGATCTTCATGATTGTCCTCTTTCTTTCTATTTTATTATGTGTCATTTGTGGGGTAGAGAGGAGCTTAAAGGTGGACCGACATCATCACAAACCTCCAATCCTTCCTACTTCCCTTGACAGTAATTAGACATATTACTTTACAATAAAGTAGAAAAAAATTATTCATCTAATTCTTTTTTGGTCAAATAATCATCTAATTTAATATAACATAGTTTTTCTGGTCTATACATCAACGTCAACTTGCCTTAGTATTAAATTGTATGTAATCTTTTACATATCTGGTGGATTGTTAGGATTTAGGACTACAATTAAATTGGGACGAAAGTGGCAGAAACTAATAATAATAAGTCAAACATATAAATGGTATGCATGCATCTTGACAAAAAGAAACGTGACCGAGCAAATTAGTAAGACATCTGAATCAGATGTTGGCCTTGGTTATGGTGTTAAAGATTATCATAAATTTCAAAAGTTAGGCGAATTGAAGTTGATATATTAATAGTAGTGCGGATGCATCTTGACAAAAGAACCGTAAAGTGCCTTTTTCTTTTCTTTTTTTCTTTTCTTTTCTTTTCTTTTCTAATTTCAAGCATAAAGTGAACCGGCTGGGTTATATAAAGGTTTTGTTATATTGATCAAGAAGATTTGTAAGACATCCGCATCTAATGTGGGTCTTGGCTGTGAAATTGTGTAAGGACAATGATTGATGTGTAAAAGGTTACAGGTAAAGCAAGAAGATTTGCTTTATGAAAAAAATTTGCTTTCTGGACCAAGAAGATTAGGAAGACATCCCCATCTATAAGTTTTGGTTACATTCATGTGTAAAAGTTACATTATATAAAAAATTTGCTTTATTGATCAAGAAGATTTGGAAGACAACCCAATCTATTGTGGGCCTTGGCTGTGACATTGTATAAGGAGAATGATTCATGTGTAAAAGGTTATAAGTAAAGCAAGAAGATTTGCTCTATAAAAAAATTTTGCTTTCTTGACCAAGAAGATTAGGAAGACATCCCAATCTATAAGTTTTGGTTACATTCATGTGTAAAAGGTTACATTTACATTATATAAAAATTTTGCTTTGTTGATCAAGAAGATTTGGAAGACAACTGCATCTAATGTGGGCCTTGGTTGTGAAATTGCATTATGAGAATGATGCATGTGTAAAAGGTTACATCCAATTTGATAATAAAGCAAGATGTTGACATATTGTTCTACTATGTAAAGGATTATATCCAACTTAAGTAAAGGCAAGTTGATGTTGATATATTGTTTTGGTATGTAAAAGAATAAATGAGATGATTAAGTTTCTTTTCCAATTTTATTATAAAGTAACATATACAACATAAGTATGTGCGGGTTCAAGCATTAATGACTTGGGAGGTTTGGCAATCGGTTGTTGTCAATTAAACATTTTTTATAATGTTATTGTACACGTAATATCATTAGTTATATTCAAAGTTGTCATTTTTGTTATTTAGATGATAAGAATCAACATAGAATAATTACTTTTTTATATGAAACGTTACTAATTATGTAAACAAGTTAGTAATTATTCATAGATTGATAAAAAAGCTCATGATCATATCAAAAATTATTAGTTATGTGCACAATTACAAGTAACAACAATTTATTTAAGAAATCCTAGTAGAGCAAGGAGGGTTAGAAAGAGACAGAATAACGTATAATTAAATTGGCATCCATAGAAATGTTGTAATACCATTAATGCAGAAGGGGAAGTTATGAGGCATAATAGCTAATCATGATTGATTGTGAATAAGGATGTGCAACTTATATTATCCTTATTATGAACCTTATCTTGCCCAATGTTTTGTGAACATTGCATTAACATCTACTTGCCTTATTTATTCAATTAGAAAATAATAACAGATACTAGAAAATATCTAAATGAGAAAAACTAATTGCAAAACTTCATGCATAGATATTAACGATAAGAGCAAATCATGCTACCTATCCCAAGTCATTCTTGCATGAAACAATACTCACTCGAAATAAACCTATAACAAATCCCTAACAATGACATTTGTAAATTTAAGAAATTGTATAAAGGAATAATATATTTATTAAAAATGAAAGGACACCCTGCACGAGAATTCAATGAAATATGCGAAAAGGGTTGTCATGCGTAGAGAAAAATGCATTAAACAATAATCATTAAGACAATTCCTACTATTGGTGGGACGATGGGCGTGTTGCTGATTTGACAAAAGTAGATGTGCAGCGTGCATAATAAATTTCTAGGAGGAAGACTTGTCATACTTCGTATGAAGAAGAAACAATTATCATAAAAAAATTTGCTGTATTTTTTATATGTAAAAAGAATGATAAAAGTTGCTGTAATGTATCGAATTTGAACTTAGAGAGGAAATAAGATAAAAAGCTTGTCCGTAGTCACTAATAAAAAAAAAAGTAAAAATAACTTTTGATTAGACAATGGAGACACGCTGGTAGTATGATTAAATAGGAAATTATTATGGAAGATTTGCTAAAGATTTATATTCTATTTTTGTAATATCTGGTGTAGCTCTTATTATTGACTGGGATTTACTTTTTTTTTTTTTAATTAGCATAATATTTGGTGTATCTCTTAGAATTAGCTAGAGATATTAAATAGTTATTTTCTTTCTCTTTTCTATTAAACAATATATTGTATAAATATTGTACTGTCCGTTAAGTAATACAAGTGAATTACAATTCATCATATGATATCAGAGTTTAGAAGTTCTGAGTTTAGATATTAAAAGATCAAACTAATTAGATTTCCTACCTTTTAGTAATAGGTCAAAGATCAAACTAAACATAAGGAAAAATATTAAAATAATTAAAATCATAAATCATACTGTCATTTAAAATTTTAAGATTTAGAACAATTAATACCAAATCTCACAAAAATTCAGCAAAGCTTTGATTATGTGTATTGGATGGAGCTAAATTAGAAGAATAATATGTTAGGTGATAGAAAGGAGCTAGAGTTAACATATCCAAGAGAGAACTTGTTTTGTAGACATTGGTCAAGAAAAATACAAAATTTGAATTAATCAAAAGATTACAAACTAATCAATATGATTGCAATGGGAAATTGAAATGGTAAAAGATTGCGTGCAACTGTACATGCTAGAAAAAGTGTTGGGTATATGCGTCAATTTGCTCTCGCTTGAGAATCATTTTCAACTTTTGGAAAAGCTTAGTATGGGAAGAGACCTTAAGGCAGTTCTCTAATTATATAGAGAATAGGAGAAAAACAAAGAAAAAAATGCGTAAACTTTGATCATAGGAAGCAAATGATTTGGAGAGATTAGAAATGAGCGTGTTTAAGTAAAATAGTAGCAATAATGTCACGTGACAATATGAAGGAGAGTTTTGGATTGGGAGGTCCTTTAACAGATAAAGCACGAATCCAATCGAGAACTATGAGGAAGATGATTAATAAGCATGTCAGTTTGCTTTCTTTTGATCTGCTAAGCAGCCCTTTTTTTATACAGGCAAGGAACTTTCTACTCCTAGGGTTCTTCCATGTTGAATTACACGAAATAAGTCATCTGGCAAAAAAATTCCATTTTTTCTTTTAATCAAGGAAGTCTTAGCTATATTAGAACCCTATCTTAATATCAACGATCCTAACTAATTACAGCCTTGCGTTGGGTCGGAGGAGTTTTAGTAGCTATGGGTAAGTTACAGAGTAGAGCTAAGGTGTTCAATGGATAGTCTCGGCCTGGCTTGGCTCCTACTTTGGGTGTAATTTGTTACGCAAATCAAGTTAAATTATTTGAGCTTTGTTGTGATCTTATAATCTTCTTCAAAGGTGACAAGGCTTCTTATCTTTAAATTTTAAATTCTTTCACCAGTTTCAACAAATTTCTAAGTTGAAGCTTAATCCTTGAAGATGAATAAGCTTATTCAGGTAATTTCCTACAAATAAGTGGCATTATAAGAGGTGCATTGCCTATTATATACCTATAAATTCTTTTAATATCTGGCAAAGCTTAGTGAAAAAGATGGCAAACCACTTGTTGAGAGGTTAACCCTAAGAATATTAAGTAATTCCGTGGAAATTAACTTGCTCCTGAAAATGCCTCCAAAGATTGGTAACGAGAACTAGCTTCATTTGGATTGTTTTGGTTCAGCTTTATCAGTTAAAAGGACCAAAGTATCTGGTTTGTTGAATCTAAGAGTGACTCTACCTACATTTGGTGGGTGCTTTTGAATGTGAGTGAGCAAGATACTTAAGCCTCATATCAAACATATTACTGAGAACCATAAATATTCTAACTCTCCTTACGATTAGATTAGATTTATATCCTAGCCTAAAAAGTGAAAATATATAATTGGAAAGGCAAATAGAGGCCTAAAACATTTGAATTTAGGACCTCATACTTTAATACCATGTGAAATATTTGTAGGACTATTATTAATTATTCTAAAAGTTTAAGTTATTAAATGATTGCATGGTTAATTATTTAGATATTCTGACATTCTTGTTGAAATCTAAACAAGGTTATGTGATTTAATCTTGCCATGCTTTAATGCCATTTCCTGATGCTTGGGAATAGAAATAGGAGGTCCAGGTTGCTATGGCAGACTTATTTGGTTTAATCCTAATGTTCCTAAGTTTGGATTAATATTCTGAACAAGCTGGTCAGTATTGATAGACAACCAATGTTGTCATACAAGCTACACTTGTTATTTCGGCGACACTTAATTTTAAATCTAGGTATCACCTTTTGTTTGACTACTCTTTCTACAAGACAAGACATGGTTTTGAGACACGGCCTTTCTTTGTGATGCTGACGGAGCTATTGAATGTGGGGACATTGAATTTCAGTGGGCTTTACAACACCTCAAAAGAAAAACTTTTTCGAAAACTCTCTTGGAGCTTTGCATGGAATAGGATTATCTACATTATTTAGACTGAAAGGAACTCTGGGTTTCATGATGGTCCTTCCCTTTTGTTGATCGAGTGATTAGTTTTATATGGTCCTTCCCCTCTACTAATTGAGTGATTAGTTTTATTATAGTTGCTGTTAGAACTCAAATATAACATTTTATGACCAAGCATGAACTGATATTATCTACTGAATACGAGAGATTGTACAGTTCCTGTGCTGCTGCTGGGGTCTAAGCTGCAACAAGATGGTTGGTTGGCTTGAGTGATTGTACTAGGTGGCGTGTAGCCTTGTAAGCAAGGAAGCACGTACACATTGCCCATGCCTCCATGTTGTTTCGCCCATGCCTCCATGTTGTTTCCGACACGTGTCGGAGCGTGTCGGACACGTCAACACGCGGTCGATACACTCGGACACGCGGTCATCGCGTGTCGGACAACACCTGGGCAAACATGTTTGGACACACGTGCCCGGAAGATGAATGGTGGAGGCGATGGCGAGGGATCACAGATTAGGCTGCGAGAGACTGTGAGCCCGCGATGGCGAGAGACGGAAGAGGAGAGGAAGGCGGCCGTGCGGCGAGCGGTGAAGGCGTCCTGCCCGATGGCGCCGGCGCCGGGGAACTCGTCCATGATCCGGTCCTTCCCGCCGTCCTTCTTCGCCGGTGGGGCGGGCGCGGCGGCGGAGGTGGCGTACTCGGCGGCGCGGGTGAGGAGGTACCCGAGGGGGAGGGGCGGTGGGGGGAGTGGATCGAGGAGTTCTTGGGGCTCGGGAAGTGAGATCGGTGGCTGGATCTCTGAGCGGAGGAGCCTGCGTGAAGCCATGGCTGAGGCTTCAGGGAGGAGAGAGAAAGAGTTTTAGAGAGAGAGAGATGCTAGGGTTAGTGGAGGCTCCGTTTGGTACGTGCTTTAACTACAGAGCTTCAGCTGTGCGTGGGGAGCGAAGGTTCTGAAGATCGTCTACGGCCGATCTCACCGTAGCTACTCTGCGAAGTGGCTCCGCAGCCTTACACGTGGCGGCAGATCTGGCTTAATGCGGGGAGAATCGGCGGTGGGGAGGCTCTTTACATAAAAATATGTTTTTCGAATTTTCAATGACTTGATTTATTAATATTATTAGTGTAAATTCATTCTAGGCATTTTTTAATTAATTATTTATTTATGAATTTGAATCAAATTAATTTAAAAAAATATTTATTTAATATATAATATGTCTCAACGTATCAAAATTTTCTATTTTTAATAAATGACATATCGACGTGTCGTATCGTATCGTGTCACATATCGATGCTACTTAGCTTATAAGTGGACAGTAATTTTAATTTGTCTACCGACTAGATTGAAAAGGTGTGGTTTTGCTTCTCCAACACATCATCTCACACTTTTTTTGGTTGGCTTTTGGAAAAAGGAAAAGGGTAAAAGACGACATCAAATCAAAGGATAATGATATGATCCACCTGTGGTGGATTTCGAGCTCTCCACTTTCATAGACACCAACAAAACCTTATCCCTTTAATTTAATTAATCTTAATATGAAATCAGTTTTATAATTTTTTTGCCTGAAACATGTAAAATTTTCACAAACGTAGTCTATCATCGTCTTTTTTTTATTTAAATAATATTTTAAATTTTAACAGAAAAGTTCACAATTTTTTTTTTGCATTTTGAAAAACGCAAACAAATGAGTGCGAAAAAAATTCAGCTATCCTGCGTTATTTGTGAAACCAAAACTCTACATACATACAAACATACATACATGATACATATCTATCAATGATAGGAAAGTCCGGTAGAGTGAAGTTTAATGATTGAGTCACATTATCACAAAACTATATCCTTTCTCACCTCTCCTATATTAGTTAGATATATTACGTTAAAATAAAATAGAATAAAACTCAATCTAGGGAAAAAGCCATTAGAAACTCTAAATTATGCCTATCAAAACACATTTATTATTAAAAAAAAATTGTGACATAAAAATTTTTATACTTATGTGACTCATTGACCCCATCTAGATTCTAAATCAACCCACATGGACAATGGAAGGTAAACAATGTTGTCAACCTGGCTTGAGTGAAATGAAAAATGAAGTTATTTTGGTTAGAAAATCATCAAAGGTAGTCATAGTGGGTATCACATTGGTATACTTAGGATTTTGATATCACAAAAAAAAGTTTAGAGCAATGCGTCATAATGGATATAATTTATAATTTTTTATATCACATAAAAGTTCTAAGTAAATGTGTCATAATGAATATAATTTAGATTTTTTAGTGGTTTTGTCATTTTTCTTGTTTAAACGCACAGAGGCACCAATGAAGTGGAATGTTTTACTATTAGTATCTATCGTTTTAAGGGTTAACAACATGAAAAAAAAAAAATCTCAAATTCGTACATATAAGATAAATTAACTTCAAACTAATTTTTTAACTGCAAAAAATTCAAACTACCTTTGACATTAAATAGAGCTAAATTAGAAAAATAATTTGTTGGAGGATTGAAATAAGAGTCTGACTCAAAAGATAAAGACAAATGACTTGTCTTATTGTAATTGTTAAAAAAGCTATAATGAACTAAAGGATATTCCAAACTAATTGATATGATTGCAATAGGTAGCTGAAATAGTATGTGATTTTGTACAAATTATATATGCTAGAAAAAACTAGGGTATGCCGGCGGTTTTGTGCCTATATAGGATTTCTTTTGATATTTATGAAAAAGGAGTGATGTGCATAAAATGCCAAAATATTGAAATTTTTCATTACACAAATGTGCAAGTTTTGGTATTCCATTGGAGAGAGATCTTTGAAGCAGTTTTGTTTATAGTTCAGAGAATATGAAAAAATAAAGGAATAAAGAAATAATGTCGAAGCATTTTATGCATAGGAAGCAAATAATTTGAGAGATTAGCAAGGAGAGAGAACTTCCTTAAAATAATATCAATAATTTGAGAGGTTTAGTGCTGGAAATGGAATGTTAACAAATCTATTGTTATCTATGCACATAAAACTTTCTATTTTAACAGAAATAATTTCTGTCCTAACATGTATTGCATATATATCAATATGTCCATACATATATAAATTACTGGTTAATCGCATCTCATGTTTTACGGTAACCAAACGAAAGCAAACTAATATGCCTTAGGCTTTTTTGTTACCAACTATGTCATACCTCAAAATCCATCCCAAGAAATTAGATATTGACCTCCATCATTAAAAAAAAAAAAAAAATTCACAATGAAGCGTGGGGAAAAAAATTAAGTTATTTGTCCTTGGAGATGCAATTTGCTTTCACAACTTGGTGCTACTCTCCTTTGCTTTCGGGCATCGGAAACTGTCAAATAACACCAATCTACGAAATAAATATCAATGTCAGTGAGTCCCAAATGCATTATTGAGTTAAGCTTCATCTTCTATTATGTGTGACAGATGAAAAATGCTACTTTCCACACAAAATTGCTCTTCATGTCCTGAGAAGTATATGGACTTGAAAACACCGGACTAATTATCTTATAATCCACGGAGAGAGAGAGAGAACAAAAATGGCGAAAACTGTCATTGGGATCATTGTTGAAGAGATCATTGCTAAGCTAATGTATATAATGAGAAAGTAAGATAGAATAGAGCTTGATAAGATAGAATAGAGCTTGATGGTTGAGCTATATCATTACAAAAGATTAGAGCTTCATGGTTGAGTTATATCATTACAACTCCATTCATTCCCACTTTCCTTAACATTAATTAGACATATTACTTCACAATTTTTTTTTTCAATATATACATAAAGACATAGGTTTTGCAATTGGCATTTGTCATTCAAATATTGTTTATTATTTACTATTATTGTGCACTTATATTATCTTTAAGGAGTTCTTTTACAATTAATGAGGTGGGTGCTTATATTAAGTTTTATGTGATAAGTGAGCTGGCCGGACATTAATGAGTGACAATAGACGTATTAATATTTGGCTTTTACTATCTAGAGTTCCAAAAGCTATCTTCAAAATACAAAGGAGGAAGGCGGAGACGGAAGTGGCACGCAAACCCAAAAAGATATTTAAAAAAATGAGAATAACAAAGTGATGTTAATAGGTGACCATGGTGGAGAGTTAAGTTGCTTTCTGGCAATGTCAGTCACGTACCGATACGACTTCGTGCACGTGAGCCCCACTCTGTACTTGTCATGTCTTATATTTGTACATAGTTGTCCACTCCATATTCATCTCATACCGACAAAATCTCCACCCCATTTTTAGAAACTACATTTATAATACAAAAAATTTAATTGAAAGATAATAGTTAAGCCTCGTCATTACAAAACTCCATTTCTTTCCGCTTTTCACAAAATTGATTAAATATATTACTTTATAATAAAGTAGTAAGAATTTAATTGTCTCGTTTAATCTAATAGAATGTTCCTAAGTTTTATTATGTATTGTTATTGTACATTTATGTTATCCTTATCAGGATTTTTGTACAATGATTGAGGTAGGGTGCCTATATTACTTTTTATGGTTGCCTTCGGAGAAAGAAGTCAGGAAAAAAGGAAAAAAAGGAAAAAGAAAAAATTAGAACCCATCGAATCGCAGGATGATGATACCACCCACAGTGAGTTTCAACCTTTGCGCAGTCACCAACCTCAACAAAATATCTAAGGATTTTGTTGATATATATATATAATCTAATCTCACCTTGAACAAGTTTTTACATTTTTTTTTTTTTTTTTTTTTGTCTTGAATTTTCACAACCGTTTATATTGATGGTAATTTATGCATAGTTTTTTCAAAATCTTTTAATAATTAAATGACATTTCAAAATCTTCCAAACTCAACTACTCTGATTATCATGATTACCTTATTTTGTTTTATTTTACTATATATATTTATATATCTATGGATAATGAGAAAGGAAGACATATGGAGCTTAATGGTTGAGCTATATCTTTACCAAACTCTATTCCTTTCCATTTTTCTTTACATTAATTAGAAACTTTCTTTATTTCCATTTCTAGAAACTGAACAAGCCTCCATCCCGGGACGGTTCCCTTGCAGCTCTAAACATTGCCTCAAAATAAAAGAGAACAAACTTAATCATCGCATTTTATCTGAGACGATGTTTTTTAGATGAATACTTCAACATCAACTTACCTCGTTTATTATATACACACATGGGTTTTGTAATTCGTATATGTCATTTAAACATTTTTTACTATCTATTATTGTCGTACAATTTTATTAATTTTTAAGAGGATTTTTATTGAGGTGGGGTTCCTACATTATGTTTTATGAAATGAGTGAGGTAGTTGACCATAACGAGTGACAATTAACTTATTAGTATTTGGCTTTCAATATTGGGAGTTCCAAAAGCGCCTGGTCTCTCTATTTAGATAGAGCAGAGAGCTGACTTTAAAAGGCCTACAGGAAACAGAGGGGAGAACCCTCCTGGGGAGAGTGACCCCTTATGCCCCTGCTCCTAAATGATAGGGGTTGTGGGACGGGACCCGCAACTCAACTGATAGGAGTCGCCCTTCCTTTGCAGGGGCCTCCCAGACCTTAAATTAAGGGGGTATTGACAGCTTCCGCGCCAAGAAAAATATAGTGGCTAAGATAATATCTCATAAGATTTTGGACCTAAGCAGGTCCTTAAACTATTTAATTGAGGTAAAGGCGGGAGAACCGCCCTGGGGTAGTTGACCTCGTATTTGCCTCCCTAGCTTCTTAGTCAGCTAGTAAAATATAGATTGTGAATTAGGGGGCTCATGGGTGGTGAAGGTAAACACCACGTCTGAGTAATTAGGCTACTTCTGGGCTGCATACCGATCATAGGGCTCGCCTGGGGTGACATAGGGTGGGTGAAATACCAACCGCTTTGTTAGCTACCTTAAATGGTAAAGTTTCTCAACCAACTGCTAACAAAGTACCCTTGGTTGAGAAACTGGAAGAAAACAGCTGTGGCACGGAACCTTAACAAAAAAAAAGGAAAAAGCTATGGTTAATAATTAATATGGTCGAATTCAGTTGCTTTTTGGCCACGTGAGTCACGTGGCATTTTGTAACCTCATGCTGCAGATTGCAGCACGGCTTCATACATGTGGACCAGTGAAGAGTCTCACCGTACTCGTCCTATCTGTCTCTGTATCGTGTAAACTTTTTGGTTTTTTTTTTTAATTAATTTGAGTAGTTGATTTATACAAATTGTTGTTTCTTTTACTTAGATACTCTACATAATAATAATGACACGTGAAAAGTAAGAGTTTAGCAAAAGCATACATAAAATTATAAATAGCCGTGTACAACAGTAGGTGCCGAACTTTATATATATGAAAATTCTGTTAAAGGACCAAAGTATTTGGTCTGTTGAGCCTAAGAGTGACTCTACTTAGATTTGATGAATGCTTTGGAATGTGCACAGCATACTTAAGCCTCATGTCAAAAATATTGCTGAGAAGTGCAAATCTACTTCTTATGGTTTGACGATGGGCATTTTGGAGTGCCCGCTAGGAGTTCATTCTTCAAGAGTTGTGTGATAATGCTGCCTTGAAATGAATGTCAAAGTCACAGACGTTATTTAAGGTCATAATTGGCAATGGACCCCGTTAGATCTGATTTTCCCGTTGAAAATTAAGCAAGCTTACGTGATTAAATCTTGCCATGCTCTAAGGCCATTTGCTGATGTTTGGGAATCTGTCAGAAATAGGAGGTCCAAGTTGCTATGCCATCGACCATTTGGTTTGATCCTAACGTTCGCAAGTTTGGGTTGATACCCTGAACAAGCTGCTTCCTAATGACAGATTTGGCCAATGTTGTGGTGCAAGCTGCACTTGTTATCCAAGTGATGCTTATTTTGAAATCTAGGTGTCACCTTTCCTAGAGTGCTCTTTCTATAAGACAGTTTTAGGATACGTCCTTCTCTGTGATGCTAAAAGAGCTATTGGACATGGGGACATTGAATTTCAGTGGGCTTTCTAACACCTCAAAGGGAAAACTTTTTCAAAAACTCTACTAAAACTTTGCTTGGAATGGGACTATATACTTTATTTAGACTGAAAGGAATTATTGGCTTCATGATGTCCTTACCCTACTACTAATCCGGTGGTTAGTTTTATTATGGTTGGTGTTAGAACCTAAATGTAACATTTTATGATTGAGCATAAGCTGATATTTTCCATTGAACATCAAAGATTGTGCAGCCATTGGGGCATCCCTGTGCCGCTGCTGTTGTCTAAGCTGCAATGAGATGGTTGCTGGGGTTGAGTTGATAGTGCTGGATGTAGTGTAGCGGCCAACTTCTTCTAAATGATCCTTTTGCGATAGTAGTGACATCCGCGAGTGGCAAGTTGTGGTTTCACACAACCAACATGTTGGGCCCATTTGGTTCAGCTTTTGGGGAGTGCATTTGCAAAAATGCAAATATTTTTGGGTGAATGGGGTTTTCCGAAATGCAAATGTCGTTTGGTAAAATTTGCATTGAAAAATAACTTTGGCCAAAATACCATTTGGTGAAATTTGCATTTGTAAAAGACTTTTATTAAATTAAAAAAACAAAATAACTATTTGTATTTTTTTTTGAAGTGCGGCCACCGGACTGCCGGATTTGGCAGTTGGATGGCCGGATCTGGCCCCCAGACAGTCGCTGGGGTCGCGCAATTTAGGCCATCAGTCACCTGGGTCGCGCGACCCAAGCGTTGCTTGAGGTCTGGCAACAGTCGTTAGGGTTGAGCAACCCTCATGCGACGGTCGTCGGTGCGTCACTGGCGCGCACGACCCCCATCGGCCTCCAATCAGCTTCTCCACCGAAGAAGATAAAGATGAACAGTGATGAACAGTACCAGAACTTGCATTCCGAAAATGCAAGTTCCCAATGAACCTCTACCCCTCCATTCCCCCAAAGGCCTTTGAAACCTCTTGAAGATGCAATTGCATCTTTCCAAAATCCTCAAAAAATTTAATCAAACACCACATGCATTTGGCCAAACCCCTTTAGAGCCCCAAAGCCCATTCCAAATGCTGAACCAAACAGGGCGTTATCTTACACTTTTTCCTAGTCACCTTTTGGAAAAAAAACAAATTAAAGAAAAAAGGACCACGGGAAAAGATGACATCTCTGACAGAGACACGGCGATATGGTCCACCAGTTTTATGGGATTTGAAGGTGGACGCTTTCGTAAAACATCAACAAAGAGCAAAGGCTTGTCACGATAGACTCGTACATTTTGTTTTATTGAAGTTCACCTTGTCTCAGATGCATTTTTTTTTTTTTTTGCCTGAAACATAGGAGATTTTCACAAAACATAGATATTTAATTTACGTCTAAAAGATTAATGAGAATATTTAGTTGTTTTCTACTTTATTGTACATATATATAGATGTGCGTGTGTATATGCGGGATTTTGAGCATTGATGACGTAAGAATTTTTGCATATAGTGTGTGCAATTTAAATATTTTCTACTATCTGTTATTTATTGCATACTTACATTGACTTAAGAGGGATCCTGTACAAAACTTAGGTAGGGTGCACATATTATTTTTTATATAATAAATTGGTGATTGGCCATCAATGAGGGATAACTAACAAAATCAATATTTGAATCTCTCCTATAATTCGTAAAAGGTCCATCCTAATCTAATGTAATATAAATAGGATGAGGTTTGATAATGTATGCACTATTCTAAATTACTTCAATTTTTTACATGTGTCGAATGATTGGCTTTTCACTTCATGGCGGTCTATTTTAAAGATAATATATCTCATGAGGAGGCTTTTGTACAATAATAAAGGTTAGATGCTTGTAAAGAGGGTTTTGTACGATGTCATACTCGCTAGTCACTATTAATGAGATTCAATTAAAGTCAGTATTTTAACTTGAAATATTGACATGCTCTAGAGGAGATTCACTCTTGATATCCTTTACCTTTGCGGAAGGGTTAGCATTACACAGAAGTAACATCGCGGGTGCGGTGAAATGGTGAGGTTGTTGGAGGAGGAGCATGCAACTCTAGTGCATTCAGATGCTAGGTGGTAGGTAAGGAATAGCAAGTCACTTATCGGAGAGTTTTTTCGGTGGTTCGCTACAATGTCAACACTAATGCTAAGGTCTAGACTTTTTTTTTTTTTTTGGATCGATAAGGTCTAGACGTTCAGAAGTCATAATAGATCCCTTTTGATGACTAAATTGATTGGGGTATTTATAGTGAGAGGATCAATCCTGACAAAATATCGCCGTTGCTCCATGCGTAGCCAGAGGAGTTTCAAGTACATTTGAGGTAAGCTACGGAGTAGAGGCGATTAATGGACAGTCTCAAGTTCAGTTCGGCCCTTACATTGGGTCTAGTTTATTACTTTGATCAAGCCAATTTATTTGAGCTTTATCGTGATCTTATGATTTTCGTTAAAGGTGGTATGACTTTCTATATCGAAATATAATTTGTTATTTCATAATATATTTTTGAAAACTCTACTAGGGGTTTGTTGTGAGAGGAGCTATCTACTTTATTTAGACTAAAAGGTACTCTCTGCTTTATGATGGTCCTTCCCCTTCTGATAATCAAGTGACTAGTTTCATATCAGTTAATCCTCCTTGATCTTTCACTTGTTATGATATGGCTCAAATTAACCGTAATATTTCAAAATTAAATAAAAATATCCTTTTTGCATCACTCAAGATCACTCATCTCCAAGCGAAATGAAGAATTCTCGGTGAAACTATTAACATGTTTTATTCGGATCTAAAGATATTACTTATACGGTGTAAACATGGCCCTCAAGATTTACATTTTTAGGTTATTTAGCCTTCTCCAAATTGGGCACATAAAAACATATGACATGTCCAAATTCGAATTATAAATGAAATTCGAAAGAGAAGATTGGCGAACTTCAGGAGCCGTTTTACCATTCCTTTTATTAAAATCTGAAGTTATAAAACATCCTTGTCAGCTTGCTTTTATGAGCCCGCCTTACATTGGTACTTCAGTACTGATTTTTTTTTTCCTCGTTGCACACAAAAGATTTCATACTATTTCATTCAAAATGGTACTTCATAATCTTTCTCTTCTTCTTTTTTTTGTTAGGCCAAAAGCAAAGATTCATGAACATAACTTTTTTTACCATGTGAAGTTAGATGTTAAAGTTTCCCAGACAGCTATAATAATCTTATATGTTCTCAAGATCAAATCCCGCCAAGTTGATACTTGATGTTACAGCTAAGCAATATGGGCATGTTAAGTGCAATGTTTTCCGAGGAAAGCGTGTGATGAAACAGTTTCTTTTTTTTTGGACAGAGTGATGAAACAGTTTCGGGCATTGACAAAGGGGAGGTTTTGCCATTAGTGTTCGTCATTTAGATAGTTTCTATTTTTCTATTATTATTTTACACTTCCATTATCTTAAGAGAGTTTTTGTCCAATAGTTAACGTATGGTGCCGGTATGACATTTTATTTTTTTAAATGAGGAGATTGGCCATTAATCAGGGACAATTTACAAATCAACATTTAATTATTAGTATATAGTATGTAAAATCTCCATTCTAATATTATCTAATATAAATAATATTAGGTTTAAAGATTGATGCGATATTAAATGAATGCAATTGTCTAATCGTATTGTGTGATTGGCTTTTCATTTCATACAATGGCCATTCTAATTTATTTAGACGAAAGGAACTTTGAGCTTTATGATGGTCCTTCCCTTCGGCTAATCATGTGTATACCTTATAGATGTAACATTTTTATTAGGCGTGAGCAACCCGGTCGATTCAATCCAGACCCGAACTGAACTCGCCCACTTCTAACGCTGGTTCGCACGAGAACCAGTCAGCTCTCATGTAAAAATTCTGGGAACCAGCCTTTGGAAGAACTCGTTTGGAACAGTTCAAAACAATGCTAAATCTCGTATATTTAAGACCCTTGCTCCTTTCTTTTAGTTCTCATTCCCATTGCCAGCGTCTCTCCTAGACTCTCTAGTCTCTCGAGTTTCCCTGCGGTGCCTTGATCTCTCTCTTCCTGGAGTCTTGCCTACGCCGTGTTATCTCATCTCTCTCTCTCTCTCTCTCTTAGTCTTGCCGACACCGTCTCCTGTCCTCTCTTGATCTCACCAGTAGTGGCCTCACCTTTGTTGGTCGGCGGTCGTTCGGCCCACTCTTAGCCAGGTTCGTTCTTTCTTGTAGCAACTAACCAGAGAACTTTTCTGAAGACGAATAGCCTGAGCATGGTACTACGCGTTTTCGTTTTTCTTGGCAAAATTCCAAGAAAGCAAGGAAAAATAGGAAATTTGAAGCAATACGAATGATAGAATGACAATTACCACCAAAGAACTCTGCTCACTACTGAAATAATTTTGTTTTGGCCATGAACTGCTAAGCCAATAAACTCCTGCAAGTGGGTCTTCACAAAATGAAAAATGAAACATTAAAAAGTAGACTGGTTTGAGGTCGGTTTGGTTCCCGATTGAAAAAACTGGAAACCTACCATGACAGGAAGGTTCGCATTCTCTTTTCAGAACGTACTATCTTGAAACTGATCGCCCATATTCTTTTTTGTTGAGCAATAAGCTGATTTTGTTGACCAAACGCCAGAGATTGTGCAGCCAATGTGTATACCTTGTGCTGCTGCTGTTGTCTAAGCTGCAATCCCCATCAAATAATATTAGATTTAATGATTAATACGATATACTAAATGACTTCAATTGATTAAACGTATTAAATGATTGGCTTTTCATTTCCGGACGATCTACTTTAAAAGTGTATCTCATTACGAGGATTTTGTCGAATAAATGAGGTAGGATGCTTATAAAGAGGGTTTTGTTGCTCCCGATATCACTTAGCTGTGCAGAAAGGTTAGCGTTGCACAGAAATAACACCTTATGCGGGATGAAATAGAAAGGGCGTAAGAGTAGGAGCAGGCAATTCTAGTGTACTCAGATGCAAGGCAGTAGGTGAAAAATGGCAAGTCACGATGTTGGAGAGTTTTCTTTGTCGAGGTTTATAGGAGTGCTGAATTCCAGATATTCAGAAGTGAAAAAAAAAAAAAAAAAAGTCCCATTGAATGCATTGATGGGGTATTGATAGCGAGAGATTAGTCCTAACTACATGTCTTTGTTGCTCCTTGCTCCATACTGTGGGCTAGAGGAAATTCAGTAAATTATGGGGTAAGCTCCAGAGAAGAGCTGATCAATGGACAGTCTCGAGTTCGGCTCAACTCTTACGTTGAGCCTAATTTATTACTCAGATCGAGTTTATTTATTTAAGCTTTCCTGTGTCTCATTATCTTCTTCAAAGGTGAAAAGACTTGTTATCTTTAATTATCATATCTCTTATTTTTTAATATTTTTCTTGAAAACTCTACTGGAGCTTTGGTTGGAATGGGATCATCTACTTTATTTAAATCGAAGGAACCTTGTGCTTCATGGTCCTTTCCCTTCAAATAATTGGGTGATTACTTTTATATAAACTTATTCACCTCAATCTTCCACTTAATAGGAAACGACTCATTGACCGTAACATTTCTAAAGAAAAATTCCTTTTGCATCACTCAAGATCACTTATCTCCAGATGAAACACAGAATGGTTAGAGAAACTATAAATCTTCTATTTGGACTTAGAAATATGAGTAATGGTCTAAACATGGCCCCCCAAGATTTACATTTCTAGGCTATTTAGCCTTCTTCAAATTGGACACAGAAAAACGTATAACATGTCTTAATCTCCAAATCTAAATGGAATTCACAAGAGAAGATTAGCCAATTTCAAGAGCTGTTTTACCATTAATTTAAAGTTGAAAAACATCCTCATAAGCTTGCGTTTATGTGCCCATCACATCAATACCAAAATGTCATATTCTTTTTTGCAAGTAAAAGATTTCATAGTACTTCATTCACAATAATACTTCATCACCTTTTTCTTCTTTTTTTTGTTAGGGCAAAAGTAGAGATTCATGTAACATAAATTTTTGTGAAGTTAGATACTGAAGTTGCCCAGACAGCTACGATAATTTCCTATCTTCTCAAAAACCAAATCCTGTTAATTTTAGAACACCAAAGTTTACTACTAAACATCGGGCATGCTCCCGACCCAAAGAAAACAAATATTAGGCATGCATGTGAACGGGTATCGTTTTCTAAGGAAAGCATGTAACGAAACTGTGAAAATGGGGACCATCAGAAAAATGTTGGGATTATTAAAATTTAGGAAAAAGGAACGACATGCATAAATGTGCGAGTTTTGGTGTTGCCTATTATAGGAAGAGATCTTTAGGGAAAATTTTTATTGATTTAGAAAATAGGAAAAAATTAAGAAATGATGAGATAATATAGAAGCATTTGTCATGGGAAGCAAATAAATTCGAGAGATTCGCAAGAAGATTGAACATCCCTAATCAAACTGCAATGTTTAAGTAAAATAATAGTAATAATGTCACGCGGCAGCATGAAGAAAAGTTTTGAACTGAAAGGTAAAGTGTTCATATCATAATGTTAGTAGATTGATCATGTTACGGGAAAAGTACCAAAAAAGTCCTAAACCTATTGCATTGATACCGATTTAGCTCTAATATTTTCAATTGGACCAATTTAGTCCTAAACCTTTTAATACTGGTACCAATTCAGTCCATCCGGCCAATTTTGGCCGGCCTACGCCGACGTGGACATTGACTGGTAACCGGACGATGACGTGGCAATTTTTATGATTTTTTTCGAATTTTTTATTAATTTTTTCGAATTTTTTATTAATTTTTTCTAATTTTTTATTAATTTTTTCGAATTTTTTATTCATTTTTTATTCATTTTTTTTCTTCTTCATTTTCTTTTTCGGCAGTGGCCGGCAAGCGTCCGGTGAGGCTCGCGGCCACCGGGCGAGGGCCGCGAAGCCCTCGCTTGCCGTCGGTGAGGGTTGCGGCCCTCGCCCGGCCCCTCTCCCAGGACGCCGGCGAGGCGGCTTCGCCCGAACCGGGCGAGGCCGGCCTCGCCCGCGGTTGGCGAGGGGGAGAGAGGGCTCGAGGAAAGAGAAGGCGGCTCGGCGAGCGTCGGGAGCGGAGCTCCAGTCCAAGGCGATGGCGATGGCGCGGGCCAGGATGCCGGCCACGGCGTTCGCGTCCCCCATCGATCCCCCCGATCAAGCAACCACCACCCGCTCTCCTCCAATCCGCAGCGAGAAGAAGGGGAAGTTCTCTCAATTCGATCGGGGCTTTCCGCCGTTTCCGAAGCTTCGCGGGAGATGGTGGGTTCAGCGGAGGCGCTCGAGAGACGAGAGAGGAGGAATGGGTTTTGTGGGTTCACTTCGCCAGGGTGGAGGCGAGGGCTGAGGGCCGCGACCCTTGCCGGCGGCTGGCGAGGGCTTCGCGGCCCTCGCCTCCACCCTGGTGATGGCCGCCATGGCCTCGCCAGCAGCGGGCAAGGCCGCCTTCGCCCGCGGCAAGGCTTGGGCGAGGCTGGCCTCGCCCGGATCTGGCGAAGTCGCCTCGTCGGCGGCTGGGAGAGGCGGGCGAGGGCCGTGACCCTCGCCGGCGGCGGCAGTGAGGGCCGCGGCCCTCGCCCGGTGCCGGCGAGCCTCATCGGAGGCTCGCCGGCCAATGCCAAAAAAGAAAATGAAAATGAAAAAAAAATAATAAAAAAATTTCGAAAAAAAAAATATCATAAAAATTGCCACGTCGCCGTCTCGGTCACCGACCAACGTCCACGTCGACGCCACCGGCCAAAATTGGTTGGATGGACTGAATTGGTACCAATATTAAAAGGTTTATGACTAAATTGGTCCAATTAAAAAGTTTAGGACTGAATTGGTATCAATGCAAAAGGTTTAGGACTTTTTTAGTACTTTTCCCATCATGTTACTAACACAAAACTTTGAATTTTCACGGAAAGAATCTCTATTCTGGTGTATTTTGCAAATGTATGCTGCATATACACTCATTAATAACAGCTCCACCTCATAGTTCCCCGATTAAAGCTAACTTATATTCCCTAGGTTCATAATGTAAGCTCTGATACAAACTTTGTCATACATCAACTCCATCCCAAGAATTTAGAGAATGAGTGGCCATACTTTGGAAAAAAAATAAAGAACGAAGCCTTAAACTAAGAATAGTAATTTTAACAAATATATTAACTAGGCAAAACCTTTCATTGAATGATAACTATAACAAAATCCAGTAAATCATGAATTAACCACAATCTAGAAATTCTTTAACCCTCTCTGAATTGTCTTAGCGTGATTAACGCAATTTTTGTAAATTTTGGAGTCACTATCCAATCAAGCTAAGTCGTGGAATGGTTTTTGAAACTGTTTCGAGATAATCCTTTAAAAAAAAATGAAAAAGGCCAGCTTATTCTGAAAGATTAATATATAGGGAAAGCCAATCTCATCAAGAAATTATGCATCAATAACAACACCTGGATTTAATTCTTAATAACAGCATGCGATTAGGCTTGATTTAGACAAACCAATCGCGGGCCTCAGAGAGTCCCGGATGCATTATTAATTTAGGCTTGCGTGGATGATGAGAATTCCTATCTTCAACAACTTGAGTCAGTCGATAAAGTAAAAAAATTATATTTGCCAGAATTTTCATTTGCCAGTCTTGCGTGAGCATCAACATAAACTTCTTATACTGTACCAATAATTTTTTGATCTACAGAGAGACAAAGAAAGAGAGATACTGAGAACAAAAATGGCGGATGTTGTCATTGGTAGCATTGCCGAAAAGATTGTTGCTATTCTGGGTTCTCAAGCAACAGAAACGGTTGGAAAGTTATGGGCCCTCAAGCATGAACTCAAGGCACTCGAGAACACTGTCTCTACGCTTCGGGCCGTACTCCACCATGCAGAAGAGCAGTACTACCAGAGTTCCCAAGTCAAAGATTGGGTTGCGAAATTGAAAGATGCTTTGTATGATGCAGAGGACGTGCTTGAAGAATTCAACATAGAAGCTCTGCAACCAAAACTAAGGGGCCATAAGAAAATGATGAAGGAGGTAAAGACATTTTTCTCAAGTTCAAACCAGCTTGCTTTTAAACTGAAGATGGGTTACAAAGTAAGAGCAGTGAGGGAGAGCATAGAAGCCATTAAAGCTGATAGGGGATTCTACTTGGAAGAGCGCCTGGTGGATTCGGAAGCAGAGAGAGAGCGGAGGAAGAGAAGAGACACGCATTCGTTTATACCTGAGGGATATATTATTGGCAGAGATGCTGATAAGAAGACTGTCAAAGGATTTTTAATGGATTCAAACATGGAAGAGCCAATTTCCATCCTTCCAATTGTTGGTATTGGTGGGCTTGGAAAAACAGCTCTCGCTCAATCTGTGTATAATGATGAGATGGTCGGTAATTGGTTTGAATTAAAAATGTGGGTTTGTGTCTCTGATGACTTTAACCTGATAAAAATAGTGAAAAATATCATTGCTTGTGCAAAGAATGAAAGACCAAATGAGGATACGATAGAAGAGTTGCAAAAAAAATTGAGACCAGAAATTGATGGAAAGAGATATCTCTTAGTTTTAGATGATATGTGGAATAGAGAACTAGAAACATGGCTGAGCTTGAAAAATTTATTGGGGGGAGGTGCTAGAGGAAGCAAGATCCTTATAACTACACGCCTTGATTCAGTCGCGAAAATCACTGGCACTACTTCACCTCATCGTCTTAAGGACTTATCCGAAAGTGAATCTGTTGATTTATTAATGCAAATGGCTTATCGAAATGAAGAGGAGAGACAAGATTCTGAAATGCTAGCTATCGCCATAGAGATAGTTAGAAAGTGCTATGGAGTTCCATTGGTTATTCGAACTGTTGGGGGTTTACTGTCCTTTAAAGAAAGTAAACACGAATGGTCACAATTCAAAGATAATGAGCTCGCATATGTGTTTCAAAGGGAAGACCACATACAATCAGTTCTTAAACTTAGTTATGACCACCTTCCTTCACATTTGAAACAATGTTTTGCATTATGTTCATTGTTTCCCAAAGATTATGAGTTAAAAAAGCAAACTTTGGTCAATCTTTGGATGGCGGAAGGATTTATCCGGCCATCAAATGGAGGTCAACATTTAGAAGACATTGCTCATGAATATTTTATGGATCTACTTCGGAGCAACTTCTTCCAAGAATTTCAAGAGGTTTTGGGAACTTGCAAGATGCATGATTTGATACATGATCTAGCTTGCTCGGTTGCTGGGACCGAGTGTTGGATGTCATGGGATGATACAAAATCCATACATGAAAGAACTCGTCATATATCTTATGATTCAGCTTTCAATTTCATGAGTGAACTTCCAATCTCACAAGTGAAAGCAAGTGCACTAAGAACATTTTTGTCCGTTACAAGTTATTGGAGATGGGATCCAACGAGTGAAGCAGATCTATGCCAACTCATTCAAAGTTTCAAGAGGTTGCGCATCTTGGATCTATGTGCCGCAAATGTCGAGAAGGTGCCAAGGTCCATTGGTAAGTTGAAGTATCTCACGTATCTCGATCTCTCTCGCAATGGAGCACTCAAGAGCCTTCCTAACTCCATTACGAGGTTGCAGAAGTTGCAAACACTTAATCTTAACAACTGTTCTAGACTGAAAGAATTGCCAAAGGATATAAGGAAGTTAGTCAGCCTTCGAAATCTAGACATAAATGGTTGTTATGAACTTAGTTATATGCCATGTGGACTAGGGCAATTGAGTTCGTTGCATAGGTTAAATTGGTTTATATTGCCCAAAGATAAAGCTCTTGCTAAAAAATATTGTGGACTTGGGGAGCTAAATAGGCTTAATAACATCCGGGGAACACTTTCCATTAAAAATTTGGGAAGCGTGACAGATGCAATAGAAGAATCCCAAACTACGAACCTGAGAGAGAAGCGTTCTCTGAAAGTCTTAGCTCTTTCATGGAAAATTTTTCTTAATATTACTGATGAAGCAATGATTACGAGAGATGAAGCACTATTAAATGGACTGAGGCCGCCCGACAATCTGCAGAAGTTGATTATTAAGGGATATAATGGTGAGAGTTTCCCGAGGTGGATCACCGAGTTGCCCAATTTAATTGAGTTAACATTGAAGATGTGCGAAAGATGTAAACATTTCCCCCAATTTGGCCTTAGTAAGTTGAAGCGTCTCGACATCTTTGATATGAAGTTTCTAGAATATTTGCCTGGGGAGTGTTTGGAAAGTCTCACCTCACTTGAATCTCTTGATATCTGCCGTCTTCCTCGATTAACTTCCCTCTCACTTGGTTTGCGGCATCTATCAAAGCTCGTGGATCTCTCTATTAGGGACTGTGACGAGCTTGATTTATCCAAAGATGAAAGCGGCAACATCATCTTGAATTTCCATGGACTTCAGAGTCTTCGGTCTCTAAAAATCAGTCTTCTTCCCAAACTAGAATCTCTCCCAAAGTGGATTCTACAGCTCCGCAGTCTCGAGCGTCTCTATATTTATTATTGCCCCAATTTTAAGGAATTATCAAAGCAAATCGAGAAATGTGAGGAGCTGGATATTTCCAAAGACAAAAGCAGCAACATCTTAGATTTCCATGGAGGCCTTCAGAGTCTCCGCTTCATGAGAATCGAGGGTCTTTTTAACCTGACATCTCTCCCACAGTGGCTTCTACAGGCCCGCAATCTCGAGCGTCTTGCAATTTGGAATTGCCACGATTTGAAGGATATACCAGAGCAGATCGAGGCCTTTCGATCACTTCAACGGCTCGAAATCATAGAGTGCTACTCGTTGACATCATTCCCTGAAGCAATGCGAAGGCTCACATCCCTTACTCACCTATACATCTATTGTTGCGGAGAATTGGAGGAGAGTTGCACAAGACAAGCAGGCGAGGACTGGGACAAGATCGCTCATATCCCGAACATACGATTTGACTTGACTAGTGGATCGGGCCCTAATTTTCTTCGCCGATGGTATGTGGGGACCTTGTTTCCCAGATGTTTACGTGAATAATTTTTTGAATTGTGTTTCGAATACTTGATTTGATAGAGAGAGAGAGAGAGGGTTTGCAACGTGATTTGTTACGGAGAGAAGACAATGATACTGAGTTAAGCATCGTTAATGCTTTTTGTGGTTTTTGACTTTGAATTGTGGGTGCTTCTAGAGAATTTATCACTCCGTTCTAGCTCCTGAGCAAAGTTGATTGCATCTACTTGGCGTCATATGAATTTGTTTTTGCATATTTTGATTCATTCCTCGATCTGGTTTTGGCTCCTCAAACTAGACTCTTGCAGCTCAAAAAACTATAATGATATGTGGTCGGTGGTTGCTATTTCATATTTTCAATGGCATTTTGGTTTGGATCATCATGCTCTGCATTTGATGAGTGGGGGTCTGTACTTTTAAGTTTGTGTAAAATTGTTCATGGCAATTGTGTTTAAACCTCACTATCTGTGCTTCAAACATGCAAGTTATTCCACTTGAAACTAGTCTTCAAAAAGCGGTTTCATGAGGTTAAGCTTAGGGCAAAGGTGTTGGCAATTGCTAAAGAGACCCTTTCTTTTGAAGTACCTAGCACATTCTTTTATCTTTTCAAAACTAAAATCCCATGCATACTAGAAAGCCGTGTCATGCAAATAGAACTCGTTGTTTGAACTATCTTCCATGAGATTAAGCTCCCCCGTTTTTTGTTTCAGCATATGTGTCTATTACTCATGCTACTTCATTTTTCAAGCTAGGTAGAAATGGCGCAAATTCTGGCACCAACGATGTAATGCCAGATGAGGATCTCAAAGAACTCATTGACCGCCAGTCCCGTGATAGAAACATATGGATTTCTCTCTTGCCAAGCTAGAAGAAGAATGGAAACACCAAGAGCTTTTCTAAGTTCAGGGTGTATACTTTGAAGTCCGAGAACAATACTACTACAGGCTCAAGAGTCTTCTCAACTTGGACGTCACGCCCTACGCTGATATGATAATTGCAAAATACATTTGGTATGCTTTCATGCACTAAAACCTTTAAGCGCGACACACATAAAGATGAACAAGACTAGAACTATTCTGTACTCACCTAAGAATTGCAGGTCGCCCAAAATTGGAGGAGAGGTGCCAAAAAGATGCAGGCAAGGACTAGTACAAGATATCTCATATCATACCCATAAAGTTGATAAAGGTATCTATCGTTGCTACATGATTCAATTGGGGGGGGGGGGCATGGATAGATCACTATAAGGTTTGGACATATCCTTGAATGCAGGTATTTACAGGGTGTGGGAACTTCGCTTCATTCCCATCGTGAGTCATGCTGTAGATATATTGTGCAATCTACTTATTTGATTTCACAAGGAGTGAAATGCCTAAACGGTCTGATGATTCTGCAAAACTCTCATAGATGGAGTGATGAAATGTTTCTCTCAAGAACCATATCTCAACGTGTTCCCAAAGAATCATAGATTCTAGCCTAGATTTGCACGGCAAATCAAGGTATGAATTGCAGCAATGAAATATGTTGCATTTTATCTTTCATATCCTACATGCTACTGATCTATTAATTCTTGAATCAAGCAATCCCTAGACTTGTTGCGCACCCGTCTGGACTTCCAAAGTGAAATTACTATGGATCAAGTGCCAAGGTAGGAAAGTGAAGTGATCTTATTGTTAGCATTTGATAGCAACATTGTGTAAACTAAAAGCTGCAAATGGTTTTGTATTATAGTAGAGTTCCTAGAGTCTCTCACTGAAGAGTTTGAAGGGAAATGCACATTCTTGGTTTGTTGTTCAGCCATTCTAGAAAGGTTCTCAGGTAAATCCTTTGCGCATTTTGAGCACCGTCTTAAGTAATTGAGTAAATTTTTGACATTTAAAAAGGTCTTATGACAGTTGGACTGGGAGTTTACTCTATGACTTCTCCATTTTGATCACTGCAAGGTTGTCCTGCACATTTTGTTTGGTTGACAATTGATGTGTTCTTCATCTCCTTGTGACAACAATGTTTGCAAAAGAAATGCGTTTGTGTGAGGCAGGATTAATGAACGAAGCAATAGTCTTTGTTGCCATTTCTTTTGATAACTAAATCGATCATTGCCAATTTTAAGTCTATGTTGTGGACTTCATGTAGACTCAATTTCTCGTCTTCACTCTTGTCTCAGATTTTTCTTGTTCTATGACTTCAATTGGTCACACTGGTCATGGCTGTTCTCGGTAGTATTACTCTACCATGGCAATATCTGATGGATATTTTCACCAAAGCATTTGGCAAGAGTGATTTGCAATAATGCCAAGTTTTCGAAAGAAAAGACTTCAATGTGATTGCCTTTTGATTGTGAGAGGAAAGATTTAGGTGCACTTTCAAGATTCATAAGTCGATTATCCATTAGATCTAATGATATATCAGAACAACGTCTTTGCTGATTGATCCTTGGTAAGGTAAATTTCATTAATTTCCTAAATTGTTGCACTCTGCAGTCTAACCTTCCTTTGACTATGTAACTGCCCACAGTTTTGGACTTGTTCACAAGTTCTCTTTTGGGAATGAGGCCTGAGAATAACCTTGAAATAGTTCTAAAAGGAAAAGTATAGTTATGCCACTGTTTTGGTTTATTTTTCAAGGAGAATGTGGTAGCGTCCTTAGGGCAATCGATAAGACGCCATTTATGCTTAAAAAATGTAAAGTTTTCCTACTTGAAACTAGTCTTCAAAAAGTGGTTTTCTACTTTTCAGTGCAGGCACTTGCTAAAGAAACCCTTTATTTGATGTACCCAGTTTATTCTTTTATCATTTCAAAATAAAACTCTTATGAATACCGGAAGGCCAAGTCATACAAATAGAGCTTGTTGTTTGAACTCTCTTTCCTGAGATTAAGTTCCCAGGATTTTTGTTTCAGTAGATATGTCTATTACTCACACTGCTTTACCTTTCAAACTAGGTGCAAATGGCGCTGATTTTGGCACCAAAGACATTGCCATATAAGCCCCACAAAGAATTCACCGACTGCCAGTCCCATGACAGCAAACACATGCATTTTTGTCTTGCTAAAACAAAAGAAGAGTGGAAACACCAAGAGCTTTTCTAAGTTCAAGGTGTATGCTATGAAGCCTAAGAACAATACAATTTCAGGCTTGAGAATTTCGTTGACTTGGACATCATGCTCTACACTGATACGATAATTACATAATACATTTGGTATGGTTTAACGCCTAAAACCTTTAAATGCACTGCACAAAAAGATGAACAATACTGGAACTGTTATGTACTGAGTTTATAAGTTCGCATTTTTCTTTGATCTCCATCGGGATAAGTATGTCATATGTTTTATGCACATTCTACAAGTGACACCATTTTTTTTATTTTTTTATTTCTACATTAGCAAATCCCGTTTCAGGTTTTATTGTTAGTTTAACTATGAGACAGGATTGGAGGTTCTGGCATAGATCTACATAGCAAATCAAGGGTATGAATGGCGACAATACAATGTGTAGCGTTTTTATTTTTACACGCTATATGCTACTGATCTATTGATTCCGGAATAATCATTTGATTCCTTGACCTGTTGAGCACCCATATGAACATCCGTATTGAACTTTGATGGATCGAGTATTGGTCAAGCTCCAGGGGGAGGATAGTGAAGTGATCTTATAGTAAGATGACATAAACCCCAAACTGTCTTACTATATTTACCTTCACATCATTCCGTCAAGTTTGTGATATTTTAACAGCACTCAAACAATTTTCAAGGATCCTTTTAGAGATAGCAAAAGTATCTAGGTAATCATCCCCGAAACAAGTATTATGTTGTTGAAAATCGTTCATCCATAAGATCATCTGACATTTCAATTAGTTTACAGAGAATTATTGTTCGTCTATGTGCTATATGTGATTCATGCACACTAGCTGCACAAGCCAATCCCAACAAACAAAAGTGCTGAAATTTTCAGCAATCCAAAGGTTTTCAATGAAGTTTAACGGTAGGAGATCTAGAAACATGAGTTTTCTATTGTGAATTAGAAAGTTTTGAAATGGACAGGTTCATGACTTTCGGTCAAATGGTCACATTAGGGATGGGATTAAGCAAGAAAATACCCTACTGCAAACAAATGCTTAATGGCCATTGGGTTGGCCCGTTGGAGGATATCCAAGACCACGGGTGAGAAATTATTTCACAATGAATTTCCCTAGGCTAAGTTGATGAGAAAATTTGTAATGATACAAGGCTTTATGTCTATATAGGGGCCTTATTATTGTGGTGTTAAGGCTGATAAGTCATTTGGCCAAGACATATTGATGCTCACTACAAGGCTTGCTTATATGCCGGCATCAACATTAGTGGCAACAATGGAGACGTGATGCCGGGCTAGGTAATATATGGCCTCTATCTTACCATTTTTTTTTTTTTTGAAAAGGACAACAAGAAAGGCACAAAACGGTTGCCAGCAACACTAGCTTCCATTGTGCAGTAAGGATTACCAAGTGCGACCAAGCGTGGGAATCGAAGTGGGAGATCATATATTGTGACATCCCAAATTTCTGATTCTGTTTTCAATTAAATGAAACGGACTTTTCATCAATGCGCTTATAGTTCAATTCTCTGAACTGATTACTCACGAGATAACTAGTCTATTGGGTGAAGCCGTTAAGGAATTTAAATGTAATAGGCTTGAGAATCTAACCATGAATCAGCTGCTCGATCATATTAATCTGCAAGGATCATTATGACACTATCAGAATCAAACAGAGATCAGTAATAGGTCGATTCGACTGAGATATGTGATTAGAGCGTGGGTGATTCCACCTGATTGCAATATCCTCGTCGACCGGCACTAAACGGATTCTTTTGTCGTTTTGGATACCCTGTGTCCGTAATTGAAATCTCGAGATTTTTACGACAACCGAGAGTCACCAATGTGTCGAAGATTATGTAGTGGCTTGAAAATAATCAACCACGGGTCAATTGCACTAAAAATTTCGAAAAGCTACCCGGTAGATTAGGACGTGCTCAAATCGCACTAGATTGAAATTAATCGTGATTTTAAACCCGAATTTAGAAATTGAAAGTTATTTCATATCACAATTCATTTTAGGAATGTCAACTTATCTTCAGAAGATTTTTCTCTAAACCGAAATTTTTGGCGGAAAAGCAAAGTAAGGCCGTTTTTGTTCAGGAAAGTCAGAGGGTCGTTTTTTATCGCATCTTTGGACGTCAAATTGGATCAATTAACGGGGAAAAGTCATAAGGGAGACAAGGACACCTAGGCTGATTTGTTTAGGCTTCAATTGGATATATTTGAAGAGAATTGATTATGATTGAAGAGGAATGGAAGGAGAGATGTCCAAAATTCGTATGCCATGGGGCACACAACATTTTGGACACTTTGGCAAGCTTCTTGAGGAAGCTAAGGAGAGGAAAAGGCTGAGGGTGAGGGCCAAGAGTGGTGGGGGCATGAGTGAGGAGAATTGGCCAAGTGTTGAAGGCTAGAGGAGCCATTTGGGGTCCCCCTCTTCAGCAGCCCTTCTTCCACCTTGAAACTTGGCTTTCTCCATTATTGTTGTCCATCTTGAGCTTCAAAGAATCAGAGGAGATTAGCCATCAGCCGCTCAAGACCGTTGCTTGCCCGTCGGACCTCTTTTTCCCCTTGTTTTCTCCTCGTTCCAGTTTCTGTTTCAGCCAACCTTTCACCAAAGATCTAAGTAAAAAGTCGACTTCTCGGTTGAATCAGCAAACAAGCCACCCACCGCCGCGAAGAGGACATCTAGACCGTTTCAACAAGCCTGACCTCGCCCCAAACTGAGTCGCCGAACCGTCTAGCTGCACGCCGCCTATACTGTTTCGTGATTTTCTTTATTTTCTCTCCATTTCAACCCTTCCACCGCTCGTCCCAACCACTAGCACATCCCCCCTTGACCCCGGGAGTCACTAGTTGCCAACCACCCGCTCGTCGGAGCTCCAATCAGCCCGTTTTCGCCATTGAAGTTGCTGGTTTCTTCTCTGCAGTTTAGCCAAGATCAAAAGTAGAAGACAACAAGGTTTTGGAGACTTCGTGGCCCGTTTTCAAGCCCTTTCCGGCCTCCATTAGTGTCGTCGCTTTGGGGTTTATCGACCACGTTGGCGTCGTGGTTGCCATGAACTCACCGGCTCGCAAAAATGGTGAGTTTATCCTCTAAACCTCGCTTAATAAGTTAATTATGCTTAAAGGGTGTTTAGATTAGTCTAAGTAAGTTTAGGTGGTTAGATTAAATTATTTAAATGTTAATTAGATTAGTTGTATGATTAGTTTAGTGGTTGATTAATTAGGGCTAATTGTATGTTTAAATTAGTATAATCTTGTTTAAGCCCTAATTAATTATTTTTAATTAATTAATTATTTCGAATTTTATAAATATTATTTTATTATATTATATTATTATAATATATTATTTAATTATTTAATTTTCGGAATTAAATTTAATTATTTAATATTTTTTGAAAATTTTGTCGGATGGCGGTCGTTAGAATTTCGCACTAATCGCAACAAAGTGTGATCAGTTTGTGCTAATTTACGTTAAATTTAGAAATTGAGTGAAAGTGATAATTGTTCTAAAAGTGTGGAATTGAGTGAAATTGGAGAAGTTTTGGTATTTAACTTAAAAATACCCAGTGTCGGCTTTTGGCACCGTAATTGGTTTGTAGGACCAGTTTGAATCGATTGATTGATTGGATTGAGGAATGGATTGGTTTACATCATGTTGGCTTGTGCGAGCTATTATATATGCTACAGCTTGTGCAAGCTACTATCTATCTACAGCTTGAGCGAGCTATTGTTTGTATATTACAACTTTGGAGAGCATATGTCTCATTGACGAATGATTTGATAGACAATATTAAAAGTTAGATAGTATGATTGAGTTGAATCGTTGGGATTGATTTGATTGGTTGAGTTATGAAATGTACCGACATGCAAGAAGGGACTGAGGCGAGGTAAGTCCTCAATCCTCTTTGTGTGGCTAGAGCGCCCTGGGGCTTATTTTCTTCCTAATCGAGTCTTAGAGGGTAGGACTCACTGAGACGTTGACTCACCCTATTGTGGAATAATATTTTCAAGTCCCTAAATGGAGGACCCGACGCCCTCGGTGCCGAGGGAGACTAAAGAGCTGGCAAATGGATTTGACTAGCTGGTCTTAGGACAGCTTAGTTTTTTAAGACTGATCTTCTATAGATCTTTTGTTAATAGCCTAGTCCTGTAACTGAACTGGTTTGATGTGTATAAAAGTATGTGGTTTGGTTTTAAAAATGTGATCCTGCTTTTCTATCCCAATTGAGTTTTGTCTGGGGATTACTTACCTACTTCCGCATGTGCATTAAAATGAATGGGTCGGCGACGTATCCTAGGAAGTCGCTTTTCTATCGACCACAGTGGGATGTGCGCGTGCTCGAGGTTCGGGGCGTGATATCCCCATTTAAATGGTATCAGAGCAAGTTTGTGAATGAAGTGATAAGGCGCAATGGTTTATGGGATAGTTAGTAGGAATGACTTTGATTTCATGCCGGTGTATGTGATTTCTATTTGATTGGTAAATTGTTTAGTAGGTCACTCAATTCTAATTCAATGTGAATTGGAAGGCAGGTGTTTGTAGAGAACTTGTGTTATGAGTGATCAAGAGTGGCCTCCTAGGAAAAGGACCATGGGTCCATTTACTCGGGGTAGGACGCCAATAAAGGTCGGTACCCGAGGTGGACGTGGTTGAGCGCAAGCTGAGGCTAGCGCTAGTGGAGTAGCACCACCTCCTGTTGGTGCTGGGGTAGCAGCCCCTAGTGATCCCAGGATCGACAGGATCATGCAAATGCTTGAGGCTATGGGAAATCAAATGGATTAGCAAGCTCAGAATCAAGCCGCTGCTATTACAACTGCTGTTGCTGCCGTCGCCGCCGCACCAGTTCCGCGCTTGTTGTTGCACCTACTGAAGTTCCACCTGGGAACGTGGTCGCTGGGAGACCAATTCATAAGTTAGTAGAGCATTTCCCAAAGCTGAACCCGCCGAAGTTCTTTGGTGAAGGAGATCCTAAGGTTGCATCGCTCTAGGTCCAAGGTCTTGATAAAGCTTTTGCACTTCTAATGTGCAATGAAGAGGAGAAAGTGGTTTTGGCTGTGTACCAACTGCAAGGTAACGCCAATATCTAGTGGAGAGCCGCCAAAGAGACAATATTTCCTAAAGATGTGATCTTGGTGTGGGACGCCTTCCTAAGAGCCTTCAATGATTAGTACTTTTCGGGTAGTGCCCGAGAGCAGAAGATGGAGGAATTTCAGTGCTTGTGTCAAGGATCGATGTTTGTTGACTAGCATGGGGTCAAATTTACGGAGCTTTCTCAATATGCTCCAAGATTGATTGCGAATCTGGAAGAAAAAGCTCGAAGGTTCAGGAATGGCCTTCGTCTTGAATTAAAGCAACCTCTACTACTGTTAGTCTAACATAATATCGAGAAGTCTATTGTCGAGCTCAAATGATAGAGAGAGGTTTGAACGAGCAAGTCGCCTCATCTGGATCGAGGTTTAACACAAATCGTGATGGAATCTGGTTCGAGAAAAAGCCCATGACCGGAGGAAAGTATCATGTTCCGCCCAATAGGAAGGGTGGATTTGGGAAGCCAACGCCAAATCAGAATGGCGTGTGTCGCCTCTGCGAAAGGTGACATGGTACAGCCCAATACCATCTTAGGATGGGTAATTGCTACGAGTGTGGCCAGCATGGACACCTAGCTAGAGATTGTCCCAGAAAGCAGAGAGGGCCGCAGCAGTTACCGCTACCACCACTACCATTGGGTCAAAATAGGGGATTCGCACCGCATATAGCACCACAGGGTGGATCAATTAGACCTCCAGCTCAAGGAAGAACGTATGCCATCTTAAGAGGACAGGCGGAGGATGCACTTAATGTGATTACAGGTACGATTTCGTTAGACGACCATGCTGCTTATGCTTTGTTTGACCCTGGCGCCACTCATTCCTTTATAGCTGAGCAGTTTGTTAAGCTGATAGGATTAAGTCCTGAATTGTTGGAGTTAGTGGTTAGCATATCTACACCGTTAAAGGATAATGTGTCAGTTGCATTGGGTTGTTTTGGTTGCAAGTTAGTGATTGGTCAGCGAGTGAGGGAAATAGATCTGATAGTCCTAGCCATGTATGATTTTGATGTGATAATTGACATGGATTGGCTTACCAAGCAACGAGCTAAGATGGACTGTTATGGTAAATCGATTCAGTTTAACCCGTTAAGGAGTGAGAGTTTCGAGTTCACTGGGAGTCGAGGAGGACCCTCTATTACCCTAATCTCGTCACTTGAGGCAACCCGTTTGTTAGACGGGGGTTGTCAAGGTTACTTGGCGACTGTCGTTGATATGACGGTCGAGGAGCTGAAGCTAGAAGATTTATCAGCAGTTCAAGAATTTCCAGATGTGTTTCCTAAAGAGTTGCCAGGTCTACCGCCAGAGAGAGAGATCGAGTTTGTGATTGAGCTAGCACTCAGGACAGAGTCAATCTCTAAGGCTCCTTACCAAATGGCATTGTCTGAATTGAAGGAACTGAAGGTGCAAATGCAAGAATTGCTAGATAAGGGCTTCATACGCCCTAGCGCATCGCCTTGAGGAGCACCAGTTCTATTTGTAAAGAAGAATGATGGTTTATTACGTCTGTGCATCGACTACCGTCAACTAAATCAAGTGACGATCAAGAACAAGTATTCACTCCCAAAGATCGACGACTTGTTTGACCAGCTTCAAGGAGCGTCGATATTTTCAAAAATTGACTTGAGGACAGGGTATCATCAGTTGAGAATCAAGAAAGAAGACATACTGAAGTCAGCGTTTCGTACTCGATATGGCCATTATGAATTTACTGTAATGCCGTTTGGTTTGACGAACACTCTGCTGCTTTTATGGATCTGATGAACCGTGTGTTAAAGGAGTATCTAGATCAGTTTGTGATCATATTCATCGATGACATCTTGGTGTACTCGAGAAGTCCAGAAGAACACAAAAGACAGTTGAAGATAGTGCTACAGACTCTGAGGAATCATGAACTGTATGCCAAATTTAGTAAGTATAAGTTTTGGTTAACTCGTGTGGCATTCCTAGGTCACATGATTTCAGGCGAAGGAATTTCAGTGGACCCGTCCAAGATTGAAGCAGTGATCAACTGGTTGAGACCGACGATAGTGACAAAGATCAAAAGTTTTATGGGTTTGGCAGGGTATTATAGAAGGTTTGTGGAAGGGTTTTCAGCGTTAGCATTGCCATTGACTCGACTACTGAAGAAGGAAGAGAAGTTCATGTGGACAGACAAGTGTGAGTGTAGTTTTCAAGAGCTTAAGAAGAGGCTAACTACCGCACCTGTGCTAACTATACCGTATGGTCCTGGAGGTTATGAGATCTACAGTGATGCGTCATTCAGTGGGCTGGGTTGCATGCTGATGCAATATGGTAGGGTTGTTGCATACGCATCCCGTCAGCTGAGGCCTAATGAATTGAATTGCCCGACGCATGACTTAGAACTTGCAGCTATTATCTTCGCTTTGAAGATTTGGAGACATTATTTGTGTGGAGAAAGATTTCAAATCTTTACTGACCATCAGAGTCTCAAGTATTTATTCTCTCAGAAAGAGTTGAATATGAGACAGCGTCGCTGGATGGAACTCTTGAAGGACTATGACTTTGATATTCTATATCACCTTGGAAAAGCAAATAAGGTCACTGATGCTCTAAGTCGGAAGTCTTCAATTGCTCAGATGATGCTTAAGGAATGGAGATTGATCGAGAAAATTCGAGATTCGGGTTTCAAATTTGAGGTAGGCCATCTCTTGAACCTTATGGCCACCCTCAGAATTGAGCCGGAAGTACAGATCAGAATCAAGACACTTCAGTGGACAGATCTAAAGATTCAGAAGATTATGTAAGAGAATACAGAAAAGAAGAATGCTAACTTTCAGATTGCTGAGGATAGAATATTGAGGTTCCAAGGACGATTATGTGTACTTGACGATGTAGAGTTTAGAGAGGAGATTTTATCAGATGCTCATCGTAGCAGTTACAATATTCATCTTGGCAATATGAAGATGTATCAAAATTTGCGTCAACATTATTAGTGGTCTGGTATGAAGGCAGACATCGCCAAGCATGTCGCCAAATGTCTGATCTGTCAGCAAGTAAAGGCACAGCACTGTAAGCCAGGAGGACTTCTGCAACCTCTTGAGATTCTCGAGTGGAAATGGGAACATATCACGATGGAATTCGTGACTAGACTATCGAGGAGTCAAAGAGGAAATGATTCAATTTGGGTAGTGGTCGACAAATTGACGAAGTCAGCTTACTTCATTGCAGTTTGAAATGACCTTAGTTTGGATAGACACGCAAACCTGTACGTGCATCAGATCATTCGTCTGCATTGAGTGCTAGTAACAATTACTTCAGACAGAGACTCGAGATTCACAGTCGCCTTTTGGATGGCCAGTCTGAGAGGACAATTCAAACCCTCGAAGACATGCTACGAGCTTGCGTACTGGATTTTAAGGGAAATTGGGAAGAGTAGCTTCATCTCGTCAAATTCACTTATAACAACAGTTATCAGCAGAGTATAAGATGGCACCTTTCGAAGCGTTGTATGGCAGAGCGTGTAGAACACCCGTGTGTTGGGATGAGGTTGAAGAAAGAAAGCTTATAGGCTCAGAGTTAGTCCAACAATCAGTAGATGCAGTTGCAGTGATCAAAAGCAGATTACAGACCACTCAGAGTAGCTAGAAAAGCTATGTAGACAAGCGTCGAAGACCGTTAGAGTTCCAAGTTGGTGATCACGTTTTTTAAAGGTGTCGCCAATGAGGGGTACTTCGCGCTTTGGTAAGAAAGGAAAACTGAGTTCGAAGTACATAGGTCCCTTTGAGATTCTGGAAAGAATCAGGATTCTGGCGTATCGTCTTGCATTACCGCCAAAGTTGGCGTAAGTGCATGACGTCTTTCACGTGTCGATGTTGAGGAAGTATGAGCCTAACCTGACCCACGTGCTTAATTTTCAGGAATTGGACGTGGACAACAGAGTGTCGTACGTTGAAAGCCCGGTTCAGATTGTGGATCGCAAAAAGCAAGTTCTGCGCACCAAGACCATTCCGTTGGTCAAAGTAGTTTGGCAACACCATGACACTGAAGGAGCAACCTGGGAAAGTGAAGAGTCGATGAGAGAATTGTACCCCCACCTTTTTGTTCAAAGATTGTAATGGTTTAAATTTCAATGATGAAATTTTTATAAGAGGGGAAGAGTTGTGACATTCCGAATTTTTGATTCTGTTTTCAATTAAATGAGATGAACTTTTCATCGACGCGCTTATAGTTCAATTCTCCGAGTTGATCACTCATGAGATAACTAGTCTATCGGGTGAAACCGTTAAAGAATTTAAATGCAATAGGCTTAAGAATTTGACCATGAATTGGCTGCTCGACCGTATTAATCTGCAATGATCATTACGACACTGTCAGAATCGAACAGAGATCAATAATATGTCGATTCGATTGAGATATGTGATTAGAGTGTGGGTGATTCCACCTGATTGCAATATCCTCGTCGACCGGAACTAAACCGATTCTTTTGTCGTTTTGGGTACCTTGTGTTCGTAATTGAAACCTCGAGAATTTTACGACAACCGAGAGTCGCCAATGTGTCGAAGATTATATAGTAGCTTGAAAATAATCAACCACAGGTCAATGGCACTGAAAATTTCTAAAAGCTACCTAGTAGATTAGGACACACTCAAATCGCGTCAGATTGAAATTCACCGTGATTATAAACCCGAATTCAGAAATTGAAAATTCTGTCATGTCACAATTCATTTTAGGAACGTCGACTCATCTTCAAAAGATTTTTCTGCAAACCAAGATTTTTTGCGGAAAAGCAAAGTAAGACCATTTTTGTTCGGGAAAGTCAGAGGGCCGTTTTTTATCGCACCTTTGGACGTCAACAAGTTGGATCAATTGACAAGGAAAAGTCATAAGAGAGACAAGGGCACCTGGCTGATTTGTTTGGGCTTCAATTGGATTTATTTGAAGAGAATTGATTAGGATTGAAGAGGAATGGAATGAGAGATGTCCAAAATTCGTATGCCATGGGGCACACAACATTTTGGACACTTTCGCAAGCTTCTTGAGGAAGCTAAGGAGAGGAAAAGGCTAAGGGTGAGGGCCAAGAGTGGTGGGGGCATGAGTGAAGAGAATTGGCCAGGTGTTAAAGGCTAGATGAGCCATTTCGGGTCCCCTCTTCAGCAGCCCCTCTTCCCCCTTGAAACTTGGCTTTCTTCATTGTTGTCCATCTTGAGCTTCAAAGAAACAGAGGAGATCAGCCATCAGCTGCCCAAGACCGTCACTTGCTTGCCGGACCTCCTTTTCCCCTTGTTTTCTCTTCGTTCCAGTTTCTGCTCTAGCCGACCTTTCGCCAAAGATCCAAGTAAAAAGTCGACTTCCCGGTTGAATCAGTGAACAAGCCACCCACCGCCGCGAAGAGGACATCCAGGCCGTTCCAACATGCCCAACTTCGCCTCGAACTGAGCCACCGTCCGTCCGATACACCGGCGTGAAGTTACTAGTTGCCAGACCATCTAGCTGCACGCCGCCTACACTGTTTCGCAATTTTCTTCATTTTCTCCCCATTTCGACCCTTCCACCGCCCGTCCCAACCACCAGCACATCCCCCCTTGACCTCGGGAGCCACCAGTTGCCAACCACCCGCTCGTTGGAGCTCCGATCAGCCCGTTTTTGCCATTGAAGCTGCTGGTTTCTTCTTTGCAGTTCAGCCAATTTCAAAAGCAGAAGACAGCAAGGTTTTGGAGACTTTGTGGCCCGTTTTCAAGCCCTTCTTGGCCTCTGTTGGTGTTGCCACTTCGGGGTTTATCGACTGCGTTGGCGTCATGGTTGCCGTGAACTCACCGGCGCGCAAAACCGATGAGTTTATCCTCTAAACATCGCTTAGTAAGTTAATTATACTTAAGGGGTGTTTAGATTAGTCTAAGTAATTTTAAGTGGTTAGATTAGATTATTTAAATGTTAATTAGATTAGTTGTATGATTAGTTTAGTGGTTGATTAATTAGGGCTAATTGCATGTTTAAATTAGTATAATCTTGTTTAAGCCCTAAATAATTATTTTTAATTAATTAATTATTTCGAATTTTATAAATATTATTTTATTATATTATATTATTATAATATATTATTTAATTATTTAATTTTCGAAATTAATTTTCATTATTTAATATTTTCGAAAATTTTGCCAAGATGGCGGTCGTTGCTAGAATTTTGCACTGATCGCAACAAAGTGTGATCGGTTTTGTGCTAATTCTATGTTAAATTTAGAAATTGAGTGAAAATGATAATTGTTTTAAAAGTGTGGAATTAAGTGAAATTGGAGAAGTTTTGGTATTTAATTTGAAAATACCTGGTGTTGGCTTTTAGCACTATAAATGGTTTATAGGACCAGTTTGAATCGATTGATTGATTGGATTGAGGAATGGATTGGTTTACATCATGTCGGCTTGTGCGAGCTATTATATAAATGCTACAACTTGTGCGAGCTATTATATATGCTATAGCTTGTGCGAGCTAATATCTATCTACAGCTTGAGCGAGCTACCATCTATATATTACAACTTTGGAGAGCATATGTCTCATTGACGAATGATTTGATAGACGGTATTAAAAGATAGATAGTATGATTGAGTTGAATCGTTGGGACTGATTTGATTGGTTGAATTATGAAATGTATCGACGTGCAGGAAGAGACTGAGGCGAGGTAAGTCCTCAATCCTCTTTGTGTGGCTAGAGCGCCCTGGGGCTTATTTTCTTCCTAATCGAGTGTTAGAGGGTAGGACTCGCTGAAATGTTGTCTCACCCTGTTGTGTGATAATATTTTCAGGTCCCTAAATGGAGGACCCGACGCCCCCGGTGCCAGGGGAGACTGAAGAGCTGGCGAATGGATCTGACTAGCTAGTCTTAGGACAGCTTAGTTTTTTAGGACTGATCTTCTATAGATCTTTTGTTAATAGCCTAGTCTTGTAACTGAACTGGTTTGATGTGTATAAAAGTATGTGGTTTGGTTTTAAAAATATGATCCTGCTTTTCTATCCCAATTGAGTTTTGTTTGGGGATTATTTACTTGCTTCCGTATGTGCATTAAAATGAATAGGTCGGCGATGTGTCCTGGGAAGTCGCTTTTCTATCGACCACAGTGGAATGTGTGCGAACTCGAGATTTGGGGCGTGACATATATGGTGTTCAAGATACCTTGTTGAGGTGAAATTTCAATTACTTGCTCTAGAAAATAACGGAATGCCATTAACAGCAAACATTATAAGTGCATACAGACGTGTTCTACAATATTTAAGTACTTAATTGTTTATGTTGCTTATATAATAGAGATTCATTTAGCAAGTTGGTGTTGTCCTCACTTTAGCTCCAAAGCCGATATCAACATATACAAAACATATTATCCCAAAGTTGATAAGTATATCATTTCTTCCTCCTTAGGGTGATTGGAAAGGTGTAGGATGCCACACTAATTGCGGGTTCACACCATAAAAATACTAGGGACTTGATTAATTATTTTATTTTATTTTTTGGTAGAAGTAAGAAATATATTGAGAGATGACCAACTATACAAAAGCAATCACAGCACCAAAAACCTACACTCAAAATGAGTAGGAATCATTAAGAGTGGAAGGATGCCGAGGTGTAAAAGGAAGCCACAAATGGCTAACTAGCTACACAACACTAGCACTAACTACACAACACTAGCACGGCATGAACAACCATGAACTAGATACATCACAAACGCATCGGCCAGGGAAGGAGAGAGGAGAACCTGCAAACCCCCGCAACAGGCTATAGCACCCTTGGAAGAGGCGTTAAACTACCGTAGCATAAAAGCCGTCGAGCACCAACTGAAAATTAGGGAGGCGGTTCAAGGTCTCCATAAGAGAAGATAATCGGGTTAATACCCCAGCTTCGGTGCAATCTCTTATTCCTTATAGTATCCTCCATATTCCTGAAGGTGAGAGCCTTGTCTTTGACAACTTTAAAAATGTGGTTCTTTATGGCCAGTATAGCAAGAGGTTGCTCTCTAAAAATGATGTTGTTCCTATTTTTCCAAATAATATGATAGAGAGCATCGTAGGAAAAGCGGGCAATGCATTTAGAAAAATCCTTTCTTGAAAGCAAGGTTATGGCCTAACGGAGATTCTCCCCCCAAGATCCATTACGCCACAGAAGATTGCATTTGGCTGCCTAAAAGAAAGCAATGCCGGCGATGATGCGACACCAAAAAAAAAAAATATAATCAAAAGAATCAGGTATATTGTTGCAAAAGGCACATGAGCCACTATCTATTCTACCATAAGATAATAAGATAGCTTGGGTAGGAAGTATGCACTTGGCAATAAGCCAAATGTTTACTTGATATCGAGGCATGATGGAGTTGTTCCAGATGAATGCATGCCAATGGTGTCACGCCCCAAACCCTGGGCGCGCGCGCGCACCCCTCGGCGATCGACTAAAATTTGTGACGTTCCCAGGACACATCGCCAACCCTTTTTATTTTATGCACATGCGGAAGAGAATTAGACAAACCCCAAATAACAACAAATATGGGATAAAAAAGTAGGACAACCCAATTTCATATAAACACACTTTATATACAATCCAAATCAATCCTACAAGTCTGCACACTAAGGTCTACCCTAAAAGAACTGCTGGACAACTTCTACTTCGGATCCCTTTGACTCTGGCTTGGGATCCTCCACGACACCCTCTGGTATCTCTAGACTAAGGACCTGAAAAATTGTAAACCGTGACAGGGCGAGAATAAATCTCAGTGAGTCAACAATCTAAACCCCGATTAGGACGAGAATTCACTCAAATGCATCCTAAACATGCACCACTCATATCTTACCTTGCCTCAGCACCTTCCTAAACATTAGTGCATCACATAAACACTTATGCATACAACAAATGCATTCAACAACTAGAACACATCATATCACTCATCAAACAATTCATAAAAGTCTCGATTAGAAGGCCAAATCGTTATAACTCGTCCCATTCCGTACCACACAATTTCATCCCATAATCAAGGGCGGGTAATTCATATCGGTAGTTTAATCCACACCCGATATTCACTCTCAATATTCAAACTCCAAATTCAAATTCAACATCCCAACTCAATATTCCAACTCCACATTCCAGCTCAATTCAAGGTTCTAGAGGTGCCTCCCCCCCCCATGAAGTTCCAATATCATGTGGCATTTAGTTCCTAACTACAATAAGCAATAGCTCAAGGTATTAGAGGTGGCTCCCACGGAATCACGTTGTCGTGTAGCACTTAGTTCTTGACTATCATAAGCAATAGCTCGAGGTACTAGAGGTGGCTCCCACGAAGTCACGCTGTCGTGTAGCACTTAGTTCTCAACTATCATAAGCAATAGTACAAGGTTCTAGAGGTGGCTCATACGAAGTTTCATTATCGTGCACACTTAGTCCTTTACCTGCTCACAACCATTCGATTTTCTCAACACATCTCATCCTTTTTTAATAGTCGCCACATAAAGCAATAACAATAAACCATAACTATGGCACAACCATTCGCACATCATCACGCATAACTTCTAAGCATATCACAAGCAACCGCATCACCAAATAGGCATAGTTCAGCAAGCATGGCATCAAGAACAATCACCAAAACTACTACCTATCCTAACTGGTAGAAACGGTCAACTCACACGTCTCCGAGTTTAAATCCATAAATATAATCAAACGAGTTTAGAAAATTCCCAAATTTGAAATATTGTAAGGGACACATAGAAGAACATTTTTTTATGAAAACACCTTAACCCAGATCATTCTAAATTAAGCCCAGTAAATCGCTCAATCCAATACAACAACTGTGTCCGTTTCCAAAAAGTATATTTTCCAAAATCAGCTTAGTTCGAGATCTAAAACTTGTCCATTTGATCTGAAATTTGACTATGCTAAACTAAAAGATATGAAAAACAACTTTTGTGAAGAAACCATTTCGAAATTTGAATCCTAAGAATTGATAAAAATCCATTGAATCCCAAAAGGTCCAGTTCTAGCGAAAACAAAGGTTCTGTTTTGAACAAATGAAGCTGAGATATCTCATCCGTTTAAATCCCTAAAATATTGAGTAAAATATATGTTATAGCTGAATATATGTAAAAAAATTTCAAGAAGGAATCAACTTCAAAATCTTAACACATTTCTGAAGAAAGCCCACTAAATTGGACTAATCCATCCTCATTAGTGCTAATCTCACCAATTAGATTAACACTAATCTATCTTAAGGCTAATTTAACCATTTTAGATTAGCACTAATCCATATTAAGGTTAATTTCACTTAGTACTAATCTAACTAAGCTATTTAACATTAAACTAACATTCTAAGTGTAATTAACAACCTAATCAAGGATTATGGAATTAACTCACCAGATTTACAAGCCAATGAGTTCACGGAGATAGCGACGTGAAGGCGAGCAAGACTCGGGCTTACAGCGACACCAAGGGAGGCTCAGAAGGGCCCGAAAACAACCCACAAAGCTCTTAGCTTAAAGTTGAGATTTGCTTATGTTTTTGGGCTAGTACAAGGGCTACGGTGGCTGGAACGGGCTGAGCTTGGGCTGGCTGGTCTAACGGATGGAACTGGAGACGATGGACAAGCGGCCTAGTCAACGGAGGTGCGACGTGGGCGGATGGAGGCACGGGACGCGTGGGCGAGCGAGCTGGAGTCGCACGGACTCGGGCGTGACGGTGATGGCTTTGGCAAGTGGTGCAAGCAGCTTGGATGGCTGGTTTCTCTGGTTTACTAGTTGGTTTTCTTTGCTAGTTCTTGAGCTCTAAAATAGCCACAACAATGGAGAAAGATGAGGCAAGAAGGAATAAGAAGGGACTGCAGTTGGAAAGGAGGGGGATAAGCCTTCAATGCTCACCAAAATATCAAGAACACTCAAGTGGCTGCCCCCAAAGTCCTCAGCTAAGTCCACAGCCCTTATCCCCTCTAAAACTTCTCTAAGAAGCCACTCTAGGTGCCCAAAATGTTGCATCCCCCATGGCTATGAATTTTAACATTTCCCCATTCAATTCCTCTCCAATTGGACTCAAATCAATGGCCAAAATGCCAGGGAGGAAACCCACATCAAATTCCATATTTTTTCTCATCAAATGATCCATCTTGAACACCAAAAATGCACCAAAAAATGGGCCTCTGAATTTGCTGATCCAATTTCGCCAAACTTTGATTTTTCACCGAAGATTTGGACTTGCCGAAAATTCTTCGAAGGATGAGTCAACATTCCTAAAATAAATCGTAACATGAGAATTTTCAATTTCTGAAACCGAGTTCAATTTTTTGGTTAATTTCAATCAGACGCGATTTTAGCGTGATCTAACCTACCGGGTAACTTTTAAGAATTTTCAGCATATTTGACCCGTGGTCGATTATTTTCGAGCCACATTATACATCCTCGACTTATTGACGAATCTTGATTGTCGTGAAAATCTCGAGGTTTCAAATACGGGCACATGGTACGGAAACGACAGAATATTCAGTTTAATGCCATTCGACGAGAATTTTGCAATTATGTGGAATCACCCACACTTCAATTATATGTTTCTGTCGAATCGACCTATCTCCGGTCTCTAATCGATTTTGACGGTGCTGTATTGACCTTTGCAAATTAGCACGATTTAGCAGTCGACTTCTGGTCGAATTTTTCAAGTCTGTCGCGTTTAAATTCCTTAATGGCTTCGCCTGATAGGCTGGTTATTTTGTGAGTGACCAATTCAGAAAAGAAAGACCATAGGCGCGTCGATGAAAAGTCCACTTCATTTAGTCGAAAGCAGGATTGAAAATCAGGATATCACAAATGGACCCGAGCCTTCTTCCGCCTAATGGTCTCCCAAGCCGTCGCTACCGTGAAACGGCCTGAAGAGCCCTCCATCCAACAAAAACAATCTGAGCTCTAAGAAAGGACTGGGAAGGGGTGCTCCCATGACTCTAACACTGTCTTGATAGCCTAGCTAGAATCAGAGAAAAGGTCTGCCACTGTTGCCTGCCTAGAAAGGCCGGAACTATAGATGAGCGAATCCGAAAAAATTAAGTTCAGAGGACCCCTAGGGTGTCAATTGTCAAACCAGAGAGACACCGAGAAACCATCCCCTGTCCTCCAATAGAAGACATTACAAAATTTCCTCCTGAGCTATAAGATTTTCTTCCAAGCCCAGGAACAAAAGGTTGGCTTTTTGGCGACCCATAAGTTTTTCCTTTGTAAAAAAGTCGAGTGGATCCACTTACACCACAACGACTCCTTATTAGAGAACATGAGCCAAATATGCTTAAGCATGACTGCTTTGTTGCAATCCCGAAGCCTCTGGATACCAAGGCCTCCCTCCTCTTTTGGAAGGCAGACATCATCTCAAGATACCTTCGCACCCCCTCTACCCAAGTCCGGGCGTTTCCAAAGGAATCGCCTGAAGATTTGTTCAATCCGATCCAAGACAACTACATGTAAAAGGAAAACATTTGCCCAATAGGCTTGAATAACATGAAAGATCGACCTGATCAGTTGAAGTCAGTCGGTAATGGAAAGAAAGCGATGTGTCCAAGATTGTACTCTTACTATAATACGGTTGACAAGTGCATAACAATTTGCCTTCCGGAGCCTCGATGTAATAATGAGAACCCCCAGATAACATACCGGTAAGTTCCCTTCATGGAAGCCAAGGTCAAGAAGGATTTGATTCCTTAACGAAGGCAAACCTCTTGCTAAGGAAATCTCACTTTTGTTTGAGTTTAGGTGCAAGCCACTCCAATCCGAGAAAGTTTGGAGGCCTTCTTTGAGGAATGTCACTGATGGCATAACAGCCTCATAGAATAGAAAGACGTCGTCTGCAAAGACAAAATGCGAAAGGTTTGTTGCCTTGCATCTCCAAAAGTATTTGAACTCCAACTTCAAAGAGCACTTATAAGGAGAAATGGGGTCACTCTACAGTAGACCTCGACCACTAGCAAAAAAACCATGTAATTCCCCATTCAAAGCAATGGAAAATTTAGGAGTACGCACACATGTCATGATGAGTCGAGTCAAATGCTCAGAAAATCCAAAGGCAAGGAGAACTAGCTCGAGGAAGTCCCAATCAACTATATCGTAAGCTTTCCAAAAGTCATCTTTAACTGCACACTTAGGTGAATAAGGGTTTAGGTGGAAACTAGAAAAGAGTTCCTGAGCCAACAGGATATTATCCCTAATCCACCGACCCTTAACAAAAGCACTTTGAAAGGGGCTTAATACATCATTCAGAATTGCAACAACTCGATTGGCCAAAACTTTGGTAATACACTTGTAAATAGTATTACAACAGGTGATGGGCTTGTAGCCATCCACAGTGCTCGCATTAGGTACTTTTTGTTACGCCCAATCTCCAAGCGGGGATGTCACGCCCCAAACCTCGAGCACCCGCACATCCCTTGGTGGTTGATTAAATTGTGACGTCCCAAGACGCGTCATTGACCCAATCGAATCATGCATAAGTGGAAGCAAAAGAAACAATCCCCAGACGACAAACAACTTGAGATAGAAAAGCAGGATAACAATTTCACAAAAACCACACTTTCATAAATAAACTAGTCTATCTACAAAAAGATCGGCTTTAAAAAAGAAGCTGTCCTACGACCTATTAGTTTGACACATTCGCTGATCCTTCGGACTCCACCTCCATAGGCTCCGGAGGCTTCGAGTCCTCTATAACCCCATCAGGAGGATCAGCTGCACCCTTGCTTGGAGCGGCGTTGACCTCAACGGCAGGGATATCAAAACCCTGAAGGGGACCTTCCCTATATCCATTGAGCCCATGGCGAAACCACGACTTAAACCGATGAGGTATCCTCTGAGGTAGGCCCTCATTGACCCAGATAGTGGTCACAACAAGCTCATGGATCCAGTGACTCCCGGGGACAGGGACGTTTATACTCCACTCAGTAACCCCCTCGAGGCTATTCAAAACAAACCAGAGGGATCGAAATCTAAGAACCTGAAATGGTTAATCCCACGACGGGGTGAGACAACGTCTTAGCAAGTCTACTCCCTAAATCTCAATTAGGAAGGAAATACTCCTAGAGATAGTCTAACCGCACATCACAGAAGACTCACCTCGCCTTTGTTCCTCCCTGTACGTCAATGCAGTTCATATACTCAATGCATATAATAGATGCACACATCAATTAGAACGTTTCAATCACATTTCAATCAATCACAGGAGTCCTCATTATAAGGCCAAATTGTTATGATACGTCTCATACCATGCCACACAATTTTGTCCTATAATCCGGTGTGTTTATCTCAATCAATCAGGCATTCCAATTGATTACTGCTTGCACAGGCACGATCTACTAACGCACATCGGTCTTCAGGCATAGCCAGGCTTCGTTTCATTCCTTGAGCACGGCAACATCCACCGATGTACATCGAGGACGGCATTCTCGAAGGAGCATCGGTCCAGAATCTACTGCGACCGGCATCCGTTGTCTAGGGGCATCCCATATAGGGGCAACGTCCATCCAACGCACATCGAGGACGGGTTTTCATAATCATCACACGATCAATCAATCCCAGCCAAGGACATTGTGCTTTACACTCACAAGCCTCAATTAAGATAATGTGCTTGACTTATTTTCTTCGTATTAAAAATACCCTATAAAAATAATCGTGTGGGTACACAGTCAGATCAAACCTTAAAAATTGATGACATTCCTTTTAAAATCTCACTATTTGATATAATATTTAAAAGCATTTTTGGTGCCAAAACCCGACACCCGGTATTTTCTAATTAAATACCAAAATTTCACAATTTTGAAATAAATACTCAAAATTCACAATCATTACTTAATTGCACAATTTAACAATCAATTGTATAAATTGATCACACCACAACAATCAGTATGAAATTCCGGCCACGGGTATCCCGATATAATTTTCAAAAAATAATAAATAATTAAATAAATAGAAAAATTAATTCAATAAATGCAAATTAATTCAATAAATACACACTTTGGCTTAAAACACTAATTTAACCACCTAAACGGGCCTAAAAAAATAATGCACCCATCCACATAAATAGTACAATCTATTTAGACCTTAAGTAATCTAATCTAACCACCTAACAATCATAATTAACCAACTAAATCACTAATTACATCTAACTAACCACTTAAGCCATAATTAGCATAATCTATTCAACCCTTAAACATAATTAACCTCTTAAGTAAGGTTTAGTGAGTAAACTCACCCGTTTTGTGGGGCGATGAGTTCACAACAATGGCGACACCAAGACGGGTGAGACCCAAGCTTGGAGCGACACCAACAGAGGTTTGGACTAGCCCGGAAAAGGCTCACGAAGCTCACAATTGGGTTGTGAGGTTCGGTTCTGAGCTGGGCCGAAAAGGGCTGAATCGAAGGGAACCGAGGTGGGAACGACGAGGAGACGGGTGCCAGACGGCGGCGGCGAACCAGGCGAAGGGTGACGGTGGGTCTAGGCGGCTTGAAGGCGGCGAACGGTGGCTGGCACTGTTTCGACAGTTGGACAACAGCGCACGGGATGCGCGAACGAGTGGGACACAAGCAAAGGCAGGCGAACGACGCTGACGGGCTCGGGCGACAGCGACGGCAATCAGACGGCTTCGGGTGGCGGTCGACGGTGGCTGCTGGCTCTCAGCTGGCTTCCTCTAGTTCTTTTGAGCTCTCAACTAGCACAAAAATGGAGAAAGCAAGGCCAAGGAAGAAGAAGAAGGCTGCAGCTACAAGGGGGGACCCAAATGGCTTCAAAGTCTACACAAATATCCCAATTCACTCAAGTTCAAGGCCTCACTTATTCAGCCATATCCACAGCAGCCGTTAGCCCTCCAAAGCTTCCTTAACAAGCCTCCCAAGGTGTCACGACCCGAATTTCGAGCACATGCACATCTCTCCATGGTCGATACAATTTTGCAACATCCTAGGAACTATTGCCGACTCATTTCTTTTACCAAGCATGCGGAAGCGTAATCATAAACTCCAACCAACACAAAGATGGGATAGCAAACATAGGATTATATTTACAAACCGCATATGTTTTACAAACCACACATATTTCTACTGTAGCGGTTATATACAGAAGAGTCTAACACAACATGGTATTTTTCAAAATGAAGAGCTTCTAGGCTATTTGCGCTCTGAGCTCCTCGTCCATGGGGCCAAGTCTCTACCTACGACCCTGCCAAACTCTTCGATAGACTAGGGTGAGTGGTCACCCACTATCTAGATTAGACGGTAGACCCGTCAATATCTGGCAAAGGCTACTGAGGCATCCATACTCCATTACCTACAGTCATCTGCTCCTTACCTGTCCACCCTCCATCTAGGGACCTGAAAAATTTTAGCCCACTACAGGGTGAGATCACATCTCAAAAAGTTAAATCCCTAAATCCCGATTAGGAGAAAAGTACACTCTACATGCAATCTAGCCACGTTTCTCACAACCCCCTCTTCAATAGTATTGCCCTACACATTAGTCTCAATCAAATCAAGTCATACATAATGGTATCAAGATTAGGTAGCATGATAATATTCTCACTAATGAATGCTCAAGAATGTACATATTAATACAATCATACGAGCCCCCAAGTAGTAAACTAAACTGTGATGGTACGTCTCATACCGTACCATACAGTTCCGTCTCTTAATTAGGTCCCTCAATCTTCGATTATTCATGCGTTTCATAATTTCCATTCATTGATTATGGCCAACCCCATAGATAACAGTCTTTCGGCATAACCGGGCATCGCCTCGCATCGTCGAGCACGGCAACATCTACCTCTAGATGGCATTCCAATTAGGAGCATCAGTCTAGCATCTACTGCGACCGACATCCGTTGACTTGGGGCATTTCCGAAAGAGCATCATTCGGTCCTAAAGGCTCGTGATGGATTCTCATGTCGTGTATGCATTTAATCAATGTCACGGTTCAATGCTCAATTACACATTTCATTCACAATCAATTAAACAAATTTCTAACAAGAAACACCTCAAAATAGTTATAAACTTCTACTGACTAGAATTGGCAAAAACTGCCCACTTGTGCACTTTCGGGTTCAAGACCAGAAACCAATTCATATGAGTTCAAAACATTCTCAAACTTGAACACATGCTAAAGGATATGTAAACAAATATTTTTTATGAAGATACCGAGGCCCAGATCCTTCTGAGTTCGACCCAGTAATTCACTAAATCCAGCACTAAAATCGGGTCCATTTCTAGATGGTTTGTTTTCCGAAACTAGCTTAGTTTGGGGTCTGAAACAACTCCGTTTGGTCTGAAATTCGAGTATATTAAACTAGAAAACATACAAACAACTTTTGTGAAGAAACCGTATGGAAATTCGAACTCTAAGGGTCTGTAACAACCCCAAGAATCCTAATAGGTCAGGATTTCCATTAGACCGTGAAATTGAACCTGATTTTAGAAATTGAAAGTTCTATCATGTCATGATTTATTTTAGGAACGTCGACGCATCCTCCAAAAAAAATTTTGCAAACCTGAGTTTTTAGCGAAAATTCAAAGTCAGGCTATTTTGGATCGAGAAATTAAGATGACCATTTTTGGGGTTCAAGTTGATTTAATTGATGAGGAAAATTAAGGATTTGAGTGTGGACATCCTCCTTGGCATTTGGCCATGTAATTTGAGGCCAATTGGAGAGAAATTGAGTTGGAATTGGAGGAGGAATGTTCAAAATTTGTAGGTCCATGTGGGGTGCAACATTTCAGCACCTTTGGAGACTTCTTGGAGAAGCTTTGGTGTAGAAATGGCTGAGGATTGAGGCAGCAACAAGTGGGGGCAAATGAGTGTTTTGGATATTTTGTGTTGACTTGTGAGGCATTTGGTGGTCCCCCTTCAAGCTGAGCCCTTCTTCTTCTTCCTTGACCTTGCTTTCTCCATTATTGTGCTAGTTTGAGAACTCATTGTTTATTCCTACTAGTTCGATTACTTGAGCGCGGGTCAAGTAATTTAGGCAAGCTATTGGCATCATGATTCATGATCTTTGGTGTGGAGATGACCTTGGATCAAATCTTGAAAAATCTTGGAAATCTTGGCTTAATTTTTGGCATGGAGATGACCTTAGATCGAATCTTGAAGAATATTGAAAATATTGGCACAATTTGATTATCTGGTCACCAAATATTTGACCAAGTCAAAAAAAAATTATCTTCTTATTTAAATATTTTCTAGAATATGACGCATTAGATTTCTAGGGTTGGTTTTAGGGTTTATGTGGTGGCTAGAAAGCCTATATTAAGGATTTGCCGACTTTCTTTGGGGCATAGACATATTTTATTTTTGAGGAAAAGAATTGAGAGGTTCTCTTCTACTGCTTTTTTCAGGACTTGACCTTATCAATATTCTCTTGTGGCGGTCGATTCGACTTATCGAGCGAGATAGCGAATTTTTTCGCTCATGGTATCTATAATGATGGTTGGTTGACACGCGTTCGTCAATAGGTCACGTTCATACCGAGATTGCCAATCACAGGTTTGATTGGAGGTCAAGGTTCGCAATTCGCACCATCCGGGCCTTCATAAAACGATCTTTCTACAACGATTCACATCATTTAGTATTAGAGCTTGCTTCTACAAGGTCTATTTATCTTTAATTTTCTGTTTATATTCACCAATTTGAGATTTATTGAGCTAGGGTTTCGATTCTAGCCAATTTAGGGATCCAATTGCTTTTGTGCTTCCATACGTAGTTGTTTGCTGTTAGTTTTAATTTTTTTTCTAGTATCTTAAATTGTATCTGAGTTCGTCAAAAAAAAAGAAAAAAAAAAAAGAGAAGTGCGCAACAGAAAAAAAAAACAGATTCGGCAGAAAAAATAGTCAAACAAAAAAAAAATCAAGAAGGCGACTCGTTTGTTAGTGGACTAAATTGAAACAAAATCAGTAGTGATTTGAGTTTCAATTGAAATTTCGAAAGTTATACTTGTTGGTTTGAGATTGTTACTTGCTGAGCTGATTGTTGTAAGGGGGTTGAGAGACAGGTTTTGAGTCCAATAAAGAGCTTGTGAAAAGAGAATATAAGAGGGAAAATGCAAGTGTGTAAGCTTAATTGAGGGTGGAAAAAGCTTAAACTTGAGTTAAACACGAGGGGAGTGACAAACACCTTGAGAGAAACACGTGAGGAAAGGATTGGTAAGGATTTTTTTGTGATTAACGTTTACTTGCAGGTCTAAAATATGTCGCAAGAAGAAAGCGTGAATCAAAGGGAGGTTGACTCTATACGAAGGGATGAAGCGCTTGTGGAAAGCATCCAGCAATTGAGGGCCGTTGTGGAGGAGCTTAGTGACTGAATGATGGGGAATGACATGAGGGTTGATGGTGATCGAGAGCTACCCCGAGGAAGGCTGTAACATCAACGAGACACCTCTAGAACACGACCTAGAAGGCAGCGGCATTATGATGATGATGAGGCTGACATGGAGGATGATAGAGATGCTCGATTTTGAAAGTGGAATGGAGACCGAGGGTTTAGACACCGAGAAGATAATGAACTTGGCAATATCAAGATGAAGATCCCTTCTTTCCAAGGGAAGAATGATCCCGATGCGTATCTAAAGTGGGAGAAATGCATGGAGATGGTATTCAATTGCCAACGATACTCCAAGCTCAAAAAGCTAAAAATTGCAGCTATTGAATTTATTGATTATGCTATAATTTGGTGGGATCAACTTGTGACTAGTAGAAAGCACAATGGTGAAAGACCAATAGAGATGTGGGATGAGATGAAAGCGGTGATGAGGAGGCGTTTTGTATCAAGTCATTACCATCGAGATTTGTTTTAAAAGTTACAAAATCTCACACAAGGTAATAAAAGTGTGTAAGAGTATTACAAGGAGATGGAGATTGCCATGATCCGTGCTAATGTGGTGGAGGATCGTGAGGCCACAATGTCAAGATTTTTGAGTGGTTTGAGTAGATACATAGCAAGGGTGGTGGAGCTGCAACACTATGTTGAATTGGAGGAATTGTGGACAAAGCCATCAAAGTTAAGTGGCAATTGAAGTTGGACCGAAATCACAAGAGTGGAGGAGGTTCAAATCAGAATTGGAGATCCAATTGGAAGAGAGATGAGAAGCCAAATTGAAGAGGAAACAACACCAAAATCGAAACCTCAAAGGAGAAAGAGAGAGACGGTAAAGTTGGATCGAATCCAATTTCAGGTAAAACCGAAAACTCTAACACTAGAACTCATGAAATTAAATGTTTTAAGTGTTTGGGCAGGGGTCATATGGCGAATCAATGCCCTAATAGAAGGGTGATGATCATGACTGGACATGGTGTTATTGAGTTCGAAAGTGAAAGGGAAGAAGAGGATGATGAGATGCCACCGTTGGAGGATTGTAGTGATGGAGAAGTAGCTATAAAACGAGACTTATTGGTGGTTAGGCATTCTTTTAGTGTGCAGGTAAAGGAGGAGGAGCATCATCAACAAAGAGATAACTTGTTTCATACAAGATATGTGGTGAATGGTAAGATCTGTAGTTTGATAATTGATGGAGGTAATTGTGCAAATGTGGCAAGTTGTATTATGGTGGATAAGTTGGGTTTGAAGACGACAAAGCACCCTAGGCCTTATAGACTTCAATGGTTAAATGATAGTGGTGAGGTGAAAGTGTCGAAGCAAGTTCGAACCCCATTTGAGATAGGGAGATACAAGGACGAGGTAGAGTGTGATGTTGTACTTATGCAAGCAAGTCATATCTTGCTTGGAAGACCATAGCAATATGATCGAAAGGTACATCATGATGAGTATACAAATCATTATTCATTGATGATGAATCAAAAGACTTATACCTTGGTACCAACGACACCTAGTGAGGTGAATCAAGATCAGTTAAAGTTACAACGAGAAGTTGAGAGAGAGAGAGAGAGAGAGAGAGAGAGAGAGAGAGAAAAGGTGAGAAATCCGAGGGCTTGCGTTGTGTGTCTAAGACGCAAGGAAAAGGAGAGGTTGAGAGAAGGATTGTGGTAAAAACCAAAGGAAAAGAAGAGAGGAAAGAAAATAGGCAAAAGAATTTTTATGCAAAATCGAATGAGGTAAGGAGAGCTTTAGTTCTAGACCGACTGATGCTTGTACTTTTGTACAAGGAGGTTTTGATTTCTACTAATGATCTTGACCCAAGTTTGCCTAGTTTTATTGTGTCTTTATTACAGGAATTTGAAAATGTCCTTCCTGATGAACTTCCCGGAGGGATACCACCGATTCGAGGCATAGAACATCAAATCGACTTGATTCCTAGTGTGCCATTACCTAATCGACCCGCATATCGAAGCAATCCCAAGGAGACAAAGGAACTTCAACGGCAAGTTAGCAAATTATTGGAACGAGGGTATGTGAGAGAGAGTCTTAGCCCGTGCGCCGTTCCTATTTTGTTGGTGCCAAAGAAGGATGGAACTTGGCGAATGTGTGTCGATTGCCGAGCAATTAATAACATTACGGTAAAGTATCAACATCCTATTCCTAGGTTAGATGACATGTTGGATGAGTTGCATAGTTCTTACAGTTTCACTAAGATCGATTTGAAAAGTGGTTATCATCAAATTAGGATGAAAGAAGGTGACGAATGGAAAACTACATTTAAGACCAAGTATGGATTATATGAGTGGTTAGTCATGCCATTTGGATTAACTAACGCACCAAGCACGTTTATGCGACTTATGAATCATGTTTTGTGTACTTTTATTGGTCGATTTGTGGTTGTCTATTTCGATGACATCTTGATATATAGTCGAAGCCTTGATGACCATATTGAGCATGTGCTAGCTGTCTTGCAGGTTTTAAGGGCCGAGCAGTTGTATGCTAATCTAAAGAAGTGCTCTTTTGTTACTAACAAATTAGCATTTCTAGGATTTGTTGTTAGTGCTTATGGTATACAGGTTGATGAAGAAAAGGTCAAAGCATTCCGTGAATGGCCAACACCTAAGACTGTAGGAGAGGTGCATAGCTTTCATGGATTGGCGAGTTTTTATAGGCGATTTGTGAGAAATTTCAGCACCATTGCCGCACCTTTGACCGAGGTTATCAAAAAGCACGTGGGTTTCACGTGGGGAGAAAAGCAAGAGAAAGCATTTAATCTGCTAAAAGATAAGTTGACTAATGCTCCTTTGTTATCTTTGCCGAATTTCAGTGCTACTTTTGAGATAGAGTACGATGCTTCTGCTATAAGAATTGGAGCCGTGTTGATGCAAGGAGGGCGTCCCATAGCTTATTTCCGCGAAAAATTGAGTGGAGCAACATTGAATTATCCTACCTACGATAAGGAGATGTATGCTTTAGTGCGAGCTTTGGAGACTTGGCAACATTATTTATGGCTAAAGGAGTTTGTGATCCACACCGACCACAAGACCTTGAAGTACTTGAAAGGCTAGCAGAAGTTGAATAAAAGACATGCCAAATGGATGGAGTTCATCGAGATTTTTCCATATGTGATCAAGTACAAGAAATGTAAGGAGAATGTGGTAGCCGATGCACTTTCTCGAAGTTATGTGATTCTAACTATTTTAGAAGCAAAGTGTTTAGGTTTTGAGCATATCAAGGGCTTATATATTGATGATGATGACTTTGGGAGAGTATTTGAAGCATGTGAACATACTGCATTTGATAAATTTTATAGGCGTGAAGGTTATCTTTTCCGTGAAAACAAGCTATGTTTGCCTAAGTGTTCTTTGCATGAATTGTTGGTGCGAGAAGCACATAAAGGTAGTTTAATGGGGCATTTTGGCATTAATAAGACTTATGAAGTGCTGCATGAATATTTTTATTGGCCACATATGAAGAGAGATGTCACACGTGTCTGTGAGAGATGCATTGCTTGTAAGCAATCGAAGTCTACAATTAAATCACATGGCTTGTATACACCATTACATATTCCAATGCATCCTTAGACTGATATTTCTATGGATTTTGTGTTAGGATTGCCTAGGTCTAAGTATGGTAGAGATTCTATTTATGTGGTTGTTGATTGGTTTTCAAAGATGGCTCATTTTATACCTTGTCATAAAACTGATGATGCATCTCATGTTGCTGATTTGTTCTTTAGGGAGGTTGTACGTTTGCATGGCATGCCTAGATCGATTGTTTCATATCGAGATTCTAAATTTCTTAACTACTTTTGGAAAACATTGTGGACAAAACTAGGAACACGATTGTTATTTTCTACTACTTGTCATCCATGGACCGATAGTCAAACCGAGGTAGTCAATAGAACTTTAGGGGTATTATTGCGTGCTATTATTAAAAAGAATATAAAATCTTGGGAAAATTGTCTACCACATGTTGAGTTTGCATATAATAGGAGCATGCATTCTGCTATTAAATTTACACCATTTGAGGTTGTCTATGGTTTTAATCCGTTAACTTTATTAGATTTAACCCCTTTACCTATTGATGAGCGTGTGGATTTAGATGGAGCAAAGAAAGCTGAATTTGTCAAGGCGTTGCATGAGAAGACGCGCACAAATATTGAGCGCAAGACTGAGCAATATGCAAGGCAAGCCAACAAAGGGCGCAAGGAAGTGGTGTTTGAACCCGGAGATTGGGTTTGGGTTCATATGCACAATGAGCGATTTCCTGAGCAGCGGCATTCTAAGTTATTACCACGAGGGGATGGACCATTCACGGTGTTGGAAAGAGTTAACAATAATGCCTATAAGGTTGATCTTCCAAGTAAGTATGACGTTAGTGCTACATTTAATGTTTCTGACTTGACTCTTTTTTATGCAAGTGATGATTTGAGGGCAAATCCTTTGCACGAGGGAGGGAATGATGTGGACATCGAGCCATATCGAGGAGGAGTTGCTAGGGACCCATTGTCTATTCTTACTGGTTCGATTACTCGAGCGCGAGCCAAGCAATTTAGGCAAGTTGTTGGCATCATGGTTCGTGATCTTTGGCATGGAGATGACCTTGGATCAAATCTTGAAGAATCTTGGAAATCTTGGCGCAATTTGATTTTCTAGTCACCAAATATTTGACTAAGTCAAAAAAAAAATTATCTTCTTATATAAATATTTTCTAGGACGCATTAGATTTCTAGGGTTGGTTTTAGGGTTTGTGTGGTGGCTAGAAAGCCTATATTAAGGATTTGCCGACTTTCTTTGGGACACAGACATATTTTATTTTTGAGGAAAATAATTTAGAGGTTCTTTTCTACTGCTCTTTTGAGGACTTGACCTTATCGAGATTCTCTTGTGGCGGTCGATTCAACTTATCGAGCGAGATAGCGAATTCTTTCGGTCGTGGCGTCTATAATGTTGATTGATTGACACGCGTTCGTCAACAGGTCATGTTCATACCGAGGTTGCCAATCACAGGTTTGATTGGAGGTCAAAGTTCGCAATTTGCACCATCCGAGCCTTCGTAGAACGATCTTTCCACAACGATTTACATCACAAAGGAAGCCAGCCAAGAGCTAGCAGCCACCGTTGACTACCACCCGAAGCCGTCCGAGCGCCGTCACTGCCGCCCAAGCCCGCCAGCGCCGATCACCTGCCCCTGCTCGCGTCCTGCTCGTCCGTGCGTCCCATGTGCTATTGTCCAGCCGTCGAAGCCATGCCAGCCACCATTCGCAGCCTTCAAGCCGCCTGGACCCACCGTCGCCCTCCGCCTGTTCCGCCGTTGCCGTCCACCACCCATCTCCTCGCCGTTCCAGCCTCGATTCCCTTTGGTTCAACCCTTTTTGGCCTAGCTCAAAACCGAACCTCACAACCCAGCTGTGAGCTTTGTGAGCATTTTTCGGGCCCGTTCGAACCTCCGTTGGTGTCACTCCAGGCTTGGGTCTCGCCCGTCTTAGCGTCGCTGTTGCCGTGAACTCATCGGCTCGCAAAACCAATGTGTTTACTTGCTAAGCCTTACTTAGGAGGTTAATTATGCTTAGTGGGTAATTAGATTAGGCTAAGTATAGCTTAGGTGGTTAATTAGATGTAATTAGTGATTTAGTTGGTTAATTAGGATTGTTAGGTGGTTAGATTAGACTAGTTAAGAGTTAAATAGATTGTACTATTTATGTGGATAGGTACATTATTTTTCTAGGCCCATTTACGTGGTTAAATTAGCATTTTCGGCCAAGTATGCATTTATTTAATTAATTTTGTAATTAATTTAATTATTTATTATTTTTCGAAAATTATATCGAGATAGCTCATGGTTGGAATTCCGTGCTGATTGTCGTGATATGATCAATTTATGCAATTGATTGTTAAATTGAGCAATTGAGTGATGATTGTGAATTTTGAGTATTTATTTCAAAATTATGAAATTTTGGTATTTAATTAGAAAATACCGAGTGTTGGGTTTTGATACTGCAAATGCTTTTAAACACTATATCAAATAATGGGATTTTAAAAGAAATGATATCAATTTTTAAGGTTCAATTTGACCGTGTACTCACATAGGATTATTTTTATCGGGTGTTTTTAATACGAAAAAAATAGGCCAAGTACATTATCTTAATTGAGGCTTGTAAGTATAAAGCACAATGTCCTTGGCCAGGATTGATTAATCGTGTAATGATTATAAGAACCCGTCTCCGATGTGCGTCAGATGGACGTTGCCCCTATGTGAGATGCCCCTGGACAATGGGTGCTGGTCACAGTAGATTCTGGACCGATGCTCTTTCAGGAATGCCGTCCCTGATGTGTGTCGGTGGATGTTGCCATGCTCAAGGAATGAGACGAAGCCTGGCTACGCTAGAAGACCGATGTGCGTCGGTAGATCGTGCTTGTGCGAGCAATAATCAATTGGAATGCATGATTGATTGAGATAAACGTGCCGGATTATGGAACAAAATTGTGTGGCGTGGTATGAGACGTGTCATAACAATTTGGCCTTATAATCAGGACCCATGTGATTGATTGAGATGTGATTGAGATGTGATTGATGTGTGCATCTATTTTATGCATTAAATATATGAATTGTACTGACGTGCATGAAGGAATTGAGGTGAGGTGAGTCTTCTGTGATGTGTGGTTAGACTGCCTCTAGGCATATTTCCTTCCTAATTGGGGTTTAGGAAGTAGACTTGTTAAGACGTTGTCTCACTCCGTCGTGAGCTTAACATTTTCAGGTCCTTAGATGACGGTCCCTCCGGTTTGTTTTTGACGGCCTCGGGGGGTTACTGAGTAGAGTCTAGACGTCCCTATCCCCGGGAGTCACTGGATCCATGAGCTTGTTGTGACCACTATCTGGGTCGATGAGAGCCTGCCTCAGAGGATACCTCATCGATTCAGGGTGTGGTTTCGCCATGGGCCCAATGGGTATAGGAAGATCCCTTTTAGGGTTTTGATATCCCCGCCGTTGCGATCAACACCACTCCATGCGAGGGTGCAGCTGACCCTCCTGATGGGGATGTGGAGGACCCGAAGTCCCCAAAGCCTATGGAGGTGGAGTCCAAAGGATCGGCGAATGTGTTTGACTAGTAAGTCCTAGGACAGCTTCTTTTTGAAAGCCAATCTTTTTGTCGATAGACTAGTTTGTTTATAAAAGTGTGGTTTGTTTTATATGGTTGTCCTGCTTTTCTGTCCCATGTTTGTTGTCGTTAAGGGATTAGTTAATTCGCTTCTGCAGGTGCATAATCGATTGGGTCGGCGACACGTCTTGGGAACATCGCAATTTTATCGACCACCGAGGGACACCAACGGAGGTCTGGACGGGCCTGAAAAAGGCTCACAAAGCTCATAGCTAGGCTGTGAGGTTCAGTTTTGAGCTGGGCTGAAAAGGGCTGAACCAAAGGGAACCGAGGATGGAATGGCGAGGAGACGTGTGGCGGACCAAGCAGAGGGTGATGACGGGTCCATGCTGCTTGAAGGCAGGGAATAGTGGCTGGCACAGCTTCAACGACTAGACGACGGTGGCGATAGCACTCGGACGGCTTCAAGCGGCGGTCGATGGTGGCTACTAGCTCTTGGCTGGCTTCCTCTAATTTTCTTGAGCTCTCAAACTAACATAAAAATAGAGAAAGCAAGGCCAAAGAAGAAGAAGAAGGCTGTAGCTGCAAAGGGGGACCAAATGGCTTCAAAGTCATCACAAATATCCCAATTCACTCAAGTTCAAGGCCCCACTTATTCAGCCATATCCACAGCAGCCCTTAGCCCTCCAAAGCTTCCTCAACAAGCCTCCCAAGGTGTCCCAAATATTGCACACCACCATAACTACGAATTTGCAACTTTCCCTCTTCAATTTCACTTCAATTCTCCTCCAATTGAACTCAATTCAAATGCCAAAATGTCAAGGAGGATGTCCACATCTAATTCCACATTTTTCCTTGCCAATGGATCCAACTTGATGGCCAAAAGTGTGCTAAAAGACGGTCCTCTTAAATTCCCAGTCCAATAACACCCAATCTTGAATTTTCGCCAAAAACTTGGGTTTGCAGAAAAAAATTTGAAGGATAAGTCGATGTTCCTAAAATAAATCGTGACATGACAGAACTTTCAATTTCTGAAATCGGGTTCAATTTCGCGGTTAATTTCAACCGGACGCGATTTTAGCGTGACCTAACCTATTGTGTAACTTTTAGGAATTTTTAACACATTTGACCCGTGATCAATTATTTTCGAGCCACATTGTACATCTTCGACATATTGACGATTCTCGATTGTCGTGAAAATCTCGAAGTTTCAAATATAGGCATAGGGCACAGAAATGACAGAAAATCAGTTTAGTACCGTTTGACGAGAATTTTGCAATTAGATAGAATCACCCACACTTTAATCACATACCTCTGTCGAACTGACCTATCTCCGATCTCTGATCGATTTTGACCGTGCCGTATTGACCCTTGTAGATTAGCACGGTCGAGCAGTCGAAACCTGGTCGAATTCTCAAGTCTATTGCGTTTAGATTCCTTAACGGCTTCACCTAATAGACTAATTATCTCGTAAGTGAACAGCTTAAGGAAAAGAACTATAGGCGCGTCGATGAAAAGCCCAACTTATTTTATCAAAAATGGAATCAGAAAAATCAGGCTGTCACACTTTTAGCACCAATACCAAAATGGTGTTATTAATCTCCCTTAAGAGCCTACCCATGATGAAGAAGTCCCTCACCACTGTCATGACCAACTGTCTAAGAGTCCAACAATTGTGCTTAAAAAATTCAACCGTAAAACCATCCGACCCAGGGGCCTTACCCCAAGTTAGGGAAAAAAGAGTATCCCGAATCTCCAGATCGGAGATGGGCCAAGCAAGAGAACTAACTTGGTCGTCAGTAAGATGACAACGGATAACCTCCTAAATCTCCCGAACCGAAGGCCTTCCTTGCACAACCTGTGGCGTCAGGAGGTCCTGGAAATAGTTGACAAAATGTTGCTGGACCAGCTGCGGTTCAGTGACTTGATTATCTAAGGTATCCATGACAAAGAGAACTCTGTTTCTCATCTATCTTTTGTTGACATACTGATGAAAGAACTTTCTATTGCGGTCTCCATCTTTAAGCCACTTGATTCTAGATTTCTGCCTATAAAAAGACTCTTCCTTGGAACAAAGGTTGAGTAGGTGCGAGGTTGATTCTTCTCCAAATCAGCAAGTTCAATACTGTTGGGGTCCTGCTGGAGGCCAACTTGTGTGATCTTTAAAGCCTCCCTCGCTTCTGATGTCCTAGTGGAGATGTTGGAGAAAGACTCTCTATTAAGCTGTTTAAGGCGGCTTTTGAGGGACTTTAGCTTGCCCACAAGTCTATACACAGGCACTCCCTCTCCCGGATCCTCCCAAATTTGATTAATTATTTTTGTTCATTGAAGGACTCTAAGAGTGCATTCTTCGTCTATTTGGCAATACAAAAAGCATGGGGGAAGAGGGAGGCTTTGAAGTGATAAAGAAGGCAATTCTGAATCTCTCACATCGCTGCAGAGAGCACATTAGCACCTCCTATAGAGAAGGAAATGGGAGAAGGTTGATGAGTAAGCATGAAACAGCCAACATTGACTCATTTCTTGGGTAATGCTCAAAAGAAGCATACCAACTACTACTCAAATTTGAAGATTGCCTATCCAATTGATTCTTGGGATGTTGAATTACTTGAAATCAATTCGTGCAGGTAGTTGCCAATCGTGCTTGCTCATTTCGTGTGGGCTGCGACACTAAGAGGCAAGGAGAAGGTACTATAACAATGGCCATACCAGTTCCCTTTTGTGTTGTCTGAATATCAATCAGAGATCCTTAACTTTCATGGATGATGGAAAGAACTCTACCATAAAAAATAGTACATAGAAAGTAATTGTTCATTTTGGTTTTAGTTGATTCTATGATTGTTACTATGAAAGAAATTTTAATTGTTGACACTCATAAAGCATTCCCCCGATTTTGCTTACTAAACAAATGTAAATCTTCATCAGTCCTTATTAATCGAATATTTACAGAACCCGTTGAACTTAAGACTTGGACATCTCAGTTCTTTTAGTGCTTGAAAAAACTTTCTAGAATGCTCCATTATTTCTGAATATTAATAGAACATAGAAAGTTCACCTTCCTTGCTCAGTTAATTAATGGCTTAGAATGATATATAGGTTACTTGGAAGATAGGCATCCTTCCTCAAACATGAAGCCATACGACGTGACCTCGTTACATGCAGAAACTACAATTTTATGAGAGCCCATCCTTGAGGCTGAAGCTCTTACTGCTCATAAGCTTGCATTGAAGGTCTAAAATTCAAGTTGTTGGTTAAGAAATGCCGAATGCATTAATCAAATCAAGGAGGACCCACGAGCTGAGAGACTGAACCTCTTTTTCTCCACATTTAGGTCACTGAGAGAAGATCCTCATGTAAGTAAAGCTTCCCAAAGGGAGAGAAAATTAGGCGTCCGAGCTCAGACCTGGTCTTCCTCACATTGGTTTCATCCTACATTCACGAGTAGTCCCAATGTTCGGCATATGAGTTCAACATTACCCTTTAGCGTCATGGACATCTTCCCAAGTTTGAATTGTCAGTTTGAATTGGTATTTTTGCTTATCTTCATATCTTGAAACTTAGGGAAGTGCTTTATAAACATATGTATAAAAAGAAGACATTTCAATGCAATTCATCCAAATTTTCAGTGTCGTCATATGCTGAACTCATTCAATTTGGCGTGTCCGACATTCTTTCGAATCACAGGCAGTTTGACTTCTACTTTAGTAAAGATGAGATCCACCAGTTTGTTCCGTCTCTTCCAATGTCTTATCAAGAGATCTTCGGGAAGTATAAACAAACCATAATCCTTGGGTTTGCACAAGTTTGTCTTGCGCAACTCAGCATTTCTTGTCTCTTTGTGAGTCAAAGAAATGTTCCCATTCACATGAAAAGTGCAGTGCAAGCATAAAAAGGGTAATTTGGCAATACCTAACATTTTGCTTATAAAGAACTGAAAGTTAATGGCGTCCTCTTTCTTTTCATCTCCTCAAACCTATACAACTATCTTATTCAACAATAGAACAAATAATTAACAATGATATTGATGCTAACTTATCTATCTTGCAGTGTCTAGCAAACTGAAAATTTGAGTAGGATTGACATTTCTCTCGAAATTTGGATGAGAAGACATGCTGATCAAGAAAATGAGCATGCTATGACTAAAGAATCCTTAGTTACAACATATTGTCACAGAGGTTATGACCTATTATCAATAATCATGTGAATTTACTTTTTCTATCTAGATAGATAATTGGACATAGTGGTGAGTTACGTACGATAGACTCGTGTAATAACATAAGCACGTGTTATTATGTCCAAACAAATTTGATGAACAATCCCATATATAAACCAAGGAAAAAAAGAAGCCATTGTTCGTCTGACATTCCATTGCTTATCTAGTTTTTTTTTTATGCCAAATTTCTTTGTTGAGTAAATATCTTGATCTATTGATACAAATATTTTGCTCTGGCTGTATAAGTTTGGTTAAATGTTTTTAGCAAAGGTGATGCTTGTAAAATGTGCATAGTTGGTGCCGATCACGTTGAGAGACAACTATCACTCACTGAGCTGCGGTTTACTCCCTCTTTTTCTTTAACCTTTCAGGTTCCTTACCCTGTGACGCATAGAAGTGGCTTTGACATGCAGATTACCGGGCTAAATTCTATCGGTATTAGCTTTTGGCCCAAATATGTATGTTTTTCGTAATGTTGGTATGTGGCAAGATTGATTTGAAACTTCGTCCTTCTCTTCAAAGACGGTTGTGTCACTCCCTTTTTCTTGTGTGCAAATTAGAGTGCGACAATTACGTCATGCAATAAGAGGGAAGGACCAACACGATGAATGAGATTGATGGTCATGATTTAGTCTTGGAATACCCAAAACTTTTTATTGAGATCATATTTTCGTCAGTTGCTGAAGCACATCTATTTATCTTTACAAATTTTGTATCATCATATTGGAATCAACTAAAAGAAAGTATTCATGTGTAGAATGTGGAAACAAACAGAGCATTGGTGAATTGGTGATGCGATTTTTCAGGTCGTAGATTGAGCAGCAAGTCCATGTACACTGCTAAGTATCACAACTTGTGTTGAAGTTATGAGCCCGTGGAAAAAGAAACTTTATGCTTATTTTCCTAAATTTTTTAGCAAATTTTTCTTGCAAAACTTACTTTGATCATTCATCCAAGAAACAAAATGGGCACGAGTCTTTACTAAAAATTTCTCAGTGTAGTGAACCGAGACCGGTCCAAAAATTTAGTATCAGATCACATAATAATAGCAAAGTTGCACTAGAAGATGAAATAATGCAGTAGATCATCTTAGTATATAAAGATGAAAATAATGCAGTATTCTCGGTTGGCAAAGTTGAAAAAGGTATCTGTCAACGCTACAAGATTCGATTGGGGGACATGGACAGATTGCTGAAAGGTTTGGACATATCCTTGAATGCAGGTATTTACACGGTGTGGGAACTTCGCTTTGTTCCCATCGTGAGTCAGGCTGTAGATAATGCAATCTGCTTGTTTGATTTCACAAGTAGTGAAATGCCTGCACGGTCTGATGATTCGGGAAAAATCTCATAGATGGAGTGATGAAATGTTTCTCTTAAGAACCTTATCTCAACGTGTTCCCAAAGCATTGGAGATTATGGCATAGATTTGCACGGCAAATCAAGTGTATGAATTGCAGCAATGAAATATGTTGCATTTTTCTTTTCACATCCTACATGCTATTGATCTATTAATTTGTAAATCAAGTGATCCCTAGACCTGTATCACACCTGTCTAGGCTTCCAAAGTGAAATTACTATGTATCAAATACTGGTCAAGCTCCAAGGTAGGAAAGTGATCTTATTGTTAGCATTTGACAGCAACATTGTGTTAACTAAAAGCTGCAAATGGTTTGTATTTTCTAAAGTCTCTCACTGAAGAGTTTGAAGGGAAATGCAATGGTGGGGAGAGGGAGAGAGGAGGGAAATGCACATTCTTGGTTTGCTGTTCAACCATTCTACGGAGGTCCTCAGGTAAATACTTTGCCGATTTTGAGCACTGTCTTAAGCAATTGAGTAAATGTCTGACATTCAAAGAGGTCTTATGACAGTTGAACCGGGAGTCTACTCTATGACTACTCCATTTTGATCGCTGCAAGGTTGTCCTGCACATTTTGTTGGTTGACAATTGACGTTTTCTTCATCTCCTTGTGACAACAATGTTTGCAAAAGAAATGCATTTGTGTGATGCAAGATTAATGAACGAAGCAGTAGTCTTTGTTGCCATTTCTTTTGATAACTATATCGATCATTGCCAATTTTAAGTCTATGTTGTGGACTTCATGTAAACTCAATTTCTCATCTTCACTCTTGTCTTAGATTTTTCTTGTTCTGTGACTTCAATTGGTTTCAATTGGTCATACTGGTTTTGGCTGTGCTTGGTAGTATTGCCCTGCCATGGCAATATCTAATGGATATTTTCGCCAAAGCAGTTGGCAAAAGTGATTTGTAATGATGCCAAGTTTTCGAACGAAGAAAGGACTTCAATGTGATTGCCTTTTGATTGCAAGAGGAAAGATTTAGGTGCACTTTCAAGATTGACAATTCGATCATCCATTAAATCTCATGATATATCAGAATAACGTGTTTACTGATTGATCCTTGATAAGGTAAAATTTCATTAATTTCTTAAATTGTTGCACTCTGCAATCTGACCTTCCTTTAGCTATGTAACTGCCCACAGTTTTTTACTTGTTCACAAGTTCTCTTTTGGGAATGAGGCCTGAGAATAACCTTGAAATAGTTCTAAAAGGAAAAGTATAGTTATGTCATTTATGGTTCAAAAATGTAAAGTTTTCCTACTTGAAACTAGTCATCAAAAAGTGGTTTTCTACTTTTCGGTGCTGGCATTTGCTAAAGAAACCCTTCTTTGAAATACCCACTTTATTCTTTTCTCATTTCAAGACAAAACTCCTATGAATACCAGAAGGCCAAGTCATACAAATAGAGCTTGTTGTTTGAGCTATCTTCCATAAGATTAAATTCCCAGGATTTTTGTTTTAGTAGATATGTCTATTACTCATGCTACTTTACTTTTCTGACTAGGTGAAAATGGCGCTGATTTTGGCACCAAAGACAATGCCAGATAAGCATCACAAAGAAGTCTCTCACTGCTAGGCCCATGACAACAAACATATGGATTTCTCTCTTGCCAAAACAGAAGAGTGGAAACACCAAGAGCTTTTCTAAGTTGAGGGTGTATGCTTTGAAGTCCGAGAACAATACTACTATATGCTCGAGAGTCTTCTCAACTTGGATGTCACGCCCTACACTAATACGATAATTGTAGAATACATTTGGTATGTTTTCATGCACTAAAACCTTTAAGTATGATGCACAAAAAGATGAGCAATACTAGAACTATTATGTACTGAGTTGATAAGTTCACATTTTTCTTCGATCTCCATCAGAATAAGTATGTCATATGTTTTATGCACATTCTACAAGTGACACCATTTTTTTTTTAAATTTCTACATTAGCAAATCTTGTTTCGCTTTTTGATGTTAGTCTAACTATGAGACAGGTTGGAGGTTCTAGCATAGATCTACATGGCAAATCAAGGGTATGAATGGCGACAGTACAATATGTGGCATTTTTATGTTTACATGCCACATGCTACTGATCTATTGATTCCTGAATTATCAGATGATCCCTAGACCTGTTGAGCACCCGTATGAACTTATCCTAGTGAACTTTGATGGATCAAGTACTGGTCAAGCTTCAAGGAAGGATAGTGAAGTGATCTTATCGTAAGATGACATCAACCCAAACTGTCTTACTATATTTACCTTCACATCATTTCATCAAGTTTATGATTTTTTAACAACCGTCAAGCAATTGTCAAGGATCGTTTTAGAGATGGCAAAAGTGTCTTGGTGATCATCCCCGAAACAAGTATTATGTTGTCAAAAATTGTTCATCCATAAGATCATCTGAGCAGGTTAATCAAACAAGAAAGGACATTTCAATTAGTTTACAGAGAATTATTCTTCGTCTGCATGCTATATGCAATTCATACACACTAGCTGCATGAGCCGATCCCAACAAACAAACGTGCTGAAATTTTCAGCAATCTAAAGGTTTTCAATGAAGTTTAATGGTAGGAGATCTAGAAACATGAGTTTTCTATTATGAACTAGAAAGTTTTGAAATGGACAGGTTCATAAATTTGGCTACATGTTCACATTAGGTATGGATTGAGCAAAGAAAACACCCTACTGCAGACAAATGTTCAATGGCCATTGGGTTGGCCTATTGGAGGATATTGAGGACCCCAGGTGAGAAATTTTTTTACAATGAATTTCCTTAGGCCAGGTTGATGAGAAAATTTGTAATGATATGAGGATTTATGTCCATATAGGGGCCTTATTATTATGGTATTAGGGCTGATAAGTCATTTGGCCAAGACATATTGATGCTCACTACAAGGCTTGCTTATATGCTGGTGTCACCATTAGTAGCAGTAATGGAGAGGTGACGCCGGGCCAGGTAATATCTAACCTCCATCTTGCCAGTTTTTTCGAAGAGGACAAAAAGAAAAGCACGGACCAATTGCCATCAACACTGGCTTCTATCATGTAGTGAGAATACCAAGTGGGACCAAGCATGGGAATTGAAGCAGGAGTCATATATGGTGTTCAACATACCTTCTTGAGGTGAAATTTCAATTACTTGCTCTAGAAAATAACGGTATGCCATTAAAAGCAAAAAGAATAAGTGCATACAGACATGTTCTATAGTATTTAATTACTCAATTGTTTATGTTGCTTATATAATAGAGAATTATTGAGCAAGTTGGTGTTGTCCTCACTTTAGCTCCAAAGCCGATGGAGGTAGCTGACTTCACTATCACCATTTATGCAACATATTATCTCAAAGTTGTATTATTATCTTCCTTCTTAGGTTTACTGAAATGGTGTAGGATGCCGCACTAATTGCAGGTTCACACCATAGAAATAACAGGGACTTCAAGTATTTTTGTTCATTGAAGGACTTTAAGAGTGTGTTTCCCCTCTATTTTGCAATACCAAAAGCATGGGAGAAGAGGGAGGCTTTGAAGTGATAAAGAAGGCAATTCTGAATCTCTCACTTCACTGTGAAGAGCACATTAGCACCTCCTATGGAGAAGGAAATGGGAGAAGGTTAACGGGCAAGCATGAAATAGCCAACATTGACACATTTCCTTGGGTAATGCTCAGAAGAAGCGTAACAACTCTTACTCAAATTCTAAGATTGCCCATTCAATTGAATCTTGGGATGCTGGAATTACTTGAAATCAATTATGCAGGTAGTTGCCGATTGATGCTGCTCATTCTGTGTAGGCCGTGACACTAAGAGGCAAGGAAAAGGTACTATAACAATGGCCATACTAGTTCCCTTTTGTGCTATCTGAATGTCAATCGAAGACCCTTAACTTTCATGGATGATTCAAAGAACTTTACCATAAAAAATAAATTAATTAATTAATTAATAAATAAATTGTACATAGAAAGTAATTGTTCATTTTGGTCTTAGTTGATTTTATGACTGCTACTATGAAAGAAATTTTAACTGTTGACATTCATAAAGCATATCATAAAGCATACCCTCAGTTTTGCTTACTAAACAAATGTAAATCTTCATATCAATCCTTATTAATTCAATATTTATAGAAGCTGTTAAAGTTAAGACTTGGACATCTCAGTTCTTTTAGTGCCTTAAAAAACTTTTTGGAATGCTCCATTATTTCTGAATATTGATAGAACATAGAAAGTTCACCTTCCTTGCTCAGTCAATTAATGGCTTAAAATGATACACAGGTTACTTGGAAGATCTGGGTCCTGCCTCAAACATGAACTCATACGATGTGATCTCGTTACATGCAGAAACAACAATTTTATGAGAGCCCACCCTTGAGGCTGAAGGTCTTGTTGCTCATAAGTTTGCATTGAAGGTCTAAAATTCAAGTTGCTAGTTAAGAAAGGCCGAATGCATTAATCAAATCAGGGAGGACCCATAGGCTGAGAGATTGTGAACCTCTTTTTGTCCACATTTAGGTCATTGAGAGAAGATCCTCATGTAAGAAAAGCTTCCCAGACGGAGAGAAAATTAGGCGTCCAAGCTCAGACCTGGTCTTCCTCACATTGTTTTCATACTACATTCGCGAGTAGTCTTAATGTTTTGGCATTTGATTTCAACATTACCCTTTAGCATGGACATCTTGCTTTGTTTGAATTGTCAGTTTGAATTGGTATTTTTGCTTATCTTCGTACCTTGAAACTTAGGGAAGTGCTTTATAAACCTATGTTTAAAATGAAGAAATTTCAATGCAATTCGTCCAAATTTTTCAGTGTCATCATATGCTGAACTCATTCAATTTGGCATGTCCGACTTTCTTTCGAATGATAGGCAGTTTTGACTTCTACTTCAGTAAACATGAGATGCACCAGTTTGTTTCATCTCTTCCAATGTCTTATCAAAAGAACTTCGGGAAGTATGAACGGACCATAGCCCTTGGGGTCGCGCAAGTTTGTCTTGTGCAACTCGGCATTTCTTGTCTCTTTGTGAGTCAAAGGAACTTCTACAAAACTGAAAGTTACTGGCGTCCTTTTTCTTTCCATCTCCTCAAACCTATACAACTATCTTATTCAACAATAGAACAAATAATTAACAGTGATACTGATGCTAAAGTATCTATCTAGCCCTGTCTAGCAAACTGAAAATTTAAGTAGGATCGGCGTTTCTCTTGAAATATGGAAGAGAAGACACGCTGATTGGACTTCTCAGATGATTTCCGGATTCAGTTAAGGGAAAAAACTACAAAATTTCCTACAGATAATAGATTTATGAAATTGATGGTAAAATTCTAATAATGTTGAGGAAAAAAAAAGCATGACCGGTAACTCAAAGGTCAGGTGACCTATTAAGAAATCATCAATACTAGGGAAAATTTTAAAAAAGGACCCGAAGTGCCCTTATTTTTTCTAATAATGGCCCAAAGTGGATTTTATTTCAAATAAAGATCTGAAATGACCTTGATTGTTTCAAATAAGGGCCTGAAATGACTTTGGTTGTTTCAAATAATGACCTAACTTTGCCGGTCACCAACCCGCTAAATTTTCCAATCGGTCCATCATTTGGCATTTTTCCCTTTTTCCTTTCTTTTATTTTTTGGTTCTTTTTTTTCCTCTTTGCTGGTGGAGCAACGAAGAGGAAGAAGAATTGGAAAAAAAAAAAAAAAGGAAAAATGACAAATGACGAAAATACCGTGATTGCCGGAAAGTTATTACCACTTCAAATCCTTATTTAAAACAAACATAACCGCTTTAGATCCTTATTTGAAACAATATTCACTTTAGGCCCTTATTTGAGAAAGTAATGGCACTTCCAAGGTCCTTATTTGAAACAATATCCACTTTTGGCCCTTATTTGAGAAAAAATGGCACTTCGGATCCCTTTTTGAAATTTTCCTTCAATATTATTAGGAATTTACCACCTTTCAAATGAATTCTTAAATTATTAACTCTTCTTTAATTTTATCGTATCTAAATCAAACACCATAATAAAGTAACCAATATTGCAATAAGTTAGTAATTTATCAACTTTTTTTAACCGCTGCAAGTGTATTTACTAAAGTATCGACTTCCACAAAAAAAGTTACAAATATTCAACAAATGAGTAAGCCATTAACTTCTTTTAATTCTGACATTGTTAGTAGTAAAATACTTGCACTATAAGGAATATAATAACACCTAATAATTTAATAAATTACCACATTTTTAAAAATTTACACAAAATACCAACCCTATAAGGAATTTGCCAACATACAATTATTTACCAATTTCTTTAAAATTTACAAGATTGAGTGGTAAACTACCAAGATCATAGTGTGAAATTCTAATAAATTAGTAAAATTATCAGCTTCAATTAAATTTTACAAGTGTGGTTTGTAAAATACCGATGCTACAACAAATTTACCAAACATCTCAATGAGTTAGTACGTTAGCAAGTTCTTACACATTTTACAAGTGTGTGGTTAGTAAAACTGCCAATATCTAAGGGACTTTACTGACATCCCATTAAATTAGTCCAAATCCTTTGGAAGTTTGCATGGATGGTTGGTAAAATATCATTCCTATAAGGAATTTATTAATGTCACATTGAATAAGGACTCTTGCATGCTAGCGTGAAAAAGCCCATTACACATTAATATAGATATGCAAAGTTAGAGATTCATTAACATCTTAATCTAAAACTATCCCTCTAAATTAGAACACATAAAACTTTATTAAGCGCAATATTTCGCTATTTGGATAACTGTCAGTACCGATCGTATGTGTTGTTCAATTTTTTTTATTTCATGTCGTCATGTTTTAATGATTTGTATATTTTGTGTTCCTGGTAATTCCTCTTAAAATTTCACATTTTTTTGTTAAAAATAATTTCACTCCTTCCTCATAGTTATATTTAATATTCTTTATTTTCTTGTACCCACCGACAAATTGGTCTCAGTTTCAAAACAAGCTAATAGGGTTGACAACCAGTTAGTCTGTAAATAATCTACTGTTATGGCACATTTATTCTAATATTACGAAAATACATAATTAAATTTATGAGTTGTTGTGATTGTTAAAATTTGAAATGATGCTTCCACATGTCCCCAAAGCCAAACACCATGGACAGGTGCATCGTAATAAGTTGTCAACTTAAAGCAAACATTTCGTGACGAAGGCCTTCTCCGTTGTGATTTATTGATTTTCAATATACAACACACGTAATAGGTAACAAGTTGAAAGTAAATGTATGTGGTCAATGGGCATTGCCATCGCTACCTTGTCATTTTCAATGTATCTCACTTGTAATAGGTCGTAAACTTAGAGGGGATTCATCATAATCAGGGTAATTTCGGTCATAACTTATTGATATTGGACTTGTTGCACTTGAAATGTGTCATAAACCTAACCCACTAAGACTGAGTTACAAAATAAGCTTAAGGGTTTAGAAATTTTTACTATGTATATAGCCATTGTTACAATGCCTTTTGCTTGTTTCATCCATTTTTCTCATTTCAAATGTAATCATCTCGAACCAAATAGTCATCAATTGGCCAAAAAAAAAAAAAAAACAAATGAGTAGATTGATTGTAACATGTTTAAACTGAAGCATGATCCAATAAGATCTATCGTGACTTTCATCCGTTGTGTTATAATAGAAAAGAACCAAAAGCGTCTTTCAAATTAATCGTATTGGATCAATTTGAAATACAAAGTAAATTCAAAAGATCAAATAAATTGATTGGTGAAAATATAATGGACATTCTACTTAATGTGCAAAATCCCACTATTCTTGTTGTAACTTATTCAAGGCACTGTGAAGTGGCGCTATAAAATGTCGTAAGATTCTGCTCAATTTCTCATAACCAAGTCTATTCTCATCGTAAGTTTTTCATGGCACTGTGAAGGGTTGTCATAAGTCGTCACATAATGTTTTGTAATTCAAGCCTAGTCATGTCAGAATTTACTAATTTCGTTACTCTTACCTTTTTTAATGAAGCATGAATAAATTGGCTAACATAAATATCTGCCGATTGAAAAAATGAGCATGTTGCAACTAAAGAATCCTTAGTTATATAGCATATTGTCATAGAGGTTACGACATGTTATCAATGCTACTGTGAATTTATTTTTTCTATGTTATCAGTACTACTGTGAATTTATTTTTTCTATCTAGATAAATATTGGACATGATGACGAATTACGTATATGGACTCACGTAACAACATAAGCGCGTGTGATTATGTCCAAGCAAATTTGATGAACAATCCACATATAAACCAAGGAAAATAAAGCTATTGTTCATATGACATTCAATGGCCTATCTAGTCTTGTTTTATGCCGAATTGCTTTGTTGAGTAAATATAATGACCTATTAATACAAGTATTTTGCTTTAGCTGTATAATTTTGGTTAATTGATTTAACTAAGGTGGTGCTTATAAAATGTGCATAATTGGTGCCCAATCACATAGTGAGATAATTATCACTCGCCGAGCTTATTCCCTCCTTTTCTTTAACCTTTTGAGTTCCTTTCCCAGTGACGCATGAGAGGAGCAACTTCAACGTGCAAATTATTGGGCTAAATTCTATTGGTATTAGACTTTGACACAGATATGTATGTTTTTGGTATAGTTGGCATGTGGCGAGATTGGTTTGACGCTTCGTCCTTCTCTTGAACGGCCATGTCACTCCCTTTTTCTTGTGCAGAAATTAGAGCGTGACAATTACGCTATGCAATAAAGGGAAAGGACCAAATGATTAATGAGATTGATGGTCATGATTGAGTCTTGGAATACCCAAAACTTTTTCCCAAGATCATATTGTCTTCGGTTGCTGAAGCCCATCTATTGATCTTTACAATTTTTGTATCATCATATTGGAATTGACTAAAAGAAAGCTTTCACGTGTATGATGTGGAAACAAACAGAGCATCGGTGAATTGGTGATGCGATCATCAATTATGCAATAGAAGATAAAACAATGCAATAGATCGTCTTAGAATATAAATATGAAAATAATGCAGTAGTATCGATTGGCATCACGGTATGAATTCATAAAGGAATGTACAATCATACCTTATGTATGAGAGCGTCTAAATCCTTGTCCAGTGCTAAAGTTCAGCCTGCAATTTTTCATTAATAAAGTTCTCGTCATATAATCCCCACAAGCTTGGCCAACTCTTTCAAAAGCTCATTCACTCTGCAATATCGTCATGTTCAATTAGAAACCTCACCATGTGTCAATGCTTTACCATGTTCATTCACTATCCATCATATTTTCTCATCAGACTCGACCATCTCAATCATTATTGAGTTGCTGATATATAAACCAAATCCGATGAAACAGAAAAATCTCACTTCAACAGCACAACCCAGGAATACAGCGGCCAAACCAAGATGAACTGGTAATGCCATTGGCCGACATTAGTAATGATGCTTCAGATGAATCACATGCTTCATAGGATTTTACATTTACAACAATTGCAACAAATGTTACTTGCCGATTCTTGATAGTGTTCTGTAATTTGGTGTTAGGAATTCCAGAGCACCCAACTAATCCGACAGGCTCATGATAGTCTCCCGATTGAGCACAACTAAACAATTTCCACAGTAAGAGGTGACTAGGGATGACCCCAGTAGAGTGGCATTCAGCAGGACTTGGGCCATTTCCTTCTGACAAGTAGTTGTTGTAATCATCTTGACAACCCTAAGATCATGTTTTGTCTATTCAATTGCTCTAAGAAGGCCATGGCCGATAACTCCTACAAATTCCTTTGAAAGTATTAAAAAAGTTAGAACTGAACTTAGAAGCGTTTTATGTTGCTACTAACGTTTTAAAAAGGTAAAGAAAAACAAAGAGAAAATGAAGACAGACAGATCACACCAAAGTCTTTAAACTATCCTACCCAGAACAAATTTGGACAAGCAGGCAATACCTTTCTCCAAGACGGCCGATGCCAGCTGCTGAGCCAACTCCAGGAAAAAGCCTCACCAAAACATGCTTCAATGCCCTTTCAAGTTCTTATTCTTTCTACTCGAAACTTTTTCTCATTTTGAAACTTTACAAACACATAAAACTCTAGCTACAGTTGATCTATTATCTTTTTTTAGTTTCTGACATGATTCAGGATTTTGGACCGATAACCATACCCTATACACTCTCACAAGCAAGGTGGCTCGAGGACTCGGTTTTCTCCTCAAAATGGCATTAGTCACCTGCTTTACTAGGATGCTCTTAAAGAGATGTGTGGACAGTGACCTAACAATCAAAACACGCTCTGACATGGCTTGAAAGAAAAATTCATGAGAATAATGAGAACTCTGTTCTCTTTGAATGATTTCAGCTAGTTTCAGTTGAAATGTATCAAGCCTAGTTAAGAGTATACAACTGAAAAAGAAAATGTGACCTGAATTTAATTTGGGGAGATCATGTTCGGGTCTCAAATAACATTTAAGCGAGATCATGATTTATTCTTGATCTATGATTTTTACAAAGCACTAGGCATGTTCAGATCTCAAATAATATTTAAGCTCAAGGTTTCAGGTCGAGGCATCAAGAGATCATGATTTATTCTTGATCTATGATTTTTACAAAGCATTAGGCATGTTCAGATCTCAAACAATATTTAAGCTCAAGGTTTCAAGTCGAGGCATCACGAGACAATTTTAACATATCATACCATACCAAAGTGTTCCTACAATTTTTCTAGGTTGTTATATATGATATGAACATATACTCTATGAAGCAATCGATCAAGCAAATCTCAATTCATGCAATTCTGAATCTTGTCTCGTTACAGGTGTTGTACATCAGCTTCAGCCTCAGCAGTCTAAGCTACACATCAATGGTTCCACTCTAAGCTAGCCATATACCCCACTTGGTCCCTCAGCCAAATATTCTCTCTTGGTTTCCCCTGGTGAGAGTAACCTAACTTGCTATGCAAATCTAACTGCCAGCACAGTTGTGATTGCTCTAGTTTTCTCGTATATTTAAATGCTAACGGACAGATATCCATTAAAGAGCTACTTGTGCACCTTAAAGAGCAAATTACACTGCTTCATGAGCCAATATCACACATAGGACTGAGAGTTTCTACTATACTTCTGTGAGATATTTCATTTTGCATTGTCTTCATCAGTATTGCTCTTCATACACAAATATGTACTATGAGAGATATTCAGCACGCTCCAATATAGTGGAGCATTTCAACATCGTTGAACAACAGAAGTTTGTCGGCTATGATATGTCCTATTGCAAATGTGTGGCCAAGAAATAAGATGAAATACAAAAATGATACAAGAGATCAGCCACATCATGGAATATCATATGACATTTCCAGATATTGCTGGAAAAATCATTACCACATAGAAAATCACATCCACAGATTAATTTTCTGCAACTGCAACTGAGGTGCTTGAGTGTGATTGATTATTGAATCAGATATTTCTATGATATGAACTTCACTATTTCTTTTTATGATCATGTCAGATTATTCAGAGTGAGGAATGAAATGCAAATCACCACAACTCATGTATATCATTAACTTCACTATGAGTAGCTCATTAAAAGGCCAGACCAACAGGGGTCTCTTGCTAACTTCTGCACCAGACCTAATAGTCATCCACGTCTCCAATTCCTTTTGCCAAAAGTTACACAACACAGAGAGAGATTGGATAACTTGAAGGAAATTACACCAGAGTACAGGTCCAGGTTCTTCAAGTGTCAGGTCAGCTTCTCGAAGACCACTCAGTCAAAGGACTTGTGATGGCTTTACCCGCTAGACGTTTCTTGATATTTGCCTTTTGAAACTGAAGGTACAATTTTTAAGCATACTTCTTCATTCGCTCCCCTCAATTTATACCCTCCCTTTCCCCCAGCGTCTGAAATAAACAGAAGAAACCAACAAAAAGAACTAATAGAATGCATAACTTCATATCTACATAATTCCACTTCTGATTGAGAAAGCATTTACACCTTATAAAACAAGTTGATGCCCTCTACTTACAAAAATCAGGCCTGCTGGAAAAGAAACTATAGACGCACCCCAAACTACAAAATTATCCTATACTTACCTCTGCCAGCAAAGTTTCCTCCCACCCTCATGCATAATTTCATAAGCAAGTCAATATTTTTCAAAAGATGGGGCACCAAACTCTACGTATTTGGCAGCAATTTCACAAAGACTCCAGACCATCTTAGCCTTAATTTCGTGGGAGCTACTCCTGATTAAAAATCAGGTACAGTGCCAATATTCAGCAGTCGTCATCCGTCTATGTAAGATGTAGCAAGATGGAAGCTCCCTAATATTTAGAATCTGGAACAATCTCAAAGCATGTCTACACAATACACCTTCCGATTCAAACATTTGACAGCCACAACTCACATTGAGATTGGATGAACAAAAGGTAATGATATGGTTTTCATTCTCATTGCCGCACTTACAGATCAAATATCTGTTGATGGTCCCTTGTTCATGAATCTTGACACCCAGATAACTGTAGCTTTGTTAAAGTTTCCTCTGGAAAACTTTGAAAACAGAAAGGGTACTAAGCTTCCTACATTGCTCTTCCATCGTACATTGCTCTTCCATCGGTCCATTTGTCTGCAAAAATGCCCGCAAGTTGAATGAATTATAATCTTCTTTCCTTTCATTGCCACAACATTGCTCCAAACCTTGCTCATATCTCACAACAATTCTTCAAGTGACGTTTGAGAATCTAAATATGGATCAAAAAACACATCTAGACTTCCATCAATGGGAATTCCAGCAAAAAATGTTCTACGTGACTACAGTGGAACCTACTTTTCATGCTTTTCATACATTTCCTTCAGCCAAGCATTTTCCCTTGAGCCATATTTGCTGAGAAGAGCATTGCATGCAGCATCAAATTCACAATGGTATGACTTTTATAAACACACTTCTCATATTCACATTTACAATCATGACTTAGTGGACTCAAATACTCACGTTCTTTTGTCTTAATTTGGCACATTGAGAATCGATGATGACTCGAAGGAAAAACCTGTTCAGGCACTTGCAGAATGGAATCGTCTTGATCAGCTATTATCAACTTGGGATGGCAGCCAGACATTGCCCTGGGCCATGTCTCAAACAACCATATGAAGGGGTCCATTGATTCATCAGCAACTAGAGCACACCCAAGAAGAACCAGCTGCTTGTGGTGATTGACACCAACAAAAGTAGCAAATGGCACCACATAATTGTTTTGCTTTTAGGAGGTATTAAAAATGATGGCATCACCAAACTGACTGCAGGAAAACCTAGATCTGCCATGGTCCCAGAAAAGACTCCTACAACAACCCATCTGTACATCAACAGAATAAAAGAATCCAATGTCCATAGCGGATTAAGTTACTTATTATAACAAGAAAATGGGGTGATTATCCACAACATTCCTACAACACTAGTCAAATTAATTCATAATAGAAATAGCATTGTTTTTCAAAATCTTTGAATATAAAAAATGGGGTGATTATCTGCATCACATTGTACAAATAAAGGTATAAACCGTACATGGTGAAATTTCCCAGTTATTTATGCAAGAGCTCCAAGTAAAACCTCAGCATCATTATATAACACATAACCAGCAAGCAACAACCACAATCCAGCATGAATGCAAACACAAATTCATATTGCATTTTTACATCCGCTGAACACATATTCATATTCACTCGCAGAGAAGGCATGATTTGGAATTCACTATTAGAAAAAGATATGTACAGCGAATGGGATCTGCACTACCATGTATTAGTCTACATGATCAGACTATGCTTCATGAGCACTGAGCGCACCAGCAACCATCGACAGAGTATTTACAATTCAGCATATCATCTTTTTTAGCTAATTTCACAGAGTCGAGTTTATCTGAAGCCTATCAAGACCGAGACATTCGCGAATGGACTCAAAAGTGGACATAATTTAAATCTACTTAACCTATCCAACTGGTACGGTGAATCATTCAAGCAGACAAAGACGATGTCAGTCAGATTCGAAGCCGTATTCAGACTAATACGGCTCAGGCATTTCACCAAACATTTAATGTGCATTCGATGAAACGGCACAATCCAGCAACGAGAGAGCGAGAATCACGACCCAGTCAGCACGAGATCATCAGGACCGAATCGCAGTTGTTAGTAATATAATCTCGGACGTGAAGAATCTTCATTACTAGCAAACAACAAAGCTCTCGGTCTCTATTTCACACGTGCGACACTCAAAACAGAACAGAGAGCTTTTATGTCAGCGAGGAGCGATCATCGGTCACGATCGGTTGTTCAACTAACCAGACGGAGTCTCGGACGGCGTCGGCAGCGACGATCGAAGCTGGTGGATCCAACCGGCTTTCTTTTGCCCCGATTCGTGTGCGTTTTGAGGTCGCGTGGCTCTCTCTCTCTCTCTCCCCATTTGCGCGACGACGTCGTCTAATACTCTTGCAAGAGCTCACGATCACCGCCTGCGTCCGGACGGCATCCGGTCGCCTCTTGCTCGCTCGTCGCACACATCCCACCCTCTCCGCTTTCCCCTCGGAGGATTTTCCAGTTTACTTGGTCGGCTCTTGTTTTTGATTGATCTCCTGAGTAGAATCGAAGGCTTCCGTGAAAGAAGACGATCGACACCAGGTCTGGCTCATACCGTTTTAGAGACCATCGCTTCGAAGGCCGACTTGCATTTTGATTCGGTAAGTTACATCCACATGGGGACATAAGTATTAATCAAACCGGGCGAATTTTCCAATTCAAAGACCGTTTGGCACAACTCCAAATTCAATCTCGCTGTTCTAAGTACACGCATAAAATTATAAATTGAACATTTATATGAGTCGAGTCTGCTCTAGTAATAATCCCCGAGCACATCATTCTGCATGAGTCTAGAGAATAATCGCGATCTCTTTTATTTCTCATGATAGTGGCCGTAACTCACGTTTATAGCAAGAAGTAAGGGATTTTTTTTTTTTTTGTCAGTTCTACTTTATTCATATACTACACTCACTCTCGATTTTCTTTGCGCTGCATATTTGCGGGCGTGGGAGTCGAAAAAACCCACTCCCGAAACTTACGTCCCCATCACATCCCTTCGGAAGGTGGGGATTTAACTCCTCACCTCCCCTTCCATATGAAAGAAGTACCAGGTGGGGTGAATCACAGTGATTGAAGTAAGGATTGACTGGCCATCCGTTTTGAGAAATGAAGGACCAAGCCTTCACCCAAAATTAGTGATTTTTTAAAATAAAATTTTGACCAAGCGAAACATTTCATTTAATGATAACTATAATAAATTCCAATGATTTACGAATCAACCAATTATTAGAAATCCATAAAACCAATTTGATAACATTTATTCAAATTGTCTACGATAAATTCCAATGCTATTCTCGAATTACTTTCCATGTGCATTTGATTGAACTCTCTAGTGTTCGAAACCTAAAATGGTAGTAAAAATGGGTGAGGAAAACCATGACATTTCTATGGGATCAAGCAAAGAAAAATATACAATTAGAAACGGATTTGCATTGATGTATCAAGACTATCACATTCATTGCATTTTCCCATATACCAATCGGAATGCTTACTCTGATGAATAAAAAATTATGCACTATACCATAACTCACGTATTGTAACAGGCAAAATCAAACTTAATGTCAAGAAACCCTACGGTCACACTTTGCTTGTGACAAGGCCCAAAATTATCATCGGCTATGATTGAGGCCCAAAAATCACATCAATTATGATTGAACCCCGTAAATCAAATTGGCTACAATTAAGTCTCGGAACAATATTTTTCAGCGCACGTGCGCGCACACACACACAGAGAGCATTTCAATTTAGAATATTTCCGGATTAGAGAGGCTAAAAAAATCCAATGCTTGATCTAACTTTTTAAAAGAGCATGCCATATAAGAATATCTATTTCTATGCTTAAAATGCTTTAAAAAATACCAAAAAAAAAAAAAAAAACCATGTCACAGTGTAGCTTCTTGTCAGCAAATCATGTCATGCACTTTTTCAAAATATGGAAGTGGTGGAAATTACATACCTCGATAAATCGCTAATTCCACTCACATAATATCTCATATTTTCTCCATCCCTGAACAGTGGCTAAATGCACTTGGGCTAAAAAGCTCATTTAGACGAAAATTACGAAAATGCCCTTCGAGACTCGATTTCAAGCGCATAGGCCCCAGGACGCACCCCACGACCCAACAGATATTTTACTCTTTCAATCGTATGAAATAATCTCTCTCTTTTTTTTTTTCCGGAAATTAGTTAATTTTATTTTTCAGAAAATCGAAAAAATTAGATCTTTCCAATGTCACGTGCGCTAACTCTTTTTCTTCAATGATTGCACCGAACTTTTCAAAGGAATTAGAATTCTCCAAAATTAATATTTATATTTAAACTAACGAGATTGACTTGAAATTTTTTGTACATCTTATAAACCATGTTCCATAATTTCACAATTCTCACAATTTCTAAGTAATCATAGAAATTTCTGCATTTTAAAAAATCATTAAAATTTCACATAACATAGTAGTCTTTGCATTGAGTTTAACAAAGAAAATGGTGTCGGAATAAGACTTCTAAATGGACTGGGCAAGCCGCCGAAAGGAACTGGAGGTGGTAAAAACCTAGATTACAAGAGGTGTTGGCTTCGGGCACTCAATTCTCACTCTACGGACAATTGAATCTAATGGTTTTTGTATTGTTGGAAAGACCTCGTGTAACAATACAATTTTGTAAGAAGGATCAACGTTGAAAATAATCCAAATAGTTTGTGTTTATACATGAAAGTTATACTTCTTTACCAGCCAGCAACCGCGACTTTGGAAGGGTGTAATTTCCGAACAATTTGCCGATAACACGCAATGCCTAATTCTAGAGATTCGAGGTCAAAGGAAATAAGCATGGATATCGCCAAGTTTTACAGCAATAAAGGACACTCCCCGGCGAGCCTTGGGCCTCCATCGTCGCTGTCCTCTCTACCCTCTTGCCTCTCTCTTTAATTTGGGTAATAATGGCAAATGCCAATCCTAGGAATATCAGAAGAGACAACAAGCCAAGCTATGCAAAGACAAGTTCCATAATTACCTCCCAAAATCGTTTCTTGCCTTCTCAAAATAATCCGAATGTTTCATCTTTTCCTTTTCTTTTTTCAATATTACGAAATTCCCTTTATTGTTTGGAATATAAAAATCTACCCATTTCTTCATTGATATTTGCTAGACCTAAACCTTTGAGTGAATAAGGATTCTTTGTGTTGTGTCTTTCTCAAGTCCCAAGTCACTTATCTTCCGGTGCAATTTTGTCATGACACTTCATCATAAGGAGTGATGAGATGCATCACCACTTGTCTCTTCAATCAACAACACTAACCGGCTATTGATCATAAGCATTGTTTACGTTGAATTATAGTAGCTTGAAGTGACCGGATTAAAATTTGAAACATATTTTCGCACCATATATGAATGGAAAATGGTGTGCACCCCTGCTTCAAGCAAGTGATACAGTGAGTCGATAAAGTGCACTATGATTTTCACATGGCAAAACCCAAGTCGGAATGGCCCAACTTCGCAAAGAGCTGTAAACACAAAATGAGAATAAAGTCACTTAAAAGCTTTGACATGTGGATATTGGGCTATATTCTTTTGTGTTAGCCTTTGGTCCATATGTGTATGTTTATGGTGTAGCAAGATTGGTTTGAGGCTTCATCCTTCTCTTGAAAGATGCCCACGTCACTCTCTTATTCTTGTGTGGAGCCAACACGAAGAATGAGATTAATGGTCAAGATTTAGTCTTGGAGTATCCAAAACTTATTATCAAGATTATGTGTTATTCAGTTGTTGAAGCCTATCTATTCATCTTTACAGTTTTTGTATGATCATACTGGAATTGACTAAAAGAAAGCTCATTTATTAATGAGGACCATTAACAAGTTAAAGATTTGACTATTAACTCCTAGATTTGATTATTAATTTCTAAAGTTTCCAAAGTGCATGGTCTCTCTCTAACGCCCAGAGGAGGAGAAAGAAAGACGTGGCGCGTGAAAAAACCTAGAACAAAAGAACAAAGTGATGGTTAATAATTAAACATGGTCGAGTTAAGTTACTTTTTGTTGTTAGTCACGCGGTAATTATTATGCTTCCTCTTCTGTCAACCTTATGTCGTAGATGGTCGTACAACTTCATAGACTTGGACCTCACTAGTTAAACCTTAGTGAATAGCTGTGGGACCCAATCCATCGTACTCGTTCTATCTCCTAATACAGGTTGTCCAATCCAAAGTCACCACGTAACAAGAGAATCACCAACATGTTATCTTATCTTGTTGCGTTTGAAAAAAAAAAAAAAACAATAAAGAGAAAGAAGGAAACAAGGAAAATGGTAAAAGAAGACACATCAAATCGTAGGATGATGATATGGCCTATGGTGAAGTTAAACCTTTGCCCTCTCACTAACCTCAGCAAAATATCTAAAGGACTGTGTTATGATATATATATAATCTTGTCTGGAACAAGTTTTTACACTTTTTTTTTTGGCTTGAAACCACCATTAAATCTTGATTTATAGTTTATGCATATTTTTTTCAAAATCTTTTAACATTTATATAACATTTTAAAATTTATCTTTTGCATTATAAAAAGCATAAACAAACTAGTCCTAAGAAAATGCAATTAACTCTTGTCATCATAATTACCTTCATTTTATTTTATTTTATGTTATTTGTGAAACCAAATTATTTGTATACTTTGTACATGAATAATATTTTAAGTCTTAACAAAAAAGCAAACAATTGTTTTTGAGTTTTAATAAACACAAACAAATGAGTGCTGACAAAATTCAGCTGTTATGCGTCATTTGTGAAACCAAAACTATGTATGTATATACATATCCATCCATAATAGGAAAGGTAGAGCACAGTTAAATGGCTGAGTCACATTATCACGAAAGTCCCTTCTCTCACCTTTCTTAAATTAATTAAACATATTACTTTACAATAAAGTAGAATAAAACTCAATCATCTTGTTTAGCCTAGGAAAAGAGTCGTTAAAAAACCCCAGGACTAAATATTTTTTGGATATCCTGAAACCCATGTTTCATGATTTTCACAATTCTCATAGTTTATGAGTTTAACACGGTAGTCTCTATGTTGTGCAATAAGACTTTTGGATGGACCAGGCAAGCTACCGAAAGGAACTGCACTCGTAAAAACCTAGATTACAAGAGGTATTGGATTTGTGCAATCAATTCTCACTCTATGGACAGTCGAATCTAGTGGTTTTTATGTCGCTAAAAAGACCTCATGTAATACTACAATTTCCTAATAAGGATCGAACTCAAAAGTAATTCAAATAGAATGTATTTATGTGTGAAAATTACTCTTGTTTCTTGCAACCACTAATTTAGAAGGCTGTAATTTCTAAACAAAATGTCAAAATCACACAATGCCAAATCCTAGAGGTTCAAGGTCAAAGGCTATTCCAGTTCAAGCCATGGATGTCGCTACTTTGAATGAGTGTGGATAATTCGTTTAATATCTTTCTCAAGTCTCACGTTACTTCTTTTCGAATTTTGTCATTGCACAATCACAAAGGAGTGATGAGATGCGTCACCACTCGTCTCTTCAATCAACAACACTAATTGCTGCTTGTTGTAAGTTATGTTTAACTTGAATTATAGCAACTTAAAGTGACCTGATTAGAACCTGAAACATATTTTCACACCATAGATGCATGGAAAATGCCAGCTTCAAATAGGTGATGACCTAACTTTGTAAAATATCGTAGAAATAAAATGATGGGTATCTATAAGAATAAGGGAACTTAAAAGCTTTGATGTCCAGATTATTGGGCTATATTCTATTTTGGGCCCATATATGTGACGAGGTTGGTTTGAGGCTTCGTTCTTCTCTTGAAAGACCGTCACGTCACTCCTATTTTCTTGTGTGAGAATTGGAGCGTGACAATTACGCTATGTGATGAGAGGGAAGGATCGAAACTAAAAATGAGATTGATTGCTATGATTTAGTCTTGGTGTATCCAAAATAATTTACTCAGATCATATTTTCTTCGGCTCATGAAGCCTATCTATGGATATCTACAATTTTTGTATAGTCGTACTAGAATCGACCAAAAGAAAGCAAAACTACTAATGAGGACAATTAGTAAGTCAACGATTATTAACTTCTAAATATTCAAAAGTGCATTGTCTCTCTATCTAAAAAAAATGCTGAGGATTTACCACGAAAAAAGAAACCGTAGGGGAAGAGGAAAGGCATGGCGCAAAAAGACAAAGACAACAGAACACATTGATGGTTAATATTAACCATGATTGAGTTAAGTTACTTTATGGCCATGTCAGTCACATGATAATTATTATGCTGCCTCTTCTGTCAACTTTAGGGCAGTATTTGCAGTACGGTTTCACAAACCTCAACCTCGATAGTAGTTAGGCCTTAGTGAATGTTCGTGGGACCCAAATCCACCCTCCTCATCCTATCTCTTTTATTACATGTTGTCCAATTGAAAATCGCCACGCACTAATGAAATAACCAACACCGGCGATGTAAGTCACGTGATAATTATTATGCTGCCTCTCTTGTCAACCTTATGGCAGTACTGGCAGTACGGCTTCATAAACGCGAACCCTAGCAGTAGTTAGGCCTTCGTGAATGCTCGTGGGACCCAACTCTCATCCTCTCTTTTATTAAACGTTGTCCAATCCATAATCGCCACGTACCAATGGAATAACCAACACGTTATCTTACCATTTCATGGTTGTCTTTGGAAAAATGATAAAGTAAGGAAAAAAGAGGACGAGGGAAAAAGTGGACACATCATATCGGAGGACAATAACACCGTGAAATTTGAGTATTGTGCTCTCATGAACCTCAGCGCTATATATATATATATATATACTTATATATTTTTACACTTTTTTTGGATTGAAACCTATCGAATTTTCACGGATGTTAAATTATTTAGGCATAATTTTTGCAAAATTTTTTATTATTCAAATAACATTTTAAAATTTAGTTTTTACATTTTAAAAAGCATATACAAACACATCCTACGAAAATTTAGTTAATCCTGATCATCATGATTACCTTCTTTCATTCTATTTTATTGTGCGTCATTTATGAAACCAAATTATGTATATATTTTGTATTTGAATAATATCTTGAATTTTAACAGAAAAGTAAACAATTTTTTTTGAGTTTTAAGAAACACAAACAAATGAGTGCTACCACCGCCTGCGAGCCTAACTGGCTTCGGGCTCCCTTCCCCTCACGAAAGGGAGGAGTTCGAATTCTAGAGACGTCGTATTTGCATGACTCAAACGCGGCTGGATTTGTGGTGGTGGCTCAATCCGCCCCGAATTTACGTCTAGGTTACCGGCCGACGGCGGTTCCCGAATCATAAAAAAAAAAAAAAAAGAACAAATGCGTGCTAAGCTTTAAAACAATGAGTGCTAAGAAAATTCAGTTGTTGTAAGTCATTTGTGAAACCAGAACCATGTACTCTTTTTTTGTCGGGAAACAATTTCTTTTTAGAAATAGTTATTTTTTAGTACCAACAAGATTGACATAGTATCAATGTGACTTGAGTGAAATAAAAATGACATTTTGATTGGAAAATCATCAAACAAAATGTTGACAGAGAGTAAATGCATAACATGAGTATAAAATTAGGGTTTTTGATGTCACAAAAATAAGTTTAAAGTGAATGTGTTATGGTAAATATAATTTGGAGTTTTTTATATCGTAAAAAGAATTCGGGATAAAAATGATTGATTATATCGCTTATAAAAATGAAAAACAAAAATATTATCAATTTATTGTTATCAATAATTGAATATTTTCGATTGATTAATTATTTCAATCAATATAAGAGATTATTCATTGAAAAATATTTCAAATGATTTATTTTTCGGAAATAAATGAGGTCTTAATCTAATATAATATTTCTAGAACAATATATGAACATGAACTTGTTGTACATAAATGAGGTATTTTGTACACACATGGGGAGCAACAATGAAATGGGATGTTTTGCTATTAGTATTTATCATTAAAAAACTTTCTACTATTTATTATTATCATGCACCTATATTATCTTTAATTTTTATGCAATGAACAAGGCGATCGGTCATTAATGAGGATAATTAATAAGTCAATATTTGATTATTAATTTCTAGAGCTCGGAAAGCAGATGGTCTTTCTATCTAAAATACTCAAAGGAGGAGAAAGGAGACAGTCGTGGCTTGGAACCCAAAACGATGGTTAATAGCTAACCATAGTCGAGTTAAGTTACTTTTAGACCCTGTCCATGACGCAGATAATAGTATGTCTTCACTCTTTATACACGTGAACCCTAGTACTAGGCGTAATTAAATAGCCGTGGGACCCAACTCCACCGTACTCGTCTTATCTCTCTCAGTAACACTGACCATGGTGGAGAGTTGAGTTGCTTTCTAGCCATGTCGATCACGTACCAGTAGAGTTCGTAAGCGTGGGCCCCACTCCGTACTCGTCCTGTCTGTCTCTGTACGCAATTGTCAACTCCAGATTCACCTCACACCGACAAAATCTTCACCCCAAACTGTGATCTCGGGCCTCGGCCCCACCTAAAAGATATTTTTGCGAAGGACTTTCTGTAATACTCGTATAGTGCAATTTTTTTGGTTTTTTCTATTATTTATTTGAATAGTAGATATATACATGTTTTTTTCTTTTGCTTAGATGCTACCCGATAATAATATGTGAAAAGTGAGGCAATGTGTTTAGCAGAAATATACAACTTTTTACTTTTCTACCATAACACAAGTTATAAAAAAATTATATATGAAGGTATGTGCCTATATATTATTAAAAATTGTGCAACTAAAAAGCACCAAACACCTGCAGACAAAAAATCATGCTTTTAAGTAATAGTGCAAAGATATAAATTTGATTGGGTGTCCTGAGAAAAGGACACTCACTTAGCAGCCAAGAACATCTTTAGATTAGGTGAAGTTGGTTTTGGGTGGCAATTTCAGCAGCCGGTTGATTTTGTGGGAACTAGCGAATTGCCTTTTGCCTGACTTGTTGCTTGGGACTTTTCACTGAGCCTCCTCGCAACTCTTTTGTTTCCGTAATGCAAAACGACCGCACAAGTGTCCAAAAATATGAAAAGAAGAAATGCATCAGAAGAGGGACACCAGAGGTAGATGAACAGCAACATCACCATAATTAAAGCAATGGTCATTTGTCAAAAAAAATTAATAATAATGGTTGCGAAACATGTAGTTGGTAAGGGATAACAAGAATTACATCTTTCTAGAAGAGTTGTCAAGAAGAGTTACTTCTCCTATCACATCCTCTATGAAATATAATGACTACAAGTCTTTCATACACAGTATGCATAGGAATATGGGTAAATGTGTTTACACAACAAAAGATACTCCAAAAAATTGTTAAAGGGTACTTCGAGTACTCTAGGCAGATATTAAAGTATTTACACAAGATAACAGGCCTGGTTTTCTAAGACTCCTAATATTTCAAGGATGTTAAATAATGCTTTGCACACTCTAGCCATGTCTCAAGAATTGCCGCCTGTATCAGCCATTAGACCTTTGAAATGCATTCTTAGTAGTGACGAGGTCTCCTTGGCTCGGTGTCCATGGCTAGACACAAGTGCCTAACTAGGAAATGCAGGGGTCTGCAAGTACTGTTAGAAAACATCTACAAGTAAATTCACGAAAGATTTGTTTGCGTATTGAATAGAGCTAACTTGGAAGAATAATATGTTAGGGGATAGAAATAAGAGCCGAACTTAAAAGATGAGAGAGATAACTTGCCTTATAGTAATTGATAAAGGAAAGAGATAAATTTGAACTAAAAGCTATTACAACTAATGGATATGATCGCAATAGGAAACTGATATACTAAAAGATTTTGTGCAAATTGTATATGCTGGAAAAACCATGGGGCATGTCCATGGTTTTGCCCCTGCACGGGAATCCTTTTGAAATTTATGAAAAGGGAGTGACGCATAAAATGCCTAAATATTGGATTTTCAGTTGCATAATGTGCAACTTTTGGTGTTGCGTATTATGGGCGGAGATCTTTAAGACAATTTTTTATTTATTTAGAGAATAAAACTTCCTTAATCTAACTGTAGTATGTTGGTAAAGTAAAAGCAACAATGCCACCACTAATCTCTTCAATCAACATCACCAACTGCTTATCGTAAGTTATGTTTACCTTGAATTATAGCAACTTAAAGTGCTCTGATTAGAACCTGAAACATATTTTCGCACCATAGATGCGTGTAAAATGCCACGTACTCTTGCTTCAAGCAGGTGATGACCTAACTTTGTAAAGAATCGTAGATATAAATGATATAAGAATAAAGTAACTTAAAAGCTCCCTCATGTGGATAATTGAGCTACATTCTATGGGTATTAGCTTTTGGCCCATATAAGCATGTGGCGAGATTGATTTGAGACTCCGTTCTTCTCTTAAGAGACCACCGTGTATAACTCCCATTTTCTTGTGCAGAAATTGGAATGTGACAATTACGCTATGTGATAGGAGGGATAAAATCAAAACTAAAAATGAGACTGTTATGATTTAGTTTTGGAGAATCCAACAAAAATATACTTAGATCATATTTTTTTCGGTTCATGAAATTCATCTATGGATATTTACAACTTTTGTATGGTCGGAATCAATTAAAAGAAAGCAAAACTATTAATGAGGACAATTAGCGAGTCGACGATTATTAACTTTTAGAGTTTCAAAAGCGCATGATCTCTCCATCTAAAAAACGCAGAGGAGGAGGAAAGACGTGGCCCACAAAAAATATCAAAGACAAAAGAACACATTAATGATTAATATTAACCGTGATTGAATTAAGTTGCATTCTGGCCACGTGCTCACGTTGTAATTACCATCCCGCCTCCTCTGTCAAACTTACGACAGCAGCTTCACAGACGTAAACCCCAGTAACTAGGTAGTGAATGCTTGTGGGACCCAACTCCACCCTACTCGTCCTATCTCTTTTCTTACACGTTGTCCGCAACGGAATCACCGACAAGCTATCTGGCTTTTTTATGATTGCCTTTGGAAAAAGAGAAAGTAAGGAAAAAAACAGAAGGACAAGGGAAAAGTGGACACGTCAAATCGGAGGACAATGATACCGTGAATTTCGAATTTTGTGCTCTCACGAACCTCCGCACAATATATATATAATCTTGGCTTGATCAAATTTTCACAACCGTTAAACCTTGATACTTAATTTAGACATAATTTTTTCAAAATCTTTTAATATTTAAATAACATTTTCAATTTTGAGTTTTTGCATTTTAAAAGGCATAAACAATCAAGTGTTACGAAATTTTTCCACCAATCGGTCAAAAGGAGGCAGCTCAGTAACCGAATTCTATCCATTAAAGATTCCTCTGGGACTATTATAACTGATCTCTCGGCGCTGCCCCAGGTTTTTATTAATTTCTTCTCCTCATTGCTATCTCCGCATGAGGCTTTATCTAAACCATCTTTTGAGGAGTTGAAACGTGCTATACGCCGACCCCTTAATGATGAGCAGATTCGTGTCTTCAATGAACCAGTCACAGATGACGAAATCAAATCCACTCTATTCTCACTTGCAAAGGGCAAGGCCCCAGGCTCGGATGGTTTCCCATCGGAATTTTTCAAGTCTAATTGGGAGATTGTAGGTCCCTCGGTATTGCTGGCTGTTCGGGACTTCTTCCACTCCGGGAGACTACTCAAAGAGGTAAACGCAACGATCCTTGCTCTTGTGCCTAAAATTCCCAATGCGAGTGCTGTGTCGGATTTCAGACCGATTGCTTGTTGTAATACCATTTACAAAGTTATCACTAAAATACTAGCTAATCGAATAGCGGCCGTGTTGAATGAGGTGGTCAGTGAATCTCAAAATGCATTTGTGAAAGGCAGGAGAATTAGAGATAACATCCTCCTTGCCCAAGAACTCTTTGCGGGCTTTCATCTTCATCCTTATCTTCCAAAATGTGCGGTTAAGGTTGATTTTCACAAAGCATATGACACGGTAGATTGGGACTTCTTGGAAAGTGTTCTTGGTGCATTCCAATTCCCGGAAGGATTCATCAAATTAGTTATGGCTTGCGTTCGGACTCCAAGATTCTCGATAGCCATTAACGGTGATCTTCATCGTTTTTTTCCGAGCGGCCGTGGCCTTAGACAGGGAGATCCCATGTCCCCATACTTATTTACATTAGTAATGGAAGTATTTTCTGGAGTGTTGGCTTCCCGCACAGCGAACCAGGACTTTAAATATTTCTGGAGGTGTAAACCGGTTCAACTATCTCACCTGTTCTTTGCCGATGACGTTTTTCTATTTTCCCAAGCAGATTGGTCCTCGGTGTCCATGCTAAAGAGAGGCCTTGACATCTTCTCTTCTTGGAGTGGTCTCCTTCCTAACAAGAACAAGAGTGAGATCTTTATATCTGGTGGTGATCTCTCCATTCGAAATAGAATCCTCTGGGCATTCGGATTTCAAGAAGGTAAGCTCCCTGTTCGTTACTTGGGAGTTCCTATTATTTCCTCTAGACTGAGTAAAGCCGATTGTATTGCTTTGACGGACCGCATCACTGCTAGAATCCAATCTTGGACTCACCGGTTCTTATCATTTGCGGGTAGATTACAACTCATCCATTCGGTGCTCCATGCCATTCAATCATTCTGGACGAGTGTATTTACTCTTCCTTCCTCGGTTCTGGACAATATTGAAAGAATCATGAGACAGTTTCTATGGAAAGGAACGGCCCTGGGCCGTGGTGGAGCTAAGGTTGCATGGAAGGACGTTTGTCTTCCTAAAAATGAAGGTGGATTGGGTATCCGGAATCTGAGGGATTGCAACAAAGCTTCAATGGTAAAATTTATATGGTTCCTCTTCCACGATAAGGAATCGTTATGGTGTCGTTTGATCCATTCCATCTTCTTAGCCAAAAGGAACTTCTGGATTGTGTCCCAACCCAGATTATGCTCCTGGTCTTGGAAAAATATTCTCCAACTTAGAAGTTATTTTCGAAATTCCTTTAGATGGAAGGTTGGAAACGGCTACACGGTGTCCCTATGGTATGATTACTGGTTATCGTGTGGCCCGCTTGATGCATTCGTGCCCTCATCATTCAGAAATAGACTTCGCATCCCTGACCATGCGGTTGTTGCTGACCTTTTCTCTCCATTGGGCCGGCCCTTAAAGGAATGCTTGGTGAGATGCGGTATATCTCTTCCAGAGTTGACTTCGGGCAATGACAGGTTTATCTGGTGCAGTCATCCCTCCGGTTTATTTTCGGTTTCATCGGCATGGAACCTTATTAGAGCTAAGAAATCTTCGGTTTACTGGGCGCCTCTAATATGGGATTCCGCTATAATCCCTCGCTACCAGTTCATTCTCTGGCTAATTGTAAAGAATCGCCTTCCCACCCAGGTAATGCTTCTATCCTATGGTCGTATTGACTATAGTGTGTGTGCCTTCTGTAGTGAAGTCCCTGATTCAAGAGATCATCTTTTCTTCGGATGTCGCATCTCGGCTTCTTTAGCCTTCTTCTGGGCCGCCAGATGCAACCTTCCTTGGAGAAATCGATGCTGGGATGAGGTACTCTCTTGGGCCCGGAAGTTCCTATCTGGAAATGACTTCTATCACAGAATAGTTCGGTTCTCCTTTGGTGCCCTTTGCCATCTAATCTGGAAGAAGAGGAATGCAATCTTTTTCAGAGGTGAATCTCTTGTGCTTCCGGCGCTCGAAAATCACCTTATCAAGATGGTTAGAGATAAAGCCATCACCTTTAAGAATGTCTCTCCCTCTCCGAGGAATCAAAGACTTCAAAGAGGATGGGGCTTCGACCCGGGCGTGTTTCTAAGTGGATCTGCTCCTTAATCGCTATGTGCTTCTCTCATTTCCGTTCCGCATTCTTAGGCTATTCACTGGAGGATTGATGGGTCCATCACCGCGCCGGTGCTCCTTGGGTGTCGCCTTCGTGTTTGCTAGCGGGCTCGGCCCTTGTTTCTTTTACATCGGCTCCCCTTCACTTTTGCCAATCGGTTAAGAGTGTGGGTTATGGAGCCGATCTTTTGTACATTTGTCCATCTCTTTAATATTATTACCTTTACCAAAAAAAAAACAATCAAGTGTTAAGAAAATTTAGTTAACTCTGAACATCATAATTAGATATATTACTTTACAATGAAGTGGAATAAAACTCAATTTAAGGGGAAAAAGCCATTAAAAATCCAAAAATTTATCCACTACGATTTTTATTTTGAACATTTTTGTGACATCAAAAATTTTAAATTTCTGCCCACATGATATATTTATCATCCATAAAGTTCTTATAATGAGCATAGTTAAAAATCTAGCATGATAGATGACGAAAGACAAATGAGATTGACATAGCATCAACGTGGCTTGAATGAAATAAAAATGATGGTTTGGTTGGAAAATCATTCGACATAGCGTTTTTTTTTTTTTTGCCGGTCATATTCTATTTTTATTCTAACGTTCATCCTCTGACTTTTGTCTTACCTCTTTGTAGGGCGTGGGAATCGAAATCAACTCTTAAAACTATATCGTTTTCACTTCAATCTCATTGAGAATGTGAGAATTTGAATTCCTTACTTCTCCCTTCCATGTTGGAAGGATGGCGCAAATCCCATTAGTTTTCAACAAAATGTTGACAGAGGGTAAATGCTATACATGGATATAAAATTAAGATTTTTGATGTTACAAAAATAAGTTTAGAGCAAATGTCTCATGGTGAATATAATTTGGAATTTTTTATGTCATAAAAAGAATTTGAGATAAATATGATTACTTGTATCATTTATGAAATAAAAGAACAAAAATATTATCAATGTATTGTTATTAATAATTGAAACATTTTTCATTGATTAATTATTTCAATAAATACAAAAGATTATTTATTGAAAAATATTGTAAACTATTTATTTTTTGTGAAATAAATAAGGTTTTAATTTAATATAATATTTCTAGAATAATATATGAACATGAACTTGCCGTACATCTATAAATGAGCCTTAATCTTTCTTGTGTACACACACGGGAGCAACGATGAAATGGGATGTTTTGCTATTAGTATTTATCATTTAAAAACTTTCTAATATTTATTATTATCATATGCTTATGTTATCTTTAAGTTTTATGCAACGAACAGGGCAATCGGTCATTAACGAGGATAATTAATAAGTCAACATTAGATTATTAATTTCTAGAGCTCGGAAAGCGGATGGTCTTTCCATAAAGATACGCAAAGGAGGAGAAATGAGACAGTCGTGCCTTGGAACCCAAAGATGATTAATAATTAACCATAGTCGAGTTAAGTTACTTTTAGACCCTATCGGTCACTTGAAAATTATTTGGCTTCATGTCTTGTCAACTTCATCTTACAGATAGCAGTACGTCCATGATGCAGGTAGTAGTACGTCTTCACTCTTTGTACACGTGAACCCTAGTACTAGGCCTAATTAAATAGCCGGGGGACCCAACTCCACCGTACTCATATTATCTCTCTCTGTAATACGTAACCTTTTTGGTATTTATTTTATTAATTTGAATAAATGATTTATACAAATCGCTCTTCCTTTTAGTTGGATGCTTTATGATATAATGACACGTGGAAAGTAAGGGCACGTGGTCAACATAATCGCACATTTAATTATAAAAAGATCACATGCGAAAGCACGCAACAAAACATATATTATAAAAATCGTATGACTAAGAAGCCCCGAACACCTGCAGATTAAAAGTCAAGCTTCAAAGAACGCAAAGATATTCATCTACCGGTTTGTCTTGACAAAGGAGATTCATATATTTTTAGAGACAAGGTTTGTTTTAGGGTGCAATTTCAACAACCGATTGGTTTTAGTGGGAATCTGGCGAACAACCTTCATGTAACTCTTTTGGTTTTTTTTTGGTAAGTTCATGTAACTCTTTTGTTTCTATAATGAAAGAAAAAAAAAATGCATTAGAGAGACACTGGAGGCGGATGAACAGCAACATCACCATAGTCGAAGCGATTGTCGTGGAACAAATCATTGGAAAGGGACGACGAGAATTACGTTCTTTTTGGAAGAGTTACAAATTATATTATTGAACAAAGTTACGAAGAGTTTCTCCTCCTATCACATCCTCTACGAATGATAATGGCTATTAGTCTTTCACACATAGCCCGGGTGCATGCACACAGACTAACATGTTCACACTACAAAAGATGCCTCAAAAGTATGTTAAAAGGGTATCTCGCATGGGTTAGGCAGGTTTTAGAGTATCCCCGCATGAAAACAATATGGATTTTTTAAGACTCAATTTTTCGAGGATGTTAAAAGATGCTCTGAGTGTTCCATGCCTCAAGAATCCATCACTGTTTGCTATTAGACCTTCGAAATCCATTATTACTAGTGACGAGGTCTGCTTGGCTGGTGTCACCGACTAGTTAGGAGTGCCCAACTAAGAATTTCTACTGTCTAGCAAGTACTATCAGAAAACATCTATAAAGAAATCAAGCAAAGATATGATTGTGTATATTGAATAGAGCTAAATTAGAAAAATAATTTGTTGGAGGATTGAAATAAGAGTCCGACTCAAAAGATAAAGACAAATAATTTTTTTTATCTTTAAAATTTTTAAAGATAACAAAATTAATTTAGAGTCAATTTGTCACAAATATTCTAATTTAGAAGTTTTAGTGATCAAAAAATTAATTTATGATAAATTTTTTATAAATATTAATTTAAAATTTTTCGTAATATTAATTATCATTTAAGTACTTTCTATTATCTATTATTATCGTGCACTTATTTTATCTTCAAGTTTTATGCAAAGAATGAATTGGCTGGCCAGTCTCTTCGGAGACATCCGATAAAATTGGAACGATACAGAGAAGATTAGCATGGCCCTGCGCAAGGATGACACGCACAAATCGAGAAATGGTCCAAATTTTTTACCACCGACCAAGGTGGCGTGGATGGTAGGCCTTGGACCTCCCCGGTGGAGGCCAAGGTTCGAATCCTCGCAGCAGGGAGGCGATCTTAGGCTACTACTTTGGTTGACAGCGTGACGTCGGGGTGGTGGTTTCCATTAGCGTCGTTGAGGGTTTACGGCGTATGCCGTGTGGCTGATTCCTCCTGTCCCAAAAAAAAAAAAAAAAAAGAATTGGCTGGCCATTAATAAATCAACATTTGATATTTAATTTATAGAGTTTCAAAAGGGCGTGATCTCTCGGAAGAAGAGGGGGAAGACATACGTGGCACACAAAAAGGAAAAAAACAAAACAAAATAATAGGATACAGTGATGGTTAATAGTTAACCATGGTGAGTTAAGTTCCTTTATGGCCATGTCTTCTGTCAACCTGATGGTGGTACGAATTCAGAGATATGGACCCAACTCCATCATACTCGTCATACCTGTCTCTGTACACGTTGTCCAATCCAGCTTCCCCACGTACCAACAGGTCGTGGCCCCACCTGAAAGATGCTTTTTACTCTGCTTTTTGTTTTGCTTCGCTTCTCCAAGCACGTAGGCTGCGTTTGGGAGTGGCATTTGGAAGCCACTTTGAACCCCCAAAGCTCTTTAGGCTAATTGATGAGTGTTTGGTAAAAAATTTCAAGCCCCATTTGGGGAATGCCAAGCCTTCTCAAGGCTGAAAGCCCAAGGCAGGTGGGGGGCTGCCTTGGGCTTTCAGCCTTCTCGGCATGCTGAGAGCTAAGCTTAAAAAAGAAAAATTTCTTCCCAAATTGTCCTCGTTGATTTTTCGTTTTTCCCTTTTTGCCCTAACTGTTCATCTTCTTCTTCTTTCTTCTTCGTGGGCGGTTGCCGACGAAGGGCACGCAGTCGCCGGCGACCGTCGCGCCCGCCACGCCGACCCGTCGTGCCACGACCTTCGTCGCCGCCGCGCGACCCTTCTGCGCTTGAAAGCAAGACCCCGCTCGAGAGGTCGCGACCGCGACCCATTTGGTCGCAGATCCGGGTCGCCGGCGACCTTCGGGCCGCGACCGATGTGTCGCCGGCCGCGACCTTCAGCGACCTTCGCGGAGGTCGCGACGCAGATCGGTAGCGACCGGATCTACGTCACCGATCAGGAGCCAGCGACCTCTGCGAGGTCGCGACCTTCGCGACCCAATCCGGGTCGCGACCTTCGGCTGCGACCGGATGGGTCGCCAACCGCGACCTTCGCGGAGGTCGCGACGCAAATCTGGTAGCGACCAGATCTGCGTCGCCGGCCATGCTTCAGGCGACCTTCGTGAAGGTCGCGACCCATCTGGTCGCAGATCTGGTCGCGACCAGATGTGGTCGTCGGCCTTCGACCTTCGCGCGCTACCAGATGGATCGCCGGCGACCTCCGCGGCGCGGCGAGGGTCGCGAGACTCTCGCCGGATCGCACCCCCTTTGCCGACGGGTGGATCGGTGAAGCCCTTGGCCGTGAGAACGGCGAAGCCTTGGCCGACCAACGTTCCCTTTTTCTTTTTTAATAATAAAAAGCTTTTTACAAATTTGATTTACCCAAACACTATTTTGCATAAGGATATTTCAGAATGAACTTTCACAAATAAATTTACCAAACACACTTTGCATTTTAAAAACACCCTTAACTCAAATGTCTTTGCATTTTCTTAAGGACTTTTTCCAAAAGGCTTCCCAAACGCACCCGTAGTCCTGTTACCCACTTTATGGTTGCCTTTGGGAGAGAAGGAGAGAGTAAGAAAAACAAAGGATAGGGAAACTGAGAACACATCAAATCGTAGGATAATGATACCACCTCTCGTGAATTCTCTAGCTTCGCGTCATCACAAGTCGAAAATGATTCCTATCAAAAGATTTTTTTTTCATTTTTAATAGAATAACGCGTTAAATAGCCACATAAAATTTTTATTATCGAAATAAAAAATAAAAATATATTTGATACAATTAAAAAAATAATTTCTAATTTTTATTCATTTAATTAAAAAAATGTCAACAGAGATTTAATAATTCATGTTTGCAAAAATTGGATTTTTATAAATATTTAACTAATAAAGATATTCTGAATTGGCTTAGAAAATGCAACGTAATAATTAGTTAAAGATGAATAGCTGAAATTGATAACAAAGAGTCCTAGTAGTTTATAATGTGAGGAGGTTGACAAAAAATCCCTAGGAGTTACAATAAACAAGTGCACAGACCTTTTGAATTGTTTTAACCACAAGAAAAATAACAAATATTGCTTGGTGGTGTGGCCAATGGCAAAATAACTCATAATAGACAAATCTTTAAACAAATGACATCAAAAATTCATGTAGCACAAGCTTGTTCGATTGCTATAAACACAATACAAATTGTAACACGAAAGACTCATTTAAAGCCATTTAATTTTCTACGAACAAAATTACAGATGATTTTAAAAGATGTCTCCAATAGCATCTTAAGGGAAGAAGAGTGTCTTCTCTCAGCCAAGTTGTCAAGCTATTGCAACTTAGCATTGTTTCTAAAAGAAAACAGCAATAAAAAAATTAGAGTTAATTCCCTAAAAAATCATAAACTGGTATACTTATAACAAATTTACTTCAAATTATTTTTTTGATCACAAAAAATCCAAAATTGGTATACATTTGATAAATTTACCCAAAAATAGTATACTTGTGATAAATTTACCCTCTGTTAGTTTTCATAAGTTAAATGACACGTGACAATTGACTGATATATTAATTTGAGATTTTATACTTCGTTTGTCATAGTTTACAATTTTTGTGATTTTTTTGTGGTATTAATCGAATTTGGTAGAGGGTATAATTGTCGTAAATTTACTAGTTTGGGATCCTTTTATGATTGAACAAATTAGTTTGTGGTAAATTTGTCATAAATGCACAAGTTTAGAGTTTTTTTATGGTCGGTTGGGGTAAATTTGTCACAGGTGTCTGCAATTTGGGGTTTTTATAATCAAAAAATAATTTGAGGTAAATTTGTCGTGTATGCCAGGTTTATGATTTTTCAGGGTATTAATCCAAAAAATTAATATGGTAAAGTCCCAAGAGCTTGTTTAATTGTGAATCCAATTTTCATCAAAATATTTTTAATTTTTTTTATGCCAAACTAATTCTAAACTGTAATTAATACTAAAATCTAATAGAACTACTCAAAATTTAATTTCTAAATTTTTTCCTAAATTGAGAAATGGTGACTCTGATTGGGTTAGGAGAACTAGCCTAAATATGGGTCTCACCCGGATCTTATATAAATTATGTAAAGACTAATATTAGATAATAGTGAGCTTGTTTCTCTAAAACGACATTATACTTCTTTTTGTTATTGGGAATAGAAAAGTAAATATTTTTATTATTTATTTTTATTCTAAATTTATATTGGCTACTAATTTATTCCAAAAAATGAAAAAATTAACTGATGCACATAAATAAATTTCGATTTTTTTTCTGTTTTAGAAAGCAAAAGAATAGGAAGATAGAAAAAAAGAAGTATTATCAAATACACCTTAATTTCTATAGTTTCAAAAGAGCATGGTCTCCCACTCTGAAAAAACGTGGAGGGGGGGAGGGGGAGAAGACAAACGTGGCACGAAAAGTAAAAAGAAAAAAAATCAAAATAGCAAAGTGATGGTTGCTAATGAACCATGGTAGAGCTAAGTCAATTTTTTATCCCAGTCTTCTGTCAACGTCACGCTGTAGATCGCAGTACAGCTTCATTGATGTGGGCCCTAGCTTAGGCCTTAGTGATAGCCGTGGGACCCAACTGATCATGCTCGTCCTATCTGTCTTTGAACACGTTGTCCAATCCAGCTATGCCGGGTACCGGCAGAATCTTTTGACCCCAAACTGTGATCGCAGCCCCACGTGAAAGATGCTTTTTCTGGCTGTTTTTGGTTTTGCTTTGCTTTATCAGACACGTTCCCTTTAGAGTTAACATTCGAAAAAATCTAAAAAGATATATATATATATATATAAAATAAATTTATTCTAAATTAATTTGACGTATAATAAATTTATCTTTCATTAAATTTTATTATCAAATTAAGTTGACGGACGTTTTAGTTTGGAGTTTTACTATACAAATTTATACTTTTTTCATGAGTAAATTTATTATTTGAATTTTTTTGTTTAGCATAAATTTATCATAAATATATTTTTGTGTGATATTCATTCTTATCTTTATCCTTTTTATGGTTGCACTTGGAAAAAGACAAGGAAAAAAGTAAAAAGAAAAAGAAGACCCATCAAATGGCAGGACAATGCTTGCTAAAAAATAAAATAAAATGGCAGGACAATGATACCAGCTGTAATGAATTTCGACTTTACGTTCTCACAAACCTTAACAAAATATCTAAGGGGTGTGTTGATATATATTATATAATAAATATATATTTAATCTAATATTATCTTGAACGAAATTTTACATGTATTTGGCTTAAACATTTAAATTTTTCACAACACTTATTAATGCTTAATTTGTACATAATTTTTGGAAATCCTTTAGTATTTGAATAACAATATAAAATTTAAATTTTTGCATTTTCAAAAGCATAAATAAACATTCTAATAAAACTCAGCAAACTTTGATGATTATGATTACCTTCTTCCGTGCTATTGTATCGTGCGTCATTTGGGAAACCAAACCATACATACATACATACATACATACATACATACATACATACATACATACATATATATATATATATATATATATATATATATATATATATATATAAGTAAGATAGAATGGGCCTAATGGTTGAGCTATATCATTTCAAAACTCCATTCCTTCCCACTTTTCTTAACATTAATTAGGCATATTGCTCTAAAATAAAGCAAAAAACACTTAATCATTGCACTGAATCTAAGATGATGTTTTTTAAACTATACATCAACATCGACTTACCTTGTTTATTAAATTGGATGTAATCTTTCATATATATATATATAGAGGTTTTGCCATTGGTATTTGTCATTTAAATATTTTTAACTATCTATTATTATTGTACACTTATACTATCTTTAAAAGGGTTTTTTGTACAATAAATGATCGGCCATTAAGGAGTGATAATTAACAGTTTAATATTTGGCATTTAATATCGAGTGTTCCAAAAGCGCCCGGCCTCTCTTTCTGAAAAATGCAGCGGAGGAAGAAGACAGACGCGGTGCGCAACCTAAAAAAAAGAAATAAATAAAACGAAAAAGAAGCCTTGATTGTATATCTTGAAGTGGTCAGTTTCTACCTAGAAACCAGCCTAGTTAATTCTCGGGCAGAACTGGCTTTCATTCGAAACCAATCCTGAATCTTTTCTATTTAAACTCCACTTCTTTTCTAGTTCTCACGCTCGAATTTGGCCTCTCTCCCTCTCTCTCTCTCTCTCAATCTCTCTAGTCTCTCGACTTTCTGCGGTGGTGCTCTCAGTCTCTCTCTCTCTATTCTGTCTTGCGGACGCCGTCTGATCTGTTCTCTGTCTCGGTCTCGCCAACGCGGTCTTAGCTCAGGGGTTGTGGGCTTGCTTTTGTTGGTCGACCGTTAGTCAGCCCACCATTAGCCAGGTTCGTGCTTTCTTATAGCAACTAATTAGAGAGAAGCTCTCTGCTTTTCTGAAGATGAATATAGCCTGAGCATTGTACGAGCGATGATTTTTATTACAATTGATTCACCTTGCTCTATCACTTATATGACATGGCTCAAATTGACCGTAACATTTCGAAATTTTTTTTAAAAAAAAATCCTTTTAAATCACTCAAGATCACTCATCTTCCGCCGAAACAAAGAATGATTGGGAAAACTATCGGTGTCTTTTATTTGGATTTAGAGATATGACTTTTATGGTGTAAACATGGCCACATAACATGTCCCCAGCTTCTGATTCTAAATAGAATTCAAAGAGAAGATTAGCCAACTTCAAGAGTTGTTTCACCATTGCACACATTAAAATTAAAAGTTTAAAAATATCCTTATCAGCTTGCTTTCGTGAGCCCACCGCACATTGGTACTTCAATGCCAACATATAATTTCTTTGTTGCACACAAAATGTTTCAAATTATTTCATTCACACGATACTTCATAATCTTCTCTCTCTATTTCTAAATTTGGGCGAATGCAAAGATTCATGAACATAAATTCTTTTACCATGTGAAATGAGACACTGAAGTTGCTCAGGCACCTATAATAACATTCTGTCTTCTCAAGATCCAAATCTCGTTAGCTTTAATACCCTTATGTCACTACTAAACAACGAAATCATAAAAGTGGGCATCATTAGAACAAGCCGAGATTCATGAACATAAAGTTTTTTTGCCACGTGAAGTTAGATGCTGAAGTTGCCCAGGCAGCTATAAAACTTTTCTATCTTCTCAAGAACCAAATCCAATTGATTTTAGTACTCGATGTTATTACAAAAAAAAATTGGGGCATGCATGTGAACTTGCATTGATTTCTAAGGAAAGCATGTGATGAAACTATGAAAATGGGCACCATCAGAAAATGAAGGGAGTACTAAAATTTATGAAAAAGGAATGACACCCTTAAATTGCCTAAATGTAGAATTTCACGTTGCCTAGCCTGGAAAGAGATCTTTAAAGCAATTTACTTAGAGAATAGGAAAAAAAAAATTAAGAAAGAATGAAAAAAAATGGAAGCATTTATTCATAGGAAGCAAATAAATTTGAGAGATTTGCAAGAAGAGGAAACTTCCTAAATCAAATTGCAATGCTTTAGTAAAATAATAGCAATAATGGCATGTGACAATAGAAAGAAGAGTTGTAAAATGAGAGGCATAGTGTTCATATCAAAATGTTAACAGATCCATCATGTTACCCATGCATACAAAACTTTCTAATTTAAGGAAAGAATCTCTATCCTAATGCATATTAGGTATGTATGTACATATACACTAATTCTCACACCTCCCAATGCCCTGATAGAAACTAGCTAATATGCCCTTGGTTCGTAATGTAAACTCACGTGGGGGAGAGACTGTTAGGTTTAGAGGTACTGTCAACTTCAGGCCAATGGTTTTTTATTGACTTAGGCTCTCTCAAGCTCATACTTCGGGTGAAATCATGCGTTCAAAGTTTTAATCAATTAAATCTATGCAAATTTTAATAAAGGAGTTACCATTAGCCCTTTTTTGGTCAGTTAAAAACTTAATAAGATATAGGAGAATATTTTATTATTTACACAATATTGTTTCGGTGTGGGCCACAAGAGCTGTACCAAATTGACCACAGTTTCCAAACTCGGAGACTTGATTACGTTAGCCCTAAAATTAACACCTGCCCTAAGATTAACACCTCTTCGGTACCTAGCTTGATCATGTGCTAACTAACGCCATAATAACCTATCCAAAAGAAATCTAAGGTTTGGAAAGTAACACCCAAAATATTAAAATGTGCAATCAATGATAATCGTAAAGAAAATTACACAAGCATCTTAATATCATTCTTGAAGATAAAAAAGAAAATAAAAAATAAAGAACCCTATTGTAAATCCATAAAGACTTGTCCAATTTTTGGGTTTCAATTTCTATGGGTTTTCTAATTTTGATTTTTTTAATTTATAATCATAATTATTTTTACTGACTTTTTCTATTTTTTAATTTTGTAACGATTTTCTAAAACTCTAATTTTTTTTATTGATTTTTGAATTTTCCAAAAAAATTATTATTCCTAAAGCTTTTAAAATTTTTTATCATTTTCTGAATTTTAAATTTTCGAATTTTTACAATTTAAAATTTTATTTATTATTATTTTTAATATTAATTTATAAGAAATTCGGACCGGGTCAAGATACCCGACCTAACTAAACCGATCCGAACCCCATCGGATCGGGTTGGGCTTAAAATGTTAACCTCGAAAGGCCCACTCCGAAAAGATTAAATGAGCCCATGAACACTTCTCTTCTTTTTTAATTTTTTTTCTCTGGCCCAAATTCTACAAAGAACCTAGCGCTCAACAAAACCAGCCCAAAACCCGTCTCTCCCTTTTTTAACGGTTTTTTTCTTTTCTTTTTTATTTCTTTTATTTCTTTTCTATTTCTTTTTTATTTCTTTTCACTTTTTTTGTCTTTTTCTGCCCGGATCATCTTCAACCTCTCGCCCCTCCTTCAACGAAACCGAGCTCCTGCAACTCATCTCCTTCGGCCAGAAACACTGAACACCACCGCCATCTGGCCACCGGTCGAGGGGGATGTGCTCAGCGGGCTGAAAGTTGCCAAATGGGCCGGACACGCTGTCCCACAAGACTTCATCATTTTTTTCTTCTTTTTTTCGTTTTTTTATATATGCTTTATATATATTTTTCTTTTTTCTTTTAAATTTTTTTATTTATATTTTATATTTTTACAAAATGAATGGATATTTAAAACATTGACAAAAATTCAGGTGTTAACAAACAGTAATTTTAAATTTTTTATATTGACTAAGCAAACCTTTCATTGAATGATATTATAATAAAATCCATTATATCATGAATTAACCAAAATCTAGAAATTCTTTAACCCTCTCCAACTCTCTCTTAATGTGATTAATGCAATTTTTGAAAATTTGGGAGAGTCTCCATCCAATTAAGCTATTTTGTGGAATGGTTTTTAATAATAATTCGAGATAATCCTTAAAAAAAAAAGTTGAAAAAGGCCAGCTTCTTTTGAAAAGATTGATATACGGGGAAATTTAATTTCATCAGGAAATTATGCATCAATAACCACACCTAGGTTTAATTCTTAATAACAGCATACAATTAGGCTTCAATCGCGGACCTCAAACCCGACCTTGGTGGGTCCCATATGCATTTTTGATTGAGGCTTGCATGTACTATGAGAATTCCTACATTCAACAACTTGCGTCGGTCAAGGAAGTTGAATATTAAATTTGTTAGGATTTTTTATTTGCCAAGGCTTACGTAAGCATCGTTCTTATACATGTTCTGATAAGCCTATAGCTTTGAAACAGCTGTACTAATGTCTTTTGATCCACAGAGAGACAAAGAAAGGGAGACAGAGAGAACAAAAATGGCAGAAGCTGTCATTGGTAGCATTGCTGAAAAGATCATTGAGATTCTAGGTTCTCAAGCAATAGAAACAGTTGGAAAGTTACGGGGCATCGAGCAAGAACTCAAGGCACTCAGGAACACTGTCTCCATTCTTCAGCGTGTATTGGACGATGCAGAAAAGCAATACCACCATCCCCACATCCAAATTTGGGTTGAGCAACTGAAAGATGCTTTCTATGGGGCGCAAGATGTGCTTGAAGAATTCAACATAGAAGCTATGCGACGAGAACTGAGGGGCCACAATGAAATGATGAAGGTGGTAAGAACATTTTTCTCAAGTTCAAACCAGCTTGCTTTTAAACTGAAGATGAGTTACAAAGTAAGAGCAGTGAGGGAGAGCATAGAAGCCATTAAAGCTGATAGGGGATTCCACTTGGAAGAGCGCCCAGTGGATTCGGAAGTACAGAGAGAGCGGAGGAAGAGAAGAGACACGCATTCGTATATACCTAAAGGATATATTATTGGCAGAGATGCTGATAAGAAGACTGTCAAAGGATTTTTAATGGATTCAAACATGGAAGAGCCAATTTCCATCCTTCCAATTGTTGGTATTGGTGGGCTTGGAAAAACAGCTCTCGCTCAATCTGTGTATAATGATGAGATGGTTAGTAATTGGTTTGAATTAAAAATGTGGGTTTGTGTCTCTGATGACTTTGACCTGATAAAAATAGTGAAAAATATCATTGCTTGTGCAAATAATGAAAGACCAACTGAGGATACAATGGAACCGTTGCAAAAAAAATTGAGGCCAGAAATTGATGGAAAGAGATATCTCTTAGTTTTAGATGATATGTGGAATATAGAACTAGAAACATGGCTAAGCTTGAAAACTTTATTGGGGGGAGGTGCTAGAGGAAGCAAGATCCTTATAACTACACGCCTTCTTTCTGTTGCGAAGATCACTAGCACTACTTCATCTCATCGTCTCAAGGGCTTGTCCGAAAGTGAATCTGTTGATTTATTAATGCAAATGGCTTGTCGAAAAGAAGAGGAGAGACAAGATTTTGAAATGCTAGCTATCGCTACAGAGATAGTTAGAAAGTGCTTTGGGGTTCCATTGGTTATTCGAACTGTTGGGGGTTTACTTTCCTTTAAAGAAAGTAAACACGAATGGTCACAATTCAAAGATAATGAGCTCGCATCTGTGTTTCAAAGGGAAGACCACATACAATCAGTTCTTAAACTTAGTTATGACCATCTTCCTTCACATTTGAAACAATGTTTTGCATTCTGTTCATTGTTTCCCAAAGATTATGAGTTTAAAAAGCAAACTTTGGTCAATCTTTGGATGGCAGAAGGATTTATCCAGCCATTAGATAGAGGTCAACATTTAGAAGACATTGCTCATGGATATTTCATGGATCTACTTTGGAGCAACTTCTTCCAAGAATTTCAAGAGAACGTGGGGACTTGCAAGATGCATGATTTGATGCATGATCTAGCCTGCTTAGTTGCAGGGACCGAGTGTTGGGTGGCATGGGATGATACAAAACTCATACATGAAAGAACTCGTCATATATCTTATGATTCAACTTCCAATTTGATGGGTAAACCTCTAATCTCATGCTTGAAAGCAAGTGCACTTAGAACATTTTTGTCCATTACTACATATTGGTCAAGCGAACCAACAAGTCAAGTGGATCTACGCCGACTCATTCAAAGTTTCAAGAGGTTGCGCATCTTGGATATGCATTCGGCAAGTATCAATAAGGTGCCAAGCGTCATTTGTAAGTTGAAGCATCTTACGTTTCTCGATCTCTCTAACAATTTTGCACTCAAAAGGCTTCCTAACTCCATCACAAGATTGCATAATTTGCAAACACTTAATCTCTGCTATTGTAGATCCCTCGAAGAATTGCCAAGGGGTATAAGGAAGTTAGTCAGCCTTCGAAATCTAGACATAGATTATTGTTATAAACTTAGTTATATGCCATGTGGACTAGGGCAATTGAGTTCGTTGCATGCGTTAAGTAACTTTATATTGCCCAAAGATAAAGCTCTTGTTAAGAAATATTGCGGACTTAGGGAGCTAAATAAGCTTAATAACATTCGGGGAAGACTTTTCATTGAAAATTTGGGAAGCGTGACGGATGCGGTAGAAGAATCCCAGGCCGCGAACCTGAGAGGGAAGTGTTCTCTGAAATTATTGGTTCTTTCATGGAAAGGCAATTACGATATTACAAATGAAGAAATGATTACGAAGAGGGGCATTTTCGATATTACCGATGAAGCAATGATTACGAAGAGAGATGAAGCACTATTAGATGGATTGAGGCCGCCTGACAATCTACAGGAGTTGATTATTAAGGGATATAGTGGTGAGAGTTTCCCGAGGTGGATGACCGAGCTGTCCAATTTAGTTGAGTTAAGATTGAACGGGTGTGAAAGATGTAGACAGTTCCCCCAATTAGGCCTTAGTAAGTTGAAGTGTCTCAACATTGATGGGATGAACTTTCTAGAATATTTGCCTGGGGAGTGTCTGGCAAGTCTCACCTCACTTGAATCTCTTTTCATCAAGCATCTTCCTCGGTTAACTTCCCTCCCACTTGGTTTGCGGCATCTATCGAAGCTCGATTATCTCTCTATTAGGCATTGCGAGGAGCTGGATATATCCAAAGACGAAAGCGGTAACATCTTGGATTTTCATGGAGGCCTTCAGAGTCTCCAGTCTCTAAGTATCACAGGAAATCCCAAACTAGAATCTCTCCCACAGTGGATTCTACAGCTCTGCAGTCTCAAAAGTCTCCATATTTCCGAATGCGAGGAGCTCGATTTATCCAAAGACGAAAGCGGCAACATCATCTTGGATTTCCATGGACTTCAGAGTCTCCGGTCTCTACAAATTAGTCGTCTTCCCAAACTAGAATCTCTCCCACAGTGGATTTTGCTCTGCAGTCTTGAGACGCTCAAAATTTCCTTTTGCCCCAATTTTAAGGAACTATCAGAGCAAATCGAGAAATGTGAGGAGCTAGATATATCCATAGACGAAAGCAGCAACATCTTGGATTTCCATGGAGGCCTTCTGAGTCTCCGCTTCGTGAATATCACTACCCTTCCCAAATTGACATCTCTCCCACAGTGGCTTTTGCAGGCCCGCAATCTCAAGCGTCTCGAAATTTGGTATTGCCGCAATTTGAAGGATATACCAGAGCAGATCGAGGCCCTTCAATCACTTCAATATCTCAACATCCGTGGGTGCTCCTCGTTGACATCATTCCCTGAAGCAATGCGAAGGCTCACATCCCTTACTCACCTAGAAATTGCAGACAACTCAAAATTGAAGGAGAGTTGCAAAAGACAAGTAGGCGAGGACTGGGACAAGATCGCTCATATCCCGCACATACAACTTGGAGGGTGGACCGTGCGCTAATTTTCTTCACTGAAGGTACGTGGGGACCTTGTTTCCCAGATTTTTACATGAATAATATTTCGAATTGTGTTTCGAATACTTGATTTGATTTTGGGGGACATGGACAGAGCGCTGAAGAGAGAGAGAGAGAGAGGGGTTTGCGACGTGATTTGGTTATGGAGAGAGAGGACAATGCCCACTGAGTTCAGCATGTAGTTTTTAACTTTGAATTGTTGGTGCTTCTAGAGAATTTCTGAGCGAAGTTGAGCACATCTGTTTGGCGTCATATGAATTTGTTTCTGTATCTTTTGATTTATTGCTTGATCTGGTGAAGATGAGCCGGGTTTGCTGATTTGGCTTCTTGAACTGGACTCTTGTAGCTCTAAAAACTATTATGATGTGTGGTCGGTGGCTGCTATTTCAAATTTTCAATGGCATTTTGGTTTTGGATCGTCATGCTCTATATTTGATGAGTGGGGTTCTGTACTTTTAAGTTGTTTGTGTAAAATTGTTCATGACAATTGTGTTTAAACCTCGCTTTTTATGCTTCAAAAATGCAAGTTTTTCCCACTTGAAACTAGTCTTCAAAAGCGGTTTCATGAGATTAAGCTTAGGGAAAATTGCTAGCACTTGCTAAAGAGACCCTTTCTTTTGAAGTACCTTGTCCATTCTTTTTATCTTTTCGAAACTGAACTCTTATACATACCAGAAGGCCATGTCATACAAATAGAGCTCGCCGTTTAAACTATCTTCCATGAGATTAAGCTCCCAGGTTTTTTGTTTCAGTAGACTTGTCTATTGCTCATGCCATTTTATTTTTCAAACTGGGCAGAAATGAAGCAGATTTTGGCATTGGCGTGTAATGCAAGATGAGGATCACAAACTACTCATTGATGGCCAGTCGCGTGACAGGAAACACATGGATTTCTCTCTTGCTAAACAAGAAGAAGAATGGAAACACCAAGAGTGATTCTAAGTTCAGTGTGTATGCTTTGAAGTCCGAGAACAATACTACTCGAGAGTCTTCTCAACTTGGACGTCATGCCCTACACCGATACGCTAATTGCAGAATACATTTGGTATGTTTTCATGCACTAAAACCTTTTGTGATGCCCAAAAAGATGAACAAGACTAGAACTATTCTGTACTCACCTAAGAATTGCAGGTCACCCAAAATTGGAGGAGAGGTGCCAAAAAGATGCAGGCAAGGACTAGTACAAGATATCTCATATCCTGCACATAAAGTTGATAAAGGTATCTATCAATGCTACATGATTTGATTGGGGGACATGGAAAGATCGCTGAAAGGTTTGGACATATCCTTGAATGCGGGTATTTACAAGGTGTGGGAACTTCGCTTTTTTCCCATTGTGAGTCATGCTGTAGATGAAGCGTGCAATCTGCTTATTTGATTTCACATGGAGTGAAATGCCTGCAGAGTCTGATGATTCTGGGAAACTCTCATAGATAGAGTGATGAAATGTTTCTCTTGAGCACTTTATCTCAACATGTTCCCAAAGAATCGAAGATTCTGGCATAGATTTGCACAGCAAATCAAGGGTATGAATTGTAGCAATGAAATATGTTGCGTTTTTCCTTTCACATCCCACATGCTACTGATCTATTAATTCCTGAATCAAGTGATCCCTAGACCTGCGGCGCACCCGTCTGGACTTCCAAAGTGAAATTCCTATGGATCAAGTACCAGTCAAGCTCCAAAGGTAGGAAAGTGAAGTGATCTGTTAGCATTTGACAGCAACATTGTGTAAACTAAAGGCTGCAAATGGTTTTGTATTATAGTAGAGTTTCTATAGTCTCTCACTGGAGAGTTTGAAGGGAAATGCAATGGTGGGGAGAGAGAGAGAGCGAGAGAGAAGGGAAATGCACATTATTGGTTTGCTGTTCAGCCATTCTACAGAGGTTCTCAGGTAAATACTTTGCCGATTTTGAGCACCGTCTTATGGCAGTTGGACTGAGAGTCTACTCTATGACTTCTCCATTTTGATTGCTGCAACGTTGTCCGGCACATTTTGTTTGGTTGACAATTGACGTTTTCTTCATCTCCTTGTGACAACAATGTCTGCAAAAGAAATGCATTTGTGTGAGGCAGGATGAATGAACGAAGCAGGCCATTTCTTTTGATAACTAAATTGATTATTACCAATTTGAAGTCTATGTTGTGGACTTCATGTAGACTCAATTTCTCGTCTTCACTCTTGTCTTAGATTTTTCTTGTTCTGTGACTTCAATTGGTCATACTGGTTATGGCTGTGCTTGGTAGTATTGCTCTGTCATGGCAATATCTAATGGATATTTTCGCCAAAGCAGTTGGCAAAAGTGATTTGTAATGATGCCAAGTTTTCGAAAGAGGAAAGGACTTCAATGTGATTGCCTTTTGATTGCAAGAGGAAAGATTTAGGTGCACTTTCAAAATTGACAAGTCGATCATTTATCAGATCTAATGATATATAAGAATAACGTGTTTGCTGATTAGTCCTTGGTAAGGTAAAATTTCATTAATTTCTTAAATTGTTGCACTCTGCAGTCTGACCTTCCTTTGGCTATGTAACTGCACACAGTTTTTTTACTTGTTCACAAGTTCTCTTTTGGGAATGAGGCCTGAGAATAACCATGAAATAGTTCTAAAAGGAAAAGTATAGTTATGCCACTGTTTTAGTTTATTTTTCAAGGAGAATGTGGTAGCGTCCTTTCATCATTTATGCTTCAAAAATGTAAAGTTTTCCTACTTGAAACTAGTCATCAAAAAGTAGTTTTTTGCTTTTCGGTGCTGGCACTTGCTAAAGAAACCCTTCTTTGAAGTACCCAGTTTATCCTTTTACCATTTCAAAACAAAGCTCTTGTGAATACCAGAAGGCCAATTCATGCAAATAGAGCTTGTTGTTTGGACTATCTTCCATAAGATTAAGTTCCCAGGATTTTTATTTCAGTAGATATGTCTATTACTCATGCTGCTTTACTTTTTTGACTAGGTGAAAATGGCGCTGATCTTGGCACCAAAGACGATGCCAGATAAGCATCACAAAGAAGTCACTGACTGCCAGTCCCATGACAGCAAACACATGGATTTCTCTCTTGCCAAAACAGAAGAAGAGTGGAAACACCAAGAGCTTTTCTAAATTCAGGGTGTATGCTTTGAAGTCCGAGAACAATACTACTATAGGTTCAAGAGTCTTCTCAACTTGGATGTCACGCCCCACACTAATACGATAATTGTAGAATACATTTGGTATGTTTTCATGCACTAAAACCTTTAAGTATGATGCACAAAAAGATGAACAATACTAGAACTATTATGTACTGAGTTTATAAGTTAACATTTTCTTCGATTTGCATCAGCATAAGTATGTCATATGTTTTATGCACATTCTGCAAGTGACACCATTTTTTTGTTTAAGTTTCTACGTTAGCAAATCTTGTTTCGCGTTTTTATGTTAGTCTAAATATTAAACAGGATTGGAGGTTCTAGCATAGATCGACACGGCAAATCAAGGGTATGAATTGCGACAATACAATATGTAGCATTTTTATTTTTATGTGCCACATGCTACTGATCTATTGATTCCTGAATTATCAGATGATCCCTAGACCTGTTAAGCACCCGTATGAACTTCCCTTGTGAACTTTGATGGATCAAGTACTGGTTAAGCTCCAAGGGAGGATTGTGAACTGATCTTATAGTAAGATGACAAAAACCCCAAACTGTCTTGCTATATTTACCTTCACATCATTCCATCGAGTTTGTGATTTTTTAACAACCCTTAAGCAATTGTCAAGGATCCTTTTGGAGATGGCAAAAGTATCTTGGTGATCATCCTGGAAACAAGTATTATGTTGTCCAAAATTGTTCATCCATAAGATCATCTGAGCAGGTTAATCAAACGAGAAAGGACATTTCAATTAGTTTACAGAGAATTATTGTCCATCTGCATGCCATATGCGATTCATACACACTAGCTGCATGAGCCTATCCCAACAACCAAACTTGCTGAAATTTTCAGCAATCCAAAGGTTTTCAATGAAGTTTGATGGCAGGAGATCTAGAAACATGAGTTTTCTCTTACGAGCTAGAAAGTTTTGTGATGGACAGGTTCATGAATTTGACTACATGTCCACATTAGGTTGTGGGATTGAGGAAAGAAAACACCCTACTGCAGACAAATGTTCATTGGCCATCGGGTTGTCCTGATGGAGGATATCCAGGACCCCAGGTGAGAAATTATTTCACAATGAATTTCCCTAGGCCAAGTTGATGAGAAAATTTGTAATGATACGAGGATTTGTGTCCATATAGGGGCCTTATTATTATTGTGTTGGGGCTGCTAAGTCATTTGGCCAAGACATACCAATGCTCACTACAAGACTTGCTTACTTGCCAGTATCAACATTAGTGGCACCAATGGAGAGGTGGTGCCGGGCCTGATCATGGCTGACCTCCATCTTCCCAGTTTTTTTGAAAAGGACAAAAGCACAGAACGGTTGCCATCAACACTGGCTTCTATCGTGCAATAAGAATACCAAGTGGGACCAAGCATGGGAATTGAAGCAGATCATATATGGTGTTCAAGATACCTTCTCGAGGTGAAATTTCAATTACTTGCTCTAGAAAATAACATAATGCCATTAACAACAAATAGAATAAGTGCATACAGACATGTTCTTCAGTATTTAAGTACTTAATTGTTTATGTTTCTTATATAACAGAGATTTATTGAGCAACTTGGTGTTGTCCTCACTTTAGCTCCAAAGCTGATAGAGGTAGCTGACTTCACTATCACCATTTACGCAACATATTATCCCAAAGTTGATAAGTATATTATTATGTTCCTTTTGAGGGTGACTGGAATGGTGCGGGATGCCCCACTAATTGCAGGTTCACACCATAGAAATAATAGGGACTTGATTAAGTATTTTTGTTAATTGAAGGACTCTCAGAGTGTGTTCCTCATCTATTTTGCAATACAAAAAGCATGGGAGAAGAGCGAGGCTTTGAAGTGATAAAGAAGGCAATTTTGAATCTCTCACTTCGCCACGAAGAGCACATTGGCACCTCTTATGGAGAAGGAAATGGGAGAAGGTTGACGGGCCAGCATGAAACAGCCACTATTGACACATTTTCTTGGGTAATGCTCAGAAGAACCATACCAACTGCTACTCAACTTCGAAGATTGCCCGTTCAATTGAATCTTGGGATGCCTAAATTACTTGAAATCAATTATGCAGGTAGTTGCCAATCGTGGTTGCTCATTCCGTGTGGGCCATAACACTAAGAGGCAAGGAAAAGGTACTATAGCAATGAGCATAACAGTTCCCTTTTGTGCTGTCTGAATATCAATCAGAGACCCTTAACTTTCATGGATGATTCAAAGAACTCTACCATATATATTTTAAAAAAAAAAGATGGTACATATAAGGTAATTGTTCCTTTTGGTCTCAGTTGATTCTATGATTGTCAAGAAAGTAATTGTTCATTTTGGTCTCTGATTCTATGATTGTTACTATGAAAGAAATTTTAACTGTTGACACTCATAAAGCATTTCCCTAGTTTTCCTTACTAAACAAATGTAAATCTTCATATCAGTCCTTATTAATCCAATATATACAGAACCCGTTGAAGTTAAGACTTGGACATCTCAGTTCTTTTGGTGCCTCAAAAAGCTTTATGGAATGCTTCGTTATTTCTTAATATTGATAGAACATAGAAAGTTCACCTTCCTTGCTCAGTCAATTAATGGCTTAAAATGATTTACAGGTTACTTGGAAGATGGGCGTCCTGTCTCAAACATGAAACCATATGTTGTGACCTCGTTACATGCAGAAACTACAATTATATGAGAGCCCACCCTTGAGGCTGAAGCTCTTGCTGCTCATAAGCTTGCATTGAAGGTCTAAAATTCAAGTCGCTTGTTAAGAAAGGCCAAATGCATCAATCAAATCAGGGAGGGACCCACAAGCTGAGAGACTGTGAACCTCTTTTCTCCACATTGAGGTCATTGAGAGAAGATCCTCATGTAAGGGAAGCTTCCCAAAGGGAGAGAAAATTAGGTGTCCAAGCTCAGAACCTAGTCTTCCTCACATTGGTTTCATCCTACATTCGCGAGTCGTCTCAATGGTTCGGTATTTGAGTTCAACATTACCCTTTAGCATCATAGACATCTTCCTATGTTTGAGTTGTCAGTTTGGAATGGTATTTTTGCTTATCTTCGTATCTTGAAACTTAGGGAAGTTTTTTATAAACATATGTATAAAATGAAGACATTTCAATGCAATTCGTCCAAATTTTTAGTGTTGTCATATGCTAAACTCATTCAATTTGGCATGTCTGAGTTTCTTTTGAATGAAAGGCAATTTGACTTCTACTTCAGTAAACATGAGATGCACCAGTTTGTTTCATCTCTTCCAATGTCTTAGCAAGAGAACTTCGGGAAGTATAAACAGACTCTAATCCTTGGGCTTGCGCAAGTTTGTCTTGCGCAACTCGGCATTTCTTTTCTCTGTGAGTCAGGAAATGTTCTCATTCACATGAAAAGTGCAGTGGAAACATACAAACGACAATTTGGCAATACCTAACATTATGCTTCTATAGAACTGAAAGCTAATGGGATCCCTTTTCCTGTTCATCTTCTCAAACCTATACAACAATCTTATTCAACAATAGAACAAATAATTACAATGATACTGATGCTAACTGATCTATCTTGTTGTGTCTAGCAAACTGAAAATTTGAGTAGGATTGGCGTTTCTCTTGAAATGTGGATGAGAAGACACGCTGATTGGACTTCTCTGACGAATCCTGGATTTAGTTAAGGAGAAAATATTAGGTACCCTCAAAGGACCACGTCATCCGTGCTCTGATCCATTCACGGATCGACACCTGTCCGCTGGCAGGTCCACGTCGGCTCCCTCGGCTCCCTCTTCTCTCCGACGTCGTTCCAATTTAAACCAACGCGCGGGCATTTAAAAAAGTGGAAAGTGCATTCTCTCTCCTCTGTCTTCTCTCTCCTCTTTGCTCTCTCTTCCTCCTCCGACGCTCCTTCCGATCTAGCGATTCCTCCGGCGACCGTCGCTCCGTCCCGACGACGGCCTTTCTCTCTCCACTCGACGGCCTCATCTCAGGGCTCCATTCTCTCGGCGCACTTCTTCCTAAATCGCGCTCTCTCCCGACGGCCGATTTCGCTCGCCTCTCTCCGTCCCCCGACTCGCGACCGAGAAGCAATCGCTCCGCCCTGCTCGAAGCAGTCGCTCGAGAAGCCCTAAATCTGCGAGTCAGGTTCGATTTTATTTCCCGAGGTTTTATGTTCGTATCTTTGTTTTGGGGGAGAAAGCTTGACATAAATCTGCGATTAGAAGTTCACTAGTTTATTGCTTCCGATTCTAAGCGCAGCAACGCGAGAAGTGAAACTGCGGCTGTCTCTCCTCTCTACCCTTGTCCGGTTTTTCCGTTCTTGGCAAATTCGAAGATGAGCCCACTTCTGGATACATGATCTTAGGCCGACCCGTCAAGTCGAAGCCCGACGTAATCTCGCTGCTTCGCTCCACCGAGCTGTTGAATCGCTTGTGTCTGGGGGGTTTCAAGATTTTCCGGGGGGGCAATCGCCTGTTCCGTCATTGCAGACTTCCAGGAGAGAAGAAATGTGCCCACAATAATCACCCCAACACCGAACCGCCTCCTTTGTCCTCTCTCGGTATGTCGTCATCCCTTTTCTGCTTTCGTTTTTCCCTCGTCATTTGGTTTCAGGAAGTGGTGGGGATGTTACAAGTAAAAGAAAGGAATCGGGCCGTGAGGTTTCCCCTGAATTGTGAGAGATTCATGCGGGAGTGGTCGACCCCACGTCCCGTATATGGCAAACGGTATGATTTTTCAATGAAAGCGGGTTCGCATGAGCTATGAGCTTTGGTGGGGAATGAGCAAGAAAGTGGGTTTTGCTGAAAATTTTGATCTTGTTGAAGTTGGATTTAAGGGTAGGGATTTTCTTGGATTTTGGGCTCGCTCTCTCTTGGTCGCGCGAGCACGATCTTATGCGTGGAAATACTTGTGTTGATCCGTTCTTTTCTTTCAGTGGGACTTTGATTGTGTATTTTCCCTTTGGAAATTGTGACTGGACTTTCGATTATATGTCCCTCCGCAAGCTGAACTGTGGACCCAATTTTGCTGCACGAAGTGGATTTTTAGATCAGCTGCCGTAACAAAATCATGCATGGGTATCTATCTGTCTCGATTATTGACAAGTTAGGAGTCACGGTGATAAGCGTTTTCTGCTCCTCTGCTCATGCTTTGTATCTGACTTTAGTGTCCATTTTTCTTGTTTTCTCATTCTCTTTTTTGGTTTTGCCGTAAAGGGAATTAGTTGCATTGCTTGTCATCAATGATTGCGGTTAACATTTTGACCTTGTTTTTGCTCACACTCTGTCTTGAGTTAGTTTATCCTTTTAATTCTGTCGGTCTTACTGAGTTCATGGGACTTGGTGGTTCAAAGATTTTAATCTTATAATTTTGTCAATTTTGATTGTTCATATGGGTTCGATGCGTTGTGCAATATTATCTGAGAAGGCCATGCCAGAATGGTTAAATGGTTTATTTGTACGGATTTGTCACCTGACTGCACCTTTATGATTCAGCACTTTTCGTTACTCCTTTCCATGTGCTGCACGAAAAGCTTTTTGACTTTGGTTCCGTTTAGCTATTATAACTTTCTCAGTATAAGCAAAGTATCAAAACTAACGTGTTTACTTCTTAATATTGCTTGCATTCAATTGTTACTTGGGTCACTTATGTGAGAATTTAGTGAGCATGGCAATAATTGACTTTCATTTGATTCCACTGTGGAAGTACTCCATTTAGGATGTCATGGCATATTTGCTTCTTTTGACAAAGAGGATCACTATTCTAGAGTGTCCTTGCCAAATGAATCTTTCATATGGTGTATGATCAGAAAAATTTCGTTCATGCTGTAGTTATATTGGACTCATAGCTTTTAGGCCGATACTGAGAGTTCTTTGCCCATCATATGCCAGGTGCATAATTTTGGAAAATGCACTATCAGTTTTAAATCATCGTTATTTTTTTCTCTTTGTAGAAAGCAATCTTTGTTATGGATTGATGAAGGCATGAGTTGAAGAAATCCTTGTTGTCCCAACTGCTCAACAGTGCTTCCATGGATGGCAAAAGCTCATCTGAGTTGAGCCTTCCTGGTTCTGGATTATTGAGTATTTGGCAAAATTCGAGCAAGTTAAGCCATCCCTCTTGCATGGTATTCACCTTCGACAGTAGCATTTTGCAAGTTTTGGTCCACTTTCTCATCATTTTTGTTGGGCATTCATATGGTTTATGCTTTTCAGGTATCATTAAAGCGGCTCCAGTGTTACCTGCTCACTTGGGAAAAAATATGGAGGAAGTTGTTTCTTTGAGATGGTTGGAGGAGTTATGTGGCCCTAGAAATGGAAGCATGAACAGTACTTGGTCCTCATTGGGATCAAAGGCGAAAATTGATACATCAAAAAGCTGCAGTGAAATGATGCAGTTAAAACGTGTTCCATAATGTGAGTTCTAATAAATGATGCAGTGAAAATGTGTTTTATTTTCTTCATGACATCTTTCCACTGGTTCTGTTCTAATGATTGCTGAAGTTCGGTGTCTATTCCACTATTTATGAATTTGTTATATGTTAGGGCTCTGCATCTGATCTTGAAGTGACTGCAAATGAGTTGTTGAAATGGAACCTTCACTCATTTTTAACGCACAAGAGAACCTCTGTGCCAAAAACTGCTCTAGAGGAGGTAAGCAGATCTTTCATCCAGTGCTGTCTATCTTCATGATATCCTCTTTCATTCAGGTTTAAATTGGTTTTTTTCTTGTTTTTTGGCAGCTGAAAGATACAATACTTGCAGGTACCCATCCACATGCTGATTTTAAAAAAAAGAGGGTAGATTGGCAGATGTTTGTCATTTGAATAGGACCGTCATTCATAATGGTGGACATACTGGACTTACATGTGCGCCTGATGTGGGAGACACATATGCTCCTAACACAGTTGATGAACCAAACTTGGTTTCTTGATCCACCAATCATGTGGAGCCCTTGGTAGGAGATGACGGTATTTTGAGTATGTCCAGGAGTCATGATTTAGGATGAAAATATTGCTCTGGACCATCTTCTGGGTGATAATGCTTGAGGATTGTGTATATAAATCAAACCACACCAGTCATGTGCCTGAAAGCTTATCCAATGGTGCGAGTTATTAGCTGAATCTAGAAGAATATATACTATAAGTTGAAATTTTCATCAGGAACAATTCGACTGAGATGACATCTCCCTAGTATTTGACTTTTTGTGCAATCTACTTGTTAGGAATTGCTCCTAGCAAATATGGTGTTGGGAAAACCTTCTCCAATATTTGGCTTGAGCAACACAATGCATTTGTTCTTTCACAAGGTTTCAAGTTAGTCTGTCCATAAGAAGCCTTGCAACATGATAAACCTTTGGTACGGGTAAGCTAAGCTTTGGGGAAAGTAGCAAAGTCAATAGCTTTCTTTTGTGAAATATGCTTAATTTTGGTTTGTTCGCTTTATAACTTAGAAGTTTCTATGGTACACAAACAAATTGATAGTGACTGGATTGATATTAACTTATCAATGCATGGGTTTGCTCTCAACATTGCGAGGCTTCATTTCAGAAACTCATATAATTCTTCTCCTTTCTGCAGCAAAATGAACGAGATGATGGTCCTGGTATAGCTTTTAATATCTTGAAGTGATTCTATATATTAACTTTATGGATTTTGAGCATTGTCGCCGAACTTGTATATGTGGATCCTGTAAAAGGCTCCTGCATTCATTTCTATTTTCCATCTCTTTTATCCAATGACTTTGGCAACTTGCTAGGAGAAAGGGGCATTCTTTTAAGCCTTCAAGGATGTCATGTGGTTGGTGATTGTATTTAAAACATAAACGGTGCGATTTGTATAAATGAGCAAATGTGTACAAACTTCATTTTCGTTTTATTCCAGTTCTCATTGGGAGTATTTTACGACATTCAGCATATAACAAGAAGTTTGGAATTTCTTGCCTATTGGCTTTGAACACTACCAAATGCGAAATCAATGAGAGAAGGAAACAAATTGCAAGTTGGCAAAGTACAATTTCTTAATTGAGTCGCTCCGGAAAAGCTCTCTTAAAGATTCATATAGACGAGTTAGTGGAGACAACAATCCCATTGCCATCTACATACAACCATTTTTCTTAAGTAGAATTGCAGTTCTCATATGAACGTGCACAATCAACATGAACGCATGGGTTCAGTCATTCATTACATGAAAAAGCAATGTACTTTTAATGGGAACAACACATTTGTGGACAATAGCAATAGCTGCTTTAAAGCTTCAATGGGTCTCTTATGAGCTTTATTTGAATGTTGTGAAGTAGGTTTGTCTTTGAACATATTCTGGCTAAGTGCATTCAGCATGGCTCTCGACCACTGGCACTTCACAGCATACAATGCGTCAACATGGAAGAAGAAAACATAAACCATGTCCAAAACAAAATGTGCTAAGCCGTTGAATAGGTGATCTTACTGCATCCATCAGCATCTGCACATCAGGATCAGCAACTTGCTGTCCATATTTGTGAGGCCATGTTTCAACTCTTCAAATGTCAGATCTCCATTTTTATTGGTGTCCATCACGTCGAACAGCTCTTTCATATGATCCACTTGCTCATCAGGCAAATTGTCTACTACCTACATTAACAATGAGGGAAACACAATTCGAGTTTAACTTTGCATTAAGAACAGCAATGAAATCCAACAAGGCAATATTCAAGGACTCACTCTGAGAACTTTCTTCTTGACTTATTCATCAAAGAGAATTGCTTTATCCTCGTCCGGACATTTTGTCCTAGTGAAATGTTGGGAGCCATGTCCACATTCTGTATCCACATATGCTCTGCACAAATCAATTAAAAATACAACCTTAAAACTATTTGTCGCAAGGACCACCTTACCAGCACCTTCTGGCGTGGGTTCAAATATCTTTGCCTGAAGATCTGTAGGCAAATTAGCATATATCAGGCATATAATGAGTTCGGCAATTTTGGGGCCAAAACCCCTTACCTATGCTTCAAAAGCTATTCCGCTGCTTCAATTTCCTCTTGAGCAACACTTGCTGTTTAGTGATGCAAGAGCAGACATCTTTCACTATAATAGCTGCAACGCAGCAAAATGGCTAGGAACAAATGATGAGAAATCTAGAGTTTCACTCTCACTCTCCTGTGAGATATCTCCTTCTGTGGTGCAAAGCAAGAACTCAATGGCATGTTTCTCTAATCTCCAAGGTAGAGAAGCTGAACAGAACATGCCTTAGCATGCCAATTGCTTGCCACCTTCTGGTTTGACTACCCCGAATTTCATTCTTTACAGCAGTTAAATCCTCCTCAGCATTATGAGCAACATTTGGTTTGACTATTAACAGTTATGGTCCTGGTCATCATGTCAATAGCAGACCCTGTTATCAAGCCAATGTAACATAAACAGCAACATCTCAAGAAGTGTGAAAGTTCAATCTCAAGGTGGCAGCTAAACTAGAATCTTAAAATTGAAACAAGGTAAGATCAGCGAAACCAGAATCTTGCGAACCCTTCAAGTTACGATTAATGTGATCGGCCATGTTAAAGTAATCCTTCGCGTTGCGCAAGGCAGCAGCTAAATTGGGGAGTGAGACTGGAGGAGCTTTTGGTCGGAGGCGGCAAAGGCAAAGGCGGCAGCCTGGTTCATTGGATGAAAAGATAGAAACCTTCCCAGAAAAGGGATGCTAAAAAACATTTTAGAGGTAGAGGCGACAACGGTGGGGTCATCCCATCCAAGAATTGTAAGTTACTTTGGCCAATCGGTATGTCTTTCTTCAGCATTGTTCAATTCATTCATCCCAGGACGCTCAATAGAGTTTGATGACCCCTATACAACAGAATACACAATTTATTTACATTTTACTAAACATGTCAAGATAAATATGTCTCAAAAGAGCCAGGGCAGCGAACAACGAAAATAAAAATGCTCTATTAAGACATTGTGGTTGCTCTAATATGTAGTACGTCCATCACCAATTAGCTGTGAACATGTAACAATTAAGCATATGATCGTGTCACTATCATCTTACTCTTCTCATTGTAATAGCATAACATAGTGCTCCCATTTACATGAACAGGCTGGATGCATCTTTCCCATTTTAAATTCAACTCAGATCTCTAGCTTCTTCCTTGACCAATACAATTATCCATTACAAATCACAGAAAATTCGTTTGCTCTTTGTAAATTGGGCATTGCATTGATATGACAAACATTTAAAAATACAAAAGCCTCACAAGACACTAACATTATAGCTTTAGTGAGATAGTATCATATGAGATGCAGCATTACTTGCAAATTTTTTATTCTAAAACTTCATACCATGCACCCGCCATTGTATGTTATAAACCATCAAGAATCGCTCCCTACCAAGAAGGTTATTTCACATAGGAACTAAAAGTGATAGACATTCCAAGTAATCGAGCACTACATACAAACATCTCCAAATTCTAGTCCCTCACCATCACCCAAATCCAGATATGAAAAACTCTCAATTGTCCATACCGTGGCCTTTTCATGCACTCATGCAACTCTATAGACTAAAAAGGCCATGTTAGCACAGGACCTTGCTGGTTCTGTATCCAACCAACCTAATTAAGCAACACCATTAAATTTTGGGACTTGTATTGTTGAAAACTTGCTCACTCCTTTTTTCTTTTTGGGTACTGTTTCACCATTGTAATGATAATCTATAAGACATTATCTCAAACTCAAGACAGTTGCAAGTAATTCTCGGCAACATCATTTATTGCTGCAGTTGTAGTATTCAATAGATACTATGTGATGCTGCAATTGTATTGCTGCACATTTAGTAAGCCACATCAATTAAGACAAAAACAATATTAAAATAAACCACATAGACAACTACCTCAAATTCTCAACAAGTAAAAAGTTTGTGCCAGGCTAATGAAAAAAATGTTGAAAATTGAGTCACCTTTAGTGCATTTTACCCTAGGCTTAAAAATGCGAAAGTCTGAATAGAGAAGCAGTTGGAAGAAAATGTGTCTTACAAAGAGGCAAAGGACCAAAAAATTGATGAGATTACACACATTTTAAAGGAAAGATGTTGCAAGTGAAAAGTGAGAACCATTTGTTCATGTGCTTGACGAAAAGTTCACAAGCAATTCGACTAATTCCCTTTATGGCAAAACCAAAAAAGAGAATGAGAAAACAAGAAAAATGGACACTAAAGTCAGATACAAAGCATGAGTAGAGGAGCAGAAAACGCTTATCAATAAAAGAAATGCAACCATTTAATTCAATTCCAGGGTGTTCATGAATCTAGATACACCCACCAACTATTCCAAGAGATCTCAAGTAATATCAGCTTCCCCATGTGTTCAGTTCATCGAAAGAGTCACATTAGTTCAGTGTCTACTCTTCCTATAATTTTTCTTGATAAACAGCATCTAAGATTAACTAGCTTTCAACAAACAGAAATGCCGTGACTCCCAACTTGTCCAACTTCAACAAGATCAAAATTTTCAGCAAAACCCACTTTCTTGCTCATTCCCCACCAAAGCTCATAGCTCATGCGAACCCACTTTCATTGAAAAATCATACCGTTCGCCATATACGGGACGTGGGGTCGACCACTCCCGCATGAATCTCTCACAATTCAGGGGAAACCTCACGGCCCGATTCCTTTCTTTTACTTGTAACATCCCCACCACTTCCTGAAACCAAACGACGAGGGAAAAAACGAAAGCAGAAAAGGGATGACGACATACCGAGAGAGGACAAAGGAGGCGGTTCGGTGTTGGGGTGATTATTGTGGGCACATTTCTTCTCTCCTGGAAGTCTGCAATGACGGAACAGGCGATTGCCTCCCCGGAAAATCTTGAAACCCCCAGACACAAGCGATTCAACAGCTCGGTGGAGCGAAGCAGCGAGATTACGTCGGGCTTCGACTTGACGGGTCGGCCTAAGATCATGTATCCAGAAGTGGGCTCATCTTCGAATTTGCCAAGAACGGAAAAACCGGACAAGGGTAGAGAGGAGAGACAGCCGCAGTTTCACTTCTCGCGTTGCTGCGCTTAGAATCGGAAGCAATAAACCAGTGAACTTCTAATCGCAGATTTATGTCAAGCTTTCTCCCCCAAAACAAAGATACGAACATAAAACCTCGGGAAATAAAATCGAACCTGACTCGCAGATTTAGGGCTTCTCGAGCGACTGCTTCGAGCAGGGCGGAGCGATTGCTTCTCGGTCGCGAGTCGGGGACGGAGAGAGGCGAGCGAAATCGGCCGTCGGGAGAGAGCGCGATTTAGGAAGAAGTGCGCCGAGAGAATGGAGCCCTGAGATGAGGCCGTCGAGTGGAGAGAGAAAGGCCGTCGTCGGGACGGAGCGACGGTCGCCGGAGGAATCGCTAGATCGGAAGGAGCGTCGGAGGAGGAAGAGAGAGCAAAGAGGAGAGAGAAGACAGAGGAGAGAGAATGCACTTTCCACTTTTTTAAATGCCCGCGCGTTGGTTTAAATTGGAACGACGTCGGAGAGAAGAGGGAGCCGAGGGAGCCGACGTGGACCTGCCAGCGGACAGGTGTCGATCCGTGAATGGATCAGAGCACGGATGACGTGGTCCTTTGAGGGTACCTTAGTTAAGGGAAAACACTACAAAATTTCCTGCAGTTAATAAATTTAAGAAAGTGCTGGTAAAATTCTAATAATGTTGATTTTTTTTTTGGAAAAGTATGACTGATAACTCAAAGGTCAGGTGACTTAAGAGAAATCATCAATACTATTAAGAATTTACCAACTTTCAAATGAATTCATAAATTATTAACTCTTCTTAAATTTTATTGTGTCACAAGTAAATCAAGCACCATAATAAATTAACTAATATTGCAATAAGTTAGTAATTTTTCAACTGTTTTTGAACCGTTCCAAGTGTATTTACCAAAGTATCAACCCCCACAAGAAAGTTACTAATGTTCCGAGAAATGAGTAAGCCACCAACTTCTTGTAAATTCTGCCATCGTTGCCAATAAAATACTTGCACTATAAGGAATTTACTAACACCTAATAATTTAGTAAATTACCTCATTCTAAAACAAATACACAAAATACCAACCGTACAAGGAATATGCTCACATACCATTATCTAACAATTTCTTTAAAATTTTACAAGATTGAGTAGTAAACTACCAACACCATGCTGAATTTATCGAAATTTTAATAAATTAGTAAAATTATCAACTTCGATTAAATTTTACAAGTGTGGTTCGTAAAATACCGATGCTATAACAAATTTACCAAACATCTTAGTAAGTTAGTAAGTTAGCGAGTTTTTACACATTTTACAAGTGCGTGGTTAGTAAAACTACCAATATCTAAGGGACTTACTAACATCCCGTTAAATTAGTCCAACTTATTTGGAAGTTTACATGGATGGTTGGTAAAATACCATTCCTACAAGGAATTTACTAATGTCTCATTGAATAAGGAGTCTTACATGCTAGTTTAAAAAAGCCTATTACACATTAATAAAGAGATACGAAGTTAAAAGATCCATTAAGCATCTTAATCTAAAACTATCCCTCTCAATTAGAACACTTAAAGCTTTATTAAAATAGGTAATAAGCACAATATTTCGCTATTTGGAGAATTGTTGGTACTGACCATATGTTTGTTTGATTCTTTATTTCATGTCGTCATGTTTTAATGATTTATATATTTTGTGTTCCCGGTAATTCCTCTTGAAATTTCACATTTTTTATTAAAAATAATTTCACTTCTTCCTCATGGTGAAAAAATAATCTTATATTTAATATTCCTTATTTTCTTGTACCCACCAACAAATTGGTCTCAGTTTCAAAACAAGCTACTAGAATTGACAACCTGTTGGGATATAAATAATGTATTGTTATGGCACATTTATTCTAATATTACAAAAATACTTAATTAATTTACGACTTGTTATGATTGTTAAAATTTGAAATGATGCTTCCACATATCCCAAAAACAAAAAGACCATGGATCGGTGCATTGTAAAAAGTCGTCAACTTAAAGCAAACATTTTGTGACGAAGGCCTTCTCTGTTGTAACTTACTGATTTTCAATACTACCTCGTTGTTTTCAAAATATCGCACTTGTAATAGGTTGTAAACTTAGAGGGGATTCATTGTAATGAGGGCAATTCCGTTCATAACTTACTAATTTTGGACTGATTGCACTTGAAATTGATCATAAACCTAACCCAATAAGACTGAACTACAAAATAACTAAAAGGTTTAGAACTTGTTACTCTATCCATAGCCATTGTTACGATGCTTTTAGCTTGTTTCATCCATTTTTCTCATTTCAAAAGTAATCATCTCAAACCAAATAATCATTGATTGACAAAAAATTGCAAATGAGTAGATTGATTGTAACATGAGTATAGGATAGAATTGAGCTGAAGCATGACCCAACAAGATCTATCACAGCTTTCATCCATTGGGTTACAATAGAAGAGAACCAAAAGAGTCTTTCAAATTAATCGTATTGGATCAATTTAAAATACAAATTAAATTCAAAAGGTCAAATCAATTGATTGGTGACAATATAATGGACATCCTCCTTAATATACAAATTCCCATAGTTCTTTTGTAGCTTTTTGTAACTTATTCAAAGCACTGTGAAGTGGTGCTACAAAATATCGTAAGATTCTGAGCAACATATTGTAACCAAATCTATTCTCATTGTAAGTTTTTCATGGCATTGTAAAGGGTTGTCGAAAGCTGTCACATTATGTTTTGTAACCAAGGCCAGCCATGTTGGAATTTACTAATTTTGTTACTCTTACATTTTTTGGTGAAGTATGGATAAATGTACTAAAATATGTATTTGCCGATCGAAAAAATAAGCATGTTACGACTAAAGAATTCTAGTTACAACATATTGTCATAGAGGTTATAACATGTCATCGATACTCCCGCGAATTTATTTGTTTTATCTAAATAGATATTGGACATAATGACGAGTTACTTAGGATGGACTCGTGTAACAACATAAGCACATGTTATTATGTCCAAACAAATTTTACGAGCAATCCATATATAAACCAAGGAAAATAAAGCTGTTGTTGATCTAACATTCCATAGCCTATCTAGTTTTGTTTTATGCCAAATTGCTTTGTTGAGTAAATATCTTGATCTACTAATACCAGTATTTTGCTTTGGCTGTAAAAGTCCTGTTAATTGTTTTTAGCAAAGGCAATGCTTATAAAATGCGCATAGTTGATGCCTGACCACATAAAGAGATAATTATCACTCACCCAACTATGGTTTATTACCTCCTTTTCTTTAACCTTTCAAGCTCCTTTTCCCGTGACGCATGAAAAGAGCAGCTTTGACGTGTGAATTATTGGGCCAAATTTTATTGATATTAGCTTTTTGTCATGGATATGTACGTTTTTTGGTATAGTTGGTATGTGCGAGATGGGTTTGAAGCTTCATCTTTCAAGAGACGGCGGTGTCACTCCCTTTTCTTTTGTGGAAATTAGAGTGACAATTACACTATGCGATAGAGGGGAAGGACCAACACGATGAATGAGATTGATGGTCATGAATTGGTTCCAGATTACCCAAAACTTTTTGCTAATATGATATTTTCTTCAGTTGCCGAAGCCCATCTATTGATCTCTACAATTTTTGTATCATCATACTGAAATCGATTAAAAGAAAGCTTTCATGTATAGGATGTGGAAACAAACAGAGCATTGGGAAATTGGTAATTCAATTTTTCAGGTCGTAGATTTAGCAGCAAGTCCATTTACATTTGTCGGTATCGTATCCTGTATCGAATTTATAAGCCCGTGGAAAAAGAAACTTGCTTATTTTCCTAACTTCTCGGGCAATTTTTCTTGCAAAACTTACTTCAATCATCCATCCAAAAAACAAAATGGGCATGAATCTTAACTAAGATAAAAAAAATTAAAAATTAAAAAAATTAATGTAATGAATCGTGACTGGTCGCAAAAAATCTAGTATCATCTCACAAAATAACAGCAAAATTGCACATATTTTTTTTTTTGGGCCGGGGAGGCTGGGGGGGGGGGGGGGGTGTGGGTTGCTGTGTCAAGAGGAGGGGGAGAGATGCTACACGTTTTTCTTTGAATACAAGTTATTTTGTCATCAACTATGCAGTAGAATATAAATTAATGCAGTAGATCATCTTAGAATACAAAGATGAAAATAATGCAGTATTCTCGATTGACATCACATCACAGTATGAATTCGGAAAGGCATGTTCAATCATACCTGATGCACGAGAGCGTGTAAATCCTTGTCCAGGTATTAAAGTTGAGCCTGCAATCTTCATTGATAAGGTTCTTGTCATATAATCCCCACAAGCTTGACCAACTCTTTTGAAAGCTCGTTCACTCTCTAATATTGTCATGTTCAAATAGAAACCTTACATATTTCTCAGGAAAAGGACACTAGAAATGCTAAGTTCCACCTTAAAAGTTGTGTACAATTCACTTTAGTGTCAAAAACTTTTTGGATCTAAGTTCCACCTTAAAAAAGAAAAAAAAAACAATCACTTAAGTTTCAACTCTGATTTGAGTCACTGAAAATCCAACATGACCATATTTTATAAATTTATTAATCCTACGTGACTTGGCAACATGCCTAATTAGCATATAACCCCAAAATAATGTCGTGTAGCAGACTAAAAAATAATCACTTCAATGCCAGTTGTTATAAAAAAATGATCATTGAAAAATGATCACTTTAGTATAAATCTCAATGAAAAAGTGATTACTTTAGTGTCAAAAAAATTGCCACCTCAAATAAACTTTCTAATTATAAAAAGGGATATGTACAGTACAAGTCCTAAAACTTGTCAACAAAGTGCAATTGAGTCCTAAAACTTACAAAAAGTGCAATCAAGTCCTAAAACTTGTCAACTTGGTTCAATTCAGTCCTTCCGTTAACACCGTTAGTTTATATTAACGGAAATTGCTGATTTGGCTTATTTTAATATTTTCTCTCTCCTACGTGGCAATTAGGGCAAGAAAAATTGTGCACGTAAAGCGAAACGACGTCGTTTTGTGGGTATTGCCATTCTCAAAACGACGACGTCTCCCTCCGTTTTTTTCACGACGTCTCCTCCTCCGTTTCTCCGTTTCTTTACGACATCTCTTCGATTCTTCCTCTCTCGAATCAACGAACCCTAAGCCCTAAATCTCGCAGATCTCTTCCCTCTTCCCCTCTCGAATCAACGCAACCCTAAGCCCAAAATCTCGACGCAGATCTCTTCCCTTCTTCCCGTCTCGAATCAACGCAACCCTAAGCCCCTAAATCTCGACGCAGATCACCGGTGCCTCGCGAGTTGCAGTTCTTCATCAAACGCTGGTGCGAGTACGCGCGACACTCGTACCACGAGAGCCTTGGCGGTGGATCGAGCGGCGCCGATGGTGGAGGCGAGTGGATCGAGCGGCGCGACGGTGGAGGCGAGTGGATCGAGCGGCGCCGGACGGTGGAGGCGAGTGGATCGAGCGGCGCCGACGGTGGAGGCGAGGTGAATTTGTTTGCACCGCTCGCTTACTACGTGGCTTGCGAGGCTGAAGTCTCGGACCGATTGACTCGAGGACCCTGATTTCAAATTGAGCAAATATGATTATTTTGGCCACGGTGAGATACTGAGTTTCTTCTCTCATGTGTATTGGGGATTGTGATTACCGGAGCGAGTCGCAAGGAGGTCGTCCCGGAGGCGAGGGTCGAGGATCGCAATTCCTTGGACGAGGCTAAGCGGAGCTCATCTAATTACCGAGTGACAGGTCATTTTCTGGATGAATCGTGCGTGCGTGTGTGTGTGGAGAATGATTGATTGCACTTGCGCGATGCGTGTCCTCCGTTTGCGTAAATTCTTTTGCTGCTTCTTGCTGGTGTATCCGCAGGCTAGTTGTGGGACTTTGTGTTATTATGATACCTCTACAATGGAACAGTAGCTCGCTGATTTTGTTGTTAGCGAGCTACTGTTAGATAAAGATGCACTTGCAAAGAAATTTTCTTATAGATGCTTACTTTATAGAGTGTCCCTTGTCGAATGACAAATTGTTGTGATCATGCATATAAGGACATAGACGGTAGGGGAAAAATGAATATCATTTTTCACTTGGCTTGCTTCTTTCATTGCATAAGTTCTATCGATACCATGTTTGGCCATTCAAATCAATCAATGTACCAATTCTGACCTTGAAAATACTTACTATATTAGGTAAAATGAGAACCCAATATATAAATGATAGTTGATATGTTTCCGGGATGATGGATAGTTTTAAAATGGTCATCATCCAACTTTTTTGATAAAGTTGGGTTTGCTGGAAATTCCCTTTGTCATACTCCAACTTAGTTTCAATCTCTTAAGACATTCAAGTAATACCAGGCTATGATTTCTTTGGAATTCCTACGTAACGTGGTGCTATTATCTGGTTCTATTGTGATGAAGTCCTTACATGGCTATTTCTTGTCTTCGATCCATTGAGCTTGGACAATGAGAACCGTTTTGTATTGACAAATAGACTATAGTGGCCGTGATTTAACGAAGATCAAGTTGAGTTGAGGACCATCAAATGAAATCTTGCTCTTGATTGTTATGATTATAAGGTGTAAAGAGAGATCCAAAGTCATTTCATAGAGATCGAGTTGCTATAGCAAATCCATTTAGAGATCATAAGTCCATTCCAGGTACACCATTTGAGTAGCAACTGCGTCTAAGCCAGTGGTAGGTCTCGTTCAAAAGCCACTTTAGGGGATGTGCCCCAGTCAATGTGTTTGGTGGCGATGTTGTCATGACTGACGCGCAAGTTGCTTTAGTTTATTTTCAGTGTCTTCAGAAGTTAATGGTTCCACTTTAAACCAAAAAATATATGATTTCTGACACTAGTGCATTTGAGTTTGCTAAGTTTTTAAAGGGAGCAACATTGATTCTTAGGCTCTTGATCAGACCTTGATATGAATCCATTATAGCGTAAGGAAAGAAAGTGATTATAGTTTGAAGCTTGGCTAGCAACTGTACAAATGCCTTCGGCTTCTATGAAGATTCACGAATTCAGAGTTTAGTAAGAATTAGCGTAGGATTCATTCTTGCGCCATGATGGGGCATAGGCATTTGTCCTATATCGACTTCTAAATTGTGCACGTCATGGTAAAGAACTAGATAATATGAAGATGGCAATCTATTTGAAAATGTTTCAATTGCTTGACGAGTAGGATCCTCAAGCTTTCGTGCTTACCGTACTCCAACTTGACAGGTCATTTCTGGATGAATTGTGCGTGCGTGTGTGTGTGGAGAATGATTGATTGCACTTGCGCGATGCGTGTCCTCCGTTTGCGTAAATTCTTTGCTGCTTCTTGCTGGTGTATCCGCAGGCTAGTTGTGAGACTTTGTGTTGTTATGATACCTTTACAATGGAAATGAGCTTGCCTCAACAACCAGTTCCGTCTCAAGAATTATCCTCTTTTGGAATTATCTATGGATATAACATTTTCCTGTTCTTCCCCATTTTTTTATGCTTGTTGCTGTCCCATAATCCTTTTATTGCTCATGGGATGCTCTATAGTACTTGAAGTCATTTTCTAGCTACAGGATGAGCTGTTGGTGTTCCAATCTTGTGAGGAGACTTACGATCACATCTTTTTCATGATGCATTTTGCAGTAATTTGGTTGGCAACAAGTTTGCATTGGACAACTCGACAGAAGGTAAATGCCCTAGCAATTTTTTGTTTATGATGCTTGAGAGATCATAAACGGTAATCAATTCGATTGAAAACGGTTAGCTGATGTGTCCTCAAACTTGGCTTGAATGCCTACCTCGCTTTACGAGGATAATCACCCATCCCACCACCTTGCTAGGCATTGTAGATGTTTATATATCAAATTTGTCATTTGTCGTAGTAATTCCATTAATTGAGATCACAGATGCATGCTGAATTTACATTAAAACTCACTCTCCCGTTTGGTTGCTAATTCTACTGCTTCGAACGAATATAGATCATTTAAACACTACCTACAAAAGAACTGTCATAGGTATCAACTTTCATATGATTGTCCTTGTTCATATGCCATTGTGGATGTCAGTTATTTGAATAAATACTGATACTGCAGTTTCACCATCATTCAATTCTTGTAATTAATGCTGTGGATAATCAGCAATTCTACAAAGCTCAGTATTAGTATTCACTAATCAAGCCTTACGGTTTGAACCATGACTTGGAGAAGCTATCGCCGCTTCAATGATTTAAAAACTTTTAGCATTTAATTAGCAATTGCATCATCCATGAAGGAACATTAAATGTTTCAGTGAAAGTCATAAAAATAAAGGAATTTTTCTTGCAATAGAATTATCTGCTTTTGGTTTAGTCATAAGTTCATGCTGCCATACTGGTCAACTGAATAAAATTTTCTTCTTTTATCTTAGCCTTCTCCCTTCAGGATTTTACTGTCTTCAGCAGAATTTTCCTTGCAACAGGGGGAAAGGAATCTGTACGTCCATATACCTTTTCCTTAATACGCTTTCCTTTTGTTGAATGCCTCAACAAGAGGAGGACAGGAGATTGGGTTTACGGTTACCTTACATATTTCGAGGGATCACTTCGCCGGAGGCTCCGAGATTTGGGAAAGTTTTCAGCGGGCAGTTCATTGCTCAGGCATAATTAGTTCAGTTTACTATCACTTTCAACTCCTTTTTTGCTGATGCTGGTTTGCTGATGCTTGTATTGGAGGGTTGACTACTCTCAAGGTCATCCATGAACATGGGTATGTTTACCCTACCTATTTCTCTTTACAAGTGAAGTCATTAGTAGTTTTTAGATGAAATTTTACAATTGAAAGTGCTATTTGTTTCTATTCCTTTGTAGGTCCAATGGGCAACAACAAAGTTTATGTCACTGTTTTCTTTGGAGGTAAATTTCAAGTTGGACCGCCCTTGGAATACGTAGATGGAAGGGTCGATGTTGTTGAAGTAGACTTAAGTAAGGGTTCATTATCCAACATAATTTCAGCTGTTGAGGTTCTATGTGGGCGTAAGATAGAAAAGCTCTTTTATAGAGTTCGGAAGTACTATTCTTGAAGATGGAGTAACTCTTAGGTACTTATGGGATAACTCCGATGTGATAGATCAATTTTATCATCATCTTCACTCTGAAAATATTGAATTGTATGTTGAGCATGTCGATGATGAAGAAACGCTTGATGAGATAGGGGGAGTTGAGATGGAAACTGAAGGTTTGTTTGATGTGAATATAGAAAGTGTTAATAATGTGGCTGATGATGTGCTTGAAAATATAATTGGAAATGCCGATGGTGATGGGAATCAGCTTGAGGGTGAAAGTAGGGATGTGGATGATGAGAATGATGATGCATGTAATTTGGTGGATGTTGAAGAGTCGAGTGACGATGATGATTTTGAATTGGTTAATGCAAGAAGAAATTTAAAGGAATTTTCAGCGAGACATAGACTCAAAATTGGAACTAACATTGAAGAAACTTCTCAAATAGACATTGGCTCTCAAACTCCATTATCAGTTGATCCTCTAATGGTGGATGTGTCTGGGTGCGAAACAGAGTACTATGATTCAGATGAAGAAGAAAGTCTTCATTCAGATTTAGATGATGAGAGTGAAAAAGAAGAAAATGATGTTATTTCAAGAAGAAAGAGTAGGTTTCCATCATATGATCGGAATTGTAAGAATCCAGTATTTGTTGTTGGCATGACATTTGAAGATTCAAGTGAGTTCAAAGATGCAATTTTGAGGTACTCGGTGGCTGAGCAAAGAGCAATTAAATACACCAAGAACACCGCTGGATTTGTAAGAGCTAGGTGTGCCCAAGCTAATTGTAACTGGATGATTTATGGTGCTCTCGATAGCCAAACTGGATCATTCCATTTGAAAAAGTACATTGATGAGCATATATGTGCTATTACTTTTGAGAATAAGAGAGTTTGTAGTTCTTTTTTAGCTAAACACTTCATGATTCTCATTTCTGCAATGCCTAAAGTTAAAGCACCTCAGTTGAAGATATTGGTTAGAGAACAGTTGGGGGTGAATGTCACTGTGAGCCAATGCAGGAGAACAAAGCTAAAAGTGTTCAAGGAATTACAAGGCAATTATAAGAAAGAGTATGCAGCGATGTACGATTACTTGGGAGAGCTTTACATTGCAAGCCGGGCGAGCACATTTATAATGAAAGTTGAAAGACCACTACCAGATTCCTTACCATTATTTGATAGGACTTACATTTGCTTTGATGCCTGTAGGAAAGGATTTTTGGCAGGGTGTCGGAAGATCATTGGATTAGATGGATGTTTTCTTAGGGGATTGATCAAGGGTGAGTTGTTGTGTGCTGTGGGGAGGGATGCTAACAATCAAATGTATCCATTAGCATGGGCAAGTCGTAAGAATTGAGAATAAGGACACATGGAGCTGGTTTATCAACTTGTTGAAAGAAGATCTTGACATGGGTAATGGTAATGGATGGGCCTTAATAAGTGACCAACAAAAGGTATGTAATACTACTATCGCTCATCTTGAATTTGTTTGAAACAATGTATATAATGATTTCCAATATTAATTTTTTCTTTTCCATTTTTTTTATATATTAGGGCCTCATTCCTTCGTAGTTGAACTTTTGCCAAATGCAGAACATAGAATGTGTGCGAGGCATATATATTCTAATTGGGGTCAAAAATACAAAGGAAAGCAGTTGATGAGACAATTCGGAAATGTGCTAAGAGTACTAATATGTCAGATTTTGAGGTGCATAAACAAAGATTGAAGGAAATGACTCCACAAGGTCATGATGATCTATTCAGATTGAGCCAAACCTTGGTCTAAAGCCTTCTTTGACACCGACATAAAATGTGATGTTGTTGATAATAATCTTAGTGAAGCTTTCAATGGTAGGTGTGTGGAAGCTAGGTGCAAGGCCATTGTGAGTATGCTTGAAGATATTAGAATCATGATTATGAATAGAATGCACGAGTCAAAGGGATGCATGTGCTAAGTGGACAAGGAATTATGGTCCAAGGATTGTGCATAAGTTACATCAGAATACAGTGGCTAGTAGATATTGCCATTTGATATGGAATGGAGATCAAGGATACGAGATTATGGAAAATGGTGACAAATATGTTGTAGACTTCAATTTGAATACTTGTTCTTGTAGAGCTTGGGAAGTTAGTGGAATCCCATGTTGCCATGTTATATGTGCAATACACCACAAGAAAGAAGATCCAGGTGACTACCTAGCCGATTGCTATAACAAGAACAAATACTTAAGTGCTTATCAATTCATGATGCCTACTGTGAGAGGACAGAAATTTTGGGGCAAAACTAATAAAGAAGCCCCTCAGCCCCCACCGATCAAAAAGATGCCTGGTAGGCCAAAAAGGAGTAGAAGAAAGCAACCACTTGAGCTTGTAAGAGAGAACAGAATGACTAAAGAGGGTAAGCGAATGACTTGTTCTACTTGCCATGTGGTTGGACATAATTGTAAAGGATGTCCTCTGAGAAAGGTATTTCTTAACTAATTGATTTTGTTGATTCTAAGCCTGTTGTCTTGTCATGAATGCTTACTATGTACTTTTTAGGCCCATGCAAATGCACGAAGCTCAATCTCAAGCCAATTCCAGTGGATCAAGGCCTAAAAAAGACAAGTATGTTGTGATAGATTCATGCATTATAAGTTATAAATGTGAAGATTTCGATTTACTAATGATGTATATATATGCAGGCTAAAGCTACAAGAACGGCAAGTACAACTCAAGGAGGATCCAAAGGCCATGTCATTGCTTCTGCAGAAGCTAGTGCACTTGTACAAGATAATAGTGGGCAGACAAAATCTTCAGCCAATGCTTTTGCAGAAGCTAGTGCACAAGTAGAAGATACTTGCCATAGATAATGCAGAAGCTAGTGCACCAATTGAAGATACTTCAGCCAATGCTTTTGCTCAAGTCGATGTGCCCAGAAGAGACTTCCAGTCAATGCTTGCACCAGAACTCACGGACCGGTGCAAGATACTTCAGCCAATGCTAAAGCTCAGTCTAGTGTAAATGAAAGAGGATGTTGGGCTCTTTGCTAATGTAAGTGGATGTAGTGGACAAGCCAATTCTTTTGCTGAAGCTAGTGTTAATCAACGACAAGGATTTTTTCGTGCTCAAGCCAATGCAATAGCTAGCAGCAGACCTCAAAAAATCCCGGTGAGTAATACCTCACCAGCCATGCATTCATGTGTTGTAATTACATTGTCACATTCGATTTTTTTTTTTTTTTCAGTTTAAAAGACCTGCCATTAAAATGGAAACGATACAAGGGCAGTCACAACCGAACAAGAAAAAGAAAATGGAAAAAGCGCATCCCCAAGCTAGTGCAGCCTCGTCATCTCAAAGTGCTCTTCAAAAGCATGTTGTTGTGAAGTCAAAGCCACCATTGCAACTCCAGGACAGTTTGCAGCTTCAAGCATTAAGAACTTATCCTCGAAAGCACATCGGTGTAAAGCCAAAGCCACCATTGCACCCCCACGCAAGTTCTCAACCTCAGTCCCAAAAACATGTTGCCATAAAGCCGAAGCCGAAGCCACCATTACAACCGCCAATGAGTTCACAGCCTCAGTCATCTCATACTTCAATTGCTCCCGCAAAGCCTATTTGGAAGTGAGTCACAAAAGGCACACCATATACAATTAAAAGCTCACGACTTATGAATCAAGCGCACGATGAACCTGGTGGACCAGCCGAGATAGTTCAACCACCCGAGACAGTAGACTTGGATTGACGTGCTTGCTAAATGTGTCTTGTCTCATGAAAGTTGCAACAAGAAATTCTCCTTTAACATTATCTTGGGTGCTGTTTTTGCTGGCCAATTTCTTATATGGTTTGTGGTTTGTAGTGTTTTGTAGCAATCAATTTTAGTGATTTTGTAATTATCAAAGAACGTGGTCGGACTGTGTTTAATGACTCCTCCCTTTTGCTGTATACATTTGAGAATATCGTATCCGTCTGTTTATGATGCTTGGATCCAGTAGTGCAATGTGCAAATTTATCTGCCTAAGAAAAGAGCACCTTTGTTTTGCATCCGTGTATCTGAGGCAGCATGCCATGGTACGTGCATGTTCCTTCTTAGTTTCTTTATTTGAATAGGAGTTTTATATCTGTTGAGCACCTCAGTACAGTCTCCATATATATTCACAACTTACGTAATGTCAAAAAGAAGGTAGCATGCCATGGGGGGTGGATTCGGATGCTTCCCCCCTTGTTCGGACAATGGGGACGGAGGCCTCGTGGTCCTCGAAAGATCTTTTTGTCGTAGTCGTCGTCGTCCCCCCCCTCACCCTTGTGGTCGTCGGGTCTTCTCGTGTGCGATTCCACGTGGTACTAAATGGCCCTTCTCCTTCTCCCCACGGGCTCGTGAGTGATGCTAGATGGAGAGACGTGACTCTCTCTCTCTCCACAAAGTCCGTCAAATAAATTTCTAATTTCCTATCTCCAGTTGTGACGTGATGGTTTATCAAGGTCCCACTCTCATGCATTACACAGAATTTTACACATTAAGCACATAATACAGAATGCCCCTTCACGATCTTAAGGGTCGTTAATAAGTACTCTCGAGACACTTATTTAATATAATCGAACGATAGAATATCTAATTCTCAGAATGTATGAATTGTGCGAATTGCATGAGTGGCTAATTCATTCAAAGTCGCGATATTTACTTAGTTTTATATCTCGTTTCGGCCAAGATTTCATCGCGTACACACCGCTCACATTGGGTGGTACCTCGTTCTCATCCATGAAGGCATTGCCTTCGTAAGTCACTGCCCCTCCATCTCGAACTCTGCCATTGCCGGTTACTTCTACAATCAATTTCGGAAAACCAATGCTCTCTTCACGAATCAGACCCTCCCTTGCCTCTCCTTCGAATTTGAATCGAATCACTGGAAATAGAAGCAGATTCTAGGCAAAGAGAGGTCAACACGATGACTTAATGGGCCAAAAAAAAAGATAGTTGATGAACAAATGAGTCAAAATATCACGAACCGGAAGACGAACTTCGTAATCTCATTTGGGTTTAACCAAACATTAATCATTTCAACTGAATTCATCGCTCGAGACTCTAGCCGAAACTAATTGTGTCGAGCATAAGAAAAATCTATTCCCAGCTTAACAAAAATCAATGCAGGATATACTTAAAGAAGACGTGCTCATACAGTCCTATCTAATGCTCGACTTTGTGATGATGAACTTGACAACAGAAAACCGGCATTAGATGAACTTGACAACGAAACCGGCATGCTCGAATGCTCGAGGAAAGGAACCCTTTTGAAAGAAACAAGAGAGGGCTTGCTTGGAAAGTTCTTTCCTTTCTTCGACGTAAAGCCAAGAAAGAGAGAGTCGTGCAAGCTAACATTCGTCAGAATGCAAAAGCAGTATAATTTGTCAAGGCGTGGAAAGTCCCGAACGGGGTTTGAAACTTTCAAAAATCCAAAGAGCCGGCTTTGTCACGTAACTCCCTTTACTTCATGCCCCAAACAATACCTTTTTCTCTCCTTTCTAGATGCTTTTGATTTGATGAAGCAAAAGTTCGAAGGGCGAGGGCAGCTTATATAGAGGAAAACAAGCTTCCCGAGACTTCATTTCCATAAATACCTGAGCGTGCTGTCTTTTTCCTTTGATGGAACATTTAAAAAATCATCATCCAAATAGCATTAACTGAAAGAACGCACGAAATTGTTTACATTTCCACGCAACATGAGTTTCCTAATTTTACAGGGCAAAAGAGAATCGAGATAAAGTAATTAAATACAAACTTAGAAACAAGGTACTATGGAAGACTTAGAAACTTCTCACTGGCTTTCACATTAAATATAATCCCCATAATGATATAACACATGCATAGAAAAAATCCCAATTGATAGAGCATCTTCCCTTTCTTCACTCGTGCAAGCTCTTCCTTTAAAAGTCCATTTTTCGCCTTTTGCGCCTTCATTTTAGCTATCAATGAGCTTACATAATCGTCGTTGCATCTGGATTGGCTTGACTCCGATAGTGCTTGATTTCTTTCAAGCAGTTCGACTATCATGTCCTCGCTTGATCCGGTATTTTTTGGTCAACCCACATGAAGAAATTGCAGCAACCTGGACCATCAAACTTAGCACATCCATAGAACCTTCTTCCTGCGTTTTTCTTTGTTTTTGCAACAAGAAGTGGTGATCGAAGACCACAATAGCAGGTTAACTCGATTCGACCTCATTAGGAGTTACACCACTTGATTTAGAAGTTGTTGCCCTCATTCTTCTTGTCGCCATATTAAAAAAGCATATCACATTTGCAAACTAGCAAAACCTACACCATAGGAGAATAAAGGCATGTTAACCTTCAAAACATTGCTGGTAATGACAACTTATTCACAGATAAAGACCACTTGTATGCTGTCCTACATTTAATCTTAGCATGTGTCGCAAAACTGTACACAGTAGCTAGAGACCTCTAAGACGAAAATATGGCCATGCGATATAAATCTTGTTTCCAAGAATAACATGCACGTGAAAATAAGTTCATGGAAACTAGAAATCTTCTTTTCTTAACATCATCAAGCAACAAAAAGCATATCAAGCAGTGCATTGGATTCCATCACATAAGAACTGTGTAAGCAATGGACAATGAGACAAATCATTTGGTATCATCATCGACAGTGAAAAGGAACTATATCTATAGATTCAACTTAAAGGATTATGGGACAGCAACAAGCATAAAAAAATGGGGAAGAACAGGAAAATGTTATATCCATAGATAATTCCAAAAGAGGATAATTCTTGACAGAACTGGTTGTTGAGGCGAGCTACTGTTCCATTGTAGAGGTATCATAACAACACAAAGTCTCACAACTAGCCTGCGGATACACCAGCAAGAAGCAGCAAAAGAATTTACGCAAACGGAGGACACGCATCGCGCAAGTGCAATCAATCATTCTCCACACACACACGCACGCACAATTCATCCAGAAATGACCTGTCAAGTTGGAGTACAGTAAGCACAGGCACTGAGGATCCTACTCTGTCAAGCAATTGAAACATTTTCAAATAGATTGCCATCTTCATATTATCTAGTTCTTTACCATGACGTGCACAATTTAGAAGTCGATATAGGACAAATGCCTATGCCCCATCATGGCGCAAGAATGAATCCTACGCTAATTCTTACTAAACTCTGAATTCGTGAATCTTCATAGAAGCCGAAGGCATTTGTACAGTTGCTAGCCAAGCTTCAAACTATAATCACTTTCTTTCCTTACGCTATAATGGATTCATATCAAGGTCTGATCAAGAGCCTAAGAATCAATGTTGCTCCCTTTAAAAACTTAGCAAACTCAAATGCACTAGTGTCGAAATCATATATTTTTTGGTTTAAAGTGGAACCATTAACTTCTGAAGACACTGAAAATAAACTAAAGCAACTTGCGCGTCATCATGACAACATCGCCACCAAACACATTGGTGGGGCACATCCCCTAAAGTGGCTTTTGAACGAGACCTACCACTGGCTTAGACGCAGTTGCTACTCAAATGGTATACCTGGAATGGACTTATGATCTCTAAATGGATTTGCTATAGCAACTCGATCTCTATGAAATGACTTTGGATCTCTCTTTACACCTTATAATCATAACAATCAAGAGCAAGATTTCATTTGATGGTCCTCAACTCAACTTGATCTTCGTTAAATCACGGCCACTATAGTCTATTTGTCAATACAAAACGGTTCTCATTGTCCAAGCTCAATGGATCGAAGACAAGAAATAGCCATGTAAGGACTTCATCACAATAGAACCAGATAATAGCACCACGTTACAGAGGAATTCCAAAGAAATCATAGCCTGGTATTACTTGAATGTCTTAAGAGATTGAAACTAAGTTGGAGTATGACAAAGGGAATTTCCAGCAAACCCAACTTTATCAAAAAAGTTGGATGATGACCATTTTAAAACTATCCATCATCCCGGAAACATATCAACTATCATTTATATATTGGGTTCTCATTTTACCTAATATAGTAAGTATTTTTTCAAGGTCAGAATTGGTACATTGATTGATTTGAATGGCCAAACATGGTATCGATAGAACTTATGCAATGAAAGAAGCAAGCCAAGTGAAAAATGATATTCATTTTTCCCCTACCGTCTATGTCCTTATATGCATGATCACAACAATTTGTCATTCGACAAGGGACACTCTATAAAGTAAGCATCTATAAGAAAATTTCTTTGCAAGTGCATCTTTATCTAACAGTAGCTCGCTAACAACAAAATCAGCGAGCTACTGTTCCATTGTAGAGGTATCATAATAACACAAAGTCCCACAACTAGCCTGCGGATACACCAGCAAGAAGCAGCAAAAGAATTTACGCAAACGGAGGACACGCATTGCGCAAGTGCAATCAATCATTCTCCACACACACACGCACGCACGATTCATCCAGAAATGACCTGTCACTCGGTAATCGGGAGAGCTCCGCTTAGCCTCGTCCAAGGAATCGCGATCCTCGACCCTCGCCTCCGGACGACCTCCTTGCGACTCGGCTCCGGTAATCACAATCCCCAATACACATGAGAGAAGAAACTCGGTATCTCACCGTGGCCAAAATAATCATATTTGCTCAATTTGAAATCGGGGTCCTCGAGTCAACCGGTCCGAGACTTCAGCTGTCAAGCACGAGTAGCGAGCGGTGCAAACAAATTCACCTCGCCTCCACTGTCGGCGCCGCTCGATCCACTCGCCTCCACCGTCGGCGCCGCTCGATCCACTCGCCTCCACCGTCGGCGCCGCTCGATCCACTCGCCTCCACCGTCGGCGCCGCTCGATCCACTCGCCTCCACCATCGGCGCCGCTCGATCCACCGCCAAGGCTCGTGGTACGAGTGTCGCGCGTACTCGCACCAGCGTTTGATGAAGAAGCGCAACTCGCGAGGCACCGGTGATCTGCGTCGAGATTTAGGGCTTAGGGTTGCGTTGATTCGAGACGGGAAGAAGGGAAGAGATCTGCGTCGAGATTTCGGGCTTAGGGTTGCGTTGATTCGAGAGGGGAAGAGGGAAGAGATCTGCGAGATTTAGGGCTTAGGGTTCGTTGATTCGAGAGAGGAAGAATCGAAGAGATGTCGTAAAGAAACGGAGAAACGGAGGAGGAGACGTCGTGAAAAAACGGAGGGAGACGTCGTCGTTTTGAGAATGGCAATACCCACAAAACGACGTCGTTTCGCTACGTGCACAATTTTCTTGCCCTAATTGCCACGTAGGAGAGAGAAAATATTAAAATAAGCCAAATCAGCAATTTCCGTTAATATAAACTAACGGTGTTAACGGAAGGACTGAATTGAACCAAGTTGACAAGTTTTAGGACTTGATTGCACTTTTTGTAAGTTTTAGGACTCAATTGCACTTTGTTGACAAGTTTTAGGACTTGTACTGTACATATCCCTTATAAAAATCACGTAATTTCTCTGTTTCTCATTGAAGGGACTTAAATAATCATTTTTTCTTTGATTTGGCACTTAAGTGAGCCAGGGAAAACTTTTGACACTAAAGTGAATACCGTACACAACTTTTGACATTTCTAGTACCCTTCTTCCCCTTTTCTCTTTTGCTAATCCCAAAGTTTGAGACCAAGTCTCTTCCCTATAGCCAACCCCCCGAAGCATTAATTTCTTAACTCTACAATGTGTCGATGATTTACCATGTTCTTTCACCATCCACCGTACTCATTGGACTTGACCATCTCAATCATTCTTGTATTGCCGAAATATAAACCAAATTCGATGAAGCAGAAAAATCTCACTTCAACGGCACAACCCTAGGATACAGCGGCCAAACCAAGATGAACTAGTAATGCCATTGGATGACATTAGTAATGATGCTTGAAATGAATTACATACTTCATAGGATTTTACAGTTAAAAAAATTGCAACGTGTTTCTTGCTGATTCTCTATTAGCGTTCTGTAATTTGGTGTTTAGCATTCCAGTGCACCCGACTATTCCAACAGGCTCATGATAGTCTCCCCATTGAGCACAACCAAACAATTTCCATGGTAAGAGGTTGGTAGAGATGACCCCAAAGAGCAGCATTCAGCAGGACTCAGGCCATTGCCTTCCGACAAGTAGTAGTTATTGCAATCATCTTGACAACCCTAAGATCATGTCTTGCCTATTCAATTACTCTAAGAAGGCCACAGCCGCTGACTCCTACAAATCCCTTTAGAAGTTTAAACTAAAATTAGAACAACTGAACTTGGAAGCATTTTATGTTGCTAAAGCTAAAGAAAACCAAAGAGAAAATGAAGCATAGACAAATCACTCCAAAGTCTTAGACTATCCTAACCCATAACAAATTTGGACAAGCAGGCAATGCCTTTCTCAAAGAAGACCGACACAAGCTGCAAAGCCAATTCCAAGAAATAGCTTCACCAAAATATGCTTTTTATTCTTCCTGCTTGAAACTTTTTCTCAGTTTGTAACTTTACCAATAAAATTCTAGCTACAATTGTTCTGTTCTCTTTTTCATCTTTCTGTCATCATTCAGGATTTTGGATTGATAAACATACCCCATGCAGCCTCACAAGCAGGGTGGTTCAAGGACTTAGTTTTCTTCTCAGAATAGCATTAGTCACCTGCTTTATTAGGATGCTCTTAAGAAGATGCATAGCCAGTGACCCAACAATCAAAGCATACCCTAACATTGGCTTGAAAGAAAAATTCAGGAAAATAATGAGAAATGTGGTCTCTTTGTATGATGTCAGCAAGTTTCGGTTGAAGTGTATCAAGCCTAGTTAAGACTACACAACTGAAAAGAAAATGTCACTTAAATTTAACTAGGGGAGATCATGATTCATTGTTGATCTATGATTTTTACAGAGCACTAGGCATGTTCAGATCTCAAATAATATTCAAGCTCAAGGCTTCAAGTCAAGGCATCGAGAGACAAGGTTAACATATCATACAATACCAAGGTGTTCCTAAAATTTTTCTAGATTGTCATTTATGATGAGAACGTGGACTCTATGAAGCACTCGATCAGGCGAATCTCAATTCATGCATTTCTGAATCTTGTCTCATTACAGGTGCTGTACATCAGCTTCAGCCTTAGTAGTCTAAGCTACATGTCAATAGCAACACTGAGCTACTTATCTGCCCATACAACACTTGGTCGCTCAGGCAAATATTCTCTCATGGTTTCTCCTGGTGAGAGTAGCCTAACTTGCTATAACAAGAAGAAGTTCATTTCTGTTGCCACAAGGACAAATCTATCTACCAGCACAGTTGCGATTGCCCTAGTTTCCTCATATATTTAAATGCTAATGGATAGATATTCATTAAAGAGCTACCCGTGCATCTTTATGAACAAATTAGGCTACTTCATGAGCCATTATCACACATACGATTGAGAGTATCTACTATACTTTTGTGAGATATTTCATTTTGCATGTCTTCATCAATATTGCTCTTCGCACTCAAATCTGTACTACGAGAGTTATTCAGCACACTCCGATATAGTAAAACATTTCATCAAAGTTGAATAACAGAAGGTTGTCAGCTATGATAAGTCCTATTAAAGCCGCATAGGGAAAGAAAATGTATGGCCAAAAAATAAGATGAAATACAAGAAATGATACAAGAAATCAGCCACATCATGGAATGTCAAATGGCATTTCCAAATATTGCTGGAAAAATAATTACCAAATAAAAAATCCCAGGTAACTTTCTGCAACTACAACTGAGGTGCTGGACTGTGATTGATTAATGAATCAGACATTTATATTAGATGAGCTTCACTTTTCCTTTTAGCCTCACGTCAGATTATACAGGCGAGGAAAAATTGCAAATCACCCCAGCTCATGTATATCATTAACCTCACTATGATTAGCTAATTAAAATGCCAGACCAGCAGGTGCCTCTTGCTAACTTCTGCACCAAAACTAAGAGTCATCCATGTCTCCCATTCCTTTTGCCAAATTTACACTAGAGAGAGAGAGATTGGATAACCTGGAGGAAATTACACCAGAGCACAGGTCTACAGGTTCTTCAAATATCAGGTCAGCTTCTCAAGGAAATATGGTCAGGGGGCTTGTGATGGCTTCCCCCTGCTAGACATTTGTTGAAATTTGCCTTTTGAAACTGAAGGTACTATTTTTAAGCATAGTTCTTCGTTCGCTCTTCTCAATTTATCGCCTCCCTTACCCCTAGCCTCTGAGGTGAGATAAACAGAAGAAACCAACAAAAAGAACTAGTAGAATGCATAATTTCGTATCCACATAATTTCGCTTCTAATTGAGAAAGCCAGTTGATGCCCTCTAGTTACAAAAGTCAGGCCTGCTGGAAAAGAAACTATAGATGCACTCCAAACTACAAAATTATCCTATTCTTACCTCTGCCAGCAAAGTTTTCTCCCACCCTCATGCATAATTTCATAAGCAAGTTTGTATTTCTCAAAAGATGTGGCACCAAACTCTACATATTTGGCAGCAATTTCACGAAGACTCCAGACCATCTTAGCCTTAATTTCATGGGAGCTACCTCCTGAGTCAAAATCACGTACAGTGCCATACTCAGCACTCCTCGTCCACCTATGTAAGATGTAGCGAGATGGAAGCTCCCTAATATCTAGAATCTGGAACAATCTCAAAGCATGTCTACACAATACACCCTCTGATTCAAACATTTGACAGCCACAACTCACATCGAGATTGGATGAACAAAAGGTAACAATATGTTTCTCATTCTCATTGCCACACTTACGGATCAAATATCTGCAGATGGCCCCTTGTTCATGAATCTTGGCACCTAGATAACCGTAGCTTTGTAAAAGTTCCCTCTGGAAAACTTTGAAAACAGAAAGGGTATAAAGCCTCCTACATTGCTCTTCCATTGGTTCATTTGTCTGCAAATATGCTTGCAAGTTGAATGAATTATAATCTTCTTTCCTTTCGTTGCCACGACGTTGCTCCAAACCTTGCTCATATCTCATGACAAATTCTTCAAGTGACGTTTGAGAATTTAAATATGGATCAAAAAAGGCATCTAGACCATCAATGGGAATTCCAGCAAAAAATGTTCCACGTAAGTACAGTGGAACCCAGTTTTCACGCTTTTCATACATTTCCTTCAGCCAAGCATTTTCCCTCAGGCTATATTTGCTGAGAAGAGCGTCCCATGCAGCATCAAATTCACCAACTGTATGACTTTGATAAACACATTTTTCATATTCATATTTACAATCACTACTCAGTGGACTCAAATGCTCACGTTCTTTTGTCTTAATTTGCCACATCGAGAATCGATGATGACTCGAAGGAAAAACTTGTGCAATCGCTTGCAGAATGGAATCATCATGATCAGCTATTATCGACTTGGGATGGCACCCAGACATTGCCCTGAGCCATGTCTCAAATAACCATATGAAGGACTCCTTCGATTCATTAGCAACTAGAGCACATCCAAGAAGAACCAGCTGCTTGTGGTGATTAACACCAACAAAAGTAGCAAATGGCACCGCATAATTGTTTTGCTTATAGGAGGTATCAAAAATGATGGCATCACCAAACTGACTGCAGGAAAACCTTGATCTGCCATCAGCCCAGAAAATACTTCTACAGCAACCCATCTGCACATCGACAGCATAAAAGAATCCGATGTCCTCAGCCTGTCGGTTCTGAAAGTAATTATGAAGCACGGTATACCAATCACTTCCTATGTTGTTCGCACGATGTTTCTTTACGAGGCTCCCATTGTGCTTTTTAGCAATGTCTAGTTTTTCCGATGTTTCATTAATCTCATCTAAAAGTTTCCTAGAAGCTGAACCTCTGTTGGCTTTCATTTGCATCTCAAGCTCATGGTTATGCTCTAGTTGATAACGATCAACAATCCACCTTCCATTATCATGCCTCTTAATCCTCATAAATGCACCACACCCAACCCTAGAAGGATGCTGAAATCCTTCTTTTGAGCATACAAATCTCCGAGAAGTAATTGAACCATCATTCTTTGATCGAAACAACTGACCAATACGAACTCTAAATCCCACATTCCCAGCATATGTATCATAATACTGGTATGCTTCGTTAGCTGAATCAAACTTTAGACCCACATAGGGCTCAAATTTCACTAGTCCTTCATTCGCCCCCGGTTTAATGCGTTTGGCACTGAAAATACTTGAAGAAGATGAGCATCCATTATCAACAACATCAAGCTGTTTTATCTGTGGCTTACGGCACAAATCAACTACTTGAGCAGTTGTTGCTGAACTTTTGCACTGGGAATTGGCAGGATGATTCTTCTCACAAGTGTCGAGATCATGATTATGATCTTTCGCAAATTGGTCAAGGACCCACTTGCCAGAATCAGATTTTTTCACCCTTACGAATGCAGGGCATCCTGTCCTTGAATTAATTTGAAACCCTTCTTTCCAGCACACAAATCTCCTGTTACAAACCGATCCATCCACTCGCGATCGATACAATTGACCAGATCGTATTCTAAAACCCACTCGTGATGCATAATTGCCATAGAAAATACGAGCATCATCTGCAGTATCAAACTCCAACCCCACATATGGCTCATGTTCAAACTCTTCTTCCCCCACCCCCATTGAAATCCCTCTCACATACAGCACCAAGCATTCCTCAGTCTTTAAAGCTGTACCTGAAATAAGAAAATAAAGTAAGCAAGATAACATAGAAACCTCAATAAATCAGCTCATTGTAACTATAGCTAAATATCAGGAGAATCAAGGACCAGAGACATAAGCAACATTACTTAAAAAATGCTAGCATTGTGAATATAGAAAGAGTCAAGCTAAATTTACTTAAACTAGTCCACAAAATTCATAAACAAAGCGATTCAACCAACTGCAAATGGTCCTTTAAATAAATGGATCATAGTCAACACTCAATAGGAGTCTGCCGTAGTATACCACTTTTTGTAAACCACATATGTACACATAGCATTATCCTTATACAGCCAAAAACTCAATTTAACCATTTTAATCAATAGCTGACCATCTCCTGATTTAGTGCAGCCACCAGGCCCAAAAGAAAGCAGCATCAGGAATATCAGTAGTCGCTGTTGCATTGTCACATATTCTATACTAAAACCAATAAAATCCATAAGGACGATAGAACAGACAGAATATTAATTTGTTCTTCCACTCCAAATAAGAGTCGAAATCAAATCCAACCGAATCAATTCTAAACAAAGCGACCACAGGCACAGTAGCCCGATGGCCGGATGTCACCATGACAAGATTTCGCAAGAAGCGTCGGGTTCAAAGCAATCTGGGAAATTTCATCCACGAGGCCACAAGGATGCACCCGCCCCGGCAGTTGGAATTGTGGTAGCAGTGGTTTGGGCCAAATCCCTTCTGAAAAGCAAGCACTCATAGCGGGTACGAACCTCCCGCTTCGCCGGTCACTCCTTCACACCCTCTTGGCCGGTGAAACAAAAATCTCGAGCGAGTCGAAAACAGATTCGCGACACGAAAATGCACCGTTTCATCAAATGCCGATCAACCAAGTCACATTGCAATCGCGAACGCGCGCGCAGCTACCATAGACAATCGTCCTTGAAACCCTTTTGGGTTCTAGCGAAGCATGCTAATCAAGAACAGTCCCAACATCCAACAACGCCTCGTAAAGAATTTTCACCTCTCGACGTCGACGGAGCGGACGGCGGTGGGTTCTCTGCCCGAGTGTCATGGCTCTGGGCGATGAAGGGAAGAAGAACGAAGTGGGTTTGTGCAAGCTCCGACCGTATCGACAGAGAACCTCCTCCTCGTGCCCTCCTCCTCCTCCTCCTTCTTCTTCTTCTTCTTCTTCTTGGGATTTATGGCGTCGTTCTTGATTCTTGATTCGCAGGGAATTGACTGGCGATGGCAAAATGGATTTGGAGCTTGAGCTGTGGGAGGAGATGAAGAAAGGAGGGGGGGCTTTTTGCAAATGGCAAGGACGGAATGGCAAAAAAACGAAAAATTGCAGGGTTAAGGTTTTCTTTTTATCAATTTGAGCCCCCATAAATTAAACTTTATTCAAGAGAGGCCCAAACTGAAACTATCACTATTACATCATTTTTACTTTTTAGCTCCCTTAGTTGGTTATTATTTTGGTAAGAAAAAGAGACACTAAAAAAAATCCAACTTTGCTTATTATAACACATTTATTCTAAACTATTTTTTGTAACATAAAAAACTTTTACCCCGAACTTTTTCCTGTGATACTAAAACCTCAAACTTATACTTGCGACACTAAATTGTTAGGATAAATATATCACATGAATGCAACTTTGGAGCTTTTGGTGTCATAAAAAAAGGTTCCAATAAATGCGTTATGTGTGCAAGTTTAGAATAAATGTGTCACATACGTATAAATTTAGAGTTTTTGTTATCATAAAAAAAGTTTGGAACACATAAATAAAATTTAAGATTTTTTATCACTTTTACATTTTTGGTAATAAGAGAGTTAGGTTAGGTCCCAAATAGCATCATGAGCTGGACCTTACCAACAGGTGCCCCTATTACACTAGTTAAATTAACTAAAAGAAGAAATAATATTATTTTAATTCTTCAAAAATGAAAAAAAAAATGCGTTTTAACAAAATTGTTTGTTTCAAATGGTAAAGTTTGCATTTATAGAATATACTCCGCTTAACAAGTGCTCACGACCACTTTGTGGTATTTCTCCTCGTGAAACATATATTTCAGTTTAAAATAAGTAATTCAGACAATCTCAAATAATTTAAGAAAAATTAAAATAAAAGATGGAAAGGAAAAAAAGAGAGAGAGAGAGAGAGAGAGAGAGAGCATAAAGAAGAACGGTTGCCGTGAAGAGAGAGGGTGGCTGGTCGGCAACCCCTAGTTGGGATGGTCACCACTAGAAAGTGGACGATCTTCATTTTATATTAATTGTAACTCTATCGGTTAGATGTTATTTTAGTAAATAAATCGTTGTAGCCTGTAGGTGTTCTGATGTGGCTAACTAGCACCATGAAAATTGACATGATCTTTGTTAATAAGTGCGCGAGTGCCACTAGTTAAAGCAACTAAGAGTAGAAATAACACTTTTCTAAATTCTTTAAACATGACAAATTCATGTATTTAATTAAAAGTTTCTCACTTCAAATTGGAAATTCATCTTTATAAAGCATTATTTACTGGGGCTTCACACATGCTCAAGGAGCACATTTTGACATTTTCCTCATTAAAATATGTGGATATTTTTAATAAAATCACTAATATAGGAAATGTTCACTAGATCAAGAGAAATTATAATAAAGCAAATAAAAAAAAATAAGAATTTCAAAACGAACAAAAGCTGTGAAGACAGAGAGGGTGGCTAGTAGAGTTGTTGCCACCCTTGGTGACCCTTAGATTTTATGTTATAGATTTCAAATGAAGCAATATAAAGTCTTACTTATGATCATATTAAAGCATATGTTTTAAAAAAAAAAAATAGAATCACTAATATAGAATCTTTACTAGACTAAGAGAAATTACAATAGAGGAAATAAAAAATAAGAATTTTCGAAGAAACATAAGCTATGAATAGAAAGGGGGGTGGCTAGTAGAGCTATTGCCACCCTTTGTGACCCATGGTTGAGGCCTTGAGGGTCATCGCTTAAGTTCGAGGCCTCGAGTGGTCATGGCCTAAGGTCGAGGCCCTAGCACCCTCAAACAAAGCTCTCCCCTAGTTGCCCGAGCAGCCTCAATTCTCTCTCTATGATAAACGTACAAAAATATTATAATAAGAAAATGTCATAATTATCCTCATTACATTGTACAAATAAAGGCATAACCTGTATAATGGCAAAAAAAAACTCACAGGCATATTTGAATCTAGCACATCTTAAACACCATCTAGATAAAAATAATTGAGTAGCATGAATTTCTAAACGTCTTGTAAAATTGTCAATTGAATTATTAACCTTTTATTTTGGCTAGTCGATTCAGTTGTTTTTAGTTTTGATTGATCCTTAATAACTCTCCGTTGGCCCCTTAATATTGCTAAAAATTTGAGCTCCTAAATCATGAAATCGCAAGCAAAGAAAAGTGTGGATGGACTCCATTTTATATACCTTCGATCTCAAATGACAACGGACGTCCGGGTCGATAGTTTTGTTCTTGAAATAAAACCCTAGATTCAACTATCAATATCTGACTAGTTTTTTCATCGGATGGTCAAAATAAGTTTGATACGATGATGTGCATTGCACGGCAACCGTGCCGCATATCATTGTCAATGACATTTTATTCTCAGAGTTAATATTATAGAAAACCTTAAATTAGTACATGTGTGACAAGTTTACTTCAAACTAATTTTTTAATTATCAAAAATTCCAAACTAGTACACATATAATAAATTTACCACAATCAAAAGCCCCAAATTGATAAATTTGTGATAAATTTACCATTAATTAATTTTCGTTAAATTTGATTAATACCACGAAAGCCATAAATTGTCATCTAACTTAGCAATTTGATGGTGAAATTTAATGAAAATTAACAGAGGATAAATTTGTCATGGATATACCAGTTTGTGATAATAAATTTATCACTAATATACTAGTTTATAATTTTTCATATTATTATCCCTTATTCTTAAAAGGCACAAAATTAGCAAAATAACGATTGATGTGTGAACACTAGAGGGAATCATTGGGCGGGAGAAATCTAGGTATTTTGGAACTAAATTCCTCCTAAGTTTTCCAATTTTCGCTCGATGGATTATTAAGTGGCCTCAAAATATAGTTTCACTAACTCACAAATATTAAGAACATGAATAAAGCATTTTTAACGTTTATGTAGTAATGTACTTTCGATCATTTCATACTAATGCATGGTAGTACTTTTAATAAAAATGTAAAACTGAAGGCAATGGTTGGCGTGACCATTACGACTCGATTAAACGATACTTAAAACCGCATGCATTGCTCACACCGGATTCGTCAACCGTGCATTTATCATGCATGAAACTACTTTACACTCGTTTTGGACTGAGTAATTAGGAAGGACAAGATGGGATTTAGACAATTACGAGGAGAAAGAGGAAAAAGGATTTGGAGGGATTAAGTTATAACGTTGTTTTGATGCTAGCGAGAGAAAAGAGATCAAAAAAAAATTTATTATGATGTAGACATCTTTTTATCTATTTATAAGTAGATGTAAAATTCAAGTATAAGTGAATAAATTTGTTAGATAACATATATATATATTTCCAAGTCCCCACAACCGTCTCTATAAATCTATGGTTTCAAAGGGGTTTAAAATGTACGTAAAATTGATCGGATCTATCTTTTCGAAGGGGTTAAGACTGATCTATTAAATCGTCAAATAAAGAGTGCCTATATTAGGTATGTTAGGATCAATCTAGTAAGTATTCTAAGTTGTAAATAGCTTTCCAACTAAATGAGTCATATAGTGGATTTATCGCAAGTTATCATATCTCTTAATATGTGCATTGATGTGATGAACTTGCCTCATTATATCGTTCCATGTATTTACCCAATCATTTGTCACTGCAATGAACTTGTCATTGGCGCACAATTATGTTACTTTCTTTTTTGGTCGCATTTCCTACCAAAATCACCTTTGATATTGAGATTTTCCCTTTTAGAGTGATTCATATCCAAATTAACAGCTTTAAAAGAAAGGGCGTATAGTTGAGGCAAATTACACATTTGAAATCCTTGAGGGGCTGAGTTGAATGGGATTTACTTACTCATGAAATGTCGGTCCACTTCGTTTTGACTTTAATTCAACCTGTAATTGGTAATGCGGCTATAATGGGCTTGCTTAAAATAAATAGCAATTATGAGTTTGAGCTAAACATTTCGATCACGCCACACAGAGCATTTCTATAATAACGCATGAAATATTCCCGATATGTTTTTTTTTTTTGGATCAGACAATGTTAATGTCGACCATTACTTATGTTATACATTAAGGGTATGCTTGATAGTCATCCTATTTTTTCAATTCTCAGCTCTTTTGTTCTTCGGATTGATAATGCTAGCTAACTTTTCTATTTTCTGAAATTAAAAAAAATATCTAATGATTAGATTTGAAATAAATGTAGGACGTAAACTAAAAAAATTTACTTCTTCGTTCTTCCGTAAATAAAAAAATGTTACCAAACACATCTTAAAGCACAACAAATATTAAAAAAATCAATTTCTCCTGAAAAGAAAAGGATGGGTAAAAAGGTAAAATCGAAGCGGACCGTTTGGCTACATGTCATCCGTGCACCACCCGAAGCCGAGAACTACATATAAAAAACCGCCCCCTCCCTCCGCCTCCTCTTCCTCCTCCGCCGCCCGCGACCGCCGCCCGCCGCCGCCCGCGCTCGCCGGAGACACACCCGCAAAACCAACGCACCTTCCCTCTCTCTCTCTCTCTCTCTCTCTACCCGTCTTTCTCATCGGAATCGGATCGGCGCCGATCGACCGACCATGCGGGGCCGCGACCGGATCAACAGCTGCCTGCCGGACGAGCTGATGGTGGAGATCTTCCAGCGGCTGGGCTCGAAGTCGGCCCACGACGCCTGCTCCCTCGTCTGCAAGCGGTGGCTCGGCCTCGAGCGGCTCACCCGCGCCACCCTCCGCGTCGGCGCCTCCAGCACCTCCGACCGCTTCTTCAAGCTCCTCGCCGCCCGCTTCACCAACGTGAGGAACGTCCACGTCGACGAGCGCCTCTCCATCTCCCTCCCGGCTCGCCTTGTAAGTCATCGAATTTCGCCATTGCTCGATCGCGATTCTCTTCCTTTTTTGTATGATTCGCGCCGGCGCGATTGGGGTCGCGTGCCGTCGATTGTGGAATTTGGTAGCGGGTCTCGCGAACTAGGGCTGGCGAAGAGGTTGCGATTGGACGGCTCGTTGATCTTGATCGCTCTGTGATTATGTGAGTTTAAGACTCTCTGCTGTGAAGAATGATGGTGTCTCTGCCTAGCCCCAAAGGAAGGAAAAAAAATGGTGTCTTTTGTATTGCCTGGACCATAGATCTTTCCTGTGCATAGAATGGTGGAAGGAAATTGGGGAAGATTGCATGTCTAAAAGCGGGGTAAGATGTGGGGTCAATTTTGATAATTTTTTACCTAGAAATGGTATATAGATGGTTAAGTTCTTCGATGCTAGACTAGAAACTGTCACTTGGTATGAATTCCGAGATTAACTGTTGACATCCTACGTGAGGTTATAGGAAAGATTCGTGTTTTGAGAAGTAAGTATTAATTTTTGGCGAATATTTATGGCGGAGGATGATCTTGATTATCCAGTCATTTGATGGCATCAACACGAGCTATGCTCTGTTAGCAGTATTGTCCTGAACATCAATGTGGTAGGACTACTTCGACTACTGACCTTATTAAGGTTTAGTTTGTGGAACAACAAGAGGATGGCTTAAGTCATTTGCGGATGTAGCTAGTGAGCAAGATTCCCTTAATTGAACATTGAAATTGTTGATATTGACATTGCAGATCATTAGAGTACCATAAATGAAGCATCCATTTTAAACTATGATTGCCAGGTGAATAATATTCTTTTGATGAGCTGCAATAAATTTTGTTGGAAGGAGTTGTTGGCATTTGAATTGCATGACTTCACGGTCAAATCATTTTTAATTTTACTGTCTTAGGCTCTGGAAGTGCACTAGTTAATTATTGAATTGATTTATTGGAATTCAATCTTACTCTTGTAGTACTTTATAAGAAAAGAGAAACTCACTCCAAGCATGAGGACCAAAGGCCAACACCCAAAAGAACTCAAAGCCAGAAAGAAACTCATTTATAGAGACAGAAAATATATGGTATCAATTAAAGCATTTACATCCTGTGTAAATCCCCACTAAATCAAATAGTTGATTTGTGATTAAGGCCTGAATAGCAGACTCTTGCCCTTTAAAGACTCTTGTCTTCCCAGCTTTCCAAACCAATCAAACTATAGAAAGAGAAATTAAGGATACCCATTTTGTCTTAGAAGGAGGGGTCTGAATATACTGTCTCACTCATAAATCTTAGTTAACAGACCAACTATAACCCAGCATAGGCTCAGCTCTGTAGTGGGAAAAGAATTCTTCACATACAAATGAAAATCCTTCAACCAGTGTTTTTAGTTGGACATTGTTCTTAGTCTCGAGCTATTGACCTGTTGTTTGTTGTGTTGTAATAATATTCACGCCTGCATCTTCCACAGGGAAAGATAATTTGCGTATATCTATATGTGGCCTTTGCCTTTACTGGTAAAGCTAGTAAACACATAATTTGGCTAGGCTTCTTAGTTTATACTTTCAGGAAGAGGTAAAATTCGTTGCTTTGTTGACTGCTGTAGTTATTTTCTATTGTTTTTTTTCTTTAAAAGACTCTTTCTCTAATGATCCTATTTTTCTCTAGAAGCTAATTATCTTCAAAGAGTGGCCAACTTTCAACAGGTCAACTAAGTGCTTAGAACATAGAGCATGAAGCAAACCCATGTTTAAATTGAAATTGACAGATCATACGAGTTTTTCCCTTCTGAATCAGATAGATTCATATCAGAAAGAGTTTGACAATAAGTTCTTTCACAATTGACTATTTGTCTTTCTATTAGATGTATTCTAGAAATGTCTGCGATTTAGTAAACAGCATTACGTTCTAATGGATTGAATCAAATTGTAAAATAGAAAAAATTGTTCAAGTTGGACCTTTCTTTCAACACTTTGTGAAAAATCATTAGGTGTGAATACGTTAGATACCTATGAATTGATTGATGAAATAGTATCTTGCTCCAAAAGAGCGTTCTTTTTTTGCTGCTGCACAAAGAAATCTTTTTTTTTCCCAAATGAACAAGATAGGGATTTTCCATATGGAAAATCATAAAGGTGACTGAGTTTCCTATTGAGCCCAAACCTGCTGCATTTTGGATTTACCAGTCGGTCCTAAATTGTATGCAGTAATCAATTGCATAGCAGGCCTCAGTGGGAGCGCCTCATTAACAGCATTTATCCTTTCCATTTTTGTTTCATCATTATCTGAGTGAGTGACAAAGTGTTTATTGGGCGAAGCTCTAGTTTGATGGACAGATGTGAACGGTCAGAGTCAATGTCCAATGAAGATTAAGGCAATTGATTTAATTGAGTGAGAATTACTAGGATAAAGAGTAAAATAAATAAGTAGGAAGTTTTTTGATTTGCGAGAAGACAATGGTTTCTCTGAAAGAGAGACGAAAAAGTACCCCTAGAGGTACTGCAGGCAAATGTAAGGGAGTTAGGTGCATTATAAAAATTTAATATGAAAATGGGAAGAAGACGATGACAAAAACAACTCAAAATGAAAAGACATAAGGGGGAAATTTTTTGGCATAGAAGTGTCCTGATTGCACCTGAAAGTTAGTAACTAATTGAAAAGTAAATAAATGGGGTTGTGAAGCAGCTAGACTACCATTCGCAAGTGCATCATGGTGGCAGAACCAACATCTTCAGCATGGGTTTAAAGTGGCTATGATATCTGTTTTAAGCAGGTTTATTGTCATTTGCATGGTTTGTGAGAAATTTTATTTACCTTTCAGGGAAGAAGGCGTCGCAATGATCAGTTCGCAGACCCGGCACTTTTATTTCTTCGGATGCATGAGGAAACTGAGAGAAAGAGTGTTGCAGATGTATCTGAGTCTTCCTCATTATCAGATGATGGATTGGCTGTTCTTGGTGAAGGTTTTCCAAAGATGGAGAAGTTAAGCTTGATCTGGTGCTCCAACATCTCAAGTGTGGGGTTAAGATCACTTGCAGAGAGGTGTATGTTCTTGAAATCTTTGGACTTGCAGGTAAATACTTTAATTTATTGATTGTTATAATGTTAGAAACTCCAACTGAAAAGCTTAAGTTAATAGGTGGAGTGAGACCACATGAATATAAAGAGCGTTTAGGATCTGTTGTCAATCGTTTTGCGGATTATGAATTACACATGGAATTTTGATTCCGCACATTCACGTGGAATTTTTTTACTATGCATCTTTGTGTAAGGGGTAACTGGCTCTGATATCATGTTAGAAACTCTAATCCAAAAGCTTAAGTCAATAGATAGAGGGAGACAACATGAATATAAAGAGCATTTAGGAACCGTTGTCAATCGATATGGGATAATACTTCAACATATAATTTTCAGGAGTCCATCTCATTATTTGTAGATTTTGTTGCCTAATCTCATCAAGCTTCTACCTAGTGTTTAGACTCCTTTTATTTAATCAGAGCCTTCAAAGGAGTCATTAGCTTTCATACAAACTAGTAATAGTACATTTACACTTTTACTTATCAAGAATGTTTAATTCACGCTGTTTCTATTCTATTCTCTCTTCTTCCTGCAATTCCAATGATTTCTTTTTCCCCCTTCTAGGGTTGCTATGTTGGAGATCAAGGTTTAGCAGCTGTTGGAGAGTGTTGCAAGCAACTTGAAGAGTTGAATTTGCGGTTTTGTGAGGGCTTGACTGACAAGGGGTTGGTTCAATTAACCGCTGGGTGTGGGAGATCACTGAAATCTCTTGGAATTGCTGCCTGTGCAAAAATGACTGATGCTTCTCTAGAAGCAGTCGGCTCTCACTGTCAATATCTTGAGACATTGTCACTGGATTCAGAGTTCATGCATGATATTGGGCTTCTCTCTGTGGCCAGAGGATGTCATTATTTGAAGGTCTTGAAGCTTCATTGTGCAAATGTTACAGATGAAACCCTGAGGACTGTAGGCAGGTGCTGTTTGTCATTGGAGGAGCTAGCTCTACACAGTTTCCAGAGATTCACTGATGTGTCAGTAACTCTTCTCATTAAACTTTACATGTTTCCCCTGGGAAGTTCTTCTCTGTATATTTGATGAAGCTTTGCATGAGTACTTCCATTTTCTTGTCATTTTTGGTTGATGATGCATGAAAAGGTTTTAAAGCTAAGAAGAAGCACTGTAGCAGATACTGTTCTCCCCGTCCTGTTATTCATTATTATTCTTTTAATTGAAATTGTTGATAGATCACTTTCCACAGTGCTAGGATTTGCTTGTATGCTGTCTGGGCTTGTCTGGATAGAGTATTATATTAATAATCTTTTGATCTTATTCTGTATCAAGTAAAAGCTCACTAATCCAGCCTTTTAAAATTACTGTTTATGGTTTCTTTTGACTTTCGCTGCCTATTGTTTCAGGGGTTTACACTCAGTTGGGAATGGGTGTAAAAGTTTGAAGAGTCTAACTCTGACTGACTGCAATTTCCTCACCGACAATGGTTTGGGAAAAGTTGCAACTGGTTGCAAACAGCTTACTCATCTGGAAGTGAATGGTTGCCATGGCATTGGGACTCTTGGACTGGAGTCAGTGGGGAAGTCTTGCCCGTATGTTTCTTTAATTTTTGCATATAAAACTAGTAGAGCTTCTTTAGAGTTCTTTTTGTTGCCTTCATTTAAATGGTAGCTTCTTTTGGTTGTTCTATCAGGCCTTAGCTGCAGGCTTATAACATTGAGGAATTTTATGAGTCATAAGCCATAACATGTAGAATTTGTGCCTTTCCCGCTAGTAGCTTGTTAATTTCATTTAGTTTGGCTGTTTTCTTACTCTCATTAGTATACTTTACCGAAGTTCATGTATATTTCAAGGTTCTCACTCTTGTTCCAAATGATGTTTTCTCCCATCATGAGAAGTATTCCCCAGTTTTTTCACTGGTACTGCATTTTGATTTGACGGGTTAGCTTGCCAACATTATGATTAGGACCTATAATGAAATATCCTCCTTTGATTTGGTATCATGTCTTTATGTCCAATGTGTAGACCAACAAATTGTCAACTTAGATAATCAATTTAACCATGCATTTTGCAATATGTCTTAATTTTCAGTAGGGTGTCTGTTGTTTTTCAACCAGGCAAACAGAGTTATCCTTTACTCTGGTCATTTTACTGATAGACATGGTTTTCATGGAATTATTTCTTGCCTAATTTTCTAAGTTCTCCCTTACATTCTGAAATGGACATAGTAAGTTCAATTTATCTTCAACCAAAATGAACTCTACAGCTTGCATTTGATGCAGAAAGAGCAAGATGTATCCCATGTCTAGATCTTCACATTTAGCTGAGCTATATAGTTGTGGGTTTTTGCTTGTTTTGGCTTAAAGCTTTCAACCGGATGCAGGAATCTCACTGAGTTGGCTTTGTTATACTGCCAAAGAATTGGTGGCCGTGCACTTCTTGAAATTGGTAGGGGCTGTAAATTTTTGCAAGCTCTTCACTTGGTCGATTGCTCCATTATAGGGGATGATGCAATTATTAGTATAGCCAAAGGCTGCAAAAATATGAGGAGACTTCATATTCGTCGATGCTATGAGGTTGACTCTCTCTGTGCCTCTTATTGCTGACTTTATAGTGCTACTAAATGATACCACTGTAATTTTATCCAGAAAGTACCACATATTATAATTCTGTCTTTTTATTAAGTCTTTCAGGTTAATTTCAGTTATGCTTGGCGCTATCTCACTTGTTGTCTCCGGCAGATGCCAGTCATATAAAAGGATATTAAGGAGCTTTCTCTTTCTAAATATTGCCATGATTTGATTCTTTTTCAGAAGAATAAATGTTTCCAATAGAGTTTGCCATTGTTTTTGTTTATCATTTGTTTTTCTGGGGATGAGAGGATGGATTGGTTCCTTACTTTGCCCCTTTAATGTAAAACATTCATTTAATACAATCGAGCATGGTGGTGATGCATTGTGTTCTTGAAGTTACATTTTTTGGGAAGAAGGAAGCAATTGAGGCCATGATCAAAGGATGGGTGGTGAAAAAGTGGGTGGAGTTGTAGAAACCGCAGATGAATGGTGAATTAAGCTGAAAGTAGCGTGGAGAAGAAGAGTAACAGGCCAGAGAGAAAATCATTTTAGAGTCATTTGTGATCTGCACATTAGGATTTTTGCTCTGTTGGGTCTGTTTCTTAAACCATGACACTTGTCCTTTTAGGACCTTTAGTTTACTTTTCCCAATGAAAACTATGTTCCTGTTCTACACAGCATGGTGGTCACCAGAGGCAGGGAGGAATTCATGGTTGTTACGTGGTTGTTATTTTGTTCTTCACGTAACATGAATTGTTGTTTAATCATTTTCTTCTCCCAAATAGATTGGTGACAAGGCAATTGTTGCTATTGGTCGGCATTGCAAGTCTCTGAAAGATCTGAGCATTCGTTTTTGTGATAGGTAATCTTCCACTTCTGTTCAGCAATCTCTCTCTCTCTCTCTCTCATTTGTTTTTTTAAAGGAGTAGTGTTTATTATCTGTTTTCTCTACCCCTTCAATAAAGTGTACCCCACTTATCTGCATGCCTCAGTAGTGGAGTAAAGTTTAGTTTGTTGTGGGGGTTGTACTCTTTTTGGCCACTCCTTTGTAACTTTGTGAACTTATTGGATTTCTTGATGCCTTTGATTATTGCTGACTCTATGATTTTCTTGATATAGAGTTGGTGATAGGGCCCTAATAGCTATTGGAAAGGGCTGCAACTTAACCGATTTGAATGTCAGTGGCTGTCATCAGATTGGTGATCCTGGAATTATAGCCATTGCAAGAGGTTGCCCTCAGCTCCGTTCCCTTGATGTCAGTGTCCTTCAGGTCGGTTCTCTCTCTCTCTCAAATACTTTCACTCCTATCTCTTCCCTTGAAATATTTCTTTTTCTTTATAAAGTAGTAATTTGTTAACTGGGAAAACTGTTTTGAGTGCATGAGGAATACAAAAGAACAGTAGAAGAAAGAGTAATAAGACAGCTAATTCAGAAAGGTTGGCACATGAAGCCCATAGACGCTTTCTTCCCTTGAAATCTTTCCGTTAAGTGATGTACTGCTTGTGTTTATTCTTTCCTATTGGGGAAACTTTTGCATTCTGTTTGCCCATAATCCCGTTAGTGCTTGCACTCTACCCTATGACAATAGAACGTCTGCAGTTGTGTAGCCTTTCTGTCCAAATTTTGCAACCAAAGGAAATTTTTTGCTTTTTTTCCTTTTCCGATATGAGTCCTTTAAATTCTTCTGGTGGATCTGTTCACTATTGGGCGTGCCCACTGTCTGGTGGCAATCTTTTTCAATTTGATGGGGGCGTTACTGCAGTTGTACAGGAGTCTTGAATGGGCGGGTATGGTGTTTGCTTTTGTTGATCTGTCTTAATGTTCTCTGCAGAGATTGGGGGACATCGCATTGGCTAAGCTAGGAGAAGGGTGTACCTTGCTCAGAGAGATAATCATTTCTCACTGCCGCTACATTACAGACGCCGGTCTGTCCCATCTGGTCAGAAACTGCAGCATGCTAGAAACGTGCCACATGGTGTACTGCCATGGCATAACCTCGGCCGGGGTGGCGACCGTGATTTCCAGCTGCCCCAACATCAAGAAGGTCCTGGTCGAGAAGTCCAAGGTCAGCGAGAGGACCAGGCGCAGGGCTGGGTCGGTGATCACCTACCTGTGCGTGGACCTTTAGAAAGAGAAGGGGGTTCTGTACTTAGAAAGTTTAGATGCTTTCTTTAATTTAAATCTTTCTTTTTTATCCAGAGTTTCCAGGGACATGCATTTTCTGGCTGTGAACTCTGTCGATACTTTCATTCAGGCGCCATAGCTTTCTAAGTTTTTAGTTAACCTAAGTGGAGGAAAACATAAAGGTTACTTTTTGGTTTTTTCAAATGTCTGTTTGCATGTAAGACTGAATAGATTTGTAACATTTGTTGCATGCAGTTTTCAATAAGGTGGAGTCTTGTGAATTTCAATGAAGAAAAGAGCAAGAGACGATTTTTCTTTATGTTGCGTGCCTTTAGAATTCAGGCTGGTGAAAGTTATGGTGGGAAAATTGCCTTTTATCTTTCTGCTCCTTTGTTTTGACCGCGACACCTTGGGAATTGGACTTTAGGCTACGTTTGGATAGTGAAAAATGATTTTTTTCGTCCAAAAAATATTTTCGAAAGGAATTCAGTTTTAGGAAAGGTGATTTCCTTGTTCCTACGCTTTGTTGAAACGTATTGAGCTTGATTGGGTTACCTTGATTTTGCACCGTGGGAGGCCAAGTGAGTGACAGATAGGTCGTTCCTTGCCTATGAAAAAAAAAAAAGAAAAAAAAATGATTAAAATTTGATTTTTTTTTTAAATATCTTTACAAGAACAAGCATTTCATTAATTAGTATCCGAGTGTCAAGAATCCGCACACGACTTTTATGGACCAGGGCTTGAGTTCTCAGCAAAATCATTGAATTAAAAAATTCGATTTTTTCAATAATTTTTCCTGGGAATATCAAATAAGATTTTCAATATGAGTCACAAGATTTTCTAATTTATTTTCAGAACTTAGTTAAATATAAAAAAAGATATTGTTGTTTTCGTGAAAAGTGACTTCCTCCAAAAATATTTTTCTAAAATATTATATTTTTTACGAAATAAACGGAGTTTTATTGATGTAATGGACTCTAATTGAGCACTTGAATGCTTGAAGGCACTATACAGGAGAGGTGGACTTGTCTGAACACCCATTAAATTTCGCTGACATAAATTTGGTTTATCTCCAGCGTTATTCTGAAGCTCAAAGTCACCTGAAACTCGACGATGAAGAAAATCGCTTCTCCGTAAATGGCGTGCGGGAGACGTAGTCCAGCCAAACGCTAATTCTTTGAATTAACTCTCGAAATGTTCATTAGCCCCTCGCTGGCATGAATCGCGCAGGACATGTCCATATCCTTCAAGGCAGGCCTAGCCATCCGTCCCTTTTGTATCTCGATCTTGATCAGTTGCTCCAAGCCCTTCCGATCAAGTTCCGGCAAGTTATTTTCGGCATGGTTTTGGTTACGGCTTGGAAGGATGATGAACGATCAAAACCCATGGAGGGCTTGAAGATGTGTTGCGGAAGCAAGTCATTGAATAATAAAATAAATATAATGAGAAAATACATTGAACATTAGATTTATGTGGTTGGATTATAGGGAAGAGGAATAATGAATTTTACTATAGATTAAGCGATATAATGGAAATTATAATCTCGTTCTAAATGAGAATAAGGAAATAAGTATGGATGAAATGAGAAACCTAAATATGATCTCACCTGCATTTGCTGTTCCGGTAACCATTCCTCCCTCTTTTATGCTTGTAGACGTCTGACCAAAGCCTTGACCCGCTGCTGCCGGAGTCCATGACCCGAACCACGGGCAGCACTGAGTACAACCGGAGCTAGGTCGTCTTGGGCGGCACCGGCATCATCGTCATTGTCGCCCTCCTCACCGTACCCTCTACCTATCCCTTCTCCAAAATTCCTTCCACAACCTCCAAATTCCCGTTGCTGTCATCCATTCCAGCATCCATTTCGACCCCATTGCCAACACCTTCTCCTTCGTAATCCCCATGTCCCCACACCTCGGATCGGGGCCAATCCGAGCAGTCGATGTAGGATCAATCCAGGTTTGAGGCCGAGTTGAGCCTTAGGCCCTAGCTCTCAGCTCCTTAGATCTTGGCTTGTCGTCGTTGTCCCCTCGTCCTTGTCGACGAGAGTAGGCTCTAGTCGCGCCGCGCGAGAGACGTGACAAGGTCGCCGCCGATGGGGACGAGTGATGGGAGACATAGAGAGGCAATGATGCCATGAAAAGGCCGGAGGAGCGGCGGTGCGACGGAGAGGGAGATCGAGATGACGACGACGGAGTGGAAAGCAAAGCGAAGAGCACAAAGAGGAAAGGAGACGACGAACTTTGGGAGCGAGAGATGCATGATTTAATTCAATTCGGACCAAACCGTAAGGACACCTGATTTTTTTGTATTTATTATCCGAACCAAAACATGAACCGACCCCAGAAGGGTCTTCTTGGGTCGGTTTAGGTTATATTTAACAATTTAGGCCATACGGGTTACATTGATTTAATGCCCCGCGCAAGGCCAAGCTAGGAACACATCAATTTAAATAACAATGGTGACCACTTTTCCCGCCTTTTTCTTTTTCGTTTATTTAAAAGTGCACTATTTCGATGTTAACCAATCAAATTATGCTTCAATAACAAGATTTGGTTCAACATTCATAATTAACATCATCTCCCTCACATTCTGAAAATTAATTTCATCATCTCTATCCTTCACATACCATATTTGTGAACAAATTAGTTAATTTGTACTTGATGTCCTTTGATCCATTGAACAAGGATGTCTTTAATCCTAAGTAAAACTACATTATAAAATTAAAATATTTTTCCTTTTCACGACCGTGAATTCATTAATTTATTGAAGATTTGACTGACTTTGATGGAAGCCCAAATCTAACTACTCTCATTCTCACTCAAACTTATATGGATTGGTAGAAAGAATTCTAAGAAGTAGGTTCACAAGTGATGTTATAACATTGTTCACGATCAGAAAATAAAAAAAAGGTTTAGTCTTGATCTTTCTTTTCCATTTTCTTTTCTTTCTCTATTCTAGTCTTTAATGTCAAAAGATTGGAAGAAACAGAAGAATTAAAATCCTGAATTGAACTTCTAGTTGAATATACCTTTAGATTTTATTTTTTGCTATTTTGAAGGAAAAAATAAATTGCTCTCTTCAAGCATGGATGAAAATAAGAGTGAAAAAGGAAAATTTTGATTTAAACCAAATAGGAAAGTGGGAACCCATGAATCATTAACTTCGCAAAAAAGGTGCCAGGAGATATGCTACATGTCTAATGAAGTTTTTTTTTTTAAACTATGTTGAGGATCCGGCCCTGACTGAAAATAGGTGACCCTCAATATATATATAAGGAGATTGCAGAACATGACCGCCGAGACGATAAAAAAATTTGATAAAAATGTTCGGGAAATATTGCGGGACTTTTTGTGATGACATGAGTGAGTCGAACTCTTGAGGCAAGTGCCAAATCGGACTACATCCCATTGTACCTGTAAGGACCCGTGTAATATTGTCATGGGTGACCCAAGTGGGTTCCCCCATGTCTAATAAAAGTTGAAGACCAATGTGATCAATAAACTAAAAGAAGGTGCGTTTTGCCCAAAAAAAGTGAAAATAGCGTGACCCCCATTAAAAAAAAAAAAAAAGGAATTGCAGAACATGACTAGAGAGACCATATAAAAATCCGATAAAAATGTATGGGAAATATTACTTTTTGTTAAAACATCAAGTGACCCAGGGCAACACCCGGTTTGTCACTAAAGGCAAGTCCGGCATCTGGCATATCGCATTGTACCATAATGATCTACATGACCAAAAACACATGAAAAATCCAGAGAACTCAAAAGACCTACTTAGCCTAATCTTGCAAAGATGACATATAAAGTAGTGATCAGTCCATATAGCAGAACTTCAGATGAGTCTTACAACACATAGAGTGCGTACAAAGCTCAGTCAGGCTGTGCGTGCATGGCACTCGCATAGCTACTCATTTTACAAGGAATTGATCATCATCATCATTATGAGCATCCTATAAGGATGTGTTATTTTGCCAATTGATACTTCTCTAGAAATACAGGAGAACATAGCCAACTCTACTCTTCATGCAGCAACTTGAGCTGCAGCTAGCCTTGCAATAGGAACCCTGTTTCAAGTGTCAATGCGTCAGCACATCTATCAGGCGAAGCATACAACAGTTTTGCTAAACACAATGTTAAAGGCAACAACAACTAACTTGGTTAACTAAATGATGCAACGGACATTGATCGTGTACTTAAAGAGTGGAGTCAATGTACAAAGTAGCGGACTTGTTTAAACGCCGGTTTAACTTTCGCGACATAAATTTGGTCGGAAGATGTGTAGTGTCTCTGGTGTTGTTCGGAAGCGAAATCACCAAAAACTGGACGATGAAGAAAGCCTCTCTTACCTAAATGGCGAACAGGACACGTAGTCCAGCCCAACCTCTGCGAAGAACGCGACAGACGATGGTTCTCCGCCATGCTCCCCGCATATTCCGACCTGTTTCACAAAACATCAAGTTGGCTAACCTCCTATGTATGAGAGTTATCCTCAAAAACAACACGTGAAATGGTCGATTTGCTTGTTTTGGCGTTAACAAAAAAGAATTAAGCATGAACTTCTGATGTGAGACTCGTGAGACTGGAATTTCAAGACTATGGTAACGCGAATTCTTTGAACCAACTCTCAAAATGTTCCTTAGTCCTTCGAAGGCATGTATTACGTGGAATCTGTTCATTACCTTTAAGGAAGGCCTAGCTTTCCGTCCCTTTTCTATCGCAATCTTGATCAGTTCCCCCACGCCTTTCCGATCGAGTACCTGCAAGTTATATTTGACACGGTTGCAGTTACAATTTAGAAGGATGACAAAGGGCTAAAAACTGCCGAGGGGTTGATCATTCATGTGAGTGGTCCATATATATAAATAGTTCACCTCAAATGGATCGGTTTGCAAGATGCCCTCTGAGAGATATGTTGGCAAGAACTTGCCGACATCATCTCTGCTGTACCCAAAAGTCATCTGCGTAAGATCGTTCGTCCCAAAGGAGAAAAACTCTGCGTTCTTCGCTATCTATCATTATTGAATTGGAGGAGAAGAAAAAATTGAGATGCAAAAAACGGGGGAACACTCGAGATGGAAATGGATGGAGAAGAAAATACAGAGAAGATTCATTCTTACATACCTCATCTGCAACAAAGCATGCCCTCGGGACCTCGATCATGGTCCCCACCTCATAGCTTATGGAAGAACCAATCTCAGAGAACACTTTCTTTGCCACACTCTGTATCAGATTGACCTGATGCTCTAGCTCCTGCAAGTTAACATTTAGAACCTGCCTTTACCTCAATATGGAAATGCTGCAAACTGTCTACTGTTTGCATTGTATGATGAGTACAACCTTGAAATGAATTTTCACTGCTGTTGATGCATGATGAACTGTAATTGCTTTGGGTTGGAATGTTGTAGAAATATTAAGTAATAGGTAATTAAAGAACTTATACCTGAGGTGTTCCAACGAGTGGAACCATTATCTCGGGATGGACTGTGATGCCCTCCTTGCTTACCAAGAGCGAAGCCTCAAATATAGCGTGCCTGCATCTCCGTCAATTCAGGGCATGATATTCCGAGCCTGTACACACACGGTTAGCACTTGCATAAATCATGATAATGATCTGTCCATGTTGTACCCAATATCTCAAGTCCCTTTGTCAGGCAACCATTTTGGCATCTTAGCTTGAGAATGTAATGAATAAATGACCTTAATCCTGTTCTAGACATGGATTTTTCCCTCTGATTACATTGTTGTAAAAGCTGCAAGAGACGAGTATACTAAGGGGCAGATTGGATGCCTTAGTTGGTATCTGTCACAAGTGAGCAGGATAAAATAAGAAGAAGCATTTCTGGTTCTTTCTCCGGGATTTCTATGGAAAACTGCCATTCAACATGGCAGGTACAAATCATAGTGCAAAATTGAAAGAACGTTAAGTGAGTCTGATTAAATTAACTGTCAAAACTGAATTCTATATCATCTTAGAGCATCACAGATGATCATGCGAATGTACTCTCTGGATGTACCACAAACCTGCAGCCTCTAAGACCAAGCATTGGGTTAACTTCGGACAATTTCTCGATCTTTGACAGGATTTCTTCCTGACTAACACCAGTCTCTGCTGTCAATTCACTGACGATATCCTCAATGTGGCCTTCAGGGAGGAACTCATGAAGTGGTGGGTCTAATAGACGAATCGTCACAGGAAGACCTGAAGTTGAGAAAATTACGCAGCAAATGTCAAAAAAACTCATGAGTAACCACCAACAAAAGAGTAGCTTCTTGCATCAAATTGCTTGATTGATGATCAGAGAAAGAACGGTACCATCCATTGCACGGAAAATTCCCCCAAAATCTGATCGCTGAAAAGGAAGCAACAAGTTCAGTGCTGCTTTCCTCTGTTCAGGCGTTACAGCCATGATCATCTTTCTCATAACCTTTATCCTTTCTTCAGAAGCGAAAAACTGATCAAACAGAAAAGTATGCAAATCAACTGCCTTAGCCAGATAATGTTGCAGAAAATTGAGCAATTGTATGGACTATAGTGCGATAGCAAACTAAATACCATGTGCTCAGTTCTGCAAAGTCCAATTCCCTGAGCACCATTTTTCCTTGCTGTTGCAGCATCCTCAGGAGTGTCAGCATTAGCCATGACCTTGCAAGCATCGTACCGATGTACATTTTAGAACTGATTTCATATTGAAAGCACAAAATCAACAGAATGCTCTCTCCATTTAACGTTTAAGGAAGCACCTTGAGATGCCTCATTTCATCAGCCCATGACATAAAGGTCTCAAGATCTCTGCTCAAAGCTGGGGGAGAGAGAAGTTGTTTTCCCAGTATCACTTCACCTGTTGACCCATTGAGCGAAATCCATTCTCCTTCTTTGATTACCAGGTCACCTATCACAAGTATCTGCAAATGAAATTTTCTTCATTGTTTGCTACATGAATTCCTCCTTTTCAATATTCCCCAAAGGTTACTGCATTGTACCTTCCCAATGTCATCGACCCGCAAATCCGAGCATCCAGAGATACAACACTTTCCCCAACCACGCGCCACGACAGCTGCATGAGATGTCATGCCACCTCTAGCTGTCAAAATACCAGCAGCAGCATGCATTCCTCCAACATCCTCTGGACTAGTCTCTGTCCTTACCTTTTGCATATAACAGAACAAAATGGCAATAATGAAATCACAATAAAGGGATAAACGATAATCGGAGATGCATATTTTTATTAATTCATATGGATTTTCCGAGAATTTGCAGTTCTAGCCAAAGCGCACCCACTTGACTACATAGCATTCCAGTGATCAGATCAACCTGGGAGATAATTCATTACTCTATTGCCCATGACCTGTACTCACGCGACCCACATCATTGCAACAGTCACGGAGAGGATCCTGATTTCATGTGGCAAGTGCACTGAATATGCTTTGATTTCAAAGATTTCAATGGATTTAGTTTTCTTCTAAGTTATGCATGCTATAATCAGTAATTCAAATTTAACAAATTAGAATAATTGTGCAATGGATCTATGAACATTAATAAAATCCATAAACTGATCTTCGACATTTCGACATGACATTTGGCATATTAGATTATTACTCTTAACCGAGCATATGCTCTGCCACAATATCTTATTCAACTCTTATTAACTGAATTTTTCAACCATTATGTTCTTAAAGTTGAAGGGGACTGTTTATCTCTTAATAACATGAATGTTCTTGCAAATTGGCAACAAATACCAGTGACATAAATTTGTGCTCTTATGATCAAGTTGCTTATACATCACTTTTTTACTGGAGCTCATAAAATCATGGTTTTGCATTATTCACTTTTATCTACCAATAGAATGGTCGGGACCACATGTTTACAGTGGTGTCTGTATACACAGAGAGCAAGTGAGAGGGAGTACCAAGATGACTTGTTTTCCTTCAGCATGCCACGCTTCAGCATCCTCTGCACTGAAAACAACCTGGCCAACTGCAGCCCCTGGAGATGCAGGCAAACCCCTGGCAACCACTTTGTCCTTGTAAGCAGATGGCTTATCAAACTACAGAGAAGAAAGAAAATCTTCATCAGTATCGATGCCACATTTCACTATCATTGACCTATAAACCAGTGCATGACAGTTTTTTTTTTTACGTGCACATAGAGTGCAGTCCACCACCATCAGAATACGCAATGAAGATTGAGAGATTCGTGTGTTCTTAGAGAAGAGACTTTTGCTTGAGGCTTTTTTGCTAGGATGGTTGGCTTGAAGCCCGTGTACAAACCCTTGAAAAAATGTGATATGGTTGGTCATGAGACTCATTGCTAGTTATGTGATGTGCGCCAAAACAACACTCCTTGTTTCTTCCTTTAAAATCGCAATTACCACTGGACACTTGACTGTGCTATTTTCATTGATACTCCTGATCCAGTTACGAGCAATGGACTTGGGTCAATGCAATTACCTGTGGATGAAGAAGTTGATTGAGATGCTGCGGTTCCACCATCTTGATTGCAGTATGCTTATCGATTAGCCCTTCCTTAACCATGTCTACCGCGATCTTCACAGCACCTGCACCAGTGCGCTTTCCGGTCCGGCACTGCAACATCCACAACTTATTTTCTTGCACAGTGAACTCTATGTCCTGTCAAAGCCAATATTGCACCAGCTCAATATTAGCATCATGCTAATTATGCTGATTCTGCAATAGTTGCACAAAGAATTCAAACAATCAAGTGAAGAGAACTGGATTGGCAACTTTGATTCATCACTCTGGATCACATCCGAAAGCAAGGAAAGAAATTCAAGCAAGACCAGAAGATACTGGATGATAGGACTGATCTTGCCATTTCGAGGAAGGTCGTTTACCATCATATCCTTGTAATGTGCTTCTAGGATTTCACAATTCTCCACCAGCTCATTGTAAGCTTCGGGCATGCAATTTTTCATGGAATCCAAGTCCTGAGGAGTTCTAATTCCCGCAACCACATCCTCTCCCTAGAGCATATTCAGACAGCAAATCATGAGCCAGTAAAGCTCATTAATGCAGAAACTCAAGCAAAAATTGCATTGAAAACCAGCCCTATGACCTGAGCATTGACGAGAAATTCCCCATAGAGTTTCTTGTCACCCGTGCTTGGATTCCTGGTGAAAAGAACACCGGTTCCTGAGGAGTTCCCCATATTACCAAAAACCATGCATTGGATGTTCACAGCAGTTCCCTTTAAACCCGTTATCTGATTGATGCTTCGATACTTGATAGCCCTCGGGTTGTCCCACGAATCAAAAACAGCCTTTATAGCCAATTCTAGTTGTGTCTTCGGGTCTGTGAATAAGTTAGAGTAACAGAAATGACCAATTCGACTTCTTTTCTAAGTTGTTGCAGATAACTTTCATTATCTATTTTCTAAACATTGAATCCTGTGTTGCTAGGTCTTTGTTCAGTACCTGAAGGAAACTCTACGCCTTTAACTCTGGTGTAAATCTTCTTGTACTCTTCCACCAGATCTTTGAGATCAGAGGCTGATAAATCAGTATCATGGTCCACACCTTTTGCGTTCTTCAACATTTCTAGCTTCTCCTCGAATGAGGAGTGAGAAATGCCCAGTACCTTCAGATTGCAGGAAAAACTTATAAATAAGTCGAAGTATTTGAAAACAAGATGGTGAAAGAGTTATTTCCTATCAAGAAAGTACCAATTCAGAGTTTGACCCATTCTGCCTTGTTGTCGAATCATATGGAAAAGAAGCGAACAATCTTACTAATGGACTGGTTTTATAAGGAACAAAACTGTACAATTTAACTCGACAGATTGTTCTCTAGGTTTTTCCTTCTTTTTTCTTTTTGTGTACAGAGTTGAAGGAGAATAGTGCACTTACAACATTTCCAAACATGTCTAAGAATCGCCTATACGAGTCATAAGCAAAGCGCTCCCCACTTTTCAGAGCTAAACCAGCCACTACTTCATCATTCAATCCCAGGTTGAGGATAGTGTCCATCATGCCAGGCATAGAGATCTAGTACACATTTCAATGTGAAACAGTCAGTAAACAATGCCTCATGCATCAATATAAACGATCCCAAGCATCCCTTTGACATACAATTACTTCAAGAGAAAAAGCTAAGCCATCCAATGCTTGGTGGCTTCAACCTCTTTTCCGGGTTAGTTCAACTGATTAAGGACATAAAAGTTGTGATAGGGTTCTTACAGCAGCACCAGAGCGAACAGAGAGGAGAAGTGGCTTTGAACGGTCACCTAGTGATGCCCCCATTTCCTTCTCAACACGTTCCAAAGCTGTCAAAACCTTATCCCACAATCCATCTGGCAACTTCTTCTCATTCAGCAAGTATTCGCGGCATGCCTCGGTTGATATTGTCAGTCCAGGTGGCACGGACAAGCCAATGCTTGCCATCTCGGCCAAGTTGGCTCCTTTCCCTCCCAACTATTAATACATTGGCACGTTCAAGTTCACGAAATATTCCATGATTAGTGCATATTTAGACTTCTGATATGAAAATGCATTCTAAGTGATTATAATCCTGAAAATGTGAGAAGTAAAACTATATATCATGGCTGACTAAACACATAATGGTTAACATATAATTGGAACTAGATATTAACTGGTACAGACAATCATTTGTGCTTGACTTGCATCTATATGAAGCTCAAGAATGCTCACCAGGGACTTCATCCCTTTGTTTCCCTCGCACCATCCTTTGCCGAAGATATACACTCTCTGGCCAGAAAAACATAGGAAAAGCAAAAATAATATTACAACGTTGATAAATTTTCACTGCCTACAGAGCAAATAGGGGTCATCTGATGATGTACCAATAAAATAAAACTAATCATATAGGTTGGTACTGAAGATATTCTGAAAAGGAAAGAGCTAAAATTTAAGTTTTCTTTCTGGTAATTCATCTTTATGAAAGAAAAGTACAAATCAAAGTTATTGTCTGCATCTTAACTTTGACCACCTCTGGACGAGCAGAGTACATGGACGATTTAAAGCATGGTATTTATTTTCCCCTCCCCTTTCTCAAAATGATAAGTCGAAGGCTATACTTCTGTTGAAGTATATAGGCCTAGTGCAAGTGATCCAATGGATCATGTGGACCTCCCTATCCAATCAACTACATGCATTAGGCCTAATGCCTAATGCATCGGATGGATGCAATAATTACTCGAATAATTGAGCGATTTAAGTGGGTGGACTTGGATCGCATGGGGTGGTAACATGGTGCTCTAGAACCGCACAAGTATCTCCTTGTAAGTTTTCTAAGGATGATAGCCAGCATATCCATTTTCCCATAGAGGGTAACTTCAGAGGGTTGATGTAGTCTAATGTGCTCGACCTTTTTCCTCCAAAAGAAGGGGCCATGTTTTCCCTCTAACCATTCCAACCATACCTGATCGGTAGCTTTATATCACCCACCTTCAAATTTGGTACTGTCCATAAAGTTTAATCCACCAATCAGGGCATGATTGGAGAAATCATGTTGGATGCAAATTTGCGCAATCCAAAGATCTCCATAACCAGAACAAGAACATGCATAATTGATTAAAATTTGCGTAATCCCAGATCTTCATAACCAGAATAAGAACATGCATAATTGATTAGAATAATTAATGCACCTGTTTTGGGATCGCGCAACTCATTCTCCTCTATTACCCTTCGTATCACTGGCTCAATGAGACGGCTCCTCACCCTTTAACACTCCTTTTGAGAATTAGGTTAGAGCAAAGACTTGAACAATATTTATAGAGTTTCTAGCCAGGCCCCTCATTATGGGCCAGGCTCAACTTGGCCCACACTAGCTAGTCCATATTAGACTAATTAAGAAATCTTCTATTTCACATTAGACCAATTAATTAATCTAGTCCACATTAGGAAAATTCTTACAAATCATATAGCCCAAAAAAGGGAAAAAAAAACTAAAAGGGCCCAAGTCCTTATCCTTCATATTAAGCAGACCTGTGAGAGAGGGAAAGGTTCCCCTCCTCTTACGGTTCAAGAGCCACGTTAGAAACTTTGCTACTCCTTGAACGGAGTCAACGACAGTGCATAGGTAGATCATGTCAGGCACCCTCTGTTTTTCTTTCATTTTTGTGCTAGTCCAGTGGAGACTTACATCCTTCATTTGGTAACACCCCCTAGTGGAGGAACAGAGAACTCGCACAACAGTGAAGGCACAGTCTGCAGGAGTTCACTCTCGAGTACAAGAAGAGAAAGACTTTGCATAGACAGACATACATTCCAAAAGGGTAACCAAAACATGGGGAGAAAATAGGGAAGGTCTCTCCTACCTTCTTCTCAAGTGAGGCATTGTTGTTGACTGATGAGTCAGCACACGCATGACCATTTGTTCTACTCTCCATCTTCACCAACACAAACTCTCTCTCTCTCTCTCTCTCTGTGCTCTAGGAATAGGAATTGCTACGCTTATGAAGACCTGCTGTGCGGAAGATTTTGTTTTCTATGAAGGGTTTGAGTGCTGGAGTGAGAAAATGGCAAGTGGCCTCAGCGTGTGATGAGCAGAGAGAGTGACAGACGAAACCACCAATTTATAGTTTCTGGCGGGGGAGAGCGTGAGTCATCACAGCTTAGTGGCGGCTCCTCAAGCTGCCAGCTCGGCTACAATCCACTACCTGGCTCGGCTCTTGTGGCTACTCTCCTTCCCAAAAAAATAAGCGCAACTCGGACGGAAGGACCTTACGTGCGATTGGCTCTGATTTGTATAATGTAGGCAGACAATGTGTCTTTGTCCGAAGCTGACGATAGATAATAATGTTTTGTTGTGTGTTTTTCTCTGAGTTTAGATAAGTTTGTCACCCATGCCTGCTGATTCTCTTAGTGGATTGGATGACATCAATTCTGGAATTGTATTACCAACCTTATTCCTCATCTGTTCTTTTAGTTCTTCTAGGCACAACATGTTAACGCAACTTGACATCCACTGGGCGCCCAAACCAGTAGTGAGGGAATCGGGTGAGGGGTGGATGTCGGATTCGACTTTCATACTTTTCAATGGCAAAAGTCCAAGAGAGAGATGGGAGATAGTCTGATAGACGAAAAGAAAAGGAAAGGATAATGCAACTTGACAAAATATGAATATGAGAAATGTCAATAATAGGATGAGTGAATAAGAACTACATGTTCAAAAACATGAAAAGAAGTTTCAAAAATTACATTTTGTGTCGTGATCATATAATATCGATTTCATGTTTTATAAGTCTAATTACAGAATTTATTCAAACATTGTTGATGTTCGTAAAATCTCTCAAATTTGTTATTTTTCTAAAGAAATATGATTTTTTTTTCCTAACAGGTAGAATTATGAAGAAATTGGTAATTGCTAAAGAAATACTATTCTAAAAAGTACTAAATTATTGATTTTTTTAAAGGGAAAATAATACAAAAAGTCCCTAAACTTTGGTGTAATGTGTAATTTGGTTCATGAACTTAGCTTAATATGTAATATAGTCCTTAAACTTTTAATTTGTTCAATGTAGCCCCTAAACTATATGAAAATGTTTAATGTAGTCTCTAGTCTTGAATTAATGGAAAGATTACATTAAACATTTTTATACAGTTCAGGGACCGTATTAAACATGTACTAAAAGTTTAAAAATTATATTAAATAAATTAAAAGTTCAATAATTACATTGAACAAATTAAAAGCTCATGGACCAAATTGCATATTTGATCGAAATCAAGAACTATTTGTGACATTATCCATTTTTTTTATTATTAAATTACCAAGTCTTCATTAGCTACACTTCTTATATTTAACCAACTTTGACTTGCTTTTTTTTTTTTTTTTTTTTTTTCACTAACATGTTAAATTTACCAACTCTTATTAGAATTTAATGATCTTTGTATTGAGTGACTTATAAAAATTTTCCAATTGAATTAATTTTAGGTTGTCAATTCTCATTTGACCGTAGATTTGTCTCCCCCCCCCCCGCGCCTTTCAAATTAGCAACTTTTGGTATTGTTTATCCGATTTTATTTAACTTTCTTGTAAACGCCTTAAATTAATCAAATTCTACATGAATTTACCAATTTTTACTTGTAAGATTCATAAGCTATTCTTACCAGCCAGTTTTGGTTCAATCTCATTGGAGTTGCTAACCAAAAGAGCATGAGTCCTAGGTTGAATCAGCAATAGGGCCAAATTGGACCAGACTTGCTGGTTTTTGGTGGTTCGAGCGAAATTGGTCCAGTTCTTGATTCTTTGTGTGGAACCAACTGGGAATCAGACCAAACTAAACCAGCAAAATCTGTCCTCTGAAAGCCCTAAAATCAACGTTAGATCTCTCGCTCTCTCTCTCACAGCTCCCTCTGCTCGTGCTCAGTCTCAGCCTCTCACTTCCCCCAACCATGCTGCAGTCGTCTTCGTCTTTTCAAGGTTCCTGCATATCTTTCCTTATTCCACTTGTGGACCGAGTTGGCCCTTGAGTTGGAATGATCTACACAATGTAGACAGAGTAAAGATACCAGAACAATGATTCCAATGATCTATCAAATACCGGCAAGAGTAGGAACAATGTCCAGTTGCAATGTCTATTTCTTCCTGACCTTTAGAAATAAACTCTTTTGGAGTTCATGTACAAAATTTGTCATATAGCTGCAAATTCCTACTCATATGTTAACTTGAGAAGGCAAACTCAGGCGAGAAAATTTAACTGGCTACTGCCTTCAGAAACATTTGGCTATTCCGGTGATCTCCTCTGGAATCATCTTTAGACTTTTCTTGTAGCAATAGTTATTTCCTTGCAAAGAATAATTGCAGCTCCCCGAATACACATGGTGCTTAAATGGTCAAAATAGTTTTCTTGAGAAGGCATTTGCATATAGTTTTGAATAGAATAAACCAAAAATCAAAAACCAAAAACAAACAAACGCCACTAATTTTAGGGTCAATAGGGTTGGTTCTTGATACCACAAATTATGAGCTGGTCTTGTTCGATTTGGTTCTAGGATAGGAACTGATCCACCCTAATTTCAATCACCCCTACTAACCAATATTTATTTATTTATTCTAATTTACCAACTCTTCTTTCAAGCTTTTATTTGCCTTATCAACGTGTTAATTTTTCATCTCTTTTTCAAAATCATCAACCTTAGTTAAAGTGATTCTTAACTTGTCTCCAATTAGGTTACTAACTATTTTGTGTTATTGTATCAACTCTTGCTTAAGTTAGTTGTCGCTATTTATTTGGTTTTCTTAAATAATCACATTCTTTTATCTCTAATAGAAAAATTATCTTATCTTTCACATATTATTATCTTCACGTTTTTTACCAATAGCTTGAACTTGCCCACTATAATATGAAATTACCAACCTTCATTTCAATGACTATTGTCTTTTTTCTAATTAAGTTTGCTAGTTTAGTACTACAACTCTCAGTCGAGTCGCTTGCCAGAATTAATTTTTTTTTTTTAATTCACCAACTTTTTAATAGTAACCACATTTATTTGCCTTGCTTGTCAACTTTAAAATTAATCAATATGTATTTATTTTTAATTCAAATACTTTTCTGCAGAGTTATCACTTTATTCGTCTTGCGTGTAAACTTTTGAATTTCACGAACTTCTTAAAATTTACCAACTTCAATTATTGTGATTACAAAATTGTCATCTATAAAATTGCAAACTAGATTTTTGTTACAGCTATTATTTGTGTTACTTACCAATGTCTAATCTTTTTGTTGAAATTATTATTTTCTCTTATCTTTGATGGAAAGAGATTTTTCTTTCATCTACCAACTTTTTTTTTTGCCTTTCTTATTGACGGCTTAAATTTACCATTTATTATATGAAATTACCAATATTTATTTATATGACTGACTAACTTTTCTCTGATTAATAATCAACTAGTTTTGAGTTACTAAATTTTATTTATAGTCTTAAATCACCAAATAACTTATTGAGTTACCAATTTTATTTGCCTAGCTTGCCAACTTTTAAATTTTACAAACTTTTGGTCGAAGGACCAATTACCAACTTTTCTCAGATTAAACTATCAACTAGGTTTGCATTCCTAACTCTTATTTGCATTGGTTACCAATTTTATTTGGTTTTTACAAAATTACTAGCATCTCTTATCTCTAGTAAAGTGTCTCTTATCATTTACTACATTTTATTAACCAATTTTAACAACAGTTTCAACTTACTAACTATTATATACAACTATTAAGTAATTTACTAACCTTTCTTTGTTTGAGTTACCTACTAGTTTTAGGTTACAATCTCTCATTTGAGTTGTTGACAATGTTTACTTATTGTTTCTTAAAGTTAGTATCTAATCTTGTTACCACATTTATCTACCTTGCTTGTTAATTTCTCAGAATTATCAACTATTTCAGAAATCAATAACTCTGACTAGAGTGATTGCCAACTTTTCTTTGATTAATTTACCAATTAGTTTTGTGTCGCCAATTCTTATTTTAGCAAGTTACCTACGTCTATTTTATTTTATTTTATTTTAATTCCAAATTTCTCTTATCTCGGAAAAGATTTTCTTATTTTTTACTGACTTTTAGTTACCTTTTTATCATCATCTTTCAAGTGTCTTGTGAAGTTAACAACTGTGTGACTTACTGATTTTTCTCTAATTAATTTACCAACTAATTTTGAGTTACCAATATAAATTTCATTTACCTTACTTATCAACTTTTTTTACAATATCAATAAAGACAGTAGACTTGATACAACAATCTCTCACCCAAAGATATATGTGTATACGGAACACATTTTTCCTCAAGTTCCAATCTACTAAAGTGATAAATTCATTTTCTCACTTAGCTCGGTATAACTTTGGTTAAATAACTGAAAATAAAAACAATGTACATGGGCCAGGGATGCAATAATTTATTTCCTTCCATAAGAGATTGCACGAGTTGAGCTCTCTACTCATGATCAAATCCAACTGGTGATGAATTTTAGGGGCGACGTTTTCCCATGAAGTGTCAGAGTTAATGCTTGCAGCTCCGACAAGGACACTTAGAATATATCCAAACAAAAGCGATTCAGACGATGAGAATTGGCTTCCGTCTTGTCCTATTCTTTCGAGCCCCGAGACCCCTCACGAGCCGTCGTCTCTGCTTTTGCCAATCCAAATCATCTTCGTGATAACGCAACGTAAAATACAAGATTCACGAGGGGGAGAGAAAAAGGACAGCATATTCATGGACAGCTCCAGACCCACGGTCCAATTTTATTTTGGGACCTAATGATCGTTCACAAGCGTTTGCTGGAAAAATGCCAAAGTCCACCGTCTAGCTTTTGGACTCAAGTTTGCTTTGCGAAGTCCTAGATACATTTGGAACGATCTGTATCCGTGTGAAAAATAGACTACATTAATATGAAGACTATTATTAAATGTACAAGTCGAATTGCGAGCACTTAACAAGGGGTGGATATACATTTACAAACGGGATATAAGAGTATTTAAGACTCATTGTTAAGCGATGTAAAACAATAGTTTAACAATTTGAATTAATATGGTTGATTATATAAACATTCTAGATAGCTAGGGTCATGTTCAAATCTATTAACAGTTTCCCATATCAATTTATACATCAGTTTGCAAAGCAAACTTAGGATACGCAGCAATGCAGCATTTCTCACTTGCTGTACATTTTTTTTTTCACTTATGTGCATCCTAATCGGTTCATAGGTCCATTCTCTAATCTTAAAAGCACACTTTGCAATCTAACTTGTATCACTAGATTTCAAATTACACATGGACACTGATCAGTATCAAATTTAATTACAATGTCATAGTTTTTGGTTCTTCGCCGAATGCTTGAATCACACAATTTCAACCAATGTATAATGAAAAAGACCTCCCAAGTCATAAGACCATAATCCTAAAGGCCTCCCTTCTTGGTGCCATCTTCGGCCCCAGTGATCCAACCCAATTATCCCAATCTCTAAAAGGTTGAGCTCAGTAACGATAGTGGTTTCCTGCCCACAACTAAATTTCATTAACACTTTCAACCAAATAGAAAAACATATATAGAAGACCTAAAACCATACGATGGCGTCAATTAAATGGATGTAACGGAATTCTTTTCTTTTCTTTTCTCACAAAGACTTTCTACTATATAATTACTCATACAATTATCATAAGGAAAAAAAACGAAAGAACATACCATTTTTATAGCGCTGTAACTTTTCCAAAAATCATACTTGATGATACATTCATTTTTTTTTCTCATGTATAAGAAAAGGTTGCAGTGGCTACTAACGTTAGTATCCTCCTCTAAGAGTAGCTTAATCTACTCGTTTGTGGAACAACGTCCCTACTTTGAACTCGTAACCTCGGATTTAGTGTCCACTAGGCTAAACCATCTCGATGGCTTAAATCGAACCGCTGGCCAACTCAAAAAGCTTAGAACTGAGCTAAACTGAATATAGGTTCCATTTATTTTGTGAAAGATAAATTATTTAAAAATATATATATATATATATATATATATATATATTTAAAAATGATCGCTCATATCACTTAAAATTTTTAGTCAATCGAAAGTATTTTTGTTATTGACAGTAATTTATGTTGAAACATTTTTGTGGACGATAAAAATATTATTTATTTATTTATTTTTAAATAATATAAATGATCATTTAAAAAAAATTAAATTATTTATTTTTCGTGCAACAAATGCACCCCAAGATGACATTCAGTGTACCGCACGAAATGACGATCCACCTTCACAATTACGGCAGTTATATGCAATTGAAAGCATTATCCTACTCTATCCTAGAAAACCAAGCCGTTTCTGTACCCTCTCTACATATAATGATGATGGCAATTTCATCCAATACCAAGGGCCCGTACCAGGATCTATACATACCGACGCGTACATTACTTATGCCTTTTCTAAAATGCGACGCCTAATTTGCCAATGCATAAACCTACATCTGCCGATACTCTCTTAGTACATGTAATAAATTTGTTTCCAAATTGATTCGCTGTGTGGCTCAACCATCTTTATAGGTTAACTAGGGTGTTTTTAATAATATTTCTGTTCTCCAGAACAATTTTTATTCAAAAATAATTTTTCTATTGCTATTCCTAAAACAAAAAAGTAATTTTCTTTTTTACTTTTTTATTATCCGTCCAAATCTATTCTTTGACCACTTATTTATTCCTGGGAATAGAAAAATCAACTGATGTGCATAAACAATTTTTTGTTATTTTTCTATTCCAAAGAACAAGAAAACATAAAACATAAGGGTTAATAACCTGAAAACCTCAAATTGATACATTTATAACAAATTTAACCTCAAACTATTTTTTTTAACCATGAAAAATTTCAAATTGGTATACTTGTGACAAATTTATCCCGACTTATCATAAAAAATATCATAAACTAGTACATTTATGACAAATTTACTCAAAATTAATTTATTCGACTGCAAAAAACCTAAAATTGATAACTTTGTGACAAATATACCATCTGCTAAATTAGATTAATACCACAAAAAAATCACAAAAATTGTAAACTGTGACAAGCGAAGCATAAAATTCCAAATTGGTATATTAGTCAACTGTCACGTGTTATTTAACTTAATAATTTGATAGTAAAATTTAATGAAAACTAATATGGGGGTAAATTTGTCACATATATACCGGTTTTGGATAAATTTATCAAAAGTATATTAATTTGGGATTTTTTGTGGTTAAAAAAATAGTTTTGAGTAAATTTATCACAAGTATACCAATTTGGGGTTTTTCAGGATATTAACCTAAAACAGAAAAATAGACTTGTTACCAAACTTCTGTTGAGTTCACGGAAATATTCCTGAGTGCGTCAGAAGGGTAGATTTTTGTTCCTAACTATTTTTGGCACGCATTCGCACACCGGGATATTCCCGTGATTTGATGAAATTAATAATTTATAGATCAACTATAGTCTTGCTCAGAGTAAAGCGAATGGAGCCAAGATAATTCATGGTAATAGAGTACGGTTCACGTTAAACGACCAGGATCAATAACGTTCATGCATTTACCGAAAAAAAAAAAAATTCGTTCATGCAAAGCCTCATTTGTCGTTACTGTATCTATTCTTCCCTGTATTAATTAGTTCAAAAGGACACTGAATGACACGAGAAAACGATGTCAGTTTCATCCGTAGTGTAATACCATGGGCTCCGGCGGATTGCAAAAACTGAGGGCTTGTAATGCATATGTCCCGGATCAAATTCTCCGCACCCTTGTCAGCAAAAGAGGGAAGCTTTGTGGCATCAGGGTGGACAGCGATTCATGCAAAATGGATGATATAACTGGTTTGTAAGAGTACTATGAGAAGTTTGAGTTAGGAGTTTTAGGATTAAATAGCTTTAACTCTAAATAGCTTTGAATGCAAAATTGGCCTCTCATACATAAATAGATCGAAAGCTAACGCTCCTTTTCTAATGAGGCCATGGTAGGCCGAAACTGATTATTGTACTGAAGTATTTTGTATGTCTCGTTCAAGAGACTAGATGCTCGAGCTAAATTGTGCATTGTACAATGTCATATGAGTACGCTATTCGTCACATTGCTCTTAAGAACAATTTAAAAAGAAAGGCTGACCTAGTGTTCTTGACTTACTAGGCACTGCATAGATCATTTCATGATCAAGAATATGTTGGCCCGTGACATGCATATGACTTATGTGCATCACTTGTATCTATTACAACTCCCAATGAACATATAGCTTGTTCCAAACACAATTCGATAATTTTGCGTTAGTATGTCTTGCAACAATTACATGATCTTTCTCAGCATCTGCATGGGTTTTAGGTTAAGAAACACAAGTGGGTATTATAGTAATCTTAATTAGTAATAAATGTTCATTAATAGACAAGCTACATGTACACCAAAAAGGTATACTGCGTGATTTTCTATAAAAAAAACATTAATAGTTATAATCATGATAAAAAAAGATGGAGAAAATTGTCTAAAAAGTCTTAAATCTAACGTATAGAGGTTAATTCACCTTTAATTGTGTCAATTTAGTTTTAAACCTTTTGATAATTTGATAATTTAGTCTTAAACTTTTCAATTGTTCCAATTTAATTCTAAACATTTTGATATTTTCAACCCCTCAATATGGTAAGAACAAGTCCTTATATAAGCTTGATCTAGGGCAATCTTGCAAAGATTAAAGGATATCTCTATTTTCTGTCTTAGGTTATGTGATCTTTCTTGTTAGGAAATTAGAGTCTTCCCTGTTTCTTATTCCCTATAATCAAAATTTGATTAAGTAAAGTTTAATTACCTCCAAGTTTGCTTCAAGTAACAGTTGTAGATAACTCATGGATCACGCCATCCCACTATCCTAGTGTGTACTCCAAAAATTCAGATTACTTGAGAATCATAATTAATAAACATCAAGAAGTCTACCTCTAAGTTCTAACTATGGCTGGAATTTCGAACGGTCGTGTCTGCAAAGCTGTGTCGCTACGCTCCAACTACTAAGGACCACGAACCATGGATAAAACCAAAATTTTACCTTTCCCTGTTTATACGTTGATTGGGAAGCAAAAGATTAAGATCACCCTACTTAGGCCTCTAAAGAACTATCAGTCCTACGCTGTAAACAAATGGGCTCAAAGAAATCGTTTCCGTCGAAATTGGGGCCGCCAATGGGGGACTAACAGCTGCGAGCTCATAACATCCCTTGATTTGGATGATTGGTGAATGATCGTTCCAGGTCAAAGCTGATGGAAAACTGGGCAACGCCAGGTTATGATTCATGGCCATGGTGTTGGGGGTTGGTCAAGTGAGAGAGAGATTGGCGAATGACTGTGTAAGAAGACAAAAGATAGATGAGGATGGAGGTGTGCATGACTTTCCGGGCTGTGTTGGTGTTGAGTTGACAAACGTTGGCATTGTCGATGAAGGTTAGAAAGACCGGTGGGTGAAAGGGAATATGATGGAGTTGTAATGATGACAAGAAGACGAGGCTCAGTGGAATTTGAAGTTGCAGGATGTATAGCAACGGTGGATCGATGGAGAAGAACCGAGCCATCTCTCCCTGGAAACTGACCCAAAAAAAAAAAAAAAAAAAAATTCTCTCCCTGGAAGGTCCCCATTTCGATCTTCTTTCGTTTTTCACTCTCACGTCTGCATCTTGGACTCCTTGGAAAACTCGTTGATGGTGATCAAGATCGGTGGATTTCTTATCGAGGTTCTCTCATTGTTCATGTTATATCAGACATTTACCAAGTATTGGACATCATATTATAAATCCCATCAATATCCTATCCGATCTTTATTCTATATTACATTTTTCTATCTAATAAAAATATCCCAACGACCAAATGTTTGGAATTTTTTTAGATTTGGTCAAGGGCAATGATAACGATTTTGACAAACCATTGGGCACCCATTGGGCACCCGACAGATGTCCATACACATCCTTTCAAGATCAAAATACTCTTACTAAAATGAGAATGATGAAAGAACAATACTATTTCAATACTTATACAAGATGGGTCATCCTAGTGGAAAATGCATTTGTAAGACCTCCACTTTAAACCTATCCTATAAAGGAATTAATAGTGAAAAGACTACTTAAAAGACTACTTAAAAGCCCAGTTAGAAGAGTGTAAGATGAGAAATAATTTCACATGCCAAGTCATATCAAACTTGTCATAATATGTTGCAATTTGTTATGACCGACAATTGTCATAGTTTAGTCACCACCTTCAACACCAACCTAACGAGCACGAGATGAATGACCTCTAAAAAGCCAATTGAAAGCTGAGAAATAGGTTTGGAACACTTCACCCCTATCTATTTTTCTGGTCAAAAGAACATTCTTCATTTCATCACCTCACTTTTAGAACATAGTTGTTGAGCTTCAAAACATACAATAACCACAAGGGGTGGGCAGGGGGGAGGGGGGAGGATGGGGAGTCTCCGCACGATGGGCCTTGGCGGGCCTTAAATATCCAGTCAGCCAGTTGATTAGAGCCCAGACAGTGGGCCACTTGTAATGAATCGAGATGGGCCAAGCATCTTTTGCATTCTTCAATCAAAGCTCAAAGTTCCTTAGGAGGTTGATTTGTACCCAAAATAAACCTGAAGAGTGATAAGCCATTAGTTTCTAGGCACACCTTCGGATCACTTACTGACCACGTATCAATTTTTTGCTTCAAAAAGTTGGGGGCTTCTCTAAGCACAAGTTGCGACCATTAAAGCTGAGGAGGTTCGCACGTCTTTGACAAATCCATTGAAGAAATTTCCTTCCAAATCTCAGTATACTTCGGCTACTGCTCCGTCCATTGGATTGGGCAGCAGACAATTGCCAATTTGATATGACCAGCAAGAGATATAAGAAGAACGCACGATTTTTTGAGTCAATCCATGAAACTCAATTCAGAAATAAATTGTACCAGTCTATGATCCTTGTTGATGTCCACGGTGGGAAACGGACAAAAAGATCATTGACAAGCTTAGCTGGGAAAAACTCAGTGAAAGAGCCTTCACATGATTATTTCCATATATGAGGAAGAATCCTTATTAAGTTTCTTATCCAAACGCATAACGTAGACGTGACATAGGCATGCATGAAAGACATGCCGTGCCAGGATGTGTTCAGCTGTCTTTGTGATTTAGAACCTAACTATTGACCTTTTTTCAATTATCCAAGAATAAGAACACAAAAGACCCCAGAAATTGCACAATTAGTTGCTGGCAAATTGCCATATAAGGTCATGACACTCTCCCATTTCATTGTCCTATTAAGTTTTGCATTCATCACAACAAATTTTCTTTTATCTCCAGAGGCGATGACTCTTTCTTGGCTCTCTTTGATCGTCTATTTCATTTCAATCGCAGCTTCCGTTTGTGCACAGAAGTTTGATTTTCCGAGGCTGAGTTTACACCGCGAGAATGTCCTCCAAGATCCCCAACGCAGGGTTCCAGTATCTGTAACCAATGATTTCACAACATTCTTCTTCAACCAAACGCTTGATCACTTCAACTATCAACCCAAGAGCTACACCACCTTTAGACAAAGGTATTTGATCAACTCCAGGTACTGGGGTGGCGCTAATTCTAGTGCTCCGATCTTCATTTACCTCGGTGCCGAAGCACCGATTGAAAATGACCTAAACGGGATCGGGTTTCTAACTGAGAATGCTGCTCAATTCAAAGCTTTATTAGTTTATATTGAGGTACACATTTGGATTACATCATCTTTTTTTGGTCTACGCATGAACGATTTGATCTATTTAGGCGTCAAATAAGTAGTTAAATTCATTTTAATTTTGGCGAAATGCTTTTCCCTGTTCAGCATCGGTACTATGGTAGGTCAATTCCCTTTGGGATGAGCTTGGAAGAAGCCCTCAATGACCCTATTGCTCGGGGATACTTTAGCTCATCCCAAGCTTTGGCCGACTACGCAGCTATAATCAGGCACGTGAAGGAGAAACTAAAGGCCAGAGATTGTCCAGTGATCGTCGTGGGAGGATCATATGGGGGAAGTAAGTATAACACATCGATACATTTTCAAGACATGTATATACATTTGAAACTTCTCATGCATATAGGAAAAATTAGACACTCGATAGAGAAATTGGCCTTCCCTTATTACCATTGCATTAGAATATTGAGAAGACAAAAAATGACATAATCAACAACATCTCTATTAATTTCTCATTTTAATCAGTTTCTTGTAAATTTACTTCTTTTTCTTTCCGCTCATGCAATCATCCAATTGCGGAACGCATAGTTGAAATGATGAGCTGTTAATACCTTCGTTGTCAAGGACTCAGAGAAAATAGGAATTTTTCAAGAAGGATACATAATCCATTTTATTTATCAAATTATTAATGGCTAGCTTATGGGGATTCCAGTGCTTGCTTCGTGGTTTCGGCTGAAGTATCCACATTTGGCCTTTGGAGCTCTGGCCTCGTCGGCTCCGATACTTTACTTTGACGGCATTACCCCACAAGATGCATACTTTTCGGTAGTCACCAAGGACTTCAAGGTAATTGCACTCCTCCTAATTATTTCTTCTTTTCTATTTGTTCCAATAACGGATTGCCCAAGATTTCATGAGCACCCGATTTGCATATCAATTAGATGAGGCAGCCTTCTTGCCTAAGTGTTAACACTAAGAGAATGTGCCAGTGTGGTAATTCAAAGCAGGACATAAGTGAGAAGGACGGTGCACATATATCACTTCAGTAATCTTGGGGGTCTTGACGTCTCTTTCATAACTTGTGCTTTGCCTTGCTTGGTTTACATAGGAAGCAAGCAAGACATGCTACCAAACTATAAGAGACTCGTGGGCGGAGATTGATAGAGTTATTTCCAAGCCCAGTGGCCTCTCCCGATTAAGCAAGATCTTCAAGACTTGTAGGTACAGCTTTTTAAGCGCCTATGTATGTCACAATCACACATCTAAACAAGATCTTCATTTACTAATGGTGCCAATCATGACATACAACATACATGCACAACTTAACCACTTTTTTTATTTTTATTTTTTGTTGCTAGAGTCGATAACGCGTCATCAATGTTTGAGGCTAAATTGATATCCAATTAGTACTTGTTCTGAATGTACTTTGGATGACTTAGGCCTTTGAAGAGTGGGGATGAGCTGAAGAACTATCTCATATTATGGTACGCAACGGCAGCTCAATATGACGATCCACCAAGATATCCGGTGGAAATAGTATGTAGAGGCATTGATGGAGCAAATGCTTCTGGAAAGGGCATTCTTGAAAAAATATTTGCAGGCGTCGTTGCCTTGGATAGAAACTCCACATGCTACATCGTTCCTCCCAATGGCACTGCCCCTACTCAAACCAAGTTGGGTTATAGTTGGCAGGTATATTACTCTACATTTTGTTTTGCTTTATTGAGTGAAGTGAAAGATTGTTCGTTCTTGAATATGATCCATTTATTTTGAGTGAAGTTAACAGTCTGATATATCAATTAAAAAACTAATTTTTGTAAATCCATCTTTGTAAGTCAATCATCGGCCAAACATTGATCATTTTAACCATTAAAGACGATCACGGGTTTGTCCAATCTATACAATTTTGCGAAAAGGGGCTTCATTAAATAAGTATTTAGTGCAAAGTGTTGCATCATATGGAATAAGTATGTATTGCTTGCATTTTACATATCCTTGGGGTACAAGAACCTTTTACAACATATTTATGTCCAAGTAGGATGAATTGAATCCGCTCATCCCATAGACAATCTTTGTTTTCGCGATTATCATGGTGAGGTGATGTCCTAATGTAATTATGTAATTAAATCACATCAGTACGCTTGGACTGAAAGAGAGCTGTTTGCAGAGATGCAGCGAGATGGTAATGGGCATAGGCATTACAAACAATTCTATGTTTCAAGCATATCCTTTCAACTTAACCGACTTCATCAATGGATGCAACAGCTCGTATGGTGTCGTGCCTCGGCCGCATTGGATCACCACCTATTACGGCGGTCATGTATGACTCTTAGTGACTTTCTATAAAGATATGGCCTCGATATTTTTTCAGTAAATGAAATTGATTTCCATGTATCTAAAGTTCAAAGAAAACCCTAAAATCTTTGCTTACCACTTGTTTTCCTCTCGTTCATGAAATTGCAGGACATAGAACGAGTCCTTCATAGATTCGGCAGCAACATTATTTTCTCAAATGGACTTCGAGATCCTTACAGTAGCGGCGGGTATTGAAACTTAACTAACTTATATGCTGAAGAATCAAAATTTCCATTTAATCTGGCTTAACATTTTCTCCATCTTAATCTCAGGATCCTCAAGAACATTTCAGACACTATCGTCGCCGTCTATACACAAAAAGGTATATATACTATTAGAATCTTGATTTAGTAGATAAATCAAAAGGTTAATCCTTAACCAAGCATATACTTATTGTCCCGTGACTCATCTTGAATGCACATGGATCATATGAAAAACATCTAGATCGTACGAAAATACTTGACACTATTTGCATTGTTGTGAAAGTTTTGGGTATTTCATTTTGTTTTTAAGTTAGATTTATATATTCAAATACTCCCCTAATATCATGGCTACATATTTTGCAGGTTCCCATTGTTTGGACATACTTGCTTCAGAACAAGCTGATCCAAACTGGTTGGTCAGGCAACGAAAAAGGGAGGTCGAGATTATAAAAGGCTGGATCACCAAATATCATGATCATGTACTTGCTTTTAAACAACAAGGCCTTTATGCCCTGAAACAGCCACTTCAATAAGAGATCAGACCAGATAGACGGGCTTGAGTCTTACCATAAGGTTGTACTTGCAAATCTTTGCTCCATTAACAATGAACTTTTTTTCCAATTGAAAAGAATTAGTTCATGCCATGTCATTTTCTACGTCAATTAATTCGGTGTGGAGCTTTGCATAAATTGGGTAGGCTCACTTCCAGTACAAAAAATATAAAGAAAAGCAAGCAAGCAAACTGTAGGACTTCTACGATTCCACTGTCAAGACGCAAGGTGATGAAACATTGTTACATGATCCATTTAGGACTATTTGTATTTTTTTAACGAGGAGGGAACTCTCTGTAATATTCCTACATCGAAGCGTTTGACCTGTCGTTAGTTGGTGTGTGCACGAACTGATATATGATTCTTTTTGTCCTTGAGTCATAAGCATGACGAACATCTGATAATGGTACTAGCAGCGTCCAGAGTTTTGACAGAAGCGTCTGATGTTAGTCTATCCCAGGACGATAAGCTTGAAAGATAGGGTCAAAATGTTTGTCTTTGCGTAATTCTAATGTTCCTTGATAAAGAAAAACCGATCTGAATTTCATGGTGATAAAAATCTCGTGAAGCACTAATATGTCTCCACGAAATACCAACGACATGGAATACAGATCATCTTGTATGCTTTTTTCAGTAAAAGCCCTTGTCGCACCCATCAATAAACGAAGGAAAAGAGGCCTATGATCTCAAATTACAATTTCGAATCTCAATGGGATGACTTAAATTTTCGTTGTCCCGTAGTGCGAAAGCCTTCAGCCATCAAGATCAAGACAACCAGGAAGAAAAGTCGTCGACCAACTTTGATAATGTGATTACCAAATTTGGGATGCCGATGCGATTACCAAATTTGGTAATGCGATGGAGGGCTTTGGAGACTACAAAACGAAGTGCACAAAGCTGAGATTTCCTCGTCTTGTATTGTTCTTCATTTTGCATACCCAGATCAGAACTTTCTTCTAAAATATCTGCCACCTTACCTTATTATGCATATAGTTACAAACTTTAAACTGAAGAAGAAATTAATGCGGGCAGCAATAGAAGCCATTGTGTTTACATATTCTCGGGGCACCGAGAATTAACCAAACAGTATCCAATGGTGATTTCTTGGTAAATTTTTTGTAGAAAGCAGAAGCGGAGGGCAGGGTTCTCGAAGAAGCTAAGACCATCGATAAGTCCCTCTCGGTGCTTGGAAACTTAGGACATGCCTTGACCTAGGGTCCAAAAGGAAATCATATCCTTACCACAACTCCAAACTTACTCGGATATTACTAGATTCTCTTGTGAGATGGCCCCATTAGCCCTATCAGTATCCTGCTAGCACAAATTTCAGAACATAAACAATGAGTTCGTGAATCATATTCCAGGAAAACGACAATGTTTTCTATTGTTCAGCTGAAATCTGAAAACTAACCAGAAATTATTCAGAAAAAAAGGGTAGTTATTCAGTACTGTTAGTAAGTGTAAAATTTTCTGCTAAACAAATGGATAAGGCAATTTTTTTTTTTTTTTTTTGTAACCCAGGATCCGCCGAGCCTGTCTTGGATAAGGCAATTATTCAATTCCATGAAAGTGAAAAAAACTCCCACCAGTACTCCTTACCAAAAAAAAAAAGCTCCCACCAGTACTCCAGTTTTATAAATGAATCAGCAACTCGATTCTCAGTCACCACAATAGACTTTCTATTACGGTAAAATGGCGCAGAATTGTCACGTCATTAAAAGCAAAACTGTAAAATATGCCGATAAGTGCAACAGAGTCTTGACTAACCAGCTTGACAGGGGAGGCAAGAAGCTCCTAGACGGCTTGTTGCAATGGAATATTAGTTGGTGCAGCAGCCTGCCACAATCAACTTCCAAGTCCTTAAGAAAATTAGGATCGAGTGCTCTTCTCTCCCATGTGAACAAATCTTGAAGCAACTTGACATTTTCAGCATCTATGCTCTCCATTGACTACGAATGTCTAATGTGAGAGGGTGATATAGATTGATCAATTGGTTTTCATTAGATGTCTTGAAAATCTTAACCTTTTCTACTACTTTTTCACATGATTTATCTTTGGTTGAGGAGCATGATCCAAATCTCTCAGCATGTTTATCTTTAGTACAATGGACAAGCAGTACTGCTTTTATGTGCTTTTCCTTGAAGAAACGATAAAGAAATTGGAATTAGAAAGCACATGCGGCATCCACACCCCCACACAACTCACATCATCTATGACGGGATACGTAGTTGTATCTGAAATTTAAGCTCAAGGTGTCATTTCTATAACTTGTAGGTATTACATTTATGTGTCTGTTTCAACTAGTTGAATGAAAAAGAAACTTATCTTAGATTGCTTCTGGTCAATAAACCTGGCAAGCTCTATGTGATTTTTCTTATTTCAATTATCTCCTCTGCATGCCTTTTACACGAATAGCAAAAGCCAGAACTTCCTGATTCTAAAAATTTGTCATTTTTCTCTGTATATTCCAAATGAACACGTCCATCAGAATAAGAACATACCCTGCCCTAAAGGCGTTTGACTTCAAACTTCCATACCTAGCACCAAACCTGAGAGTTGACAGGATTTTTGACACATTTGAAGGGCTGGGTGAACAACAATATAGCAATGCCATTTGGGAGTTCCTTCCCTGTGAGACGAACTCAATGTTCTGGTTTTCAATACATGCTAGCAGGACAATGGAAGAGCTAATGGGGGTATTTCTCACAGCAGAATCTTGTAAAATCAGAGTAAGTTTGGAGTTGCGATAGGGAATATGACAAGGCATGTACTGCGTTTCCAAGTGCTAAGATGGGACTTATTGATGGTCATAGCTTCTTCAAGAACCCTGCTCTCTGATCCTGTTTTCTCAACTTTCAGCCAGGTTCACGAGAATCAGTTCGCCAAATGCTCTGGACACGCTCGAGAAACAAAACTTTTAGTGAGAAAACAAGAAGTTTAACAAGAGATCACAAAGCGCACATGAAACCAACCATACCTCTTCTGTTCCGTTGATTCTTGGTGCACGGGAATATGTAAACACAATGGCTTCTGCTGCTGCCCGCGTTCATTTCTTTTTCAGTACAAGTTTGAAACTGCATTTGCCACATATGTTACATTAAAGAGCAGCATATAGTTAATACCCCTGGAAGTAAACTAGATAACGCATGCTGTGTTAACAATACGTTCTCACAATGAACACCCACCTACTAACAGAAGAAAGCACTGGATTTGGATGAAAATAATCGATTCATCTAAATCACCAATTAAAGGACGAGAAAGCAGTGGATGCGCATGACGATACTCGACTAATCTCATTTACCAACGAAAGATGAAGAAAATGCGCATGTTGATACAAGCATTTAATGCTCTGATCATTGATTTTGAGTCTAGGGAGCCAATAACTTTCACATCTAGAAATGATTAAGACGAGTAGTCGTCATGTTAGACTCACAGACTTCACATCTGCAATGTGCCACAGTGCTGCTAGATATACATCGAACAAAAGGATGAGCCAGAAACGAGTAGACATCATCGCACTTCGAGTCGTCGCAGAACTGAAACTCTCCTCCCTTTTCATCGGAACAACCATTGACATTGAGATCATCACAGCTTAATTAATCAAGATCAGTACCATTTCTGCAAATATGAGTGGACTCAATCGAAAGTACAAATTCGACGACTCAATGTAATTAATGAGAATAACTTAAAGGTCATTTGGCAGAAAACGAATGATTTGAAAAATATTTTCCTAAAATTGACCGTTTGAAATAATTTTACAATTAAATATTTTCATTCTTTTTTGTAACAATCATCTCGAGGAAATTTTTTTCCGATTTCATTATTTGAAAAAGACGGTTTCTCAATTAACTGCAACCATCGTTTCTTCTATCATAGACACAACCTTATCGAACTGAATTTCCCCGACTATAACTGCAAAATTAGAAAAAAAAAAAAAAGGAAAAGGAAAGACAATTTCGTCAAGCACCTCGTCCGCTCAATACGGACGGAATCGCCTTTTTGGTTTCATTTTTCTTTTTATTAAATGAATATTAAATTCTTTGCCGACTATAGTGAATGTGATGGTAGTTTTGGAATAATGAAAAGTAAAACTGAAAACTAAGAAATTTATGATAGTAGTTTTGAAAAAAAAAAAGATTTCAAAGCATTTGGTCAAATAGGCCTACATGGAAACGCTATTTCCAAAAAAGTGTTTTGGAACACTTTTGTACTTTTTTTTGTTAGGGAACAAAAAAAAGCAACGTAAACGTGTTTGGTTGCGTTTGTTTTTTTGTTTTTTTGTTCCCGGAACAAAATTGGAACAAAAAAAAAACACAAAAAGTTGTTTTCGGAGAAAAGAAACACTTCTTCAAAGCCAAAAAGAAATGCTTCTCTTCTTCTCTCTCTTCTCTTTTCTTCTTCTTTTTTTCTTCTTTTTTCTTTGGCCGGTCACCGGCCTCGGCCATGGTTGGCGACCGGCCGTCGAGGGCCGGCGACGCCCTCGAGGGTCGGCGACCTCGCCGGAGTGTCGCCGGCCCCTGGCGAGGCCGAGCCTCGCCCGCGCCGGCAAGGCCGAGCCTCGCCCGCGCCGGCAAGGCCGAGCTCGAGGGGAGATCTTCGGCTAGGGTTTCAGCGAGGGGCTTCAGAGGACGGAGCGACGGCGGCGCAGCACTAGAGGCTTCGGGATGGACACGGGGCGACGCGGGCAAAGACTGGCGGACGGCATCACGAATGGCGTGGTGAGATCGGGACGGTGTCAAGTTGCGGGCTTCGGGCGCGGGTGCTCGGCTCCGACGGCGGGCGGCGAGGCTCGGCCTCACCGCGCCGGCGACGCCGAGCCTCGCCTTGGCCGGGCGAGCTTGGGCTCGCCGGGGCCGGCGACGCTCGGCCTCGCCGATTTGGGCGAGCCCGAGCTCGCCCAGCCAAGGCGGGCTCGGCCTCGCGGGGCCGGCGAGCCTCGCCGTGGCCGGGAGAGGCCGCGGTCGAAAGAAGAAAAAATAAAAAGAAAGGCAAAAATGGAAAATAAAATAAAAATCTTAAAAAATTAAAAGAAACAAAAAAAGAATAAAATTTACCAAACGTGTTTCTATTCATTTTTTATTCCAGAACAAACGTTACCAAACACGTTCTTTTATTCAAAACCGTTAGAACAAACACTTTTTTTGTTTCTGTTAGGGAATGAAAAGGAACAAAAACATTACCATGCGGGGCCATACTAAAAGTCCAAAACTGGTTCTTATCAGTATGGTGCTTTTAGCTTTTCCAAGATAGCATTTAATTGAAGAGTTAATATCTCGAAAAATCTTGTACACGTGTGACAAATTTACTCAAAACTATTTTTTTGACTATGAAAATTCAAAATTGATATACATGTGATAAATTTACCTCGACTAATCATAAAAAAAATTATAAACTGGTATATATATATATAAATATTTTGGTAAAGGTAAGAATACCCCAAACTAATTTATTCAATTACTAAAAATCACAAATTGGTACGTGTTAAATTAGATTAATACCACAAAAAAATCTTAAAAATTATAAACTGTGATAAACATAGAGTAAAATCCCAAATTAATATATTAGTCAACTGACACGTGTCATTTAATTAAATAATTTAATAATAAAATTTAAAATAAACTAGCATATGGTAAATTTGTCATAAGTGTACCAGTTTGGGGTAAATTTGTCAAAATGTACCAATTTAAGGTTTTTGATGGTCAAAAAATTAGTTTGAGTTAAATTTGTTACAGATCTATTAATTTGAGATTTTTAAGAGTGTTAACCCTTAATTGAAAACCCTTTGGACAGATTTTTCCAAGAAGTTTTGGAGGCTAGAAGCATTGAGAAAAGTTTGATCAACCGTACTTGTCTCACAAGAGTTTGATCCAGGGGCAGTTCAGTAAAATTATTATCGGACGGGTTGTCGGAATCTCGTGCATTAATTTGGACCGGGCTGGCGAAGCCCACAAAAAGTAACCCAAACTCCGACAACAGTGGAGACTCGCCCACGACTATTCTACCAATGACCTCATCGCCGCCCTTAGCCGCCGGGCAAGTCCCGCCGCCGCCGCCGCCGCCGATCCACCAGAGCGACGCCGACGAGGACGACGAGAACGTGAAGCAGCTCCGCGAGTGCTCTGCTCTGTACCTGTCGCTGCAGGTACGCTGAACCATGAACCCTCCTCCGATCATTCCCTTTCGCCGCTTCCGATTGTAAAATCCTTCGTGGGTATCTTCAGGATTGCCTCGTCAACCACAATAGGAACTGGAAATCGTGCCAAAAAGGTATGCCGGAGATGGGTTTGTCGCGTAATTTACGTCGAAGATTCGGCGACGCATCTGATGACGGCGATCGTGCTTTTTGTGTTGTTTGACGTGATCGACAGAAGTGCAAGCTCTCAAGGCGTGCAATGAGAAGAGGAGCGGCAGAGGAGGGAAGTGAAGATTCTACTAAGGTTGAACCATGAAACACTCCCTTTGCCTTTTGTGTTTTAAAAGGCTAATGATTCGCCTCTTTTTTTTTTTTTTTTTTTTTTTTTCAGTTGGAGGCGAGGGAGGACTTCTTAGCTGGTGCTGAATGCTGCATCGTGAACTGCGAGGTTGCTTCATGCCCATTATTTTATTAACTTCAGGAAACAGAAAGTTGACCTCTCTTGTGAAATTCTTCCTGTAGTGGGTGTTTATGAGAGAAGTTAGTTGATTTGATTTGATTGATGGAGCGATAAGCACGGCTTGTGTATCTCGAACTGAAGGTCGATGTGATGAGGGCGTAGTCGGACATTCTTAAATTTGTTCGTGTGACATCTGCCGGAAGAATTCAGCAAGCCGAGCCTTTCCTCTTTGATAATAAACGCTTTGAGGTGGCTCTTGCAGTCTTTACTTTCCTGCTGGAATTGACAAGTAGAATGAGGCTATTTCATCCCACAAAATTCGATGGAGTCGGGTGCTCGAACTCCTAAGAAATAGCCCCCTCCAAATATTGAAAATGATACTCCTGGTGCATGTGGTGTCTGAAGGTGTGTCATCTGAATGCAGTCAGTTTTTCTTACAAAGTGAATGTCATGTACCGACTATCAAGCCATCCCCACACTTTTGAATGGGGACATACATGCATGCGTTTTCTCCTTGGTGGGATTCTTGGGCTTGCCCTTGTTGCTGTTCTGTTGTAGATTGTTCAACTTTTTCTCTCTATGTCTTGTCCCTCTTTTGCTTTGCTGCCTATAATACCCTGTTCTTTGCTTAATCTCTAGTTTGAATACAGCTTGAAAATGATTTATCTGGATCATGAGAGTTGTACCTTGAAGGGCCTTTATCAGTTAGACATTTTGTTGGGTGGATATCCTGAGATGATGACTCTAATATTGCACCTCTATGATGTGTTTGAAGCTGTTGCAATTCAAAAGATATGACCAGTTCATGGTGTTAGTGTATGAATCATTGGCTTAGGTTGAAGCTTCCCTTGGAAGCATGCAGGGGTTGAAACCAGTAACGTGGGTCCTAGGAAAATGTATTCGGATTGTGAGCAGTTCTGCATTAAAACTGAGGAACAGATGGTCGTAGAGTATATTAGTGTTCTCACATAAAGTCCATTATGTTTTTCTTTATTCCAGGAGACGAAGGAAGCCATTTTTGTCCCTACTAATATCAACCATTTTACTGGTAGAGATCTTTGTGAGGTTATGCTTGTCAAAGTGTGTGATTTGGTTGGCCTGGTCCTCCAAACGAGCTTGATAGGCAATTATACAATGGTTTTTGTCTTAGTAGATTTGTGAGCTCATTGCTGGCCATTTTCAGGAATACAGATGCTGGAGTTTTATTAGGCACTGGGTTGCTGTGGTAACCAGAATTCGATAAACTTCACCTCAAAGCTAAGCCAACTGTTGGTTATTTGATATAGTGGCCACTGCATCCAATACTGTCTTAACATATGCCAGTGTAACCTCCCATATACTCTCATGGAAAATCAAACAAAAAATCTGCCTTTACTTGTCTTAGGTTAAGTACATGCCAGAACACACCATAATCTTGTTCTTTGCTGCAATAAAATACCATAAATGCAACGGTGGGAGTCAAGGGACTTGGCAATTACACTCCAAAGCCCTGTCATCTCCCACAAGACATCCCATTTAGTCTTCCATTGTTGTCAAATTTCTGAGCACAAACCTGTTGTTCTTCAAGATTCATGAGGATTTCTCAGACAGTTTATTGAAACGGTGTTGGCATGGTGCCGTCCAGCAATCTGAGTCAGCAGCACCTTGCCCTCGAAAACATGGCCCAAATGTCAACCACAAGCTGCATGCTTAATCTCAGTTGCTCTTCCAGCTGGGTTTGTCTGTGAATCTGTTCTTTTTCTAGCCGCAATATTCAAAACATTGCTTTTGACATAAACCAATGTAGATGAAAGATCACATTGCAGCATCATTGCTCTCGGGACACCCTCTAGAAAGCTGGCCCACTGCTACTGAACCAAACTTGGATGTGGACTTGTGAACTGGTGTATTGCAAATGGCATGATTATAGATACCATCAGGAATACCAGCAGCTATAGAATTTGACACTTGCTATGAAGCAACAAGAGTGCAAAAATAGTCTTTTGTGTCCTTTTTTCCCTTAATTTGAGAACTTGGGATCCAATTTTGTCCATAAAAATCTGAGAAAAAGACGGAATGTGCTGGTCAATAGATGGTTGCTATGCATAAAGGGACAAATTGTGAGGCATCTCCTTTGTTGTCCTTGGACAAGAATATTCTGCGCAGGTTGGCAGATTTGGACAGAGCAAAACAAGATAGCATTTGAAGGAAACAGTATCTCTGTTTTCTTAACTGATGAAGCTAGTTCAACGTACTTCTTGAGTGGGAAGTTACTTGGGATGAATGCATTGATTCACGTTATAGTTGCTTTGTCTTCTAAATGAGTTCTTTCTTGGTGTTCTCAGCTCCTTCTTGGTGTTCTCAGCTCCCTTTTTTTTTTATGGTGAAGAAAGAGTGAGGAGGAGAGTTCTCAGCTCCTTTTGTATATGAGTTTGCACTTCTTTATGTTATATAATTCCTAGCAGAAATTATTGAATATTGACGTAGGAGTGTGGTCATGACCACCTTCACGGGCTTAATACCCTTACCGTTCTTTGGATAAGTCGAGAGAGCCAGCCAGAGGCAGGTGGATTGCCGATGTAAAATTGGTCTTTTGATCCTAAGTGAGTTCCACCTTCCATGTCATATTTCTTCCATGAAGATCAAGCCGTATTCTCTGTCCAAGGAAGAAGTGGAAGGAGTTAAGAGGAGGGATGGCAAAAGAGTCTAAAATAAGCTGTCTCATTCCAGAAATGCATGCTAGCTTATTAGGATGTCTAATTTGTTTTGAAGGCGTAGTCTATAAACAATGTTCTCCAGTGAATTTTGATTAATCTCTCTGAAACTGGACAAATACTGCACTATGTTCGACTTGTTTATCTTCAATTGAGGTCGGTGTGATTAGAAGTCACCTTAGATTTCATTTTTGTACATGACCTCTTCCGCCTAAACTTCTTGTCACGGATCCACGGCTTGCATTTCCTTTGTAATTAACCATATAAAGTGGCCATTACTCTTCCCTGCAAACTGCTATTGCTTCTAGGTTATGTGATCCATCATCTCCTTTCGATGGCCATTGTGTTTCTCTTTTAATTGACCGTGTCTTAGTTTTCTATCCCCATCGACGAGTATAGAGTAAGAACTGTTAGATCTACGCCTAAGTTTCAACATGGCCATCCCTCAGTCGCACACACTTTGATCACAAAAATCTTAAGATAAATGATCTCCACGTATTGCACTTGTTGTACTGCACTGGGAGAAAATTAACAGCCCATTCTCCTAGATGTGGATGGAGGGGATGCCTGGTTTCATGTCTCATTGGTGGGATCTTTAACTTGTTCCAATCGCTCTTCTCCTCTTAAGCAAAATACATGCGTTAGGTGAGCAGTTTGGTGAACCAAGCCAATCACGTACGAAAACTAACAGAGTGTTCTTTAAAGAGTGTGATTTTGGGTCTCAAATATTCGTACCATGTGATTTGCCTATAGAACAAGTCCAGGCGATGCTCACTTCAAGCTTTCGATCAATCTTCTTTCGGGACACCTCCGACCTATCCGGTCCCTCTCTTTTGCTTCATTTCTCCATTCGATGTTTGTGCCTAATTCTCCGTCTTTCTAGATTAGATCCCAGTTCAATATAATCAGTTCGCATATCAGTGGCGGCACTCTTGAGGGCCGATAATGATTAAGACGATCAGTAATATGGATGTCTTCAGATGATTCAGATTCTCAGATGGAATCACTACTGTAAACAGAATTCATCAATTTCACTGCAAAGCCAAAGTCAAATCTTCAGTTTATTCTCCAGTTACTTTTCTCATCCGTACAACGAAGCAGAGAACACATTCCATGCAGAATCATAATCTCATTCTTCAATACAACCACATACTATTAGACAGGGTTGGGCTTGGCAATAACGTTCCAAAGTCCGGTCATCACCAACAAGGAGTCTTATCTTTTTGCCGTACATTACTGACTAATATCCCAGCATAGCCTTCTGTCGAGTTTCATGAGGATTTCTCAGACGCAAATTTGACCGAAATGCTGTTGACACAATGACGTTCATCAGTCGGTGTCGAAAATCCCTCGCCCTTGAAAACATGGCCCAAGTGCCCGCCACAAGCCGCACATGTAATCTCAGTTCTTCTTCCATCTGGGTCAGGCTGAAAAACAATTCTTCTTAGAGGTGCAATCAGCAACATAACTGAGAATGACGACAAAGACTGAACCAAAGATTGAACTCACAGTGCGATTTATTGCACCAGGGAGACCCTCATAGAAAGCTGGCCAGCCGCAGCCGGAATCAAACTTGGTGGTGGACTTGTAAAGCGGTGTCCCACATCCAGCACAGTTATAAACACCTTCAGCAAAGAACTTGTTGTACTCCCCTGTGCCTCGCAACCTGCACAAAAATCAAATCTAAGCCTTACAAACATACAGTATTCTCCAAATCTATCAATCTTTGACGAAAGACCACAAAAAAAATTACTGAATATGGCCTGCGAAAGTCATATCCTAACAATTCAAGAGTTCTAGCTTGCTTGCGAGAGGAGAAGCATGGATAACAAATTCAAAAGAAGATACACTCTCACCGAAAACGACCACAACTAGCTGAATCAGAACTCTAAAGCACAAATATAAGCAGCCAGCCTCTCGGGGTGCAGTATCTACTTGTGCACAGTACAGCACCCAACAGATGTGTCTAATCTCTGTGGTTTGATTGTTCCGTGAACGGCAACATAATTCTATAAAAAGACATTCTGAATTCACAAAGACAAGATCATCCGCTATATCGCCCAGATTACAACTGAAACGCTCAACCTTGACCATTGTTCCTTCTTTATTCCCCAGTAACCTAAGATGTCACAAGCCTAGAGGACACATCGCAAGCATTTTTCCGGGTCCTCCGCAGTGTGCATAAGCCATAACAATATTCCGCAATTCGAACTCACATTTCACTCATTTAGATTTCTCTGAGATCTGAAAACTTTCGGTTTAAAACAAATGGCCAACCATCTTCGCTTCTGTAATCAACAGCGCGCCGACCCCCCGCAGTCATATCCCAATTGAACAATCAAGAATCGATGAATCATAAAAAAGGACCCAATTGGGAAACCACATGTCCTAGAAGCCAAGTCCCCACGAAGAAAGAAGGGAAATTCGCCCATTAAACAGGGTAAGGCTGGAGTCAACCCAATTCCACCAGATAAATGAGCAATGGCGCATAAGGAAAAGAGAAAGAGAGGGAGAGGGAGAATTACTCGGTGCCCTTTTCGCGCAGGATCCGAAACTGCTCGGGAGAGAGGACAGCTCTCCATTCCTCCTCCGCCTTTTCGATCTTACCAGTCGAAGCCATGTCTGTATCGAGAAAGAGAGAGAGAGATAACTACTTGCTTTCTTCTTCTTCCTCGTTCTTCCTTCTTCTTTATATAAGATTTAGGTCAACGTGAACTTGGACGCTTTCGAGGAGAGACCAAGTGAACGGGGACGTGAATCGGGGCAGTATCTGGTGCGGGTTGTAATGTTTCGCTGGGTTTGGTCAGATTAATCATAATAGAATTAGGGGAATTAGGGAAATTAGGGGAAAAATTCTATATAAGCACATGAAGAAATGCTCTTATTTTTTAAAATAAAAATCTTAAGTGGGTTTTATTTTAAATAAGGGCATGAAGTGGCCAAATAATCTCAAATAAAGAATTGAAGTAGAATTTGTTTCATATAAGGATTTGAAGTGGTCATACTAATTTCAAAGAAGACCTTAATCTTGCTGGCTAAAGAGCATTTTAGTCTTTTGATTATTAAAAGTTATCTATTTTTTTACCTTTTTTCCCTTTTTCTTCTGTCGGCCATGACAGAGTCTGTTAGCCATGACGGAGGTTGCCGACCCCAAGCCTACCCTTGCTTGAGTGATGTCGGATGTGAGCTACCTAATGCCAGCGAGTGTTGCCCTTTGCTAGTGAGGTGAAGGCGACTCTCGCCCAATTCGATGAGGGTAGCCCTCTCCCTCACAGAATTTGGTTAGGGCATTCCTCGTCTGCTTAGCGAGGGCGACCCTTGCCCGATGTCGGTGAGGGTGGCCCTCACTCGAGTCTAGCAACTTCTACCATGATCAATGGAGAAGAAGAGAAAAAAAATTAAAGAAAAAAGAAAAAAGGAATGTAAAGGAAAGGAAATAAATAAAAAAAATTGAACATATACTTTTAATTTTTTTTTACTAAAATATCCCTTCTAAGACGGTTGGAATAGTCACTAGCCAGCCAAAAGTCCTTATTTGAAATAATGTATACTTCAAGACCTTATTTGAAAAAATGTTGGCACATTAAGCTCTTATTTTGTATTTTTCCTTTTTTCTATGACTTAGTTATAGACTTGATGAAGTTGATGGAAGTGATTAAATGAGTTCTATCATATACTTGGCTGCCTCTATCCTCAATCACCATCGTGGATTCATATTGCCATATTTGTCCCTTTGCCATGATTCTTTGTTGTCTCAATCCAAAATCCATATAAAAAATCAAGTTTACAAAACAAAAGATATAATCTTTCACAGTTCAATTTATCAAATGTAATATCTTTCAAAAACCATGTTCATAAATGAATACTTACAAGCTTTCGCAATCCCTTTCACAAAGCTTTTCTTAAACCATTCACAAATAATCAACTAAAACTATTTCAAAGGGTGATTGTAACATCCTCGATTATGGCCCCCGTAAGGATCGGCCTTAAGGTCCTAAAATGATCGATCATGGGCTATTGGCCACGGATTGATCGGTTTGAATGGCAAAGTATCATGGATCGGTCATGGTCCGATCAATCAACCAACCAACCGACCAACCGGTCACGAATTGGTCGAAGTGTTGGCCCCGAATTTTCTACTGACCATACCGATGGAATATGATCACCAACTCATAAGATGACCTTTTGATCACGAGAATTGATCACGGGATGATTTTGGATCGGTTGGATGGTCACGGGTTAATCCGATCATTCGCAGTTTTTGGTTGTGGATGATTCCGCCTGGTTATACGTCGATACATGGACGATTCGAATTGACCAAATGCAAATTCCTTCTGACTAAAAATGTATAATTCCCTATTTAATTCTTAGTGATCAGAACGGAATCTCAAATTGGTGATGTCCAATCATGGATTGGTAATGCACAGACCATGAACCCTACCGATGGATTGGGTGCCGACCGGAATGAGCCCAGAGATAGACCCGGCTATTCCGTTGTTAATTCTAAGGTCTATGAGTGCCTTAGCTTAGTGCTAAGCCATGGGTAGCCTTAGGATTGGCCTCGAACTGATTGAAGGACAATTGACCCTATTGGCCGACCGAGCGTTCAAAGGAACGATTTAGGTGATTATGGAATGTAATGGCCGAACCTCGGGTGTATGTGATTAGATTTTTCGAGGTGTGTCTAATGATCCATTCCTTAGCCCCGGAATCAACTTGAACGATAGAATTCTCTAGCCCGCCTTCTTGAGGAAGGAAGACCACCTTCTTGAGAAAGGAAATGATAAAGCAAAAGAGAATTATAGAATCTCTTCATTAAATGAAGGAGGATGAAGTGTCCAAGCTAACCTAGGACCTAGTTAGAAATTTGGAAGGTAGCCTATTAATACATGATGACTAAGTAGGACACTTGGCCCCATTAGCTTTACTCTTAAATTGTAATCATTAAATTTTGGATGATTATGTGTTAAAAGGGGGGTGAGTCATAAGCTTATTAATGGTGGGGAGTGATTCATAGCTTAGAAAATGATGACAAGGGATCTTGAAGATCAAGTAGGGCGCCACCTCTTTCCCTTAGGCTTTCCACTTAAGGTTCCATAGGTGTTGACTCTTTAGATTCTCGAAATCCCTAGACCTTTACCGTTTTCCAATTTTATAGAGCTCTTTGTACTTCGAATTTGGAGAAAATTCCTTCATGAATTTTGTTCAAAACATCTTTATCTAAAACATAATTAAATTTCACATTTTTCTAAGGTGAAATAGTAGGGACGAAGGCCAAATCATTCACTATCTGCAACCTATCCCATGTAGTGAAAACGGTGACCAGGTTGCTTTCTCGATTTTTTTATAAAATTTTCCCTTTCGAATTTGAACATGCTTCATTCACAAAAATTTTAAAGGACATCCATGTATACAACATATGGAAATTTCAAAGATTTTTGTGAAGATTTGGATTTCGAAATGAGTCTTTCTCTCCGACTGTTGAATCTACTTGACGGAAGAAATTTTGGGCTGTGTTCAGCGATTTACTACTCTTTCCACAGAACGAATTGGACTTGGCTTTCTTCACAAAAAAAATTTATTTAGGGTCTTATCTATAGCATATTAAAATTTCATAATTTTTTCATTTGATAAGTTATTGACTATTTTCACCCGGGATAAGAGGGCTGCACGCGCAGCTTGGATAGCAATTATTGGGGGAGATAAGGAGGATCACTTCATTAACTAAGAGTCATCAATACAAATCTAGATGGACCAATTAGGGACTTGCCACTTGGAGCTTGGAAGTCTTTGGAAGAACCTAGAGACTTGCCACCTTGCCTTCAGATCTTCCTTCTAAGCTATTGACATTAAATACCTTATCAAAACCATTAATGAAGGGTGTTCTATAATTAGGGGGTAAGGCTCACGAATTTTTTGTGCCTTTTCTTCTTCTTCTTAGCTGCCCACACCGACCCCTCCATCTTTCTCTCCTTGGCTCTCTCTCTTTAGGGGACCTTGTCGTCGTTCGCCGTCACTTGAGGCCGTCGGTCTAGAGAGTGGTAAGTAGAACTTACTAACACGGGCTAGGATGTTGTGTTACGCTATTCTGAGCGTGTGACAAGTCCTTAATTGAAGTTGGTTGGCTTGTTGTTGCTGAGGTTGGGTTGTGTTTGCTTGGAGTGGTTTAGACTTTGATCCTTGATTGAGTTCAGTTTTTGTTTGTTGAGCTTGGCTCATGCTTTGGCTTGAATTGCTTTGAAAGAAGTCCGATTTGTGTACTTGTTTGATATGCTTTGGTCATGCTTTGACTCAAACCGATTTGAAAAGCTTTTTTGTGAAAATTTGTTAGTTCCTTATAAAACTATTTCCAACTGTTTTCACAAGTGCATGTTTTAGTTCACGCCCCGAGCTTTGAAAAGGGGATTTGTTGGCCTTGACGTATGTGAGATCATGACGGAACGGTCCTTTCTTAATCTTGGTGCGATATCAAGGCGTATCGTTCTCAAGCCAACTTTAGTACTAGGTCGGTGAACATGCCACGACGGGCTAGTCCTTTCATGGTCTCGGTGTGATATTGAGGCATATCATTCCTGAGCCAAGTATGGTACTAAGTCAGTGAACATGTCACGACGGGCCAGTCCTATCATGGTCTCAGTGCGATATCGAGGTATATCGTTTTCGAGCCAAGTTGGGTACTAGATCGTGCTCAAACGTGTTGGATCAAGTCGTGATCCTTGATTCGTGCTCGGCATGCTTAACATCTTGGTTTCGATAAGTCATTTCACACACTTATGCATGACACGCCTTTGGGCCCTTGAACTAAAAGTGAAGATAAGAATTGGATTGTGATGCATGATGCATGGTCACACGATGGACTAATTTCTAGCCATCGACTGATGGTTTCGGCGACATTGCCCGATGGACTCATCGTCGGAGGACAGCCGTCACTCTTGGATTATGGGACATTGTCTAATTAAGTTCGGATGCCCGACGGACTCATTGCTGGAGGATAGCCGTCACCCTTGGATTAAGAGATGTTGCCCGATTAAGTTCGGATGCTCGGTGAATTCTGGAAGAGTCGATGAATTTTGACTATTAATAAATGAACCTCGTGTGCATGAGTTTCTCGCATTATGAAATGGATTTTGGTTATGCTTGCATATGAGTGAGGCATGAGTTCCTCATACTATGGAATTGATCTTGTTTATGCTTGCATGATATTGAGTGAGGCATGAGTTCTTCATGTTGTGGGTGAATATTAGTTTATGCTTGCATACTGTTGATCAAGGATTCCTCATGTTTCATCCAAGACAAAGCTTTTGTTTTGCTATTGATCTGTCATCGACTAATGTTTTGGATGAGTTATATGCTTGTTGATAAGTGAGGCATCCTCCTACCCGAAAATTAGTGGATTTTACTTACTGAGTTTCCCTAAAACTCACCCCTCATCCTTTCAGTCTTGTAGACATGGAAGTCTCGCGTCAATTTTGGGAGTTGGAATCTTGCTAGAGGAGCTAAGGTTTGCCCTGACCTTTTGAAGACGTAATGGTTGTAAATATAACGGCCCGTGATAAAGGAGTCTGTAAATGTAACTAATGTAATTATATGTTTATAAATGGTTGTTTTCCTAGCCGGTTATTGTTGTTTGATGTTGTTTGTAATGCTTCTGCATGTGCTTAATGAAAAGAAAAAAAAAGAATGGGACGGCGATGTGCTTGGGACGTCGAAAAAATAACCTCCGCCGCTCATGACCGTGGAGATGGAGTTGGGGTCATGACAGTAATAAAAGCCCAATTCAATTTTTATGCAACAAAGATGCTTTAAGCATCGTTTTTTTTCCTTTTAAAAGTCATATCTTTCACACAGTAATGACTTTCGAAATATGAGTTTACAAATTCAAAAAAGAGATAAACACCACTTATTTGGGATTGCAAAATCAAACCCGATAAATTGCTCAAACTAACGAACTCAAAATCTTATCAACTTAGCGAGAAATGATATCAAAACCAATCAAAATGCTACCTTACCTACAAATAGACTAACTTAAGCTTTTTGCCAGCAAAATAACTTTCACGTGCCAAAGAAAAAAAGCTTGCCCATAAGGTAACATCAATTGTTGTTTGCTATACCTAGTTTGCGTTGAATTTGGTTGTGCCACAACTCTCTCCATAAAACTCCGATTCAAACAAACTTAGTGTCCAAAAAAGATTCTTTCAAAGTACTAAAGGATCTCAAATTTCCCCAACTTGAAAGATGGCCGAAAATCATCGCCAAACATAGCAATTCATAATTAGGCAACACCGCACTCGAAAATTCAAAAACTCATTCCGATCAAATTATAACTTAGACTTCTATAAAATTTCATGCTTCACAATACCTTAAAGGTTCAATACCCTAAATATCCCAGACTTTAGCTTTAGTCACAATTCTATTCTAAACCTTTTTAGTCTGGAAAAAAACAAAAAGAAACCTCTAACTTCACTTAATTTCCAAATCTATCCTATTGGTAAACTTCCACTCGATGCGTCCAATGTTGCATTTTCATGTTAGGGATAAATCCACCTCAGTAATCTGACATAGATTTAAGCACTCTGGTCATCATCTTCAACTTGTCATAATTTGTTCTTCCCCTTTTGTGCATACTATTCATTTTCTTCTTCTTTTCTTTGTTTTTTTGTTTGTTTGTTTTTTTTTTTTTTTTGGAAATAAAGAAAAATCTTCATGAGCAAAGTTGAAGGGGCAAGGACAAGGGAAATCTTCATGAGCAAGACTTGCGACCTACGAGCTTCACGATACAAGGTTGAGATGTCATGGATGATGGCCTCATTCGAGGTTGTCCATGGCTTCCACAACCTCCAATAGAGGTCGTGGGGGTTCGGTGACTATGAATTTGTGGTTGAGTTGTCATGGATGATGATTCGGATAGTTGTCATGGGAGCTCAATGACCTTGAAATTTATGGAGAGTAAAAGATCGTGAAGCAAAGCATTTAAAATAGAATTAGATGACAAAATGTAACTAATTTGCTTCTCTTGGTCAAGGTCAGCTCTTAAATTAGCTTGTCAATGTTATATGAAACCCTTGAAAATTCCCAAAAAGAAAAAAGGAAAAAAATGAGGAATCTTTGGTTGAAGATGATGAGAGAACTTCATCTTGGGTTGTTAAAGTATGAAGATGAAGACCATGAGAAAACTTCATTTTGAAGTTCGATTTACCTTCAATTATTGTTCCACAGCTTGGAGGAGTCTCAAGATGATGAGTCTGATGGATATATTCCCTAAAGCAAACATATAATAATTACATGCTAGAGATTTAAGTTGTATTATTTATTTAATGGCAAAGGCATATTTATTCATTGTCCCATTTATATGAATAAGTCTATAAGATTAGTTGCAATTGAATCTATTCTTATGATGTTAAGAATATGTGTGACAAGTTTACAGTTAGACTAAATCTTAAATAATCAGTCAATAGATCATTAAGAGGATCTTGATAATCTTGTTGAGATTGGTGTGCTCTCAAGTTTCATCATTTAGTGTTGGATACCTAAAGAAATGATGAGTTATAAGTTATTGGGCATTGTGATACCCCAGCTAGAATACATGCGCTTGTATTGAACAAGTTCACTAAACATAACATCTACAAAACAATTAGCAATATGGAAGCTTTTAGCACGGTCAATAACTAATTGTTCATGCTTTGGTTTTATGTAGCACGATGTTGACTAGTATGTTACGGTTCATAAGTGTGTACATTGACATTTCGCCAAATTGTCTCTATATTGGATGGTCATAATTTGATCATATATGAAGGTATATGCGTACGTAATATTAAATCCGTCTTCTTGGTATATGTACAAGATAGAAAATTGATGTTCTATGCCATCTAATCGTGACATTATATTGAAATTCTCGAGCATGGTTAATCGAGAATTAAAAGTTCATGTCTCGTAGAAATACATGCTGATTAGATTTGGACAAATAATCAAATTGGTAGCTTGTTAAATTCCATGGCCCTTTTTCGATTGAGACATAGTAATATAGAATGATTTAATTACATGGTTGTGACATCCATAATTCTGGCCCTCATCTCGATCATAAGAGATGGCCTGGGGATTAGACACTGATAATGGAGATTAGTCATGGGCCAATTGGCCTAATCGGGAAAGGCAACTAGGGATCGGCCATGATTTGATTGAAGGATTGATCATGGGTTGGCCAAGGGATCGGTAGTGGATCGATCCATCGATCAGGCAAGTTCATTACAGTTTTTTGATCATGGATTGGCCACTCAACCATAAGGGTTGGTCATGGGATGATTACGCATTGTCACGGATCAATCAGTGGATGGTCATGGATTGATATCACATGGTCATGCACTTGTCGCAAGTGATTCCACACAATCATACACCGGCAATGGACGACCATGGATTGAATCCATGCAACCGTGTATCGATCACGGATCAATCAATCCCATGTGACTGCATGACAATTGAGGTCGACCATGGATCGGCTATGCTCAAACATGGATTGGTCATAGATCGACCATGGATTATTGCGAAAGATCATGGATTGGCCATGGATCCAATCATAAGCCTGGTTAGTCCAACCATGGATTTGAGCTAAGCTTGGTCAGCTAGGCCATAAGCCTGGCCTGGCTTTGTGCTAGGCCATGAGCTAACTCCAAGCTCGATCAACTAGCCTTAAGCTTGATTAGCCAAACCTGAGCCTAATTAGCCCCACTTTGAGTTTGATTAGCTCGGCTCCATGCCTAGCCGACCTTGGCCATGCGTTGGCTAGAATAGGCCACCAATCTAGCCATGTTAATCGGGCTTTGACCTGTCCATTCTCGTTCAATTATGAATTAGCCATGAACCTCATTCCAAATAGGATAGTTGATTGTGGATAAACACGAGAAACTCTCATCCAATAATGATATCGCTTACATTGTCTTCCTTCTCATGCTTGTAATTATATTCTTTGGAATTTAGTAAATTAATGAGGGGGATGAGTCACAAGCTTTAGTGACAAGCTAGAGATTTGACTTGGAAAACAAGTAGCCTAAGTCATGAGAAAGAGATGACAAAATCCAAGCCTCATGATTTCCAAATCTAAGCATTTAATTAAAAAGGGTGACTCACTCACTTAGGTGGCCAAGAAGAGATTTGGTAATGATTGCCACAAGATTGGCTTGGGGAACAAGAAAGACTAGAAATGTGTGATGAAATTCAAAACCCATGATGACCATATCTTGAACATTTAATGAAGGGCATGACTCACTAGCTTAGATGGCCAAGAAGAGATTTGGTAATAATGGCAAGGAGATTTGGCATGGAGGACAAAGCAAAATCATAATTATGTGGTGACTCATAGCATAGATGGACCAATAAGGAGTGCACTATGGGTCACCAAACATTTCCCTAAAGCCTGAGGGTGCCACACCATCCAATTAGGTGTGCCACCTCTTCAAGACAGCAATGCCACTCCAAGAAAGCCTATTGGGCCCATATGTTAAGGTCATTTAATGAGATTAGATTTATAAATAGGGCACCACCCTCCATTTTCACCATCCTTAGCTCATGCCTTCCTCTCATTGGTCTCATTTGCACGCCTACCTCCCCTCATTGGTCTCACCCCTCATTGGTCTCACTCACCTACTCGCCCTCTTGGTCGGCTATTCTTGGCCTTTTGTTGCCACACCGTCAAGTTGTAAATAGAATTTCTAACCCTTGGCTAGGGTGAGTTGTTGGATTTAGTCATGTACTCGCCTTTATATAGTCGTGTGCATGATGATGAACTAATTTTATATGATTTCCTCATGTCTTGTATTCATAAGTATGATCACGTCCTGAATCACAGACAAGTCTTGCTTGATTTTGAGATTGGCATTGAGACGTGACGGTTTAAGCCTTGTTTGGCTTTGGATCAGCATTGAGACATGTCGATTCGAAGTCAAGTCTCGCTCAACTTCGAATCGGCATTTAAGCGTGTTGGTTTAAGCCATGAGTTACGTGCCGCACTTAGCATATTAATATAGTTCATGTCTTTGCATGCACAAATAAGTTCACGCCCCAAGTCATGAATGAGTCTTGCTCGGCTTTGGGATCAATGTTAAGGCGTGACAAATCTGAGCCTTACTCGGTTTTGGATTGGCGTTAAGGCATGTCGATTTGAGTCTTGCTTGACTTTGGTTTGGCATTAGGTGTGAGGTTCAAGCCACGAGTTCCGTGCTGCACTTAACATATTAAAAGTTATGATGTCTTAGGTCATGGTACACATACTTGCATGAGTACACTTTCGGGTCTTATTTGCATTGGCTAAGATAAAAAGATAATGAACCATATTGTGTGATGCATGATGTGTGGTTACATAAATGAAAGATAAAAGCCATTGACGCGTCTTGGTAATAGTTTCCACTACACCAAGGCAAATCCTTGAAAGGGATGGTTCAAGAGCGTGACACCCCAGATATTTCGACCCTAAAATTATAAACAGAATGATATGGTCTTAGATTTTTGAAAGCGGGCTAGATGACAAGCCCGGTGACAAGTGTGATGGGCCATAAGGAAAGCATGGATTTAAGGAATTAACAGGGACAACAAGCGTGGGCTCGACGAGTCACAAGATGGGCCGCAAATTGGGCCCGGCATGGGACAGGCTAAGGTTTGGGCTCAGTAGGGCCATGGAGTAGGTCCAGTGGGCCATGAAATGAGCTCGATGGATTAGTGACATGTATTAAGATCTAAGAACTTTAATTTTACAACTAAGATTTTAGATTAGTCATACATGGAATTTAATTTGGATCTTATTAGAATTTACTAGTGACTATAATTCTTTAAACACTAACCTTAATATTTTCTCACAATTCTTCATTTATTTTCAATTATAGGCTAACGTCGAGATATTAAAGTGTTAATTAGTCCACATGAGCCTAATAGATCCTTGTGGTTGTGAGGGGACCGAAATTGGCAAGGTTCAAGACGAAACTAAATGAAAAACATTAGAAATAAGTGAACTAATTACAATAAGGATTAGGATTTAATTCGATTTTTTTTGCGGATGCCAAGTGTTGTGCATGAAGGGATATTCATGCAAGAAGCTGCGTCCTCCCATCTCCTCAAGATTTTCCTTCAGTTTAAAATCTTCATAGGGAACACCATCATTGCCTTCCTTAATGATTACTCCTCATTGGGATCCATAAGTAGGAGGGAGGAGGAGAGGATGATCTTTGTGGCATAGTTGGAGATCTTAAGGGCGTTGTTGATGCCATCTTGCCTGGCAAGCTAGGCCTCGGGGTGGAGGAAGAAGTCCCTATTTTGCTTTTGGCTATCACATCAGGAATTTTGGTGGTGGTTGGGGAGGTAGTGAGTGGCGGCAAAACCCGAGAGATCGATGGTTCTATTGAGTTGCAAAGAGATTAGGAAAGAGATCCAATCGAACCGACAGAGGGGAAGAGAGACTTTCCAATTTTTTTGACGGTGGCCCCCCATCGTGCTACTTGTCATCCAATGAGTGGGCTAGTGCATAGAAGATTTGGCACCGAGATATTTTCTCTTAACATCTAGGCAGATTTATAACTAGAATGAAAATTGATTTTTTTTAATGAAAAAAAGATTATGGTAGAATTGGGGCCGAAACTATTTTTTTTTTTTTTTTTTGGTGAAAGTAAGTAGTTGTATTGAGCTTTACCATCTTTACATGAAGAAATCTTGGCACCATAACTTGCACTCAGAGTGAGGGCCGAAACTATTGTTGTGGGGTCATACCCTAAATTATCATCTCTATATAAATTTGTAGCTTGCTCTAAAATTAAGCCAAAAAACTGATATGTACAAATATCTGAATTTATGGCTTAACTTTGAAAATTTCTCCAATGGACAAAGGGTTTGACCCCTCAAAACCAAATGCTGCGAAAGGCGAGTACGCACGAATTTTCCTTTCTATTCTCTTCTCCCTCTCTGTATATCGTACGAACTACGAAGAGCTCTCTCTCTCCCCCCTCTGTAGCGTTTCTGTCTTATCGTTCCCTTTCGTTCTTTTAAGGTGGTAGAGGCAAATATTGGGCCGAGGCTTTAAACTTTGGGCTGGGCCCAGTTATTACCACAATCCTTCCCATATCATCATCCCCAATGCGCCTCGACCCTTCGCAATGGTTTATAGCTTTTCCACGCATGGTCGACACCCTGGAACCCCTGGAAATATGCCGCTGCTGCATCATTTAAAGTGATCGAGTGACCTTGCTCATGTATTGCCACCGTTTGACCTTGCTTGTCGCTGTCGAATGCAACTTTCAATTTCCCGGACGGTTGCCACTTTCGCCAATGTGGAAGACGCGTTTCATATGACGGCCATGCGACTCAAATATATTACGTTCGAATTTCGAAACTCTCCCTTGTTATAAAGTGATTTCTCCGCGTGATATAATAAGCACTGAATATTTTCTCCATCAATAAGGAAGTTTTTAAGGTCTTTTATGTGGGATAATAACACGAATGGTTCATAAATTTTAACTTAATTTGCGATGTGGTCTTGAACTTTAAATTTGTTTAATATAGTTAATGAACTGTAGTTCAATGTGTAATGTTGTTCTTAAACTTTCAATTTATTTAATATGATATCTGAACTTTTAGTAAATGTTCAATTTAGTCACCGTACTGTATGAAAATGTTTAATGTTGTCCTTCTAGTGATTTAAATTCAAGGATAATATTGAACATTTTCATACAGTTTAGAAATTAAATTGAATATGTACAAAAAATATATGAATCATATTGAATAAATTAAAAGTGTAGGGACGGTATTGCACGTTCAGCCAAAGTTTCAAGACCATATCAAACAAATTTAAAATTCATGGACCTTATTACACATCGAACCAAAGTTCGTGGATTATCTATATCATTTTCCCTTCTTTTATTGATTTCCTACACACGTGGTTGGCAGCATTGAGGTTCACCATGGCCCTGTATTCGGTCTTGGGCCTTGTGACCTTTCGGTTGCTTTCATTGGGGCCTTTATGGCCTTGTGGTCTTTTGGTCACTTTTTAACCTAGATAAATAAATCTTTTCGGGATTGTTAGATGTCAATTCATGGCAAAGGTTTGATTATGAATATGAGGGCGAAGAAACTTGAAGCAGATGTCCACATTGGAAAGAGGGATAGAAATGTGAATAGGAGGGCCTGCAATTGACCCCATTTACAAAATTCGAGTATGTAATAGAGTAATACTCGGTGCAAAGAAGGTTAAATTAATGGGTGATCCGATAACAGTTGAATACGGGTCTTGTTTTAGTTATCCAATTCATCTCATCATATCATATATCTAGTGAACTAGTTTTTCATGAACTTTTAGCTTCTTAGTATAGATAACATATACCCAAACCTCAATGAAGAATTCAAACCACATCATGAAATTATACCGGTAACGAGTTGGACATCTCCCAAGGCCCACAAAAACGAAGCTTGACTTGAGTACTTATTTATCTGTCTGGTTTTATGAAGAGAGCACCTGTTTACATGCAGGGTCATCCGATTGATCTCCCCTTCTCACTCTTTTAATTATAAAAAAGAACGTCATCCTGAAAAAATATCCACAACAAGTTCAAGAAACGCCATTGGTAGCGATGAAACTCGTTAAAAACTCTTGTGCTTTCTCCGGGTTGATTATGGCTCCAACTATGCAACAGGTGGAAGAAACACATTCCAAGGGATCGTCATAGAACTGACGTTCTTAAGGACTGGAAAATTTGGATCTTCTGTTTACGAAGAATCTAGGAGCGAATGACAGAACAAGGCACGATGGGAGAAAACAAATGATGAGAAAAGGAAGAAAGAGAAGAAAAAGTGCAAGAGAGAGGAAAAAGAAAGCTTTAATCAAAATAGAAAGGGAAGGGAAATTCAAATTCCTCTCTTACAATTCCTCCACATCGGCACTTCGCCACTACACAAAGAACCTCAAATGATCTTTTAGGCGTGACAAACCTAAGTGGGAGCATTATCATGATATACATGATCCTCCCATTTTCTCTCTCAACTTCAACATCATCTCTCTATCTTCTTAGTACTCCTCTCTCTCTCTCTCTCTCTCTCTCTCCCTCCCCCCCCCCTCCCCAAAATATTTATCCTTCTCTAACTACATAACCCATCACCCAATAACGTTATTACCCATCTCAAGTCCCATGAACATATTTAATCAATCCATAACCCCCCAATTGTTCTAAAACCCTAATTGTTGCCCCTTCCCTCTCTCATAATTACTCTTTTTTTATCTCTTTCATAGTCTCTACACTCTAACCGGATAACTTTGCCAGCGCTTCTCACTTCCGGCGAGTCGTCGTGAACGTTTGGAAGACGACGGTCCCAGCAGCAGGGAATTCATCGGCCGAGCAACTCCGGCATTTGAGCCCAACGAGCTCTAGGGCCTTGGCCACCCTCCTCCACAGGTCGTGGGTCGCGCAAGTGGTTGCCACTGACATGGTCCCGGGTCGGAAAACCTGTGCCACCTTCTTCAAAACCCTAGAAATTTCATGCGGGTCATCATAGATTGACCCGACACATTCATAGCTCGCATAGCTGAACCCTTCCTCAGGGGTCACATGTATTGTGGAGTAACGTTCGCCGTCGATTCCGTTCATGGAGTACCCGCATGGGTCGAACCCAAAATCGCAAATGAGAGCCCTCGGATTGATGTCTCCGATGCCAGTGAGCCCTGTCATCTCCCTCCCGGCAGAGTCCCCGGAGTACTTCTCATCATCGCCAGCCCCTCGACGGAAGAACTTACGTGCTGAAGCCTGGTCGAGCTCGGTCATGCACATCTCAATGGTGTAGAGGGCATCATTTTGATCTTCCCCTAGCTCATGATGATGAGATGAGTCATCATCATCATCACCATCACAAGCGGTGAAGACATGCCATGAATGAGAGGACACATTGGAGGGCATGACACACGCCTTTCTAAAGCAAAGCCTGCTTGGCAAATTCTCCTCCAAGAAAATGACTTCCTCTTCGAAGCTTGTGTGGGGGAAAGGCTGGGCCTTGGGGAAGATAAAGCTACCTCTGGTGTACCTACACATGCGCACCGTGAGGCCGAGGCGATCGCTGGCCAAGTGGACCAACGGACGGACGGATTTCAGCAGCTGGGTGGTCCCACATGTCTTGATGATGATCTTGGTCGGGTAGACGAAGAGGCTCGACTCCGACAAAACGTAGGCGTCGAAGTGGCGATTGGCCACGGCCGACACCACCGTGCACTGCACCGCATGGAGTATTTCCTCCAACGACTCGAAGTCGAGATTTCTGAGACCCATTGAGCCCGTGAATAAAGGGTCGTCGCCGAAGAAGCGGAGCTCTATGCGCTTCTCAAAGCCCTCAAAACCAGAAACAGCCATTTCAGCTCAAAAGAAAGAATATAAAAAAAGTTTGAGACAAGATGTTTCTTCTTTTTCTTTCTGGGAAGTTAAGGTAAGGTTTGAGAGAGAGAGAGAGAGAGAGAGATGGTGTGAAATGTGAAAGGATTGCAAGTGAGAGAGAAGTGGGAAGTGGACAGTTTTTATAGGTGGGGGAAGAGAGCGAGTGAGAGAGTAAGTGGGTTAGGGGAAGTGAAGGAGGGGGGGCATGCGGGTGAAGCAACCAAGAACAATGATTGCAGGCATTATGGAATGAATACGCTGGTGTCCAAATTTTCAGGTTTTCGGTTTTTTTTTTTCTTTTTTTTTTTCTTTTGTGAGATCTTGATTCGTCGGACAAGAACAGAAGAACGAAATTTCTGGCCACGCGGATTTTCTTGTTCCCCCTTGCCAAATGCAAACCTATCCATGAGTAAAGCTTGTCCGGGATTGAGTCACGTGATTGTCCGCAAGTAAGCTTAACCTGATAATTTAGTTTTCTTGACCACTTTAGCAAATCTTTAATTTTAGTAAATCTCCAATCTACATATCTAATATTTATGCATATTTTGATAATAAATATATGATCGAATGTACAAGAATTAATGGATTGTGCGTGTTTAATCTCCAATTGATATACAAAAAATAGTAGAATCAAGCATATCTTATTAAGAAATTTTGGAAATTATTTTTTATGATAGTGTTCTGAAAGAGTTCGACAATTAGAGATGTCTATTTCATATTTGATTCATATTCAACAAGTATTTATGGTAAAAGATCAAATATCATCTTGGGCCCATAATTGACAAATATAAATTAAACTCATATTTAATAAATAATATTATTAAAAGCATCATCGAGACATGTAACTACAGTTCTTCCTAATATGAGAGAATGACGTGATGACCAATGTAGTAGTTTGCAATTTGCGATTTATACTTACTCACTCTTGATACCAAAAAAATGACTGTTGTGTATCGATAAGTGATAGATTTAGTTGATAATAGTAGTGTGTGGTGTACAGAGTCATTGATGAATTGACCATTAACAACCTAAAGAGAATCGATAACTATGATAAACTTATCAATTAACAAACATCGGTTATCGACGAGAATCTTCACTAAGGATGAAGTCATATATGTCGAGGGTTCTAGAAGTGGGCTTGCTGCAATTGTCAAAATAATAAACTTTCAACTACTTTTCTAATTGCTTTCCTAGTTTTTTTAACTACAAAGTCCAGTTCTGTAATGGCTACGCTCTATACTATCATCAGTGATCTTTCTAGTGCATATCTCATTAATATCAAACGTAACGCATCACAATCACTATCATTTGCACAGTATCTCCGGTGCCGATTATTAGTAACTTTACTAGCTATTTTTAATGACTGAATGACATGAGATATTAAGATTAATGATTCTTCAATTCTTATTAGTACCAAAGATTTCAAGAACACTAACTTGACTGGTCCTTAAACTCAAACTATCAAGGATTAGTTTCTCCGTCTTTGCTAATAAGCAAGATCATTGATGATGTACAACCAATTTCCCTATTTACATTCGTCATGATAAAAGCTAGAATCCAGAGAGAGTTTGGTAATCATCAAAATATCATAGGGATGTTTTCCAAAAATAAATACCCCAAGTGTACTCTTTGTAAACCCCCTCAATTAATAAAAAAACTCGATGTCCTCGCAAACCTATCTTTTAATTTTCACAATGGTGTAATTTACACGGTCAACCACAATTGCTTCGAGCCTCCGTACCTTTAATTTTCATGCCATTTACTTTGTTGTCTAATTAAACAAAAGACCATTTACAACCTTTGCCAATTCACCCATCAATTTATCTATACTCTGAAAGATATTTCATTGACACTATTCTCGTGAACCAGATACATTTCATCCTAATTAGCCATCTTAATGAAGGTTAATCGGCAGGAAACTTCGTGTCCCTAGAAAATTATCTCTATCTTTTCAGTAAGCAATCACGCTCAAATAGATTGGAGACCATACATGTTGCAAGAAATGAGGCAACACTCAAAGAAAGTCGGGCATGCATCTGGTCAAACCCTAACCATGCACAGTGTAAGGAAATTATAAGTGTCCAAATCATTCGCACGACAGTTCTCTCCAAAACACAAACACAATCATACATAAGTCCAAGTGTCCCTTATGCGTGGCAATCTCTGCATCTCGCTCATAATTAGTAGATTCCGATATCATTAGCCAGATAATTTGCTTCTTCATAGGTCCCCTTAAATAGCTCTATTTTAAACTAGTGGACAAAAAAATTAATTCGAAAATTGTCACGCCTTTGTTTCTTGTTACACCTACATAACGTTAATATTATATGTAAAAGAAAAGAAATCATATATAATAAAATTGACAGCCGATAATTTCCAACATTTTCCTTGATATCGGGAGGATCGTACATGAAATTGAAAAAGTTGACCAATAACTTTTACCAATGCAGTTTCAAGTGGTGGCATTATCATATCATTCTCCTTTTGTTCTCCTTAGTTGCACATCGATTGCGTTTTCGAGATTCCGAATTTCAAATGAAGTTCCCTCCCAGGCATTACATCAAATAATACGTGTATATATATATTGTATTGACATTAAGTCCTTTTTTTTTTTTTTTGGTTTCATCATCTAAATTTAGAAAAAATCGAAATAAGAGCTGAAATTGCCTTGTTTTCTCAAAAGTACCATCATATTTTCAAATCAAGACTTAAAGTGAACATTATTTCAAATAAAGACCTAAAGTAACCATATTGATTTAAAAGAGGGGCTTGAGAAAGGAAAAGACGCAAGGGTGTTATTACTACTTATGTAAGTAATGCATGGAAAAGATGATGTCGTGTACCAAATATATTTCGATAATGATTTGTATAAGATGATGTTGTGTATCAAATGTTCATTTTGAGAGCGGCTATGCAAGAAATGATAAATAGGTGTTGAATTCATTGTTGATGTAAGGAAGATCACAAGATTTCAGTGTTGTTATGTGCACTAATGTTATGTAAATATGGAAAGTAATGTTATGTTTTCATCACCCCTATATTGGTAGGGACGATGCCTCAGAGTTGAGATGCCCTATGTGTCAAGATGCCTTGCAAGTGTTCTCGATGAGACGATATGCTAAAAATGAATATGATATGTGTGCGTGCATGTGTATATATAAATGCATATGTTCATATGTGCCTATTAACGAGCTAATCGATGGTAGTCGTGCATCAAATGTATTATGCCATCTGCTTGCAATGAAGTGAATAATCTTATGCAAAGTTGTTCATCAATTCCTATTGACATGTTGTGATAGGAAGAATAGTACATTTATTCTTTAAATTGCCTCCCATAACTAATTTGTACTTGTCTTGATTCAACATTGGGTACTAGATACTAGGTTAAGTGCGGAGATGAGCTCCTACCTTAGATTTAGATATTTCATTTATTAGGCTTTAACTCATTTCTTATTTTTAAGGTTTGTAGGATGGATCACTCTCCATACTGCATTTTGGAGTTCCCGTTATTTTGATTACGAGTATCAAGATGTGTTAGTACTTGAATCAAAGATAGTTTATACTGGCATAAATTGATGTAGGTATATTGGAGAGGGTTCCTCATCAATTTGTTATTAGTACTTTAACATCGATGGGGAATTGGTTGGACCAGTTAGGGACTTCGACTATCCCAGGGTTTTGACGATGATGGCATGTCAATGGGCGAAGCTGTCAATCCAAAACATAGTAGCGTGACATTGTGCAAGCAAATTTTTGGGTATATGAGTATGGGATAGTATTGATGAAACCCAACCTCTTCCTAGAGTTAATGCGTTGTGCTCTGCTTCTTTTTGTACTTGTATTAACACTTAGAAAAGGGGAGATAACGGAAAAATGCATACGTAAATTATTCAAACTTGCCAAATTTGTGTTTCTCATGCGATTTGAATATTTGCACTTTCGCATGCTTATAATAATTATGAATAATAAATGGAAAAGATGGATGTTGTGCATGACATTATGGGGCATCACATCTTGGCCCTTGCCTATGGCCAATGAGGGTTGGCGAGCAACCTTGCCCGTCTCAATCCAAAATAATAATAAAGTGAAGAAAAGAAAAGAAAAAGAAAATGAACAAAAAAGAATGAAAGAATTTTAAATATTATTAAAATATTATTTAAAATTGTACATGTTAGTGTCGACTGTGCTATAAAAAATAGTTGGCTTTTATATCAGCAATTATATAGCCACAATTGGCCAAATAAACTCAATTGACAATGCGAAAATGTTGAAAACTAAATTAGTATAATTAAAAGATTTGATACTAAATTAGCACAAATATAATAGGTTTATAATTTTTCTTTTAGTTATTTTGCCTAAGGTAAAACTCCAATCTAGGAGTTCAAATACAAAAGTCATTAATTGAAACACTCTCACACCCTCAAGATCAACTCCTTAGGGGGATTTCAACAAACTTAACTTGGAAGATCCTTCAAGCATAGGGAAAATCAAGATAATTTATTTTCAATTTTTAAAGATAACAACAATATTCCTTAGAGAAAATCAAACACTTATATTGACTCTTGACCCAACATGGATCCAGGAACCAAAGACAAATAATTAGATTCAATAAATACACATAAATGCTGAAAGAATTTTTTTTTTAAAAAAAAATTTTAAGTGGAAAAGTACTAAAAAAGTCCTAAATCTATTGTATTGATACCAATTCAGTCATAAACCTTTTAATATTGGTACCAATTCAGTCCATTCGGCCAATTTTGGCTGGTCGGCGCTAACGTGGACGTTGGCCGTTGATCGGACGCCGACGTGGCAATTTTTATGATTTTTTTAATGATTTTTTTCGATTTTTTTATTAATTTTTATTAATTTATTATTATTTTTTATTATTAATTTTTATTAATTTTTTTCTTTTTCCTTTATTTTCTGCCTTCTTCCTGGCGATGGTCAGCGAGGGTCGCGGCCCTCGCCGGGCCTCTCCTAGGGCCGCCGTTGAGGTACTTCACCCAGATTTGGGCAAGGCCAGCCTCGCCCGTGGCTGGCGAGGCCATGGCGGCCATCGCCGCCGGCGAGGTGGCCTTGCCACGGCGAGGTGGTCCCACCGAGTCCCAAGTGCCTCCTCCGCTGTCAACCCCGGAGCTTCTCGACCTCGTCACCGCCGTCCTCACCTCCATGAAATCCCAATTCAAGGCCTTGGTCCCCCGCCTCCCGTGCCTCAAGTTGCCGCTCCTTCGCCCAATCTTCGCCTTTGAAACCCTAGCTCGCCACCCCAACACCCTCATCTCCTTCTTTCAATGGTGCCAATCCCACAACTCGTCCCTCCTCCTCTCCCTCCTCCCGTGGCAAGGCTAGGGCGAGGCTGGCCTAGCCTAGATCTGGGCTAAGCCACCTCACCCGCGGCCTTGGGCGAGGCTGAGCGAGGGTTGCGACCCTCGCCAATGGCTGGCAAGGGCTTCGCGGCCCTCGCTACCGCCTTGGCGATGGCCGCCATGGCCTCGCTAGCGGCTTGGGGAGAGGCCGGGCGAGGGCCGCAACCCTTGTCGACAGCAGGCGAGGGCTTAGTGGCCCTTGCCCAGTGGCCGGCGAGCCTCCATCGCTAGGAAGAAAGCAGAAAAGAAAAGGAAAAGAAAAAAGAAAAAAATTAATAAAAATTAATAAAAAATTCGAAAAATAATAATTAAAAGTCATAAAAATTACCACGTCAGTGTCCAGCCACCGGACGACGTCCACATTAGTGTTGACCGGCCAAAATTGGCCAGATGGACTGAATTTATACTAATATTAAAATTTTTAGGACTGAATTGGTCCAATTGAAAAGTTTAGGATTAAATTGGTACAAATGCAATAGGTTTATGATTTTTTTGGTACTTTTCCCATTTTTTAAGCAACACATTTTTTTGGGATATAAAGTTCCCTAAAAACTCCAAAATGTATAGAACTTGATTCGTTAAAACAATCACATACAGCTATCCAATCTTACACTATTTGACCTTACTGAAGCAAACCTCACTTAAGAAAGTAACACTTAAAATTCTGACCGTAACTATTACTAGACCTTAATGGGGATCGTAGACTCCTTGCTAAAATTCAATTGAGGGTCCAATTCATCCTCGTCCTAGACTTAGGGTAAGGTTCGTTGACTTTCACTCAATTTAAAATTGTCCATCCTTATCGGTGATTGGATAGGCATTATTTGCTTGTCTATTTCCAAGCCTTTCAATTTTTTCTAGTGTGACGCCCCATCAACCCTGTTAGAATTGGGAAATAGCTATTTCTTGTCGCTCAAAACTATGTGTGGGCGATATGCTGGACCTATCATGACCACACATTGCACCCCCTGGCTTGCACGCGCATCGCCATGAGAGAGATAAGCCCACATCTTACACGCAAGCCAGAACACGCATCATCTCTCTCCACCTCCCTCGGTCAACAACTTTCCAAAGTGTGGAACCATGCATGCATATGTTTTGAATCGAATCTACCCTAAAAAGTCCCCAAATTGAACTCCCACACTAAAATCCTAAACCCGCCTTTTCACATAAAGAGAAGTTTGACGAAATCTTATCTCCCTACAATTATAAAATCAAGTCTTTTCAACTTTGAAACTTAAAGCTGGAAGGAAAGCAATTGTAGAGTAGATGCACAAGCTAGTAGCTACGAGCTAGCTAGTGGGCTTTTTGGTCCCACAAAGTGGAAGAGGCCTTTTGCAAATATTGAGTATTTCCAGAGTATATTTTTATTCCTACCAATCACCAAATTGTTGTACAGCCTAATTTTATCATATCTAATTATCCCGCATCGGAAACTAATGAGACCTTCATAGGATCTTAAGAAAAGTCACTTATTTTATTACAATCTTATACGGTAGCATCGTCGGATTAGAATGAAAAAAAATCACTCAATTATAAAAGTGATTTTCCAAAAGGGAAAAGAAATCAAAATGATTTTATTCCGACGCAAACGGTGGACCAAAACCATAATTGGACCCCACTCTTTTAAATCAACTGTGATTGTGCCCTCGTCAGACCACCACAAGGAGGTCCCACACTAGCTTAGCATAATCTAGGATGTGCCCCAACTTCTTGGCAGCACAAGGGCCATTCTTGATCTAGGGTTTCGATATTCCATCTGCTTGTCATTATTTTAGCCTGTAAGAAACATGGGAGTCCCCACAAGGTCGTTGCTTTGAGGGACATTGGCAATTCTTGTTGGCATTGAACCAAAAAATCCTTTTAGCCGCCAAGCATGCTTGCACGCGCACAATTCCCGCACATGTGCGTGTGCGTAGCAGATTGATACGCACTTTTATACATTTCTATAGCCGGATAGCTAGTCGATCTTTTGGGGGCACTAATGAACAATCCTGAGTGCTACTGTTCCATGCGCACCCAATTCTTTCGCTGAATTGTGGATGGAACCCACCTTTTTAGTCTCTTATTTTGGGAAATACCAACATCAAAGATGCGTATGATTATTTTCCATTAATACAAGAAAACGTGACATTTCTCTCCACTAAGAGCCTCTTGTGGTGTTGATTAATTTACCTAACCATTACGATGAGATGAGGGACTGTGGCGACTCGATAGAGATTTATCTAGTGTTCTAAGAGGTCAAGACACCCGGTGTAAAAAACGAAAGAGGAAACTAAATGCATACTTCAGCTAAGTTCGTAAGTTTTGATTGAGAAACTAATGCGGTTGGGTACTTGTTTGGAGCAAATAGGTAGAATGAGGTAAAGCTTCACATTGCATAATAACTTGAGGCAAATTTAGAAACAATTGTCTTCTTTTCGGGGAAGGGTTGTTTGCCCAGATTAGATATAAATTTCTTAACTCTCCGAGTCCTTTGTGTAACTAAGATTTAAACTTAGGACAATCAAATGCCTTAAGGCTGTTGATGTAGCCAGTCCTACACTTTTTCATTAACATGAAGAGACATCAACTGGCTGGAATGGAGAAGACATATCTGATTAGGACATGAACGGCACATGTCGAGTCACAAATCATCAAAAAGCATTGAAAACAAAGTACATCTGGACCCAAAAAATGCCTATGAAAGAATCGATGGCTTATCATGGCAATCTGGATAAGTATGCTACTTTAATATACATATGCCAGCACCATGTTCATGCATGCATATAGTTTGGTCCCATTCAAACTTCTCCCCGGAACTTCACTATTAATTACATCTTCACATGGGACGATCATTAGTCAAATTGGCTCAACCGCGAGGTAGTAGTCTCTTTATTGAACTTAAGTCACGTCTTACAATTATTACTACCATCTCATATAGACGTTGTTAGAGATTGCAAGTTCTTCAAAGAGTTGGGCGAGTAAAACCTATGTGAATTCCATGTTAGGATTTTTAAAATCTTGAAGTAAACCAATTCTCGGTTGCATTCAAGATCTAATTCCCTTAAACTATCATCTCGATAGACTATTTAAAGGCCAGAGAGAGGTGAGACCACCACTAATATTTTTCTTGTTTTAGCTAGCAAACATTGCAATCTCTTGATTGAAATACTTCCTAATGTGAATTCTCCAACTCCTTACATAATTCCTCCATCTGTTTTTTCTTCTACTTTTGAATAATATGGGGTATGCCAACATTTGGCTTGACTATCCCTATAAGAATGCACACAAACTATCATGTCCACGTGCATCCGGCAAGGCTCCGATAGGCAAAACCCTCATTCTACTCTAAATAGAAGACATCATGATTCGAGCACGCAATCCACCGTCATCCAATCAAGTGCATAATTGCTTGGCCAATCCAATCCACAATCTTCGAATTCTCTCTTTCATAAGCTAGGGTGCAGTTACTTGTATTCTTCTTTTTTCTCTCATTTTGGTTAAGGGTGTCATTCTTGGTGGGGGGGCCACCGTGGGTAATACAAAGTGGAACCAAACGTTTTAGAAAAAGAGACGTCGAATGAATGAATCTACTTGGAGGAGCTCCCACATGAATCATGTATGCCTCACACTATGCCAAAAGGTTTTGATCCAAACAAGGCATGTTTGGAGGGCAAGCTCTTAAGTGCACATAATAGTCTTTGCCCCCACAAAACCAGAACGCACACTCACACACTGACATTACTCGGGAGTGACCAAATAATTTCATTTTCCTCGAGCCCTTCAAGGGGGGGAAATTAAAAAACAAAATCTATCTCGATTGGCACGCCACATCATTCCTCATGCTGTGCATGCTTCGCCTCAAAAGGAAAAAGAATGGAAGAATGTAAAATAAGGAAAAGAAATGAATGGCAAACTCTCCCTCCCAATTGCTCCACGACAAACATCATTCTTCCCGGTGACCTGTGACCCTTATCGTTTACTCTGCTGTCTCATTGGCTCCCTGTCTCCAATTCCAATTGCAATTGCCAATGGCCGTTGTTCTGTCCTAGGGTAGATGGCATGTGGAATTCCAATTGCTGATTACTTTACAACTCTCTCTCTCTCTCATTTGCTCAACTTAAGATATTTGCTCATCTCTCTCTCTCTCTCTCATTTGCTCAACTCAAGATATTTGCTCATTCAGACAATGTTAATATGACCTCCCCTCTCTGTTTGACTATTCTATGCAGAAAGTTGTAAGAAAGGGAAACAAAACCTTGTGTGCTACTTTGAAGTGAATAGCCTGATTGGCATTGCTTACTTGATTAGATGGTATACACCCTGTACTAGACAGGTTTGGCATGAAACGATAAATTGAGTGGTGAGCTGTAGGAAAGGAGGAATGTCAACTGAACTTAATCAAATGGATAATCCAATTTCCATGCCAATTTGGTTTGTCCAAAGTACCAATGCCAAAATTGTACAAGGATTGATATCACTTGTCCTTAAAAACAAGTAGAAGTATGAGTAAGATAGAGGTAATGCTACAATTCGAGGTAGAAGAAAATGAGGCTGTAATTGAGACTATCACTACATATGGAAGAGTGAATGCATACAATCAAAATATGTCATAAGGGCATGCCAATAAATGCCTAAAGATAGTTCTGGATGCGAAAAATGCACTAAAAAGTGTGTCATGAATGATTGATGTTTGATAGTAACATGATATTTAAGCAAGAAAAATTACAATCGTATCTCATTCTCCAAGAATCTATAAGGCCTAAATCCTCCTTGACTTGACACAATGCTCCTTTTGCTTGAGACATAGCAATTCAAGAATTAGGCTACTTAACTTTGTATTAAGTTCACGTATAAAATGATGACTTATAATATTGAGCACATACTAATCTGGTAGATTTAAGTGTTATCTCACAATGAGCTTGCTTCTTCTTACCTTTTTTCTTCTTCTCTTCTTTATTTGCCCTTATCTCCCCATTTCGCTATGACCTTCCAGAAAATGGATCTCCCGATCATAATTGGTTCTTACACTTTTTTAATTTCTATATGAAAGATCATATCACACAAATCTAAAAATTTTACTATGAACGAGCAAGATTTACTCATTTCTACGGCTCTTAAACGATCCTTTCCCAACGTTCCACGAAAAACCCTTTTGCTCTTGTCCAAAGTAGCTTGCCAGCTGCCAATATAATGCTGATAGAGCCATGCGTCATTCTAACCTCACACTCGGCCCCAAAAAGGAAGGGGGGGGGAGAGAGAGAGAGAGAGAGAGAGAGAGAGAGAGAGAGAGAGACTTTTTGAAGTACTGATAATGTCAGGTTCAGGCATGGATATGTAAGAATGGAAGCCATCATGTCTCCTCTGCTTCAAACCCTGTCATTTACACTAAAAATGCATCTCCCTTTCTTGTACCTTAACTTTTCAGAGAAAATTCCGTGTCCCCAGAGATTTTTTCCTATTATTTTTCTCCTAGCCCTTCTAGGATTCTTTTTTCACTTCGTCCAGACAGAATGTATGAGAGAGAGAGAGAGAGAGAGAGAGAATTGATTTTGGGACATGGACCAAAAGATTGTTTGCTGACATCTTGAAACTCTTGCACATGATACATTATTAATGGAGCCAATTAGATTCTAATTGTACACCTCTAATCATTGCATTTGTGAAACCAACATGGATATGGGGTTGAAGCATATCTCAGCTTGACCCATTTCTTTGACACGTTTCTTCGGCGGTCTAATCCCTCTTAGGAGTTTCATGCTCATTGTTTCTCGAAGGTGACAGCTAGGCCATCTGTCTTCAGTTTGAAGTTAAGAGCATTATAGACACCAAATCCGATTAAGGATAATCAGTTTAAAGATTGATGCAACAAATTGTGAGTGAGCAAAATCAAAAGTTCATCCTATAATTTATTGACTTTGGAAATTGATTTTTATATGTCAGTACTTATTCTTAGAGTTGAGATATGGCTGTGCAAAAATGCCATACCTAGTTGTGCCGTTAAAATCTCAAATATTTAGCTCTCAAAAGTTGGAGAGCTCAAATATCCAAATCTTTAAATGGGACTTGATCATGATTTGATTACCAATGAAATTTAGTCTAAGCACAACTATGTGAAACTTTTGAAATGCCATCAAATATAAATAACTGCTATAATTATAATGAAATAACTTCACCTACTTAACCGAGTGAAGTATTTTCAATACTAGTTGTGCTTGGTGTTTAACTGCTGAGCTACTTCTAGTTCTTTAGATGGATCGATCTCCAATTGCTCACCAGGGACTTGGCTCGGATAACCACTAATTATTACCTCACAAATTCTCTTCACATTACGAAGTGATTAGAGAGAAGAGGGTGTAATTAGATCTCTGGACCAAAGGAATATTGCAGACTTCTCGGGTCTCTCCCAAATATTTTTATTTTCTTTTCCACCAATAGCTTAAAGCAGCCAATGAAATTCTAGTTGTACACCTCCTATGATTACATTGCACTTTCAAAGCATATGGGAGTGTTGAACATTGAATTCAAGTCATTGCTGAACTCATTTCCTAGACAATATGTCAGAATTACACCAGATTCTCATCCATAATATGAAATTACTTAAGAAATCAAGGTGGTCTCTTGCTCTTATGGGTAAAAGTGAAACGGAGGACGGTGAAATATAGGATTTGTCATCTAATTTTGACATTTATTAAAATTCATTCTTTTTGGTTCACTAGGATTAGGTAAACCTGACATCTTGGAACTCTCAAACAAATTTTCTAAGTACTTTTGGCCCGACGAATTAGATTGCGATTGTACGAGTCAAATGATTACATTGATGTTTTCTAAAACTAGAAAGGATTTGGTGATCTTTCCCTTAATGGTCCCTGTCTTGCGACTCTACTTATTAAGGATAGTTGGTGTGCCCCAGGAGTTTTATATACCAATTAATCTAAGGTTGTCCTGCACGACACTCATTAAACATCTAACTAAAGAAATTTGTGTTATGTATCGAAGATGACAGCATTTACTTGATAAGTATGGTTAAGATGTGACCCGAAAGACTCGAATTTTTTATGGCAGTCATCAGATATGGAAGAATTTCATGAAATACTCATTTAATAAAGAGATTGGACAAGTTATATGAACTAACAAATATTATAAAGGTGATATATCTATAACTGTTATTTTTATTTCACTACTTGGTATTTAGAATGTCTTTTTCAACGAAATTTTAGAAAAGATCTGGGAAGAAACCATTATCTGTGGAGCATAAAATTGACTTGAAAGTCATCTTATTACAAAGCAAGGAACCTGGCAGAATTACTCAATCTTCATAAAGAAAAAATTAGGGGCTCCGTTTTGATTGATCAAATTGATAGTAGTCACCTGGACCTTTTAACTTATATGTTTCGTTGGCAAAAACAAAAAATATAGTGGTGGAAATGGCTATATCCAGGCAGTCACTTATGCACAACGACCACCACTTTGGTAGTTGCGTCTATGGTGGTAATCGTGGTCGATCAGTGTGAGAGAGAGAGAGAGAGAGAGAGAGAGAGAGAGAAAGAGGAGTTGCCAGTCATCTCATCCCATAACATGGATGACCATTAATGTAATGTAGTTGCCAGTCTCCAATTCTCTCCTCTTCCTTTTCTCTGGTCTGTCGAGCTCCATCTGCTTCATTTCCTTTCTACTAATGTTGAATTTTCAGTCCTTTTACTATATCTTGTCCACACTAGATAAAGATCTAGGACATATGTGATCGATATCCAAGTTAATCCATCGAGACAGGGATTAAAATTTGATGGAAGATGATAAGATCCCATAAAAAAAAAAAAAGATCCAAGCATTGAAGATGTGAACATAGAAGATACCATCAAGTGTTTGGTGCCCTTAGAATAGCGTTTTTAAAAATAAAATAAAATAAGGAATCAATTAAATTACTGAAAAGAAAAAAGACCATTTGCGGGTGGCCACTTAAGAACAGCGACCAATGTGCAAATCTAAGAGAGAGGGAGAGGTGGGAGGGAATTTCAAGTGTCTCAAACTCCTTTCGTTTAGTGGAAAAATAAATAATTTAAAAAATATTTTACTAAAAATATTTGCTCCTATAGCTTACAAAAGTATATGAACGAACGAAAATATTTTCCTCATCCACTATTATGTTTAAAAATAAATTGTTCTCAATAATAAAAATATTTTTCATCAGCTAATTATCTCAAATGATACAAGCCATCATTTTTATGAAAATATTTTACAAATCATTTAATTTTCACGAAAACAAACAGTCTCAAGAAAAAAGAAATTTTCCATCCGGTATTTGAAACCTGATCTAGTTAATCAAAGTAGGTCGATTACCCATGTACCTGTGTTTGTCAATCTACTGTATCTACAGTAGATATGCTCTGAGCATGAAAAGTAAGGAGACAACAAAAACAGTAGCCCTTTTTTTTAACTTAAAAAATTCGCATGCGCCATGTAATTCTTTGTCTAATCAATTTTGAGATCCTAAGTTGTCTGGCAAATTTGATCCTCTAATGGAATGGAATCGTTAGCACTGATGGGTTTGGTGAAAAAGTGCACAATTTCAAGAAGCAACTTGTTTAAATACTGGAAGTATGATTGCATGTCACTTGCGAATTTCTCTAAACTTCATGATGAAAAAGAGTATGCTATTCTTTGAAGGTGTTGATGTTGATTGTCTTAGCTGGTCTAGTTCTTTTTAATTTAGATTAAGTTACTGGATGATTTAAACTACAGGAAAAATGCCCATGTTCCTCTTAAATCAGACTAGCAAATGTGCACACCCACAAAATTGCTTTTTAAAGAAATATTTCAATCATTTAATAATGAAAAGAGATCATGGATAATAATGCAAAGAAACTGTAAGTATATTTGAACAGAGAAAAATCTTTTAAGATTCGCAAACTTTCAGTTCATTGTTATAGGATAGAACATATCCGAATTTTTTATATTGAAATATGGCAATAAATAAAATAAAATTATGAATTTATACACTTGTTCATGGGCACAATATCTGTTAGATGAGTAATGCAGGATATTTGTGAAGATAGTTGAGACTCCTTAAAAATAAAAGATCATATTTTCTTGATATAATAGTATAGATTAAGGTAAAGGTTTATCTAAACTATAAGGAAAAATGCCCATGTTCTCAAAGTCAGTTATTGCAATTCCTCTTTCAAGCCATCCACCTAAGGATTTTGCAGCTTTCACTCCAGTTCCCTAAAACTTAGGGTTTGAACTCACTCAAGTGTTCCTTGTTTTCTCCTTAGCCTCGTAAGTAATTTATTTGATCGGAGGGTGCCCCATCCTTGCCAAATTTACTCAAGAGTCTTAGACTATATTTTTCTTTTCTTCATCGTTTTTGGGGTATGAAACTAGGTCATGGGTTTCTTCTAGTTGACCAAACTTTGCAACAAAAAGTACATATGATCCGTTTGTTTTGAAAAAAATAACTATTTTTGAGAAATTATTTTCTGACTTTCTGACTATGACAGAAAATTATTTGATTTATATAGAACATTTTTCATGAACTGAAATTAAGCTTAGATTTGGGAAAACGACATCCCATTTTGGCAGGCAATAAGAAAATAACTCTTCCTATATCACCAAACAAATGAAAACTAAACATTTTCCTTGAAAATACTTTTCCGAGAAAGTATTTTCCTTCATCATGAAATTTTTGGAGAAACAGCGGCAGCCTAAATGTGTATCATGGAGATGGCCCATCTGGACTCTTATCACATCCTGCTAAGCTATAATTCGCAGTAGTATCACTCGAAAAAGAAGATCACGACTAGCATTCTTTCAAAATGAGGCTAAAAGATAAGGCAGAATGAATATTTCAGTCACTAATACAACAAAATTTAGACTTTAAAGACTGAATCAGGAAGTGATGGGATTAAGGACCATATGGTGATTGATGAATCAACTAAAACACGACAATTTGTTATCCTTGAATTCAACTATGAGAAATTTCACGCATCCGTTCAAATAGCAAACCTTTGATTTCATTCAATGATATCCACTCTATACAATGACCATAGAGAGGAAGAGGAAAGAAAGCAAGAGACTGGGGTTACTGGCCTAGGAAAAATACCAGAACAAATTTTAATTTCCATTGTGACTGCACTAATCACTTGCACATATTTTCTGGTCAAAGAATATGACATGGGCAACTCATATTTTGACCAAAGCCCACATTAGTACAGCCAAATGGGTACTTTCTAAAACAGTTCATACTCTTTGCAATGCACTAGATCCACTACACAAAATCATATATAGAAGTGCAAGCATGCAAAAGAACAGAATGCAGAGTCTCAGCCACTAGCCTTTAAAGCTTTAAGCTTGATCGAACTACTTGAACCAGACTTTGGCAACGTAATCATCTTCATGCACAGAAATGTGTATTACTTTGCTTTCTATTTTACACGGTGGCCCTCTCAAGCAAATTGGGAAAAAAAAAATCAATTTTAAGTTTTTGGAAAGAAGAGGACTGCTACCTGAATTGAGAACTCCACTGGTGCTTTAACAGAAAAATAGATGCTCACCTGCATTTATGGAAGACACGGTAACAAAGAGAAAACATAGTGGCTGTTTCTTATGCCTCACAATATTGAACAGGATAACCTACTATTTGACTGACAAATTCTGTAAAGTTCTATATGATTGTAAGAGAGAATAAAAGGAATATTTAGAAGTCCCTTATCTGCAAACAGCAGTAAAACTGAAGTCCCAGTCTTCTCAAATAATTGAAAACTACAAATGGGCAGATAAAGTCAGCTTTTCCAAAGTGAACAGCTGCCTATTGAATAATATGATTCAGATTCATTCAGAGACAGCCCATTCCAGTCTCACAGTGCCTCATAGAAAGAAGAACATGTATAAGACAGACATACCAAGCCAGGCAATCTCTCAAATTGAAAGTTCAACTATTTAGTACATGACGAACATAAAAGAATGAAATATACATTTTGAAGAGGTATTCAAAAAGCACACATTACATTTCTGCACCTCTCTGAAACTAAAGTCTTACAGGTACAGCAAACTATTTGCAGCAGGAGAGCAACAAAGTCACTTTTCTACTGTAAGCCAAAAGGACTTTAGCAAGTTGTAGGAAAGAAACTTACAGATTTAGGATCAACGGATATCCCAGACAATGATGCCCCAGCAATTCTAAAAGACACCTACAATCATGCAAACAGTAGCTCATAACAGAATTTCCCACATCAGTTACAAGAGATAAAAATGTGAAGCACTACTTGAAATGGGAATGTAAAAGCAAGCACTAGTAGTGCATCAACAGTAAACCTAATAAAACATCTTGAGTAATCCTCTCTAGCACATTTGCTATTCTTGCAACCAAATTGCTGATGCCAAACTATTTTGTAGCATGCCGACTCTAAGACATCTCTAACAAAGGTCCTTTATGATAATTACCCACCTGACATATCAACCAACAGAAGACGCATGGGATTGGCTGTATAAGTAGTTCAATGATGAAAGGGTTTCTTTTTCCATTCACACTATGAACAAGTATAATTAGTTGAACAGTCCAGTACCATCGAGAGTGCACCAACATAGTTTCAAGTAGACAAACAATACTAAGCTAAGAAAACCATTTCATGAATACCTATCCTGGGAAGAATGACTATGGTTTCTCTTGGCAGAAGAAAGACAACCAGTGAACTCCACTTTATAAGAAAGGTACAGCTTTTGTCTATGCCCACAGAACCACATACATGAAGCCATAAATGCATGATGCATCACAAGAAAATAAACTATGTACTGACACCCAAGTAAGCTCAGACATTCATACTTTAGCATAATTGTATGCCCGCCAAAAAAATGGTTCCTCTAAATCAACTGGAGGGAGATCCTTGGTCATTTTCCCCATCAGAAATTCCTCTACAATGACCATATTATTGGTGGGTTCTCTGTCGACATTACTATTTTCCTCTGCCATGCTTCCAAAATATGATTTTGTAAAAGGTAACCTTTGGATTTGCCATGGTGCAAACTTAACTGTCCCTGGGAAGGTAGCTTCAATGCTTTTTCCAACAAGACCTCGTCCACTTACTAAAAGTTTCCACTAGACAGAATGCTCTGCAGTTGAAATAGTTCTGACTGAAGGAGTTCCATCCACAGCAATAATCCTTCTCCTAGGAAAAGGCATTGTTAAAGTACAGAACTCCTTTGTCAAAGGAGCCTTGCAACCTTCCATCAAGCTTAGTCTGAATAAAATGCACGTTCATCTTCAGAAACCATTGACAGTTGATAGAATTCCTTTATGGGAGGTCCAAGCCCACAGGATGCTTGATAATGCATCAGGACAAAATTACCCAACGGTGGTGAAAACATCAATGACTGCTTATCCGCCCCCGGTTCTGGAACTTGAGCAAATGGATGGAATGATAAAGACTCAATGTGGCTGCCATTCAGTCCTGTCAAAGGAAGGGACACATCAGGCAGTCCTTCTAATTTTGCTCGACAATTAACCTGACCTGAAACTGAAATGCTGTCTGGAATTTCATCACGATTATACAGCAGCAACAGTTTCATGAATAGTAAAAAGTAAATTCTGCTTCACCTTGTAAAGATATGGCTTCCATGCAGGCTGTTTGACATCTGCAGGAGGCAGATCGGCTGAAGAAAACCCATTAAGCTTGATAGAGAAAATATTGGAAGCATTGAGATCCAAAGGGGTACCTATATTTAAAGAATAGAAACAAATAAACCATTAGCCTATCCTAGAAAGAGGAAAAGCACAGGTCAGAAGAAAAAGGCGATAAAAGCAGCTGCCATAAGCAGAGTAAACATCACTGACCAAAGGGCATTGAGCTACTAATATAAGTCCTTAGTGCATCCTTATTCAATGGCCTTGAACCAACTTTCAAAGCATCTGATGAGACAGAACCAACTGAAGTGTTGGAGGGAGTTGAAGATGCAACTGGAGCTGCCACAGGCTTTGCTCTTGATGATATACCTATGCTGCCAGTTAAGGAATCCAATAACCCTCCCACAAATGGGGATGCATTCACAATCACTTCAGGTTCAGCCATATCCCCAGAAATTATCTCACCAATGATATGTGCTACCATGAATGCCCTGCAAAATAGATAACAAGGAAACAATTAGTGCCAATGAGAGGAGATACAACAATCATTAAAGAAGAGACAATGGATAATGCTGGGTCACCATCACTCAATGCTTCAAATAGGATTCAGTAATTCAAGGGTAGTCAGACTGAAAGAAAAAGGCATGTAAATGATTCTAGATGATATAAATTACAAACCAGCACAATCATAACTATTACTCCATTGCTACAAGCCTAATGCACAAGTATGCCTGTTAATCTGAATTATATCTGTCTCGACAGGAAAAGAGAACCTCACAAAGGACAAATGAATAGGAAATCATGTTGAATTTACAATGTGATGATAAATTTACCTTTTGGTTAAGATAGGTGATAAAACTTAGGCATATCACAAATGGACATGATATGAGAAAGACACTCCCATAAATCAAAACCAGTCTTCAAGTTGCATGCAATGTTTTTACCATGACAAAGCATTCTTCAATTGTTTCCTTTAACTTTTAGAACAATCTAGTTAGGGAAGAGGGTGCAAAGTATACTGATGGTTTGATGCCATAGAACAGAGAGATTTCTAATGCCTCCTAGCTAATAAAATGAGTAACTTACCATATCCTGTGACTGATGAAAGATCAAGCAAGGAGCGAAGACAAACTTCCACCTACTCCTCCAACAGCATTACCACAATCAGATCTTTTGCATAGTTCCTTATATGAATTCAAATGTTGAAGCTCAACCAAATGCAGTACAAGGATGCAGAACTGGCTCTTCATATGCAGAATCAAAGGCCACAACAGATAATTCTCTCTTGCCTCTTCTTTGATAATGTAAATGCTAATGACATGACGCGTCACTGGATCATCTACCCAAGAATCTGAACCTTCAGCAAAATGAGACACACGTATGCCAAATCCACAAACAGATCCTTCTCTAAACATAGATAAATGATGTAAATTAATAGAAGATTATTGAAGTCACATGAGAGTAGAAACAAGTAAACTGCAATATGTGATCTCAATAGCTATGCAAGACTAATAACCATCTGAGCCAGTTATCATTATTTAGACTCGGTATGTAATATCAGTAAATAATAAACGGAGCGAAGCACTTGCTATTAACAGATCACAACCAACTTAACTCCCAAACTTTAAACAACCAAAGCTCACATATTTTGTCCATTCTCACAAAGCATCTTTTCTCAAGAATGCAACCACTTCCTCATATACTCAATAATGAAACCCATGGCATTTGAACAAGAGTGACTCTAGCATCCACTAAACATCCAAATTCGTTAGTAGGCAAATTATGAACCAATGTTATAGCGACTTAAGGGAACAAATGCCAAGCATCAATTCTTGGAGACAAGACAAGAGATATAATGTGCAAATGATTGTTCCTGGAGGCTATCTACATCAGACATACATCAGCAAACAACATGCAAATGCAGTTTTGACAAGGGAATTAATAGAAGTGTTCAATATGTGTAGAAATATAAGCAAAAATCCAAGTAAACTCATCAAGTGAAACACCAAGAGGCTCTCAACTCATTGTAGTGACATCTTGACAAACCTCTTCTTTCTCTCTGCAAATGAAGATGCCAACTCTGAATCAGACGGCAAATACGGCGATGCCATGCCATCAACACTGCCACCATTGTGCTAATCTCACTTTTGCAAGCCGCCCACCACTGTTACTCCACCACCGGAAACCTCCTGTTATCGCATCCAATCAAAAGAAGAAACATAAAACTCCCATCAATAAACAATCCACAACCGTAAGCCAGGCACTCCATAGTTTGAGCCTCTGCGGGGAGATGGTTTTGTCATTGTCACGGTTCCCCGACTCCATCCACTCTACAAAACACAGAGGTTAACACTAATCCAAGCCCTTCTCTAAGTACAATATAAGAGCTACTGAAACAACTTTTCACCTTCACACGGCAAAGCAATCACTACACCCTTTAACCGAGAATTTAAGCGAGTGGGTCACAGCAAGCGGCCGACAGGAGGTCTCTGCCCCATCAACCACTCAGTAAAACCAAATTCCTGAACCAGTCTCGCTATAAATAACATTAAACACCGGCATCAAAACAAGCATACACAATCGAAGCGACCCAGTTGCTAAACAGCATTAGTATCGGAAAAACCGGCGACCCCACGACAGTTTCGAACGCTAAAACGAAAACCCACGAGAGAGAGCGACCTGGAGAAGACGACGGCGTCGTGGCTGTTGAGGGTCCAGAGAGCTCTGATGCCGCAACCGGTGGGCATGGTTTCGGGAGCCTTCTTCTACGCTGCGATCAGCTTTCGCCGGATCGAAGAGAAAGGGAGAGAAATTTGGACGACGTTGAGATTGAAACTTTGATCGAAGAACGGTTAAACGACAAGCCGTTGCGCTGAGCAGAGGGACTCGCGCGACTCGGTAGCTCTTTGTTGTTTCTACCATTTTCTTTGGTTAAGGATCTGATCTGTTTCCCTTTGCTTGGCCAGGTGGTGTCTTGGTAAATTTTCTCGCACCAGAGGTTAAATATATCTTTTCGATTTAGTCAAAAGACAAATTATCAAGGTCGGGATTAGGAAATTTTGGAAGAATTACTCTTCTATGGTTGACCTACATAGTTATTCTGATGGAGAATTAAACTTGAGATTTCACGTTTTTGAGACATGGCATCTTGATTGCTCTTATGATATATATTTAACTTTTTAATTAAACTCATGATTTAAAAGGCATATAATCATTGCATTGAATAAGCTGACTCATTCATGGCTTGAATGTGACCTAGCTCGCCTTATTAAAGTTTGTTGAAGCAAATAACGCTAAAGGCATTTAAATGCTCAAACAATTATCAGATTAAGTATCATAAATCGAGGGGTAAAAATAAACACCCAAAGGTTAAATTAAGAGCAATAACAATTGAACATTAGATGGGTATGAATCTAGAAAGTAACGTTGCAAATCAACAAAAGGGAGAGAAGCATGAAGTACCATCAGACGATAACCAAAGGATAAGAGACAACTACAAAGAATGATCGAGGTACTAAGCGTATTTATAAAATAAAATTTCGATGATTTCTATTTCTCTCGTTCTAACATATTTGGAAAAATTCGTTTGGTAATTTAATTTAATTTCTCTATTTCGGGAAATGCGATTTATATTCCAAAAATAAACTTAAAGAAGAAATCGGAAAAGCTAAAATTTTAGGGGGTGCATGATAAAAATCATTTCTGTTCCAGACCAATTTTTGGAACATAAACTTGTTTGATAACACTTATCAAATTTTCTATTTCTGGAATAAATTTCTATTCCAGAAATAGAAATGGAGGAGAAATCAATTTCTGATTTCTCCTAACCTTATTTCACTCTTCTCCCTCGTACGCCTCTTCTCTGCCTCCTCCTCCGCCTCTTCTCTACCTCCTCCTCCTCCTCCGCCTCTGCACCGACGCCCTCCGCCTCTCCTCCGCCTCTGCACCGACGCCCTCCGCCTCTTCTCTGCACCCCCGCCGCTCGTTCCCTCTACGGGGCGAAGCCTTCAACAGATCCGAGCACCGACGCCCTCCGCCTCTTCTCGCACCCCGCGCTCGTTCCCCTGCGGCCGAAGCCCTGCAACAGATCCGAGCACCAACGCCCTCCGCCTCTTCTTCGCACCCCGCGCTCATTCCCTGCGGGCCGAAGCCCTCAACGATCCGAGCACCGACGCCCTCCACCTCTTCTCGCACCCCCGCCGCTCGTTCCCTGCGCGGAAGCCCTCAACGGATCCGAGCACCGACGCCCTCTGCCTCTTCTCTCGCACCCCGCCGCTCGTTCCCGCGGGCCGAAGCCCCCGCAACGATCCGAGCACCGACGCCCTCCGCCTCTTTCCGCACCCCCGCCGCTTGTTCCCCTGCGGGCCGAAGCCCTCTGCGCGAGATCCGAGCACCGACGCCCTCCGCCTCTTCTCGCACCCCCCGCTTGTTCCCCTGCGGCCGAAGCCCTCGCAACAGATCCGAGCACCGACGCCCCAAGCCGCTCCCGCTCCGCTCCGTCTCACCAAAGCCGCCATCGCCCCCGCGCCTCGGCCCCGCGAGCCCTCTCCTCATCCAGCGACGAGTTGCTCGCCCGAATCCGCTCCTTCGCCTCATCCGAAGCTCTCTGCAGTAGACACCGAAGCCGCTCGTGTTCGTCCGACGAGGCCCACGACCGTGAAGTGCGCAAGCGCGAACTACCCTTCTCCTCCCTTCTCTGGTTCGTGCCGATTCCTCTTCTTTATTCTCTCTCTGTTGAGTGCTCTGCTGCATTGCGCTTTGGTCGCGTCGAGTTTGAGGCGGGAGCGATGGGCCGAGACGCGATTCTTCTTTTTCTCTCTCTATTGTATGCTCTTTGCATTGCGCTTTGGTCGCGTCGAGTTTGAGGCGGGAGCGATCCGCATTGCGTTCATAATCGATTTGTCGATCCCTATTGTTTGTGCATCGTAATTGATCGTTTTGATGGCTCGGCGGTTCTGCGGTGAGTGTTGATTTCATAGCGCATCGTTCGTGTCCTCCTCTCGCAACTATTTTCTTAGCATTACTTGGATCGAGCAATTGGACGTGTGCTCGTAGTTTATGCGGATGCAGCCTATCGGCTATTTTCATCGGATGAGGACCGGTTTATTTTTTTGCTTGTGGTAGAGCTAGATGAGAATTGGACACGTTGAGATGACATTCGATTTGCAAAGCCATCCTGATTTTTCTATGCTCCGCTTCAGTCGGGAGTATTTGTAAATGTTCGGACAATGAGAGGCTGTTGATTGCAATACTGAAGTTGCTGTAATTTAACTTCCAGGAAAGGACGGTGGATTTGCCTTAAGAGGTAATGCCAGCTTGGACTTGTAAAACAATTTACCAACTTGTAAAAGTCAGTGCATGATCGCTGCGAAATGTTCATGGCCTGAAATTGGTAGCAATTTGTGTGCAGTTCAAGAAATAACAACTTTCTTTTGGATTTTTTTCTTTTAATTCCTTCCGCCCTTTGTTTCTACTATGAGGTGCAAAAACATGGTAGCAATGGTCACAACCATCTTTTACTGGCAGGCTTTGTAAGTTTGTGATAATCGCTTGAAAGATAATTCTATTGAGTGCTCTGCTGCATGATTCTTTCTGGGGCTTTGTAAGTTTGTGGTAATCGCTTGAAAGATAGTTTGTCATGGATATGATTGAACCAAACATCCAATCTCGGCTACACTTTGGCTGGAAATTTTGTTGTTGTTTATGCTTGAGTTTGGTCCACAAGTCCTCTTCAAAAGTTGCCGAACAGTGTCATGTCAAGAAAATTGCGAAACCCAACCGAAGCCATGTTCTTCTGATTTCTCATTTTATTCTTTTGTTCATTGTCAAGGTTTATGAAATGGAATAAATAAAACCTAACAGATGATATTCAGGTATTTGCTTTGGCATTTTTTTCTAGTGCGGCTAGTGCTAAGTTTTGGTGAATGGTCATTTAACAAGGTAATAGATGGCTTTCCTGGTTTTGGCATTAGGGTCGAAAGGAAGGAGAATGACTTGTGGCCAATGAGCATGCATTATAGGCATTTTTTGGTTAGATATCTTTGATGAAGATTACCTTAGGGCAAGTTTCATACTTTTGCAGCTATACTTTGATTTATCCCATGTCACTCAACTTTTTGGTATTGTCTCAGTATTTTGACTCTAATTTGCACTAAAGCCACAAATAGAGATCTAATGTGCAAATTCACTTGAAAAAGATACATGTGGGCATCTTTGTGGAGATTCATGCATAGAAAATATATGTCACATCTATGTAATTAGCTAGTTACCATATTATTAAAAGAATTGCTCATACAATAGATCAGATTTTCATCTGTGATTTTGATGTCAGGTCAAGAGAGTGGGAATGGTTTTTTTGCTTATAATATATGGTTGCTTGTAAAATTTTATATGAGGATTATTCTCTTTTTGCTTGATGTGATATCGACATCAAAGTCTACGTGCTTGAACCGGTACACCAATTGATATGGCTTATTTGATGCTCAAGTAGTTAAGGTTAAATGGCTTCCCACAAAGAGGTTTGTATGGCAAAGTGGACTGAGCCTTTGACCAATGAGCTTGTAAGCTTGTTGGTAACAGAGGTAACAAAGGGAAATCGCACCACTTCTACTTTCAATAAAACATGATGGAATAACATACATGCCGAATTCAATAGCCGGATGGGACTCAACTTTAGTGTAATTCAGTTGAAGAACAGGGTCAACAAACTGAAGAAACATTATAGTAGTTTCAAGAAACTTTTGTCACAATCTGGATTTGGATGGGATAATATAAACAATAAGGTTGTTGTGGATGATCAAAGTGTGTGGGAGTCTCACATCAAGGTATCAATTTACCAATGTCATTTTGTTCATATTGTATTGCAAGCTTTTATTATATTACGACATTTGTCATTATTGTATAAATTACAGAATAATAGCGAATGGGCTAAATTCAGAAATGAAGGGTTTCCTCGTATCACGATTTATGTATCGTGTTTGGTGATACATATGCTATCTGGGAACTATGCATCGGAAATGCAGAAGAAGTGGTAGGATATGCTGAAGAAGTGGTAGTGTCCTCGAGAGAGATGACAATGGTGGTGACAATGGTGATGGTGGTAGTGGTTATGCAGTAGGTGATCCGGAGAGGAATTTGATGAACATCGTATTGATGATGAGGCCTTCATACCTGATACGACTACTACCTCAAATCTTAAGAAACACAAGCATGATAGGACTCCAAATTCTAAGAGGAGGAGGAAGAGTACCAGATATGATGTTAGTGACACCTGCAAAGCCATTCAAGAAATGATTAAAATCAGGACGGCTCAATCAACAAGTGGCTCTATGACCTCAGATGCCCCATCAACTGTAGACCCCTACTCCACAGCAGCCGTGGTTGCCGTCTTAAATAGTATGCCTGATTTGGAGCAGAATATTTATAACAAAGCTGTGAACCAATCATGTCTTCATGCCAGTTAGAGAGAGGCTTTTATCACAATGCTACCTGAAAGGAGACGTGGATTTCTTGAATCTCTTTAAACAGATGTTGAGTAGTATGCTATGGATTTATATATTTTGTTTTATTTCACTCTATGACTTATGTATTTGAGATAGTTTGGTCTTTTTATGATGCAATTATGAAAACTTTGTGGCTACTGTTGATTACTATTAGATTCCTTACTTACATATTGTGTTTATTCTTTCTTTCTTTTTTTGCATGTGAAGGCATAGGTAATATGGAGGGGGTGAAAGTAGCATGTGTAGTGATCAAGTAGCAACAGGTGAATCGGTTGAAGTAATCTTTAATGATTTTGATATCGATATTATGACAGCATGGTTGAGCATGGTTGCGGTGGATATGTCTTTGCATTCGAGAGAACCTATTAGGGATAGCATATTGTCAGGACCCGAATGGATGATGGAGGTTCTTCAAGGACATTCAGATAGAATATATGAATATTTTAGAATGGAGAGACACGTTTTTCTCAATCTTTGTGGTTTGATGAAGGCAAGAGGTTGGCTGAAAGATAGTCGATATATAAAGGTAGATGAACAAATTGGGATATTCTTATTTATGATTTGTCACAAGAACTCGAATAGAACTTTATGCGAGAGATTCCAACGTTCGGGACAAACTATTAGCAAATACTTCACTATAGTGTTGCTAGCAGTTCTCAAACTTGCAAAAGAGATTATTGTACCGCCTTCCTTTGATGTGGTCCCAAATGAGATTCTTATGGATCCCAACCATAAACTTTATTTCAAGGTAAGATTTTCATACATTCATTTATAATATCGGTTTCATTTTGTTGCTAATCTTATATAACACTAGTCTTTGATAAAACGACAGGATTGTGTGGGCGCTATTGATGGTACTCATGTTCATGCTTCTATACCTTTGTCGAAGCAAATCCCATTTAGAGGTAGAAAAGGAGGTACCACTCAAAATGTGATGTGTGTATGTTCGTTTGATATGAAATTCACTTTTGTGTATGCTGGTTGGGAAGGATCTGCCAACGATTGTCGGGTTATGTTATCAACAAAGACTTGAGACTCCTCGCTTGGAATTTCCTCGACCTCCACTAGGTATTTTTACTTGTTCTAGAATTATCAATTTTCTTTAAGATTGTATTGTATTTACAAATCACTACTAATATATGAATATTTTGTTATAGGCAAATACTATGTTGTAGATTCTAGTTATGCATCAATTCCGGGATTCTTAACTCCTTTTAGACGCGAACGGTATCATCTAAATGATTATAGGGGTAGAGCAAGACGACCAAGAATAGCAAGAGAGTTGTTCAACTATAGGCATTCTTCACTAAGGAATGTCATTGAGAGATCATTTGCGACATTAAAGAATCGTTTCTTTATTTTGAAACACATGCCTGCATTTGCAATTCGAAAGCAAGCACATGTTGTAATTGCATGTTGTGCTATCCATAACTACATCCGTGATCAAGACAGGAGGGATAGAAACTTTTCCTTATATGGAGATCCAGAGTACTCATGTGAACTTGTACAAGATGAGGTTGTAGGTGATACATCGACCGAGGAGGAAATTGAGATGAATATGCTTAGAAATAATATTGCCAATAAGATGGCAAGATCATAATATGCCGGAGATTCCATGAAATCGTGTATTTAATTTTTGTAATGTATTTCTATTATTTTGTATTTGGGGATTTACAATCTTTGCTTTTGTATTGTGATAATGTATTTGATGATTCCTATCTCAATTCTTGTAATGTGATGTTCTACTTGATGATTTCCTTATTTGTAATGGTCCTTGTTACACTTCGTAAAATTCGCCGATTTGTAAAATTTGCCGCAAATTACCCAATACAATTACCCAATACACTTGTTAGTGTTTCTTTCTAAAACGATTGCTTGATATCGTAAATCGTGGCGGCGATCAACGTGACACACTAGCATGAAGGGGATTAGAATATGGTTGCCCGCCTTCATTCTACTAGAATTTTGGGAACCTTCTATCATGCTCAAGAGTAATGCATATTGATCTCTTTTTTCTATTGTATGGAGACTATTGATAAGTATATATTGTTTGACCGTAATTACCTATCGACGTGGATGCTAAAGAATTTTCTGTGAAAAATTTGATATAACATCTCTTACTTTGTATTTTTTTTTTTTGCAAAAAAGGGAGACTTTACTTTTTTTTTAAAAAAAAGTCAATACTTTGTATTTGGGTCAATGATTTCATAAGCATATGAAATTTGTAAGAATGTACATTTCATTTGCTCCAAAAAAAGAAAAATTTGTTTTAAGAAATAGAAATTTATTCGGTTATCAAACGAATTTCTATTTCGAAAATGAAAATTTTGTATCGTTATCAAACAGATTTTTTCCTCGAAACTCGTCCAGAAATAGAAATAGAAAAATTCATTTCTATTCCAGAAACTATTTCTGGAACAGAAATGTTGTCATGCGCCCCCTTAGCTTCTCAGTTTCTGAAATAGAAATTGAAAAATCAATTTTTGGCCAAAAATCAATTTCTGTTTCAAAATTTTTGTCATGCACACCCTAAGTATACCCATGCCATATGAACATATTGTATTTCCTTTATGTGATGCTTTTGTTTGTTTGATTTGATCTCTCAATATAATGAGATGCAAGAAAAGGAACTCTCTCGCTTGAACTTTGGCATCCACATTTATTAGCAGTGGACCATTATGTGAAATCATGTGAGAAAAGTGTCTTGCAAAATTGGCCCGATTGTTTGGGGTATGAGGGGCTTATCAGCTCAAAAATTGTCACTTTCCAAATCCTATCAACTACATGCAACTACTTTTAGTCAAGGCCACTTGTATAGGCTAAAAGTCTAAGCTTTTAGGATATTTCATGGGCCTCCAAGTAGCCGAACTCTATGTTTGTGTGTTTGATTTGTGAAAAATGGTATGCAATCGCCCTAAATAATGTTTTGATATGTCTATATCCAATGGAGAGAACTACACTTTTATCATTTTGATGGATTACTGATAATGTAGAAACTCCAATCACATGATGATATATAGTTAAAACTAGAAGTGATAGGCCAAAATAATAGAAATTCCTAAAAGATTATTTAGAGTTGTGTCATCCAAAATTTAGTCATATTTCGAATATATGAAATGGTTATTTCGTCGATGCGTTTATAATTACTTTACTCTAAATTGATCACTCACAAATTAACCGATCTATTGGGCGATACCATAAAGGGTTAATCGCAAAAGACTAGAAAATTGGATTAGGAATAGACCGCTTGATCACAAGGATCAATAATGGTCAATACTACTCTATATAAATCAATTAGCGAACGGATATAAATCGATTCGACGGAAATGCGTAGTCAATTCACAAGTGATTCCGCACGATTACGATATTCGCATCAAATGATGATAAACCGATTTTCTATTAATATTATATTTAGACGTAATTAAACACTCGCGATTACATGACAACTGAGGGTCGTTTGCCTATTCGAAGAGGAACAAACATGGATCGAAATTATCGACCATGAGTTCAACCGTGCAAGAACCCCTAAAAGTCACCCGATAAATTATGTTGTATTAAAATTGCGTTCGATCGATTTTTAATCACGAAATTTAATTTGATTTTGGGTATCGAACTTTTGAAGATATCGAGATTTAATTATTGGACATCGTCTCATTGTCCATCGAATTATTGGCAAGTTTGAAATTTTTAGAAAAGGAATTATCGGACAAAAAATTGGAGACTGAAAATAGGAAAAGTTCGGATCCAATGCAAAATGGTGATTTTTGGACCAAAAGCTTATCTTTAAGAAAAAAGAAAAGAAAATAAGAGGAGACAAAGCATAAGGCTAGGAGAGTTTTAAGGGAAGTGGGTGAGAGAAATCATGGGTTTTGTTGAAAAAAATCTAGTAAAAATCTCAAGTTCCCTCTCTCGCCCTCTCTCCCCTCGTCCACCCCCTCCATTTTCCCTGCTCGGCCGAATCATTCCCTCCCTTTTTTTTTCTCTCTCTTCTTTCCCTCACTCTCCCTTTCCTTTTCCCTCACGCCATCCCCTGCAGTCCCCTCCCCTTTGTCTTTTCTTCTCTCTCTCTCTCTCTCTCCCTCTCTCCTTCTCCTTTCCCCTAGCTTCAGCCGAGCTTTCACCTTCTGCATGCTTTCATTTTCCCTCGGCTTCTTCAGCGTTTCATCTTCATCTTCTCCCCTTTTTGGCTTCCCCATTTCCTTTCCTCCTTGCTCAGCCGAACTCCCCCCCGGGACACTTTCTCCATTTGCTTTTATTTTCTTAAACTTCTCATTCTTGTTTTTTCTTCCCTCATTTGCTGCAAGTCACGCCATTCCTCACCACCGTTCTTGCCGCCGTCATCCACCACTTGACCACACCGCTGCTATCACCAAACCACAACCACCATGAGCCACCATCCTTGCCATGGTCCACTCACCGCCACTAGCCACCATTGCTAGTTCACCACCAAGTCAAACCACCTTCACAAACCATGAGCTTGAGGAGCTGCCGTGGTCTTCGTCGTGCCATTCGTGGATTAAAGCATTAATTACGTTTAGGGGATAGATTAGTTTAATATTAATGGTGATTCGGATTAATTAATTTGAGTTAACCTCCTATCGTGGATTAAAGCATTAATTACGTTTAAGGGGATAGATTAGTTTAATATTAATGGTGATTAGTATTAGTTAATTTTAGTTTAGCCTTAATTGCGATTAAGGATGGTGTAGATTAAATTTAAGTGTGATTAATATAAATAATTACGATTAGATTAATTAAGCATAATTAAATTAATTAATTGATTTTAGTTTCATTAATCGTGATTTATTTAATTAATCATTAATTATTTTTTATTAATTATAGTTATGCTAATCAATCAAATTTAGTTTAATTACTTATAATTATCCTAATTAATCGTGATTAGCCTAATTAATTATGATTAACTTAATTAATCATGATTAGTGTAATTAATGACGGATTAATCGTTAAGTAGAATTTTATGCCTGATTTTCCTGGATGAAATTGTGATTAATTTTGATTGTTTAAACTTATGATACTATGTTATTGATTGATCAAGTATATATTTTATTTATTATTTAAAAAAAGGGTTATGGGCAAGAAAATAGAGAATTTTGAGGTGTCGGGTTTGGACGCCAAATTTTATGTGCTAAATAAGACAATGGCATTTTAAAATGGAAGTGTACAAAGTTTGATGAAGTTTGATGGGTTGATTTCAAATACATGATTACATATGAACACATTTTGAAAAATTGAGATTTTTAAGTACCCTTTTCGCAAGAGGGGAAGAGTTTGAAAATTGTCAAAGTTGATTATTTGAAAATGAACTCCTCGGGTACCAAAAAAAAAAAAAAAATTGCCAAAGTTGATTATTTGAAAATGAACTCTTTTGTTTTAGGCTAATTAATGACAATAATAATTGGTTTGATTGTTGGTGTGATTGTGTAATCATTTAAGTGAACCCATTATCCAATGAGAGTTTGGGGACGATGCTTGATTTTTATCGGATGCCTAGCAGGGGTTTGGATGTTGACTCATAGTTGAAATCACATCGATATTCTTTATGGAATGCCATCTAGGCAGGGGTTTTAGACAATGTCGTGCTTGATGAGGTGGGGTGCCGGGGATGATGTGTTGGTCATGCCGATGAAGACCGTAATAATTGGAACACGTGTGAATGATTATGAATGATTGTGATGAATTGCGCTTGATTATGGGGTAAAACTCTTAGGCATGGTATGGGATGTGCCAAAATGGGTTTTACCTTATAATTCGGGATCCATATGAATGCTTGGTGCATAAGAGTTATGTGTTTTGATTATTGATTATGCTTATTGTATTGATAATGGCATATGTGGCATACTAATATGCATGGTGTGCTAGGGTGAGATAAGATTGTATGTCTGTTGCATGTTTAGGCTATCTCCGATACAAATTTGCATCCTAATCAGGGCTTAGGCCGTTAACTTACTGAGATTTATATCACACCCAATTGTTATTAAATATTTTCAGGCCTGTAATATGGAGGACATCACATGCAATTTGGCATCCCAATGGAGTCACTTTTGATTGGCCTCGCGTTAGTGAAGTTTAGGCTAACTTTGACCCCTTTAATGATTTTTGAGATAGTTGGTAGGGAGTTACAATGTAAGGGCTTGTAAATATTAAGCTTCCTAGGGTTAGCAAACAAAAAAATAAAAGCAGTGTTTTGAAAATGTTTGTCTTGTGTATACTATCCCCAAGTATTTGTTGGTTGATTGGGTGTTTATATAATTGCTTCCGCATGTGTTTAATCGAAAGATATAAAAAAAATGGGTCGGCAACACATTCTGGAACGTCGCAATAACTCAACTGTCTTGGAATGTTCATGCGCTTGGGGTTCGGGGGCGTGATAGGAGTGCATCTTGTGCAAGCTTTGATCTTTTAGGGCGCGTTTGGTAACGATTATGTTCCCGAGAGTAGATTCTGATCAGAACTGATTATTTTTTATTCTATTCTCCGGAACTGATTCTAAGCATTTTAAGCCGTTTGGTAACTGTTCAAAATTTCCGATTCTGGAATAGAATTGTGTTTGGTACCGTGTTCATTAATTCTGTTCCAAATCAATTTCTTTTAATTTTTAAATAATTTTTTTTACTTTTTTACTTATTTTCATTTTTTCTTTTCATTTTCCTTTTTTTCTTTTCTTTTTCTTTTTCCTTTTTTCTTTTCTTTTTCTCATCATCTTCTTCTTCTTCTTTTGGTCGGCGATCTCAGGAGCGTCGCCGGCCCTCGGCGAGGCCGGCCCTCGTCCTACCGAGCCTCACCGGGCTGGCTCGGGTGAGGCCCGCCTAGCCCCGCCGGTGGCCGGGCCGACCTCGTCGGGGTTGGGGCGAGGCACCGCCAAGCCACCGGCGGGCCGGGCGAACCTCGCCGGTGGCCGCGAGGCTGGGCGTCCGCGAGGCTTGCCCGGCCCCCCGGCCCGGCGAGGCTCGGCCTCCTAGATCTAGGGAGGCCGAGCCTCGCCGGTGGCCGACGAGGCCTCGCCGGCCCCGCGAGGCTCGGCCTCGCCGGATCTGGGGAGGCCGAGCCTTGCCGGTGGTTGGGCAAGCCTCGGCGAGCTCGCCGGTGGCGGGCTTGCCTCCGGCGAGCTCACCGGACCTCGCCCTGGTCGGCGAGCTCGCCGGACCGGCAGCCGGCGGCGGCGGGCGGCAGTGGACAGCGGCGGCAGACGGCGGACTGTGGCGGGCGGTGGTGGACGGCGGTCGCGAGATTGGCCGAAGGGAAGAAGAAAATTTCTTGATTTTGATTCTCAAATTCGTTCCCGAAACAAGAATCAACTTTTTTTTGGTTCTTGATTCTATTCCCAATCTGTTCCTGGGAACAAAATTTTTACCAAACGCGATTCTAGGCCGAAACTGATTCCGGGAACAAATAATCAGAATTTGGCCCTGTTTGGATTGTTACCAAACAGGGCCTTAGTCTCTAGGCAACTATGTTTCAAGAAAACTTTTGTGTATCTCATTCTTCTTTTTTAGCTAATGCATGGCAGTCAAAATATCGACATAGTATATTTACTTATTGTTTGTAGATATAATATATAATGATTTTTGCATAACATGGATTTATTCTGCAAATCCATGTAGATATAATATAGTAATTGTTTCCATTACAATAAATTTTGATTTGTTAGGCAACATTTGGAATGGGAAGAAAAAGTGTTTGCGTTTGGTACTATCATTTTGGTGTATTTTTGAATAGAAATATTTTTTTTTTGTTTCTATTGAGGGAACAATTTTTAGTATAAAAATGCACTTGATAGTTAAAAAAATTTCTAAGGAATAGAAATGTGTTTGGTAAACTTGTATAATTTTGTTGTTTTTTTTTTCAATATTTTTTTATTATATTTTTCCTTCTTTCTCTTTGTGGGGTTGATCGGGAGACGATGACCAAGCTAGCTGGTTGTGGCCTGGGGGAGGCTTGGCCTTGGCGGTGGCCTCGGTGGAGGCGAGCCTCGCGCTGCTTGGGCGAGGTCGGCCTTGCCCTGGCTTGGTGAGGCCGAGCATGACCCACGGGAGGCGGTGCGGGATGGGCAAGCTTGAGCTCGCCTAGATCTAGTTAGGGCGAGCCGCGGGTGGTCGGCGGGCTCGGCCTCGCTAGATCTGGGCGAAGCGGCCTCCTTTAGCCTAAACAAGTCGAGCCTTGTTGTGGCTCGGCAGGAAGATACAATGAATAGTTAATTTTTGAGTCGATAAACAAGAAAACCATGGCCAAGGCTAGTGATTGGCAAAAGGAAGATTGGAAAAAAAAAAGAAGAAAAGAAAGAAAATGAAAAAAAAAGGATAGAGAAAAATTGTTGTTCGGAATTGTTTGGGAATAAGAAACAAGTTTTTTATACTTTTATTTGCCTAAGGAGACCTCCAAATACTGAACCAAACAAAATAATAGATTTTTTGTTCCGGGAAAATACTTTTTATCAAATCCATGTAGATATTTTTTGTTCCCGGAACCATTACATTAAATTTGGATTTGTTAGGCAACATAGAAACAAAAATAAACAAACAGGCCCTTATAGAGCAACTATAATGGAAGACTAATTGTAGATTGATCAAAGCTGGCCCCAAATTCATTCACACTTTTAGGACCTTGAGCCTTCGTTAATGCTCAATTGGAGGAGGAATTCTTGATTTTAGGATGGATTTGCCTATGCCAGTTATCACTTTTTTTTAGTAATTATTTTGTAAAATATACAAAACTTAGTTAAATAAATTAATGTGTCATTTGATAGACGCTATATGTAAGTTAGTTTTAGATTAAGAATTGACGTGAGTTCTCTTGTTATGATGTGTAGGGGACCACTTGCTTCTTTGTTATTGATAAAGCTACTGAATATCTTGGGATTGGATGATTTTTCAGATTCTATGTGAACACAAAGTTCAAGAAATATAGATCCTGAAGGAACAATGTCGACATCAATGTTTCCACTGCTTGCAAATAACTGCATATGGGGTACAAACAAGGATATGTCCCAAACTATCAGCGATTTGTCCATGTTCCCCAATAGAATCAATTATTGAAGCCCAATTTGAATGAAACCATACATGTAAATTTTGGGAAAAAGGGTCCACATATCTACAGAAAGAAAAGTGGAAAATTTCCAGTCAAGGTGAAACAATACATCAATGAGAAGTTTATTTCATAAGTTTAATGGATTTTTTGTGGAGGGAAGGATTTGCTCGTAACATTCGAGCTGGTGAGTTATTTGCCAAATATGAGCAATCTTGTACCAGTCTTTGCCTGCATCTTTTTCCCACCTCTCCTCCAAATCTGAGCAAGCTGCAATTGTTAGGTGACTAAGAGATGCAAGCCTTTGCATTCCTTCAAGTAATGATGATGATTTCAAGCCATTGAAGTGATTTAGGTCAGCAATCAAGCTTCTCACAACCCTTTAAATTGAGATGCACAAGGTTTGATAGATGTCACATGCCAAGTGAGAGGGAAGTTAACCGAGGACAATCATAGATATAAAGAATTTCAGGTGACGTGAGACTTTTCAAACATTTCTTAGGCAAACATTCTAGAAACCACATCTCCAAGATAGATAGAGCCATCAACTTATAAAGGCAAAATATATGATTTATCAACTCTATGTTGACTTTAATAAGCATTAAATCCTCAAGCTATGGAATTAGTGGCATGGCTTTCAATTTTTCACAATCACTGATCTGTAAGTTTAGTAGACTAAGAAATATGCAATTAAAGTACATGAATGGTTTGACTCAATATATTCCAATGCAGCCAGCCCAAAAATATTTAATGACTTAAGGTGAGGTAGTTGGCCCAGTTGTGAGAGATGTTTGCATCATGCATAGTCCTCCAAGCAAATCTCAACTAAATTTGGTAAGGAAAACACAACACTATCACAACCCCCTTTACTTAGAGGCTGAGCTGCGGGTTATTTTGCGACATCCCAGGCTTTGTCACCATCCCAAATTCATTTGCTTCTTATTTATGCACATGCGAAAAGCGTAAACATACAATCCCCGACACAAATAACATGGGAACATGAGATACAAACACCACTAACATATTTCATCTACTACATGAGTAGTGAAGATTACAAGCCTATCTTACATACAAAAATGGCTTGGGCTATCCCTGTCTCTGCTACAGTGGGTACTAACAAAATTGGGAACCCTTCTTCTATTACATAAGGCTAGTGCGCTTAACTTAGTCCGAATCCTTGGACGGTTCATCCATATCACTGAGATTCGGTTTCGGGTTGTCAAACTCATGGAGAGGTCTTATCCATATGTCTTTGTATTTCCTATACTAGGCTTCGAAATGCATTGGGACAAGCTCACCCAGGCCCTTTTTCTATCCATACAACGGATGACACTTTACAATAAGTAATATAAGTTTCTACATCTACGACGTCCATAGTAGTGGTATATATCTTGATAGGGCAACCAAAATGCACAGTAGCCATGATTCTAAGTACCTGTAAAAGAAACATGGGTGAGTACTTGGAATACTCAGTAAGTATATTCTCTGGCCTTTGTATAGAACATTGATTCATCATCAACACTTGTCGTTCATTTCATACAAACCATGGCGAAGGCAAATCAATTGCAAAGATGCAACCAAGCTTCAAGCACAAATGAATGGCAATTCTTGCAATCGTTTGTGCATATGATGCTATGAGTTCATGCACTCTAGCCTTTCTTTCTTGCTTATGCATGCCATGCTTATTTAACTTTTCTCTTGTGCTTGGGACTCGAACCCAAGTCTTCCTAGAGCCATCTTGGGACTTGAACCTCATTCAATTCAGGCTTTTAAACCGAGCTTCCCAGAGCCGTCTTGGGACTCGAACCCAATTCAATTCGGGCTTTTTAACCGGGCTTTTGGCTTTTTGCCGGCTTTTAGGACTCAAACCCAATTAATATGCTTGAGACTCGAATCCAAGTCTTATGCTAGCCTTTGGGACTCAAATCTAGTTCTTGCCAGGAATTCGAGGATTTAAACCCCATTCTTATCTTTTCTTATCTTTGCTCCAGCACAAATCCCTTCTTAAGGAAGTACTTGAGTCTTATGCACATGCCATGAACTATGCACTTTATGCTCAAACAAGATGCACATGCCATGAAATCATGAATTTTCTCATCAACAATATCACGAGCGAACCTAAGCCCAAAGCCTTGCTTGAGTAATAAAGGAACCTTGCACCAATCCAAGACATGAATTCGGTACACCTCATACTGAATCACATCTTATGGCTATGGGTGAATCTCGACTTATATCGAACAAATGACTTCATTCTAATCATACAAGAAATTCAAGTACATGAACAAGTTATAGAATACATGAATCATCTAAGAATCAATTGACCTACCATTGGCTTGTTCACAAGAGGATTTCCTAGAGTCGAAGACATCTTGAATGTTATTAAAAGAAGGGAGAAACTACACTTACCTGGATGAACCTCGAACTAAAGCTCAAACTACACAAGATGGGTGGCTTGCTTTGAAGGCCAAAGGAGAGAGGGCGTGAGAAGGAGGGTGACTAAGAAGGAGGAGGGAGGAGGAAATGGGAGCAATGTGGTGGAAATGAGAAGGGGCTCCTCCTATTTATAACCCTTGGTATCATCATTACTAAGTCAAGTGGTCCATTCCGGTGATCCCAAGTGTCCCGTCTAATTTCCTTGGGTGGCAAGTCTACTTTGCCTCATGATTACACCTAGAAGATGAGTTGGTCAAGCTAAAACCCTTGCTTGGCAATCTAAGCTCTTAGGCGTCATCAATTATAGCCCGCTTTTTGCTCTTCCATTGGTCCATCTATATGCCGCATTTAATGGACATTTAATGAAGTTTGACAATAATTGTACTATAGTTGCAAACTCGGCAATTCTAGAACATTTGGTCATTAATGAGGGCTCATGTGTTGCTTCTAATTGGTTCATTTATGTGCCGCCTTTTTCTAGAATATTCAAAAATATTTTAGCCGCCATCATGACTTTTGATTATTCAAAGAACAACTCACCCCTTCATTTAATGAGAGGATTCTAGAATTTTCCTTACTTTTGTCTTTTTCTGCATTAATAAGGCGGTCTAGAGAATTCTATCATCCAAGTTGGTTTTGGGGCTGGAAAATGGATCATTAGGTACACCTCAAAAAATCAAAACACGTACACCAAAGGTTCAGCCATCATGCCCCATATTTGCCCAAACCATTCCTTTGGATAGTCGGTTAGCCCATAGGGTCGGTTGTTCTTTGATCTGTTTGAGAACAATTCTAAGGCTACCCATAGCCTAGCACTAAATCAAGGCAATCATGAACCTTAGAATTAGTGATGGAATAGTCAAGTCTATCCCTGGGCTCATTCCGATCGGCACCCAATCCACTAGTAGAGCTCATGGTTGGTGCATTACCGATCCATAATTAAACATCACCAATTTGAGATTCTGTTCCAATCACTAAGAATTAAATAGGGAATGATGCATTTTTGGTTGAAAGATAGTCACATTTGATCAATTTGGATCATCCGTGTATTGGTGCATAACCGAGCGGAACCACCCCCGACCAGAAACTGCAACCGGTCGGATCGACCCATGACCATCCGTCGATCCAAAATCATCATGTGATCAATTTCCATGATCAAAAAGTCATTTATAAGCTGGTGATCCTATCCCATTGGTATGGTTGGTAGAAATTCATAGCCGATACCTTGACCAATTCATGACCGGTCTATCGGTCGGTCGGTCGGTTGGTTGGACCATGATCGATCCCTGATTCCTTGCCGATCAAACCAATCGATCTATGGCTAATGGCTTATGATCAATCTTTTTAGGAGCTTATGGCAAATCCATATGGGTTGGAATCAAGGATGTTATAGATACATGATGTATTCCATATGTCTATGTTAAAAAAAAAGTATAAGCTAGATTCAACACATGTGCTTAACTTCAAAGAGATCGAGGTAAATGACCAAGGGTTGTCTATTGAGGAGCCAGTGCGGATTGTGGACAAACGTGAGCAAGTAATTAAAAACATGGTCATTCCCTTAGTCAAGGTCCTATGGAAACACCATGAAACATAAGAGGCTACCTGGGAAACTAAAGAAATTATGAAGTGCAAGTACCCTCACTTATTTTAAGTACCCAGGAACATTATGAAATTTCGGGGACAAAATTTTCAAGGGGGAAGTAATATAATATCCTCGATTCCAACCTCGTAAGGATTGACCTTAAGGTCCTAAAAAGATTGATCATAGGCAATTGGCCATGGATCGATTGGTTCAATTGGCAAGGAATCACGGATCAGTCATGGTTTGATCGACCGACCGATCGGTCATGAATTGGTCAAGGTGTTGGCCGTAAATTTCTACCAACCATACCAATCGGATAGAATCACTAGCTCATAAGATGACTTTTTTATCACGAGAATTGATTACGAGATGATTTTGGATCGGTAGATGGTCATAAGTTGATCCAACCGGTCGTAGTTTCTAGTCGTGGGTGATTCCGCCCAGTTATGCACTGTAGCATCCGGGTTTTCGTCAGACCTAGAATAAGTAATGGCTCATTACGAATCAACGGAAGTGTCGTCAGACCATACTATTGGCACCATTTGCGGACACTATTTCGTCATTGTCATCGTCGGTATAGCATTAGGCCATCATTTCATCACCACCCATCGTTCCGAAACATCAACTTTTGGAGAGAAATTCCCATGCATGGCCATGCCCACGTTTGATATTAGTCTTGAGTGGCCTCGCAAATCAACCAAGCCGAAGACCCGTAGCCCGCAACGGCCTTGCGTACGTAAAAGTTTACGATGGAAATTGCCGAAGACCTTCCAATTGTTTACCCCGTAAAGGACTGCGGACCAACCCAGCTTCATGCACGATTTTTCACCTTAGACGGCCATACGAACGACCTCACCATCGGCCAAATTTCTTTCGGCCATACATCTACGTAAAGTCACCCTCGACCATGCGGCCATATTTTTTTTCTTTTTCCTCGTCGAAGACGGTCAACAAAAGGAGAACATTGACCACCATGCAGCCCAAGCCCACGTCCCTTTTGGTAGTCAACAAAAGAAGGGGGATGTTGACTGAGAGGGACCGAATGGCAGCCACGTTTTCTACCCTACTCTGCAAGCCGGAGTCCCAAAGTTTGACAGATTGACCAAGACGTGTCAATCGTAAAATTCAGGGGAAAACTTGAAGCATGCAGCGGCCACGCTCATGCATGGAAGAGGTAACGTGGAAGGGGGTATTCGGTCTAAGAAGCCACGCCAAGGATCCACATTTCTCTCTCCCTCTTCGGTGGCTAGCGGAGAGAGCGTCCGGGATGGCATGTAAGCCACGTTCTCTCCACCTGTCTTCACCTCCTTCTGCCATTGGAACACCCTCTTTTGTTGACTGGTTTTTAACAAAACCAGTGACCAAAATGCTCGTAGATGTGAGCAAGAGAGAGAGACTAACTAAACAAAAAACCAAGAGAGAGGTAGAGCGAGCGAGTAAGAGAGAATTTGAGTGAGAGTTCGAGAGAGAGGGTGAGCAGCGAGCAGTCCGTGCGTGGGAGGGCAGAGAAGGAAGGCCACCCTCCTCCCGTGCCGTGTTTGAGCTGCCGTCGTCGATGCCGCTCAAGTCCACCGTCGCCGAGCCGCGTCCGAGACACCGAGTTCTCTGTTTTGCTTGCTGTGGTTGCGTTAGGCTTAAGGCAAGTAGAGTCCATTGATCTATCCCTTGCTTGTTGTATTTTGTGTGTGATGAATGGTGAATTTTGGATTTGGATGAAGTGTTGAATTTCGAAGTTATAGGAGTTGTGTCCTAGCCTAGTATTCTGTTTCTGGAAAAACAGTCCGACCTTTGATGATTTCGTGAGTTGCATGCGATATTCTAGTTAGAATCTGACTTTGAATTCTTGATGAAAGTTGTAAAGGACTACTTGGAGAATAACATATCAAAATTTTGAAATGAAACGGACAATTATAGGTCGATGAAACCATTTTTATTTGATGAAGCTAGATCTGGAAACTGTTATGATGATCTATTGTGATTCTGTGAATTTTGTGCAATTATCTAGTCCGAATTTGATCTCGTGTTCTTGATGAGAGTTGTATACAACATCTTGAGGAGAAACATACTAAAATTTGATGATAAACGGACAAGTAATGATTGGGGAAAAAAATTTTCTTTGAAAAGGATGAATTTGGACAGTGAACCGAGAGATAGAAAGAGTTATAAAAATTATATATTTTAATCCAGAAGGAATTAAATTTCGATTTCTTCATGAGAATTTTACCTATATGTTTCAATTATAACATATTAAAATCTCAAAATTTTCGGAGTTCATTTAAAGGTTTAATCAAAATTATTTTTGAAATTGTGCAAAAGTGGTACTGGAATTTCTTTTGCTGTGATGTATGGATTTATGTGATTGATGTGAAACTTTCTTGACATAGTGTTCTCATGAAATATGTTCCTCTGGATCTTGTTTACATCGTATTAAATTCTCAGAATTTATTGAGATCGTTTACTAATTTTTCCAGAATTTTTATTAAATAAGTGCATTCTACTTTATCCAAAATTTGTTGTATTTTCAAGAATAAATGGACTGCCCTACGAAATATGATGTCTTTAGTGATTGTATATGCTGCATATATGGTGATGTTTGGCATATCATGTGACATCAAAAGATGGTTTAGATCTTTGATATTGTTGCATCAAATGCCATGATGAAAATGAGACATATATGAGATTATATATTGTGATACTAACGAGACCGTTGGCGGTGTGAGCCGACGATGCCCCGGGAGTGTTGGGATGCCCGGAGCGTGTGTGCCGGATGCTCGGAGTGTGTGTGCCGAAAGTTCTAGAGGTGTGTGCCCGGGGGATTCCTCATGATGCTAGTTGGGATACGAGATGCCCGGAGTGTGTGTGCCAGAGGCCCTCGCGATGCCAAGTAGGGTGCGAGCGATAAATTGTGGGATGCAAACATTGGTCCCTGGATGAAAAATGATGAGATCCTTATGAAAGATAAGAATTAAAATTGAATCATGTGCATGGGTGTATGCATATGGCATGATGCATGATCTGCTTATGAAAATAAATTGATGCTATTTGATATTGAAAATACGATCATGAAAACGTGAATGGATCTCATGGTGATGTATGCTTGATAGCATGGATGATATGAGTCATGGTGAGATATGCATGATGGCATGGTGAGATATGCATGACTGCATGGTGATGTATACTTGATAGCATGGATGATATGAATCATGGTGATATATGCACGATGGCATGGTGAGATATGCATGACTGCATGGTGGTATATGCACAATGGCATGGCAAGATATGCATGACTGCATGGTAATATATGCACGACTACATGGTGATGTATGCTTGATAGCATGAATGATATGTGCTTTACTCGTGATATCTTGATTGTCTTGCTTGTTGCATTGTGTAGTTTTGTGGATCTTTACTGCTTAGTGGTTGTACTCACCCGTTTGGGGACTAACATTTCAGATTAGATAAGATATCTCTGCTACCATTGCCACGGGTAGATGGATCAAGTGGTTGGATATGACCGCTTGGAGGAGGATAGCAAAGGAAGGAACCTTTGGACGCCGGCAATGATCGATGGACTTTAAGTATACGATTGTTGGAGGAGATGTCGGTCATCTTTTGAAGTATAACCGAGTATAGAAGACTATGTTATTTTGATGTATCGATGAATGATGTTCATCTAGTTTAAGTAAATAAAAGTATTCGCCTTTTACCTATAAATGTTTAGTTGGTGTGCATCGTTTTCTGAATATAAGGAAGTGAGTTGATGGATGTGCTTCCACCATATAAATTGCACAGGGACCGATCTAAAAGATGTAAATCCCCAGGATTAATAGACCTTCAGGTCAAGCAAGAGAATGGTAATCGAACTGTGGCGATCCTAACAGTTCGGGGGCCGTCGAGGGGTGCCACACGCACCAATACACGAACGATCCAAATTGATCAAATGTGACATTCTGCTGACCGGAATGAGCTTAGGGATAGACCCGGCTATTCCATAACTAATTTTAAGATCCATGAGTGCCTTGGCTTAGTGTTAGGCCATAGGTATCCTTAGGATTGATCTTGAACCAATCAAAGAACAACTGACTCTATTGGCCGACCAACCATCCAAAGGAATGGTTTGGGCGAATATGGGGCGTGATGGCCAAACCTCGAGTGTACGTGATTTAATTTTTTAAGGTGTAACTAATGATCCCTTCTTTGACCAAAACCAACTTGGATGATAGAATTTCTCTAGACCACCTTATTAATGAAGAAAAAGGCAAAAGTAAGGAAAATTCTAGAACCCACTCATTAAATGAAGGGATGGGTTGTTCTTTGAATAGTCAAAAGTCATGATGACGACCAAAATATCTTTGAAGATTCTTGAAAAAGGCGGCGCATAAGTGGACCAATTAGAGAGCGACACGTGAGCCCTCATTAATGACCGAATGCTCTAGAATTGCCGAGTTGGCAACTATAGTACGATTATTGTCAAATTTCATTAAATGTCCATTAAATGTGGCATATAGGTAGACCAATGAAAGAGCGAAAAGCGGGCCATAATCAATGATGCCTAGGAGCTTAAATTGCCAAGCAGGGCCTTTAGCTTGGCCAACTCATCTTCTAGGTGTCATCATGAGGCAAAGTACACTTGCCACCCAAGGAATTTAGGCGTGACACTTGGAAACATTGGAATGGACCGCTTGGCTTAGAAATGATGACACAAAGGGCTATAAATAGGAGGAGCCATTCTCATTTCCTCACCTTGCTCCCAGTTTCTCCTCCCTCCTCCTCCTTAGTCGCCCTCCTACTCACGCCCTCTCTCTCTCTCCTTCAGCCTTCAGAGCAAGCCGCCCATCTTGTGTAGTTTGAGGTTCATCCAGGTAAGTGTAATTTCTCCCCTCTTTTAGTAACGTTTGAGACGTCTTCGACTCTAGGAAATCCTCTTGTGAACAAGTCAATGGTAGGTCAATTGATTCTTGGATGTTTGACATATTTTATGACTTGTTCATATATTTGAATTTCTTGTATGATTAGAATGAAGTCGCGGTTCATAGTTTTCGAGTGGTATAAGTCGAGGTTTGCTCATAGCCATAAGATGTGATTCGGTATTGAGGCGTACCGAGTTCATATATTGGATTGATGCAGGGTTCCTTTATTCTTGCTACTTGAGCGAAGCTTTGGGCTTAGGCTCGTTTGTGATGTTATTGATGAGAAAATTCATGATTTTATAGAACATGCATCATGTTTGAACATAAAGTGCATAGTTCATGGCACATGCATAACACTTGGGTACACCGTTAAGAAGGAATTTGTGCTCGAGCAAAGATAAGAAGATATAAGAATGGGGTTTGAGTCCCCAAATTTCTGGCAAGAACTAGGTTGGAGTCCTAGAAGCTGGCATAAGACTTGGGTTCAAGTCCTGAGCATATTAACTGGGTTTGAGTCCCAGAAGCCGGCAAAAAGCCAGAAGCCCAGTTAAAAAGCCCGAATTGAATTGGGTTCGAGTCCCAAGACGGCTCTGGGAAGCTCGGTTTAAAAGCCTTAATTGAATTGGGTTCGAGTTCCAAGACGACTCCAGGAAGACTTGGGTTCAAGTCCCGAGCACAAGAGAAAGGCTTAATAAGCATGACATGCTTGAGCAAGAAAGAAAGGCTAGAGTGCATAAGCTCAAGGCATGCATCATATGCACGAATGATTGCAAGAATTGTCATTCCTTGGTTGCATCTTGCAATTGATTTGCCTTCACCATGGTTTGCACGGAATGATTGACTAGTGTTGATGATGAATCGATATTCTATTCAAAGGCCAGAAGCTATACTTACTGAGTATTCCAAGTACTCACTCATGTTTCTTTTACAAGTACTTAGAACCATGGCTACAGTGCATTTTGGTTGCCCTATAAAGATAGATACTACAATGATGGACGTGATAGATGTAGAAACTGATATTACTTATTGTAAAGTGTCATCCATTGTATGGATAGAAAATGGCCTAAGTGAGCTTGTCCCAATGCATTTCAAAGCTGGTATAGGAAATACGAGGACATATGGATAGGACCTCTCCGTGGGTTTGACAACCCGAACCTGAATCTTAGTGATATGGATGAACCGTTCTGAGGCTTCAGACTAAGTTTAGGTGTATTGGCCCATAAAAAAGAAGAAAGGTTCTCACTTTTGGTTAGTACCCGCCATAGCGGAGACAAGGATACCCCAAGCCACTTTTGTATGTAAGAAAGGCTTGTAATCATCACTACTCATATAATATATGATGTTAGTGGTGTTTGTATCTCATGTTCCAATTTTATTTGTGTTAGGGATTGTATGTTTACGCTTTCCACATGTGCATAAATAAGAAGCAAATGAATTCGGGACGGTGACAAAGCTTGGGATGTTGCAAAATAACCTGTAGCTCAACCTCTGAGTAAAGGGGGTTGAGACATCAGTGGTACGGATTGACATAGGTGCACCGAGGTAGACCCCTCATCAATTCGTTGCCTGGTACACCAACATTGATGGGGGGTTGGTTGGATCGCTAAGGGACTTCAATGGCCCTACCGGTTTCGACAACGATAGCATGCCAATTGGCAAATTTGTCAATCCGTAGTATAGTAGCATGAATGCAACCTGACCTTCTTCCGAAAGTTTATTGTGCTGTATTATGCTTATTATTGGTACTTGTACTAATACTTGGAAAAGGTTTATGAAATTAAAATTTGTCTTTGTGAATCATTGAACTCATGGGTTTTTTTGTAGGGGATGTGAAAATTCTATTGTACTTCTGCATGTTAATAATAAATATAATTTATAAATCGGAAAAGACACACATATTGCGTGACATTTTGGAACGTCACAAACAGTCCCCATAACAAACACCATAGAAGGATCATTGGTAACCTTTCATCTTTTATCTCTTGAGTTTCACGGATTTTCTCGAATTTATTTCTAATTGGGCGAATACTAATAAATAAAAAAACTCAAATTATACTCATTATAACATAAATATCCTAATTTTTTGTCACCAAAAATTCCAAACTTGATAAATACTCCCAACTTTTTTTGTTTTATTTCACAACAAAATTCAAACTTGTGCATGTATGAATTGTCACATTGGTATAAGATTTGGGCTTTTTATGACTAAAAACAGTTTAAAGTACTTGCATCATAATTGGCAAATTTAGAATTTTTAGTAACAAAAAGGAAAGTGTGATATTTGTGTATACTGACCACAATTTAGGTTTTTTTTTATTTATTAATATTTTCTGATTTGTCGCTTATTAAACAGAAACAGCGGCGGCAAAATCAATGCTGATGTCCACACGTTTTGTTTCTCACGCTCGTGGGATCCAATGTCCATGGAGTACCACATGAAGTGACCTTTCAGACACACGAATACTTCTATTTCATAAGAAATCATGCGCGCTTCCTTTCCTTCCCAGGCGTCCGATGGAGCCTGCGAACCGAACAACACCGCTAGTTCATCGAAAGAAGCCGATTCAAAACAATCGCGCAAATAAAGAATATGGATGAAACCAGCAGAGCCAAACATCATCCCGCGTACAATGCACAACCTTCGCGCACGTTTATGTCCTCCATAAGTCTGAGTGAACAGGGGGCAGGGAAGTGAAGTTACAGAAATGGTAGTCGTGGACTGGTACTAAAGTACCACCTACGCATGTCCTTATTGTGATCCCTCACTTGTTAGAATAAAATAAAATTGATTGTTGAAGATTTGAGCACATTGGATTTGTTGTTAGTATTCTTCAAAATGCTTGCTCTCTGGTGGGTGTCAAAAGAAGATTAAAAATGAAAGAATATCGGCATGATATATGGTGGGCTGGCTATGTTTGAGTAGCCCCTCCACCATTCAACAAGGAGTAAATGTTTTCATTTTGAAAAGGAAATGTCTTTTTTTTTTTGCTTTTGTCAAAGAACATGAGGTTTCTTCGTAAGAAGCAAGGACTTCCTGTCTTTGTCTCATTTATTGTTCATGTGCTGTTTCTTCACTTTGTGGACTTTCTTGTTTTCTATATGATGTTAGTTAAGCTATGCACGCATCTAACCACTTTAAAAGGTTGTGGACATCATATCTGTAGTTATACAGAAGCAAAGAGCATTTTCATTTCCATTATTTCTCTCCCTAGTCTTCATTTGTGCCTTGTTCCAAACTTCCAAAAGTTGTCATTATTCTTTTTGGTTCCACCATCACTATGGAGGGATCATCAAGTATAAATCTCTCTCGGATTCAATTTCTGGGTGCACATTATCTACCTACTGGCCAAAGCCGTTTCCTTCTCGAGCCTCTCTAGAGTCACCATCGATAAAAAATTTAGCTGGCAAGCCCGCTGTTCTCATGCTACTTCATCCCTAGTTGAAGAGTGTAGGAGATACCTAATCTCCACGAGATAAACGGATAACTCACGTGAATTGACACCTAATTGTTAATAAACTATCATGCCTCTTAGTTTATATGTGCAGGAGGAAGGACACGAGAAAAATGAATTCAAGTTCATATAAACTATACCTAATTATTAATAAACTATCATGCCTCTAGTTTATATTTTCAGGAGGAACGCCACGAGAGAAATGAATTCAAGTTCATATAAACTACACGTAATTATTAATAAACTATCATGCCTCTAGTTTATACCTGCAGGAGGAACGCCACGAGAAAAATGAATTCAAGTTCATATAAACTAACTGTTTTTTAATCAAAGGTAAACTCCAGCCATTATCTGGGAGTTTGATTGCTGTAATGATTTTCTTTGATAACCCATGATGAATTCATTGGTGAAATTCATGTTTCACCATCAAGTAGTCCTTTGGAGAGTGGAGATTAGAAATTTCGATCAAATTGATGATTGGATTATATATATATTATTTTTGATAAATAACATGCCATCTGACCAAGGCAAAAGTAAGTATACTATTTGATTTTGGCAAGACAAATAAATTGATAAAGCAATCCGTGAAATCCAAGGAAGAACAAGACATCAATATATTGAATATTGAATTAAAGTTATAGGGCTTTTAAGAGTTAGAAGATTAGATTGTATAATTTACGTAAAGTTTTTAGACCAAAAATGAAATTATTATGATGATGTAAGAATCGAGTTTTACCTATTTCGATGAAATGGATGGATAACAAGAATCAACGTGACCAGCATGTTTACCCATTTTCATTGCCAAAAGATAAATTAATGTTTTCTCCCGTATTTCTTTTATTTATTGTTTTGGGTTGCTTTCTTGTGAACAGGATAAGAGTGTCTATTTATATGGTGTTTTCCGTGCAATGATCGCAGAAGCGTACGGTGAGAAATACCTCAAAGGTTAGTGTCGCGACCTAAATTGGTGTCAACAGCTAGCCAATGGAGTCCTGCTCTATTTCGCTCTTTTGGCTCGGCCTCCTCCTCCCGACACTTCTAGTTTTCCTTCTCAACCGTCGGAAGCGCACCAAGCTTCCCCCTCAGCCCCCAGCATGGCCCGTGATCGGCAACATCCTCGACCTCGGGACCATGCCGCACCAGAACCTCCACAACCTCCGAGCCAAGCATGGGCCTGTCTTGTGGTTGAAGCTCGGTTCCGTGAACACCATGGTGATCCAATCAGCTCGAGCGGCCATGGAGTTATTCAAGGGCCATGACTTCGTGTTCGCGGACCGCAAGTGTTCCCAAGCGTTTACTGCTCTCGGCTATGACCAAGGCTCGCTCGCTCTTGGTCGTCATGGTGACTACTGGCGCGCTCTCCGGCGTCTCTGCTCCGCGGAGCTCCTCGTGAACAAGCGCGTCAACGATACGGCCCACCTCAGGCAAAAGTGTGTCGACAGCATGATCATGTATATAGAAGAAGAAATGGCAGTCAAACAAGCAACAAAAGGTCATTTCTTAAGTACTTGGTGTCATTGCTGACTCTGTGTCCTATGTGTCGCCTCGAATGGTTGAAGTTATAGCTTTTAGAAAAGTAAAAAAGCAACAGGGAGAGATAGATGAACTTATCTTAAATTCCATATAAATAAGATCAAGGTCCTATACCCTACCCAATATTTTTACTAGGGTCACAACCCTTAATTATTTATTAATATGAAGAAAAAGCTAAGAAGACGGTCCGATCACTATTTAGGAAACCACGAGGACACGCTGACCACAAATCTCTGTTGTGGGATATTAGCAACAAGAATATAACATTTTCAAAATTCAATTGCCAAAAATGACTTTCATAGAGTAAAATCAGAAAAGTTAGACCATATAAACATAATATACATTTATTAGCCCATGACTACACACCTGTAGGAAACCAAAGCCTGTTTAAGATTTGTTAAATTAGAATTTCTAAGGTTTGTGTTTCATTTTGTATTATTACTAAATTATTGTAATAGGTAAAATATAACATCTTCATATCCCTTCTTTAATATGTCACTAGCACGAAATTATCTACTCTCTCATGATGATCGATGTCTACACAAATTTAAACTATGTGCTACTAGTTTCTGGTTTAGATGTGACTAGGGCTACCGAAGCAATAACTCGAACGTGAGCAACATGAAAGCAGAGAAATGATGGGGAATCAAAACATACATAGTTTTTATTTGAGAAAACATTCTATCTTGCCTTTTAGGCGATGGTTCTTCATTTGCCATCTTGAAGTGTACTACCCCTATATATTTGAAGTCGTTTTCTAGATAGCATTGGATTCATATAATTTTTTACTTCTAAATTTCAATTAAATTTTTTATTTTCCTTTGAGAGTCATTAATGACATTCTACAAATTAATTTTGGTACAAGCACAGAATCTAAAATTAATATGAAAAGTTGGTGTTGCGTTAACTTTGGTTTCTTATTATGCTAAATGATTATACTATGTATATTATTATTCTTCTTTAAACGGCCTTAATTTTTGTGGTTTACATCACAAGAGGCAATCTTGACGATTGATTTTGAAAGTTATATACTTTGGTTGCAAAATTTCCCACACTTGAAATATGTGATCAGTATATCCGTCACCTGACAACACTGTCTTCTTAGCATGGCCTATTAATATAGGTAAAGAAAGCAACCTACAACTAGATTTAACTTCTCGCACTTCCGTAAAATGTTCAATTATATATTTTTTAGTTCAAGTTGGCTCTCCTCTTAAATATGTAGATTGAATATTTACGAGGAATGTCGCACCAGCACTATACGTTGGCACTAACTAAGCTAATTTATTTGGTGAATGAATTTTTTTTTCTAAACATAGTTCTGATATGGGTAAGAAAAATAAATAAAAATATTTTAAAAAATCTAACTAATAATTATGCACAAGGGAATGGAGGGCTAGCTGGCTAGGGTGGACCGCAGTTTCGAGGCACGACGTGGATCGTTGGGTGCTCGCCGTTCGCGAACGCCACCTCCCGTCCAAGCACACCCGTGCCACCTTAGCGACGAGTCGCCTCCATCCTCAATTCAGCATAGCCTCCATTCACGATCGTCTCCCCTAGTTCACTCGCGACACTTCTGTTTTTCATTTCTTCTTTTGCAAATTTCCTTATTTTTGATTTGTTGATATTTATGTTATTTTTTAATTTCATTATTTGTGAATTTTTGTTATTCTATTTTAAGTTTTTCAAAAAGAGAAATGATTGCGTAATAGTCTTTAATATACTAAGAATAACAGTCAATTCTGAATTACAAAAAATCAAATCTTAAATAATTATAAATTATCGTGAAACTCACTTATGCAAGAATTTATAATTCATAATAGATTGTTATTCTCACAATCCTTTCAAAAACTTATGTAGGATACCGTGTTGACATTCAACGAGACTTAATTGCCATTTCAACATTTATGCTTCCATTTAAATGGAAAGACCAAACCGGACAAGAAAGAATATGATTTAGGGATCTAATTCCACCGGAAAAAAAGGGACCTAATTAAACCTTTTGTAAAAGTTTAGGGATTACCTATACTTCTATCCTTTTTTTTTTTTTTGTGTACTGTAATTGACAAAGTCAACAAATTAAATACTAGTGTAAATAACTCAATTTACCAAAGAGCTACTGGAATTTAATTTGTTTTTTAGTCGAACTCGCTTTCTTTTTTTGGAGTTCGAGTCGAACTAGAGTGGCTCTACTGTTGAATTATGTAAAGCTCGAGTGGCTTTATCATCGAATTGCGTAGGTAAACTTTCGTGTTGGACATTGAAGCATACACAGTAAGTCAAGTGGAGCTTACAAGCAATTTAGAGATTGGTTCCTCTTGATTTGACTGTATCTTTCCTTTAACTAGTTGCACAACTTGGTATAATATATTTTTCTCATGTCTAATTTGTTAAGTGTGGTTATACATTGTCTGATTAGAATTAATCATAAAGAAATTTTATTTTTATGAAGGGCAAGGAATCGACTTATCTCACTTCCTCTTTCTCCTGGCGTTTAATGTGGTGGGCAACATGGTTCTCTCACGGGATCTATTGCACCCAAAATCGAAGGATGGCCCCGAGTTCTACGACGCCATGAACCGGTTCATGGAGTGGGCTGGCAAGCCCAACGTAGCCGACTTCATGCCATGGTTGAAATGGTTGGATCCGCAGGGGATCAAGGCAGGCATGGCGAAGGACATGGGTCGAGCCATGAGGATTGCCGAAGGCTTTGTGAAAGAGAGGTTGGAGGAGCGAAAGCTAAGGGGAGAGATGAGAACAACGAATGATTTCTTGGACGCAGTATTGGATTATGAGGGCGATGGAAAAGAAGGCCCTCACAAAATCTCTTCCCAGAACATAAATATAATCATTCTGGTGAGTTTGCTCCTCTCTTCCACGTTTAACATGACCACAACTTAGAGACATTAGGTCGAATTCGGTCACATCACGCATTACGGAGAAGTTTTAGTAGCTTACTTAATAAATCAATCATGGTGCTGTCTAAGCACTGATTTTTCTTTTCATTAAAATAAACTAAAATCAATCTTATGTCTTCGTCAATCAATTTAACTAGTTATTATAAAATCACCAGGTTAGTCAAGTCAATGTCAATCAAGTCGAGAAATTTTGACATTGGCTTACAAAATTTGGCTGAAATCAAATTGATTGCCAGGATAAAACCAGTGCAAATAATTATTGCAATCAAACTCTAAGGTGGGAATAATTTTCAAAGCCGTTGACTGACAATTGCAGTAAAGCAATTATTGTAGCTGAGATTATAAGAAGCGCACATCTTAATGGAAACGCGCAGACATAAGAAGAACAAGCTTTACTTATGTTAATCCATTTTGCTCTCTTGCAAATCTCTTTCAGTTATTTCCCAGCAACCTATTTCTTGCCATTCCAGTTGTTTATTTCCTTTTGTCAATCAAACACTTGCCCCATCTCTTTCATAAATACTTCTGTTGTCACTAGTGGATTCATTTTGTCAACTTCAAGTTCTTGTTCCTTTCTTTGTGTGCCAATTTTCTGCCACTTCGAAGAATAGGAACTGCTGTGTTTGATCAGGATTGTTGATCAGGTGAAGCATGATAATTTTTACTATTGAGCTGACGATTCGAGGGTGACTTTTTCCAGCCAAAGAGAATCTCTTAATTATAGGACGAGACTCGGACACTCGTGGTATCCAAGACCTAATCTTTGTACTAACTGGGTCTACTTGATGGTGCAGGAAATGTTTTTCGCCGGATCGGAGAGTACAAGTAGCACCATCGAGTGGGCGATGGCGGAGCTACTCCGCCAACCCGAGTCAATGAAAAAGGCCAAAGAAGAGATTGACCAGTTTGTGGGGTTGAACAGAAAGCTCGAGGAAAATGACACGGAAAAGATGCCATTTTTGCAAGCCGTGGTGAAGGAAACCCTAAGATTGCATCCCCCATTACCTTTACTTATCCCACGAAATGCTCTAAAGGAAACCAAATTCATGGGTTTTGATATACCCAAAGATACCCAGGTTTTCGTGAATGCATGGAGCATTGGAAGAGACCCCGATGCTTGGGAGGACCCATTGGCATTCAAACCAGAGAGGTTCATGGGATCTAAAATTGACTACAAGGGTCAAAACTTTGAGCTAATTCCATTTGGATCAGGCAGAAGAATATGCGTCGGACTTTCATTGGCGGATAGGGTGCTTCATCTTGGTCTTGCAACACTGCTTTACCATTTCGATTGGGAACTAGGCGATGGTTCAACTCCAAAGACCCTCGACATGAAAGAACGGGTGGGAATAACACTAAGAAAGCTCCATCCTTTGAAAGTGATACCTAAGAAACGTAGCGCGTGAGGTATAATTACCCTAAGGTTATTATAATGTTATCGTGTCAAGGATTAAAAAAGCTGTCCAAGGAAGACTCCTTAAGAATGATGTCATCCCTGCACAAATATCTCAGGGAAACTACAAGTTCTTGTGTTAGCATTTGGGTCTCGTTTGAATTGTATGACTTGAGCATGTAGCAGGGTAGCTCACCTGCCCTTTATACCATCAATAAAACCTCACTTGTCGAAAAAGAAAATTACACTAAATATGGCTCCACACTTAGAGTCCACAAAATGGACATTCGCGATGAACCGGATTCACTAGACGCAAGACTGTACAATAGATTCCCGAATCATATACTATGAGCGGTTTCTAGTAGGGGTGTAAACGGGTCGGGTCGGGTCGGGTCTTGATGTTACCCGACCCGACCCGAAACATACGGGTCACATACTGTGACCCGACCCGAACCGACCCGACCCGAAACACGTTAAACTCTCATAGGAAATTCGGGTCGGGTCGGGTCGGGTTTCCGGGTCTTCCTTTTTTTTTTTTTTTTTTTTTTTTTTTTTTTCCGGTGAGAGTCGAATGGGGGCATTCATCTTCATTGTTGTTCGTGACTTCTCGCAACTGTTATAGGTTATTACGAAACATTCCAAGCCTCGGCTTGGCTCTTTATTTTTTAGCATTGGATTGATTTTTGTCTCTTTTTTCTTTTGGCTGGCCTCAAATGAATGTATCTTCTACAAATGAGCACAAGCATATGCATGTGGGGAAAAGAAAGAAGTTAAAATGGGGTTGGAGAGAAGTAAATGTTTAAGAAATACATTCATACAATTGGAAAAGAAGATGCTAGAGAATCAAAAATAAGAAAAGCTGCACTTCTTACCAATGCCCACGAATTCATAAGGTATGGTGAGCTCGGTAAATATGCTGAAAAGGGTTTTACACATGGAGAATCGAGCTGTCTAATTTTGTAGTAACTTCTTGTACAGCAAGAATCTCATGCTATTGCCAGAACTTCTTTGGACAAAAATGAAATCATGCATCGTGCAAGATTGGCCATTATCTGTCCTATAAATTGATCCGAGACACACCAAAGATACACAAAAATTAACAAAACCAGATTCTCCTCCCAATGCAGTCTTTCAAGCGAGAATTTCAAGAAGGCAAACAAAATTCACTCTGTTTGCAAAGACCAGGAATTTGAACAACCCCGAAGAACTCAATGTAATGAAGGATAAGGACTACATATCATAAGAACCAAACACCATGATTCATTCAAATCTTCATTCAACGAAACCATCCCAAAACAATGATTTTTTTCCCTCTTCCATTAAATAAATCATTTCTAATCCAAACGCTAACCAGCACTCATTTCTAATGCAAACACTAACCAGCACTGCCCACTATCCAGGAATACCAGAAAATTAATCTCATTCTCAACCTTCCTCACACAAGGGAGAGTCCAACTCAGCCCTTAGTCAAGCAAAATCAAAGCTAAAGCAACAACATAAGTCCCCACCTGCCAAAAGCAACAACCCCCTAAATTCTTACCCATCCCAGACTTTAGTTTGACATCCTTGTTCTTCTTGCCGGTGTTCTTAGCAGCCTGATCATTGAGAGTCACATTATACCTCTTGGTCTTCCAAACCATGATCTTGAACCTCACTGCAGTGGCCAAATCCACCCTAAAGACCAAAGACTCATTCTTGGCCACATGGGATCTTCAAGTTTCCCTTGCCCAAGCAACCCACAGGCCTTAGCAACAGTAGTTAAGGTGTAGTCAGTCAACTTCAAGCCCTCCTCCACCATACTAATAAATAAATCTAGCACTTCAAAAGCTTTGCCATTTTCACAAAGTCCTGGCATTGTGTGAAACACAATTCTTCTCTGGCATTATATGAAAAATCTCCATAGCCAGATCAGTAGACAACAAAAACGCACGATGGAGCAATTGCTTGTGCCTTCCAAGTAACAACTACTTCGATGCGGTGGCAGCAGCAGCAGCAGCTAGCAGACAGATATGGAACATGGATTTCGTGAAACAAATTCAAATACTGACACCTTAGGAGCTGTCAAAACTCATGATTTGCATACGAGAAAATCAGCAAACTCCCCCAAGAAGCTGTCAAAGTTAAGATGAGTCGGAAAATTGCGGGTGCACTAGAACCGGAAACTTAATATCAGTTCACCCGATTGAAGCAAGAATATTACAAGGCAGAATTCGCATGAAGCTACAAAAGAAATACAACAGCAGTAGGTGGATATGGGCCAAGTTCGAAGTTTTCAATCGCGCATCTTAACCACCCGCTCATGTCAGCTGCAAAGTTCATGTAACAAATCCACTTCCCAATGCTGCGAACATCAATTCAATGCACGCGAGGCATTCAAAGTGCTCGAATTAACTCCAGCACAAACCTAGATTCCGCCAACAAGAAAATCAGCAGACAACAAAAACGCACGGCAAGAAGTAATAAATTCCCCTTAAAATGTTTCCAATCGAGGGGGGAAGGCAGGTGGATCTGGAGGGGGGGCTCCTCACCTGCCGGGACTTGGAAACGAGGCGAGAAGCGAGCGTTGGAGCGAACCCAGTCCACGAGCCGTCGACGATGGTCGGCGGTACGCGGCGGCTAGGGTTCCGGCGTCGGCGAGGGGTGGCGACGGCGACCCCGAGGCGGAGGCGCGTCGATCGGAGGGCGGCAGTGGACTCCACGAGAAGGTGCACTCGTCGGAGAAGAAGGCGGAGCCGACGAGGTATGTGCTTCAGTGCTTGTGTTTGACTGTTTGTGTTCGGGGCTAATATGTTTGTGTTTCTATTTAGAATTAACGTGTTTCGAGTCGAACAATGTTCGAACCCTGACCCAACCCGAAACACATTTTTTTGCTTGTTTTATATTTTACCCGAACACGACCCGAACACAAAATAAGTATAATACATGTTTCGTGTTCGGGTCGTGTTCGGGATTCCCGAATCATATACTATGAGCGGTTTCTAGTGGGTGATGGTGGAGCTACTCGACCAGCCAAATTTCAGGATATTGTACGATCAAAGAGAGCAATATAAAAGAAAAGTAACAGGAAGACACTGTATGATCTTGTCGGATCTTGTCGGATCCATATGGACAATTGATCACGTGGACTCTGCAGTAGGACCCAGTCGGTGTTGGTTCACATGTTTTGTCCCTATTGCAAATTATTCTAAAATAAACACAAGATTGCAAATTTGCTGAAGAATGCTGTAGATACGTCTTGATTCATTATCATGATCCATCCGTATATAATCCAAAAGGATATATTTGTGCACCCCTCGAATACCACTTTGAACTTCTGACCAATTAATTTACTTTAGTAAGTTCACCTTTTACTTTTCCGTGGCGGCTACTTAATTAAATTCTTGTTAGGACCGATCGACTACATGTAAAATGAATGCATCAACGAATATAATTGACCAAAACAAAGAAAATCAGTTAAAAACCACGGTTCCATTTTTGTCCATCATCTTAAATCATTTGCAAACCTAGACTTTGCCCAATAATAAACGCCATTTGGAATGATTCACTGAAAACATTTCCTCAACAAAGACGTTCAAAATCATTTGCATTTCATGGACCTAGTTCATAACAGATTTAGAATCCACCATCTTGAGTCCAAGAATTTGGCTATCATAAATTTCTCGGTTTTGTATTTCTTTTCTAAGGACTCCCATAATTGTCTAGTAGTTTCAATGTTACGATAAACATGATACAAGGAATTTGCTAGATAGTTAAGGATATAGTTTCAGCATAGGAAATCCCTCTCCCCAAGCGTCATGACATCTTACTCATCTGGACTAATTATTGAGCACATCTCTAATGAGTACTTGACTATATTCAATGTGGTCAATAAAAGAACATCTTCTATTATCGCTGCTTAAAGCCCACACTAGTTAACTCACACGGTTTCTCATTCGGTGTTATTGGAGAAGGTATCATCATATTAGGCAAAGCTTGTTAAACCATCTCTCCAGAAATTGAACCATACACCATTAGTTTTTTATTTTTTTGAAAAATAGTCCCTAGTGTATCGGTCAAGTGACTTCTACCGGTACCACCATAGATGGTTTCGGCCCGAAAGTTTGCAGCATTTGTTGTCACAACACTAGGCCATGAGGTTTGAACCTCACTCATTGAAACAACCATATGAACGTCCTTACAAACATTCCAACATCATTGGGTACTTGATTGTTATTAGTCATCTCGATGTTTTGATAAACCCAACAAACAATTGTGGGAAATATTAATACGTATTGGGGAAAATAATAATAATTCCAAGAAAGCAATATTAAAATAAACAAGAGGTGAGGTACCACTAATCAAATCCCCTTAAGGTGATTAGTTCATGTCAATGATGCCAATTAGTTTCGCGAACTATACCTCTAAAAATACAACATCTCAAACCCGTTTGTATAAGCACTATATGAACAAGATTCTATCGAACACTTCTTTAAATCAGCACACTTAAAGAAACTACCAAGAAACTAGAGGAATACTTTGAGGATTTTTTGTTGTTATTTTGAATTAAGAAGACGTGTCTATTTATAGACAAGGGAACTAGCTGTAGAAAATTGAAAGGACATGAACTCAAGAGTCACACCAATTATGCTCACTTTGGTTGAGCCATTAACCCTTAATAACAACATTATTAAATCAGAAACTACAGGAGAACAAAGAGTCATTAACCCATAATTGCAACAATTAGGGCATGATCCAAAGAGACAAAACGGTTGCATGTGAATTGAAAAAGGCGTGAATTGAAGAGACGTTTCATTAACGTTGAGCCATTAAAACCTATGATTACAATAATAATTACAACACACTGTGCCCCTTAGTTCTTGTCCCAAGAGCTTCTAATTTGAATTCATCGAGTACGCTATGTGCATCATAAAAGCATCTTTCAGTTTCTCAAGCCAAAATTAGGTCACATAAACTTGTTATGCATGTGTCCCTGAGCACCCCGATCTCATGCTTGATGCCCTATAAATTTCCAACTTTTTCTAGTGCTTGTGGAGCCATAGCTCTAGCAATGCTAACGATGACAGATGCCATCTCTCTCTCATAATATATTAGTCGAGTCATTCCAAGGCCAGAGACTGCAGGTAAGTATAACAAGTTTATGTGACCTAATTTTTAACTTCTTCGATGGAGTCGAGTTGTTGAAGGTAGGATTCTCATCATCCACGCAAGCCTATGTCAATAATGCATATAGGACCCACTGATTTGGTTTGTCTAAGATATTTCGTGCTTCAAGAGTTTACTCGTTTAACGTGCTTGCAAGTCGTAAAGGCAATGAAAAGGCTGGCGTTGAATTGAAATCCATGTTTATTTTGAAGATTAAATTAACAATAAAAAAATTAACAGTAATAAAGTAGAAGGATAGGACTGAGTTCCCTATGTTCACTTTTTTTTTTTCCATAAAAATAGCCGCCTCCTTGGAAAGTCCTAACCACGTGATATATGCAATAACAATCAATTCTAAAAAATCATAATTGAATCTATTTAAAATGGGTTTAATTATTGGTGCATCATTTTCTAATTAAATCACTGTCCCCACATATCAATCTTTTAGGAAGAATATGGCCATTTTCATCTATTCTTTTCTTCAGGCTTATTTGGAAACTGTTTCGAAAACTATTCTCCATAATTTTCAAACATTGCGCTGATTCTCAACTTTTATTCTTGACACAAGTGTAGAGCGATCTGAAGAGGGTTAATGCGTTTCTAGTTTTTGGTTACTTCATGATACAATGGATGTTGTTATAATTATCATTTAATGAAATAATTTGCTTAGTCAATATATATGCTTACTGCTGTTCGTGGAAGGCTTCGTTCTTTATTTTTATTTTTTCCAAATAATGGGGAATCATTATCTAAATTCTTGGGATGAATTTTGGGTATGACAAGTTTGGAATCACAACTTAGGTTATAAAACCAGTGAATATTAGCTAGCATTAATTCGGGCACCGTGATGTGTGATTAGTTAGTAACTAGACGTGTGTGCGTGCGCATGTCACACACAATATGCACTCATGCATTACACGTAGCTACTCTTTCAGTGAATATAGAAGTTCTATATGCATAGGTAACATGATCGATTTGTTAGGATTCTGATGCAAATGTCATTCCTCTTGGCTTGAAACTATTCTTCATATTGTCACGAGACATTAGTACTATTATTTTACTAAAACATTGCAATTTGGATAGGGAAGTTCACTCTCCTTGCTAATCTCTCAGATTTATTTGCTTCCTATGAATAAAATGCTTCTATATAGTTTATTTCTTTCTTTAGCTTTTCCTATTCTCTAAGTAAATGAATAATCTCTTCCCATACTAGGCAATAACAAAACTGGCACATTTTGCAAACTCCTAACATTTAGACATTTTATGCATGTCACTCCTTTTCATGAAAGGCATATCCTTTTTTTTTTTCTTTTTTTTTTCTTTTTTTGAGAAGAAAGAGAAGCCTTTTTTGCTGCAAATTGCAGGTATTCCGATTTGAGATATTTACTTGCGGGAAACATGCAAACGAAGAACAAGTCTTATGGGGGAATCTACTCCGAGCACTGAAAGTTCAATCATTGGATTTAATGGACAATCCTGGGAGGACACAACGCAACCGCATTCCAAGCACAGCCCCTAACACGACTGTGGCACATCTCATTTGACAAATCACCTGCGAAGAGTACATATATCGCAATAACTGGGGGCATTCTAGTTCATTTACCCTGAACGCTACAGATATTCTTATTAACTTACTTAAGATAAAAGAAAGCGAATTTGAAACTATCCCGTCGAGAACCACACCACAAAGGGAGAAAAATGAAGGTCGGAGTGAAACAATTATGAAGATGTGGAGAAACAAAACTACCTTGTTTCGCTTACATCATTCTCTGAATAAGCAAACTGGAGAATGGGTTTTTGTATTGATTGGAAGTCCTTGAAAGTTCCTCAAATTCTTGATCATGCCCAAGTAGGGGGCACAATTGGAGAAATTTCTATATTCATTCCCAGCCGGTAACGAAAAATATGAAGTTCTGCATGCTCTGAATTGGGTTTCAAGAGTGCAAAAAGGTGATTAACGTTAAAGAATAAACGAACAAGAAAAAACAAAAAAGAAGAGATCATTCCCATCAAGGTTTTTCCGTCTGCTCAAGCAATTTATTTATCAATTTGATAGTGTTACTTTCTTGCTTCCATAACTTGTATGATCATCCATCGCATGTTAGTGGTTTAAGACCAAATCAATCAAGGCTACTTGCAAAACATTTTGTGAAATAAAGTGAAGATGCCAAAGGGAGATAGATTTATCTAGCATAATCAAGTCCCCTATCCATGAAATCTCTAGTTTATAAAAGTAAAGTGTTCTCTCACATTTTACTTGGGTTTTTAATCAACCAAAGCAGACTAATGGACATTCTTAAATAAATTGAATTGGATGTCTAAATAATTTAATTAAAACCCCAAAGTTGTGATTGTCAGGGGTTTGAGAGAGCCCGCATTAGACAATGGTACCATCTTTATAATGAGTAACCATTCGCACTTGCATGATAATTCATTAACTTTCTCTTAGTGGTCCACCTCTAAGAAGGTCATGACAATTTGCAATTAGAGAGTGGCAACTAAATTAAAGAAGGAAAAGTGAGCTTGTTGGATTAGACACGAGTTGACCGAGCAATCGCATGGAAACGATGAATACACACTCTTCATTTATCCGATTGCACTAAAATGTTGAGGGGAGTTAGTCAACAAGCCGACGAAGCTTGTGTAAAAGTTTTAGACCAAACGGATATTGAAAAGTTTAGTTTTGAAGGCTTGACATGATTGTTTTTTTGTCCAGGCATCCTTGTGCAAGATCATCCAGCATTCCTTGAAAAAATGCAAATTTATGAACTATTCTTGGAACTAGCATGTGAGCCATATATTGTTTGAAAATAGACGTAAAGGCACTCATCACGATACTTTTTTTTTTGTCAAAATCGTTGTGATACTTATCTTGCAATCGTTTTGAGCTTGTTTGGGTCTACAATTAATCAAGAGAAGTTGGGTATAAATTACTAGGAAGAAAATTGAGTCCAAGTGTGAATTGGTGCTGTTAAAGCTCTTTGGAGTGATCATAATTTTAGCCGTGGGGCCCGAGGTTCTCATACTACATTGTCCCTAGTCGAAGAGTGTAGGAGATTCCTAATATTCATCATATGCACAGATGACCTATGTGAACTGAAACCTAACTATTAATGAATGATCATGCCTCTGGTTTATAAGTGCAAAAGGAATGCTGCGAGAAAAATGAATGCAATGTTGTATAAACTGATTGCTTTGTTTTTATCATGGGTCAAATTTATGAGATGCAAATGTATGATAAATTCATCAGTGAAATTCATGTGTCAGCATCAAAAAGTCCTTTAAATAGTGAAGATTGGAAATTTCGATCAAATTGATGATTGGACTTATATATATGATGTTTTTGAAAAAGACAAGCCATCTTACTTAGGCAAAAGTTGTTGGAGTACCACATCAATTATGGAATTGTCTGGTGGTTAGTTTATAAATATGAAGGAAATTTTCACCCTTTGAGTAAATGTTTGAGGTGAGAGAAGCCCAAGACTACCAAACATTGGTGTTAGAGCCAACAATAGATTGGCGGCCCCAATCTGTTCTAGATATCTCAATAAAAGGAATCTAGTGACCAACCCAATTTCTAGCGGCCCCAATCTGTTCTAGATATCTCAATAAAAGGAATCTAGTGACCAACCCAATTTCTGGGCAATGTGTGTTGTGGTATAACGCAATCCCAATGGTAGTCTTCATGGTTTGATTCAAAGAAAAAAACATGGATAAAGGTGGGTGTTGGAGATTCAAGTTAAGATTAATTAATATAGAAAGATACCTAAATTAAGGGGAACAAACCTACCATTGAGCTCAGATGTGATGGGGAGATTGTTGAGATATACATGTGAATTATCTTAAGGAATGGAATCTAGTGACCAACACAGTTTCCAGGCAGTGCGTGTTGTGCTATTGCAACGCAATCCCATGGTAGTTTTCATGGTTCAGTCCAATGAAAAAGAACATGGATGAAGGATGGATGAAGGTGAATGTTGAAGATTCAAGTTGAGATAATTTAATGTAGAAAGATACCTGAATTAAGAGAGAACAGACTTAACATTCAACTTACACGTGATGGGGAGATTGTTGAGATACATATATAAGTTGTGTTTAGGAAGTCCCACAGTGGAGAATTGGTGCAGTGTGAAGTAATTAATTTATCTAGTTGGCCAATAACTCATTACTTTAAGCTTTTGAGTAAAGATATGTTCAATTAGATATGTTGATAGACTTAGACTTGGGCTCCCTCTTAGCAATCTCCTAGGGTAAAGATATTGAACATCTGTTATACACTCCCAGCAAAAGTAAATACATAACTATCCAATTTTGATAGGACAAATTAGTTGATAAACCAATCCATGAAACCCGAGAAAGAACAAGGCATCATAATTTTGTGGAAACTAGAGGATTATATTGAGTACTAGAGTAAAGTTGTAGGACTTAAATGCACAAATTAAGAGTTACGGATTTGATTGCAAAATTCATGTAAGTTGTTTGACCAAAAATAGAATTATTCCAATGAAATAAGAATTGAATTTAACCTAATTCGATGAAATGGATGGATCACCATACTCCACGTGACCAGCATGTTACTCCTATTCATAGCCGAAAGATATATTAATGTTTTCTCCTTTTTATATTGTGGACAGCAATTAATAGCATCTCCTGCTTTTTCTTTATTGTTTTGGGTTGCTTTCTTGTGAACAGGATAAGAGTGTATATCAATATCATTTTTGCCACACAATAATCGCATAAGTGCAAGGTGAGCAATAGCTCAAAGCTTAGCCAATGGAGTACTGCCCTACTTTGCTCTTTTGGCTCGGCCTCCTCCTCCCGGCACTTCTATTTTTCCTTCTCAACCGGAAGCGCACCAAGCTTCCCCCTCAGCCCCCCGCATGGCCCGTGATCGGCAATATCCTCGACCTCGGGACCACGCCGCACCAGAACCTCCACAACTTCCGAGCCAAGCACGGGCCTGTGACGTGGTTGAAGCTCGGTTCCGTGAACACCATGGTGATCCAATCAGCTCAGGCCGCCGCAGAGTTCTTCAAGGGCCATGACTTCGCGTTCGCAGACCGCAAGTGTCCCCATGCATTGACAGCTCTCAATTATGACCAAGGCTCGCTCGCTGTGGGTCGTTACGGTGGCTACTGGCGCGTTCTCAGGCGTCTCTGCTCTGTTGAGTTCCTCGTAACCAAGCGCGTCAACGAGACGGCCCATCTCAGGCAGAAGTGTGTCGACAACATGATCGTGTATTTAGAGGAAGAAATGGCGGTTAAACAAGTAACAACAGGTTATTTCTTACATGCTTCGTGTTACTTTGGACGTTTGCGTTGCATGTGTAACCTTGAATGACCGAATAATAGTTTTCTTCTTCAAAGGAATAAAAAAAAAAAAGCAACAGAGAGAGAGAGAAAGGAACGTTTAAACTCCTTACAAAATATCAAAATAGGATGAAGGCCAATACCCTACACAATATTCCCACTAGTGTCACAAGTTCTTCTCAATTATTAATATATGTAAAATCAACGGTTAAGATATGTTGGGACTTTTGCACCATTAGGAGTTAATGATGCACGCTGTCAAAAGAATCGTATTTCAGTAAAGAACGCAACCTGCAACTAGATCTACCTGAGAAAACATTGGGCCTGCTTTTTACAGATAAAGGAACCGGCGGTCTTTCTTTTTTGCAAAATGTACAATTAAGTTCCAGAATCTTTTTTTTTTTCTTTTTTCTACTATTGAGTTCTTAAATTATACATGTTTTAATTTGAGTCGGCCCTCCTCTTAAATATGTGAATGCATTGGTTACGATGAATATTGCATCCCCACCATATGTTAGCACTGACTAGACTAACTAATTAGGGAGACATGAATTCTTTTTTACTTAGTGCTAAGATGGGTAAGAAAGATCATAAAATTAAAGAAATCTAAATCCAAGTAAACATTCACCAACCCAAGCGTTGCCTCAATTTATTGCAATCTATTTATAGGTTTTTTAAGAAGTCACTTAAGACACCGTGTTGGCTTTCAATGAGGACCTAACCGCCATGTCAACATTTATATATACTTCTTTAATGGAATGACTAAATCAAAGAAGAAGTTATACGGCTCGAGGATCTAATTGCACAACAAATTTAGGAACCTAATTAAAAAAATTTATGAAAGTTTAGGGACTGCTGGTACTTTTATCCCTTTGTTTTGTTACTGTAATCGACAAATTCAATAAAATAGATACCAGTGTAAATAATTCAAGTTGCCCAAGAGCTACTGGTGTTTAAAGTGCTATTTAGTCAAACTTGCTTTCATTCTTCTCGAGTTTGAGTCGAACTAGAGTGGCTCTACTGTTGAATTATGCCAAGCACGAGTAGCTTTACCATTGAATTGTGTCAAACTCGAGCATGATCAAGTAGTTGGGTTTTATATATCTTCTGATGCATTGATCAAGTATATCCCCATTACTATGCAAGAGAATGCAAAAGTAAACTTTCCACTTTATTTTATTTGTAGAAGCCAAGTTGGAGTTTTTAAGAGTTCAGATGCTAATTTAGTTTTGTTAGTGAAAAATATCGGAAAACAAGCTTATCAAGAACTTTATTAAGTTCGACTTGAGCTTGAAAAATCCAACTTTTGTCTTGAACATTGCAGCTTGGAGGTTGATTCCTCCATCCCTCCTTAAACTAGTTGCAAAACTTGGTGCAATAATTTTTTTTTTTTTTCATGTCTAATTCATTACGTTCTGCTATACATTCTCTAATTATAATTAATCGTTAAAAATTTCTAATTTTTATGAAGAGCAAGGAATCGACTTATCCCACTTCCTCTTTCTCATGGCATTTAATGTGGTGGGTAATATGGTGCTCTCGCGGGATCTGTTGGACCCAAAATCGAAGGACGGGCCCGAGTTCTTCGATGCCATGAACCGGTTCATGGAATGGGCTGGAAAGCCCAACGTAGCCGACTTCCTGCCGTGGTTAAAATGGTTGGACCCGCAGGGGATCAAGGCAAGCATGGCGGAGGACATGGGTCGAGCCATGAAGATTGCTGAAGGTTTTGTTAAAGAGAGGTTGGAGGAGCGAAAGCAAAGGGGAGAGATGAGAACGACAAATGACTTCTTGGATGCGGTATTGTCTTATGAGGGCGATGGAAAAGAAGGCCCTCGCAAAATCTCTTCCCAGAACGTCATCATAATAATTCTGGTATCCTCTCTTCCACTCTTGTCAAAAAAGAAATAATTAACATCTTAAGGATATTAGGTCCAGTTCGGTTTGTAAAGTGGGGTGGTAAACTTAATTGACAATTAACAAGCAGGTCATATCACGCGTCATTCTCTACAAACTTGTGTTTTCGTAGAACATTCTAGCACTAGATTTTATAATAACTAGCCTTTTCCAATCAACTATCTATGAAAACATTTTACACTTTAAGTTTGTAGAGAACGTTGCATAACAAAAAGCTACTACTATTATAAAGATGTTTCCATTCTTTCCTGATTTAGCCAATCTGTGCTCATTTTGTAATAACTAGCTAAGAATGTTCTAGAAAAACACAAGAATTTTATGGTTATTTTCTTTATAAAAAAAAAAAAATCTAGTGCTAGAAAGACACATTGAATGATTTATTAAATTAAGTTGATGTCAATTTGACTGATTAATAGAACATGTTGGGTATCCACAATGAATGAGTGAATAGTATGTTGATCAGATGTGTGATCTGATATTGACTAAATATAATCGATGCTCAAACACCAGCATTGATTATAAGAAGCCAATAAGATTAAGTTGACAAGGCATGAACAGTTTTTGTCCATGGACTTATAAATGAAAGTCAAGTTAATGTCGGTCGAGTCAAGAGGTATTGACATTGGCTCACAAAATTTGGTCGAATCAAACCGACTGCAAGGATAAAACTAGCGCGAACAGTTATTGTAGTGAAACTTCTAGGACGGAACAATTTTTAAAGTTGTTGACCGGCAGTTGCAGTGAAGCAATCGTTGTAGCCGAGACTACAAAAAGAGCACATCTTAAGGGAAAAAGACGCACAACAAAAAAAGAACACACTTCACTTTCTTGCCATTCATTTTCAGTTATTTCTCAGCAACTTAATTCTTGCCATTCCAGTTGTTTATTTCATTTTTTCCAATCAAACACCTGCTCTTGCCCTTTTATAAATATTTCTGTTGTCATTAGTGGATTCATTTCGTCAATTTTAGGATCCAATCATCAAATTCTTGTTCCTTTCTTTATGCGCAATTGTCTGTCAATTTGAAGCATAGGAGCTGCTATGTTTGATAAGGATTGTATCAGGTGAAGCATGATGATTTTTACTGTTAAGCTTACGATTTGAGGGAGTGATTTTCGAGCGAAACTGAATATCTTAATTATAGCAAAAGAATCAACATTGGTGGTAACCCTAGCAAGACATGATCTTGTACTAAATGGGTCTAATTGATGGTGCAGGAAATGTTTTTCGCTGGATCAGAGACTACAAGCAGCACCATCGAGTGGGCAATGGTGGAGCTACTCCGCCAACCCGTGTCAATGAAAAAGGCCAAAGATGAGATTAACCAGATTGTGGGGTTGAACAGAAAACTCGAAGAAAGTGACACGGAAAAAATGCCGTTCTTGCAAGCTGTGGTGAAGGAAACCCTAAGATTGCATCCACCATTACCTTTGCTTATCCCACGAAATGCTATAAAAGAAACCAATTTCATGGGATTTGATATACCCAAAGATACCCAGGTTTTCGTGAATGTATGGGGCATTGGAAGAGACCCAGATGCTTGGGAGGACCCATTAGCGTTCAAACCAGAGAGGTTTCTAGGATCTAAAATTGACTACAAGGGTCAAAACTTTGAGCTAATTCCATTCGGATCAGGCAGAAGAATGTGCATCGGACTTTCGCTGGCGGATAGGGTGCTTCATCTCGGTCTTGCGAAGTTGCTCTACCATTTCGATTGGGAACTCAGTGATGGTTTGACTCCAGAGACCCTCGACATGAGAGAGCGGGCGGGAATAGCACTAAGGAAGCTCCATCCTTTAAAGGTGATACCTAAAAAACGTAGTGTGTGAGGTTTTTAGAATATTATGGTAACTAGTTATATTCCTGACTGGTTATTTAGGAAATGACAAGACGTGATGTCATGTATCCAAAAGAAGAACAAGATGTTAAGTTTCATGAACATAATTTCAACATATTATTACCCTAAGGTTGTTGGCGCTGATGTTATTGTGTTGAGGATTAATGAACCTATCCAAGGAAGACTTCTTAAAAATGGTGTTTTTACTCCACAAATACCTTAGGAAAATTATCCAAAAGTTCTTAAACCTATTATACTTTTACCATTTCAGTTTATAAATATTTTTATTATACAAATTAGTCCCAAACGTTTTCATGTTTGCCAATTGAGCTATTGATCAATGATCAATTTTGCATCCTTCATTGTGTTGAGGATTAATGAACCATCAAGGAAGACTTAAAAATGGTGTTTTTACTCCACAAATACCTTAGGAAAATTATCCAAAAGTTCTTAAACCTATTATACTTTTACCATTTCAGTTTATAAATATTTTTATTATACAAATTAGTCCCAAACGTTTTCATGTTTGCCAATTGAGCCTATATGATCAATTTTGATTGGACATCACTAACACGAATGGACAATTTTTAATATATTTTTAATATATTTTTTTAAAATTTTATATACTTTTTCTTTTTTTTTTTTTCTTTCTCTGCTAGTTGCTGAGCCTTGAGGATGACTATTAACCAACCATAGGCTACAACCGATAATGGTCACCCTTGCCAAGATCTGGCAAGGGAGGACTTTGCTGCCTTGCCAAATTCAACAAGTCACAGCTTCATGCGAGGCTCAACTTTGCCTAATCTAGCGAGGGCAAGGCGCAACCTTGTCAATCTTCACAAGGGCTAGTCTCAGGCGAGACTTGCCAAAAGATGGCGAGGCCAACCTTCCCTAAAGGTTAGCAAGGGCCAACCTTGCCAACTTTGGGCAAAGCTCAACCCCATCAAATCTGTTTAGGACAAGCCTTACTCAAGGCTAACAAGGGTGACCTCACCTAAGGCTAGTAAGGGCAATCCTCATCAATCATAACCTGTGGCCAATCACCAGCCATCATCAAGGCCTGGCAAAGGAAGAAAACGAAAAAAAAAATGAAAAGAAAAGAAAATTAAAAATATTAAATATTAAAAAATTAAAAATATTAAAATACTATTAAAAAAAAAGGTCTATTGGCATTCACTTTAACGATATCTGGTCAAAATAGGCTAGATGGACTCAATTAGTAAAACTTGAAAAAATTTGGGACTCAATTGATACAATTAAAAAGTTTATGACTGAATTAGCAAAAGTACAATATATTATGATTTTTTTGGTAATTTTCTCCAAATATCTTTGGGCAATTACAAGTTTTTATGTCAGCATTTGGGTCTTGTTTAAATTGTATGACTTAAGCATGTAGCAGGTAGCTCACTTGCCTTTTAAGCCAACGATAAAACTTTACTTGTCAAAAAAAAAAAAAAAAAAAAAAAACAAATCGTCCTAAAGTTGGTTCTACTCCACAAAATGGATAATTGTGATGAACTCGGTTCACTAGACACCAATCCATATAATAGAGTCTTGAATCAAAGACCATGAACAATACTAGTTCCTTGAATGGGTCGAAGCTTGACATAGATTGATTTTGATCCCGGTCCAAATCGGAATCATGTTAATGGATTCAAACACAACGCTGAACCCAACAACCCGATTGCTAGTGCATCGCCGGCTTCCAGTAGCACAGTGGTGGAATCTACAAAAGATAGTGAAACTCCAATCCGACTCTTAAGTACATAAGTGAGATGCTCATGGAGGGGGAGTTGGAGGAGAAAAACTAAATGTCTGCCGGATTGACTGGCCACTCTCTGGGCCAAAAAAAAAAAAAAAAATCAGCGTGATGTCCTCTACTAGAAGGCTACCCTTCCAACCACCAAAAAAAAAAAAAAAAAAAATCAAGTACTTGCCAACTAGCAAAAATTTGGCCAACAACAAGCTCAAGTCTTCATTTGAGATTAATTTAGCCACTTCAAACCCTTATTTAAAATAATGTCCATCTTAGGCAATCTTTTGAAAAAATAATTCCACTTTAGATGCTCATTCAAAAAAATTTCTTACTTTGCCAAAAATTAGTCATCTGAAGTGCATGATGGTAAATGTATTGAAATTGCTGAATCTCTTTGTATGTTACCAAGGTAAGATTTTGCTATAGTGCCAAACATCCAAACAGGTTGATAATTTACTATTTATAGTTTCATTGTTAAATTCCTTCAATAGATGGCAATTCTTCGCCCACTTGTAAATTTACCAATTAATAAAATCTTAGTGTGTAATGTCCGAGTATTTTGCACTAAACCATCCGACTTCGTTGGGCTTGAATATGACTCATTTGATTTCCTTTGTGTAATGCTTGTGGATATACTTTCGTTGGTGTTTTTTCGATTGCTCTACTTTCTAACACATGATAGTAAAGCCGAGTATTGGTCTAGGGTCAACCCTAGACTAATCTTGGACTGGTCGAACCTGGCCAATACTAGGTCAATCCTTAGTCCCATAACCCAAATTTCTTGAAAAAAATTCAAAGAAGGGTCCAAGGTTCTATCAATTTCTTGAAAGAAGATTTAAAGTGTATCTTTTTTTTTTTCTTTCAAAAAAAGACCTGAAGTTGCCATAGGAGTTTCAGATAAAGGTCTACCTCGCCGACTGGTTGAATATTTTGGCCAAAAAAGGACATTTTTGTCCAAAGACAATTTTAAACAGATTTTAATTAGATTAGTTTTAAAATTAATCTAAAAGCTTTTCAAAAAAAAAAACTACATGCAGTGTGGGCCCTCACCTTTGGTTGGCAAGGGTTGCAGCCCTCATCAAGGTACTTGCAACCTCGACGCCCTATCGGCTAGGGGTGAAAGATTTTAGGTTCAATACATATTCCACTTAAGACTTGGAACTTACACATTGGAACGCATTCCTTATTTTTTGGAACCTGAAATTTACCATGTCACAAGTTCTAAGGTTGATCCTATGGTCTATCTAGGTTCCATCTATATTATCAATTGACCGATTGCAATGAATTAAACCCTTAATAATCACCACTTGCTATTACAATTACCCTTAATAATCACCACTTGCTATTACAATTTACTTCATAACTTATATTCAAACACACGAAAAATATGGACATTAATATAAAATGGAAACTTAGACTAGTGCTTTTAGATTATACATTCATCATAATGACATGGAATATCACAAAATCGCATGAAGATATGGACTAACAAAAATATTAAAACTTGTTCGAGATTATAGGTTCCAATTTCAAGTTCCAAGTTCCTCTAATCAAGAACCTAAAACTTACTCGTCGAAACAGATTCCTCATTTTTGGGAGACTAGAATCTATCTTGCATATATTGGAACTTGGAATCTACAAGTTCTCATCGGTCTAATTCTCAAGTTCTAGGCTTTACCTTAAAACCATGCTCACCTCCACTACCAGCAATGGGTCAGCAATCACAACCTTGGGTTTTTATTTTTTTGTGTATGTTTATTTATTTATTTATTATTTTTATGTTTTGCCTCTTTTTTTTTCTTTTTTGAGTTTTTCTTTTTATGGAAAATTTTTTGGATTTTTAAGCCTAATTTAATTAAGATTTTGTGTAAAAATTAGGAGTCATATTAAAATAATATCGTTTTATTGCTTTAGTTAACCTTAACATATGTAGAACGTTACTTGGAAGAGATAAAATATTTTAAAAGTTAGGTCAACATTTTTCGTTAATTAAATTAAAGGGAGTTAGCGGAAAAACTCAATTTTTAAACAAAATCGAGTCCGCCTGTGGCTTTCAAGGGTAGCCTTGCCTGAGTAAGGTGAGGGTGACCCTCACCTGGCCCTCTCCACATATGGTCGGTGGCCTTCAAACCAGCCATTGATGAAAAGGAAAAAATAAGAATAAGGAAAAAAGGAAAAAGGAAAGAAAACAAAAAAGAAAATAAAAGGGGAAATGCCATTGACTAGCCAACAAGGTCATGCCCTTTTCTGAGGCACATATTTGCATTAAGATTCACTTATAATTCCTTTATTTAGAACCTTTCCTAATTTCTTTTTTCACCAACTCTTGAAGAAAGAAAAAGGAAATTCCCTTTTAAAGGCCATACGTGATCGATGCCCGTCCTTTCAATGATGTTTTACTGTGAAGAAGGAAAAAGGTTACAGTCTCTAATAGTTTTGCGTTATTATCCTCTGTTCTTTTCTCTCTTTCTTCCAGCACGTTCAGCTCTGTCATTTCAGACAATTCAGCGGAGCTTTACCTAGGGTTGTTGAGAAAAATATCAAATACAATGTCAAGTCATTGAGCCCTTTTTTGTCGAGAATAGCAGCTGTCAAATGGCCTCATACGCAGCTCACTTCAGAGTTCAGACCCAACACGCTGCTAACGGTGGGCCCATTCCAGCTTTGATCCCTCCAAATCTTCAGCAAAAGCCGGTCCTCTTCCTTTGCTGAAACCAGTCCCACTTCCAGCTCTGACTGCCCTTTTCTAGTTTTGTTTACATTAAAATAAGGCTTTGAGTTTGAACCAGTTAATTAACACGGTCCAAAGCAAGTCCGATCGAATTGATGAAATTCGACGGCCTCTTCGATTTGGTTCGAACCTGCAATAGATTCCTTACATGTGTGTTCAACCGCTACACATGAAGTTTGTCGTCTACTTTCGTTGAATTCTCTTCACAAGCAGCAGCAACATCTAATGAAGAGCCTTCTTCTAGTAGTATAATTTTATAGAGGAGGAGCTCATGATTGAGTAGAAATAGGGGAGCTTGTTGGAAAATCTTTTCAACACGAGAAGCAAATACGAAACAAAAGAAAGAGTAATCATTGGTTCTGGTGGCCCCTCGGTCTTTTTTTTTTTTTTTTTTTTTTTTTTTTTTTTATCTGTCTTTTTTTTTTTTCCGTTTATCTGACCGGTGAGAGTGCTAGTATGAACAAAATAAAGGAGTTAGGGAAGAGAATAAGAACACGAGATTTATAGTGGTTCGGCTTAATCCAAGCCTACGTCCACTCTCCCACGATAACAGCCTTCTTGGTGGATTCCACTATGCAATCAACAAGAGATTACAACTTCGAGTGCAAACACTTAGTAGTAGATCACACTATCTCACTAAGTCACTCTCTTGGTATTTCTCTCACGATTACAAACGTTTAAGCTCTCAAGAGACAAGTATATGATCGAAAGTCGCTCGACTTTGGAATTATAAATTCTACGCTCCGTCTCTTACTTGCTCATCGGTCCATGATCTCCTTAAATACTCCTCCACTTCCAAACTACCGTTGGACGATTATCCCGGAGAATCGTCTTCCAATATACCCATTGGACAGACTCGTATCTAGAAGATTTGGTAGCCGTTGAGTGACAAAGGTAAAATCCCAAATTGATTCCGATCGCCCATACAAACGAAATCTTGGTTTCCATAAGTAAAGCTTCTTCGTATAGAAAGATCTTGTCTTCAACATCCAATTGTCAATCAATTAGATTGAATCAATCAAATCAATCTTGATGTGGAATCCAAACCGAGATCACTAGCCGTTGTATGATTGGGCTTGAGTTACGATTCATCGAATCGGATGTAAAGTCCGAGTCTTGAGACTTTACGATATGAGTCTTGAGACTTTACAATGGGTCCGTAGACTTTACAATCGGGTCTCGTAGACTTTACAATCGTACCCGATTTGGCCTTCAAGATAGAGTCTGTCTTCCGGTTGCTTCAAAGATAGAGTCTCGTCTTTACGGTTCATCATTCACGTTCGATCCGGAATTTGTCGAATGAGCAGACTTCGATGTAGAAACGACTTTGATACTAAAGTCGCGTCTTCGACTTTGAGTCTTGAGTCTAACAGTCTTCAGACTTTGAGTCTCGAGTCGCGGTCTTCGACTTTGATAATATCCTTTACATGTTCTAACATCTGCATGGCCTATTACTCAACCATCAAATATGTTAGTAGCCTTTGATTTATTTTGTCATCTTCAAAACATCATAAGGGATTTCCCTAACAATCTCCCCCTTTTTGATGATGACAAAACAATCTCTGAATATGCAGATTTGTAAACACGCTTTTATTAATTTAAATCAAAGGATATCTGAAGATAACAAATAGATTGAGCATAATAATATTTAGAAAATAATCGCAGCTCAATATTATGCCATAGATAATATCAACCAATTAGCACATATGCATATTCATATCTTCTCCCCTTTTTGTCATAATCAAACAGCGATAATAATGGATTCACGTAGAGAATGATAACAAATATCTTGCATGAATCACAATTTCCAAAAATCAGCTTTTATCGAATATTAAAGATATGCAATATAGCTCACTTCGATTATATCAGCAAATATCCAATAAAAATCACGGATGCATCATAAAATTCACGTACCATTTTTGTCATAATAAAATGATAATATCAATATGAGATTTGTTAATGACAAAAGGTAATAAGAGATGCACTAACCGGATTTTGTAGAATAAATTCTGACACAATTACCTTTCCTTCCATCCATAATAAGATCACGATCAATCAAAAAGATTTTTCCATAATTGATCAAAGCTCCCCTCAATTTGTTGCCTTTTTGAGATGATCACGATTCTTTTCCTTTTCTTTTGGATTCGATTTCTCCCCCTTGATTTCCTCATCGGATTCTCGAGTCTGTTCGAATCGACTCGGTCCGAGTACGTGTCGAGTTAGACTCAGATTCTGAATGTGCCGTCAAGCATATATTTCTTTGCACATCATCTTCTTCTTTTTTGTTCTTTTCTGGCCATTCTGCTTGTATTTTCTTCCATCGAAATATGGTGGCCTTGTGTTGCTTTGCCCTTCCATAAGTCCTGGTTCCAACATACTAGCCATAAAGAATCTTTAGCTCAAAAGTAAAAACACTTTTATAAACCGAGCACTTGGCTCTGATACCAATTGAGAGTGCTAGTATGAACAAAATAAAGGAGTTAGGGAAGAGAATAAGAACACGAGATTTATAGTGGTTCGGCTTAATCCAAGCCTACGTCCACTCTCCCACGATAACAGCCTTCTTGGCTGGATTCCACTATGCAATCAACAAGAGATTACAACTTCGAGTGCAAACACTTAGTAGTAGATCACACTATCTCACTAAGTCACTCTCTTGGTATTTCTCTCACGATTACAAACGTTTAAGCTCTCAAGAGACAAGTATATGATCGAAAGTCGCTCAGACTTTGGAATTATAAATTCTACGCTCCGTCTCTTACTTGCTCATCGGTCCATGATCTCCTTAAATACTCCTCCACTTCCAAACTACCGTTGGACAAGTATCCCGGAGAATCGTCTTCCAATATACCCATTGGACAGCTCGTATCTAGAAGATTTGGTAGCCGTTGAGTGACAAAGGTAAAATCCCAAATTGATTCCGATCGCCCATACAAACGAAATCTTGGTTTCCATAAGTAAAGCTTCTTCGTATAGAAAGATCTTGTCTTCAACATCCAATTGTCAATCAATTAGATTGAATCAATCAAATCAATCTTGATGTGGAATCCAAACCAGATCACTAGCCGTTGTATGATTGGGCTTGAGTTACGATTCATCGAATCGGATGTAAAGTCGAGTCTTGAGACTTTACGATATGAGTCTTGAGACTTTACAATCTGGTCCGTAGACTTTACAATGCGGGTCGTAGACTTTCTGATCTACCAGTTCGAAACAAAGATAGAGTCTCGTCTTTCCGGTTCAAACTGCATGTAAGTGTCTTCCGGTTCATCATTCACGTTCGATCTGGAATTTGTCGAATGAGCAGACTTCGATGTAGAACAGACTTTGATACTAAAATCAAGCGTCTTGAGACTTTGAGTCTTGAGTCTACCGGTCTTCGACTTTGAGTCTCGAGTCCGCGTCTTCGAGACTTTGATAATATCCGTTACATGTTCTAACATCTGCATGGCCTATTACTCAACCATCAAATATGTTAGTAGCCTTTGATTTATTTTGTCATCTTCAAAACATCATAAGGGATTTCCCTAACAACCGGAAGGGATTCTCTCTCTTTGGTGTATATTATGAAATTTGTTCCATAAACACCGTGGGTATTTGGGCAATTATGGGACTAGAAATTACTTAAAAGTGTGTCATCGATTGTAATAGTGTGTTCTCCAATTTACTAGTAGGTCATTAACAGATTACTCTTTTTACTAATACAAGTTTCAACATTTGTATCGTATTACAATAATTTCTCGTGTCATTTATTATTTCTTATTTTATTTTCTCTGAAAATTTTCATGTGTCCATATAATTGCGAAGGTTACGCATATTCAATGACCCTCAAGGAATAACCTAATATGGGGATGAATTGAAGTGAAGAGTTGCCAATGTTCAGTTCTTCTTTAATGTAAAAATCATTGGTATTCCCTGTATGGAGTAAAGAAAAATATACACATGCAATTAGAGAATGTAAGGCGTGTAGGCACCGACACGATAAAATAAGGAATGTAGCCCTACTAAGCACCACACAAGATGGGACCATCGTTTATATTCCTCATTTATAATTGCGAAGGTCCGGTCCCTTCTCTGACGGTTTACTGCAACCTCCAGCTGTATTCACGCCATTCTAGGTGGACATCACCAGGGATGGTGCTGGTTTGGAAGCTAGTTTGGTTCTTTAATTCTCTAGTTCAATTCTTGTTCGCTTCTAGTCAAATTGGGATTAGATGGTGGCTGGCTTAGGGGCTTAATTATGGGCAATTAGAAGATGGCAACGGGAATTAAAAATAAAAAAAAAGGGAAAGTGAGTTTCTCGGATCAGACACGAGCTGACCGCGCAATCGCGCGGAAACGGCAAATACATGCTCCTCGTTTATTCAATTGAGCTGAAATGTGAGTTAGTCAACAGGCCGACGTAAACTTGCGTAAAAATTTTAGGCCGAACAGCTATTGTGAAATCCACTTTCGAAAGTCTGACATCACCCCGACATCACCGTTTTTCATTTAGGCGACCCAGAACAGGATCCGCCGATGTTTCTTAGAAAAATACAAATTTAGGAAACTACAGTTAGAATCAGTCCATGAACTATATCATTAGAAAAGAGACTCGAAAACGCTGACCTTGATACTTATCTTGCAATCTATTTAGCTTGCAATCTTTTGAGCTTGTTTGGGTCTTTAATTGATTAGGAGAAGCCAATTCAAAATTATCGAGAAGAAAATTGAGTCCAAGTAAGAACCATAGACTCGTTGTCAATCAAAATAATAGCCATCGGCCTGTGGTTCTCATGAGACATTGTCCCTAGTTGAAGAGCGTAGGAGATCCCTAATCTTCATAAGATAAATGGATGACTTAGTCATATTGAAACCTAACTATTAATGAACTATCATGCCTCTAGCTTAAATGTGCATAAGGGACGTAGCAAGAAAAATGAATGCAAGGTCATATAAAATGATTGTTTTTATATCAAGGATCAAACTCCGTTCTCATTGATGAATTTGATTGCTGAAATAATTTGAAAATACATGATGATTTCATCGGAGAAAATCATGTTTTAACATGAAGTAGTCCTTTGGATAGTGAAGATCAGAAATTTCAATCAAATTGATGATTGAATTATTATTATTATTATTATTATTATTATTATTATTATTATTATTATTATTATTATTATTATTATTTTGGTAAAAGGTAAGAATATATTGAGGAAATGCCAAATGTATAAAAGATCTCGTCACTAGAAACTTACACTCCAAATGCAGGAACAAAAGAAGTGGAAGGGTTACGAGATATAAAAGCTGCAAAGCGTGGCACACACAACACAACACCAAAACCAAAAGAAGCATGGCATGGACAACCAGCTACCAAACACGCCACAGGCGAGGAAGAGGTCACCGTCGGATCGAACTACCTACCGGTCCCTAGTGAAAATAATCGGATCTAGGCCCCAACTTCTCTGCAACCTTCCATTTCTGAAATTATCTTCGACCTTCCTGAAAGTGATAGCCTTGTCTCGGACCACTTTGAAGATGTGGTTCTTCATGGCGGGATCGTTGGGGGTTGGTCTCTAAAGATGAAACTATTCATGTTTTTCCAAATGATATGACAAAGTGCGACAAAGGAAAAAGGGGCAATGCACTTGTGGAAATCTTTACCCATCAAATAGGTAGCGGCCCAATGGAGGTTCTCCCACCAAGTTCTGTTGCGCTAAGGCAAATTGCATCTGGAAGCCCAAAAGAAAGCAATGCCAGCCGTGACACGACAATCAAAAAATAGGTGATCAATAGAGTCGGGCATACTCTTGCAAAACGCACAGGCAGCTCTTCCAATTCTACCATAAGACAAAAGGAGAGCCTGGGTTGGAAGTTTGTGCTTGGCAATGAGCCAAAGATTAAGCCGATAGCAAGGCACTATGGCGTTGTCCCACACGAAGGAGTGCCAATGGACCCGCATTCTCTTTTTCCTGATAGAGTTCTATGCCGTTGCCACCATGAACCGACCCGAAGAGCTTTCTTGCCAACAACAACGATCTAGGTCACCCGACAGGATCAGGAGAGGATGACCCCACGATTCAAGCACTGTCCTGAGCTTGGTCAGCATCTGAGAAAAGGTCAGTAACATAGGCCTACCTAGAGAACTTTGAGCTGTAGATAAGTGGATCCGAGAAAAACAGGTTCAGGGGGCCCCCTAGGGTGCCAATTATCAAACCAAAGAGAGGTTGTTTGGCCATCGCCAATTTTCCAGTAGAAAGCCATCCAGAAATCACTCCTTAGGTTCAACAAGCTCTTCCAGGCCCAGAAGCAAAAGGTTGGCTTCCTAGCAATCCAAAAGTTCTTGTTCTTTAAGAAAATGGAATGGACCCACCTACACCACATCGCTTCCTTTTTAGAGAACAAGAGCTAGATATGCTTCAACATGACGGCTTTATTGCAATCTCGAAGCCTCCTGATACTTGCCCTCCTTCATCCTTTGGAAGGCAAACTTCATCCCAAGCTACCTTAGCACCACCCACCGCTACCCAAGTCCGGACCTTTCCACAGGAATTATCTAAGGATTTTCTCTATCTGATCCACTACAACTATATGTAAAACATATACACTAGCCTAATAGGCTTGTATAGTGTGAAAAATTGACCTTATAAGCTAGCGTCGTCTAGCAAGAGAGAGGAATCGGTGAGTCTAAGACTGAACCCTTGCAGTGATACGGTTGACAAGGGCACAAGAGAGAAGAATTGGTGAGTCCAAGATTGATGATTGAATTATTTATATAGTAATTTTGGAAAATTGACATGCCATCTTACTAAAGCAAAAGTGAGTGCATAATTAACATGAAGTAGTCCTCTTTGGGTGCTTTTGCCGCTGTTTTGGCTTTGCCCTCGTTCTTTTACCTTGGCACCCTTCCACTCGTTCTGACTTTTGTCTTCACAATTGTAAGTTTTTGGTGCCGAGTTCTTACTGTATAGCTTTATGTAGCTCTTTGGTTTAAAGTCAATATAATCTTACTTTTTACCCAAAAAAAAAAAAAAAAGTTGATAAAGCAATCTGTGAAATTCAAGATAGAACAAGACATCATAATTTTGACAGGAATTTTCGATCTTTGGTAGCTGGAGATTACATTGAATACTAAACTTAAGTAATAAGATTCGGTTGCATAAATTAAGTACAAGATTTTATTGCATAATTCACGTAAGTTGTTGGACCAATATTGAAATTATTAAAATGAAGAATCTAATTTTACCTAATTCGATGAAATGGATGTATGAGAATCAACATGACCAGCACGTTTACTCCATTTCGTAGACTTCAATGAGCCTAAGACGTCGTGAAATAACCCCTGTCACTCAAGACCCTAAGAATGGAGTCGAGATCGTGACATAAGCACTTTAATTCATTTATCAAGTTAGCTCTCAATCTCATTTTATACTTAACAAACGTGCTCATAACCTTATCTTTGCAAGTTAATAGCTAAATATAGCAAAATTGAGTAAAGTCATCTACAAAGTGATGAAATACTTTTTTTTACCTCTACTTTCTACAAATTTTAAATCACATAGATCATTACGGATTACTGTAAAGGTTCACTCGATCTTTCAACCAATTTGAATGGTTTTTTTTTTTTAACAAACTTAGCCTCAACACAAGTCTTAAACTTGTGATGGACATCCAACTCAAACATTGGAATTAGCCCCAATTTTGCTATCTTTTTTGTTGTAGCATAGATTATATGTCATAATCTACCATGCCATAGATAAGAAGACACAATAGTGTAAACCAAAGACTTCTCATTATCGATAGTCTTTGGGTACAAGAATTTCAAGTTTACATCAATGACAACCACATTTGATTTGAACGGGTCATTATACAAGTACCATTTTCCCACATACGCCCTATTTGGAAACTACAAAATTATCTAATTCCAATATAATGTTGAAACTCTTCTAGATAGGTTTGAGTCTAGAAATTAGATTCTTCTGGATCTTCGATATATGCAGCACATTTAGCTAGGTGATTTCCTTGCTAGGGGTGAATTTCAAGATCACTTTTCTTCTTCTAGCAATATTTGCTAATGTGGAGTTAGCCATATAAAACTTCTCTTCTTCCTCAACCTTCTTGCAAGATGAAAACATGTGTTTATCCACATAAATGTGACTTGTGGTACTTGTTTCCAACCACCAATTAGTATTATTTAATACCAAGGATACTTCATACACAACCACATCAATCAGTCTCTCATCCTCTGTTTAATCTGTCAGATTCAGCTACTTGACTACACTATTGCCCTTGCCTTTGTTCAAGCGCTTTTTGCAATCCTTGGCCCGATGGTCAAGCTTGTTACAAACAAAACATGTCCCTTGGAATTTCAGGATTGTTCATTCTGCTTGCCTGTTCCTTGAAAGAACTTTTTCCTCTTTGTATCTTGCTTGGAATTGGAAAACTCAATAGTGTTGGCCTTTGGTTCCATAGAAGGATATGCATTCCACCTATTGTCTTCCTTGATTATGAGGCACAGAAAGAGATATTTAAGGCTCATCTCTTTCTTGTTGTCATTCATATATTTTTAAAGTCTGACCAGCCTGGAGGTAGCTTCTCAATAATAAACACCACTTGGAATGATTCACTAAGAACATTTCCTCAACAAAGATGTTCAAAATCATTTGCACTTCATGGATACCACAAATTTATCAGCTTTGTATTTCTTTTCTATGGACTCCCATAATTGTCTAGTAGTTTCAACGTTACAATAAACATGATACAAGGAATTTGCTAGACAGTTAAGGATATAGTTTCGGCGTAGGAATTCTATGTGCTTCCAAGGCTCCAGCTCCCCATGCATCTTGACATTTTGCTCATATGGACTAATTATTGAGCACACCTCTAATGAGTACTTGACTAAATTCAATGTGGTCAAATAGAAGAACACCTTCTGTTACCACTGCTTAAAGCCCACACTAGTTAACTCATACAGTTTCTCATTCGAAGTTATTGGGGACGGTATCATCAGATTAGGCAAAGCTTATTAAACCATCTCTCTAGAAATTGAACCATACACCATTGGATGTGTACTTCTTTGAAAAACAGTCCCCAGTGTATTGATCAAGTGACTCCTACCGGTACCACCATAGATGGTTTCAGCCTAAAAGCTTGCAGCATTTGTTGCCGTAACACTAGGCCATCAGGTTTGAACCTCACTCATTGAAACGACCATATGAACGTCCTCACAAACATTCCAAACATCATTGGGTACTTGATTATTATTAGTCATCTCAATTTTTTGATAAACCCAACAAACAGTAAAAGATAATCGCCTTAAGATTGTGGGAAATATTAATATATATTGGGGAAAATAATAATAATTCCAAGAAAGCAATAGCAAAATAAACAAGAGGTGAGGTACGGCAAATCAAATCTCCTTAAGGCGATTAGTTCATGTCAACGGTGCCAATTAGTTTTGCGAATTATGCCTCTCAAAATACAACACCTCAAACCCATTTGTATAAGCACTATATGAACAATATTCTATCGAACACTTCTTTAAATCAGCACACCTAAAGAAACTACCAAGAAACTAGAGGAATACTTTGAGGAGTTTTTTTTGTTATTTTGAATAAAGAAGACACGTCTATTTATAGACAAGGGAACTAGCTATAGAAAACTGAAAGGACATGAACTCAAGAGTCACACCAATTATGCTCACATTAGTTGAGCCATTAACCCTTAATAACAACATTATTAAATTAGAAACTACAGAAGAACAAAGAGTCATTAACCCATAATTACAACAATTAGGGATGATCAAAGAGACATAGCTGTTGCATGTGAATTGAAAAATGCGTGAATTGAAGAGACGTTTCATTAACGTTGAGCTTTTAAAACCTGTGATTACAATAATAATTACAACACACTGTGCCCCCCTTACTTCTTGTCACAAGAGCTTCTAATTTGAATTCATCAAGTACGCCATGTGCATCATAGAAAGCATCCTTCAGTTGCTAAAGCCAAAATTAGGTCACATAAACTTGTTATACATGTGTCCCTGAGCACCCCGATCTCATGCTTGATGCCCTATAATTTTCAACTTTTTCTAGTGCTTGTGGAGCCATATCTCCAGCAATGCTGACGATGACGGATGCCATCTCTCTCTCTCTCATAATATATTACTCGAGTCATTCCAAGGCCAGAGATTTCAGGTATGTATAACAAGTTTATGTGACCTAATTTTTAACTTCTTCGATGGAGTTGAGTTGTTGAAGGTAGGATTCTCATCATCCACGCAAGCGTATGTCAATAATGCATATAGGACCCACTGATTTGGTTTGTGTAAGATATTTCGTGCTTCTAGAGTTTACTCGTTTAACACGCTTGCAAGTTGCAAAGGCAATGAAAAGGATGGCGTTGAATTGAAATCCATGTTTATTTAGAAGATTAAATTAACAATAATAATAAATTAAGAGTAATAAATTAGAAGGATTGGACTAAGTTGCCTACGTTCAACACGCTTGCAAGTTGCAAAGGCAATGAAAAGGATGGCGTTGAATTAAAAATAGCCGCCTCCTCGGAATGTCCGAACCACGTGCTATATGCAGTACTAATCAATTGTAAAAAATCATAATTGAATCTATTTAAAATGGGTATAATTATTGGTGCATCATTTTCTAATTAAATCACTTTCCCCACATATCAATCTTTTAGGAAGAATATAGCCATTTTCATCTATTCTTTTCTTCAGGTTTATTTGGAAACTGTTTCGAAAACAATTCTCCAAAATTTTCAAACATTGCGTTAATTCTCAACTTTTACTCTTGACACACGTGGAGAGCGATCTGAAGAGGGTTAATGCGTTTCTAGTTTTTGGTTACTTCATGATACAATGGATGTTTTTATAATTATCATTCAATGAAATTATTTGCTTAGTCAATAAATATGCTTACTGCTGTCCGTGGAAGGATTCGTCCTTTATTTTTATTTTTCCCAAATAATAGGGATCATTATCTAAATTCGGGCACTGTGATGTGCGATTAGTTAGTAAGTAGACATGTGCGCACGTGCGTCACACACAATACGCGCTCATATATTATGCATAGCTACTCTTTCAGTGAAAATAGAAAGTTCTATATGTGTAGGTAACATGATCGATTTGTTAGCATTCTGATGCAAATGTTATACCTCTCAGTTTGAAACTATTCTTCATATTGTCACAAGACATAAGTACTATTATTTTACTAAAACATTGCAATTTGATTAGGGAAGTTCACTCTCCTTGCTAATCTCTCATACTTATTTGCTTCCTATGAGTAAAATGCTTCTATATAGTTTATTTATTTCTTTAGCTTTTCCTATTCTCTAAGTAAATGAATAATCTCTTCCCATACTAGGCAATAAAAATAAAAAAATTAAAAAAAATTAAAAAAAAACTTGCACATTTTGTAAACTCCTAGTGTTTAGACATTTTATGCATGTCACTCCTTTTCATGAAAGGGATATCTTTTTCTGAGAAGAAAGAGAAGCCTTTTTTGCTGCAAATTGCAGGTATTCCCATTTGAGATATTTTCTCGCGGAAAACATGTAAACGAAGAACAGGTCTCATTGGGGGAATCTACTCCGAGCACTGAAAGTCCAATCATTGGACCTAATGGACAATCCTGGGAGGACACAAGGCAACCGCATTCCAAGCACAGCCCTAACACGATTGTGGCACATCTCATTTGACAAATCACTTGCGAAGAGTACATATATCGCAATAACGGGGGGCATTCTAGTTCATTTACCCTGAACGCTACGGATATTCATTATTAACTTACTTAAGATAAAAGAAAGTGAATTTGAAACTATCCCGTCAAGAACCTCACCACAAAGGGAGAAAAATGAAGGTCAAAGGGAAACAATTATGAAGATGCGGAGAAACAAAACTATCTTTTCTCGCTTACATCATTCTCTGAAAAAGCAAACTGGAGAATGGGATTTTGCATTGACTTGGAAGTCCTTGAAGGTTCCTCAAATTCTTGATCATGCCCAAGTAGGGGGCACAATTGGAGAAATTTCTATTTCATTCCCAGCCGGTAACGACAAATATGAAGTTCTGCAAGCTCTAAATTGGATTTCAAGAGTGCAAAAAGGTGATTAACGTTTAAGAGAAAACGAACAAGAAAAAAACAAAAAAGAAGAGATCATTCCCATCAAGGTTTTTCTGTCTGCTCAAGCATTTTATTTATCATTCTGATAGTGTTACTTTCTTGTTTCCATACCTGTATGATCATCCATCGCATGTTAGTGGTTTAAGACCAAATCAATCTCTAGTTCACAAAAGTAAAGTGTTCTCTCACATTTTACTCAGGTTTTTAATCAACCATAGTAGACTAATGGCAATTCTTAAATGAATTGAATTGGATGTCTAAATAATTTAATTAAAACCCCAAAGTTGTGATTGTTGGGGGTTTGAGAGAGCCCGCATTAGACAATGGTACCATCTTTTTAATGAGTAACCATTCGTACTTGCATGATAATCCATTAACTTTCTCTTAGTGGTCCAACTCTAAGAAGGTCATGACAATTGGCAATTAGAGAGTGTCAACTAAATTAAAGAAGGAAAAGTGAAGTTGTTGGATTAGAGACGAGTTGACCGAGCAATCGCATGGAAACAATGAATACACACTCCTCATTCATCCGATTGCACTAAAATGTTGAGGGGAGTTAGTCAACAAGCGGACGAAGCTTGTGTAAAATTTTTAGACCAAACGGATATTGAAAAGTTCAGTTTTGAAGGCTTGACAACATTGCCTTTTTGTCCAGGCATCCTGGTGCAAGATCATCCAACATTCCTTGAAAAAAATGCAAATTTAGGAACTATTCTTGGAACTAGCACATGAGTCATATATTGTTTGAAAATAGATGTAAAGACGCTCATCGTGATACTTTTTTTTTTTTTTTTTCTCAAAATCATCATGATACTTATCTTGCAATCGTTTTGAGCTTGTTTGGGTCTTCAATCAATCAAGAGAAGTTGGGTATAAATTACTAGGAAGAAAATTGAGTCCAAGTGTGAATTGGTGCTGTTATAGCTCTTTGGAGTGATTATAACTTTTGCCGTGGAGCCTGAGGTTCTCATACTACATTGTCCCTAGTCAAAGAGTATAAGAGATTCCTAATATTCACCATATGCATGGATGGCCTATGTGAACTGAAATCTAACTATTAATGAAAGATCATGCCTCTAGTTTATATGTGCAAAAGGAATGCCACGAGACAAATGAATGCAATGTTGTAAAAACTGATTATTTTGTTTTTATCATGGGTCAAATTTATGAGATGCAAATGTATGATAAATTCATGAGTGAAATTCAGGTGTCAGCATCAAAAGGTCCTTTAAATAGTGAAGATTGGAAATTTTGATCAAATTGATGATTGGACTTATATATATGATGTTTTTGAAAAAGATAAGCCATCTTATTAAGGCAAAAGTTGTTGGAGTTATCCCACATCAATTATGGTATGGTCTAGTGGTTAGTTTATAAATATGAGAGAAAGTCTCACCCTTTGAGTAAACATTTGAGGCGAGAAAAGCGCAAGACTACCAAACATTGGTGTTAGAGCCAATAGTATATTGGTGGCCCCAATCTGTTCTAGATATCTCAAGAAAGTGACCAACACAGTTTCTAGGCAGTGTGTGTTCAAGTTAAGATTAGTTAAATATAAAAAGATACCTGTTAAGGGGAACAAACCTAACAATGAGCTCATATGTGATAGGGAGATTGTTGAGATATACATGTGAGTTATCTCAAAGAAAGGAATCTAGTGACTAACACAATTTCTGAGCAATGTGTGTTGTGGTATTGCAACACAATCCAACGGTAGTTTTCATGGTTTGGTCTGATGAAAAAGAACATGGATGAAGGTGAATGTTGGAGATTCAAGTTGAGATAAGTTAATGTAGAAAGATACCTGAATTAAGGGGGAACAAACCTAACATTGAGCTCACACGTGATGGGGAGATTGTTGAGATACATATGTAAGTAGGAATCTAGTGACTAATATAGCTTTCCGGGCAGTGTGTGTTGTGGTGTTGCGACGCAATCCAATGATAGTTTTCATGGTTCGGTCCAATGAAAAAGAACATGGATGTTGGTGAATGTTGGAGATTCAAGTTGAGATAAGTTAACGTAGAAAGATACTTGAATTAAGGAGGAACAGACCTAACATTTTGCTCACACTTGATGGGGATATTGTTGAGATACATATGTAAGTAGGAATCTAGTGACTAACACAGTTTCCAGGCAATGTGTGTTCTGGTGTTGCAACGCAATCTAATTGTAGTTTTCATGGTATGGTCCGATGAAAAAGAACATGGATGAAGGTGAATGTTGGAGATTCAAGTTGAGATAAGTTAATATAGAAAGATACATGAATTAAGAGGGAACAAACTTAACATTGAGCTCATACATGATGGGAAGATTGTTGAGATACATATGTAAGTTGCGTTAGGGAAGTCCCACGGTGGAGAATTGATGTAGTGAAAGTAATTAATATATCTAGTTGGCCAATAACTCATTGCTTTAAACTTTTGAGTGAAGATAAGTCCAATTAGATATATTAATAGGCTTAGATTTGGGCTCCTTCTTAGCAATCTCCTAGGGTAAAGATATTGGACATCTGTTATACACTCTCAACAAAAGTAAATACATAACTATCCAATTTTGATAGGACAAATTAGTTGATAAACCAATCTGTGAAACCCAAGAAAGAACAAGACATCATAATTTTGTGGTACTGAAGTAAAGTTGTAGGACTTAAATGCACAAATTAAGAGTTACGGATTTGATTGCATAATTTGTGTAAGATGTTTGACCAAAAATGAAATTATTCCAATTAAATAAGAATCGAATTAAACCTAATACGATGAAATGGATGGATCACCAGACTCTACGTGACTAGCACGTTCACTCCTATTCATAGCCAATTAATATATTAATGTTTTCTCCTTTTTATATTGTGGATGGCAAATAATTGCATCTCCTGCTTTTTCTTTATTGTTTTGGGTTGCTTTCTTGTGAACAGGATAAGAGTGTATATTAATATCAGTTTTTCCTCGCAATAATCGCATAAGTGCAAGGTGAGCAATAGCTCAAAGCTTAGCCAATGGAGTACTGCCCCTCTTGGCTCTTTTGGCTCGGCCTCCTCCTCCCGGCACTTCTATTTTTCCTTCTCAACCGGAAGCGCACCAAGCTTCCCCCTCAGTCCCCCGCATGGCCCGTGATCGGCAATATCCTCGACCTCGGGACCATGCCGCACCAGAACCTCCACAACTTCCGAGCCAAGCACGGGCCTGTGACGTGGTTGAAGCTCGGTTCCGTGAACACCATGGTGATTCAATCAGCTCAGGCCGCGGCAGAGTTCTTCAAGGGCCATGACTCCGCGTTCGCAGACCGCAAGTGTCCCCATGCATTGACAGCTCTCGGTTATGACCAAGGCTCGCTCGCTATAGGTCGTTACGGTAGCTACTGGCGCGTTCTCAGGCGTCTCTGCTCTGCTGAGCTCCTCGTGACCAAGCGCGTCAACGAGACAGCCCATCTCAGGCAGAAGTGCGTCGACAACATGGTCGTGTATTTAGAGGAAGAAATGGCGGTTAAACAAGTAACAGCAGGTTATTTCTTACGTGCTTCGTGTTACTTTGGACGTTTGCGTTTCATGTGTAACCTTGAATGACCGAAATAATAGTTTTCTTCTTCAAAGGGAAAAAAAAAAAAGCAACAGAGAGAGAGAAAGGAACGTTTAAACTCCCTATAAAATATCAAAAGAGGATGAAGGCCTATACCCTGCACAATATTCCCACTAGGGTCACAAGTTCTTCTCAATTATTAATATAGGTAAAATCAACGGTTAAGATATGTTGGGACTTCTGCACCATTAGGAGTTAACGATCCACGCGGTCAAAAGAATCGTACTTCAGTAAAGAACGCAACCTGCAACTAGATCTACCTAAGAAAACATTGGGCCTGCTTTTTACGGATAAAGGAACCGGCAGTGTTTATTTTTTGTAAAATGTACAATTAAGTTCTAAAATCTTCTCTTTTTTCTTTTTTCTTTTTTCTACTATTGAGCTCTTAAATTATACATCTTTTAATTTGAGTTGGCCCTCCTCTTAAATATGCTAATGCATTGGTTACGATGAATATTGCATCCCCACCATATGTTAGCACTGACTAGACTAACTAATTAGGGAGACATGAATTCTTTTTTACTTAGTGCCAAGATGGGTAAGAAAGATTATAAAAATAAAGAAATCTAAATCCAAGTAAACATTCACCAACCCAAGCGTTGCCTCAATTTATTGCATGACCCAACTCACCTCCATCCAAGTTATTCAATTTTTCTATGTCATTCTATTTTTAGGTTTTTTAAGAATTCACTTAAGACACCATGTTGGTTTTCAATGAGGACGTAACCGCCATATCAACATTTATATCTACTTCTTTAATGGAAGGACTAAATCAAAGAAGAAGTTATACGGCTCGAGGATCTAATTGCACAACAAATTTAGGAACCTAATTAGAACTTTTTATAAAAGTTTAGGGACTGCTGGTACTTTTATCCCTTTGTTTTTTGCTGTAATTGACAAATTCAATAAAATAGATACCAGTGTAAATAATTCAAGTTGCCCAAGAGCTACTGGTGTTTAAAGTGCTATTTAGTCAAACTTGCTTTCATTCTTCTCGAGTTTGAGTCGAACTTGGCTCTACTGTTGAATTATGCCAAGCTCGAGTAGCTTTACCATTGAATTGGGGCAAACTCGAGCATGATCAAGCAGTTGGGTTTTATATATCTTCTGATGCATTGATCAAGTATATCCCCATTATTATGCAAGAGAATGCAAAAGTAAACTTTCCACTTTATTTTATTTGTAGAAGCCAAGTTGGAGTTTTTAAGAGTTCAGATGCTAATTTAGTTTTGTTAGTGAAAAATATCCGAAAACAAGCTTATCAAGGACTTTATTAAGTTCTACTTTAGCTTGAAAAATCCAACTTTTGTCTTGAACATTGCAGCTTGGAGGTTGATTCCTCCATCCCTCCTTAAACTAATTGCAAAACTTGGTGCAATAATTTTTTTTTTTTCATGTCTAATTCATTACGTTCTGCTATACATTTTCTAATTATAATTAATCGTTAAAAATTTCTAATTTTTATGAAGAGCAAGGAATCGACTTATCCCACTTCCTCTTTCTCATGACATTTAATGTGGTGGGTAATATGGTGATCTCGCGGGATCTATTGGACCCAAAATCGAAGGACGGGCCTGAGTTCTTTGATGCCATGAACCGGTTCATGGAATGGGCTGGCAAGCCCAACGTAGCCGACTTCCTGCCGTGGTTGAAATGGTTGGACCCGCAGGGGATCAAGGCAAGCATGGCGAAGGACATGGGTCGAGCCATGAAGATTGCTGAAGGTTTTGTAAAAGAGAGGTTGGAGGAGCGAAAGCAAAGGGGAGAGATGAGAACGACAAATGACTTCTTGGATGCGGTATTGGATTATGAGGGCGATGCAAAAGAAGGCCCTCGCAAAATCTCTTCCCAGAACGTCATCATAATAATTCTGGTATCCTCTATTCCACTATTGGCAAAAAAGAAATGATTAACATCTTAAGGATATTAGGTCCAGTTCAGTTTGTAAAGTGGGGTTGTAAACTTAATTGACAATTAACAAGCAGGTCATATCACGCGTCATTCTCTACAAACGCGTGTTTTTGTAGAACATTCTAGCACTAGATTTTATAATAACTGGCCTTTTCCAAATCAACTATCTCTGAAAACATTTTACACTTTAAGTTTGTAGAGAACGTTGCATAACAAAAAGCTACTACTATTATAAAGATGTTTCCATTCTTTCCTGATTTAGCCAATCTGTGATCATTTTGTAATAACTAGCTAAGAATGTTCTACAAAAACGCAAGAATGATTTATGGTTATTTTCTTTATAAAAAAAAATAATCTAGTGCTAGAAAGACACAATGAATGATTTATTAAATTAAGTTGATGTCAATTTGACTGATTAATAGAACATGTTGGATATCCACAATGAATGAGTGAATAGTATGTTGATCAGATGTGTGATCTGATATTGACTAAATATAATCGATGCTCAAACACCAGCATTGGTTATAAGAAGCCAATAAAATTAAGTTGACAAGGCATGAACAGTTTTTGTCCATGGACTTATAAATGAAAGTCAAGTTAATGTCGGTCGAGTCGAGAAGTATTGACATTGGCTCACAAAATTTGGTCGAATCAAACTGACTGCAAGGATAAAACTAGCGCGAACAATTATTGTAGTCAAACTTCTAGGACGGAACGATTTTTAAAGTTGTTGACCGGCAGTTGCAGTGAAGCAATCGTTGTAGCCGAGACTACAAAAAGAGCACATCTTAAGGGAAAAAGACGCACAAACATAAAAAGAACACACTTCACTTTCTTGCCATTCATTTTCAGTTATTTCTCAGCAACTTAATTCTTGCCATTCCAGTTGTTTATTTCATTTTTTCAAATCAAACACCTGCTCTTGCCCTTTTATAAATATTTCTGTTGTCATTAGTGGATTCATTTCGTCAATTTTAGGATCCAATCATCAAATTCTTGTTCCTTTCTTTATGCGCAATTGTCTGTCACTTCGAAGCATAGGAGCTGCTATGTTTGACAAGGATTGTATCAGGTGAAGCATGATGATTTTGACTATTAAGCCTACGATTTGAGGGAGTGATTTTCGAGCGAACTGAATATCTTAATTATAGCAAAAGAATCAACATTGGTGGTAACCCTAGCAAGACATGATCTTGTACTAATGGGTCTAATTGATGGTGCAGGAAATGTTTTTCGCTGGATCAGAGACTACAAGCAGCACCATCGAGTGGGCGATGGCGGAGCTACTCCGCCAACCCGTGTCAATGAAAAAAGCCAAAGATGAGATTAACCAGATTGTGGGGTTGAACAGAAAACTCGAAGAAAGTGACACGGAAAAAATGCCGTTTTTGCAAGCTGTGGTGAAGGAAACCCTAAGATTGCATCCACCAGTACCTTTGCTTCTCCCACGAAATGCTATAAAAGAAACCAATTTCATGGGCTTTGATATACCCAAAGATACCCAGGTTTTCGTGAATGCATGGGGCATTGGAAGAGACCCAGATGCTTGGGAGGACCCATCAGCATTCAAACCAGAGAGGTTTCTAGGATCTAAAATTGACTACAAAGGTCAAAACTTTGAGCTAATTCCATTCGGATCAGGCAGAAGAATGTGCGTCGGACTTTCGTTGGCGGATAGGGTGCTTCATCTCGGTCTTGCGAAGTTGCTGTATCATTTCGATTGGGAACTCAGTGATGGTTTGACTCCAGAGACCCTCGACATGAGAGAGCGGGTGGGAATAACACTACGGAAGCTCCATCCTTTAAAAGTGATACCTAAAAAATGTAGTGTGTGAGGTCTTTAGAATATCATTAATGGTAACTAGTTATATTCCTTACTAGTTAATAAGGAAATGACAAGATGTGATGTCATGTATTCAAAACAAGCAGAAGATGTTAAGTTTCATGAACATAATTTCAACATATTATTACCCTAAGGTTGTTGGCGCTGATGTTATTGTGTCGAGGATTAATGAACCTACCCAAGGAAGACTTCTTAAGAATGGTGTTTTTACTCCACAAACACCTCAGGAAAATTACCAAAAAGTTCTTAAACCTATTATACTTTTATCAATTTAGGATGTGTTTGTTTCATGAAAAACGTAATATTTTTGGAAAATGTTTTCCGGGAAACCATTTTCCTTTGTTTGGTGATACGTGATTGAAAGTATTTTCTGTGTTTGGATCGTATTTGAAAAAATGATTGAATGCCATTTGATCTAACAATTGACAACAGTGCCTCTTACTTCCAAATTAATTTATTGAATCCATGTTACTTTATAAACGGATTTTCTATAATAATACATAATATATGTGTTGACCAGAAAAATGATTGGATGACATTTGACCTAACGATCGGGCATGTTGATATCCTGGCCTTGAGCTTGATTTATCGAGCTTGAGCATGGTTGACTTCACAAAGCTCGAAATCAACCTCAAATTCTTCAAATTGCAAGACTAAGTACTACATCATGTAGCTATTTGCAGCATCTATACATGTATTCATACAATCTTTGATTACTTGATTCGGCTTGTGAGTTATTCGAGAGTAATCTAAAAGCCGGAGATCAAGTCAAATAAACCATTTTCAACGGATGTACTTGCATGATTTCGGCAATTCATGTGGCTCCGGCGGGCTTGGGGCCATCTCACAGACCAACGTGTCCCTCCAATCCGCTGCCACCACCTTGAACAAATTGAAATTCGAGAAGTAAAGCACCTTCCTCCCCTTCTCGCGCAAGTATCACTCCCTCCTTCCCTCACTCTCATGGAACCTTCGCACCCCTTGTGACATCCTGATTTTCTGATTCTGTTTTCGATTAAATGAGTTGAGCTTTTCATCGACACACCTATAGTTCTTTTTCCTGAGTTGATCACTCATGAGATAACTAGTCTATCAGGTGAAGCTGTTAAGGAATCTAAATGCAATAAACTAGATAATTCGACCAGAAATCAACTGCTCGACTGTGCTAATCTACAAAGGTCAATACGGCACCGTCAAAATTAATCAGAGACCGAAGATAGGTCGATTCGATAGAGGTATGTGATTAGTGTGCGGGTGATTCCATCTAATTTCAAAATTTGAAACCGATTTTTCTGTCATTTCTATACCTTGTGCCCGTACTTGAAACCTCAAGATTTTCACGATAACCGAGAGTCACTAATGTGTTGAAGATGTACAGTATGGCTAAAAAATAATCGATCTAGGGTCAAATGCGCTAAAAATTCATAAAAGCTACTAGATAGGTTAGGTCACGCTAAAATTGTGCATGGTTGAAATTAACTGCAAAATTGAACCCGATTAAATTCTGTCATGTCACAATTTATTTTAGGAACATCAATTTATCCTCCGAAATTTTTTCGACTAATCGGGAATTTTGGCGAAAAATCGAAGTTGGGCCGTTTTTGACCGGAAATTTTAGAGGGTTGTTTTTTGTTGCACTTTTGGCATTCAAGTTGGATTAATTGGCAAGGAAAAATGTGAAAGATGATGTGGGCACCTTGGCTGAATTTATGGGCACCAATTTGAGTCCAATTGAAAGGAAATTGAAGTAAAATTGAAGAGGCAAATGTCCAAATTCGTAGCCACCCGGGAGGGGGGGAGCAACTTTTGGACCCTTTGGATGGCTTCTATGAGAAGCTTTGGTGTAGAAATTGCTGTTGTGGATAGGGCTGATCAAGTGGGGGCCAAGCAATGAGTGAATGGGATATTTGTGAAGACTTTGTGGCCATTTGGTAACCCCCCCTTCAAGCTACAGCCTTCTTCTTCTTCCTTAGCCTTGCTTTCTCCATTAGTGTTGTGTTTTGAGCTCAAGAAAACCAGAGAACCAGCTAGCCAGCCCCTCACATCGTCAACCGCCCCTCCTAGCCGTCCGAGCACCATCAAGCGCTGCCCGAGCTCCCACACCTGCTGTCTCGCTCGAGCGCCTATCCGCACATCCCCACCGCCTGCGTTCATCACCCGTGCCCTACTCGTCGATTATCGGAGCTAATCCAGCCACTTAGTGTTGCCGTCAAGCCCCTCCACTGCTCGTCCAAGCCACCTAGTCCACCTCATCACCATTCCAGCCCATTTCAGCTGTGAAGCCCTTCGGTCCAACCCTTGGATAGAACCGAAGGCCCAACTCTGGCAGTGAGCTGTTGGGCTGTTTTCTGGGCCCTTTCGGACCTTCGTTGGTGTCGCTATAGGCTTGGTTCTCGCTCGCCTTGGCGTCACCGTCACCGTGAACTCATTGGCCCTCAAAATTGATGAGTTTACTTGCTAAACTTTGCTTATCGAGTTAATTATACTTAAGTGTTGATTAGCTTAAGTTAAGTATGGCTTAGGTGGCTAGTTTAGATAGATTAGTGATTTAATTGCTTAATTATGATAATTATGTGGTTAGATTAGATTAGTTAATGGTTAATTGAATTGTATTATTTATTGAGCATGGTGCATTATTCTTCTAGGCCCGTTTAGGTAGTTAGATTAGCATTATTAGGCCTAAGTTGGTATTTATCTATTTAATTTGTATTTATTAATTAATTTTGCTATTTATTTAATAATTTAATATTTTTCGAAAATTATACCGGAATAGCGGTGACTGGAATTTCGTGCTTATTGCAGTGGTGCGCTTAGTTTATGCAATTGATTATTAAATTATCCAATTGAGTGGTGATTGTGAATTTTGAGTATTTATTTCAAAATTGTCAAAATTTGGTTTTTAATCAGAAAATATCGAGTGTCCGTTTTTAACGTCAAAAATATTTTTAGGTACTATATTAAATAGTGGGATTTTTAAAAATGAAGATATCGCATTTTTTGCCCAAACTAACCATGTACCCACACACGATTATTTTACTGGGTGTTTTTAATATGAAAAAAAAAATAGGCCAAGTTCTTATTTTAATTGAGGCATTCGAGTGCAAAGCACAATGTCCTTGGCCGAGATTGATTGATCGTGTGATGGTTAAGTGAACCCGTCCCCGATGTGCGTTGGTAGGACATTGCCCCTATATAAGATGCCCCTGGACAACGGATACCAGTCGCAGTAGATTCTAAACCAATGCTCCTTCGAGAATGCTGTCCCGATGTGCGTCGGTGGATGTTGCTATGCTCAAGGGGGAAGACAAAGCCTGCCTATGCTAGAAGACCGATGTGTGTCGGTAGATTGTGTATATGCGGGCAGTAATCAATTGGAACATGTGATTAATTGAAATTGACGTGCCGGATTTTGAGATAAAATTGTGTGGCATGGTATGGGACATGCCATAATGATTTGGCCTTATAGTTGGGACTCCTATGATCGATTGATTGGTTGATTGATTGATTGATTGAAATGTGAATTGAGACGTTCTAAATGATCGAGTGGTATTACTATGCATATATAATATATGAATTGTACCGGCATGCAAAAGGGAACTAAGGCGAGGTAAGTCATCTGTATTGTGTATAGTGTCACGCCCCCATCCTCAAGCGCGTGCCCATCCCTCGGTGGTCAATTAAATTGCAACGTCCTAGAACGCGTAGCCGACTCATTCATTTTAATGTGCATGCAGAAGCGAATAAATAAATCCCCAGACAACACAAAGATGGGATAGAAAAGTAGGGCCAAAATTTTGAAAACCACAGCACACTTTTATACACAGCAAACTAAGTCATATACAATTCTAGTCTATATTTACAAGTCTACAGAAGACAAAAAAGCTACGAGTCCTTTAAGTGTTCGAACCCTCAACCAAAGACTCCGGGGTCTCTGGCTCCAGGGAACTCGGGTCTACCACTACACCACCAGGAGGGTCAGCCGTACCCTTGCCAAAAGCGATATCTAGCATCGACATAGGAATCTTAGACTTTGATAGGGCACCTTCTCTGGGTCCACCTTGCTCGTAACAATACCACAATCTGAATTGATGGGGTACCCTCCGGGGTAGACCCTCATCAACCCAGACAATGAATCTCACGAGTTCGTAGACCTAGGCTCCCAGGCTCCCATGGAAGGAAATCTAAGAGATATGTTCGGTGACCTTTTTCGGCTAGCCAAAACGCTCAAGAGGAGCAGCCATTTAAGGACCTAAAAATGTTGAGCCCACGACGAGGTGAGACAATGTTTGGGCAAGTTCACCCGCTAAACTCCAACTGGAAGGAAATATGCCTAAAGGCAGTCTATGCACACACAAGACAGAGGACTTACCTCGCCTCAGTTCTTTCCTACAAGTTAGTATAATCCATATACTCAACCAATCAATTCAATTCAGTTCATCGATCATCTCAGTCAAATCATCCAACAATCAATCGATCCACTCAAGTCGATATCATCAGTACTATTTATCAATTCGATATGACCACTGCTCACACAAATTGAAATAGATGGTCTTTGCTCTCACAAGTTGCAATATATGGCCATAGCTCTCACAAGCTGATATAGATAGATAATAGCTCACTTAAGTTGATAAATATAAATCATGCTTCCACAAGCTAATAAAACAATCTTAGCTCACAAAAGCTAATATATATATCGTGCTCCCACAAGCTGATAAAACGATCTTAACTCACACAAGCTAATAATGTATACTGCTCTCACAAGTTGACGTGCAAAAGCGACTCTCACAAGCTAACGATAAATATGCTCGCACAAGCTGATACTAAATGGTCTCATAAGCTAATAAAACACCGAGTTGAAAATACCCGATAAAGATAATCGTGGAATTGGGTCGCGCACGAGCCAAAATTTCAATATCTTTCTTTTAAAAAATCCCACTATTTATAATAGTTCATAAACACATTTTTGGCGTTATAAACCGATACCCGATATTTTCTAATTAAATACCGAAATTACTCAAATTTGGGATAAATACCCAAATTACAATTTACACTCAATTTGCACAAATTAGCACTCAATTAAATAAACCAAACATACCATTGTAATCAGTACGAAATTCTGGTCACCGGCTATCTCAATATAATTTCTAGAAAATAATAAATAATTAAATAAATACTAAAATTAATTAAATAAATACAATTAAATACAATAAATAGGAACTTAGATTGGAAAAGCCTAATTAAACACTGAGACAGGGCCGGAAAATTTCCAAACCAATCTACATAAATAATACGATCTATCTAGTCTCTAATTAAGCCGTTCTAACAACCTAACATGCATAAACGAATATAAAAATCGCTAATCTGTTCTAACTAACCACCTAAACCATACTTAGCCTAAACTAATCAACTCTTAAGATCATTAATTCCCTAAATAGAGTTTAGCGAGTAAATTCACTGGTTTTGTGATCTAGTGAGTCCACGATGACGGCAATGTGGAGACGGGCGATAAACTCCAAAGCGGCGACACTCGACAAGGCCTGAAAGTGTCCTAAAACAGGCCTTGTAGTCCACGGAAGCTTGTTGGCCTTCGGTTCTATTTGATGGGCCTAGAGGCTGCTCAAGCAACCAAAAGCCACAAGGAGAGACGGTGACGGTCCAGTGGGGCTAAGTGGACAACAGTGGGGCTTCACGGCAGCGGAGGTGAGCTCGAGCGGCAGCCAAGGCTTCGACGGCAACCAGGGATAGCTCGGGACGGGTGAAATGGAGTCTGAAGGATCGACGAATGTGTTCAACTAGTAGGTCGTAGAATAGCTTCTTTTTTAGAGTCAATCTTTTGTAGATAGACTAACTTTGTATATAAACCTAATGTGTTTATGAAAGCGTGTTTGTTTGTGAAATTGTTATCCTGCTTTTTTATCTCATGTTTTGCTGTCAAAAGGTTTTTATTTTGCTTCCGCATGTACAATAAAATAAATGGATTAGTGATGCGTCTTGGGATGTTGCAATTTGATCAACCATTGAGGGATGTGCGCATGCTCGAAGTTCAAGGTGTGACACCCCTCCGATCATCTCCTCCAGCATGCCCTCCAAAATCTCGTGGTTCACTGCATGGAACAACCCCCAGCCCTTGCACGCACTTCGGACTTCCTCCACGACCCTCCGCCAGAGATCCCCGTCGTTGCCGCAACCGTTGACAACGAACCTGAGGTCGATGGTGGGGATCGCGAGGTCGACAGCATCGACCGTGGCCTCCCAAGGGGTGTGGACGAAGAATGACAGGATCCGAGAGACGCCGGAGTCGATGAGGCCCTTGACGCCGACCCTCGCGTCATCAAAAAGCTTCAGCTCCTCGTCTCGCCGAAGCACGGCGATGCTCACCACCGACATCTCCACACTCTAGCTTTCGCTTTAGCGAGCTGATCGGCGGAGTCTATACCTTAGAAAAATCTAGAGAGAAAAAGTGAAATGTAAGAGAGAAAAAGATGAAAAGGGACAGTGTTTTCACCTTCTGAGGCGGAGGAATCATTTTCCTAAAATAATACATAATATTTTTGTTGACCAAAAAGTATTTTCCATTGACCAAATCTTTTTTAGAGAACCAAACGACTGAAAATCCAAAAAACACTTTCTGGTAAAATACTTTCAATGAAACAAACACACCCTTAGCAATAAACCTTTTTATTATACAAGTTAGTCCCAAATGTTTTCATGTTTTGCCAATTGAGCTCATATGATCAATTTTGGTCGAAAATCACTAACATGAATGTCGGGCATCCTACATGGTACAACTAGCACAAATGTGGAATATTTTTTTTTTTTTTTTTTTTTTACTTTTTAAACACTTTTTCTTTTCTTTTCTTTCTTTGATGGTTGTCGAGCCTTGGGAATGACTACTGACCAACCATAGGCTACAACAATGATGGTCACCCTCGCCAAGATCTAGCAAGGGAGGATCTTGCCGCCCGCCAAATTCGGCAAGTCATAGCTTCACGCGAGGCTCAACTTTGCCCAATCTAGTGAGGGTAAGGCGCAACCTCGTCAACCTTCACAAAGGCTGGTCTTGGGCAAGGCTTCCCCAAAGATGGTGAGGCCAACCATCCCTAAAGGCTAGCAAGGGCCAACCTAGCCAGCTTCAAGCAAAGCTCAACCCTATCAAATCTAGTTTGGACAAGCCTTACTCAAGGGCAACAAGGGTGACCTCACCTAAGGCTAGCAAGGGCAACCCTTGTCGGTCATAACCGTGGCCGATCACTGGCCATCACCAAGGCTTGGCAAAGGAAGAAAACAGAAAAAAAAAAAGGATGAAAAAGAGAAACTTAAAAATATTTAATATTAAAAATTCAAAAATATTAAAATACTAAAAAAAAGTTTGATGTCATTTACTTTGATAATTTTCGGTCAAAATTGGTTAGATGGACTCAATTAGTGAAACTTGAAAAACTTTAGGACTCAATTGACACAATTAAAAGGTTTATGACTTAATTAGCAAAAGTATAATATATTATGATTTTTTTGGTAATTTTCCCCAAATATCTTTGGGCAATTACAAGTTTTTATGTAAGCATTTGGGTCTTGTTTAAATTGTATGACTTAAGCATGTAGCAGGTAGTTCACTTGCCTTTTAAGCCAACGATAAAACTTTACTTGTCGAAAAAAAAAAATTGCCCTAAAGTTAGTTCTACACAAGTCCAATAAATGGATGATTGTGATTAACTCGGTCCATATACGCCAATCCATAATAGAGTCTTGAATCACAGACCATGAACAATACTAGTTCCTTGAATGGGTCGAAGGTTGACATAAATTGACTTTGATCCCCATCCAAATCGAAATACTGTTAGTGGATTCAAACACGATGCTGAACCCAATAACACGATTGCTAGTGCATCACCGGCTTCCGGTAGCATAGCGGTGGAATCTAAAGAAGATGGTGAAACTCCAATTCAACTCTTACGTACATAAGTGAGATGCTCATGGAGGGGGACTTGGAGGACAAAAACTGCATTTGTTGCCGGATTGACTGGCCACCCTCTAGGCCAAAGGAAAAAAATCAGTGTGATTTCCTCTACTAGAAGGGTACCCTTCTGACCACCCAAAAAAAAAAAAAAAATCAAGTACTTGCCAACTAGCGAAAATTTGGCCAACTAGCAAGCTCAAGTCTTCATTTGAGACTAATTTGGCAACTTCAGACATTTATTTGAAATAATGTCCACCTTAGGCCATCTTTTGAAAAAATAAACTCACTTTAGATGCTCATTTAAAATTTTTTGCCAAACATTAGTCATCTGAAGTGCATGACAATAATTGTATGCAAATTGCTTAATCTCTTTGTATGTTACCAAGGTAAGATTTTGCTATAATGCCAAACATCCAAACAGGTTGATAATTTACTATTTATTTTTTCATCGCTAAATTCCTTCAATAGTTGGCAATTCTTTGCCCACTTGTAAATTTACCAATTTAATAAAATCTTACTGTGTAATGTACGAGTATTTTGCACTAAATCATCCAACTTCGTTGGGCTTGAATATGACTCATTTGATTTCCTTTGTGTAATGCTTGCGGATATTACTTTCGTTGGTTTTATTTGATTGTTCTACTTTCTAACACATAAGGCCAAGCATCAGTCTAGGGTCAACCCTAGATTGACCTTGGACTAGCCCAACTTGGCCTATCCTAGTCCAATTCTGGAGGAACTAGGTTTGTCCTTGGTCCCATAACCCAAATTTCTTGGAAAATTTTCAAATAAGGATCCAAGGTTCTATAAATTTCTAAATAATGATTCAAAGTGGATCTTTTTTTCAACAAAAAAAAAAAAGCCCTGAAATTGCCATAGGAATTTCAAATAAAAGTTTAAACTCGCCATCTGGCTGAATATTCTAGCTAGAAAGGGACATTTTTGTCCAAAGACAATTTTAACCCAAATTTTAATTAAATTAGATTAAAAATTAATCTAAAAGCTTTTCAAAAAAAAAAAAAATACATGCAGTGTGGGCCCTCACCTTTGGTCAGCAAGGGTTGTGACCCTCATCGAGGTGCCTGCAACCTCAACGCCTTATTGGTCAGGGGTAAACGATTTCAGGTTTCATACATGTTCCACTTAAGACTTGAAACTTACCCGTTGGAACACATTCTTTATTTTTGGAACATGAAACTTACCATGCATATCTTAGAACTTGGAACTTACCCTATCATAAGTTCTAAGGCCGGTTCCAGGGTCTACCCAGGTTCCACCTATATTATCAATTGATTGTTTGCAATAAATTAAACATTTAATGATCACCACTTACTACTATAATTTACTTCATAACTTATATTCAAACACACGAAAAATATAGATGTTAATAAAGTAAAAGTTTTAGTCATAAAATGAAAGCTTAGATTAGGGCAAAAGAACGCTTCAAGTGCCATAACTTTGCTCAAAGGAACACTTAAGTGCCATAACTTACGAAAGATACACTTAAGTACCACGTTCGAAGAAAAACGGATCATTTGAGTGCCACTCCAGCCAAAGTCCGGCCAAAACGTCAACGTGGTAATTTTCCGGTGAAGCACACCCAAAACGACGCCGTTTTGCATGCTTACGTGGCCAAATAATGCAAAAATGGCGTTATTTTAGGCTGACGTGATAAAAATAATTAAATTAAAATTTGAAAGTAAATTTACTTAAAATATTTAAAATTAATAATTTTAAAATTAAATTTAATTAAAATATTTTTAAAAATAATTACAAAAATATAAAAAAATTAAAAGGGGAACGGGGGAGGTGGTTGAGGCATCAGCCCTCGGCCGTTGTCATTTACCCGCCGCCCGCCGCGCCGGGGAAGGGCCGGCGACAGTAGGGGGAGGGTCGGCCAAGGTCGTCGGGCCCTAGCCAAGGGCCGGCGACCCCGGACGACTAGCGACGAGGGCTCGCGAGCCCTTGCCCCGATCTGGGGCGAGGGTCGTAGCCCTCGCCAAGATCCGTCAAGGGTCAACGGACCTCGCCTAGCCGGGCCAAGGGCCACTGCTCGCCGGGGGTCGCCCTAGTGGGCGGCGGCCCTTGGCCCAGTCGGGTGAGGGCCGCGACTCTCCCCAGATCTGTGGCTAGTGGCGAGGGCTCGCGGCCCTTGCCTAGATCCGGCGAGGGTCGGCGTTGGCGAGGGTCGATGTCCTCGCCCGGCTGGGCCAAGGGCCACCAACCCTCGCCGGATCCGGGTGAGGGCTGCAACCCTCCCCCCGATTTGGGGCGAGGGCTCACAAGGCCTCGCCACCGTCGCCGCCCCTTCCCAGCGGCGATGGGGCGGCGGTGGCGGCGGCTGAGGGCTGATCCCGAGCTACCTCCCCCCTTTTCCTTTTTTTTTTGTTAATTTTTAATTTTTTTAATATTTTAACTAAATTTAATTTTTTTTTTTTACCACGTCAGCCCGAAACGACGTTGTTTTTGCATTATTTGGCCACGTTAGCATGCAAAACGGCGTTGTTTTGGGCAGGGTTCGCTGGAAAAATGCAACATTAGCGTTTTGGCCGGATTTTGGCCGAATTGGCACTCAAGTAATCCATTTTACTTTGATTTTGGCACTTAAGTGTACCTTTCGTAAGTTATGGCACTTAAGTGTCTTTTTGTGCAAAGTTATGGCACTCTAGGGGTCCGCACGTCCTCAGATTAGTGCTTCTAGATTATACATTCATCATCGAATGACATGGAATATCACAGAATCGCATGAAAATATTGTTAGGGAAATGCTTTATGATGTTTTGAAGATGACAAAATAAATTAAAGGCTATTAATGTGTTTAATGGTTGAGTAATAGATTATGCAAATGATAGAATATGTAAATGATATTGTTGAAGTATATACTTGAAAGAACCAGAAGAAAAACTCTGTGCTTAAGCTGAACTTATTCAGACTGTATCCAAACCTTAAGACTAAATATGTTTAAAAGCAGAATATGTTCAAACTTACGTCTAGATTGTAAAGTTTACTTCAAACGGAAGACACTCAGACTCTACTTTAGACAAAAGACACTCAGATTCTACTTTAGATGGAAGACACTCAGACTTTACTTCCAACAGAACACTCTCAGACTTTACATATAGAACGAGACACCAGTTCAGAACCTAACAGATTTAAAACGAAGCATGTCCAGAATGAGACAACTTGACAAAACGTAACACAAGCCCCAAACATATAACGACTAATGATCTAGTTTGGATTCTACATCAAGATAGATTTAATTGACTCAATCTAATTTATTGACAATTGAATCTTGAAGACAAGAACTTTCTAAATGGAGAAGCTCTACTTATGGAAACCAAGATTCTATTTATATAGGCGATTAGAATCAACTTGGGATTATACTTTTGTCACTCAACAGTTACTAAATCTTTTAGATATAGATCTATTAAATGGGTAGATTGGAAGACAATTCTCTAGATACTGTCCAACGGCTAGTTTGAAAGTGGAGGAGTATTTAAAGAGATCAATGACCGATGAGCAAGAAAGAAACGAGTGTAGAATTTATAATTCCAAAATCTGAGCGAACTTCGATCATATACTTATCTTTGGTGAGCTTAAACGTTTGTGATCGTGAGAGAAATACCAAAAGAGTGACTTAGTGAGATAATGTGATCTACCATTAAGTGTTTGCACTCAAAGTTATAATCTCTTATTGATTACATAGTGGAATCCAGCCAGAAGGTTGTTAGCGTGGGAGAGTGGACGTACACTTGATCTAAGCTGAACCACTATAAATTTTGTGTGCAACATTCTCTTTCCTTAACTCTTCTTATTTAAATATATTGCATACTTACAGGTTATTTTAGAAATCTATTACATCGCATAACAGATTCTGAACATTTACCAGAAATTTGGTGGCTTGTTTAGTTAGACTCTAATCCTTATTCAGACTTTACCTGCAACTTATTTTATTTCGCATTTATTTGTCAAGATTTCTTTTGAACTCCTATTCACCCCCTCTAGGTATTCGTACTAGCACTTTTAGATATGGACTAAGAAAAATATTATAACTCATTCTAGATTCTAGGTTTTAGGTTTTAGGTTTTAGGTTCCTCTAATCAAGAACCTAAAAACTACTCGTCAAAACAAGTTCCTCATTTTTGAAAGCCTAGAACCTACCTTGCATACATCCAAACTTGGAATCTATAAGTTCTTACCAGTCTGATTTTCAAGTTCCAGATTCTACCTTGAAACAATGCTCACCTATACTACCAGCAATGGGTCGATGATCATGGGTTTTTTTTTTTGTGTATGTTTCTTTTTTTTTTTATGTTTTTGCGTTTTTTTTTCTTTTTTGAGTTTGTCTTTTTATGGAAATTTTTTTGGATTTTTTAAACTTAATTTAATTAAGATTTTGTGTAAAAATTAGGATTCAGATTAAAACGATATCATTTTAGCGGTTTAGTTAATCTTAATGTACGTAGGACACTAAGTGTAAGAGATAAAATATTTAAAAAGTTAGGTCTTTTTGTTAGTTAAATTAAATAGAGTTAGTGGAAAAACTCGATTTTTACACAAAATCGAGTCTTAGCATGTGGCTTTCGAGGGTGGCCTTGCCTAAGTAAGGTGAGAGTGACCCTTACCTGACCCTCTCCACATATCGTCGGTGGCCTTAAGACTAGTCACTAATGAAAAGGAAAAAATAAGAAAAAGGAAAGAAAACAAAAGAATAATAATAATAATGGGGGAAATACCATTGACTAGCAACGATGTCATGTCCTTTTTTGAGGCACATATTTGCAATAAGATTCTTTTGATACCTCTATTTAGAATCTTTCCTAATTTCTTTTTCCACCAACTCTTAAAGAAAGACAAAGAAAATTCCCTTTTGAAGGCCACACGTGATCGATGCCCGTCCTTTCAATGATGTTTTACTGTGAAGAAGGAAAATATTACAGTCTCTAATAGTTTTGCGTTCATTATCCTCTGTTCTTTTCTCTCTTTTTCCAGCACGTTCAGCTCTGCCATTTCCAGACAATTCAGCGGAGCCTACTCCTAGGTTGTTGAGAAAATATCAAATACAATGTCAAGTCATTATTGAGTCCTTTGTGGTCACGAATAGCAGCTGTCAAATGGCCTCATACGCAGCTCACTTCAGACCCAACAGGCTGCTTACAGTGGGCCCATTCCAGCTTTGATCCCTGCAAATTTTCAGCAAAAACCGGTCCTCTTCCTTTGCTGAAGCCAGTCCCACTTCCTGCTCTGACCGCCCTTTTCTAGTTCTGTTTACATTAAAATAAGGCCTTGAGTTTGAACTAGTTAATTAACACGGTCCAAAGCAAGTCCGATCGAATTAATGAAATTCAACTACTTCTTCGATTTGGTTCGAACCTGCAATAGATTCCTTACGTGTGTGTTCAACCGCTACACATGAAGTTTGTCGTCTTCTTTCGTTGAATTCTCTTCACAAGCGGCAGCAACATCTAATGAAGAGCCTTCTTCTAGTAGTATAATTTTATAGAAGAGGAGCTCATGATTGAGTAGAAATAGGGGAGGTTGTTGGAAAATCTTGTCAACACGAGAAGCAAATACAAAACAAAAGAAAGTGTAATCATTGGTTCCGGTGGCCCCTTGGTCTTTTTCTTTTTTTTTTGTCTTTTCTTTTTCTTCCATTTATCTGACCGAAAGGGATTTTCTCTCTTTGGTGTATATTATGAAATTTGTTCCATAAACACCGTGGGTATTTGTTGTAATTATGGGACTCGAAATTACTTAAAAGTGTGTCATTAATTGTAACAGTGTGCTCTCCAATTAACTAGTTGGTCATTAACAGCTTACTCTTTTTACTAATACAAGTTTCAACATTTGTATCAAACGACGTCCATTTCTTGTGTCATTTATTATTTCTCATTTCTCATTTTATTTTCTCTGAAAATTTTTGTGTGTCCATATAATTGCGAAGGTTACACATATTCAATGACCCTCCAAGAATAATCTGGTGTGGGGATGAATTAAAGTGAAGAGTTGCCAACATACAACTCTTTTTTAGTGTAAAAATCATTGATATTCTCTGTATTGTGGGGAAGAAAAATGTACACATACAATTAGAGAATACAGGATATATGAGCATCAACACATTAAAATAATGAACACAATCCTACTGAACACCACACAAGATGGGGACTATCGTCTATCATTCCTCATTTTATTTTCTCTGAAAATTTTCGTGTGTCCATATAATTGCGAAGGTCCGATCCCTTCTCTGACGGTTTACTGCAACCTCAAGCTGTATTCACGCCATTCTAGGTGGACATCACCAGGGATGGTGCTGGTTTGGAAGCTAGTTTGGTTCTTTAATTCTCTAGTTCAATTCTTGTTTGCTTCTAGTCCAGTTGGGATTAGATGGTGGCTGGCTTAGGGGCTTAATTATGGGCAATTAGAAGATGGCAACGGGAATTAAAAATAAAAAAAGGGAAAGTGAGTTTCTCGGATCAGACACGGGCAGACCGCGCAACCGTGCGGAAATGGTACACGCTCCTCGTTTATTCAATTGAGCTGAAATGTTAAAGAGAGTTAGTCAACAAGGCCGACGTAACTTGCGTAAAATTTTTAGGCCGAACAGCTATTGTGAAATCCACTTTTGAAAGTCTGACATCACCGTTTTTCATTTAGGCGGCCCAGTACAGGATCAGCCGATGTTTCTTAGAAAAATACAAATTTAGGAAACTACACTTAGAATTAGTCCATGAACTATATCATTAGAAAAGAGACTCGAAAACACTCATCTTGATACTTAGCTTGCAATCTTTTAAGCTTGTTTTGGTCTTTAATTGATCAAGAGAAGCCAGTTCAAAATTATCGAGAAGAAAATTGAGTCCAAGTAAGAACCATAGAGTCGCTGTCAATCAAAATAATAGCCATCTGCCCAAGGTTCTCATGAGACATTGTCCCTAGTTGAAGAGCGTAGGAGATCCCTAATCTTCATAAGATAAATGGATGACTTACTCATATTGAAACCAAACTATTAATGAACTATCATGCCTCTAGCTTAAACGTGCATAAGGGACGCAGCGAGAAAAGTGAATGCAAGGTCATATAAAATGATTGTTTTTATATCAAGGATCAAACTCCGTCCTCATTGGTGGATTTGACTGCTGAAATAATTTTCTTTGAAAATACATGATGATTTCATCGGTGAAAATCATGTTTCAACATGAAGTAGTCCTTTGGATAGTGAAGATCAGAAATTTCAATCAAATTGATGATTGAATTATTTATATAGTAAATTTGGAAAAATGACATGTCATCTTACTAAGGCAAAAGTAAGTGCATAATTTTTTGATTTTTTAGAACTGTTGGGAATGACTGATCCCCGAAAACCGGATTCGACACTCAATCGAACCCCTAAATCAATGCGGAAGACGAAGCCCGGGAAAACACGTATCACCGATCGTAAAGCACACCACAGATTCGAGCGTACCTTGTTAGCCACAGTTAAACACCAATGCTTTGAAGATCGAGGAAGAAATTCTGGTCTGTTCGATCCGATGAAGCCTTGAAGGGAAGGAAAGCGCGCCGTATGCTTACTGTTCTTCCTTTTTGGGAGAGAGAGCGTGAGGAGAAAAATCGTACGTTATTTCCAACTAATGCCTTTCTCTCTCTCTCCTCCCTTTTATACCTTCCCCTTTCCACGGGCCCTATTCCCGTGGGCCGGGCCTTTGGGCCCAAAGATGGGCGGACGGGCCAACTTAGGCCCATCTCATAAATCCATCATCTCCCACTCGCACATGGTGGGCCAAACAGAATTCTCTTTACCTCTCTTCAACATTCATACCGGTGAATAATCCGTGCGACAAAGCATACTTTGAGAGCTCGTTGCCATACATCTCGTTAGGAATATATAACAGCTCATAATGGGCATCATAATCCGAGTAGATTTAGTATGCGGTACCCTAGATCGATTGATCACATTTATATCTCTCTTGATCTCTTTTAAATAATGATATATACATTGTATTCACAATTATGATTATCACAAAGACAGTCATAATTGGTTAACCGGGTGAATACAAAACTTCAATGTGATTCTCCAAAATCGATCTTCCTCTTTCCTTCAAACTCTCAATTTCAGTTCAGCTTGCTTTTCTAGAAATGCCCCATTAGATCGAATCAAACTCATGACCATTGGCAACATCCTAAGATAGCAAACACTAAATAGAAATCTTGAGAATAAGTAAGAGTCATGAGGGGACTAAAAAATTGAGGAACTCTATTCCTCAAGAGTCTCACACGACATAAAAAGTTGAGATCAAACTTTTGCCACTCTTATTGGTCGTCTCATGCATACGTAGTATGAAATACGTATTACGGTATTAACTCCTTTCCCATGGAGCGTATGTCTACACCTTTCAATACCGTACGGATGATAGTTCAGACATACCCAATGTCTAACTTGAGTTCACGTATCTACTCATTCACTAAATTCATCGAACTCACATCTGGCATCATAGACAGATAAAGTAAAATATGTGGGGTATTTTACTCTCGGACATAGTAAGTATTATGTCCTCATCTTAACATCCGATTAAGGCGACATACGTGTTTTTAAGCTTGAGCTCTCAATTATCACCTAGATAATAAGCTTAAAAACAGTCTCATCTCTATTTATCACACAGTAAATAGAGGCGATTACCCGTGTGAGTGGGCTAATCTCATCTGTCCGACATACTTCTTCTAACTTAAAGTAATGCACTGAGCATTAAGATGCATAAAGATCAAACAAAGATTCATAGGCATTAATGATGAAAAACACAAATTCATCAAATGTGAACTCTTAGGGAAATTACAATATTCAGTACATCATCCTCTACGCAATCCTAGAGATTTCACATGGCCACAAAAACACATCTCTAGGTATTGGCTTTGTCATAGGATCTGCTACCATTCCATGCGTAGTATGTACTCTAAGTTCACATCTTTTCGTGCAACCATATTCTTGACAAGATTCTACTTGGTATCTATATGTTCGGTCTTGCCATGATATTTTGGATCTTTGGTGTACACTTTTGCTGCTTGGCTATCACGGTTAACCAACAATGAATTTGCAGCACTTCCAATAACACCTAAATGATCCAAAAAATCCCTTAAGCCAAACATCTTCTTATCTCTTTAGCTTGATAATGCCACGAACTCAATTCCATCGTGGACAAGGCTATATACTTTTGTTTCTTACTGCTCCAACACATGGTGCCATTATTCGGTAAGTAAACAAACCTAGAGGTAGATTTCCTTTCATTTAAATCTCCTCCCCAATCAACACGAGAATAGCCTTAGAGTCGCAGATCCTTTTCCATAATAACTCGGCGTATAATCAGCAGTCCCCTTTAGATACCTCAAGTATTCTCTTAACGGCTTATTAATGTGCTTGACCTGGATTGGATTGGTAACTACTCACCATTCCAACTACAAAACATACGTCGAGTCTTGTACACATCATAGCGTACAACAAGCTTCTAACAACACTAGCATAAGGAACATGTTTCATTTGTTCCTTCTCTTGTGGAGTCCTTGGACACATCTATGGCTCAATCCTTCACCTTTTTGCAATAGGAGCGTCAATGGGTTTACAATCCCATATCATTCAATTCAAAATTTGGAAGACAACCAACTTTTGACAGTATTGACTAGCTCCATATTGCTTCCGGCAATTAGTATATCATCAACATATAATGATATGATCACAAATTGATCCTTGGATCTTTTGATATATACACAATGATCCTCATCTATCATTGTAAAGTCATATGCCATTATGGCATTATGAAAACGTATATATCATTGTCTTGACTTATTTGCTTAAGGCCATATATCGACCCCCAAAGTCGACATACCTTTTCTTCTTGGCCTTTCACTATGAAACCAACAGGTTGTTCCATATATATTTCATCCTCTAATTCTCCATTGAGGAAAGCAGTCTTTACATCCATTTGATGTAATTCAAGATCCATACTAAACACTATTGCCAGAACTATGCGAATCAAGGCAAATCTTACTATAGGAGAAAAAATATCTTCATAATCAATTCCTTCCTATTGATTATACCTCTTCGCCACAAGGCAAGCCTTATGCCTTTCAATCGAGCCATCAGCCTTTCGCTTTATTTTGAGAACCCATTTGTTCCCAATAGTTCTGCGTCCTTTTAGCGGATCAACCAGTTCCCGAGACTTGGTTTGATTTGATTGACTCCATTTCCTCTTCCATTGCATTAATCCATTTTTTTTTTCTTACTAGGGCAATTCGAGCCTCATTAATATTTCTTGGCTCATCCTCATCTTGTGGAGCAACCATAGAAGTTTCCCTTTCAATGTCAAAACATCGACGGGAATACTTTAGTGACTTGTTCACCGTATGGGAGATTGTACACTTAGCACATCATTCCCCATTATGCTCCCACTTGGATTAGGTAATGATGATGTCGCCACATCAGGTGGTTGTAATTGAGAATGAGTTGAATTCAATTCATCACATCTCATATTACTCCCACTTGGATAAACACCACTAATATTATAATCTTAATCCAAGGTTTCAAATAGGAAGTAATCTTCCCCTATTTTGCCCTTCTTAGGAAATTCATCCACTAAGAATGTGACATCCTGTGATTCAAATTCAGTTATTCTCCCACTTTCTGCTCACCTACGAACACATACCCTTTTGAGTGTTCGGAGTATCTCATTAAAATACTCTACTTTTATATGGGACTCAATTTCCCAAACTTGTGAGAGGACATATGAGTATAGACAGCATAACCCCATGGCTTAAGTAAACTTAAGTCCGGTTTTCTACCTATCCATAACTCATATGGAGTGGAACTAACTGATTTGGAAGGCACCCGGTTAAGTATTTAGGCAGCGTTAACAGCACATCACTCCAAAAAGTGATGGGTAAGTTAGCATGCGCCTTCATGGACCTAACCATTCCGGTAAGGTTGTTTTTCTTCTCTCGCAACACCATTTTGTTGAGGAGTATACGGAATAGACAACTATCTTTCTATTCCTTTTTCATCACATAATTTTCTGAACTTATCGATAAATATTCTCATCCTTGATCGGATCTAAATACCTTTATTTTCCTGTCTAATTGATTTTCTACCAGGTTCATAAACCTTCTAAAACAACTTATGCTTCAGATTTATGAGAAATCAAGTAGACACATCCGAATCAAGTAGAATCATCTATAAAAGTGATGAAACAAACAGCCCATTGCCTTCCTTTCACATTCATTGAACCACAATCGTCATAATGGATTAAATGCAGAGGAACGTTTTACCTTTTCCAAATGGTTTCCTTGTCATTTTCCCTACTAGGCAATGCTCACATATGGACAAATCAACTTTTTCAATATTGCCCAATAAGCCATTTTTGGCTAGTCTTTTCATATGTTGTTGGCCCATATGACCAAGTCTAGCATGCCATCATATTCACATCATTATCATATAAGATAGAAGACGTGAAACAAGGGAATAACATATTGACATCACCACAGTCAACATTTAGTACAATGAAACCATTTAGAAAGTGACCACAACCATAGTAGTTTGTACCTAAATACAAATCTACACCTTTATTATGGAAGTTCATTCTAAAACCAAGCTTAACCAACATCAAAACAGACATTTAAATTTCGACGAATCTCCGGAGCATATAGAACATCAAGATCGTCCACCATGCATGTTCTATATTGGTTGGTGCCAATTCCTTTACATCAGCTCTAGAGTTGTTTCCGATATGGATCCACTCAGTTCCAGTTGGTACTCGTCGGAATTCCACAAAGGATCCTTTATCCTTCGCTAGATCGTCTGTTGCTCTTGAATCTATAGTCCACAAAGGATTGGATTCAGCCAATAATTCAGAACTTGACACATAATCAAAGTTCTCAAATGTACAAGAGGTGTATGCCTTCTTTGGCTCACGACGTCGCGAGCATAGTGACCCTTCTTGTCACGGTTGTAACATTTCACTCTTGACATTTTCTTCAATTGAGGACGTTTTCCTCTCTTGTGTTGGTTAACTCTTGATCTCTTGCAATAAGGACTTGATCTTTTGCATTCCCACATATTGAACGAATCAATACGCTTGCGCTTAGAGCTCAAAACTCTTTATGAGCTAGAACCAGCATTGCAAATATCTATTCTCAGCTCACATGCCGTTAAGCGGTCCTCTACCCGCTTAAGGTGGCGCACAACATTCTCAAGATCTTCCATAACATGGTCAAGAGCTTATAGTGCTTCTTGCTTTTCCAGCACATATTGAATTTTCATATTCAATATTTCACAATGTAAGCCGTTCATATCGGCAATCACGCTCTTAATTGCTGAAACCATCGATCTGAACACATCGACATACATGCACGAATAATTAATGCCTATCATTTATGCATCCCTATTTGCATAGACCCATCATATTAATAAATAATTTTAAGTAAGGCTTCAGAATCAAAAGGTCACTATGTTTCCAATCATCCTCCAAAAATCCTAACTTAAAATTATCATTAATATGATTGTCATATGCAAAATCAATTCTATGAAGTTACAAAAACTTCTATAACTACCCACTGACTAACTACCCACAGCAACCAGCAATAGCGAGAAAGCAAATAAAAATCTTAACATCCAATAAAATAACAATGCTTTCACATGATACAACTAATATATCGGTTGCTACATTAACAACAATCAGGTAGTAATCATTACACTAAGCAATATATACAAAGAAAAATATCAACTTGGAAAGAGATATTTACATCCATAAAACATCTCATAATTAATCTAAGAAATAATTAGGGAATGTCCCTTCTAATCTATCAGCCAAAACATCGAGAAAACCGAAGGTACATTTGCCAACCATGGAAAAACTTTTGGAGAGTTTTCATGTCGCCACCAAGGCGCATTCACTGCGCCACGTAGAGCACAATCTAAGGGTTGAAGTTTTGGCTAACTCAATCCTATAGTACTCTCTTACAAAAGCTTCAACCAGCCTCCTATAACCCGGACCACGTTGACCTCCATAGCCGATCTAACATCGTTTGCCATTCAGGTGGAAGAGTGTTCAACAAAGCCGGCACCTTCTCAAAATCCGGCATAAGATAACCATTATAGATGATTTCCTGTATCATCTGATTGACCTTGACCATATGTGATACTAAATCACCATCAAGCCACTGAAAATCAGCTAACTCTTTCATCAGCCTTTTCAGTCTAGCTCTTCCTTCGTCCGTTCTCGGGATTGGTGTATCCGTGCATTAAGCATCATAGTTTCGCAACAAATGCGAACTAAAAATGGATCACTTATCATCCATAATAAACAAAATGGAAAATACATAAATTTCCATGATTCATGCAACAAATGCAGAATAAAAATGGATTACCTACACAACCCACACAGACATAATTGAAAAAAAACAAATTTTTTTTTTTTTTGGGTCAACGGTCAAAGTCAACGGTCGGTCAACGGTCAACGGTCAAGTCAACGGTCAACGGTCGTCGTTCAAAGGTCAACGGGTCGGGTCAACGGGCGGGCGGTCGGACCGGTCGGACCGGTCGCGACGGTCGAACTTGATCGGGCCGGACGGACGGTCGGGCCGGACCGCCGCACGGGCCGAACAGCGTGCCTCAGCGTCGCGGGGATGACGTCACGCGGACGTCATCCAGCACGTGCGGGCGCGTGCTTCGTTCGCGAGAAGTCGGGTCGGGTCGCCGCCGGGTCGGGTTCGCCGCCGGTGACCGCCGCCAACCGTCGTCGGCGCGTCATCAATGACGTCATCCCGATTGTTATCGACCGTTGGTGACGTCACGATGACGTCGCCGGGTGACGTCAAGACGTCCCGGTCCGCGGACCGGCGCGTGCCGCTCGCCTGCCGCCGGCGCGCACGTGCCGGTTCGTCACCGGCGCGTGGGCGCGCCTGCGGCTGGCGCCCAGCGCTTCAGCGCGTGTCGCGCCCACGCTTAGCGCCTTCCGACGCGTGTGGGCGCGGCGGCGGCTTCCGGCGGCGATCGACATATCGCGGACTAAATCTCGACGTCGCGCTTCTCCCAGTGCCTTCAGAATTTTATTTCGACTTACGAAAACTCAGAAAAATGGCCGAACAGCACTCGGGTGTCGGGATTTTCGCCCGGTTCCGTACGGCCGAAGTGATTTCGCGAAAAATCAATCAAAAACATCAGAATTGATCGGGAAAAACGTGAAACGGGGCTCGATACCAATGTTGGGAATGACCGATCCCGAAAACCGGATTCGACACTCAATCGAACCCCTAAATCAATGCGGAAGACGAAGCCAGGGAAAACACGTATCACCGATCGTAAAGCACACCACGAGATTCGAGCGTACCTTGTTAGCCACAGTTAAACACCAATGCTGAAGATCGAGGAAGAAATTCTGGTCCTGTTCGATCCGATGACGACTTGAAGGGAAGAAAAGTGCGCCGTATGCTTCTTGTTCTTCGTTTTGGGAGAGAGAGCGTAAGGAGAAAAAGCGTACGTTATTTCCAACTAATGCCTTTTTCTCTCTCTCCTCCCTTTTATACCTTCCCCTTTCCACGGGCCCTATTCCCGTGGGCCGGGCCTTTTGGGCCCAGCATGGGCGGACGGGCCAACTTAGGCCCATCTCATAAATCCATCAAGAACAAATAAGTTGACAAAGCAGTCCATGAAATTCAAGATAGAACAAGACATCATAATTTTGATAGGAATTTTCGATCTTTGGTAGCCGAAGATTACATTGAATACCAAACTTAAGTTATAAGACTCAATTGCATAAATTAAGTACAAGATTTGATTGCATAATTCGCATAAGTGCAAGGTGAGGATAAGAGTGTATATTTATATCCTGTTTTCCACGCAATAATCGCATAAGTGCAAGGTGAGCAATAGCTGAAAGCTTGGCTAGTGGAGTACTGCCCAACTTCGCCCTTTTGGCTCGACCTCCTCCTCCCGGCACTTCTATTTTTCCTTCTAGTTATAAGCACCTCGGGATCATAGAGGGTGAGCACGGGGGGTGAATAGGGGGTGAATATGTGTAAAAATAATTTCTCGAGATAAGAGAGCAATACTAAGCAGACAATAGAAAGGAAGTTATCATTTGGTTAACAAAACGAATTATGATCAAAGTAAAGTAGAGAGTAGGGAAGAGAAAATTGAACACAAGGTTTATAGTGGTTTGACTTATTCTAAGCCTACGTCTACTCTTCTGCACTGACAGCCCATTGGCTGGATTTCACTATGAACAAAAGAGTTGTTACAGCAAGGCTCTCCTTTGATTCCACTGTGTAGATACTCTACCACACTTCCTCAAGGTTTCTAAGAATATAGACTCTCTTTTGCGTACAAAATTTCGCTCAGTAAATGAATTGACTAAGAACAAAGAGCTTCAGATTTTAGAATTCTTCTATCGTGCACACACTTGAACAACTAGAACGTCTTCCTTATATACTCCTTTATGCTATCATACCCGTTGGCACTTACCAAAAGAATTCTTCCAACCTTCCCGTTGGACAGAATCAATTAGGAAGATCATTCGAGCTATTTAAGGAACATGTCAATAGCCCATCAATCCTGCTCGCCCATACAATCAGGGTCTCGGTTTCCATAAGTAGAACCTTCAAAGTATACTTCGCCAATCATCGGATCCTTAATCAATCTTGATTCGAATAAAGGAATCCGTTATGTCATATCCAGCCAAGAGATCTTCTCCAGTCGATAAGGTCAAATTATTAATGAAACACTTAGTTCTGGATAGCCTTTCTTCAACGGATTAGAAACTATAAATGGGAATAGACTTTGAGTCTTGAGTCTGGCAGTCCGGAGGTCTTCAAACTTTAAATAGTAAAGTCTACAAATCTTCAGACTAGATTGATGGAAACGGTTTGTCAGCTTCAAAATACTCCAGGAAGATTTCTCCAACAATCTCCCCTTTTTTGATGGTGACAAAACTTTCATGCAGATTTGGATAACTTGACTTGCAAAACATTACTCAAGCAAATATGGATATCTCATAAAGATAAATGGCTTAATGATAACACTAGAATCTGCAACCACAGAAAATAGGTTAGTCTTGTATGTGAGTAAAGCCATTCATAAGATATCAATAGTACTTAATATAAGCAGTCAAACCCAAATCCCAAATTCAGTCCACATCCAGACACAAAAGTCAAGTCAAACATCAAAATAAATCAAAAGTTCAAGTTCAAAGTTTCAAATCTTGCATCTCTCCCCCTTTTTGTCATCATAAAAAAAGGTTGAGATGGAAAGAGAATGGAATCAAGAATGCTTGGGAACACGAACAAGCTGGAAATCTCACATTGACTGGACAATGCCTTCCAGCTTTTTCAACTCTTCCTTCAGTTGAGCCACCTCTTCACCCTTAGCATTTGCTTGAATCTGAAGAGTAAGGGCTTGGATTTGATCATTCAAAAAAACTGAAGAAGCTTGACCTGCAGTCTGCAAATTCTGAACTTTGCATCCCAGAGCATATATCTGACCTCGCATTTCCAAGAGAACATCAAGAATTCTGCGAAAATCTGCTGAATTATCAGTCTACGTACTGGCTTCTGCACGATCAAATGGAGTAAAGGCAGACGATGGCAAATCAACATAGTCACGCAGATTGGGCGATGAAACATCATATCCCTCCTCAGGAAATTGAGAGGCATAGATGTCCTCTGGATCTGCTGGAGAGTGACTGACTCCTTCACTGGTAGCAGGATATGACAACATTCATCTTTTCTTACGGTCTCCCCCTGTTTCCATGCCTTTAGGTGGAGAAGAGAGTTCCTCATGCTCTCCTTCCTCTTGATTTCCTCTTTCCTCTTCTTCTTCTTCTTCAAATCTTTCCTCCTCTACATCTCTTTCTTCAGCTTCTCTCTCCTTTGTTTCTTTCTCTTCTGCTTCTATCTCTTTTGCTTCCAAATCTTCTCTTTCTCCAATCCTCTGTTATGAGTCTTTCTCTTGACATTCCATTGATTTTGGAACAGAACGACTCAGGTTCTTCAATGCCATAGAAGAAATGGTGATGTCTTCCTCATCATCTTCATCCTCAACGATGAGAGCTCTTCTTTTCTTGGATGGAGCATCCATGGGCTCCTTCCCTTTTCTTTTTGCCGCCGAAGAGATTTGATGAGTTTTGACAGGGGTTTTCTCCTTGAATTTCTCCAACGCCTTGTTGAGTTCATTCAAACGTATTTTAGACACCATTTTCAATCCCACCACCATTTGATCACAAGATCGAACACAGAGAATTCGTGGAGGCTGAACATTCAAATGTCTGAATAACTTTGTCACAAGAGTTGGATAAGGAAGTTGACCCTTATCCTTTACTACTGCTCTATACATGTGGAACATAATAGTGTGAGGAAGAGAAAAAATTTTCCCAGCATTGATGGCATACATTAGCTTTGCCTCTGAGTTTGAAACATCAGTCTTTGAAGTAGATTTTGGTCTGAGGCAATTAATCACAATCTTGTGAAGCAGAACGTTAAATGCACTCATCTCAAGTAAGAAATCTTTCCCTCTGTCCTTCTATCCTTAACAAGTTCCAACGTAGCACGAGCAATAGAGACATTGATAGGTTGATATCTCCCTCTCTCAACCCCAATCACATCAGCCAACATATCTACATCCACCACATAGTCCTGATCTCGGACACTAAAAGAGAATCTATTCGCATCCAAGAAACTAAGATTCGAATAGAAATAAGCAGTGAGCTCAGCATAGGCTTTTGTATAGTCAGAACGGAACTGTTCAAGTTGAAGAAGACTGAATTTTTCCCTTAAATTAACATTCACAGCATCAAGGAAATCAAAATCCACACTTCTAGGGTTTATCACCACACGCTTCAACAACTTAGAGTATAGATGCTTTTGTTCCTCCGATCAAAACAAGTCTATCCTTTTTCCCCGAATTTTTACTACAACACCCATTCTCGGTTGAAACTGACTGTACAACTTGTCATCATCATTCCCATCTATCTGATTCAGCCCTCCAACACGCGGATCACTTGGGATATTAGCAAGGGTTTCTTCTGCCGACCCCGCAGGGGCAATTCCCAAACGTTTCATATTTCGTAAGAAGATGTACTCATTACCATACCCTTTGTCCTTAAGAAACTCATTGATGTAGTTCAATGGAGTACCGCTCCTCTTTAAAGCACGATAAAGCTTATAAGTAAAAGAGGGCTTATGAATTCTTACAGGTTCTACACCTTCGATGATTTCTTCATTTTCTCGATGAGCAACATCCTGTGGACTAGATGGAGGTGATGGACGCCGTTGAGAATGTTGTGGGTTCTGCTGCTGACTAGGAGACTCTTCTTCCTCGGTGAGATCAAAGTGCATAGGCCCCTCACGCATTTGCTGCGGTCCCCTGTTTGCGATCCTCAAAGACTTCCTTTGAGACGACATCTTTCACAGTCTTTGAAAGATTCTAAACTTGACTTTCCTAAGAAAGATGACAACTTTTCGAAGATTAAACAAGAGAAGAAGACAGGAGTGAAAGATCGATGTTTTTTAGGGTTTTTGGAGTAAAATGAAGAGAAACGAACAGTATATAGGTTAGTCGAAGAGAGGCATACAAAATGTCGTAATGGAAAGTAAAAAGATGCCCTTTAAAAATAATTGTCATTTTAAAAAAAATTAACTCCTTTTTGAAAAAGAAAGATTGCACTTATCATGGAAATTGAAAGTAGCAAAAATCAATTATAGATAGATGATCGTACCTTTCCGAGATTTAATATGAGAGAGAATAAAATAACTTATAGTCAAAAATCTTGTTTGTCTAAGTCTGAGAGTCTCTAGACTTTAACTTCTTCAAACTTCAAGATGTTGAGTCTGGAACGGATGATTTCAAATTGATTTTTCTCCAAAGGTTTTGTAAATATATCCGTCAATTGGTTCTTTGAGTCAACAAACTGAATCGAAACTTCTCCATTTTGAACATGATCTCTAATGAAGTGATGTCGAATCTCTATATGCTTTGCTCTTGAGTGAAGAATTGGATTCTTGGTGAGATTGATTGCACTGGTGTTGTCACAGTTAATCTCCATGTATGAATCTTCAATTCCAAAGTCTCTTAGTTGTTGTTTTATCCACAGAATTTGTGAACAACAACTTCCAAGAGCTACATACTCTGCTTCTGCTGTAGAAAGAGCTACTGTATTTTGCTTCCTTAAAAACCAAGACACTATCCTACTTCCAAGTAGTTGACAGGTACCCGATGTGCTTTTTCTATCAACTCTGCAACCGACTAGATCTGCGTCTGAGTATCCAAGAAGAGTAAAGTCTCCCTTTTTAGGATACCAAAGACCAATGCTCGAAGTTGATGCAATGTATTTGATAATACGCTTTGCAGCACTTAGATGAGATTCTTTAGGGTCTACTTGAAATCTAGCACAAATGCAAACACTAAACAAAATGTTAGGTCTAGAAGCAATAAGATAAAAAAGTGAACTAATGATACTCATGTATAGCTTATGGTCAACTTTCTTTCCTCCTTCATCTTTGTCTATCTTCAAAGAACTTGACATTGGTATATCAGTCTTTTTGCAATTTTCCAGTCCAAACTTTTTGACAAGATCATTAGCATATTTTTCTTGATGAATAAAAGTCCCTTACTTCAATTGTTTCACTTGAAGTCCAAGAAAGAAGGTTAGTTGACCCAGCATGCTCATTTCAAATTTATCCTACATAGACTTAGATAATTTCTTGCACAAACTTTCATTAGAGGATCCAAAAATAATATCATCAACATATATTTGAACAAGCATAAAACTTTTGTTTTCTCTTTTGATAAACAATGTAATGTCTACTTTACCTTTTACAAAGCCATTTTGAATTAAAAACTTACTTAGCCTGTCGTACTAAGCTCGAGGTGCTTGCTTTAAACCATATAAGGCATTTTTCAGTCTGAATACTGAGTCTGGTTTCCTTGGGTCTTCAAACCCAGGTGGTTGTTTCACATAGACTTCCTCATGGATAAATCCATTCAAGAAAGCACTTTTGACGTCCATTTGGAATAACCTGAAATTCTTATAACAAGTAAAAGCAAGTAATAATCGAATTGCTTCTAACCTTGCTATTGGTGCGTAAGTCTCGTCATAGTCTATCCCTTCTTCTTGCGTATATCCCTTGGCCACGAGTCTTGCTTTATTTCTTACGACCTTTCATTTCTCGTCCATCTTGTTCCTGAAAACCCATTTAGCTCCAATAATAGATTTACCTTTCGGTTTAGGAGTCAACTCCCAGACATCATTAATGCTGAATTGCCTGAGTTCTTCTTGCATAGCTTCAATCCAGCTTTCATAAGATAAAGCTTCTTCTATACTTTTGGGTTCTATTTCAGAAATAAGAGCCACAGCACTAGACTTTTCGCGCCTTTTGGATCTTGTGCGAATTCCTTCATTAATGTCGCCAATAATGAGATCTTTGGGATGACTAGACTTATGCTTCCAGTTACTAGTTGATTTGTCAGGTTGATGATCACTTCCTTCATGTGAATCTTCAATAATCACTTGTTGTTGATCTTTCAAAGTCTGAGCTGCTTCTCGAGATTTAAACTTTGTAGAGTCTGGAGCAGGTTCAGATTCTTCAAGATGAGTCTGAATAGATTCATTTTGCATAGAATCTTGGAATTTAACATTCATTGATTCCTCCACAGATTGAGTCTTCTTGTTGTAGACTTTGTAGGCTTTGCTTGAGGTAGAATATCCAAGGAAGATGCCTTCGTCTGATTTTTCTTCAAACTTGCCAACTCGATCATTTGCATTTTTCAATATAAAGCATTTACATCCAAACACATGAAAGTATGAAACAATATGCTTCTTTTCTTTGAATAACTTATAGGGGTTTTTTTTCCAGAATAGGCCTTAGAAAAACTCTATTAATAATATAACATGCTGTAGAAACTGCTTCAATCCAAAATCGTGAAGAGATGTTACTTTCAATTAAAAGAGTTCTAGCCATTTCTTGAAGCAACCTATTCTTTCTTTCCACAACTCCGTTTTGCTCTGGAGTATATGGAGAGGAAAACACATGTTGAAAACCAGATTCATCACAAAATTTTGTAAAATCTTGATTTTCAAATTCACCTCCATGATTTGTTCTTATACTTGAAATAACATACCATTTTTCATTTTGAACCTTTTTAGCAAACTTTTCAAAGTAAAGAGAAGGTTTCAGACTTACTTGCCAGGAAATATATATAAGTAAATCGTGAGTAGTCATCCACAATTACTAGGCAATATTTCTTACATCCAATGCTCTGAGTTCTAGTTGGTTCAAAGAGATCCATATGCAGAAGTTGCAGCACACGATTAGTGGAAACTTAATTTATTGGTTTAAAGGAATTTCTTACCTGCTTTCCCAATATGCATGGTGTACATAGATCAGACTTTTGGTATGATAGATTGGGTAAATCACGAACAAGCTTCTTTGCTAAAATTTTGGCTATCTGCTTCATATTGATGTGCCCAAGCTTTCTGTGACATAAGTTCGCTTCGTCTTGAATTGATATTAGACATTGCGATTCATCTGGTTTCACATCCAATAGGTAGATATTTCCATGTCTTCGACCCATGAATGACTGAATAGAATCTTTACTAGTTCCTGAACATATTCCCTCTTGAAAGTTGATTTTGAAACCGGTATTACACAGCTGACTGATACTGAGCAGATTGTAGTTGAGTCCTTCCACTAAAGAAACATTGCTTATTGTGAGGTTTCCAATCTTTACAGTTCCAAATCCCACAATTCTTCCTTTGTTGTTTCCTCCAAATGAGACTTTTCCACCATTTACTTGAACGAGCTTTATGAAGCAATTTGAATCTCCTGTCATATGTCTTGAGCATCCACTATCAAGATACCATTTTACATGTTTCTTGATAGTGACCTGCATTTAAAAAAGAGACTCAAACTTTCTTTGGTACCCATATTTTCTTGGGTCCATTGGTGTTAGTATGATATGCGGTTTTTGCCCATACTTTCTTAACAGGTTTCCAAACCATAGGACATTCTTTTTCAAAATGATCCGCACTATTGCACTTTAAACATTTGAGAGCATTGCAACCTACTGGTTTTACAAAGATATTTTTAAAATGATTTTTGTAAGCGTCTCTTGAGGGTCTTTACTTAATTCTTTCATTCACTTTAGGAAAATCAATTAAAGGAATGGTTTCCATAGTCATTCCCAAACCAGATTTATTGAAATAAGGTATTTGTGCTGAAAGAATTTTCTCAAGTTTCTCAGATCCTATTGAAAATCTTTTTGAAATATTTGATAAGTCATTTTTTAAAAATACAATTTCTTTTAAGAGATTATCTTCACTTTCTTTAAGAGAAGAAACATTCATGTCTAAACATTTCACATTTTCTTTCAAAACATTTTCCTGTTGTTTCAGTGCAGAGTTTTCCTTTTTAAGTTCGGAAATCCTTTTAAGAGAAGTCTTAAGACTAAAACACAACTCATCGATGTATTTAGAAACTTTAATAGGGATTTTAAAGTTACTCACCTCAAATTCATTGTCTGAATCTGAGTCTGTCTTGGAGTTTGAATCTGAATCCGATTGTGCCATCAAACATATATTGACATAATCATCATCACTTTCTTCACATTCTGTATCACTCCAAGTTTCTGCTTTAAGAGCCTTTCGATACTTTTAAGCTTTTCATTTCTTCTTTCTCAGAAAATGACAATTGAATCCGATGTGTCCCTTTTTCTTACATTCAAAGCAGACTACATCTTTTCTTGATTCATCATCCTCAATAGACTTAGTCTGTTGCTTTTGAAAACTCTGTTTCTTTGGATTGAATCTTCTTCCTTTTCTGTTCAGCTTTCTAAATCTTCTTATCATGAGAGCAAGCTCCTCATCATCCATATCGTCTTCAAAATCTGTAACATTAGAATCATCATTGGATTTTAATGCAATGGATTTCTTACCTTTAGGATCTTCGTCTTCATTGATTCATTCCTTTTCATAAGACTGAAGAGTTCCAATCAACTCATCAACAGATAGTGGCATGATTCTTTATGTCTCTCTTATTGAGGTCTTTATGTTATTACAATCCTTGGAGAGTCCACGCAGTAGCTTGTTTACCTTCATGGGATCAAAAATTGGTTGACCTTGATTTTCAAAACCATTCATAGTTTCTGTAAAACGACTAAACATGTTAGTTATATATTCTCCTGATTTCATTTTGAAGGCTTCGTATTGACCGAGGAGAATGTTGATTCTGGTCTCTTTCACTTTCGATCGGTTCCTTCATAGGTAATATTCCTTCATAGGTAATATGTGACAAAGCACAATATAAAGAATAAATTGCTTTTGCATAAAGAATAAATTGCTTTCACTCGATCGGTTCCTTCATAGGTAATATGTAATCTATCCTAGACTTCTTTCGCTGTAACACAAGAAGATATTCTGTTATATTCAGTAGGTGACAAAGCACAATATAAAGAATAAATTGCTTTTGCATCAAGAGCTTATCTCTTGATTATCTCTTCCTGAGTCATTTTACTAGACTCAACAGCTTCTTTTCCTCTCTCTGAGATAGATGTACCTTTAAGAATGATTCATTTTTCTACAACGTCCCATTCCAGAGGATCCTTTGATCTTAGGAACGCCTTCATCTTGTTTTTCCATATGTTGTAATCTTTTCCATTAAAGTAAGGCGGTCTGGTATTACTTTGCCCTTCTACCAGCCTTGGAGCTAACATACTAGTCATGGATCTTTAACTCTGAAGTAAAACACTTCAAACAAAGTGAGTACATAAGCTCTCATACCAATTGAGATAGCTAGTATAAGCACCTAGAGGGGGGTGAATAGGTGTAAAAATAATTTCTCGAGATAAGAGAGCAATACTAAGCAGACAATAGAAAGGAAGTTATCATTTGGTTAACAAAACGAATTATGATCAAAGTAAAATAGAGAGTAGGGAAGAGAAAATTGAACACAAGATTTATAGTGGTTCGGCTTATTTCAAGCCTACGTCCACTCTTCCGCACTGACAGCCCACCGGCTGGATTTCACTATGAACAAAAGAGTTGTTACAACAATGCTCTCCCTTGATTCCACAGTGTAGATACTCTACCCCACTTCCTCAAGATTTCTCAGAATATAGACTCTCTTTTGCGTACAAGATTTCGCTCAGTAAATAAATTAACTAAGAAAAAAGAGTTTCAGATTTTGGAATTCTTCTATCGTGCACACACTCGAATAACTGGAACGTCTTCCTTATATACTCCTTTATGCCATTATACCCGTTGGCACTTACCAAAGGAATTCTTCCAACCTTCTCGTTGGACAAAATCAATTAGGAAGATCATTCGAGCTATTTGAGGAACATGTCGATAGCCCATCAATCATGCTCGCCCATACAATCAGGATCTCGGTTTCCATAAGTAGAACCTTCCAAGTATACTTTGCCAATCATCTGATCATTAATCAATCTTGATTCGAATAAAGGAATCTGTTATGTCATATCCAGCCAAGAGATTTTCTCCAGTCGATAAGGTCAAATCCTTAATGAAACACTCAGTTCTGGATAGCCTTTCTTCAACGGATTGAAACTGTCAATGAAAATAGACTTTGAGTCTTGAGTCTGGCAGTCCGAAGGTCTTCAGACTTTAAATAGTAGAGTCTGCAAATCTTCAGACTAGACTGATGGAAACGTTTTGTCAGCTTCAAAATACTCCAGGAAGATTTCTCCAACACCTGTCACGTGGTTGAAGCTCAGTTCCGTAAACACCATGGTGATCCAATCAGCTCAGGCCGCCATAGAGTTCTTTAAGGGCCACGACTTGGCATTCGCGGACCGCAAGTGTCCCCATGCATTGACGGCTCTCGGCTACGACCAAGGCTCGCTCGCCGTGGGTCATTACGGCGGCTACCGGGGCGCGTTCTCCGACGTCTCGCTCCGCAGCTCCTCGTGACCAAGCGCATCAACGAGACGGCCCATCTCGGGCTGAAGTGCGTCAACAGCATGATCGTGTATTTAGAGGAAGAAATGGCGGTTAAACAATTAACAACGGGTTATTTCTTACGTGCTTGGTGTTACTTTTGACTTTCTTTTCTTTTCTTTTTTTCCGAAGAAATGGGGGAGGGGGGAACGTTTCTTAAGCTTCTTCTAAAGTATCAAAGTAAAACCAAAATCATATACCCTACATGATATTTTTACTAGTGTTACAACCACGTGTCGATTATTAATATCAATGATTAAGACATGTTAAGACTTCTACAAACGTGCGGTTAGGAGAGAAGGATCCATTCCATCAAAATAATGTATTTCAGTAAAGAATACAACTTGCAACTAGATTTAACTCAAGAAAATAAAATATTGGGCCTGTTTTTCAGGGATAAAGGAGCCATGGTTTGTCAACTTTTGTAAGATGTTCAATTAGGTTCCAGAATCTCTCTTGTTTGTAAATTTAGTCCTCGAAATTATACATCTTCTGATTAGAGTTGACCCTCCTCGTAGATACGTAGATAGAATGTTTATGAGGAACGTCGCCCTAGCACTGATTATACTAACTTATTTGGTGACATGAAGTATTTTTAAATATAGTGCTGATATGGATAAGAAAAATAAGAAAATAAAAAATCTAACTAATAAATTATGCACAAGGGTATGGAGGGCCGTCTGGCTAGGGCGGGTGGCAGTTTCGAGGCACGACATGGGTCATTGGGTGCTTGCCGTCTGCGACCTCCACCTCCCATCCAAGCGCCTATGCGCCACCCCAGGCTCGATCTCTTTGAGGTGGCGTGACATCGGCGTCACCTAGACAGGTCGCACGACCACCGGCAACGAGAGGAAGAAGAATATGCGTCGGACTTCTGTTTACAAACAAGAGAGCTTCTGGAACCTAATTGAACATCTTACAAAAGTTGACAAACCATGGCTCCTTTATCCCTGAAAAACAGGCCCAATATTTTTTTTTTTTTAGTGTAGCCACAATTCACGGACGTCTGCCCTCTAGTTCACTAACGAGACTTCTGTTTTTTCGTTCCTCTTTTTTTTTTTTTTTCTTTCTTTTTCAAATTTTCTTAGTTTTCATTTTTTAATACTTATCTTGTTTCTCAATTTCCTTATTTATGAATTTTGTGTTATTCTATTTTTTTTAAGTTTTTTAAATGCCACGTAGGATACCATATTAGCATTTAATAGTACTTAACTGCCACGTTTGCATTTTTGTTTTCTTTTTTAATGAAAGGACTATGATTTACGGAATTAATTGTACAAAAAAATTAGGGATCTAACTAAACTTTCTGTAAAAGTTTAGGGACCGATGATAGTTTTATCCCCTTGCTTTGTGTATTGTAGACAAAGTCAACATTAAATACTAGTGTAAATAACTCAAGTTACCCAAGAGACATTGGGATTAAATATGTTATTTAGTCAAACTCGCTTTCATTCTTTACGAATTCGAGCTGAAGTAGAGTGACTCTACTGTTGAATTATGTCAAGCTTGTGTAGCTTCATCATTTTATTGAGCCAAACTCAAGCATGATCGAGAAGTTGGGTCTTATATATCTTCCGTTGCATTTATCAAGTACATTCCTATACATTTCAAAAAGCGTGCTTAAGTAAACTTTCGACTTAATTTTATTTGTAGAAGTCAGCTTGAAGTTTTAAGAGTTTAGATGCTAATTTAGTTTTGTTAGTGAAGCAGAGTCGAAACCAAGCTTAGCAAGCACTTTATTAAGTTTGACTTGAGCTTAAAAAATTCGACCTTTGCCTTTCCACATCCGATGCATTGAGATTTCATCTTGGATTTCTAACCTCAAGCCCTATCAAGCAAGGGATTCTTCGTCGGATTCGTTCAAGCCATTGAGAAATAAAGAATTGGTAGAACTCCGCATGTTAGGAGTAGGGGCTTTCTTGTACGCTTCTCTCCCCACTATCCTTTAAGAAATAAACAATGGGTAGAACTCCGCATGTTAGGAGTAGGGGCTTTCTTGTACGCTTCTCTCCCCACTATCCTTTAATTTAAAGCGAAGTGGAACCTTTGGAACAAGCTTTGGGTCTAATCGGCGAGTAGAAATTTCTCCCGAAACCTCAATCACATCATTCACAGTAAGTCAAGTAGAGCTCATGAATAGCTTAGAGTTCGATTCAACTATATCCCTCTTTTTAACTAGTTGCGACACTTGGTGCTATAATTTTTTTTCATGTCTAATATGTTACGTGCTGCTATACAGCCTCTTATTATAATTAATCATAAAAAAAAAAATCATTTTATGAAGAGTAAGGAATCGACTTATCCCGCTTCCTCTTTCTCCTGGCATTTAATGTGGTGGGCAACATGGTTCTCTCGTGAGATCTATTGGACCCAAAATCAAAGGACGGGCCTGAGTTCTATGACACCATGAACCGGGTCATGGAGTGGGCCAGCAAGCCTAACATAGCCGACTTCATGCCGTGGTTGAAATGGTTGGACCCGCTGGAATAGGAACTGCTGTGTTTGATCAGGATTGTTGATCAGGTGAAGCATGATAATTTTTACTATTGAGCTGATGATTCGAGGGTGACTTTTTCCAGCCAAAGAGAATCTCTTAATTATAGGACGAGACTCGGACACTTGTGGTATCCAAGACCTAATCTTTGTACTAAATGGATCTACTTGATGGTGCAGGAAATGTTTTTCGCCGGATCGGAGACTACAAGTAGCACCATCGAGTGGGCGATGGCGGAGCTACTCCGCCAACCCGAGTCAATGAAAAAGGCCAAAGATGAGATTGACCAGGTTGTGGGGTTGAACAGAAAGCTCGAGGAAAATGACACGGAAAAGATGCCATTTTTGCAAGCCGTGGTGAAGGAAACCCTAAGATTGCATCCCCCATTACCTTTACTTATCCCACGAAATGCTCTAAAGGAAACCAAATTCATGGGTTTTGATATACCCAAAGATACCCAAGTTTTCGTGAATGCATGGAGCATTGGAAGAGACCCCGATGATTGGGAGGACCCATTGGCATTCAAACCAGAGAGGTTCATGGGATCTAAAATTGACTACAAGGGTCAAAACTTTGAGCTAATTCCATTTGGATCAGGCAGAAGAATATGCGTCGGACTTTCATTGGCGGATAGGGTGCTTCATCTTGGTCTTGCAACACTGCTTTACCATTTCGATTGGGAGCTAGGCGATGGTTCAACTCCAAAGACCCTCGACCAGAAAGAGCGGGTGGGAATAATACTAAGAAAGCTACATCCTTTGAAAGTGATACCTAAAAAATGTAGCGTGTGAGGTATAATTACCCTAAGGTCATTAGTGCTAATGTTATTGTGTCAATAAAAAAAGCTGTCCAAGGAAGACTTCTTAAGAATGATGTCATCCCTGCACAAATATCTCAGGGAAACTACAAGTCCTTATGTTAGCATTTGGGTCTCGTTTGAATTGTATGACTTGAGCATGTAGCAGGGTAGCTCACCTGCCCTTTATACCATCAATAAAACCTCACTTGTCGAAATAGAAAATTACTCTAAATTTGGCTCCACACTTAAAGTCCACAGAATGGACATTTGCGATGGACCGGATTAACTAGACGCAAGACCGTACAATAGATTCCCGAATCATATACTATGAGCGGTTTCTAGTGGGTGATGGTGGAGCTACACGACCAGCCAAATTTCAGAATATTGTACGATTAAAGAGAGCAATTATAAAGAAAAGTAACAGGAAGATACTGTATGATCTTGTCGGATCTTGTCAAATCCATATGGACAATTGATCACGTGGACTCTGCAGTAGGACCCACATAAACACGGTCGGTGTTGGTTCACATGTTTTGTCACTATTGCAAATTATTATAAAATAAACACAAGATTGCAAATTTGCTGAAGAAGGCTATAGATACGTCTTGATTCATTACTGCTGGGAATTACAAATTCCCTAAAACCGATCAATACACAATCAAACCCTTAAATGAATGTGGAAAATGAGCCCAGAAAGAACATGTATCATCGATCAAAAGTTACACTATAGAATCGAGCGTACTATGTCTTTTACAGGTTAAACATCAATGTTGAATATCGATGAAGAATTATGATCCCGTTCTATCAAGGAGCATACCATTGTTTTTAGTGGGAGAAAACTCTGAACGTGAGGATAATGTTCATACGTCACTTTTTGGAGGGGGAGAGTTTTTCTACTTCTAGAAAAGACATACGTACACCAAAAGGTACGTCTCCTTTTTCCTTTTCTCTCTTAAAACATTTCCTCCCAAAAGACATATATTTTCAATGTAATTTTTCAACGTGACACTTCATCCAAAAGACGCAACCCCTCAACACACCATTTCATATCTCAACTATTTATTCATGAGCTCTTATCTTGCGGGCGGGCTTTTAGGCCCAACATGGTCGGATGGGCCCACTTAGGCCCATCAAGTCATAGACTAAACCCATTAATTACCATGATCCATCCGTATATAATCCAGCCGTGGGTCGTTACGGCAGCTACTGGCGCGCTCCGGCGTCTCTGCTCTGCAGAGCTCCTCGTAACCAAGCGCGTCAACGAGACTGCCCATCTCAGGCAGAAGTGCGTCGACAGCATGATCGTGTATTCAGAGGAAGAAATTCTCGCGTGCTTGGTGTTCCTTTTGACCTTTTTTTTTTTTTTTTAAGAGAGTGGGGAGGGGGACGTTTCTTTATCTCCTTATAACATATACACTACACGATATATCCACTAGTGGGACAACCACTTCTCGATTATTAATATAGGTCAAATCAACGATGAAGACATGTTAAGACTTCTACAAAAGTGCGGCTAATAGGAATGATCCCTTGCGTCAAAATAATGTATTTCAGTAAAGAATACAACTCAAACTAGATTTAACTAAAAAAAAATAAAAAAATGGGCCTGTTTTTTAAGGATAAAGGAACGATGGTTTTTTGAACTTTTGTAAAGTGTTCAATCAGGTTCCAGAATCATTTTTGTGTGTAAATTTGGTCCTCGAAATTATACATCTTTTAGTTCAACTTTACCCACCTTATAGATGTGTAGATGGAATGATAATGAAGAATGTCGCCCCAGCACTATAAGTTAGCACTAACAGCACTAACTTATTTGGTGACATTTATTTATTTTTAAACGTAGTGATGATATGGATAAGGAAAAAAAAATCTAACTAATAATTACGCACAAGGGAATAGAGGCCTGGCTGGCTAGGGTGGGCGGCAGCCTCCCGGCACGACATGGGTCGTTGAGTGCATGCCGTCTGCGACTCCCACCTCCCATCCAAGCGCGTCCCCCCTACTTCAGTAACGATACTTCTTTTTGTCGTTTCTTTTTTTTTTTTTATTTATCAAATTTCCTTATTTTTCATTTTTTTTAATATTTATTTTTTAAAATTTCCATATTTATGAATTCTGTGTAATTCTCTTTAAAGAAGTTTTAAATGCCACACAGAATATCGTATTTGCATTCTGAAAGATTTAAGTGTCACGTCAGTACTTTTGTTTTTTTTTTTAATGAAATGACCATGTCGGATATGAAAGTATATGATTTGAGGATCTAATTGTACGAAAAAAAATTAGGGACCTAATAAACCTTTTGTAAAGGTTAAGGGACTGCTGATACTTTTATCCCTTGGTTTTGTGTACTGTAATTGACAAAGTCAACAAATTAACTAGTGTAAATAACTCAACTTACCCAAGAGCTACTGTGATTAAATATGTTATTTAGTCCAACTCACTTTCATTCTTTTCGAGTTCAAGTCTAACTAGAGTGATTCTACCGTTGAATGATTGCAAGCTCGTGCAGCCTCATCATTGAATTGAGCCAAACTCGAGCATGATCAAGAAGTTGGGTTTTATATATCTTCCGTTGCATTCATCAAGTGCATCTCTATAAATTTCAAAAAGCATGAATAAGTAAACTTCCACTCAATTTTATTTGTAGAAGTCAACTTGAAGTTTTCAAAGTTTAGATGCTGTAGGAAATAAATTCCTAAAAATCAAACCGATACTCGAACGAATCAAATACCGAAAAATGAATGTGGAAATGAGTCCAGAAAACATGTAACCCCGATCGAAGGTATATTGGGGAGACAGACATACTTTACTTGCCACATATTAAGTACCGTCGCAATCTCTAAGTCTTGATTAGTACGAGGATCACTCAAGCCCGCGAGATCTTGATAAGGCATTGAAGCATGCCGGTTTTATGCCTTTGTTGGTGTGAGGACTTTGTGCTTGACGTTTGCATCAAGCCACGACCTAAGGGTCATTCACGGCATGAAGTATGTTCATGTCGGGTTAAAGCCGAGGTCCATTGAGCTTAAGGATCTTCATGAAAGTGAGGTGTACCCAAACCTTAAGGTTTTGGATTAGCATTGAGACATGCCGTTTCCGAACCATGTCCAGTGCAGGGATCAATGCTTAGTGATCGATTCAAATCACAAATCACGGGTCATTCTCAACATGTTTACTTGTGTAGTATAAGAATTCATGGTACACACGTATGGATGAGCACACCTTCGGGCCATGCATGGCCATGCATGTGTCGGCTAAGAGAAAATATAAGAACCAACTTGTATGATGTACATACGTGTGTACTTAAAGAGAAAAAAATGCCTGCTGCCACACAACGTTGGTGGCAATGCCTCGATTGAGCTAGGATGCCCTAGTTGAGCTAGAATGCCTAGGTCTTGAACCAAAAGCCTAGAGAAGCTAGCCTCGAGAAGACTTAGTCAAGCTGAGATGCCTTGGTCGAGCCAGGAAGCCCAACAATAAGCTAGAAGCTCCAGTTGAGCTACGACAAAGATAAATAAATTTGCATGAATACCGATTATGCATGACCGTGAATTATTGTTAAGCCGATAGTAGTTTTGACATGGATGGCATGTGTTTAAATAAAGCATGACATATGATTTGTCGTTAATCTGCCATCGACACTATCTGTGAGTGTTATACTTGCTAGACTTTGATGACAAGATATTTTCCTAGTAGAGAACTAAGAATTTTACTTACTAAATTCCAAAAACTTAGAGTGCGTTTGGTAACAATTCTGTTTCCGGGAGTAGATTATGATCAAAACTGATTCTTTTTTATTTTGTTCCGGGGAACTGATTCTAAGCATTTCAAGCCGTTTGGTAACTGTCCAAAATTTTTGATTCTGGAATAGAATTGCGTTTGGTACCGTGTTCATTAATTATGTTCCAAATCAATTTCTTTTAATTTTTAAATAATTTTTTTTACTTTTTTCCTTTTTTCTTTCCTTTTTTTCCTTTTTTTCTTTTCATTTTTCTTTTCATTTTCCTTTTTTTCTTTTCATTTTCTTTTTTTCCTTTTTTCTTTTCTTTTTCTCATCTTCTTCTTCTTCTTCCGCCGTCGCCGGACCGGGGGCCCGGCTAGGACGAGGGCCGGCGACCTCACCGGAGCGTCGCCGGCCCTCGGCGAGGCCGGCGACCTCACCGGAGCGTCGTTGGCCCTCGGCGAGGCCGAGCCCCGCCGGTGGTCAAGCCGGCCTCGTCGGGGTTGGGCGAGGCCTACTAGGCCACCGGCGGGCCGGGCAAGCCTCGCCGGTGGCTAGGCGAGCCTCGCTGGCCACCGGTGGGGCTGGGCGTCGTGAGGCTTGCCCGCCCCCGCCCGGCCTCGCCGGTGGCTGGGCTTGCCTCCGGCGAGCTCGCCGGACCTAGCCCTGGTCTGGCGAGCCTTTGGCAAGCTCGCCGGACCGTCGGCCGCGGCGGTGGTGGACGACGGTGGCGGACGGCCGACGGTGGTGGCGGTGGTGGACAGCGGCGGCGAACGGCGGACGGTGGCGGGCGGTGGTGTATGGCGGTCGCGAGATGGCCAAAGGGAAGAAGAAAGTTTCTTGATTTTGATTTTCAAATTCGTTCCCGGAACAAGAATCAACTTTTTTTTTGTTCTTGATTCTATTCCCAATCTGTTCCCGAGAACAAATTTGTTCCCGGAAACAAAAATTTTACCAAACGCGATTCTAGGCCGAAACTGATTCTAGGAACAAAGAATCAGAATTTGGCCCTGTTTGGATGGTTACCAAACAGGGCCTTACTTTCTCATCTTTCAGTCTTGTAGGCATGAAAGTCTCACGTCAGTTTTGGGAACTGTAGTCATGTTTAAAGAGATAGTAATTTCCTTTGGCCTTTATGGAAACTTGTAGTGTGATGCAAAAAGGAAAGAGAACCACATAGAAAAGAGGTTTGTAAAAGTACTATCATAATATAAACCAATGTGTTTTGTGTAACATTTATCCCAATCTTCCAGTAGTTGTTTGTCTAAGGAGTTGTTTATTCACGTTTCTGCATGTGTATGATAACAAAATAAATCGAGACGGCGATGAGCCTAAGACGTCGTGAAATATCCCCAGACCCTAAGAATGGAGTCGAGATCGTGACATAAGCACTTTAATTCATTTATCAAGTTGGTTCTTGACCTAATTTTTATACTTAATAAACATGCTCATAACCTTATATTTGCTAGTTAACAAATAAACATAGTAAAATTGAGTAAAGTCATCTACAAAAGTGATGAAATACTTTTTTTTTTACTTCTACTTTCTACAAATTTTAAATCACATAGATCACTACGGATTATTGTAAAGGTTCACTCAATCTTTCAACCAATTTGAATGGTTTTTTAACAAACTTAGCCTCAACACAAGTCTTATACTTGTGATGGACATCCAACTCAAACATTGGAATCAGCCCCAATTTTGCTATTTTTTTCATTGTAGCATAGATTATATGTTGTAATCTACCATGCCATAGATAAGAAGACACAATAGTGTGAACCAAAGACTTCTCATTATTGATAGTTTTTGGGTACAAGAATTTCAAGTTTACATCAATGACAGCCACATTTACTTTGAACGAGTCATTACACAAGTATCATTTTCCCACATACACCCTATTTGGAAAGTACAAAATTATCCAATTCCAATAAAATGTTGAAACTCTTTTAGATGGGTATGGGGCTAGAAATTAGATTCTTCTGGATCTTCGATATATGCAGCACATTTAGCTAGGTGATTTCCTTGCTAAGGATGAATTTCAAGATCACTTTTCTTCTTCTAGCAATATTTGCTAATGTGGAGTTAGCCATATAAAACTTCTCTTCTTCCTCAGCCTTCTTGTAAGATGAAAACGCGTGTTTATCCACATAAATGTGACTTGTGGTACTTGTTTCCAACCACCAATTAGTATTATTTAATACCAAGGATACCTTATACACAACCACAACAATCAGTCTCTCATCCTCTGTTTATTCCATCAGATTCAGCTACTTGACTACACTATCGCCCTTGCCTTTGTTCAAGCGCTTTTTGCAATCCTTGGCCCGATGGTCAAGCTTGTTACAAACAAAACATGTCCCTTGGAATTTCAAGATTATTCATTATGCTTGCCCTTTCCTTTAAAGAACTTTTTCCTCTTTGTATCTTTCTTGGAATTGGAAAACTCAATAGTGTTGGCCTTTGGTTCCATAGAATGATATGCATTCCACCTATTATCTTCCTTGATTATGAGGCATGGAATGAGATATTCAAGGCTCATCTCTTTCCTATTGTCATTCATATATTTTTAACGTCTGACCAACCCGAAGGCAGCTTCTCAACAATAAACACCACTTGGAATGATTCACTAAGAACATTTCCTCAACAAAGATGTTCAAAATCATTTGCACTTCATGGACCTAGTTCATGACAGATTTAGAATCCACTATCTTGAGTCCAAGAATTTGGCTACCACAAATTTCTCAGCTTTGTATTTCTTTTCTAAGGACTCCCATAATTGTCTAGTAGTTTCAATGTTACAATAAACATAATACAAGGAATTTGCTAGACAGTTAAGGATATAGTTTCGGCGTAGGAAATCGTTGTGCTTCCAAGGCTCCAACTCCCCATACATTGTGACATCTTGCTCATCTAGACTAATTATTGAGCACACCTCTAATGAGTACTTGATTAAATTCAATGTGGTCAAATAGAAGAACATCTTCTATTACCATTGCTTAAAGCCCACACTAGTTTACTCATACAGTTTCTCATTCGAAGTTATTGGAGATGGTATCATCAGATTAGGCAAAGCTTATTAAACCATCTCACTAGAAATTGAACCATACACCATTGGATATGTACTTCTTTGAAAAACAATCCCCAGTGTATCAGTCAAGCGACTTCTACCGGCACCACCATAGATAATTTCAGCCCGAAAGCTTGCAGCATTTGTTGCCGCAACACTAGGCCATGAGGTTTGAACCTCACTCATTGAAACGGCTATATTGATGTGAATTGTTGTGGAAAGATTGTTCTACGAAGGTCCGGATGAAGCAAATTGCGAACCTCAACCTCCAATCGAACCTGTGATTGGCAATCTTAGTATGAACGTGACCTATTGACGAACACGTGTCAACCAACCAACGTTATAGACGCCACAAGCGAAAGAATTCACTATCTTACTCAATAAGTCGAATCGACCATCACAAGGGAATCTTGATAAGGTCAAGTCCTCAAAAAAACAGTAAAAGAAAACCTTTCAATTCTTTTCCTAAAAAAAATATATATATATATCTCTTTACCCAAAGAAATTTGGCAAATCCTTTATATAGGCCTTCTAGCCGCCACACAAACCCTAAAACCAACCCTAGAAATCTAATGCGTCATATTCTAGAATATACATAAAAAGAATATATATATATATATATATATATATATATATATTAACTAGGTCAAATATTTGGTGACTAGATAATCAAATTGCGCCAAGATTTCCAAGATTCTTCAAGATTTGATCCAAGGCCATCACCACGCCGAAGATCACAAACCATGATGCCAACAGCTTGCCTAAATTGCTTGGCCTGCACTCGAGTAATCGAACTAGTAGGAATAGACAATCGGTCCCTAGCACCACCTCCTTGATATGGCTCGATGTCCACATCACATATAAATGTCCTCACAAACATTCCAGAAATCATTGGGTACTTGATTATTATTAGTCATCTCGATTTTTTGATAAACCCAACAAACGGTAAAAGATAATCACCTTAAGATTGTGGGAAATATTAATACATATTGGGGAAAATAATAATAATTCCAAGAAAGCAATAGCAAAATAAACAAGAGGTGAGGTACGGCAAATCAAATCTCCTTAAAGCGATTAGTTTATGTCAACGGTGCCAATTAGTTTCATGAACTATGACTCTCAAAATACAACATCTCAAACCCATTTGTATAAGCACTATATGAACAAGATTCTATCGAACACTTCTTTAAATCAGCACACTTAAAGAAACTACCAGGAAACTAGAGGAATACTTTGGGGAGTTTTTGTTGTTATTTTGAATTAAGAAGACACATCTATTTATAGACAAGGGAACTAGCTGTAGAAAACTGAAAGGACATGAACTCAAGAGTCACACCGATTATGCTCACATTAGTTGAGCCATTAACCCTTAATAACAACATTATTAAATCAGAAACTACAGGTGAACAAAGAGTCATTAACCCATAATTGCAACGATTATGGATGATCCAAAGAGACATAGCTGTTGCATGTAAATTGAAAAAGGCGTGAATTGAAGAGACGTTTCCTTAACATTAAAACCTATGATTACAATAATAATTACATCACACTCTGCTCCCCTTAGTTCTTGTCACAAGAGCTTCTAATTTGAATTCATCAAGTACGCCACATGCATCATAGAAAGCATCCTTCAGTTGCTCAAGCCAAAATTAGGTCACATTGTTATACATGTGTCCCTGAGCACCCCGATCTCATGCTTGATGCCCTATAAATTTCCAACTTTTAGTGCTTGTGGAGCCATATGTCCAGCAATGCTGACGATGAAAGATGCCATCTCTCTCTCTCTCTCATAATATATTAGTCGAGTCATTCCAAGGCCAGAGATTTCAGGTATGTATAACAAGTTTATGTGACCTAATTTTTAACTTCTTCGATGGAGTTGAGTTGTTGAAGGTAGGATTCTCATCATCCACGCAAGCCTATGTCGATAATGCATATAGGACCCACTAATTTGGTTTGTCTAAGATATTTCGTGCTTCTAGAGTTTACTCGCTTAACACGCTTGCAAGTTGCAAAGGCAATGAAAAGGCTGGCGTTGAATTGAAATCCATGTTTATTTAGAAGATTAAATTAACAATAATAACAATAAATTAAGAGTAATAAATTAGAAGGATTGGACTAAGTTGCCTACGTTCACTCTTTTTCCATAAAAATAGCCGCCTCCTTGGAATGTCCTAACCACGTGCTATATGCAATACCAATCAATTGTAAAAAATCATAATTGAAACTATTTAAAATGGGTATAATTATCGGTGCATCATTTTCTAATTAAATCACTTTCCCCACATATCAATCTTTTAGGAAGAATATGGCCATTTTCATCTATTCTTTTCTTCAGGTTTATTTGGAAACTGTTTCGAAAACTATTCTCCAAAATTTTTAAACATTGCGTCAATTCTCAACTTTTACTCTTGATACACGTGGAGAGCGATCTGAAGAGGGTTAATGCGTCTCAAGTTTTTGGTTTCTTCATGATACAATGGATGTTGTTATAATTATCATTCAATGAAATAATTTGCTTAGTCAATATATATATGCTTATTGATGTTCGTGGAAGGATTCGTTCTTTATTTTTATTTTTCCCAAATAATAGGGAATCATTATCTAAATTCTTGGGATGAATTTTGGGTATGACAAGTTTGGAATCACAACTTAGGTTATAAAACCAATGAATATTAGCTAGCATTAATTCGGGGCACTGTGACATGCGATTAGTTAGTAACTAGATGTGCGTGGGTGCATCACACACAATACGCGCTCATGCATTACGAATAGCTACTCTTTCACTGAATATATAAAGTTCTATATGTGTAGGTAACATGACCGACCTCTCAATTTGAAACTATTCTTCATATTGTCACAAGACATTAATACTATTATTTTACTAAAACATTGCAATTTGATTAGGGAAGTTCACTCTCCTTGCTAATCTCTCAGATTTATTTGCTTCCTATGAGTAAAATGCTTATATATAGTTTATTTCTTTCTTTAGCTTTTCCTATTCTCTAAGTAAATGAATAATCTCTTCCCATACATTTTGTGAATAATCTCTTCCCAAACATTGCAATAACAAAACTTGCACATTTTGTAAACTCCTAGTATTTAGACATTTTATGCATGTCACTCCTTTTCATGAAAGGGATATCTGTTTTTGAGAAGAAAGAGAAGCCTTTTTTGCTGCAAATTGCAGGTATTCCCATTTGAGATATTTACTCACAGGAAACACGTAAACGAAGAACGAGTCTCACTGGGGGAATCTACTCCGAGCACTGAAAGTCCAATCATTGGACTTAATGGACAATCCTGGGAGGACACAAGGCAACCGCATTCCAAGCACAGCCCTAACACGACTATAGCACATCTCATTTGACAAATCACTTGCGAATAGTACATATATCGCAATAACGGGGGGCATTCTAGTTCCTTTACCTTGAACGCTACAGATATTCATTATTAACTTACTTAAGATAAAGAAAGTGCATTTGAAACTATCCCGTCAAGAACCACACCACAGAGGGAGAAAAATGAAGGTCAAAGTGAAACAATTATGAAGATGCGGAGAAACAAAACTATCTTGTCTCGCTTACATCATTCTCTGAAAAAGCAAACTGGAGAATGGGTTTTTGCATTGACTTGGAAGTCCTTGAAGGTTCCTCAAATTCTTGATCATGCCCAAGTAGGGGGCACAATTGGAGAAATTTCTATATTCATTCCCAGCCGGTAACAAAAAAATATGAAGTTCTGCAAGCTCTAAATTGGATTTCAAGAGTGCAAAAAGGTGATTAACGTTAAACAGAAAACGAACAAGAAAAAACAAAAAAGAAGAGATCATTCCAATCAAGTTTTTCTGTCTGCTCAAGCATTTTATTTATCATTTTGATAGTGTTACTTTCTTGTTTCCATACCTGTATGATCATCCATCGCATGTTAGTGGTTTAAGACCAAATCAATCAAGGCTACTTACAAAACATTTTGTGAAATAAAGTGAAGGTGCCAAAGGGAGATAGGTTTATCTAGCATAATCAAGTCCCCTATCCATGAAATCTCTAGTTCACAAAAGTAAAGTGTTCTCTCACATTTTACTCAGATTTTTAATCAACCATAGTAGACTCAATTCTTAAATGAATTGAATTGGATGTCTAAATAATTTAATTAAAACCCCAAAGTTGTGATTGTTGGGGGTTTGAGAGAGCCCGCATTAGACAATGGTACCATCTTTTTAATGAGTAATCATTCGTATTTGCATGGTAATCCATTAACTTTCTCTTAGTGGTCCACCTCTAAGAAGGTCATGACAATTGGCAATTAGAGAGTGGCAACTAAATTAAAGAAGGAAAAGTGAGCTTGTTGGATTAGAGATGAGTTGACCGAGCAATCGCAGGAAAACAATGAATACACACTCCTCATTCATCCAATTGCACTAAAATGTTGAGGGGAGTTAGTCAACAAGCGGATGAAGCTTGTGTAAATTTTTTAGACCAATTGAAAAGTTCAGTTTTGAAGGCTTGACAACATTGTCTTTTTGTCCAAGCATCCTGGTGCAAGATCATTCAACATTCCTTGAAGAAATGCAAATTTAGGAACTATTCTTGGAACTAGCACGTGAGCCATATATTGTTTGAAAATAGATGTAAAGACGCTCGTCGTGATACTTTTTTTTTTTTCTCAAAATCATCATGATACTTATCTTGCAATCATTTTGAGCTTGTTTGGGTCTTCAATCAATCAAGAGAAGTTGGGTATAAATTCTTAGGAAGAAAATTGAGTCCAAGTGTGAATTGGTGCTGTTATAGCTCTTTGGAGTGTGATATAGCTAGTATGAGTACCTAGAAGGGGATGAATAGGTATATAAAGGATTTTTCTCGATAATTGTACAATACTAGACAGTTGATAGATTTGAGACAAACAATAACCAAAGTAAGACTGAGAGAAGAGAAAATTGAACCCGCGATTTATAGTGGTTCGGCTTATTTCAAGCCTACGTCCACTCTTATGCACTAACAGCCTATTGGCTGGATTCCATTATGAACAAAGAGATGTTATAGCGTTGTTCTCCCTTGATCTCACGGTGTAGATGATCTACCACACTTGCTCATGGTATCACTAAGTATAGACACTCTTTGTGTATACAATTTCGCTCAAAATGTATCGACTAATAATCAAGGTGTTTCAGACTCTGGAATTTCTCTATCGATCATACACTAAAGCAACTAGAACGTCTTCCTTTTATACTCCTTTATGCCATCATACCCGTTGGCACTTACCAAAGGAATTCCTCCAATCTACTCGTTGGACGGAATCAATCAAGAAAATCATTCGAGCTATTAAAGGAACTTGACGATAGCCCATCAATCCTGTTCGCTCATACAATCAGAATCTTGGTTTCCAAGAATAGAACCTTCCAAGAATATTTCGTCGACCATCGGATCTTCAAACGATCTTGATAAAAGAATCCGTTATATTTATCCAGCCAAGAGATCTTCTCCAGAGGATAAGACTAAATCCTCAACCAAATACTTTGGCTCTGGATTGCCTTTGTCACTGGATTAGAAAAACTGTCAATGAGAATAGTCTTAAGTCTTGAGTCTTGAGTGTTGAGTCTGGTGATTTGAAAGTCTTCAGACTTTAAACAGAAGGTCTGTATTTATCTAGACTAGACTGATAGAAATGTTTTGTCAGCTTCAAAATATTCTGGAAAGATTTCTCCAACAATCTCCCCCTTTTTGATGGTGACAAAACTTTCCTATAGATTTGAACAACTTTGACCTTCAAAACATTACTCAAGCAATATGGCGATCTCATAAAGATTAATAAATCAACCAGACTCTGCATCCACAGAAAATCGGTTAGTCTTTCATGAGTAAGACCATACAACAACACTCGATATAAATGCAAACAGTCAAACATCAAAATCCACACCCAAGTCAGTCAAATTCAAGTTCACACCCAAGTCATACTCAAAAACAAATATTCAAACACACAAAAGAAATTTTAAAGTCAAAGTTTAAAGAGTTTAAAGAGTTGTTCAAATTGCAATTCTCCCCCTTTTTGTCATCATTAAAAAGGTGAGAAAAGAGTCAAGTTTGCTTGGGAACGTGCACAATCTGGAAATCTCCCATCGACTGGACGATGCCTTCCAGCCTCTTCAAGTCTTCCCGTAGATGAGCCACCTCTTCTCCTTTGGCATTGGCTTGAATTTGAAGAGCAAGGTCTTTCATTTGATCCGCCAGGGTAACAGGAGATGCTTGTCCAGCATTCTTCAGGACTTGAAGTTCACAGTCCAGAGCATAGATTTGACCTTGCATTTCCAGAAGAACATCAAGGATACGACGAAAATCTGCGGTATTGTCCGTCTGTGTGCTCGCATTTGCTCTTTCGGATGGAGTGAAGGCAGACGATGGAACTGTTGTGTAATCGAGCAAATTTGGTGTTGACGTATCATGTCCTTCCTCAGGCATTTGAGAAGCCTGAAAATCTTCTGGATTTGCTGGTGAGCGATTCACACCTTCATTGTTGACAGCATGTGGTGTAGTCCTACCTTGCTCGCCATCTCCCCCTGTCTCTAGAACCTCAATTGGGGAAAAGTGATGGTCATGCTCTTCAGCGTCTTTATTCCCTTTCTCTCCGGCTTCATCTGCAGACTTTTCTTTTACTGCTTCTCCTTCTTCTTCATCTTCTTTCTCTTCGTCTTCTTTCTCTTTCTCTTGTTGCTCCTCTGCTTCTCTGTTCTTTGCTTGTCCCTCTTCTTCTCTCTATTCTTTTTCCTCTGCTTCTTTTCCTTTCTTCTGTCGTTCTGTTGATTCAGGTACAGAACGTTTGGTCCTTTTCAATGCAGAGATAGTGAGATCTTCCTCTTCATCTTCATCCTCCAAGATAAGAGTTCTTATCTTTTTGGATGGAGCACCCATGGGCTCTTTCCCTTTTCTCTTTGATGCAGAAGATACTGGAGTCTTCACTTTGAACTTCTCCATTGCCTTATTAAGCTCTTTCAAACGCATTTTTGTCAGCATTTTCAAACCCACCACCATTTTGTCGCATGGTCGAACACAAAGAGTATGTGGAGGTTCAATGTTCAAGTGTCTGAAGATCTTGGTCACAAGACCTGGATAAGGCAATTGGCCCTTATCCTTCACCATTGCTCTATACATGTGAAAGAGAATGGTGTGAGGGAGAGAGAACTTCTTTCCTGAATTGATCGCGTACATCAATTTTGCCTCGGAGTTAGACACGTCAGTCTTGGATGTAGACTTTGGCCTGATACAGTTGATCACAATTTTGTGAAGCAAGATGTTGATGGCATGCATTCTTGAGTAGGTAACTCTTCCTTCTGTACTCTTGTCTTTGACAAGTTCCAGCGTGGTACAAGCGATTGAAACCTTGATCGGTTGATATCGTCCTCTTTCAACTCCAATTATGTCTGCCAACATGTCCACATCTACCACATAGACTTAGTCTCGAACACTGAAAGATATTATATTCGCATCTAAAAAGCTAAGATTTGAGTAGAAGTATGCTGTCAATTGCGCATAACCGTCTGGGGTATCGGAGCAAAATTGCTCAAGTTGAAGCAGATTGAACTTCTCCCTTCAGTTCACATTAATGGCATCCAAGAAATCGAAATCAACACTCCTAGGGTTTATCACCCCTCGTTTCAACAGTCTGAAGAACATACTCTCCCGTTCCTTCGATTTAAACAAATCCATCATTTTTCCCTTCACCTTCACAGCAACACCCATTCTAGGTTGAAATTCATTGAACATTTTATCATCATCGTTCCCGTCAGTCGGATTCAGTCCCGATACACCAGGGTCACTTGGAATGTTTGCAAGTGCTTCCTCAGCCTTTCCTTTGGGAGCAATTCCCAAATCCTCCATTCGTCGCAAAAAGATATACTCATTCCCATAATTCTTATCTTTAAGGAAGTCATCTACGTAGTTCAGCGGAGTCCCAATGCTCTTCAACGCACGATAGAGCTTGTAAATAAAAGAGGGTTTTTGGACTCTTACGTGGTCTCGCGTCCTCGGTTATTTCTTCCTCCGGTTGTTGACCCGCACCTTGTGGGGTAGATGGTGAAGAGTGACGAGGTGGAGAGTGAATCGGGCTCGTTTGCCGACTCGGTAAATCTTCTCTTCGGTGAGATCGAAATGGGTAGGCCCCTCCCTCATTCTCTATGGTCCCCTGTTCGCGATTCTTGAAGACTTTCTCGAAGAAGACATCCTTTCTTGTCGTTAAAGATTCCTTTACTCGCTTTCCCAAGAAAATATGACAACTTTCTCGAAGATAAACACGAAGTAGAGATAGGATTGGGAGGAGAATGCCTTTTTAGGGTTTTGAAGTTTAAGCAAGGAAAACTGTATATATATAACTCAGTTTAAAAAGGAAAAACCAATCGGCACAAAGGAAAATGAATAGACGTCTCTTTTAAAATCGATAACTGCCAAATAGAAGTTAATCTTTTTGAAAAGACAAGATTCATTTTTTCACGGAAATTATAAATTAACTGAACTAATGATCGTACCTTTTCAAGATTGAATATTATAACAACTTACAGTCTATAGCCATGAATGTCTGAGTCTGAGGGTTGGAGAGTCTCTAGACTTTAACTTCCTCAAGCTTCAAAATGTTGAGTCGGAACGGATAAAATCGAATTGATTTTTCTCCAAAGGCTTTGTGAATATATCCGCTAGTTGATTTTTTGAATCAACAAATTGAATCGAGATTTCTCCATTTTGAACATGATCTCTAATGAAATGATGTTGAATCTCTATATGCTTTGCTCTTGAGTGAAGGATTGGATTTTTAATGAGATTGATTGCGCTGGTGTTGTCACATCTAATCTCTGTGCATGAGTCCTCAATTCCAAAGTCTTGTAGCTGTTGTTTTATCCATAGAATTTGCGAACAGCAACTTCCAAGAGCTACATACCCGCTTCGTTGTTGAGAGAGCCCACGGTGCTTTGTTTCCTTGAAAACCAAGACACGTCCGCTTCCAAGCAACCGGCAAGTTCCCGAAGTGCTCTTTCTATCAACTCGCAACGGCCAGATCGCATCTCCGAATATCCCAGAAGATTAAAGTCTCCTTCTTAGGATACCAAAGACCGATGCTTGAAGATGAAGCAACGTATTTAATAATACGTTTCGCAGCACTGAGATGGGATTCTCTAGGATCTGATTGAAACCTAGCACAGATGCAAACACTCAACAAAATGTCAGGTCTAGAAGCAGTAAGATAAAGAAGTGAACCAATAATGCTCCTGTATAGCTTTTGATCAACTTTCTTCACTTCTTCATCTTTGTCTATCTTCAAAGAACTTGACATCGGTATGTCGGTCTTTTTGCACTTTTCCAATCCAAACATTTTGACAAGATCATTAGCATATTTTTCTTGATAAATAAAAGTTCCTTCCTTCAATTGTTTTACTTGAAGACCAAGAAAGAATGTTAACTCTCCCATCATACTCATTTCAAACTCATCCTGCATAGACTTAGAAAATTTCTTGCATAGACTTTTATTAGAGGATCCAAAAATAATATCATCCACATATATTTGAACAAGTAAAAAACTTTTGCTTTCCTTTTTGATAAATAAAGTAGTATCTACTTTACCTTTGACAAAACCATTCTGTATTAAGAACTTACTTAGTCTGTCATACCAAGCTCGAGGTGCTTGCTTTAAACCATACAAGGCCTTTTTCAGTCTGAAGACTGAGTCTGGCTTCTTTGGGTCTTCAAACCCTGGTGGTTGTTCCACATAAACTTCCTCATGGATAAATCCATTTAGGAAGGCACTTTTGACGTCCATTTGGAATAACCTGAAATTTTTATAACAAGCAAATGCAAGTAATAGTCGAATAGCTTCTAACCTTGCTACTGGTGCGTAAGTCTCATCATAGTCTATTCCTTCTTGTGTATATCCCTTGGCCACGAGTCTTGCTTTGTTTCGTATGACTCTTCCTTTCTCATTCATCTTGTTTTTGAACACCCATTTAGCTCCAATAACAGTTTTACCTTTTGGTTTAGATGTCAATTCCCAGACATCATTAATGTTGAACTGTCTGAGCTCTTCTTGCATAACTTCAATCCAGCTTTCATCAGATAAAGCTTCTTATATGCTCTTTGGTTCAGTTTCAGAAATGAGAGCCACAGCACTAGACTCTTCACGCCTTTTGGATATGGTGCGAATTCCTTCATTAATTTTGCCGATAATGAGATCTTTGGGATGACTGGACTTATGCTTCCGCATTCTTTTGGTTGATTTGTCTCGGTTGATGATCTCTTTCTTTATTTGAATCTTCATGAACAGCTTGATGCTGGTCTTCCAAAGTCTGAGATGCTTCTTGAGTTGTAAGCTTTGGAAGGTCTGGAGCAGATTCAGACTCTTCATGATGAGTCTCGATTGGATTCATCTTGCGTAGAGTCTTGAAATTTGACATTCATTGACTCCTCCACAAACCGGCTCTTCTTGTTATAGACTCTGTAGGCTTTGCTTGATGTAGAATATCCAAGGAAGATGCCTTCATCTGATCTTTCTTCAAACTTACCAACTCGATCTTTTGCATTTTTCAATATAAAGCATTTGCAACCGAACACATGAAAGTATGAAACAATAGGATTCTTATCTTTGAATAACTCATAAGGGGTTTTCTCTAGAATAGGTCTTAAGAAGACTCTATTGATGATATATCATGCTATTGAAACAGCTTCAGCCCAAAATCGTGAAGAAATCTTACTATCAATTAAAAGAGTTCTAGCCATTTCTTGAAGAGATCTATTCTTTCTTTCCACAACTCCATTTTGCTGAGGAGTATATGGAGAGGAGAACACATGCTTAAAGCCGATTCATCACAAAATTTGTAAAATCTTGATTTTCAAATTCACCTCCATGATCTGTTCTTATACTTGAGATAACACATCCTTTTTCATTTTGAACCTTTTTAGCAAATTTTTCAAAATACGAGAAGGTTTCGGACTTACTTGCAAGGAAATATACCCAAGTAAAGCGGGAGTAATCTACACAATTACTAGGCAATATTTCTTACCTCCAATGCTCGGGTTCGGTTGGTCCAAAGATATCCATATGCAGCAACGTAGTACATGATTAGTAGAGACATGATTTATTGGCTTAAATGAATTTCTTACCCGCTTTCCCGAATACATGGAGTGCATGGATCAGTCTTTTGGTATGGTAATTTGGGTAGATCTCGAACAAGCTGCTTTGATGAGATTTTGGCTAATTGCTTCATGTTGACATGACCAAGCTTTCTATGCCATAAGCTTGCTTCGTCTTGAATTGAGATTAGGCATTGCGATTCATTTGGTTTCACATCCATAAGATAGATATTTCCATGTCTTCGACCCATGAAAGACTGAGTAGAGTCTTTACTGGTTCCAGAACATGTTCCTTCTTGAAAGAAGATCTTAAAACCAGTATCACACAATTGGCTAATGCTGAGAAGATTGTAATTGAGTCCTTCCACTAGGGAAACATTACTTATTGTGAGATTTCCAATTTTCACAGTTCCAAATCCCACGATACTTACTTTGCTGTTTCCTCCAAATGAAACTTTTCCACCATTTACTTGAATAAGCTTTATGAAGCAATTTGAGTCTCCTGTCATGTGTCTTGAGCATCCACTGTCAAGATACAACTTTACATTTTTCTTGATGGAGACCTGCATTTAAAAGAGAGTCTCAAGCTTTCTTTGGTACCCAAATTTTCTTGGGTCCTTTGGTGTTAGTAAGATAAACAGTATTAGCCCATACTTTCTTAACAGGTTTCCAAACCATAGGACACTCTTTTTCAAAGTGATCCGGATGTTGCACTTTGAACACACGAGGGCATTTCGACCTACAGACTTTACAAAAACTTTCTTGAAATGATTTTTGTAAACCTCTCTCGAGGGTCTTTCCTTAATTCTTTCATTTACTTTAAAAAAATCAATCAAGAGAATTGTTTCTGCTGTCATACCTAGACCGGACTTATTGAAGTAAGGTCTTTGAGCTGAAAGAATTTTTTCAAGTTTTTCGGACCCTATTGAAAATTTCTTTGAAATATTTGATAAGTCAGTTTTTAAAAGGGCATTTTCTTTCAAAAGATTATCTTCATTTTCTTTAAGAGTGGAAACATTCAAGTCTAAACTTTTAACTCTTTCTTCTAAAACGTTTTCCTTTTGTTTTAGAGCTGAGTTTTCCTTTTTAAGTTCGAAAATTCTTTTGAGAGAAGTCTTAAGACTAAAACACAGTTCACAAATGTATTTAGAAACTTTGACAGGAATTTTAAAATTACTTGCCTCAAATTCACTGTCTCGAGTCCGATCCAGGAATCGAGTCTCGAGTCGATTGTGCCATTAGACATAGGTTGGCATATTCATTATCACTTTCTTCACACTCTGTATCACTCCAAGTTTCGGCTTTGAGAGCTTTTCGAAACTTTTCAGCTTTTCCTCTCTTCTTCTTCAGAAGAGGACAGTTGGGTCTGATGTGTCCCTTTTTCTTACATTCAAAGCAAACTACATCTTTGTTTGGTTCCTCATCATCAACAGACTTGGTCTGCTGTCTTTGAAAACTTTGTTTCTTTGAGTTGAACCTTCTTCCTTTTCTATTCAATTTTCTGAATCTTCTTATCATGAGAGCAAGGTCCTCATCGTCCATATCATCTTCAGAATCAGATCATCGAATCATCATTTGATTTTAATGCAATGGATTTCTTACCTTTTGGATCTTCATCTTCATTAATTCGTTCCACTTCATAAGACTGAAGAGTTCCAATCAACTCGTCGACAGATAGTGGCATAATTCTTTGCGTCTCTCTTATTGAAGTCTTTATGTGATTCCAATCCTTGGAGAGTCCACACAGTAGCTTGTCTACCTTCATGGAATCAGAAATTGTTTGTCCTTGATTCGCAAGACCATTGACAATATCTATAAAACGGCTAAACATGTCAGTTATAGATTCTCCTAGTTTCATTTTGAAGGCTTCATATTGACCGAGGAGAATGTTAATTCTGGTTTCCTTCACTCGATCTGTTCCTTCATAGGTGATATGTAATCTATCCCAAACTTCTTTTGCTGTAACACAAGAAGATATTCTGTTATATTCAGTTGGTGACAAAGCACAATATAAAGAGTAAATTGCTTTTGCATCGAGTGCTTGTCTCTTGATTATCTCTTCCCGAGTCATTCGCTGGTCTCAACAGCTTTCTTTCCCTCTTTCGTAGACCGATGCAGCTGTAGGAGTAATTTCTTTTTCTACAACGTCCCATTCCAGAGGATCCTTTGATCGTAGGAAAGCTTTCATCTTGTTCTTCTAGATGTTGTAATCCTTTCCATCAAAGTAGGGTGGTCTGGTATTGCTTTGCCCTTCCATCAGCCCTGGTGCTAGCATACTAGCCATGGATCTTTTACTCCGAAGTAAAACACTTCAAATAAAGTGAGTACACGAGCTCTGATACCAATTGATATAGCTAGTATGAGTACCTAGAGGGGGGGTGAATAGGTATATAAAGGATTTTTCTCGATAATTGCACAATACTAGACAGTTGATAGATTTGAGACAAACAATAACCAAAGTAAGACTGAGAGAAGAGAAAATTGAACCCACAGTTTATAGTGGTTCGGCTTATTTCAAGCCTACGTCCACTCTTCTGCACCGACAGCCTATTGGCTGGATTCCACTATGAACAAAGAGATGTTACAGCGTTGTTCTCCCTTGATCTCACGGTGTAGATGATCTACCACACTTGCTCAAGGTATCACTAAGTATAGACACTCTTTGTGTATACAATTTCGCTCAAAATGTATCGACTAATAATCAAGGTGCTTCAGACTCTGGAATTTCTCTATCGATCATACACTAAAGCAACTAGAACGTCTTCCTTTTATACTCCTTTATGCCATCATACCCGTTGGCACTTACCAAAGGAATTCCTCCAATCTACCCATTGGGCGGAATCAATCAAGAAGATCATTCGAGCTATTAAAGGAACTTGACGATAGCCCATCAATCATGTTCGCCCATACAATCAGGATCTTGGTTTCCAAGAATAGAACCTTCCAAGAATATTTCGTCGACCATCGGATCTTCAAACGATCTTGATAAAATAATCTGTTATATTTATCCAGCCAAGAGATCTTCTCTAGAGGATAGGACTAAATCCTCAACCAAATACTTTGGCTTTGGATTGCCTTCGTCACTGGATTAGAAAAACTGTCAATGAGAATAGTCTTGAGTCTTGAGTCTTGAGTCTTGAGTTTGGTGATATGAAAGTCTTCAGACTCTAAACAGAAGGTCTGTATTTATCCAGACTAGACTGATAGAAATGTTTTGTCAGCTTCAAAATATTCTAGAAAGATTTCTCCAACAGAGTGATCATAATTTTTGCCATGGAGCCCGAGGTTCTTGTACTACATTGTCCCTAGTCGAAGAGTATAGGAGATTCCTAATATTCATCATATGCACGGATGACCTATGAACTGAAACCTAATTATAAATGAAATATCATGCCTCTAGTTTATATGTGCAAAATGAATGCCACGAGAAAAATGAATGCAATGTTGTATAAACTGATTGTTTTGTTTTTATCATGGGTCAAATTTATGAGATGCAAATTTATGATAAATTCATCGGTGAAATTCAGGTGTCAAGATCAAAAAGTTCTTTAAATAGTGAAGATTGGAAATTTCGATCAAATTGATGATTGGACTTATATATATATATATATATATATATATATATATATATGATGTTTTTGAAAAAGACAAGCCATCTTACTAAGGCAAAAGTCGTTGGAGTTATCCCACATCGATTATGGAATTGTCTAGTGGTTAGTTTATAAATATGAGAGAAAGTCTCATCCTTTGAGTAAACTTTTGAGGTGAGAGAAGTGCAAGACTACCAAACATTGGTGTTAGAGCCAATAGTAGATTGGCGGCCCCTAATCTGTTCTAGATATCTCAAGAAAAGGAATCTAGTGACCAACACAGTTTCTAGGCAGTGTGTGTTGTGGTATAACACAATCCCAATGGTAGTCTTCATGGTTCGATTCCAAGAAAAAAAAACATGGATAAAGGTGAGTGTTGGAGATTCAAGTTAAGATTAGTTAAATATAAAAAGATACCTAAGTTAAGGGGAACAAACCTAACAATGAGCTCATATGTGATGGGGAGATTGTTGAGATATACATGTGAGTTATCTCAAAGAAAGGAATCTAGTGACCAACACAATTTCTGAGCAGTGCGTGTTGTGGTGTTACAATTCACAATCCAATGGTAGTTTTCATGGTTCAATCTAATGAAAAAGAACATGGATGAAGGTGAATGTTAGAGATTCAAGTTGAGATAAGTTAATATAGAAAGATACCTAAATTAAGGGGAAACGGACCTAACATTGAGCTCACACGTGATGGAGAGATTATTGAGATACATATGTAAGTAGGAATCTAGTGACTAACACAGTTTCCAGGCAGCGTGTGTTGAGGTGTTGCAACGCAATCCAATGGTAGTTTTCATGGTTTGGTCCATTGAAAAAAGAACATGGATGTTGGTGAATGTTGGAGATTCAAGTTGAGATAAGTTAACATAGAAAGATACTTGAATTAAGGAGGAACAAACCTAACATTGAGCTCACACGTGATGAGGAGATTGATGACATACATATGTAAGTAGGAATCTAGTGACTAACACAGTTTCTGGGTAATGTGTGTTGTGGTGTTGCAACGCAATCCAATGGCAGTTTTTATAGTATGGTCCAATGAAAAAGAACATGGATGAAGGTGATTGTTGGAGATTCAAGTTGAGATAAGTTAATATAGAAATGTACATGAATTAAGGGGGAACAGACTTAACATTGAGCTCATACATGATGGGGAGATTGTTGAGATTCATATGTAAGTTGTGTTAGGGAAGTCCCATAGCGGAGAATTGATGCAGTGTAAAGTAATTAATATATCTAGTTGGCCAATAACTCATTGCTTTAAGCTTTTGAGTGAAGATATGTCCAATTAGATATGTTAATAGGCTTAGACTTGTGCTCCTTCTTAGCAATCTCCTAGGGTAAATATATTGGACATCTATTATACACTTTCAACAAAAATAAATACATAACTATCCGATTTTGATAGGACAAATTAGTTGATAAACCAATCCGTGAAACCCAAGAAAGAACAAGACATCATAATTTTTGTGGTATTGAAGTAAAGTTGTTGGCCTTAAATGCACAAATTAAGAGTTACGGATTTGATTGCATAATTCGTGTAAGTTGTTTGACCAAAAATGAAATTCCAATGAAATAAGAATCAAATTTAACCTAATACGATGAAATGGATGGATCACCAGACTCTACGCGACCAGCATGTTTACTCCTATTCATAGCCAAAAGATATATCAATGTTTTCTCCTTTTTATATTGTGGACAGCAAATAATAGCATCTCCTGCTTTTGCTTTATTGTTTTGGGTTGCTTTCTTGTGAACAGGATAAGAGTGTATATTAATATCATGTTTTCGACGCAATAATCACATAAGTGCAAGGTGAGCAATAGCTCAAAGCTTAGCCAATGGAGTACTGCCCTTCTTGGCTCTTTTGGCTCGGCCTCCTCCTCCCGGCACTTCTAATTTTCCTTCTCAACCGTAAGCGCACCAAGCTTCCCCCTCAGCCCCCCGCATGGCCCGTGATCGGCAATATCCTCGACCTCGGGACCACGCCGCACCAGAACCTCCACAACTTCCGAGCCAAGCACGGGCCTGTGACGTGGTTGAAGCTCGGTTCCGTGAACACCATGGTGATTCAATCAGCTCAGGCCGCAGCAGAGTTCTTCAAGGGCCATGACTCCGCGTTCGCAGACCGCAAGTGTCCCCATGCATTGACAGCTCTCGGTTATGACCAAGGCTCGCTCGCTATAGGTCGTTACGGTGGCTACTGGCGCGTTCTCAGGCGTCTCTGCTCTGCTGAGCTCCTCGTGACCAAGCGCGTCAACGAGACAGCCCATCTCAGGCAGAAGTGCGTCGACAACATGGTCGTGTATTTAGAGGAAGAAATGGCGGTTAAACAAGTAACAGCAGGTTATTTCTTACGTGCTTCGTGTTACTTTGGACGTTTGCATTTCATGTGTAACCTTGAATGACCGAAATAATAGTTTTCTTCTTCAAAGGGAAAAAAAAAAAGCAACAGAGAGAGAGAGAGAAAGGAACGTTTAAACTCCCTATAAAATATCAAAAGAGGATGAAGGCCTATACCCTACACAATATTCCCACTAGTGTCACAAGTTCTTCTCAATTATTAATATAGGTAAAATCAACGGTTAAGATATGTTGGGACTTCTGCACCATTAGGGAGTTAACGATCCACGCTGTCAAAAGAATCATACTTCAGTAAAGAACGCAACCTGCAACTAGATCTACCTAAGAAAACATTGGGCCTGCTTTTTACGGATAAAGGAACCGGCAGTGTTTATTTTTTGTAAAATGTATGATTGAGTTCTAAAATCTTCTTCTTCTTCTTTTCTTTTTTCTTTTTTCTACTATTGAGTTCTTAAATTATACATCTTTTAATTTGAGTTGGCCCTCCTCTTAAATTTGCTAATGCATTGGTTACGATGAATATTGCATCCCCACCATATGTTAGCACTGACTAGACTAACTAATTAGGGAGACATGAATTCTTTTTTACTTAGTGCCAAGATGGGTAAGAAAGATTATAAAAATAAAGAAATCTAAATCCAAGTAAACATTCACCAACCCAAGCGTTGCCTCAATTTATTGCATGACCCAACTCACCTCCATCCTAGTTATTCAATTTTTCTATGTCATTCTATTTTTAGGTTTTTTAAGAATTCACTTAAGACACCATGTTGGTTTTCATTGAGGACGTAACCACCATGTCAACATTTATATCTACTTCTTTAATGGAAGGACTAAATCAAAGAAGAAGTTATACAGCTCGAGGATCTAATTGCACAACAAATTTAGGAACCTAATTAGAACTTTTTATAAAAGTTTAGGGACTGCTGGTACTTTTGTCCCTTTGTTTTGTTGCTGTAATTGACAAATTCAATAAAATAGATACCAGTGTAAATAATTCAAGTTGCCCAAGAGATACTGGTGTTTAAAGTGCTATTTAGTCAAACTTGCTTTCATTCTTCTCGAGTTTGAGTCGAACTAGAGTGGCTCTACAGTTGAATTATGCCAAGCTCGAGTAGCTTTACCATTGAATTGGGTCAAACTCGAGCATGATCAAAGTAGTTGGGTTTTATATATCTTCTGATGCATTGATCAAGTATATCCCCATTATTATGCAAGAGAATGCAAAAGTAAACTTTCCACTTTATTTTATTTGTAGAAGCCAAGTTGGAGTTTTTAAGAGTTCAGATACTAATTTAGTTTTGTTAGTGAAAAATATCCGAAAACAAGCTTATCAAGAACTTTATTAAGTTCGACTTGAGCTTGAAAAATCTAACTTTTGTCTTGAACATTGCAGCTTGGAGGTTGATTCCTCCATCCCTCCTTAAACTAGTTGCAAAACTTGGTGCAATATATATAGTTTTTTTTTTTCATGTCTAATTCATTATGTTCTGCTATACATTCTCTAATTATAATTAATCGTTAAAAATTTCTAATTTTTATGAAGAGCAAGGAATCGACTTATCCCACTTCCTCTTTCTCATGGCATTTAATGTGGTGGGTAATATGGTGCTCTCGCGGGATCTGTTGGACCCAAAATCGAAGGACGGGCCTGAGTTCTTTGATGCCATGAACCGGTTCATGGAATGGGCTGGCAAGCCCAACGTAGCCGACTTCCTGCCGTGGTTGAAATGGCTGGACCCACAGGGGATCAAGGCAAGCATGGCGAAGGACATGGGTCGAGCCATGAAGTTTGCTGAAGGTTTTGTAAAAGAGAGGTTGGAGGAGCGAAAGCTGAGGGGAGAGATGAGAACGACAAATGACTTCTTGGATGCGGTATTGGATTATGAGGGCGATGGAAAAGAAGGCCCTCGTAAAATCTCTTCCCAGAACGTCATCATAATAATTCTGGTATCCTCTCTTCCAATCTTGGCAAAAAAGAAATGATTAACATCTTAGGATATTAGGTCCAGTTCCGTTTGTAAAGTGGGGTGGTAAACTTAATTGACAATTAACAAGCAGGTCATATCACGCGTCATTCTCTACAAACGCGTTTTCGTAGAAAATTCTAGCACTAGATTTTATAATAACTAGCCTTTTCCAATCAACTATCTATGAAAACATTTTACACTTTAGGTTTGTAGAGAACATTGCATAACAAAAAGCTACTACTATTATAAAGATGTTACCATTCTTTCCTGATTTAGCCAATCTGTGCTCATTTTGTAATAACTAGTTAAGAATGTTCTACGAAAACATAAGATTGATTTATGGTTATTTTTTTATAAAAAGAAAATCTAGTGCTAGAAAGACACGTTGAATTATTTATTAAATTAAGTCGATGTCAATTTGACTGATTAATAGAACATGTTGGGTATCCACAATGAATGAGTGAATAGTATGTTGATCAGATGTGTGATTTAATATCGACTATAAATATAATCGATGCTCAAACACCAGCATTGGTTATAAGAAGCCAATAGTATTAAGTTGACAAGGCATGAACAGTTTTTGTCCATGGACTTATAAATGAAAGTCAAGTTAATGTCGGTCGAGTCGAGAAGTATTGACATTGGCTCACAAAATTTGGTCGAATCAAACCGACTGCAAGGATAAAACTAGCGCGAACAATTATTGTAGTCAAACTTCTAGGACGGAACAATTTTTAAAGTTGTTGACCGGCGGTTGCAGTGAAGAGATCGTTGTAGGTGAGACTACAAAAAGAGCACATCTTAAGGGAAAAAGACGCACAAACATAAAAAGAACACACTTCACTTTCTTGCCATTCATTTTCAGCAACTTAATTCTTGCCATTCCAGTTGTTTATTTCATTTTTTCCAATCAAACACCAGTTCTTGCCCTTTTATAAATATTTCTGCTGTCATTAGTTGATTCATTTCGTCAATTTTAGGATCCAATCATCAAATTCTTGTTCCTTTCTTTATGCGCAATTGTATGTCGATTCAAAGCATAGGAGCTACTATGTTTGATAAGGATTTATCAGGTGAAGCATGATGATTTTTACAGTTAAGCCCACGATTTGAGGGAGTGATTTTCGAGCGAAACTGAATATCTTAATTATAGCAAAAGTATCAACATTGGTGGTAACCCTAGCAAGACATGATCTTGTACTAAATGGGTCTAATTGATGGTGCAGGAAATGTTTTTCGCTGGATCAGAGACTACAAGCAGCACCATCGAGTGGGCGATGGCGGAGCTACTCCGCCAACCCGTGTCAATGAGAAAGGCCAAAGATGAGATTAACCAGATTGTGGGGTTGAACAGAAAACTCGAAGAAAGTGACACGGAAAAAATGCCGTTTTTGCAAGCTGTGGTGAAGGAAACCCTAAGATTGCATCCACCAGTACCTTTGCTTCTCCCACGAAATGCTATAAAAGAAAGCAATTTCATGGGCTTTGATATACCCAAAGATACCCAGGTTTTCGTGAATGCATGGGGCATTGGAAGAGACCCAGATGCTTGGGAGGACCCATCAGCATTCAAACCAGAGAGGTTTCTAGGATCTAAAATTGACTACAAAGGTCAAAACTTTGAGCTAATTCCATTCGGATCAGGCAGAAGAATGTGCGTCGGACTTTCGTTGGCGGATAGGGTGCTTCATCTCGGTCTTGCGAAGTTGCTGTATCATTTCGATTGGGAACTCGGTGATGGTTTGACTCCAGAGACCCTCGACATGAGAGAGCGGGTGGGAATAGCAATAAGGAAGCTCCATCCTTTAAAAGTGATACCTAAAAAATGTAGTGTGTGAGGTCTTTAGAATATCATTCAGGGTAACTAGTTATATTCCTTACTGGTTAATAAGGAAATGACAAGACGTGATGTCATGTATCCAAAACAAGCAGAAGATGTTAAGTTTCATGAACATAATTTCAACATATTATTACCCTAAGGTTGTTGGTGCTGATGTTATTGTGTCGAGGATTAATGAACCTACCCAAGGAAGACTTCTTAAGAATGGTGTTTTTACTCCATAAACACGTTAGGAAAATTACCAAAAAGTTCTTAAACCTATTATACTTTTACCAATTTAGGATGTGTTTGTTTCACAAAAAACGTAACATTTTTGGAAAATGTTTTCCGGGAAACCATTATCCAGGAAAATAATTAATTTTCCTTTGTTTGGTGATACGTGACTGAAAGTATTTTCTGGTGTTTGGATCACATTTGAAAAATGATTGAATGACATTTGATCTAACAATTGACAATAGTGTGCCTCTTACTTCCAAATTAATTTATTAAATCCATGTTACTTTATAAACAGATTTTCTAAAATAATACATAATATTTGTGTTGACCAGAAAAATGATTGAATGACATTTGACCTAACGATTGGGCGTGCTGATATCCTGGCATCGAGCTTGATTTATCGAGCTTGAGTATGGTCGACTTCACAAAGCTCGAAATCGACCTCAAATTCTTTAAATTGCAAGACTAAGTACGACATCATGTAGCTATTTGCAGCATCTATTCATGTATCCATACAATCTTTGATTACTCGATTCGGCCTGTGAGTTATTCGAGAGCAATCTAAAAGCCAGAGATCGAGTTAGGTAAACCATTTTCAACGGACATACCTACACAATTTCGGCAATTCATGTGGCTCCGGCGGGCTTGGGGCCATCTCACAGACCAGCGTGTTCCTCCAATCTGCTGCCACCACCTTGAACAAATTGAAATCCGAGAAGTAGAGCACCTTTCTCTCCTCCTCGCGCAAGTACCACTCCCTCTTTCCCTCACTCTCATGGAACCTCCGCACCCTTTGTGACATCCTGGTTTTCTGATTCTGTTTTTGGTTGACTGAGTTGGGCTTTTCATCAACGTGCTTATAGTTATTTTCCCTGAATTGATCACTCATGAGATAACTAGTCTATCAAGTGAAGCTGTTAAGAAATCTAAACGCAATAGACTAGAGAATTTGACCAAAAATCAACTGCTCAATTGTTATAATCTACAAGGGTCAATACGGCACCGTCAAAATCAATCAGAGACCAAAGATAGGTCAATTCGACAGAGGTATGTGATTAGTGTGCGAATGATTCCATCTAATTTCAAAATTTCTATTGAACAGCACTATGTCATTTTCTGTACATTGTGCCCGTATTTGAAATGTCGAGATTTCACGACAATCAAGAGTCACCAATGTATTGAAGATGTACAGTGTGGCTCGAAAATAATCGATCTAGGGTCAAATGCACTAAAAATTCCTAAAAGCTACTCGAAAAAGTTAGGTCACGCTAAAATCGCTCATGGTTGAAATTAACTGTGAAATTGAACCCAATTAAATTCTGTCTTGTTACAATTTATTTTAGGAATGTCGATTCATTCTCCAAAATTTTTCAACTAATCAGGAATTTTGGCAAAAAATCGAAGTTAGGCCGTTTTGGAATGGAAAAATTAGAGGGCCGTTTTTTGTTGCACTTTTGACATTCAAGTTGGACTAATTGGGAGGAAAAATGTGAAATATGATGTGGGTGAGATAGCTAGTATAAGCACCTAGAGGGGGGTGAATAGGTGCACAAATAATTTCTCGAGATATGGAAGCGATTCTAGGCAAACGATAGAAAGGAAGTTCTCTCTTGATTAATAAAATACGATCAAAGTAAAGTAAAGAGTACACAAGGTTTATAGTGGTCCGGCTTATTCCAAGCCTACGTCCACTCTTCCGTACTGACAGCCCATCAGCTGGATTTCACTATGAACAAAAGAGAAGTTACAGCACAGCTTTTCATTGATTCCACAGTGTAGATGTTCTACCACACTTCCTCAAGGTTTCTCATAAATATAGACTCTCTTTTGTTTACAAGATTTCGCTCAACAAATGAATTGACTAAGAACAAGGAGATTCAGACTTTGGAATTCTTCTATCGTGCACCACTCTCGAACAACTGGAACGTCTTCCTTATATATTTCTTCATGCCATCATACCCATTGGCACTTACCAAAGGAATTCCTCCAATTTACCCGTTGGATGGAATCAATTAGGAAGATCATTCGAGCTATTAAAGGAACATGTCGATAGCCCATCAATCCTGTTCGCCCATACAATCAGGATCTCAATTTCCATAAGTAGAACCTTCCAAGTATACTTTGCCAATCATCGGATCCTTAATCTTCGAATCAATTATGATCAAATAAAGGATTCCGTCATGTCATATTCAGCCAAGAGATATTCTCTAGTCGATAAGGTCACATCCTTAATGAAACATCAAGTTCTGGATAGCCTTTCTTCAACGGATTAGAAACTGTCAATGAGGATAGACTTTGAGTCTTGAGTCTGGCTGTCCGGAGGTCTTCAGATTTTAAATAGCAGAGTCTGCAAGCCTTCAAACTAGACTGATGGAAATGTTTTGTCAACTTCAAAACACTTCAAGATGATTTCTCCAACAATCTCCCCCTTTTTGATGGTGACAAAACTTTCCTGCATATTTGGACAACTTTGACCTGCAAAACATTTCTCAAACACATATGCATATCTTATAGAGATAAATGGCTAAATGAATAACATTAGAATTTGCAACCACAGAAAATGGGTTAGTCTAGTATGCAATAAAGCCATCCATAAGATATCAATAGTAGTTAATAATATAAGCAGTCAAATCCAAATCCCAAATTCAGTCCACATCCAAACAAACAAGTCAAGTAAAAACAAACCAAACAAGCCAAAAGCTCGACAAATTTAAGTTCAAAGTTTGACAAATTTAAGTTCAAAGTTTTCAAATCTCACATCTCTCCCCTTTTTGTCAGCATAAAAAAGGTTGAGATGAAAATGGAGTAGAGTCAAGAATGCTTGGAAACACAAACAAGCTGGAAATCTCCCATTGACTAAACGATGCCTTCCAGCCTTTTCGAGTCTTCCTTTACTTGTGCAACATCCTCACCCTTAGCATTAGCCTGAATCTGAAGAGAAAGGGCTTGGATATGATCATTCAATGAACCTGAAGCAGCTTGACCTGCATTTTGCAAGTTCTGAACTTCGCATCCCAATGCATATATATCTGACCTCGCATCTCCAAGAGAATATCCATAACTCTGCGAAAATCTACTGAATTATCGGTCTCGCGATCAAGGCGTACGCACGATCTGATGGAGTAAATGCAAACGATGGCAGATCAGCATAATCATGCAGATTTGGCGATGAAACATCATGAACTTCCTCAGGAAATTGAGAGGCATAGATGTCCTCTGGATCTGCTAGAGAACGACTGACTCCCTCATTGGTTGCAGGATATGAGGACATTCATCTTTTCTCTTGATCTCCCCTGTTTCCATGCCTTCAGGTGGAGAAGAGTGCTCCTCATGTTCTCCTTCTTCTTGATCTCTTTTCTCATCTTCTTCTTTTTCAACTCTCTCTTTCTCAGCATCTCTTTCTTCTTCTTCTTCTCTTTCCTCCGTTTCTTTTTCCTCGGCTTCTTTCTCTTCTCTTTCTTTGGTCCGTTGTTCTGAGTCTTTCTCTGGAACAGAACGACTCAGATTCTTTAATGCCATTGCAGAAATAGTGATGTTTTCCTCATCATCTTCATCCTCAACGATGAGAGCTCTTCTTCTCTTGGATGGAGCATCCATAGGCTCCTTCCCTTTTATTTTTGCTGCAGAAGAGATTTGATGAGTTTTGACTGGATTCTTCTCCTTGAATTTCTCCAACGCCTTGCTTAGTTCCTTTAGACGCATTTTAGTCACCATTTTCAGTCCTACCACCATATGATCGCATGATCGAGCACAAAGAATTTGCGGAGGCTGAATGTTCAGATGTCTGAATAACTTCGTCACAAGACCTGGATAAGGAAGTTGACCTCTGTCCTTCATCACTGCTCTATACATGTGGAACATAACGGTGTGAGGAAGAGAAAACCTTTTCCCAAAGTGATGATGGCATACATGAGCTTTGCCTCCGAACTTGAAACATCGTCTTGGAAGTTGATTTCGGTCCGAGGCAATTGATCACAATCTTGTGAAGCAAAATGTTGAACGCACTCATCCTTAAGTAGGAAATCTTTTCTCTCGTTCTCATGTCCTTAACAAGTTCCAATGTAGCACGAGCAATAGAAACTTTGATCCGTTGATATCTTCCTCTCTCAACTCCTAACACATCTGCTAGCATATCCATATCCACTACAAAGTCTTGATCTTTGACACTGAAAGAAAATCTATTCGCATCCAAGAAACTAAGATTTGAATAGAAATATGCAGTTAGTTGAGGATAGGCCTCTGTGGTGTTAGAGCAGAATTTTTCAAGTTGAAGATAACCGAACTTTTCCCTCAAGTTCACATTCACAAGCATCAGAAAATCAAAATCCACACTCCTAGGGTTTATCACCCCACGCTTCAGCAATTTTGAGTATAGATCCTTCTGTTCCTTCGATCTAAACAACTCTCCCCTTTTTCCTTGATTTTCCGCCGCAATTCCCATTCTTGATTGAAATTGGCTGTATAATTTGTCATCATCATTCCCATGTATCGGATTAAATCCCCAATCACGAGGATCACTTGGGATATTCGCAAGGGTTTCTTCTGCCACCCCTTTACGAGCAATTCTCAACCTTTACCAATGCTTATACAAAAGGTGAGGGTATTGTCGTCTCATCGAGTCTCACTTTTTCCCACGCTAATCCTTCGGTCTCATGGTGTTGTTTGACCATTTTGACTAAGGAGATCATCTTGGTATACAAACTCTGCTCTTTCTGAACCAACAACTGAACTAAGCTTCTCACATAAGATAGCCTGTCATCCACATCTGATCTCTTTTTCTCGACTCCTTAATAAACCTTTGAACCTCAATGATTCAAAATTTCTGACAGTTCTGAGCAGTCTTTACTCTGACACTGATCTGACAATTGCAAACACCGATTACTGAGCTGACTATGGCCTATAATCTTTCTTCACTTTCTTTTCACCACTGAAATTCTGTACCATCTGTTATACACTGATTAATAAAGAACCCTCTGAAAACTTTGCCAAATTGATAATCGCTGAGCTAGATTCGAAATATAATTCATCCTCGGCACTCCATGCCGGCGAATTATCTGATGCACACACACTTCGGCATACCCATTCAAAACAAGATTTATTCATACTATACTCAAGTAAACCGGCTTCATCTATAGATCGACCACTATCTTCATATGGAATCAGTAATCCCCTGAATCCTTAGTAAGCCTATCACAATGTTCCATTGTGATATATTTTCATTCCCACTTGGGACTCTCAAGTGATGGTAAAAATTCTCCCGATTCGCATTACCGAGCTTCCACTTATTTCCACTTACTGCCACTTCTGCTCAGCGATATCTATCTTCATATCAGCTTACTAATCTAGCTGATGCCGATTCTGCTTTACTTGCACCATCTGGTCAAAACTGCAATACTATAGTGAACTTCTGACAAGATCTTTTCCCTGAGTGCTACACTGTCAAATGTATTCAATCGCTCATGGAACCTGAACTTTCCATTCTCATAAATCTTAAAGTCAGATTCTTTCTTACTAGTATCCTCTTATAAGATCTTCTGAACATCTTTGTCTATCAACTAGGCACCGATTCTAACTTGAACATTTGGTTCAATCTTGAGGGTGGCTATAAAATTCAAAAGGTAGCCTGCCTCAATTTTGAAAACCAAGCTTCGAAGTCTTTTCAAGTAAAGTCTACACTTTAGCCAGTCTATGCACAATTGAAGCCTCTCGGCTCAACACATTAATGACTCATTTCGTTCCTCCAAGGTGATACCCAATATCACTATTATAGTTCTGCCAAAATTCTGGTTCACGACACCACTTCGTATTCCACTTATTGGGTCTCAACTGGTGGAACGGTGATACAACAATCTTCTCATGTTGTATCAATGCATACCCATCCTCTACAAGACACATCACTAAAGATTCCTTGCTTTTAGGGCTAAATGAAAAGTTTAGCACGAGTATGATAGTCAATTCTTACTTGAGCTCTAGAAACTATCCTCGTACTTGTCTATGCTGATGAATTTCTCTTCTTTCTTAAGAGATCAAGCCCACGATGGTACTGATGCTGAAAATTCTTTCACATACCTTCTGTAGTAATCCGTCCAATCCCAACAACTTCTGATCTCTGACATTGATGTCGGTCTCAGTCCATTAACAACTGATTCGATCTTGGCTGGGTCCATGAAGATTCCTTAACCTGTAATCACATGATCATTCTTAAGGGCTCTCGTGATCCTGATCACTTAATGAATACCCTAGAATGTCTCTACACCACACGATCACCATTGATCTAGATATTCTTTGAATACTCAGCTTGTCAAGTCTATGACAATGGCTGGAGCATTTGTCAAATCAAATGGCTTTACATTATTCTCACAAAGGCTAAATCAAGTGCGAAGTGTTGTCTTCAGTATAACCTCCTTCTTGGTTCTCAACTGACGATAACCTGTCCTCAAGTCGATCCTTGAAGACATCAACATTCTTAATAACAAGTCACCTAATTAAGTTGACAATGGTTGATGCATGATTGCAATGAACCATCTTCATTTCTCTTTCCACAAAACTAATGTTCCTTAAAGCGATGCACTAATATGCATGAATTCCTCATTCTTCAATCTTCACATCCGTACCTTCGGTTCTATCAATTCAAACAAGAATAACTAGTGATTCCCCTTTCTTCCACTTATTTCAATAAACTGAAGTTCCCCAAATTTCATCAAAACTCCGCTACGATACTCTAATACAATTTTCCCCAAAACATTCTTCCTCTGTCTAATGCCAGGTCGGTTCCATTTCTGATCTTCTCACCATACCTGGATACTAAATTCATCCAGGTTTTCTTCCACAATTTCAACACCTATCTGGTGAGTCTTCTACCTCTTGTCAAGTGCTAGGATGCACTATTTCTTATACTAGAGACTTATCCCAGAAATTTCACAGTGCGTTCAATGGCGCACTTGTCCTGAACTGTTCTACCGACAGTGACATCAGTAACCGTTGTCAAGATTCCATCTTCTTATGCGGATACACCATAAATCATTGTCCGTACTAACAACGCTTACCACAATTTCTTGCCCTCAGAATACACGAGACTAATCTATATCGTCTTCCATAGAACAACATGTTCCATTTGTCTGAATGCTGACCTGACTATTCCACCATTCCTATTGAGTGGAACAAAATACTCTTCCCTCAACATCAGTCTTTTACCCTAACCGAATTCCAAATCTACTTTACTGAATCTGGACTCAAATATCGAATCATATTCTCTAATTATCCTTCCAAGTTGGACCTCAACAAAGGTAGCAACAACAACAAATTGATCCTGATCTTACCGGCTCATCCAGATCCCAAGAAGCACTTGCATCAAATTAATCTTATCGGGCTTAGGATCAATCAATGCTGCTACACTAGTACCAACCTGCGGTGGCACTCTTACACTCGAGCTGGCCAGAGTCAACACTCTGCCTTCCGAATCCACAATGATTAAAAGTAAGCAATTCACACATGACAAATAATTCTACCAATCAGCTATCAAAGACATGCACCAATCATGAATTTAAAGGCCTTTCTTACTACTATCTCATAGGTCATCGCACCTTATCACTCCAATACCTAACCATTGCTCTGATACCACAAAAAGGGGATGTCACGCCCCGACCCTCAAGCACGCACACATCCCTTACTTTTGGTCGATTTTAAAATGTGATATCCCAGGACTATGTATCGCCGACCCTTTCATTTATATATGCACATGTGGAAGCAGTTATAATTCCCCAGACAATAAAGCAATGGGATAGAAAAACAGACCATATATTTTTCTTAATGAAAATTCTTTACCACACCTTTTTACATGCATCTCATAGTATTCTACCATACTACATATACGCAACTCTGGTCTTAACATCTATTCACATGCACACAAGGTCTGACAAGACAGGACGGGATCTCAGTCCTCATCCGGGTCGTACTTGGGGTTATCCTCGGGGTCCTCCTCCATGTACTCCTCTTCAGGTTCCTCAACAAGGATCTCCTCATCAGATTCATGCTCCTTAGGCTCCTCATCCAGGTCCTAAAATGGTTATTCAATAACCACTGAGACAACGTCTCAGCAAGTTCTACCTCCTAAGACCCGATTAGTAAACTAATACACCTTAGGCTTGCTTACGCACAACATGAGTCAGAGGACTTACCTTAGCCTCAGATTCCACCTGCATATTAGTACAGATCGAATAGGCACACAAGCAATCACATCATAGATCAAAGCATCGATCTAATCGACTTAGTCGATTTCACATCAGGAAGACCACTCACGATCATCTCCCTTCGATCATTCAATTCACAACATCAAACCAAGGCAATGAATCACATCAAGACACTCTCAGATCGAATCATCGATCAATCGACCTAGTTGATTACAAGTCAGTCGGACCATTTCTAGGTCATTCATCCCACACCAAGCAATTCCTTAGATTTAGTGGCTTTACGGTCCCACCCGACCCTCTCAAGATTTAGTAGCTTTACGGTCCTACCCGACCCTCTCAAGATTTAGTGGCTTTACGGTCCCACCCGACCTTTTCAAGATTTAGTGGCTTTATGGTCCCACCCAACCCTCTCATGATCTAGTGGCTTTACGGTCCCACCCGACCTTTCCAAGATTTAGTGGCTTTATGGTCCCACCCGACCCTCTCATGATCTAGTGGTTTTACGGTCCCACCCAACCTTTCCAAGATTTAGTGGCTTTATGGTCCCACCCAACCCTCTCATGATCTAGTGGTTTTACGGTCCCACCCGACCTTTCCAAGATTTAGTGGCTTTATGGTCCCACCCGACCCTTTTCTGCGATGCCATACTCTGTCACCGAGTCACGTGCATTCTCTAGGAAGACATACCGAGTCTCCGAGCCACGTGCATTCTCTAAGGCTACCGTTTCGCCAAGATGACATATCTAATCACTGAGCCACGTGTCTTTCCCAAGTGACATTCCAATTCACTGGGCCACGTGCATTCTCCAGGTGATTTACCAACTCACTTTCAATACTGACAACCGATACCCGACCAATTCTCAATCATAAGGCCAAAATTGCATTATTTAATAACATAACTCAAAAATGCATCATTAAATCAATTCGACACGAGTTAAAGATCAATTAAATAAACGGACCACTCCACGACAATCAGCACGAAATTCTAGTCACCGGCCATCCCGGTTGAATTTCCGGAAAATAAATAATTAAATAATTAATTTCGAAAATTAAATAAATAAATACAATAAATTCAATTTAGCACAATATAAAGCTCAATTAAATAAACGGATTGCGCCATGATCATCAGCATAAAATCCCGGTCACTGACCATCCTATTTGAATTTTCGGGAAATTAAATAATTAAATAATTAATTTCGAAAATTAATATTTAATTCCTAAAAATAACACTTAGGCTCGAATTGCCTAATTAACACCCGATAAGGGTTAGGAAAAATCCCACAAAGCATCCAATAAATACTATAGACAACTCTCTATCCAAGTACACTAATTATTTCACTAATATGCAATAAAATTAAATAATAATCGCTAATCCATTCTAATCTAACAACCTAATTACACTTAACTAACACTAATGAACCTTTAAGTATAATTAGCGCACTAAGAAGGCATTAGTGAGTAAAACTCACTCAAAACGACGGGCTCGACGGGAGGATCAACTTTCCTCAAAGCGGGCCGAGCATACGGGCTCGGGAAAATGGCAAAAACGGGCCAAAACCCTCTGTGATACCCATTTTCTGACTTCTCTGATCGCTGCTGGAAGGGGCGGTTCCGAGGCTGATTAGAGCCGGACAAGGCCGGTGGAGGGCGAGGGGACTCCAGTGAGGCCGGATGGTGGCCGGAGGAGGTTGGGTGGTGGCCGGAGGCGGCTGAACGGGACTGAACTGAGGCTGGACAGTAGCTCTGGATGTCAACCAAGCCAGGGACGACGCGGCTGAAGGCGGAGACGCACGGGCGGCGCTCGATGGCGACTTCAACTCCGGTTGCTTGCTGGGGCGGCGATGGGACTTGCTAATTCGGTTTGCTCGATCTTCGCATAGCAAGGGCACCAAAAAACCGAAAGAGGATAGAGGAGAGAAGCAATGGTGCGCGCGGGTGGGGCGAAGCAGCGACGGTGGTAGCGTTCCAGCATGACGGCGACGGTAGCTCCGGCGTGGCCGCGGCTCTTTCAACGCTGCTGGCCGCTGATTCCGCTTTTGCAATTTTTCGAACCAGCCAAGAAGGAGAAGAAGAAGATGTCGAGAGAGTGAGGGAGTCCAGAGAGAGAGAGTTAGAGATAAGAGAGAGTGAGAGTTTGAAAAGTCAAAAAGTAGAAAAGGAAAAAGAGAAGCAAAGTTGGAACCGGCAGCAAGGGGGCAATTCGCACGAGGGGAAAGAAAAGAGAGGGGGAGAGAGAGAAAAAGAAAAAGAAAGAAGGAAAGAGAGAGGGAAAAGAGAAAAATGAGTGTTTGGCTAAAAAGGGAAAAGAAATGGGAATATCACAAGAATAAAAGGATTTCCTCAAATCCTAATCCCAATTTCTTTTAAATAAGCTCATAGACTCTCAAAAGGATTTTCCAACTTAGAGTTCTAGATCCCCACTTGCATATCTGCATCCAATTTCTCTTTTAATTTCTCTCAAATAACTCTCACAAAAATCAATTGATATCTCCATTATCAAATTGATTATTTTCTTCATCCAAGAATCCCTCATGCTTCTCAATTTCACAATCCCCGGCTTCAACTGAACAAAAACGGCCCTATTTATCCAGTCAAAATTAGAACCCGAAAATCTGGATGTCACAAAACCGATGATACTCTGTCTAACTTTTGGTTGACTTTCTTTCCTCCTTCATCTTTGTCTATCTTCAAGGAACTTGACATTGGTATATCAGTCTTTTTGCAATTGTCCAGTCCAAACTTTTTAACAAGATCATTAGCATATTTTTCTTGATGAGTAAAAGTTCTTTCCTTCAGTTGTTTCACTTGAAGTCCAAGAAAGAAGGTTAACTCACCCATCATGCTCATTTCAAATTCATATTGCATAGTCTTAGAGAATTTCTTGCATAGACTTTCATTAGAGGATCCAAAAATAATATCATCGACATATATTTGAACAAGCAGAAAACTCTTGCTTTCTCTTTTAATAAAAAGAGTAGTGTCTCCTTTACTTTTAACAAAACCATTTTCAATTAAAAACTTACTCAGTCTATCGTACCAAGCTCGAGGTGCTTGTTTTAAGCCATATAAGGCTTTTTGAGTCTGAATACTAAGTCTGGTTTCCTTGGGTCTTCAAACCCAGGTGGTTGTTCCACATAGACTTCCTCATGGATGAATCCATTTAGGAAGGCACTTTTGACATCCATTTGGAATAACCTAAAATTCTTATAACAAGCAAAAGCAAGTAATAATCGAATTGCTTCTAACCTTGCTACTGATGCGTAAGTCTCGTCATAATCTATCCCTTCTTCTTGTGTGTATCCTTTGGCCACGAGTCTTGCCTTGTTTCTTATGACTTTTCCTTTCTTGTCCATCTTGTTCCTGAAAACCCATTTAGCTCTAATAACAGACTTACCTTTCGGTTTAGGAGTCAATTCCCAGACATCATTAATACTGAATTGCCTGAGCTCTTCTTGCATAGCTTCAATCCAGCTTTCATCAGATAAAACTTCTTCTATGCTTTTAGGTTCTATTTCAGAAATAAGAGCCACAGCACTAGACTCTTCGCGCCTTTTGGATCTTGTGCGAATTCCTTCATTAATGTCGCCAATAATAAGATCTTTGGGATGACTGGACTTATGTTTCCAGTTCTTTGGTTAATTTGTCGATTGATTGTCACTTCCTTCACTTGAATCTTCAACGGTCACTTGTTCTTGATCCTTCAAAGTCGAGCTATTTCGAGATTTAGACTTTGTAGAGTCTCGGAGCAGGTTCAGATTCTTCAAGATGAGTCTGAATGGATTCATTTTGCTTAGAATCTTGGAATTTAACATTCATTGATTCTTCCACTGTTTGACTCTTCTTGTTGTAGATTCTGTACGCTTTGCTTGTGGTTGAATATCTAAGGAAGATGCCTTCATCTGACTTTTCTTCAAACTTACCAACTCGATCATTTGCATTTTTTAGTATAAAACATTTGCATTCGAATACATGAAAATATGAAACAATAGGCTTATTTCTTTGAATAGTTCATAGAGGGTTTTTTCCAGAATAGGTTTTAGAAAAACTCTATTAATAATATAACATGCTGTAGAAGTTGTTTCAGCCCAAAAACGTGAATAGATATTGCTTTCTATTAAAAGAGTTCTAACTATTTCTTGAAGAGATCTATTCTTCCTTTCCACAACCCCATTTTGCTTTGGAGTATATGGAGAGGAGAACAAGTGCTGAAAGTCAGATTCATCACAAAATTTTATAAAATCTTGATTTTCAAATTCACCTCCATGGTCTGTTCTTATACTTGAAATAACATAGCCTTTTTCATTTTGAACCTTTTTAGCAAATTTTTTAAAGTAAGAGAAATTTTCAGACTTACTTGCCAAGAAATATACCCGAGTAAATCGTGAGTAGTCATCCACAATTACTAGGCAGTATTTCTTACCTCCAATGCTTTGTGTTTTGGTTGGTCCAAAAAGATCCATATGCAGAAGCTGCAGTACATGGTTAGTGGAAACTTGATTTATTGGTTTAAAGGGATTTCTTACTTGTTTTCCCAATATACATGGTGTACATAGATCAGACTTTTGGTATGATAGATTGTGTAGACCACAAGCAAGCTTCTTTGCTGAAATTTTGGCTATCTGCTTCATATTGATATGCCTAAGCTTTCTATGCCATAAGTTTGCTTCATCTTGAATTGAGATCAGACATTGCGATTCATCTGGTTTCACATCCAAGAGGTAGATATTTCCATGTCTTCGACCCATGAATGACGAGTAGAATCTTTACTAATTCCCGAACATATTCCCTCTTGAAAGTTGATTTTGAAACCAGTATCACATAGTTTACTAATTCGAGCAAATTGTAATTAAGTCCTTCCACTAAGGAAATATTGCTGATTGTGAGGTTTCCAATCTTTACAGTTCCAAATCCCACAATTTTTCCTTTGTTGTTTCCTCCAAAAGAGACTTATCCACCATTTACTCGAACAAGCTTTATGAAGTAATTTGAGTCTCCTGTCATGTGTCTTGAGCATCCACTATCCATATATCATTTTACCTTTTTCTTGATAGTGACCTGCATTTAAAAAAGAAACTCAAACCTTTTTTGGTACCCATATTTTCTTGGTTCCATTGGTGTTAGTATGATATGCAATTTTTGCCCATACCTTTTTAACAGGTTTCCAAATCATATGACATTCTTTTTCAGAATGATTTGCACTATTGCACTTTGAGCATCTAAGAGCATTGCAACCTACTGGTTTTACAAAGATCCTTTTAAAATGATTTTTGTAAGCATGTCTTGTGGGTCTTTGTTTGATTCTTTCCTTTACTTTAGGAAAATCAATTAAAGGAATGGTTTCAGCAGTCATTCCCAAACTAGATTTATTGAAATAAGGTCTTTAAACAGAGAGAATTTTTTCCAATTTCTCAAATCCTATGGAAAATCTTTTGGAAATATTTGAGATATCACTTTTCAAGAATGCATTTTCTTTTAAAAGATTATCTTCACTTTCTTTAAGAGAAGAAACATTCTTGTCTAAACATTTCACTTTTCCATTCAAAATATTTTCCTGTTGTTTTAGAGTAGAATTTTCCTTCTTGAGTTCAGAAATTCTTTTAAGAGAAGTCTTAAGACTAAAACACAATTCATCAATGTATTTTGAAACTTTAATAGGGATTTTGAAGTTACTTACCTCAAATTCGCTTTCTGAATCTAAATTTGTCTTGGAATTTGAATCCGAATCCGATTGTGCCATTAGACATATATTGGCATAAGCATCATCACTTTCTTCACACTCTGTATCACTCCAGGTTTCTACTTTAAGAGCTTTTCGATACTTTTCAGTTTTTCTTTCTTCTTCCTCGAAGAGGACAGTTAGATCGATGTGTCCCTTTTTCTTACATTCAAAGCAGACTACATCTTTGTTTGATTCATCATCCTCAACAAACTTAGTCTGTTGCTTTTGAAAACTTTGTTTCTTTGGATTGAATCTTCTTCCTTTTCTATTCAGCTTTCTGAATCTTCTTATCATGAGAGCAAGCTCCTCATCATCCATATCGTCTTGAGAATCCGTAACATCGAATCATCATTAGATTTTAATGCAATGGATTTCTTACCTTTAGGGTCTTCGTCTTCATTGATTCGTTCCACTTCATAAGACTAAAGAGTCCCGACCAACTCATCAACAGATAGTGGCATGATTCTTTGGGTCTCTTTGATTGAGGTCTTTATGTGATTCCAATCCTTAGAGAGTCCACACAGTAGCTTGTTTACCTTCATGGGATCAGAAATTGGTTGACCTTGATTTTCAAGACCATTCACGATTTCTGTAAAACGACTAAACATATCAGTTATAGCTTCCCCTAATTTCATTTTGAAGGATTCATATTGACCGAGGAGAATGTTGATTCTAGTCTCTTTCACTCGATCGGTTCCTTCATAGGTAATATGTAATCTATCCCAGACTTCTTTAGCTGTAACACAAGAAGATATTCTGTTATATTCAATAGGAGATAAAGCACAATATAAAGAATAAATTGCTTTTGCATCAAGAGCTTGTCTCTTGATTATCTCTTCCTGAGTCATTTCGATAGACTCGACAGTATATTTTCCTCTTTCTGAAATAGATGCAGCTTTAGGAATGATTCCTTTTTCTACAACGTCCCATTCCAAAGGATCCTTTGATCTTAGGAATGCCTTCATCTTGTTTTTCCATATGTTGTAATCCTTTCCATCAAAGTAAGGCGGTCTGGTATTGCTTTGCCCTTCTACCAGCCTTGGAGCCAATATACTAGTAATGGATCTTTAACTTTGAAGTAAAACACTTCAAACAAAGTGAGTATACAGGCTTTGATACCAATTGAGATAGCTAGTATAAGCACCTAGAGGGGGGTGAATAGGTGCACAAATAATTTCTTGAGATACGGAAGCGATTCTAGGAAAACGATAGAAATGAAGTTCTCTCTTGATTAATAAAATACGATCAAAGTAAAGTAAAGAGTATGGAAGAGAAAATTGAACACAAGGTTTATAGTGGTTCGGCTTATTCCAAGCTTACATCCACTCTTCCGCACTGACAGCCCACCGGTTGGATTTCACTATGAACAAAAGAGAAGTTCACAGCTTTTCCTTGATTCCACATTGTAGATGTTCTACCACGCTTCCTCAAGGTTTCTCACAAATATAGACTCTCTTTTGTTTACAAGATTTCGCTCAACAAATGAATTGACTAAGAACAAGGAGCTTCAGACTTTGGAATTCTTCTATCGTGCACCTCTCTCGAACAACTGGAACGTCTTCCTTATATACTCCTTCATGCCATCATAGCCGTTGGCACTTACCAAAGGAATTCCTCCAATCTACCCGTTAGACGGAATCAATTAGGAAGATCATTAGAGCTATTAAAGGAACATGTCAATAGCCCATCAATCTTGTTCGGCCATACAATCAGGATCTCGGTTTCCATAAGTAGAACCTTCCAAGTATACTTTACTAATCATCGGATCGTTAATCTTCGAATCAATTATGATCAAATAAAGGATTCCATCATGTCATATCCAGCCAAGAGATCTTCTCCAATCGATAAGGTCACATCCTTAATGAAACATCCAGTTCTAGATAGCCTTTCTTCAACGGATTAGAAACTGTCAATGAGGATAGACTTTGAGTCTTGAGTCTAGCTGTCCGGAGGTCTTCAGACTTTAAATAACAGAGTTTGCAAGCCTTCAGACTAGACTGATGGAAACATTTTGTCAACTTCAAAACACTTCAAGAAGATTTCTCCAACAGTGGGCACCTTGGCTAAATTTATCGGCACCCGTTTGAGTCCAATTGAAGAGAAATTGAAGTAAAATTGAAGAGGCAAATTTCCAAATTCGTAGCCACTAGGGGGGCATCAACTTTTGGACCCTTTGTATGGCTTATATGAGAAGCTTTAATGTAAAAATTGCTGCTGTGGATAGGCAAATCAAGTGGGGGCCAAGCAATGAGTAAATGAGATATTTGTGAAGACTTTGTGGCCATTTGGTAGCCCCCCTTCAAGTTATAGCCTTCTTCTTCTTCCTTAGCCTTGCTTTCTCCATTAGTGTTGTGTTTTGAGCTTAAGAAAACCAGAGAACCAGCTAGCTCGCCCCTCACACCATCAACCGTTCCTCCTGGCCATCCGAGCACCACTGAGCGCTGCCCGAGCTCCCGCACCTGCTATCCCGCTCGCCCGCCTATCCGCGCGTCCCCACCGCCCATGCTCATCACCCGTGCCCTACTCGTTGATTGTCGGAGCTAATCTAGCACCTACCGTTGTCGTCGAGCCCCTCCACCGCTCGTCCAAGCCGCCTAGTCCACCTCCTCGCCATTCCAGCCCGTTTCAGCCGTGAAGCCTTTCGGTCCAACCCTTGGACAGAAATGAAGGCCCAGCTTTAGCAGTGAGCTATTGGGCTATTTTCCAAGCCCTTTCGGACCTTCGTTGGTGTCGCTATAGGCTTGGTTCTTGCCCGCCTTGGCGTTGCCGTCACTGTGAACTCATCGGCCCGCAAAATCGGTGAGTTTACTTGCTAAACTTTGCTTATGGAGTTAATTATAATTAAGGGTTGATTAGCTTAAGCTAAGTATGGCTTAGGTGGTTAGTTTAGATAGATTAGTGATTTAATTGCTTAATTAAGATAATTATGTGATTATATTAGATTAGTTAAGGGTTAATTAGATTGTATTATTTATTGAGCATGGTGCATTATTTTTCTAGGCCCATTTAGATAGTTAGATTAGCATTATTAGGCCTAAGTTGGTATTTATCTATTTAAGTTGTATTTATTAACTATTTTGCTATTTATTTAATTATTTAATATTTTCCAGAAATTATACTGGAATAGCTGGTGATCGAAATTTCGTGCCAATTGCAGTGGTGTGCTTCGTTTATGCAATTAATTGTCAAATTGTCCAATTGAGTGGTGATTGTGAATTTTGAGTATTTAGTTCAAAATTATGAAATTTGGTATTTAATCAGAAAATAGCGAGCGTCGGTTTTTAACGTCAAAAATGTTTTTAGGTACTATATCAAATAGTGGGATTTTTAAAAAGGAAGATATCGCATTTTTGGCCCAAACTAACCATGTACCCACACATGACTATTTACCGAGTGTTTTTAATATGAAAAAAATATGCCAAGTTCATTATTTTAATTGAGGGATTTGAGTGCAAAGCACAATTTCCATGGCTAGGATTGATTGATTGTGTGATGGTTAAGTGAACCCGTCCTTGATGTGTGTTGGTAGGACGTTGCCCCTATATAGGATGCCCCTGGACAACGGATACTAGTCGCAGTAGATTTTAAACCAATGCTCTCTCGAGAATGCTGTCCTGATGTGCATCGGTGGATGTTGTTGTGCTCAAGAAGGGAGACGAAGCCTGCCTACGCTAGAAGACCGATGTGTATCGGTAGATTGTGCATATGCGGGCAGAAATCAATTGGAACGTGTGATTAATTGAAATTGACATGCCGGATTATGAGATAAAATTGTGTGGCATAGTATGGGACGTGTCATAACGATTTGGCCTTATAATCGGGACTCTTGTGATCGATTGATTGGTTGATTGATTGATTGAGATGTGAATTGAGACGTTCCAAATGATCGAGTGTTATTACTGTACATATATAATATATTAATTGTACTGATATGCAAAAGGGAATTAAGGCGAGGTAAGTCCTCTGTATTGTGTATAGTGTCACGCCTTGATCCTTGATTGCGTGCCCATCCCTTGGTGGTCGACTAAATTGCAATATCCTAGAATGCGTCGCTGACCCATTCATTTTAATGCGCATGCGGAAGCGAATAAATAATCCCCAGACAACACAAAGATGGGATAGAAAAGTAGAGCCAAAATTTTGAAAACCACAACACAATTTTATACACAGCAGACTAAGTCATATACAATTCTAGTCTATATTTACAAGTCTACAAAAGACAAAAAAGCTACGAGTCCTCTAAGTGTTCGAACCCTCAACTGAAGACTCCGGGGTCTCTGGCTCCGGAGAACTCGAGTCTACCACTGCACCACCAAGAGGGTTAGCCGTACCCTTGCCAAAAGTGATCTCTAGCACCGACATAGGAATCTCAGACTCTGGTAGGGGAACTTCTCTGGATCCACCTCGCCCGTAACGATACCACAATCTGAATTGATGGGGTACCCTTCAAGGTAGACCCTCATCAACCCAGGCAATAAATCTCACGAGTTCATAGACCTAGGCTCCAAGGCTCCCATGGAGGGAAATCTGAGAGATCTGTTTGGTGACCTTCTTCGGCTGGCTAAAACGCTCAGAAGGAGTAGCCATCTAAGGACCTAAAAATGTTGAGCCCACAACGAGATGAGACAATGTCTCAGCAAGTTCACCCCCTAAACTTCGACTGAAAGGAAATACGCCTAAAGACAATCTATGCACGCACAAAACAGAGGACTTACCTCGCCTCAGTTCCTTCCTGCAAGTTAGTATAATCCATATACTCAACTAATCAATTCAATTCAGTTCATCGATAACTCAGTCAAATCATCCAACAATCAATCGATCCACTCAAGTCGATATCATCAGTACTATTTATCAATTCGATATGACCACTGCTCACACAAACTGAAATAGACGATCTTTGCTCTCACAAGCTGCAATATATGGCCATAGCTTTCACAAGCTAATATAGATAGATAATAGCTCGCTCAAGCTAATAAATATAAATCATGCTTCCACAAGTTGATAAAAGATCTTAGCTCACACAAGCTAATATATATATATAGATCGTGCTCCCACAAGTTAATAAAACGATCTTAACTCACACAAGCTGATAAGGTATACTGCTCTCACAAGTTGACATATCGAGCTCATAAGCTGATATAGTATACTCCTCTCACAAGTTGACGTGCAAAAGGGACTCTCATAAGCTGACAATAAATATGCTCGCAAAAGCTGATACTAAATGGTCTCATAAGCTAACAAAACACCGAGTTGAAAATACCTGATAAAGATAATCGTGTGTGGGTACACAATCGGCCTGAGCCAAAATTTCATTATCTTTCTTTTAAAAAATATCACTATTTATAATAGTCTATTAATACATTTTTGGCGTTATAAACCAACGCCCGATATTTTCTAATTAAGTACCAAAATTACTCAAATTTGGGATAAATACCCAAATTTACAATTTCCACACAATTTGCACAAATTAGCACTAAATTAAATAAACCAAGCATACCATTGTAATCAGCACGAAACTCGGTCACCGACTATCTCGATATAATTTTCGGAAAATAATAAAAAGTTAAAGAAATACTAAAATTAATTAAATAAATACAATTTAATACAATAAATAGGAACTTAGACCGAAAAAGCCTAATTAAACACCAAGATAGGCCCGGAAAATTTCCGAACCAATCTACATAAATAATACGATCTATCTAGTCTCTAATTAAGCTGTTATAACCATCTAACATGCATAAACGAATATTTAAATTGCTAATCCGTTCTAACTAACCACATGAACCATACTTATCATAAACTAATCAACCCTTAAGATCATTAATTCTCTAAGTAGAGTTTAGCGAGTAAACTCATCGGTTTTGCGATCTGGTGAGTCCACGACGACGGCAACGTGGAGACGAGCGACAAACTACGAAACGGCGACACCCGACAAGGCCTGGAAGTGTCCTAAAACAGGCCTTGAAGTCCACAGAAGCTTGCTGGCCTTCGGTTTTAGTTGATGGGGCGAGAGGCTGCTCGAGCAGCCAAGAGCCACAAGGAGAGATGGTGACGGTCCAGCGGGGCTAAGCGAACAACAGCGGGGCTTCATAATGGCGAAGGCGAGCTCGAGTGACAGCTAGGGCTTCAACGGTGACCAGGGATGGCTTAGGATAGGTGGAATGGCAATGGAATAGGCGGGATGGACGGCAGACTAGCGCGGGCTCGCACAAGGGCACGACGGGTGCAAGCGATGAGCGGTGACAACAGATGGTCCAGCGGTGGCCTGCAACGGCAGGGGGTGGTTGGCTCGGTTTTCAAGTTCTTTGGAGCTTCAAGCTGGACTAAAAATGGAGAAAGTGGGCTGTGCTGAAAAAGAAAGGGGACAACAGCCACTTAGAGGGTCCATAAAGCCTCCATTCTATCCTCTTGTCCCTTGAAGAGGCCTCACCAGCCCTTGGCTATCTTCCACAGCCTCTTGGCAGCCCACAAACTTCCCTTGCAAGCCAATGAAGTTGTCCAAAGGTGTTGGAGGCCATAGCATACGAATTTGGTGCCAAATTCCCCAAATTGAACCAAATTTATCCTCTATTGGATCCAATTCAGTCCCCATAAATTCCATCAAGGTGTTCTTGACCAAATTGACATTTTTCCTTGCCAATAAAACCAACTTGCATTCTAAAAACATGATAAAAAAAATGTCCTATTGAATTTTCTGATAAAAAACGGCCATATTTTGAATTTTCGCCAAAAATCTCGATTTGCAGAAAAATCTTCGGAGGATGAGTCGACGTTTCCAAAATGAATTATGACATGACAAAACTTTCAATTTCTGAAATTAGGTTCAAATGTGTGTTTAATTTCAATCTAGCGCGATTTTAGCATAACCTAACCTACCGAGTAACTTTTATAAATTGTTAGTGCAATTGACCCGTGGTCAATTATTTTTTAGCCATATTGCACATCTTTGACACATTGGCGACTCTCGGTAATAGTGAAAACCTCGAGATTTCAAATGCGGACATAGGGTACCAAAGCGACAGAAAAATTGTTCTAATGTCGATCGACGAGAATTTTGCAATACGGTGGAATCACCCACACTTTGATCATATATCTTAGTCGAATTGACCTATCTTTGATCTTTAATCGATTTTTAATTGTGCCATAATGATCCTTGCAAACTAGCACGATCGAGCAGTCGATTCCTAGTAGAATTCTCAAGGCTATTGCGTTAAAATCCCTTAACGGCTTCACTTTTTAGACTAGTTATCTCATGAGTGATCAGCTCAGAGAATAGAACTATAGACACATCAATGAAAAACCCAATTCATTCAATTGAAAATAAAACCTGAAATTCAAGATGTCACATATAGACTACCTCTAAGCATATTTCCTTCCTAATAGGGGTTTAGAGGGTGAACTTGCCGAAACATTATCTCACCCCATCGTGAGCTTAATCTTTTCAAGTCCTTAGATGGCGGTCCCTTCAAAACGTTTTGGTCGGCCTCAGGGAGTAACTGAGTGGAGCATAGATGTCCCGATCCCCAGGAGTCGCTGGGTCTTTGAACTCATGATGACCACTGTTTGGGTCGATGAGGGCCTACCTTAAAGGGTACCTCATCGATTTAGGGTGTGGCATCGCCATGGGCTCAATGGGTATAGGGAATGTCCTATTTGGGGTTTTGATGTCCCCGTTGCTGTGGTTGACACCGCTCTAGGCAAGGGTGCAGCTGACCCTCCTGATGGGGTTGTGGAGGACCCGAAGCCCCTGAAGTCTGCAAAGATTGAGTCCGAAGGATTAGCGAATGTGTCCAACTAGTAGGTCGTAGAACAGCTTCTTTTTTAGAGCCAATCTTTTGTAGATAGACTAGCTATGTATGTAAACCTAATGTGTTTATGAATGCATGTTTGTTTGTGAAATTGTTATCCTATTTTTCTATCCCATGTTATTTGCTGTCAGAGGTTTTTATTTCGCTTCCGCATGTACAATAAAATGAATGGGTAGGCAATACGTCTTGAGACGTCGCAATTTGATCAACCATCGAGGGATGTGCGCGCGCTTGAGGTTCAGGGCGTGACACCCCTCCAATCATCTCCTACAGCATGCCCTCCAGAATCTTGTGGTTCATTGCATGGAACAATCCCCAGCTCTTGCATGCGCTCCAGACTTCCTCCGCGACCCAGCTCTTGTGCTTCATTGATTGGCGGAGTCCATACCTTAGAAAAATCTAGAGAGGAAAAGTGAAAGGTAAGAGAGAAAAAGATGAAAAGGGACAGTGTTTTCACCTTTTGAGGCAGAGGAATTCGTTTTCCTAAAATAATATATAACTTTTTGTTGACCAAAAAGTATTTTCCATTAACCAAATCTTTTTTAGAGAACCAAAAGGCTGAAAATCCAGAAAACACTTTCTGGTAAAATACTTTCAATGAAACAAACACACCCTTAATAATAAGCCTTTTTATTATACAAGTTAGTCCTAAACGTTTTCACATTTTGCCAATTGAGCTCATATGATCAATTTTGGTCAAAAATCACTAACATAAATGTCAGGCATCCTATATGGTGCAACTAGTGCAAACGTGGAATATTTTTAATATTTTTTTTTTTGGAATACTTTTTCTTTTCTTTTCTTTCTCCGATGGTTGTTGAGCCTTGGGAATGACTACTGACCAACCATAGGCTACAACCAATGATGGTCACCCTCACCAAGACCTAGCAAGGGAGGATCTTGCCGCCTCGCCAAATTAAGCAAGTCATAGCTTCACGCGAGGCTCAACTTTGCCCAATCTAGCGAGGGTAAGGCGCAACCTCGTTAACCTTCACAAGGGCTGGTCTTGGGCAAGGCTTGCCCAAAGATGGCGAAGCCAACCATCCCTAAAGGCTAGCAAGGGCCAGCCTAGCCAGCTTCAGGCAAAGCTCAACCCTATCAAATCTAGTTTGGACAAGCCTTACTCAAGGGCAACAAGGGTGACCTCGCCTAAGGCTAGCAAGGGCAACCCTTGTCAATCATAACCTGTGGCCAATCATCGGCCATCACCAAGGCTTGGCAAAGGAAGAAAACGAAAAAAAAAAAAAAAGGATGAAGAAGAGAAACTTAAAAATATTTAATATTATAAATTCAAAAATATTAAAATACTAAAAAAAGTATGATGTCATTTACTTTGATAATTTTCGGTCAAAATGCTAGATGGACTCAATTAGTGAAACTTGAAAAACTTTAGGACTCAATTGACACAATTAAAAAGTTTATGACCGAATTAGCAGAAGTACAATATATTATGATTTTTTTGGTAATTTTCCCCAAAAATCTTTGGGCAATTACAAGCTTTTATGTAAGCATTTGGGTCTTGTTTAAATTGTATGACTTAAGCATGTAGCAAGTAGCTCACTTGCCTTTTAAGCCAACGATAAGACTTTACTTGTCGAAAAAAAAAATTGCCCTAAAGTTAGTTCTACACAAGTCCAATAAATGGATGATTGTGATTAACTTGATCCATAGACGCTAGTCCATAATAGAGTCGTGAATCACAGACCATGAACAATACCAGTTCCTTGAATGGATCGAAGGTTGACATGGATTGACTTTGATCCCCATCCAAATTAGAATCCTGTTAATGGATTCAAACACAATGTTGAACCCAATAACGCGATTGCTAGTGCATCACCGACTTCCAGTAGCATAGCAGTGGAATCTAAAGAAGATGGTGAAACTCCAATTCGACTCTTAAGTACATAAGTGAGATGCTCATGGAGGGGGACTTGGAGGACAAAAACTGCATGTGTTGCCAAATTGACTAGCCACCCTCTGGGCCAAAGGAAAAAAATCAACGTGATTTCCTCTACTAGAAGGGTACCCTTCTGACCACCCAAAAAAAAAAAAAAATCAAGTACTTTCTAACTAGCAAAAATTTGGCCAACCAACAAGCTCAAGTCTTCATTTGAGTCTAATTTGGCAACTTCAGACCTCTATTTCAAATAATGTCCACCTTGCCATCTTTGAAAAAATAACCTCACTTTAGACGTTCATTTAAAATTTTTTGCCAAACATTAGTCATTTGAAGTGCATGACGGTAATTGTATACAAATTGCTTAATCTCTTTATATGTTACCAAGGTAAGATTTTGCTATAATGCCAAACATCCAAACAAGTTGATAATTTACTATTTATTTTTTCATCGTTAAATTCCTTCAATAGTTGGCAATTCTTTGCCCACTTGTAAATTTACCAATTTAATAAAATCTTACCATGTAATGTACAAGTATTTTGCACTGAATCATCTGACTCCGTTGGGCTTGAATATGACTCATTTGATTTCCTTTGTGTAATGCTTGCGGATATTACTTTCGTTGGTTTTATTTGATTGTTCTACTTTCTAACACGTGATAGTAAGGCCAAGCATTGGTCTAGGGTTGACCCTAGACCGACCTTGGACTAGCCCAACCTGGCCTATCCTAGTCTAATTCTGGAGGAACTAGGTCTGTCCTTGGTACCATAACCCAAATTTCTTGGAAAATTTTCAAATAAGGATCCAAGGTTCTAACAATTTCTCAAAAATGATTCAAAGTGGATCTTTTTTTCAAAAAAAAAAAAAAAAAGACCTGAAATTGCCATAGGAGTTTCAAATAAAAGTCTAAACTCGCCATCCGGCTGAATATTCTAGCTGGAAATGGACATTTTTGTCCAAAGACAATTTTAACCCAATTTTTAATTAAATTAGATTAAAAATTAATCTAAAAGCTTTTCAAAAAAAAAAAAAAAAAAAAATACATGCAGTGTGGGCCCTTACCTTTGGTTGGCAAGGGTTGCGGCCCTCATCGAGGTGCCTGCAACCTCAACGCCCTATCAGCTAGGGGTAAGCGATTTCGGGTTTCATACATGTTCCACTTGAGACTTAAAACTTACCTGTTGGAACACATTCTTTATTTTTTGGAATATAAAACTTACCCTGCATATCCTAGAACTTGGAACTTACCCTATCATAAGTTCTAAAGTCGGTTCCAGGGTCTACTCAAGTTCCACCTATATTATCAATTGACCAATTGCAATGAATTAAACATTTAATGATCACCACTTACTACTATAATTTACTTTATAACTTATATTCAAACACACGAAAAAATTTGGATGTTAATAAAGTAAAAGTTTTAGTCATAAATTGAAAGCTCATATTAGTGCTTCTAGATTATACATTCATCATCGAATGACATGGATTATCACATAATCGCATGAAAATATTGTTAGGGAAATCCCTTATGATATTTTGAAAATGACAAAATAAATTAAAGGCTATTAACGTGTTTAATGGTTGAGTAATAGATTATGCAAACAATAGAACATATAAATGACATTGTCGAAGTCTATACTTGAAAGAACCAAAAGACAAACTCAATGCTTCGGCTGAACTTATTCAGACTGTATCCAGACCTTAAAGCTAAATATGTTTAAAAGCAAAATATGTTCAAACTTACGTCTAGATTGTAAAGTTTACTTCAGACGGAAGACACTCAGACTCTACTTCAGACGAAAGACACTCATACTCTACTTCAGACGAAAGACACTCGGACTTTACTTCCAACAGAACACTCTCAGACTTTACATATAGAACGAGACACTAGTTCAGAACCTAACAAATTCATAATGAAGCATGTCCAGAATGAGACAACTTGACAAAACGTAACACAAGCCCCAAACATATAACGGCTAGTGATCTAGTTTGGATTCTATATCAAGATAGATTTGATTGATTCAATCTAATTTATTGACAATTGGATATTAAAGACAAGAACTTTCTAAATGGAGAAGCTCTACTTATGGAAACCAAGATTCTATTTGTATAGGCCATCATAATCATATTGGGATTATACTTTTGTCACTCAACGGCTACCAAATCTTCTAGACAGATCAAATGGGTAGATTGGAAGACGATCCTTTGGATACCGTGCAACGGCTAATTTGGAAGTGGGGGAGTATTTAAGGAGATTAAGGATATGAGCAAGAAAGAAACGGAGTGTAGAATTTATAATTCCAAAATCTAAGCGAACTTCGATCATACACTTATTTTTGGTGAGCTTAAACGTTTATGATCGTGAGAGAAATACCAAAAGAGTGACTTAATGAGATAGTGTGATCTACCACAAAGTGTTTGCACTCAAAGTTGTAATCTCTTGTTGATTGCATAGTGAAATCCAGCTAGAAGGTTGTTAGTATGAGAGAATGGATGTAGACTTGATTTAAAGCTGAACCACTATAAATTTTGTGTGCAACATTCTATTTCCTTAACTCTTCTTATTTAAATCTGTTGCATACTTACATGTTATTTTAGAAGTCTGTTACATCGCATAATAGATTCTGAACATCTACCAGAAGTCTTGTGGCTCGTTTAGTCAAACTGTAATCCTTATTCAGACTTTACCCGGGACTGATTTTATTTCACACTTATTTGTCAAGATTTCTTTTGAACACCTATTCACCACCCTCTAGATGTTCGTACTAGCACTTTTAGATATGGACTAAGAAAATAATTATAACTCATTCTAGATTCTAGGTTTTAGGTTTTAGGTTTTAGGTTCCTCTAATCAAGAACCTAAAACCTTCTCGTCAAACAAGTTCCTCATTATTGAAAGGCTATATCCTATCTTGCATACATTCAACCTTGGAATCTATAAGTTCTTATCAAGTCTGATTTTCAAGTTCCAGATTCTACCTTAAAACAATGCTCACCTATACTACCAACAATGGGTCGATAATCATGGGATTTTTTTTTTTGTATGTTTCTTTATTTTTTATGTTTTTGCGTTTTTTTTTCTTTTTTGAGTTTGTCATTTTATGGAATTTTTTTTGGATTTTTTAAACTTAATTTAATTAAGATTTTGTGTAAAAATTAGGATTCAGTTAAAACGATATCGTTTTAGCGGTTTAGTTAATCTTAATGTACGTAGGATACTAAGTGTAGGAGATAAAATATCTAAAAAGTTAGGTCTTTTCGTTAGTTAAATTAAATGGATTTAGCAGAAAAACTCAATTTTTACACAAAATCGAGTCTTAGCCTGTGGCTTTCGAGGGTGGCCTTGCCTGAGTAAGGTGAGGGCGACCCTCACCTGGTCCTCTCCACATATCATCGGTGGCCTTAAGACTAGTCACTGATGAAAAGGAAAAAATAAGAAAAAGGAAAAAAAAACAAAATAATAATAATAATAGAGGGGGAAATGCCGTTGACTAGCAACAATGTCATGTCTTTTTTTTAGGCACATATTTGCAATAAGATTCATTTGATACCTTTATTGAGGCACATATTTGCAATAAGATTCTTTTGATACCTTTATTTAGAATCTTTCCTAATTTCTTTTTCCACAAACTCTTAAAGAAAGAAAAAGAAAATTCCCTTTTGAAGGTCACACGTGATCGATGCCCGTCCTTTCAATGATGTTTTACTGTGAAGAAGGAAAAATATTACAGTCTCTTAATAGTTTTGCGTTCATTATCCTCTGTTCTTTTCTCTCTTTTTTCCAGCACGTTCAGCTCTGCCATTTCCAGACAATTCAGCGGAGCCTATTCCTAGGGTTGTTGAGAAAATATCAAATACAATGTCAAGTCATTATTGAGTCCTTTGTGGTCACGAATAGCAGCTGTCAAATGGCCTCATACGCAGCTCATTTCAGACCCAACAGGCTGCCTATAGTGGGCCCATTCCAGCTTTGATCCCAGCAAATTTTCAGCAAAAACCGGTCCTCTTCCTTTGCTAAAACCAGTCCCACTTCCTGCTCTGACCGCCCTTTTCTAGTTCTGTTTACATTAAAATAAGGCCTTGAGTTTGAACCAGTTAATTAACACGGTCCAAAGCAAGTCCGATCGAATTAATGAAATTCAACTACTTCTTCGATTTGGTTCGAACCTGCAATAGATTCCTTACGTGCGTGTTCAACCGCTACACATGAAGTTTGTTGTCTTCTTTCGTTGAATTCTCTTCACAAGCAGCAGCAACATCTAATGAAGAGCCTTCTTCTAGTAGTATAATTTTATAGAAGAGGAGCTCATGATTTAGTAGAAATAGGGGAGCTTGTTGGAAAATCTTGTCAACACGAGAAGCAAATACAAAACAAAAGAAAGTGTAATCATTGGTTCTGGTGGCCCCTTGGTCTTTTTTTTTTTTTTTTTGTCTTTTCTTTTTCTTCCATTTATCCGACCGAAAGGGATTCTCTCTTTGGTGTATATTACGAAATTTGTTCCATAAACACCGTGGGTATTTGGTGTAATTATGACTTGAAATTAAAGTGTGTCATCGATTGTAACAGTGTGCTCTCCAGTTAACTAGTAGGTCATTAACAGCTTACTCTTTTTACTAATACAAGTTTCAACATTTGTATCGAACGACGTCCATTTCTTGTGTCATTTATTATTTCTCATTTCTCATTTTATTTTCTATGAAAATTTTTGTGTGTCCATATAATTGCGAAGGTTACACATATTCAATGACCCTCCAGGAATAATCTGGTGTGGGGATGAATTAAAGTGAAGAGTTGCCAACATACAACTCTTTTTTAGTGTGAAAATCATTGATAATTCTCTGTATTGTGGGGAAGAAAAATGTACACATATAATTAGAGAATACGGGATATATGAGCACTGACACGTTAAAATAATGAACACAATCCTACTGAACACCACACAAGATGGGGACTGTCGTCTATCATTCCTGATTTTATTTTCTCTGTAAATTTTCATGTGTTCATATAATTGCGAAGGTCCGGTCCCTTCTCTGATGGTTTACTGCAACCTCAAGCTGTATTCACGCCATTCTAGGTGGAAATCACCAGGGATGGTGCTGGTTTGGAAGCTAGTTTGGTTCTTTAATTCTCTAGTTCAATTCTTGTTTGCTTCTAGTCCAGTTGGGATTAGATGGTGGCTGGCTTAGGGACTTAATTATGGGCAATTAGAAGATGGCAACGGGAATTAAAAATAAAAAAAAAAAAAAAGGGAAAGTGAGTTTCTCGGATCAGACACGGGCAGACCGCGCAATCGTGCGGAAACGGTACACGCTCCTTGTTTATTCAATTGAGCTGAAATGTTAAAGAGAGTTAGTCAACAGGCCGACGTAACTTGCGTAAAATTTTTAGGCCGAACAGCTATTGTGAAATCCACTTTTGAAAGTCCGACATCACCGTTTTTCATTTAGGCGGCCCAGTACAGGATCAGCCGATGTTTCTTAGAAAAATACAAATTAAGGAAACTACACTTAGAATTAGTCCATGAACTATATCATTAGAAAAGAGACTCGAAAACGCTCATCTCGATGCTTGCAATCTTTTGAGCTTGTTTGGGTCTTTAATTGATCAGGAGAAGCTAGTTCAAAATTATCGAGAAGAAAATTGAGTCCAAGTAAGAACCATAGAGTCGCTGTCAATCAAAATAATAGCCATCGGCCTGAGGTTCTCATGAGACATTGTCCCTAGTTGAAGATTGTCGGAGATCCCTAATCTTCATAAGATAAATGGATGACTTACTCATTTTGAAACCTAACTATTAATGAACTATCATGCCTCTAGCTTAAACGTGCATAAGGGACGTGGCGAGAAAAATGAATGCAAGATCATATAAAATGATTATTTTTATATCAACAATCAGATTCCGTCCTCATTGGTGAATTTGATTGCTGAAATAATTTTCTTTGAAAATACATGATTATTTCATCGGTGAAAATCATGTTTCAACATGAAGTAGTCCCTTGGATAGGGAAGATCAGAAATTTCAACCAAATTGATGATCGAATTAGTTATATAGTAATTTTGAAAAAATGACATGCCATCTTACTAAGGCAAAAGTAAGTGCATAATTATTTGATTTTTTAGGACAAATAAGTTGATAAAGCAGTCCATGAAATTCAAGATAGAACAAGACATCATAAATTTGACAGGAATTTTCGATCTTTGGTAGCCAGAGATTACATTGAATACCAAACTTAAGTTATAAGAACCGGTTGCATAACTTAGTACAAGATTTGATTGCATAATTCGCATAAGTTGTTGGACCAACATTGAAATTATCAAAACGAAGAATCTAATTTTACCTAATTCGATGAAATGGATGTACGAGAATCAACATGACCGGCACGTTTACTCCATTTCATAGCCAAAAGATATCTTAATTTTATTTTTTTTTCCTTTTTATAATGTGGACGGCATATTTTTCTTTTTCTTTATTGTTTTGGGTTGGTTTCTCGTGAAGTGAAGAGGATAAGAGTGTATATTTATATCCTGTTTTCCACGCAATAATCGCATAGGTGCAGGGTGAGCAATAGCTGAAAGCTTGGCCAATGGAGTACTGCCCTACTTCTCCCTTTCGGCTCGGCCTCCTCCTCCCGGCACTTCTATTTTTCCTTCTCAATCGTTGGAAGCGCACCAAGCTTCCCCCTCAGCCCCCAGCGTGGCCCATGATCGGCGACATCCTCGACCTCGGGATCATGCCGTACCAGAACCTCCACAGCTTCCGAGCCGAGCACGGGCCTGTCACGTGGTTGAAGCTCGGTTCTGTGAACACCATGGTGATCCAATCAGCTCAGGCCGCCGCAGAGTTCTTCAAGGGCCACGACATGGCATTCGTGGTTGACGGCTCTCGGCTACGACCAAGGTTATATATCTTCCGTTGCATGTATCATGTACATCTCTATAAATTTCAAAAAGCATGCATAAGTAAACTTTCCACTTAATTTTATTTGTAGAAGTCAGCTCGAAGTTTTAAGAGTTTAGATGTTAATTTAGTTTTGTTAGTGAAGCAGAGTCGAAACCAAGCTTAGCAAGCACTTTATTAAGTTTGACTTGAGCTTAAAAAATTCGACTTTTCATGTTGAACATTGGTAGTTAATAGGCCACTTTCCACATCCGATGCATCGAGATTTCATCTTGGATTTCTAACCTCAAGCCCTATCAAGCAAGGGGTTCTTCGTCGGATTCTTTCAAGCCATTGCGAAATAAACAATTGGTAGAACTCTGCATGTTAGGAGTAGGGGCTTTCTTGTACGCTTCTCTCCCCACTATCCTTTAAGAAATAACAATTGGTAGAACTCCGCATGTTAGGAGTGGGGGCTTTCTTGTACGCTTCTCTCCCCACTATCCTTTAATTTAAAGTGAAGTGGAACCTTTGGAAAAAGCTTTGAGTCTAATCGGTGGGTAAAAATTTCTCCCGAAACCTCAATCGCGTCATTCATAGTAAGTCAAGTAGAGCTCATGAATTACTTAGAGGTCGATTTGACTATATCCCTATTTTTAACTATTTGCACAACTTGGAGCTATAATTTTTTTTCATGTCTAATATGTTACGCGCTGCTATACAGTCTCTTATTATAATTAATCGTAAAAAAGTTTCATTTTATGGAGTGCAAGGAATCGACTTATCCCAATTCCTCTTTCTCCTGACATTTAATGTGGTGGGCAACATGGTTCTCTTGCGAGATCTATTGGACCCAGAATCAAAGGAAGGGCCCGAGTTCTACGACGCCATGAACCGGGTCATGGAGTGGGGCGGCAAGCCTAACGTAGCCGACTTTATGCCATGGTTGAAATGGTTGGACCCGCAGGGGATCAAGGCAAGCATGGCGAAGGAAATGGGTCGAGCCATGAAGATTGCTGAAGGTTTTGTAAAAGAGAGGTTGGAGGAGCGAAAGCTAAGGGGAGAGATGAGAACGACAAATGACTTCTTGGATGCGGTATTGGATTCTGAGGGCGATGGACTCGCAAAACTTCCCAGAATCCGGTGAGTTTGCTCCTCCCTTCCACGTCTAACACGGCCAAAAAGGCATGATCATATATTACCATCTTAGAGATATTAGGTCAAATTCAGTTTATTAAGTTGTGCAGTAAAGTTAATTGACATTTAAACAAGTAGGATCAAGGACAAGTTTTACTAGTTAATATTAAAATAAGGGAGACAATATTTCCACCCCTTATTTGACTAAATCCAACCACTTTTCGAAATTTATCTAAGTCATTCAATTGCTATTTAAAGTGGTGGCTCAAACTTATTTACTTTCTTTCTTTTTCTAGTTTTATTTCTCCTATGTAGGAACCATTTATCATAATCAAGATTTAACATTTTTCATTTTGGTTTGTTGTGGATATCCCATGTATATTAAAGGCACTATGTTTTCACTTCATCATTATCAATATTTAATATGTTTCGTTTTGGTTTATTAAGCGGCGTGGTAAAATTAATTGACATTCAAACAAAAGATCACATCATGCGTCAAAGACAAATTTTAGTAGTTAATATTAAAATGAGGATGGCACTATTTTCGCCCCTTATATGACTACATCCATCCTCTTCTCACCAAAAAGACAAAATGGTTCTTAATCATTCGATTGCAATTTAAAGTGGTGGCTCAAACTTATTCACTTTCCTTCTTTTTCAAGTTTTTCTTCTTCTATTAGGATCTATTTATCATAATATTGTGGATATCCCATGTGTATTAAAGGCACTATGTTTTTGCTTTAATAGTACAATTTACTTATGTAGAAACTCATAAAGAAAATTTTCATTAAATCAAATTCGTTTCAATGTTGTCTAAAATATTTGTTGTGCGTGTCACCATTAAATCATTTCTTATCAATTTGTTCACATATACATATAATGGGATGATCGTCGGAAAAAAAAAAAAAAAAAAGAAAACAAAACCTACAAATAATTTTTGAAGTAAAATCATAATTACATTCTCCAATGTAAAAATTTTAAAAGGTAAAATGTAATTAAATCACAATTCTTATTAAATGAGAAATGTCTTTTTAAAAATTCAAGTGAAATCTCATCAAATGGGAATAACAAAAATTAATATCATCCATGAAGTGTTTCTGAAAAAAAAATAAAGAAAAAAGAAAAGACCTAATAAGAAAGGGTTTGATGGTGATATACATAACAAAAATAAAAGTTTATGAAGATGAGATTGTTAGAAAAGTTGTCTATATTAATCTCTAGATTCTATATGACAATTAATCCATTACTTTGCTCAACAATGTAAAAAAGAATCAGGTTTCTTGGAAATTTTTCTTTTCAACATAACTTATTCTGCAGAAGTAAAATTTAAAAATAAAAAGAAAACAAAATGCCTCCAATATACACATTCTAGCCATATTAAATAAACACAAAACATGTGAAAGTTTAATTATGGTGTAGATTCTAAATAATAATAGAATAAGAAGGAAAAAGAAGGAAAGTGGATAGATTTGGGTCTACCACTTTAAATTGCAATTTAATGATTGAGGACAATTTTGCTTTTTTAATGAAAAATAGGGTGGAGTTAGTTATATGAGGGGTGGAAATAGCGCAACCCTTAAATAAACCATAAATCAATCTGGTGTTTTCCTAGAGCATTCGAGCTAGTTATTATAAAATGAGTGGGAATTGGCCAAACTAGGATAGAATAAAAAAATCTATATACCAGTATCAACTTTTTGTTATGCCATGTTCTCTAAAAACTCAAAGTGTTAAAGGTTTTCATAAATAGTAAGTAGTTGAAAATGCTATTTCAATTGTGGAAGGTATCATTGGACCTTAGTAAACAAGTCTTAAGCCTATAGAAGAGGTTGGATTGAGATCAACAATCTTATTCAAATTGGAACACAAAATGAGTAATTCTTTTGTGAATCTGTCAGCGCTCCTAACATTTGTTTGTCAATTCGAAGCATAGAAATTGCTATGTTTGATTGGGATTTTTTATCAGGTGAAGAGCGAGAACTTTTACTATTAACCCGGCAATTCAAGAGAGTGATTTTCAAGCGAGATAGAATTTTTTAATGATGAAACAAGAATCAATATTAGTGATATTCTAGCTAGACATTATAGTATATTAAATGGGTGTTTTTTTTTTTTTGAATGGAAACCTTATGTGGCACCCCTCGACAACCCCGATCCATTAGGGTCGCCACAGTTCACTTTCCTTTCACTTTTTCTTATTAACATGTTACTCTGATACCATTTCAATTGTAGCGAGTCCATAAAACATAGGGGATTTACATTTTTTTTATAGGTCCCTTGCGCAATTCATATACGAAAGCACATCCAACAAGCTCCCTTCCCTATATTTAGAAAACGATGCACACCTACTAAACATCTTATATAAGTTAAAACCGAACACGTCTATTTACATAGAGCAAATAGACATCTTTAGTCAATACATCAAAATGCCGTAGTCTTCTATACTCGGTTATACTTCAAAGGATGACCGACATCTTCTCCAACAGTCGAATACTTAAAGTCCATCGATCAGTGTTGGCGTCCAAAAGTTCCCTCCTTTGCTATCCTCCCCCTCGCGGTTATATCCAACCGCTCAATCCATCTACTAATCTGAAACGTTGGTCCTCAAGAGGGGTGAGTACAACCACTCAGCAAGTAAAGGAATCCAATAACCACTCAATGCATCACACAAGTCATACATGCATTGCGCGTACCTTTACCTTAACTATCATGCATCAATCTCATAATCATATCATGCATCAATCTCATAATCATATACATGTCATCATCATCATGGCATCATCACATTACACATGTCATCATGCCATATCATGTATCATCATCATCATCGTCGTCGTCGTCATGCATATCATCATGCATATCATTATGCCATTTCATATATCATCATCATCATCATCATCATCATCATCATCATCGTCATCGTCATGCATATCATCATGCATATCATTATGCCATATCATATATCATCATCATCATCGTCGTCGTCATGCATATCATCATGCATATCCTTATGCCATATCATATATCATCATCATCATCATCTTCATCATCATGCATATCATCATGCATATCATGCCATGGGTGATCATCATTATTCCATATCACATATCATCATCATCATCATCATCATCATGCATATCATCATGCATATCATGCCATGGGTGATCATCATTATTCCATATCACATATCATCATCATCATCATCATCATGCATATCATCATGCATACCATCATGCATATCATGCCATCCCAGGCCACCGGGCATCCGGCCCCTCACATTCCGTGCATCTCGCATCCCAACTGGTATCACGAGGCATTCCCCTCGGGCAGAAACCTCCGACAAGGCTTCCGGCATTTACACTCCCTGGCCGGGCATCCCGCACCCCAAATTTTGGCATCGCGAGGCATTCCCTTCGGGCAGAAACCTCCGACAGGGCTTCCGGAATTATGTACCGACATACCACCAGGCCTCCCCTGGAATTACGTACCGTATACCACCGGGTATCCCGATACTCCCGGGGAATCTCCGAAATTACGCTACTAGGCCACCGGGCATCATCATCCACCACAACAATCTCCTCATTTAACATTATTCATGTTCACCAATTTCGGTCTTAATTTAGCATGGCATATGATGTATTGGCAAATCAACAATCATGTTCAGCATTTGAATTCACACATGCATCTTAATGCATACATCCAGACCTCATCACACATACTACATGGTGCAATAAAATTCATGGAATTTATGCCAATTAAAATAATCCATTTATCATGCCCCTTTTTATTTTTATTTAAATTCCAGCTTGTGCCATTTTCAAAAATATTAAATTTAATTATTTATATAATCTCAAAAATAATAAAATTAAGGCAAGTAATAAATAAGGCAATAGGATAATGATTTCATGCAAAATACACGGCCAATGAGAAATCTACACAAATCCATAATTTACACAAAACAGCATGAAATTTTCGGATGAAACCAGAATGCACAGTTTATGAAGAAATTCGATTAAAATATCCATACGACCTCCAAAAATTACGAAATTTTGTCGAGTGATAGAAAAGACATTTTCGTACAACTTTCATGAAGACTTACAAGCCAGATTATTTTTAGATTATTTTATACAGTCTCACGAAGCTTCTGGATCCGTTACCGCATCGTCCAGTGCAAGCTTCTCCGAAATATTGAGTTTTAACCTACCTAATCTCTTTCTTTTCCTCTGAAATTTGGATATTTTATACATAAAGATGTCCTCTACAATTTTAATGAAGAGATATAAGTCAAATAACCAGATTATAGTCATCATATATGTCCATGAAGTCTCGGGTGTCTCGGAATACATCACCAGAATCACCGTCTTCAAGATCTAGTTGATTTACTAGGCTATTATTGTTCATTTCACTTAAAATTTGATTATGTTGTATTTTAATATGTCCCCTACAACTTTCATGAAGAAATAGAAGTGAGATGCTCAACACAAACCAACATGCAACCACAAATCCAACCAAAGGTCAGTAAAATCTTTCCTGATCTGGGGTCTCCGTCGGATGAGACTTTAACCCCATGAATCTCCATAATATTCCACCAAATTTTAGTATGTTATATTTTAACATGTTAGCTACAACTTTCATGAAGAAACCAAAGCCAAAATATAACTATAAACATGCATGCAAGCTCTCACAACATTCTGACTCGAGCGGATTCATGCGAAAACATTCCAGATCTGACATCTCCGTAAGATGAGAGTTTGACCCCTCAAATCTCCATAATTTTCCTCAAAATTTTAGTATGTTGTAGTACAAGATGTTAGCTACAACTTTTGTGAAGAAATCGAAGCAAAATTAGGACTATAAACACACATGTAAGCTCAAACAACATTCTGACTCACACTGTTTGAGCAAGAACAGCCATGCTATTCAAACATAAATCATCTATGCTTCGGTTTTTCTCACCTAAACACCCAAAGATTCAACATGCAAGCAACATACAAACATGCAAGAGAAGCTAGAGGACTCCCACTTGCCTCTAGACCACACGAACGGCGGCACACCGGCAACGGACGAACGGTGTGCGGGTGGCGACGGGCGAGCTCCTCCTCTCTCGGCCTCACTCTCTCTCTCTCGCAACCTCCTCTCTCCCTTTGGCCGAATCCTCCACCAGCCACTCTCTCTCTCTCTCTCTCTTTTTTGGATGCTTATATATTTGCATGCACCCCCTCTTTGCATGGGGGACACTTGTCCCTAAGAAGGAGACAAGTGTCTCTTTGGTTGAAGACACTTGGAAGCCATGCGGCTACCCCTCCATGCGACAATGGGCCGGGCTTTTGGCTCACTTTAGGCCCATCTCACTTGGGCCTAAGGCCCAAACTTAAATGGCCCAAATTTATTTTATTTTATTTTTATAATATATGTTAATCATCATTTAAATAAATACCTAATTGCATAAATAATAAGGCCATTAAACTTATAGTCACAAATCCATAAATCCCAATTTATAAAACACATGACCAATGATAGGATTTCCTTTCCTATCAAATAATTATCCATTAAAAGCTTGGCCATAAATCTTATTACAAATTATGGATTAAATGGCCATAACTTGATGTTACTTCCATCACCTATTCATAGAATTTAATATAGCTAGAGGTCTTTAAGAATTTTGGGATGCCACACCTTCATTCAATTTATAGAAACATTGCATCCCGCTTCCCTAGTATCTGATATAAGTAGATCTAACAAAATAGGTGGGGGGAAAGTAGGCCAAGAAGAAGGTAAAGACCCGCACAACTGGGCCCTGGCAGCCCAATCTGCGACAAAGTTGGCTAAACGATGACAAAACCTAATTTGGAGTCGAGAGAAACAGGGGTGGAGAGTAGTCGCTTTAGCAAACATCGATTGAACCTCCCATGGCATCGTCTAAGGATCTGTAATTACTTCAACCATTGTAAGGTAGCCCGAATCAACAATCAGTGGATCACTAGATTTGCCGAGCCGCAAAAGATGGTGCAGCGATGAGTTGAGTGCGAAGAGTTCAACCTGCAAAGCTGAGGTAGCAGTAACTCGACAGCTATATCCTTCCACCATTTTACCTGTATGATTTCTACAAATTTAAGCTATGGATCTTATGGTATCTGCAATCTGAAAAGCCCCATCAATATTGATCTTCAGCACCCCTGGATTAGGGGGTCGCCACAGAGAGCATGGATCGGAAAGATTGATTCCTGAGGTTGTCGCGGTAGAGGAGGTATGCCGGTTTAATCGGGCTAATCGAAACTGAGCGAAAGCAGCTTCGACCACAAAAGAAGGATCGGGCTTCTGACGACTAAAGATAAACCTATTTCGCGCCTTCCATATTTGCCAGAGGAGTGCAGCGACAACATCCATACCAAGTAAGAGCTGTTTATGTTGAAATCTATCTATAATCCAATCTACAGTGCATTGTGAATCTGTTTGTAGTATAATGATATCAATCTTAAGGTGAGACCGGACCGAGTTAGTCCACGGGCATAGTAGAAAAAGATGCTCGATCAATTAGGGACTTCCTATGTACATAATATGCATGTGGGACGTTATGAACTGATATGTTTGTTATAAAGATTGGCTTTGGTAGGCAGAGCATTCTGACAAATAGACCAAAAGAAAAGTCTAATTTTGGGGATAGTTTTAAGATTTCAAATACTCTTCCAAATTGGCTGAGATGGCTGAATGGAAGATGATACACTATGATCTATTGTGAGAGGAGCTGAGTATTTGATTGAAAAATATGCACTCTTCACAGAATATTGACCAAGAGGAGTAGCTATCCAAATTAGATGATCTTTTGTACAATTAGATCTGACTGGAATGTTAAGAACTTCTTTGGTAACCTCAACATCAAATAACTATTGAAGTAGAGGAACATTCCACCGATTGTGATTCGGCAACATCAAATCAGCTACCCTTCGTAGCTCATTACTATTTGCAAGTCCACCGAGAGTTCCCCTAGGTAGCCATCGATCTTCATGAATTCAAATCTTTGTTCCATCCCCCACCGACCACTGTAGCTTTGGTAAAATTGAGTCCCTCCCTATTAGTAAGCTCTGCCAACCCTAGGAAGGGCGGTTACCTTTGGCTGCACAACTAAAATCTTGTGAGTGGAAATAAAGACCTTTGAATAGCTTACTCCATAGGGATAAAAGATACTTGATTAGTCTCTAGGCCTGTTTACCAAGTATCGCTTTATTGAAAGCAATTAGATCTCGGAATCCAAAACCACCTTGCTCCTTTATGTACTTTAGTGACTCCCAATTTCTCCAATGAATACCCTTCTTTGTACCATCAGATTGCCACTAGAATCTCACTATCTTTTGCTCAATAGACCGACAAAGAGACACAAGAATCTTAAAGATGGACATGGAATATTGAGGGATAGATTGAACGACACTCTTGATAAGGACCTCTTTTCCACCTTTCGATACTAATTTTTCTTTCCATCCATCTGATTTTGAGTTCACTCTTCCCAAAATCCATGCAAACATATCTTGCTTAGAACGACCCCAATCTGACGGGATACCTAGGTATTTTCCAGTCTTATGAAGCACAGGAATTTGAAGTTGGTGTGCTAGATTGTCCTTTAAGTGTAGTAGGACAGGATTTACTGAAGAAGATGTCTGATTTATTCCGATTGACTGCCTAACCAGTAGCTAAGCAATATTTGTTCAAAATGTTAGCTAGATTATGACATTCCATAACTTTCCCGTCTAAGAAAAAGATTGCATCATCTGCGAAAAATAAATGAGATAAGGTAGGACACCATCTATTCAATTGGATTCCCTTAAGATGATCCATATCAATGGCTTGATGTATTAAAGTTGACAAAAGATTCGCCCTTAGTATGAACAGGTAAGGGGAAAGAGGATCACCTTGTTGAAGGCAACGCGTAGGATGGAAGTAGTTAAGTTGATCTCCATTAAACTTTATAGATATAGAGATTGTCGTTATACAATGCATCACCCACTACACCCAAATGGGATGGAAACCTAGTATGAGAAAATAGTCTTTCAAGAAGTCCCATTCCTCTCTGTCATAAGCTTTTTGCATGTCCATTTTTAAAATTGCCTGAAAATTCTGCTTCCTATTCCGAGTCTTCAGTTGGTGTAGCACTTCCTGAACTATTAATATGTTGTCCTAGATTTGGTGACCGCTCACAAAAGCACTTTGTTCGGTAGAAATCAGGTCAGGTAGGAGGGATTTGAGTCTGTTAGCAAGGACTTTGGATTTATTTTGTAAGCATAGTTACACAGGCTTATGGGCCTATATTGGTCCAGGGTTTACGAGTTAGGGACTTTTGGGATCAAAGAGATAACGGTCTTGTTTAGATCGACGGGCATAACTCCTGTTTGAAAAAACTTATAGACGGAAAGAATAAGCTCTTCCTTTAGGATATCCCAGTGAGTTTGGTAGAAGAGACCGTTTAATTCATCAGGGCCTAGTGCTTGAGTTTTACCCAACTGAAAAGTAGCTTTTCTGATCTCTTCTGATGTGATCGCAGCAACTAATTTGACATTCATTTCAGGTGTAACAACACTCGAACATTGATCCAGGACGGGGCCATAGTCTCGGTGTCCTGCTGACCTATAAAGTTTTGAATATAAAGCCATAGTCATATCCTTGAGAGTGTGATCATCTCCAACCCATTCTTGGTTGTGATCTAGTAACATACTAATCTTGTTCCTTTGTCGTCACTAAATAGTAGTTGCATGAAAGAATTTGGTATTTTTGTCGCCCCACTTTAGCCATTTTATTCTAGAACGCATCGCCCAATACTGCTCCTCTTGCTGCCATGCCGCTTGTAGTTCTTGCTTTAACTTTGCGGCTAAATCTCTATCATATGGACCGCTTGTCCGATTAGTTAGAAATTGCAATTGCTGTTGGAAATCTGAGATCTATGATTTGGCATTAGAAAACTTACGTCGACTCCATTTATTTAGAGCTAAGCTGACCAGCCGAATTTTGTGTGGCAGATCGCGCCCAATTGTCACAGCCAAGGCCCATGAAGTGGCTATTGTGCTGCTGCAATCCTGGTGCTCTATCCAATAGGCCTCAACATAAAAGGTTTACATCTTTTGCTTTGTTTGGCTTCTGTATTTAATAGTAGAGGGCTATGGTTGGAGCCGACAGTAGGTAATGCAAAAACCTCAGCTTCAGGGAAAGTTAGTCACCAATTCAAATCGCATAGCACCCTATCTAACCATTATTTTACCAAGTCATCACCCTGACAATTATTCATCCAGGTAAAAGCACAACCTTTACTATCAAGATCCATGAGTGAACAATCATGTAATACTTCTCTAAATGAATGTATTCGATGTGAGTATGTTATTCGTTTACCCACTTTCTCCTATTGATAGATAATCTCATTAAAGTCTCCAGCACAAACCCAAGGTAAAGAGTTGATGGATGCAATCTGACAAAGAGTTGTCTAGAACAGTTGGCGAGATTGAAACGATGCTAGTGCATGTAAGCAAGTTAACTTCATCGTTATACCTTTCCTTGAATCCGTACATATAGTATAAAAAAAGTGCTGAGTTGAGTCTTCCACTTGTAGGGAAATATGAGACTGCCAAAACATAGCCAGTCCGCCAGCGAGTCTTATAGGATTAATCAAGTGTGAGTTTGAGAAGTTAAGTCTACGCTGAAGTCTAGTTAGTATAGCCTCCGTGTTCTTCGTCTCCATCAAAAAACCCAGGTTAGGCTTATCTTTGACCACAAGGACCTTAAGGGCTCAAACTGTGAGGGGGAGGGCCCAGTCCCTAACAATTCCAACTGAGTATCTTCATTTTGCAATCGGTGGCATTTTAGGGAAAGCCACCTCAACCCACTTACCGGCATCTTCAGCCGAAATAACATGAGTTTCCATAAGTAAATTTTCATCAAGACCTTCAAATAAGGGAATACGCGAGTCATGGGGAATTTGCCTTTTTAGTTTCTTTGCAATCCTTGCCTTGGTAGATAATCGAGTATACTTCTGTTTCTTTTTTGATACATCCTCCACAATTTAATTTTGATTGCCTTGCTGTTGTATAGGTGAAGGAGGTAGTGCTGCGTTTATGGAAGTCACCGGCAAAGTACTTGCTTGAAGGAGTGTCTGAAGCAGAGCAGCCGCATTAGATTGAATTACCAAGCTGTGATAATGCTGATAATTTGTGTCCCTGTCCTTAATAGTTAGTGGGACTTCTTTTACTCCTTTCATCTTTTGTGCAGCAGGTATAATAGCGCTAGTTGAGGGAGTCGCCGACTTTTGGCCTTCAGGACAAAGGCGCAGGTTATACTATTGACGCACTGAGGAGTGAGAGTACAACATGTCGGGTCTTGACTGATGTTCCACTGTTGTAACTTCTATGGGAGGTAACACCGGTAGTTTTGTGGTAATTGAAGGAGGAGTTTCAGGTATCACTTCTTTAGTGTCTTCAGAATTAGCATTCATCCCATAAAAGGTAAGCCAATAGGGACTATGTTCATTGACCTCTGCTCTTAACCATTGTCCAAATGACATTTTCTCTTTGCCTGTCAATTTTGATTCATTGAATGGGATTTCTTGATAATAAGTAGCATAGTGTCCTAGTCAGCCACAGGAGTAGCAAAAATGAGAAAGTCGCTTATAACAAAAATCAAGCCATATAGCCTTACCAGCTATTCGAATTAACTATCCTGTTTTCAATGGTTGACCTAGATAAGGTTCTATCCGAACATAGCCAGCTCTAATAGTAGTTTCCTCCTTTTTATCAATTTTCACCTCCAACACTCTGTTTACACTCTTTACCGCTTTACAAAGCATTTGGTCTGAACACCACTCAAGGGGTAGTCCAAAAACTTGTACTCATAATGCATAAGTAGTAAAATCATAGCAATGTAAAGGTGTATTTGGTCTCCAAGCCTTAAGTATTACCAAATGACCAGCAAAGTTCCATGGACCACCCTCTAATACTCTCTGTTTATCACTTTCTAATTTGAAAGTTGCGACATAAAGCCCAGCTTCACGTTGGGTAATTTCAACTTGTTCTATCAGCCAAACTGGCCTCAGAGTATTTTGAAGAGCTTGAAGATTGATAGAAAGATTTTAAAGAATTGTACCTACAAACACATTTCTACACTCTTGTAGCTGTTCCATCAGAGGTGATTCGTCCCAGACCTCAATATCGTAGTCAGACCACAAACGACCCATTTTGTGACTGAGGGTAGCTAGTCACGATTCCTCTTCCTGATGATGGGAATCCATAAGTAAATCCCCAAGGTAACGGCTGAATTAGGTCAGAAAGGATTCGGACATGTTGGGGCGATGGCGAAAAAACTGTATAAGGAGAGGAAAATGGGGAAGATTTAGGGAGGAGAACATAAGATGGTGGATAATTCAAGGAAAATTGGCATCGTTGGTGTAATTGAGTCTGAAATTGAGAATCAGACTGAACGAGGGTTGAAACCGGAAATGCGAAGGAGATCAAGAAAAGAAGGACTGAAAGAGCAGTCAATTGCTGGGTCAGAGCCATCGGTAGCTGGGTTCAATCCATCTACAGTAGGGGGATTACCAGTAGGGTTGTGGATTACCAGTGGGGTTTGAGACGAGAACTACCATTAATGGTAGATATGAACTCTGCATGTCGAGAGAGAGCTTTAGAGAACTTGGGATCGTCTATATTAAATTGGTGTCTTTGATGGTGTAGCAAATGTTTTTTGCTGGATCAGAGACTACAAGCAGCACCATCGAGTGGGTGATGGCGGAGCTACTCCGCCAACCCGAGTCCATGAAAAAGGCCAAAGATGAGATTGACCAGGTTGTGGGGTTGACCAGAAAGCTCGAAGAAAATAACATGGAAAAAATACCGTTTTTGCAAGCTTTGGTGAAAGAAACCCGGATGCTTTAAGGGAAACCAGATTCATGGGATTTGATATACCCAAAGATACACAGGTTTTGGTGAATGCGTGGGGAATTGGAAGAGACCCGGATGCCGGGGAGGACGCAATGGCGTTCAAACCAAAGGGTTTCCTAGGATCTAACACTGACTTCAAGGGTCAAAACATCGAGCTAATTCCATTTAGATCAAGCAGAAGAATGTGCGTCGAACTTTCATTGGCGCATAAGGTGCTTCATCTGGGTCTTGCAACGTTGCTTTACCATTTCAATTAGGAACTAGGTGGTGGTTTGACTCCGGAGACCCTAGACATGAGAGAGTGGGTCGAAATAACACTAAGGAAGCTCCATACTTTGAAAGTGGTACCTAAAAAACGTAGAGTGTGATGTCTTTGGTATATTATTTATAGTAACTAGTTATTGACTGGTAGTAAAGGAAATGACAAGACATGATGCCATGTACCAAAAACCAGCACAAAAAGTGAGATTTTCATGAATATAATTTCAATATATAATACCCTAAGTATATAAGCACTGATCTTAGTTTTTCAAGATCCATAAACCTGTCCAAGGAAGACTTCTTAAGATTGTTGTTGTTATTGCACGAATGTCTTCGGGAAACTACTATTGGAGAAAACTTCCTTGAGTGTTTTGAAGTTGACAAAACGTTTCCATCAGTCTAGTCTGAAAACTTGCAGACTCTTCCATCAAAGTCTAAAGACCTCCGGACTGCCAGACTCAAGACCCAAAGTCTATCCTCATTGACAGTTTCTAGACTGTCGAAGAAGGCTTATCCAGAACTGAGTATTTCGTTGAAGATTTGATTCTATCAACTAAAGAAGATCTCTTGGTTGGATACAGCATGTCGGAATCCATTATTCAAATTGAGATTCATTCAGAGATTTTGGATCCGTTGATTGGCAAAATATACTTGGAAGGTTCTACTTATGGAAACCTAGATCCTGATTGTATAGGTGAGCAGGATTGGTGGGCTATTGTCATATTCCTTAAATAACTCGAAATCTCCCTAATTGATTATGTCCAACAGGTAGATTAGAAGAACTCCTTTGGTAAGTGTGATGGCATGAAGGAGTATATAAGGAAGACGTTCCAGTTGTTCGAGTATGTGCGCAATAGAAGAATTCCAAAGTCTAAAGCTCCTTGTTCTTAGTCATTCAATTGTTGAGCGAAATCTTGTACTCAAAAGAGAGTTTATATCTTTGTGAGACCTTGAGAAAGTGTAGCAAAGTCTCTACACTATGGAATCAAGGAAGAGCTTTAATGTAACAACTCTTTTGATTCATAGTGAAATCCAACCAGTGGGTTGTCAGTGCGGAAGAGTGGACGTAGGCTTGGATTAAGTCGAACCACTATAACCCTGTGTTCTTATTCTCTTCCCTATGCTCTTTTACTTTGATCGTAACTCAATTTGTTTACAAGAGTCTAATTTCCTTTTCATAATTTATTATTGATTAGAGTTACACACTTCTCTCGGGGAAATTTGTTTTTGCACCTATTCACCCCCTTTAGATGCTCGTACTAGCTTTCACAATTGGTATCAGAGCCTGTGTACTCACTTAAGTTGAAATGTTTTACTTCAAAGTTAAAGATCCATGGTTAGTATGTTGACTCTAGGTCTGGTTGAAGGGCAAAGCAATATCAGACCACCTTGTTTTGATGGAAAGGAATACAACATATGGAAAAACAAGATGAAAGCATTCCTAAGATCAAAGGATCCTCTGGAATAGGATGTGGTAGACAAAGGAATCATTCCTAAAGCTGCATTAGTCTCAAAAAGAGGAAAAGAAGCTGTTGAGTCTAGTGAAATGACTCAAGAAGAGATAACCAAGAGATAAGCTCTTGATGCAAAAGCAATTTATTCTTTATATTGTGCATTATCTCCTACTGAAGGTAACAGAATATCCTCTTGTGAAATAGCTAAAGAAGTCTGGGATAGATTACACATCACTTATGAAGGAACTGATCGAGTAAAAGAAACCAGAATCAACATTCTACTCGGTCAATATGAAGCATTTAAGATGAAACCAGGAGAATCTATCACTGACATGTTTAGTGGTTTTACATAAATCGTGAATGGTCTTGAATATCAAGGTCAACCAATTTCTGGACCCATGAAGGTAAACAACCTACTGTGTGGACTGTCCAAGAATTAGAAGCACATAAAGACCTCAATAAGGGATACACAAAGAATCATGCCACTCTCTATTAACGAATTGATTGGGACTCTTCAGTCTTATGAAGTGGAGCAAATCAACGAAGATGAAGATCCTAAAGGTAAGAAATCTATTGCATTAAAATCTAATGATGATTCTGATGTCACAGATTCTGAAGACGATATGGATGATGAAGAGCTTGCTCTCATAATAAGAAGATTCAAAAAACTAAATAGAAAGGGGAGAAAGTTCAATCCAAAGAAACAAAGTTTTCAAAAGCAACAGAATAAGTCAGTTGAGGATGATGAATCCAATAAAGACGTAGTCTACTTTGAATGCAAGAAAAAAGGACACATCAAACCCAACTGTCCCATTTTGAAGAAAAAGAAAGGAAAAGCTGAGAAATATCGAAAGACACTTAAAGCAGAAACTTGGAGTGATACAGAATGTGAGGAAAGTGATGATGATTATGCCAATATTTGTCTCATGGCACAATCGGACTCAAATTTAGATTCAGACTCAGACTCAGATAGTGAAATCGAGGTAAGTAATTTAAAAATCCCTACTAAAGTTTCTAGATACATTGATGAATTGTGTCTTAGTCTCAAAACCTCTCTCAAAAGGATTTCTGAACTTAAAAAGGAAAATTCTGCACTGAAACAATAGGAAAATGTTTGGAAATAAAAGGTCAAAAGTTTAGAAAAAAAGTGTTACTACTTTGAAAGAAAATGCAAACAACATTTCAAAAGAAAATGCATTCTTGAAAAATGATATCTCAAGTATTTCTAAAAGATTTTCTATAGGATCTAAGAAATTTGAAAAAATTATTTCAATAGAAAGACCTTACTTCAACAAATCAGGTTTATGAATTACTGTTGAAACCATTCCTCTAATTGATTTTTATAAAGTAAAGGAAATAATTAAGCAAGGACCTACAAGAGATTCTTACAAAAATCCTTTCCAAAAAGTTTTTGTAAAACCTGTAGGCCGTAATGCTCTTAAATGATCTAAATGCAATAGCTCAGATCATTTTGAGAAAGAATGTCTTATGGTTTGGAAACCTATTAAGAAGATATGGGCAAAGACTGTATATTACACTAACATCGATGGACCCAAGAAAATATGGGTACCAAAGAAAGCTTGAGTCTCTTTTTTAAATGTAGGTCAGTATTAAGAAAAATGTTAAATGGTACTTGGATAGTGGATGCTCAAGACATATGACAGGAGATTCAAATTGTTTCATAAAACTTATACAAATTAATGGTGGAAAAGTTTCTTTTGGAGGAAATAGCAAATGAAGAATTGTGAGATACGAAACTGTAAAGATTGGAAGCTCACAATCAGTAATGTTTCCTTAGTAGAAGGACTCAACTACAACTTGCTGAGTATCAGTCAGCTATGCGACACTGGTTTCAAAATCAACTTTCAAGAAGAAATATGTTCAGGAACTAGTAAAGACTCCTCTCTGTCTTTCACGAGGCGAAGACATGGGATATCTATCTTTTGGATATCAAACCAGATGAAACCTAATGTCTAATCTCAATTCAAGAGGAAGCAAATTTATGGCACAAAAAACTTGGTCACATCAACATGAAGCAAATAGCGAAAATCTCAGTAAAAAAGCTTGTTCGTGGACTACCCAAACTGACATATCAAAAGTCTGATCTATGCACACCATGTGTGTTGGGAAAACATGTAAGAAACTCATTCAAACCAATAAATCAAGTATCCACTAATCGTGTACTGTAGCTCTTGCATATGGATCTCTTTGGACCAACCAGAACTAAGAGCATTGGAGGTAAGAAATACTGCCTAGTAATTGTGGATGACTATTTACGATTCACTTGGGTATATTTCCTGGCAAGTAAGTCTGAAACATTTTCTTATTTTATAATGTTTGCTAAAAATGTCCAAAATGAGAAATTGTATGTTATTTCAAGTATACAGACAGACCATGGAGGTGAATTTGAAAATCAAGACTTTGCAAAATTCTGTGATGAATCTGGTTTTCAGCATGTGTTTTCTTCACCATGTACTCCAGAGCAAAATGGAGTCGTGGAAAGAAAGAATAGATCGCTGCACAAAATGGCTAGAACTCTTTTAATTGAAAGCAACATCTCTTCTCGTTTTTGAGCTGAAGCAGTTTCTACAGCGTGCTATATTATTAATAGTCTTTTTAAGGCATATTCTGAGAAAACTCCCTATGAGTTATTCAAAAGAAAGAAGCCAATTGTTTTGTATTTTCATGTGTTTGGATGTAAATGTTTTATATTGAAAAATGCAAATGATCGAGTTGGTAAGTTTGAAGAAAAATCAGATGAATGTATTTTCCTTGGATATTCTATTACAAGCAAAGCTTACAGAGTATACAACAAAAAGACTCAATCTGTGGAGGAATCGATGAATGTCAAGTTTCAAGACTTTATGAAAAATCAATTGATTCAGACTCAATTTGAAGAATCTGAACCTGCTCCAAACTTTACAAAGTCTAAATCTCCAAAAGCAACTCAGACTTCAAAAGACTAGCAACAAATGATCATCGAAGATTCAAATGAGAAAAATGATCAACAATCTGACAAATCAACCAACAACTGGAAACATAAGTCCAGTCATCACAAAGATCTCATTATTGGTGATATTAATGAAGGAATTTGCACAAAATCCAAAAGGCGTGAAGAGTCTAGTGCTGTGGCTCTTATTTCTAAAATAGAACCCAAAAGTATAGAAGAAGCTCTAACTGATGAAAGCTAGATTGAAGCTATGCAAGAAAAACGCAAGCAATTCAGTATCAATGATGTTTGGGGATTGACTTCTAAACCAAAAGGTAAATCCATCATTGAAGCTAAATGAGTTTTTAGGAACAAGATGAACGAGAAAGGAAAAGTCATAAGAAACAAAGCAAGACTCATGGCCAAGGGATATACGCAAGAAGAAGGGATAGACTATGATGAGACTTACGTGCCAATAGCAAGGTTAGAAGCAATTAGATTATTACTTGCTTTTGTTTGTCATAAGAATTTCAAGTTATTCCAAATGGATGTCAAAAGTGCTTTCATAAATGGATTTATCCAAGAGGAAGTCTATGTGGAACAACCACCCGATTTTGAAAACCCAAGGAAATCATACTCTGTATTCAGACTGAAAAAGGCTTTATATGGTTTAAAGCAAACACCTCGAGCTTGGTACGACAGACTAAGTAAGTTTTTAATTCAAAATAGTTTTGTCAAAGGTAAAGTAGATACTACATTGTTTATCAAAATAGAAAGCAAAAGTTTTTTTCTTGTTCAAATTTATGTTGATATTATTTTTGGATTTTCTAATGAAAATATGTGCAAGAAATTCTCTAAGTTTATGCATGATAAATTTGAAATGAGCATGATGGGTGAACTAACCTTCTTTCTTGGGCTTCAAGTGAAACAACTGAATGAGGGAACCTTTATTCATCAAGAAAAATATGCTAAAGAACTTGTCAAAAAGTTTGGACTGGAGAATTGCAAAAAGACGAAGGAGGAAAGAAAGTTTACTAGAAGCTATACAGGAGTATTATTGGTTCACTTCTTTATCTTACTGCTTCTAGACCTGACGTTTTGTTTAGTGTTTGTATTTGTGCCAGATTTCAATAAGATCCTAAAGAATCTCATTTAAGTGTTGCAAAGCGTATAATCAAATACATTGCCTTAACTTCAAATTTAGGTCTCTGGTATCCTAAAGAATGAGACTTCACTCTTCTTGGATACTCAGACGCAGATCTAGCAAGATGCAAAGTTGATATAAAGAGCACCTCGGGCACCTGTCAACTACTTAGAAACAGGATAGTGTCTTGATTTTCAAGGAAGCAAAATATCGTAACTCTTTCTACGACAGAAGCAGAATATGTAACTCTGGGAAGTTGTTGTCCACAAATTCTGTGGATAAAACAACAACTAAGAGACTTTGAAATTGAAGATTCATGCACAAAGATCAAATGTGACAACACCAGCACAATCAATCTTACCTAAGAATCCGATTCTTCACTCAAAAGCAAAACATATAGAGATTCGACATCATTTCATTAGAGATCATGTTCAAAATGGAGAAGTTTCGATTCAGTTTATTGATTCAAAGAATCAACTGGTGGATATATTTACAAAGCCTTTGGAGAAAAATCAATTTGAAGTTATTCATTCTAGACTCAATATCTTAAAGTCTGAGGAAGTTCAGACTCAAGACTGAAAGTCTAAAGACACTCAGACTCAAACAATCAAGATTTATGACTGTAAGTTACTTCTATTTTATAAACTTATCTCTCAGATCAAATCTCGAAAATGTACGATCATATATCCGTAATTGATTGATGTTATTTCCCAGTCTTCGTGATTATTGCAATCTTTCCTTTTTGAAAAAAAAAAAGTTATTTCTGAAATGATAGTTATCTAATTTTTTAAAAGGAAGTTATTTTTTTAAAAAGCATTTTTATATTTCCTTTTACGACGTTCCGTATACCTCGCTTCGACTGCCTTATATACTGTTGGTTCTTCTTCGTTTTACTCACAAAAGTCCTAAGAGAGCATAAATCTTCCACTTATGTCTTCTTCTTTTGTTTAATGCTCGAAAAGTTTTCATCTTTCTTACGAAACAAGCTTGGAATCTCTCAAAGACTATGAAAAGTGTCATCTCAAAGAAAGTCTTCGAGGATCGCAAACAGGGGACCACAGCAAATGCATGAGGGACCTACGCATTTTGATCTCACCGAGGAACTCCTCCATCTAGACCTCAAAATATTGAACATTGAGAAGAAGAAGAAATCATCGAAGATGCAGAACCCGTAAGAACTCAAAAGCTCGCTTTTACTTTTAAGCTTTACCATGCTTTGAAGAGGAGTGGTACTCCTTTGAACTATATTGATGAATTTTTGAAAGACAAAGGGTTTCGAAATGAAACCTACCTTTTACGCACAATGGAACGATTGGGAATTGCCCCTGCGAGGTCAGCAGAAGAAACATTTGCAAATATCCCAAGCGATCCACGTGTTGGAGGATTGAGTCAACCTGATGGGAATGATGATGATAGGATGTACACTCAATTTAAACCTAGAATGGGTGTTGCGGCGAAAATCCGAAGCAAAATGACAGATTTGTTTCGTTCGGAAGAACACAAGCAACTGTACTCTAAGTTTTTAAAGCGTGGTGTGATTAACCCTAGAAGTATGGACTTTGATTTTCTTCATTCTCTGAATGTCAAGCTGAGAGAGAAATTCAATCTTCTTCAACTAGAACGGTTTTGTTCTAAACTGACAGAGGCTCATGCTGAACTCACTGCTTACTTCTATTCGCATCCAAGTTTTTTGGATGCGAATAGATTCTTTTTCAGTGTTTGAGATCAGGACTATGTGGTTGACATGAATACATTGGCTGATGTGATTGGGGTTGAAAGAGGGAGATACCAACCAATCAGTGTGTCTATTGGTCGTGCGACGATAAAGCTTGTTCAGGATAGAACGAAGGAAGGAAATATTTCATATTCGAGGATGAATGCCTCCAACATTTTGCTTCACAAGATAGTGATCAACTGCCTTAATCCCAAATCAACTTCGAAGACCAACGTTTCAAACTCGGAGGCAAAGTTGATGTATGCCATTAACGCTGGCAAAAAGTTCTCTCTTTCACACACTATTATATTCCACATGTACAGAACGATAGTGAAGGACAATGACCAACTTCCTTACTCAGCACTTGTCACCAAGTTATTCAGACATTTGAACATTCAGCTTCCCTAGATTCTTTATGTTCAATTATGCGATCAAATGGTGGTGGGATTGAAAATGGTCTCTAAAATGCGTCTGAAGGAACTTAACAAGGCTTTGGAGCAATTCAAGGTTAAAACCCCTATTAAGACTCACCCAGTCTCTTCGGCTGCAAAGCGGAAAGGGAAGGAGCCCATGGTTGCTCCATCCAAGAAAAAAAGAACACTCATCTTGGAGGATGAAGAGGATGAGAATGATATCGCAATTTATGCTCTTGCATTGAAGAACTTAAGTTGTTCTGTTCCAGAGACAAAGGAGAGACAAGAACAAGACAAGGACGAGATCGAACAGAGGACTGGAGAGAGAGAGAATCATTGGAGAAAGATGCATAGGAGGAAAGGATTGAGGAAGAAGAAGAGGAAAGAGGAGAACAAGAAGAAGCAAAGCATGAAGAGTACTTCTCACCGCCTGAAGGCATTGAAACAGGGGGAGATCCTGAGAAAAGAGGTACGTCCTCAATTGCTGCCACTAGTGAAGGAGTAAGTCGTTCTCCAGCAAATTCAGAAGACATCTATGCCTCTTAATTTCTTGAGGTAGGCCATGAGATTTCATTGCCCAATCTGCATGATCGTGCTGACTTGCCATCATCTGCCAATACACCATCTAATCGTGCAGAAGCCAGTACTCAAACTGATAATTCGGTAGACTTTCGCAGAGTGCTTGATGTTCTCTTGAAGATGCAAGGCCAAATTTATGCTCTGGGATGCGAAGTACAGAACTTGCAAAATGTAGGTCAAGCCTCTTCAGTTTCTTTGCATGATCAACTCCATGCCCTTACTCTTCAAGTTCAAGCAAATGCCAAGGGTGAAGATATGGCTCAACTGAAAGAGGATTTGAGAAAGCTGGAAGGGATTATCTAGTCAATGGGAAATTTCCAGCTTGTTCGTGTTCCCAAGCAATCATAATTCCATTCTCTTTTCATCTCTACTTTTTTAATGCTGACAAAAAAGGGGGGGAGATGTGGTGTAGATTTGGGATTTAAACTTTTGAACTCTTGACTTTTGTGTTTGATTAACTTTACTTTTGTGTTTGGTTGTTTGGCTATGATTGGATTTGGATTTGGACTGTTTAAACATTTGTTTATCTTAAGCACTATTGGTATTTCATGGCAAAGATAGTTGCTCATTTACAAGACTAACCTACCTTCTGTGGATGCAAATTTTAATGTTATCTTTACTAAGCCAATTATCCTTTGTGAAATATCTATGTTTTCTTGAGTATTGTTTTACAGGTCAAAGTTATCCAAATCTGCAAGAAAGTTTTGTCACTATCAAAAAGGAGGAGATTGTTGGAGAAAACTTCCTTGAGTGTTAAGTTGACAAAACGTTTCCATCAATCTAGTTTGAAGACTTGCAGACTCTTTCATCAAAGTCTAAAGACCTCCGGACTGCCAGACTCAAGACCTAAAGTCTATCCTCATTGACAGTTTCTAGACCGTCGAAGAAGGCTTATCTAGAACTGAGTATTTTGTTGAGGATTTGATTCTATCGACTGAAGAAGATCTCTTGGCTGGATACAGCATGTCGGAATCCTTTATTCAAATTGAGATTGATTTAGGGATTTTGAATCCGTTGATTGGCAAAGTATATTTGGAAGGTTCTAATTATGGAAACTTAGATCCTAATTGTATGGGCGAGTAGGATTGGTGGGCTATCGTCATATTTCTTAAATAACTCGAAATCCCCCTAATTGATTATGTCCAATGGGTAGATTAGAAGAACTCCTTTGGTAAGTACCAACAGGTGTGATGTCATGAAGGAGTATATAAGAAAGACGTTCCGGTTGTTCGAGTGTGTGCGCGATAGAAGAATTTCAAAGTCTAAAGCTTATTGTTCTTAGTCAATTCAATTGTTGAGCGAAATCTTGTACTCAAAAGAGAGTTTATATCTTTGTGAGACCTTGAGGAAGTGTAGCAGAGTCTCTACACCTCAAGGAAAAGATTTACTGTAACAACTCTTTTGATTCATAGTAAAATCCAGCCAATGGGCTGTTAGTGTGGAAGAGTGGACGTAGACTTGGATTAAACCGAACCACTATAACCCTGTGCTCTTATTCTCTTCCCTACTCTCTTTTACTTTGATCGTAACTCAATTTGTTTACAAGAGTCTAATTTCCTTTTCATAATCTATTATTGATTAGAGTTACACACTTCTCTCGGGGAAATTTGTTTTTGTACCTATTCACCCCCCCTCTAGGTACTCGTACTAGCTTTCACAACTACAAGCTGTTATGTTAGCATTTGGGTCTTGTTTAAGTTGTATGACTTCAGCATGTAGCAGGGTAGCTCATCTTCCTTTTATGACATCGATAAAACCTTACTGGTTGTTAAAAAAAAAAAACAATTAATCTAAAGTTGGTTCCACAGGTGAGTGCACAATGGATGTCTTTAATGGTGCCTACGATAAATTCCCGATTCAGAGACCCCGAGCAGTACTAACCAAAGTTAAGAAGGCAACGGCTTAATTAGGTTGTTGAATAATAGAATAAGGAGGTCAGAGAGACTGACATGAAAGACAAGGAACAAAAAGAATATTGTATGATCTTTTCAGATCTTGTCAAATTTATATGGACAATTGATCGCGTGCACCTGCACCACAACCAACATAAACACGGTCGAAAAATGGTCCTGGCCCACGCACTTTGTCACTTTTGCAAACTACGCTAAAATAAATAAAAGATTGTATATTTGCTAAAGAAGCCCATAGATACCTCTCGATTCGAAGTGCAAACACCTCAAGTGGCAAAACTTGACACAGATGAATACATAAGTACCACAACTTCCAAAAGATAGACTTAAATGTCAAATTCAAAGAAGAAATGATTATTTAAGCGCCAATGATGAGAATTTCCAGCCAAACAACTAATGTGGCTTTTTCTAGCAAAATTTTTAACTGATGTGACAAATTTCTTTTTTTTTTTTAAATCATCCACATGACGCTAACATGAATAGATAAGCTTAAAACGATATCATTTTAGTTCAAATATGATATTTAATATAAACATTACAAAATTAAAATTTTAAAAATAATTTTATAAAAAATAAAAAAAAAGAATCAAATTTGGGGTCGTGGAGGCCCCGCCACCACTGCCCCACCATCGCCAAAAAGGACCGGCAACGGTAGCCAACCCACGCCCCATCCTCGGCAAAATGGCCCCACCGTCACCAACCCTTTTTGGCCAGGGTGGGGCGACGACAACGAGGGTGAGGGCCTAGGTCTCCATGGCCCCAAATCTAATTCCCTTTTTTAATATAGTTTCTTAAATTTAATTTAATTGATATTTATGTTAAAAATAAAATTTCAGGGCAAAACGACATTGTTTTGAGACAAGGATGCTGAGTGGACATTCCAACAAGCCATGTAAACTAGTATTAATGAAATAATACCACGTTGGATTTTTGGCAAGTCTTACTGGAGTTGGTACTTAAGTGTCTAATTTTCAAAAAAAAAGTGATACTTAAGTGTACATTTTGAAAGTTTTAACACTTATGCATCCACTCATGCCAAGTTTAAACAGTTATGGTATACTTCTTCCATCTTGATTCACATTCAAGATCTATCTATACATAATCCAAAAGAATCTACTGCACCTTTGGATTTAAATTTCTAATCTGCTTTTGAACTTCTAATCAATAAATTTAGTTTAGTATGTTCTCCTTTTACTTTTCTGTGGCTGATATCAATGAAGTTCTCTTTGGGACCAATCAACTACATACCAAATGAATGCGCCAACAAATAAAATTGATACAGATAAAGAAAATCGGTTAAAGACCATAGTTCAATTTTTGTCCATCATCTTAGGTCATTTCCAAGAGCGCATTAACCTCTTACCTGACGAAAAGCTCTGACTTGTAATGTACATGATTTAGTCCAATTTTAAAAATAAATTAGGCTCTGATCATGCACATAGTTCATTTATTGGTCCTATCACCCAAGAAAATGAGGGCAAAGGCAATAATTTGGTGAGATTTTGTAGGATCATTACTAATGTTCTAAAAGCATAAACTATTATATGACGGTGCGATATAATATTTGAATGTTCTAACACCCCCTTCACACGTAGGTTGGACTTTGCCTAAGCCTAAAGCGTGGAAATATGGAATTAAGGAAGCAATTAGAGAGTTTGAACAAATTTGAACTCAGAACATTACTATGTGCCTCTTAATGTTCAAGGTCATTTTTTAAATTGAGTGGAAAGAATGTTTATATAGGCATAGATCTAGGGTTTTTCTGAAGATACCCCTTTCCAAAATTGAATCCATGAAATTATGTGATAGGTTCAAGATAAGAATTTGAGGCATTTCTTTTTCTTATCTCCACCAAACTTAATTATGTGATAATCTTTCCTAATTTGCACTCCCCACGTGCATCTTGAGATAGCTAGTATAAGCACCTAGAGGGGAGTGAATAGGTGCACAAATAATTTCTCGATATACGGAAGCGATTCTAGGCAAACAATAGAAAGGAAGTTCTCTTTTGATTAATAAAATACGATCAAAGTAAAGTAAAAAATAGGGAAGAGAAAATTGAACACAAGGCTTATAGTGGTTCGGCTTATTCCAAGCCAACATCCACTCTTCCGCACTCACAGCTCACTGGCTGGATTTCACTATGAACAAAAGAGAAGTTACAGCACAGCTTTTCCTTGATTCCATAGTGTAGATGTTCTACCACACTTCCTCAAAGTTTCTCACAAATATAGACTCTCTTTTGTTTACAAGATTTCGCTCAACAAATGAATTGACTAAGAACAAGTAGCTTTAGACTTTCGAATTCTTCTATCGTACACCCTCTCGAACAACTGGAACGTCTTCCCTATATACTCCTTCATGCCATCATACCCGTTGGCACTTACCAAAGGAATTCCTCCAATCTACCCGTTGGACAAAATCAATTAGGAAGATCATTCGAGCTATTAAAGGAACATGTCGATAGCCCATCAATCATGTTCGCCCATACAATCAGGATCTCGGTTTCCATAAGTAGAACATTCCAAGTATACTTTGCCAATCATCGGATCCTTAATCTTCGAATCAATTATGATCAAATAAAGGATTCCGTCATGTCATATCCAGCCAAGAGATCTTCTCCAGTCGATAAGGTCACATCCTTAATGAAACATCCAATTCTGGATAGCCTTTCTTCAACGGATTAGAAACTGTCAATGAGGATAGACTTTGAGTCTTGAGTCTGGCTGTCCGGAGGTCTTCAGACTTTAAATAGCAGAGTCTGCAAGCCTTCAGACTAGACTAATGGAAAAGTTTTGTCAACTTCAAAACACTTCAAGAGGATTTTTCCAACAATCTCCCCCTTTTTGATGGTGACAAAACTTTCCTGCAGATTTGGAAAGCTTTGACCTGCAAAAACATTTCTCAAACACATATGCATATCTTATAGAGATAAATGGCTAAATGAATAACACTAGAATCTGCAACCACAGAAAATAGGTTAATCTAGTATGTAATAAAGCCATCCATAAGATATCAATAGTAGTTAATAATATAAGCAGTCAAATCCAAATTCCAAATTCAGTCCACACCTAGACACACACATGAAGTCAAAACAAAGCAAACAAGCCAAAAGCTTGAAAAATTTAAGTTCAAAGTTTTCAAATCTCGCATCTCTCCCCCTTTTTTGTCGGCATAAAAAAGGTTGAGATGAAAATGGAGTAGAGTCAAGAATGCTTGGGAACACGAGCAAGCTGGAAATCTCCCATTGACTGAACGATACCTTCCAGCCTTTTCAAGTCTTCCTTTAGTTGTGCAACATCATCACCCTTAGCATTAGCCTAAATCTGAAGAGAAAGGGCTTGGATATTATCATTCAATGAACCCGAAGAAGCTTGACCTGCATTCTGCAAGTTCTGAACTTCGCATCCCAATGCATATATCTGACCTTGTATCTCCAAGAGAATATCCATAACTCTGCGAAAATCTGCTGAATTATCGGTCTGCGTACTAGCGTTGGCACGATCTAATGGAGTAAATGCAGACGATGGCAGATCAGCATAATTATGCAAATTAAGGGATGAAACATCATGACCTTCCTTAGGAAATTGAGAGGCATAAATGTCCTCTGGATCTGCTAGAGATCGACTGACTCCCTCACTAGTTAGCAGGATATGAGGACATTCCTCTTTTCTCTTGGTCTCTCCCTGTTTCCATGCCTTCAGGTGGAGAAGAGTGCTCCTCATGTTCTCCTTCTTCTTAATCTCTTTTCTCCTCTTCTTCTTTTTCAACTCTCTCTTTCTCAACATCTCTTTCTTTTTCTCTTTCCTCTATTTCTTTCTCCTTTGCTTCTTTCTCTTCTCTTTCTTTAGTTCGTTGTTCTGAGTCTTTCTATAGAACAGAACGACTCAGATTTTTCAATGCCATTGCAGAAATAGTGATGTTTTCCTCATCATCTTCATCATCAACAATGAGAGCTCTTCTTCTCTTGGATGGAGCATCCATGGGCTCCTTCCCTTTTCTTTTTGCTGCAGAAGAGATTTGATGTGTTTTGACTGGAGTCTTCTCCTTGAATTTCTCCAACGCCTTGCTTAGTTCCTTTAAACACATTTTAGTCACCATTTTCAGTCCTACCACCATATGATCGCACGATCGAGCACAAAGAATTTGCGGAGGCTGAATGTTCAGATGTCTGAATAACTTCGTCACAAGACCTGCATAAGGAAGTTGACCTCTGTCCTTCATCACTGCTCTATACATGTGAAACATAACAGTGTGAGGAAGTGAAAACATTTTCCCATTGATGATGGCATACATCAGCTTTGCCTCTGAACTTGAAACATCAGTCTTGGAAGTTGATTTCGGTCTGAGGCAATTGATCACAATCTTGTGAAGCAAGATGTTGAACGCACTCATCCTTGAGTAGGAAATCATTTCCTCTGTTCTCTTGTCCTTAACAAGTTCCAATGTAGCACGAGCAATAGAAACTTTGATCCGTTGATATCTTCCTCTCTCAACTCCTAACACATCTGCTAGCATATCCATATCCACTACAAAGTCTTGATCTTTGACATTGAAAGAGAATCTATTCGCATCCAAGAAACTAAGATTTGAATAGAAATATGCAGTTAGTTAAGGATAAGCCTCTATGGTGTCAGAGCAGAATTTTTCAAGTTGAAGATAACCGAACTTTTCCCTCAAGTTCACATTCACAGCATCCAGAAAATCAAAATCCACACTCCTAGTGTTTATCACCCCACGCTTTAGTAGTTTTAAGTATAGATCATTCTGTTCCTTCGATCTAAACAACTCTCCCATTTTTCCTCGATTTTCCACCGCAACACCCATTCTCGGTTGAAATTGGCTGTATAACTTGTCATCATCATTCCCATCTATCAGATTAAATCCCCAATCACGAGGATCACTTGGGATATTCGCAAGGGTTTCTTCTGCCACCCCTTTACGAGCAATTCCCAAACTTTCCATTTTTTGCAAAAAGATATATTCATTTCAATATCCTTTGTCATTAAGAAAATCATCGACATAGTTCAATGGAGTACCAGTCCCTTTTAAAGCACGATACAGCTTATAAATAAAAGAGGGTCTTTGAACTCTTACAGGACCTGCATCTTCAATGATTTCTTCCTTTTGTTGATGATCAACATCTTGAGGACTAGATGGAGGAGAATGACGCTGCGAGAATGTTGTGGGCTCGCGCTGATTTGGAGACACTTCTTCTTGGTGAGATCGAAGTGCGTAGTCCCCTCACTCATTCGCCGTGGTCCCCCGCTTGCGATCCCTGAAGACTTTCTTGAAGACGACATCTTTCTTAGTCTTTGAAAGACTCCTTGCTTGACTTTCCCAAGAAAGATGACAACTTTTTCGAAGATTAAATAAGAGAGGAAAACAAAATGAAAGATTGGTGCTTTTTAGGGTTTTGGAGTTAAGCGAAGAGAAACCAACTGTATATAAAACAATCAAAAGGAGGGGATAACAAACGTCGTAATGGAAAGTGAAAAGATGCCTTTTAAACAATAACTGCCTTTTTCGAAAAATTGTCATTTCAAAATAACTCATTTTTCAAAAGGAAACGTTGCAATAATCTCGTCAATTAAAGATAGCGGTTGAGATAACAATAATCAAACACGGTTGATGAACGTACCTTTTCAAGATGAGATTAGAGAGAGAATAACTTGCAGTCAAAGTCTTATTTATCGAGTTTGAGAGTTTCTAGACTTTAACTTCTTCAAACCTCAAAATGTTGAGTTTGGAACGGATAATTTCAAATTGATTTTTCTCCAAAGGCTTTGTAAATATATCCGCCGTTGGTTCTTTAAGTCAACAAACTGAATCATAATTTCTTCATTTTAAACATGATCTCTAATGAAGTGATGTCGAATCTCTATATGCTTTGCTCTTGAGTGAAGAATTGGATTTTTGATGAGATTGATTGCGCTGGTGTTGTCACATTTAATCTCCGTGCATGAATCTTCAATTCCAAAGACTCTTAGCTGTTGTTTTATCCACAGAATTTGTGAACAACAACTTCCGAGAGTTACATATTATGCTTCTGCTGTAGAGAGAGCTCGTATTTTGCTTTCTTAAAAACCAAGACAAGTGTCCGCCTCCAAGTAGTTGACAGTGCACGAGGTGCTTTTTCTATCAACTCTACATCCGGCTAAAGTGCGCGTCGAGTATCCAAGAAGAGTAAAGTCTCCCTTTTAGGATACCGAGACCAAAGCTTGAAGTTGATGCAATATATTTGATAATACGCTTCGCAACATTTAAATGAGATTCTTTAGGGTCTGATTGAAATCTAGCACAAATGCAAACACTAAACAAAATGTCAGGTCTAGAAGCAATAAGATAAAGAAGTGAACCGATGATACTCCTGTATAACTTTTGGTCGACTTTCTTTCCTCCTTCATCTTTGTCTATCTTCAAGGAATTTGACATTGGTATATCGGCCTTTTTGCAATTGTTCAGTCCAAACTTTTTAACAATATCATTAGCATATTTTTCTTGATGAATAAAAGTTACTTCCTTTAGTTGTTTCACTTGAAGTCCAAGAAAGAAGGTTAACACACCCATCATGCTCATTTCAAATTCATCCTGCATAGTCTTAGAGAATTTCTTGCACATACTTTCATTAGAGGATCCAAAAATAATATCACCAACATATATTTGAACAAGTAGAAAACTCTTGCTTTCTCTTTTAATAAAAAGAGTAGTGTCTACTTTACCTTTAACAAAACCATTTTCAATTAAAAACTTACTGAATCTATCGTACCAAGCTCGAGGTGCTTGTTTTAAGCCATATAAGGCTTTTTTGAGTCTGAATACTGAGAATGGTTTCCTTGGGTCTTCAAACCCAGGTGGTTGTTCCACATAGACTTCCTCATGGATGAATCCATTTAGGAAGGCACTTTTGACATCCATTTGGAATAACCTGAAATTCTTATAACAAGCAAAAGCAAGTAATAATCGAATTGCTTCTAACCTTGCTACGGTGCGTAAGTCTCGTCATAGTCTATTCCTTCTTCTTGTGTGTATCCTTGGCCACGAGTCTTGCCTTGTTTCTTATGACTTTTCCTTTCTCGTTCATCTTGTTCTGAAAACCCATTTAGCTCCAATAACGAGACTTACCTTTCGGTTTAGGAGTCAATTCCCAAACATCATTAATACTGAATTGCACGAGCTCTTCTTGCATAACTTCAATCCAGCTTTCATCGATAAAGCTTCTTCTATGCTTTTGGGTTCTATTTCGAAATAAGAGCCACAAACACTAGACTCTTCATGCCTTTTGGATCTTGTGCGAATTCCTTCATTGATATCGCCAATAATAAGATCTTTGGGATGACTAGACTTATGTTTCCAGTTGCTAGTTAATTTGTTAGATTGATGGTCACTTCATTCACTTGAATCTTCAACAGTCACTTGTTGCTGGTCCTTCAAAGTTTGAGCTATTTTAGACTTTGTAGGGTTCAGATTCTTCAAGATGAGTTTGAATGGATTCATTTTGCATAGAATCTTGGAATTTAACATTCATTGATTCTTCCACTATTTGAGTCTTCTTGTTGTAGACTTTGTACGCTTTCCTTGTGGTTGAATATTCAAGGAAGATGCCTTCATCTGACTTTTCTTCAAACTTACCAACTCAATCATTTGCATTTTTCAGTATAAAACATTTGCATCCGAATACATGAAAATATGAAACAATAGGCTTCTTTTCTTTGAATAGTTCATAGGGGGTTTTTTCCAGAATAGGCCTTAGAAAAACTCTATTTATAATGTAACATGCTGTTGAAACTGATTCAGCTCAAAATCGTGAAGAGATGTTACTTTCAATTAAAAGAGTTATAGCCATTTCTTGAAGTGATCTATTCTTTCTTTCCACAACTCTATTTTGCTCTAGAGTATATGGAGAGGAGAATATGTGCTAAAAACCAGATTCATCACAGAATTTTGTAAAATCATGATTTTCAAATTCACCTCCATGATCTGTTCTTATACTCGAGATAACATACCATTTTTTCATTTTGAACCTTTTTAGCAAACTTTTCAAAATAAGAGAAAGTTTCAGACTCACTTGCCAAGAAATATACCCAAGTAAATTGTGAGTAGTCATCCACAATTACTAGGCAGTATTTCTTACCTCCAATGCTTTGTGTTCTTGTTGGTCCAAAAAGATCCATATGCAGAAGCTGCAATACACGATTAGTGGAAACTTGATTTATTGGTTTAAAGGAATTTCTTACATGTTTTCCCAATATACATGGTGTACATAGATCAGACTTTTGGTATGATAAATTGGGTAGACCACGAACAAGCTTCTTTACTGAAATTTTGGCTATCCGCTTCATATTGATATGCCCAAGCTTTATGTACCATAAGTTTGCTTCATCTTGGATTGAGATTAGACATTGCGATTCATTTGGTTTCACATCCAAGAGGTAGATATTTCCATGTCTTCGACCCATGAATGGTGAGTAGAATCTTTACTAATTCCTGAACATATTCCCTCTTGAAAGTTGATTTTGAAACCAAGTATCACATAGTTGACTAATGCGAGCAAATTGTAATTAAGTCATTCCACTAAGGAAACATTGCTGATTGTGAGGTTTCCAATCTTTACAATTCCAAATCCCACAATTTTTCCTTTGATGTTTCCTCCAAAAGAGACTTTTCCACCATTTACTCGAACAAGCTTTATGGACTAATTTGAGTCTCTTGTCATGTGTCTTGAGCATCCACTATCCAGATACCATTTTACCTTTTTCTTGACAGTGACCTATATTTAAAAAAGAAACTCAAACCTTCTTTGGTACCCATATTTTCTTGGGTCCATTGGTGTTAGTATGATATGCGGTTTTTGCCCATACATTTTTAACAGGTTTCCAAATCATAGGACATTCTTTTTCAAAATGATCTGCACTATTGCACTTTGAGCATTTGAGAGCATTGCGACCTACTGGTTTTACAAAGATCCTTTTAAAATGATTTTTGTAAGCATCTCTCGTGGATCTTTGTTTAATTCTTTCCTTCACTTTAGGAAAATCAATTAAATGCATGGTTTCAGCAGTCATTCCCAAACCAAATTTATTGAAATAAGGTCTTTGAACAGAGAGAATTTTTTCCAGTTTCTCAGATCCTATAGAAAATCTTTTGGAAATATTTGAGATATCACTTTTCAAGAATGCATTTTCTTTTAAAAGATTATCTTCACTTTCTTTAAGAGAAGAAACATTCTTATCTAAACATTTCACTTTTTCTTTCAAAATATTTTCCTGTTGTTTAAGAGCAGAATTTTCCTTCTTGAGTTTGGAAATTCTTTTAGAGAAGTCTTAAGACTAAAACACAATTCATCAATGTATTTTAAAACTTTCATAGGGACTTTGAAGTTACTTACCTCAAATTCGCTTTTTGAGTCTGAATCTGTCTCGGAATTTGAATCTGAATCCGATTGTGCCATCAGACATATATTGGCATAATCATCATCACTTTCTTCACACTCTGTATCACTCCAAGTTTCTGCTTTAAGAGCCTTTCGATACTTTTTCAGTTTTTCCTTTCTTCTTCCTTAGAAGAGGACAGTTGGGTCTGATGTGTCTCTTTTTCTTACATTCAAAGCAGACTATATCTTTGTTTGATTCATCATCCTCAACGAGACTTAGTCTGTTGCTTTTGAAAACTTTGTTTCTTTGGATTGAATCTTCTTCCTTTTCTGTTCAGCTTTCTGAATCTTCTTATCATGAGAGCAAGTTCCTCATCATCCATATTGTCTTCAGAATCTGTAACATCATAAACATCATTAGATTTTAATGCAATTGATTTCTTACCTTTAGGGTCTTCGTCTTCATTGATTCATTCCACTTGATAAGACTAAAGAGTCCCAACCAACTCATCAACAGGTAGTGGCATGATTCTTTGGGTCTCTCTGATTGAGGTCTTTATGTGATTCCAATCCTTGGAGAGTCCACGCAGTAGCTTATTTACCTTCATGGGATCAGAAATTGGTTGACCTTGATTTTCAAGACCATTCATGATTTCTGTAAAATGACTAAACATATCAGTTATAGATTCTCCTGATTTCATTTTGAAGGCTTCATATTGACCGAGAGAATGTTGATTCTAGTCTCTTTCACTCGATCGGTTCCTTCATAGGCAATATGTAATCTATCCCAGACTTCTTTAGCTGTAACACAAGAGGATATTCTGTTATATTCAGTAGGTGATAAATCACAATATAAAGAATAAATTACTTTTACATCAAGAGCTTGTCTCTTGATTATCTCTTCCTGAGTCATTTCGCTAGACTCAACAGTATCTTTTCCTCTTTCTGAGATAGGTGCAGCTTTAGGAATGATTCCTTCCCATTCCTGAGGATCCTTTGATCTTAGGAACACCTTCATCTTGTTTTTCCATATGTTGTAATCCTTTCCATCAAAGTAAGGTGGTCTGGTATTACTTTGCCCTTCTACTAGCCCTGGAGCCAACATACTAGCCATGGATCTTTAACTCTGAAGTAAAACACTTCAAACAAAGTAAGTACACAGGCTCTGATGCCAATTGAGATAGCTAGTATAAGAACCTAGAGGGGGGTGAATAGGTGCACAAATAATTTCTCGATATACGGAAGCGATTCTAGGCAAACAATAGAAAGGAAGTTCTCTTTTGATTAATAAAATACGATCAAAGTAAAGTAAAGAATAGGGAAGAGAAAATTGAACACAAGGTTTATAGTGGTTCGGCTTATTCCAAGCCTATGTCCACTCTTCCGCACTGACAGCCCACCGGCTGAATTTCACTATGAATAAAAGAGAAGTTACGATACTGACTTTTCCTTGATTCCACAAGTGTAGATGTTCTACCACACTTCCTCAAGGTTTCTCACAAATATAGACTCTCTTTTGTTTACAAGATTTCGCTCAACAAATGAATTGACTAAGAACAAGTAGCTTCAGACTTTGGAATTCTTCTATCGTACACCCTCTCGAACAACTGGAATGTCTTCCTTATATACTCCTTCATGCCATCATACCCGTTGGCACTTACCAAAGGAATTCCTCCAATCTACCCGTTGGACGGAATCAATTAGGAATATCATTCGAGCTATTAAAGGAACATGTCGATAGCCCATCAATCATGTTCACCCATACAATCAGGATCTCGGTTTCCATAAATAGAACCTTCCAAGTATACTTTGCCAATCATCGGATCCTTAATCTTTGAATCAATTATGATCAAATAAAGGATTCCGTCATGTCATATTCAGCCAAGAGATCTTCTCCAATCGATAAGGTCACATCCTTAACAAAACATCCAATTCTAGATAGCCTTTCTTCAATGGATTAGAAACTGTTAATGAGAATAGCTTTTGAGTATTGAATCTGGCTGTCCAGAGGTCTTCAAACTTTAAATAGCAGAGTCTGCAAACCTTCAGACTAGACTGATGGAAACGTTTTGTCAACTTCAAAACACTTCAAGAGGATTTCGCCAACACATCTTATATGCAAATTTCGGCCACCTACGGTATTCAAGGGGCTTGACTGAATTTTATACTCTTGCGGGCTTAGTCCAATACTTTAATTAATTTTATAGCCCCTACTTAAACCCATTAGATCCGTTCCAATTAGAATTCAATTTATGCAGGCCTATTACAATAAAAATAAAATGTGCTACTGTGCAAATGTAAATTAATAATATTTTTACTTAGGAATCGACATTGACTCCTAATATTCTTTGCAATGAATGGGCCATCAAAATTTAATTGTTAACAACTGCTCTTCTTTAAAAAGGAAGCTTGCAAAGGATTCATTCAAAGATAAATGATACCTAAAATTTAACAATGCAAATGTAGTGTGATGACTTTGTTTGTTGGAAAGATAGATCTCAATGAGAATGCAATGACATGTGATGAAAATATCGATGTTAATGCAGAGATGGAATACGTACATGTAGATTCGGAAAAGTAAATTTTTAAAAGTCCTGACAAACACCTGGAATTCACCACAAACATTTGAAAGATTTGAAGATTACTAAATAGTTTTCAAACACCCTGAACTCGTCTCAAATTCTCGAAAAAAATTTATCCAATAAATACCTAGATTTCACCTTAGACAATTTAAAGGTTTCTTTACAAAATATCTGGAACTCATCCCAGATACTCGAACGGATCTAACCAGAAAATACCAAGAACTCACCTTAAGTATTTAATGATTTAGATTGAAACCTTTGGAAGTCATCACAGGATTTGGTTTAAAGATTTCTTAACTTAATACTTAGAACTCTACTTAGATACTCTAAAAGATTTAACTGATAAACACCTAGAACTCACCTTAAGTATTTAATGATTTAACTGATAAGCACCCAAAAATCATCCCAGAAATTGAAAATTTTCTTAACGAAATATTTAGAATCACCTTGGATATTTGAAAAGGCTCTTTAAGAAATATTTAGAACTCATCTAGAAACTTGAATATTTAACCGATAAACACCTAGAACTATCCGTAAATTTTTAGTGATATATCTGCTAAACACTAGGAAATCATCCCATGTGTTTAAAGATTTATTAACAAAATATCCAAAATTCACCTTGAATATTAAAAAAAAAAGGGTTGGTCAGGAAACACCCGGAACTCACTCCAAGAGTTTAAAGATTTCTTAACGAAATATCTACAAATGACCGTAGATATTCCAAATGGCCGTAGATATTCGAAAAGGTTTGGTAAATAAACACCTGGAACTCTCTCTAGGAGCTTAAAGATTTCACGACAAAATATCTAGCACTCTATAATTATTCAAATCAGATACCTGAACTCATCTCAAATTTTGTCGTTGGATAAGAGAGGCACCTAGCGTTTTTCGTCTCAAATATTTGCAACTACTCAGAATTTTCAATCCTAAGACTTTGAAGTTACCTAGAGTTGTTCATCTCAGTAGTTAGTATGCTTAAGATTTTACACTTAGGACTTGAAACGTTTAAGGTTTGGTACTCAGGACCAGAAACATGTAAGTTTTTGCACTTAGGATATGAATTGTCTAAGGTTTTTCCTTTAGAACTTGAGATGTCTAAGGTCTTTCACTTGGGACTCAAATTGTCTAAGATCTTCACTTAAGACTTGAGATGTCTAAAGTTTTCTACTTACGATTTGAATTGTCCAAGGTTTTCCACTTAGGATTTGGAATACCTAAGGTTTTGCACTTAGAGCCAAAGGTTTTTCACTTAGGGTTTGGAATACCTATGGTTTTGCACTTACGGCTTCAACGAGTTTCTCATGGTAAACCTCCTCAAGGAAAACAATTTCGAAAGTAAGTCCAAGGTAATGAAGCACTTACAGGGCATAAAGGACTTTTTGGTCTCTAAGGAAGTATTTCCCATCAAACACGACTAGAGCAAATAGACGCGCTTTCAAAGAGATAAAGGAGTTCAAGTTTATCCTTGAATGAGCACGCATATCTAGAATCAATCATTTTCATCATTGATTGCGGGTTATGTAGAGGCATTTTGCCATATCTACATCACTAAATTTCCATTGAGGAGAATCATCATCAAGTCAATTTTCACCACCGTGGCATGGATCTCTTGAAAATACTAAATAAGACTTTCAGTCTGAAAGGGCTTTTCACTTGCTCTCATTTAGAAAGATATTTTATCCCGGCTATTGATGCGGGAAAAAGAGAGACACTAGATCTTGACATTATTATAATCTCAATAAGAGTCTGAGTTTACTCACAAGTTGTATGACCATACCAATCTAAAAGTGTTTATGATATAACCGTAAATAGTTTAAAATGGATAATTCATGGCTCATAAAGAAATGTTATTCATTCATTATCTCTGGGGTTTTACAAATCAAGAAACCTGCAAAATGAGATAAACTCTCTTACCCGCACTTCGTCGAGTAAAGCTTTTAACATTTGAAACTCCTACTTTAATGTAATTACCCAAATTTGAAGAGACTCTGTAAGGGATGTAACATAAGCTCTTCGAGAGCATGCATGTCAGTGACTAAGTATGTCAACCTGGAGAATGCACATGGGCTCGGTGATTAGGCAGGTCATCTTGGAAAATCCACATGGGCTCAGTGACTAAGTACATTAACCTAGAGAATGCAAGTGAGCTCAATGACTATATATACCATCTTGGAGAATGCACGTGGACTCGGTGACTAAGTACATTAACCTGAAGAATGCACGTGGGCTCGATGAATAGATATACCATCTTGGAGAATAGATAATATTGAATGTACCGACTAGGGGAAAGGTCGTGATGACATGTAATTGATCGATAATTCGATCTAATTGATGTGATGTGATGTGATCGCGTATATTTGATATATATACTAACTTGCAAGAATGAACTAGGGCCAAGGTAAGTCCTCTGACCCGTGTTGTGCTTAGATAGCCTTTAGGACATATTGGTTTCCTAATCGGGTCTTAAGAGGTAGAAATCGCTAAAACGTTGTCTCATTGGTTATTGTATAACCATTTTAGGTTCCTAGATGGCCACTCTTGAGTTTTTGGGACGGCCTAAGAAGATCACAGAGCAGACCTCTTACTTTCCGTTTCATGGGTGCCCTAGGGACTGATCTTATAAGCTGGTGAGGTCTATAGTTTGGGTCGATGTGGGTCTCACCCACAGGGTGCCCCGGGTCGATGCGGGTCTCACCCACAAGGTGCCCCATCGATATAGATCATGGTACCGCCGACTCAAGATGGCTGGAGAGAGGGTCCCCTACCAGAGTCTGAGATACCTCTGTGTGTTCTGGAGACCGCCTTTGGAAAAGGCACCGCAAATTCCCCTTTGGGCTCGATCGTAGATGCAGCAGATTTGAATTTTGAAGATCTCAGAAGTTCGGTGCAATCTGCTGAAGGCTCCGGTTGGAGTGTGGAGGATGATGAAGAGGAGGACGAGGACCTGTAGTTTGTGGAATCCCCACCCCTACTTGTAGACCTTGTTTTTGAACTTGTTTAAGTTGAATCTAACTTAGTAGTTCGCCTTATATATATGTGCACTGGTTTGCAATGTATATAAGTGTGGTTGTTTTTTAAAGTTCGGAATTTAATCATACTTTTCTATCACATTACTTTCTTGTCTAAGGATTATTATTATATTCTTCCGCAGGCATATTAAAACAAAAGGGTCGGCATGCGTCCTGGGACGTCGCTATTAATCGACTAGTTGAGGGATGGGTGTACGCTCGAGGATTGTGGCGTGACAGTTCATATCGTGGACAGAAAAGAACAAGTTCTGCGTACAAAGATCATTCCATTGGTCAATGTGGTCTCACAACACCATGGTATTGAAGGAGCGACATGGAAAACTAAAGAGTCGATGAGACAGTTGTACCCCCACCTTTTTGCTTAATTTTTGTAATGATTTAAAGTTCGAGGACGAAATTTTTATAAGAGGGGAAGAGTTGTGACATCCTAGATTTTCAATCCTATCTTCTATTGAATAAATCGAGCATTTCATCAATGCGCCTATAAGGCTATTCTCAGAGCTGATCACTCTCGAGATAACTAGACTATTTAGAGAAGCCATTAAAGAATTTTAATACGATAGATTTGAGAATTCAACTAGGAATCGGCTTCTCAACCATGCTCATCTTTATAGGCCATTACGGCACAATATAAAATTCATTTGAAATCAGAGATAGATCAGTTCAACTGATATGTGTGGCTAATCGTGGGTGATACCATTAAATTGGAAAATTCTCGTTGGCCGGCACTAGAGTGATTTTTCTATCATTTTGATACCTTGTGTCCATATTTGAATCCTTGAGATTTTCACGACAACCAAGAGTCGCCAATGCGTTCAGTGGGTTCAATGTGGCTCGAAAAAAATCAACCAAGGGTCATTTGCTTTAAAAACTTCTGAAAACTACCCGGTAGCCTAGGTCACGCTAAAAACGCACCAAATTGAAATTAACTACGAAATTGAATCCGATTTCAGAAATTGAAAGTTCCATCATGTCACAATTAATTCTAGGAGCGTCGACTCAGTCTCAGAAGATTTTTCTACAACCCAAGACTTTTTAGGAAAAAGTCGGCTTAGAGCCGTTTTTTTCCAAAAAAAAAAAATGATCGGGATCGTTTTAGATCGTGAAATTGGGAAGTAAGTGAATTGTATGAGTGAAGAAAAAAGCCAAGATGATCGATGATGGGTTAATTGGATTTATTGATGCCAAATTGGATTGTTTGAAGCAAGATTAAGTGTCCATTTGACACTAAAACCAATGAAATGCGTATGTCCCCCCATTCCCACAACTTATGGACCTCTTCAACCTTCTAGATGAGTGCATGGATGGTTGAATTGTAGCCATAGAAGCCAGACTTGGCTATGGGTGAAGTCAAGGAGACATTTGAATGGAAAATAAGGCAAGTGGCCCCCTCCAACCCCACCTTGTTCCCTCTCTCTCTCTCCAACCGATCAACAACCTACTTTCCCCTCCTCATTGTGCCTTGCTCAAGCCTAGCAAACCAGAGAAGCTGCCTGTCCACGCTGCACGCTGTCCGCATGCCCCACCGCCACACACGCGTGCCATACTGCGCCACCACCCAACCCGACGCCCCTGCTACTTCCAACCCTCTATTCCACCATCCCCGTAGCTTCCTCAGCTTGTGCCAAAGTCGTTTAGCCCACCTCCAACCTCCCAAACAGAAAGTTTGTGGGTGGGTTTCCAGCAAGCTTATAGGCCATTTTGAGGTGGTTCTGAGCCTCGAAAGTTTGACCCGCTTTGAGAAAAGTCGGTCCCCGTCTTGTTCCCAACATTTTGAACTGAACGGATCGCGAAACAAGTGAGTTGAACTCACTAATCCTCACTTAGTCGGTTAATGATGCTTAGAGGTTGATTAGATTAATTAAGCATGGTTTAGGTGGATAGATTAAATTAGATTAGATTAGATAATTTAATTATCTGCCGATGCATGTTAGGTGGTTAGTTAGTGGCATTAGCGAGTAGACTCGTGCTATTATTGGTTTAATGAACCTTGAAATTTTTTCGGGTCTGTTTCGATGTCCAATTAGGCATTACGGGCCTAAGTTGGATTTATTGCATTTATTTAATAATTCCATAATTATTTATTTATTTATTTATTTTTCGAAAATTAGACTGGAATAACCGACGATCAGAATTTTATACTGGTTATTGTGGTGCAGTCTGTTTATTTATTTGAGTTTGAAATTGTGCCGAATTGATTTAATTGTGATTTTAGGATTTTATTCCTAAAATAATTAAAGTCGCTAATTAACTGGAAAATTACCCAGCATTGGTCTACAGCGCCAAAAATATATTTTTGGACTATTAAAAAAAGTGGAAGATTGATAATGAAATTATTATATTTTGGCTAAGGCCGATCGTGTACCCACGCACGATTATTTTATCGAGAATAATAAAAAGATAGAATTGGTTGTATGATTGAAATTGTATACTATATTGGCCTACGGGGGATATGTCAAGTTAGCATAAGGCAGTATACCAATATATTATATCAGCCTACAGGCAATATGACAGCGTAGCAGAGAGCAGTATACCTTATCGGTTTTGATTGAATGTCGGTATACTACATCAGCTTATGAGCGATATTGCAGCTTAGCAGAGAGTAGTATACCTTATCAGCTTAGATTGAACAATGTCAGTATACTATATTAGCCTATGGGCAATATGGCAGCTTAACCGAGAGCATTATACCCGATCATCTCAGAAGTGAGCTATATTATCTATCTACCAACTTAGTAGTGAGTAGTCTGATATGGATAGATTTATAGATAGTATGAGATGAGCCAACTAAGGAAGGGTCGAGATGACATGTAATCGACTGAGTCGATTGATCAATGATTTGATATGATGTTATGAATTGATTGATTGATGTGATTGGAGACATCTCTAAATGATACTGCTTTGCATGGTGGAACTGAGGCCAAGGTAAGTTCTCTAACTCGTGGTTGTGCTTAGGCAGCCCTTAGGGTGTATTGGCTTCCTAATTGGGCCTTAGAGGGTAGAACTTGCTGAGACATTATCTCACTGGTTATTGTATAACCAGTTTCAAGTCCCTAGTTGACAGCGAGGGAGGACTTGAGGCCCGAAGTTTAGAAGGCGAAGCTCGGAGAATCGGCGAGCATGTCCGACTAGTTAGTCCTAGGACATTTCTCTTTTGTTGAAAGCCGATTCCTTTTTCTAAGCTTCCATGTATAAACCCGTGTGTTTATAAAAAGGTCTTTTGTGAAAAATTAGTCCTACTTTCCTATCCCATTGTTTTATTGTCTGTGGATTATTTATATACTTCCGCATGCGTATTGAAAAGAGAGGGTCGGCGATGCATCCTAGAGCATCTCTATTTAATCGACCAAGTGAGGGATGGATGCGTGCCTGAGGATCAAGGCGTAACATCCCCGTTTAAGTGGTATCGGAGTAATGGTTAGGGATTCAAGTGATAAGGTGCGATGGACCATAGGATAGTGGTAAGAAAGACCTTTAAATTCATGTTGGTGCATGTTTGTAGTAACTGATTGATAGACTTGCTTGTTATTTAGATCACTCTGTATCTAATTCGGCTTAGAATTGGAAGCAGGCTTCAGTAAAGAAAGCTGAGCCATGAGTGATTAGGAGCCAAGAACTCCTGCCAAGAGGACTGCTAGGGCCATAACTCGGGGTAGGATGCTGACCAGGGTCGGTACACGAGGAGGCCAAGGTCGAGCGCTAGCACAGGCTAGCACTAGTGGCGTAGCACCACCTCCTGTTGGTGCTACGGTTGCAACCCTAAGTGATCAAGGAACCATTGGGATCACCTAGGCTTTGGACACCATGCGAGAAATGATGGGACAGTAGGCCTAGAATCAAGTTGCCGCCTTAGAAGCCGCTGCCACTACCTTTGCCAATGCTGCCGTTGCTGCCGCAGCTGTTGCCGCAGCTGTTGCTGCACCTACCGCCACACATGCTAATGTTCCCGTTGAGAACATAGAGGTGCAGAGAGAAAGACCGATCCACAAGCTGGTTATTGTCGTGCAATCTATTTATTTATTTGAATTCTAAATTGTGCCGAATTGATTTAATTGTGATTTTAGGATTTTATTCCTAAATTAATTAAAGTTGGTAATTGACTAGAAAATTATCGGGCGTCGGTCTACAACGCCAAAAATATATTTTTTCAATTATTAAAAGAAGTGGGAGATTGAAAGTAAAATTATTATATTTTGGCTAAGGCCGATGGTGTACCCACACACAGCTATTTTATGGAGAATGATAAAAATATGGAATTGATCGTATGATTTGAATTGCATACTATATCGGTCTACGGACGATATGTCAGCTTAACATAGAGTAGTATACCGATATACTATATCAGTCTACGAGCGATATGGCAGCTTAGCAGAGAGCAGTACACCTTATCAGTTTTGATTGAATATGTCGGTATACAATATTAGCCTACAGGCGATATGGCAATTTAGTAAAGAGCAGTATACCTTACCAGCTTAGATTGAGTAATGTCAATATACTATATCAGCCTACGGGCGATATGGCAGCTTAGCGAAGAGCAGTATACCCGATCATCTCAGAAGCGAGGTATACTATATATCTATCAACTTAGCAGTGAACAGTCCTGATACGGATTGACTTATAGATAGTATAAGATAAGCCGACCAAGAAAGAGTCAAAATGACATGTAATCGACTAGGTCAGTTAATCAATGATTTGATTTGATGTTATGAATTAATTGATTGATGTGATTGGAGACATCTGTAAATGATACTACTTTGCAGGGTGGAACTGAGGCCAAGGTAAGTTCTCTGACTCATGATTGTGCTTAGGTAGCCCTTAAGGCGTATTGACTTCCTAATCGGGTCTTAGGGGGTAGAACTTGTTGAGGTATTGTCTCGCTGATTATTGTATAACTATTTTCAGGTCCCTAGTTGACAGTGGTGGAGGACCTGAGGCCCGAAGTTTAGAAGGTTGTTGACACATAAATTTTGGCGATCCGTTTAGTCATTTATCGCATTAAAAAATCAGGGATTAATTTTAACCCCTAAAAAAAATTTAATTCCATAACATATGGTCATTAGAAGCATATTTCATTTAATTGCATATTTGTTAGGCCGGCGGTGAATGGATTTTGGTGAATGGCTTTAAATATTGAAGCCAACAAGAGCATTAAACTGTGGATAAGTCGATAATTCCTCCATGGTGATTGATATTACATGGGTGTCCTAAATTGTTAAAAGTCAATTAAGAAATTTCCAGCATATTGGCACCAACATATTTGTGCATTTAAGGGAAAGAATCCAAAGGAAGGACAGCGTGTAAGCGGCCACCAATTCAAACATAGAGAAGCCCATCCACGTGAAGGAAAATTATGCGCTTTCCCATAATTTGGTCAACGTGGGGAGCAAGAAATTGACCAGCATTATTTTAAGAGGAAAGATACGAGCATATTCACAAAGGAAATTCGGAAGATTAGCATGAGAGGGGAATGTTGGGCACGTTCTGCATTGTGGGCATGGATTTGCAAAAAAAAAAGTTATATCGGCATTCGATCAATAAAGAGGAAAGGAAAGAAAATATATTTCAACGCATGCACAGAAGGAAACAGAATATGCTTTCTTTCCTCATTGGTTTACGCCCTTTCAATATAAATTGACTCATTACAGAAGAAAAAACACGTGTGAATCGAGAGCGGAGAGGGAGCTCCGCCAGAAGCTCTTCACGGCCGTGACTTTGCTAAGTTCGTGGCCGCACGTTGACACCGATCTTGCTACCGATCGTCTGTTGCATTGACAACGACCAGCTTTCCAGTGATCCTCCCCGATGATAGAGCAACAGCGTTCACTTCCAGTCAAGCCTTGATCAACAACCACGAAGTTTTGGAGGCTACACAATGGAATACAAGGCCACGAAAGAGTGAGAGAGAAGGCTGCTTTCCTCGGTCAAAGACTTCATTGGATCCAATTTGAATTATTTGCAGACACCTCAGTCCATTCAAGCCATCCCTAACGTTGAAGTCCCATGGCTAAAACAGCCAAATTTGGTCATCGCAAGTCCCTTGTGAGATAGCTAGTATAAGCACCTAGAGGGGGGTGAATAGGTGCACAAACAATTTCTCGAGATACGGAAGCGATTCTAGGCAAACGATAGAAATGAAAATAAGATCAAAGTAAAGTAAAGGTTAGGTAAGAAAAATTGAGTAAAGGTTAGGTAAGAAAAATTGAACACAAGATTTATAGTGGTTCGGCTTATTCCAAGCCTACGTCCACTCTTCCGCACTGACAACCCACCGGCTGGATTTCACTATGAACAAAAGAAAATGTTACAGCACAACTTTTCCTTGATTCCACAGTGTAGATGTTCTACCACACTTCCTCAAGGTTTCTCACGAATATAGACTCTCTTTCGTTTACAAGATTTCGCTCAACAAATGAATTGTCTAAGAACAAGGAGCTTCAGACTTTGGAATTCTTCTATCGTGCACCTTCTCGAACAACTGGAATGTCTTCCTTATATACTCCTTCATGCCATCATACCCGTTGGCACTTACCAAAGGAATTCCTCCAATCTACCCGTTGGACGAAATCAATTAGGAAGATCATTTGAGCTATTAAAGGAACATGTCGATAGCCCATCAATCATGTTCGCCCATACAATCAGAATCTCGGTTTCCATAAGTAGAACCTTCCAAGTATACTTTGCCAATCATTAGATCCTTAATCTTCGAATCAATTATGATCAAATAAAGGATTCCGTCATGTCATATCCAGCCAAGAGATCTTCTCTAGTCGATAAGGCCACATCCTTAATGAAACATCCACTTCATGATAGCCTTTCTTCAACGGATTAGAAACTGTCAATGAGGATAGACTTTGAGTCTTGAGTCTGGCTGTCCAGAGATCTTCAAACTTTAAATAGCAGAGTTTGCAAGCCTTCAGACTAGACTGATGGAAACGTTTTTTCAACTTCAATACACTTCAAGAGGATTTCTCCAACAATCTCCCCCTTTTTGATGGTGACAAAACTTTCCTGCAGATTTGGAAAACTTTGACCTGCAAAACATTTCTCAAACACATATGCATATCTTATGGCTAAATGAATAACACTAGAATCTGCAACCACAGAAGATAGGTTAGTCTAGTATGCAATAGAGCCATCCATAAGATATCAATAGTAGTTAATAATAAGCAGTCAAATCCAAATCCCAAATTTAGTCCACATCCAGACACACAAGTCAAGTCAAAACAAACCAAACAAGCCAAAAGTTCAACAAATTTAAGTTCAAAGTTTTTCAAGTCTCGCAACTCTCCCCCTTTTTGTCAGCATAAAAAGGTTGAGATGAAAATGGAGTGGAGTCAAGAATGCTTGGGAACACGAACAAGCTGGAAATCTCCCATCGACTGAACGATGCCTTCCAGCCTTTTCAAGTCTTCCTTCAGTTGTGCAACATCCTCACCCTTAGCATTAGCTTGAATCTGAAGAGAAATGACTTGGATTTGATCATTCAATGAACCCGAAGAAGCTTGTCCTGCATTCTGCAAGTTATGAACTTCGCATCCCAATGCATATATCTGACGTCGCATCTTCAAGAGAATATCCATCACTCTGCGAAAGTCTGCTGAATTGTTGGTCTGCGTACTGGCGTTGGCACGATCTGATGGAGTAAATGCAAACGATGGTAGATCAGCATAATCACGTAGATTTGGCGAAGAAACATCATGACCTTCCTCAAGAAACTGAAAGGCATAAATATCCTCTGGATCTGCTGGGGATCGACTGACTCCCTCACTGGTTGCAAGATTTGAGGACATTCCTCTTTTCTCTTGGTCTCCCCCTGTTTTCATGCCTTCAGGTGGAGAGTGCTCCTCATGTTCTCCTTCTTCTTGATCTCTTTCTCTTCTTCTTCTTCTTTTTCAACTCTCTCTTTCTCGCATCTCTTTCTTCTTCTTCTTTTCTTTCCTCCGTTTCTTTTTCCTCTCGCTTCTTTCTCTTCTCTTTCTTCGTCCTCGTTCCGAGTCTTTCTGCGGAACGGGATGACTCAATTCTTCAATGCAGAAATGGTGATGTTTTCCTCATCATCTTCATCCTCAACGATGAGAGCTCTTCTTTCCTTGGATGGAGCATCCATGGGCTCCTTCCCTTTTCTTTTTCCTGCAGAAGAGAATTGATGAGATTTGACTGGAGTCTTCTCCTTAAATTTCTCCAATGCCTTGCTTAGTTCCTTCAAACGCATCTTAATCACCATTTGCAGTCCTACCACCATATGATCGCACGATCGAACACAAAAAAATTGCGAAGGCTGAATGTTCAGATGTCTGAATAACTTCGTCACAAGACCTGGATAAGGAAGTTGACCTCTGTCCTTCATCACTGCTTTATGCATGTGGAACATAATAGTGTGAGGAAGTGAAAACCTTTTCCCAGTGATGATGGCATACATTAGCTTTGCCTCTGAACTTGAAACATCAGGCTTGGAAGTTGATTTCGGTCTGAGGCAATTGATTACAATCTTGTGCAGCAAGATGTTGAATGCACTCATCCTTGAGTAGGTAATCTTTTCCTCTGTTCTCCTGTCTTTAACAAGTTCCAGTGTAGTACGAGCAATAGAAACTTTGATCCGTTGATATCTTCCTCTCTCAACTCCTAACACATTTGCTAGCATATCCATATCCACTACAAAGTCTTGATCTTTGACACTGAAAGAGAATCTATTCGCATCCAAGAAACTAAGATTTGAATAGAAATATGCAGTTAGTTGAGGATAGGCCTCTGTGGTGTCAGAGCATAATTTTTCAAGTTGAAGATGACCGAACTTTTCCCTCAAGTTCACATTCACAGCATCCAGAAAATCAACATCCACACTCCTAGGGTTTATCACCCCACGCTTCAGCAGTTTTGAGTATAGATCCTTCTGTTCCTTCGATCTAAACAACTCTCCCATTTTTCCTCGATTTTCCACCGCAACACCCATTCTCGGTTGAAATTGGCTGTATAACTTGTCATCATCATTCCCATCTATCGGATTAAATCCCCAATCACGAGGATCACTTGGGATATTCGCAAGAGTTTCTTCTGCCACCCCTTTACGAGCAATTCCCAAACTTTCCATTTTTCGCAAAAAGATATATTCATTTCCATATCCTTTGTCCTTAAGAAAATCATCGACATAGTTCAATGGAGTACAAGTCCCTTTTAAAGCCCGATACAACTTATAAATAAAAGAGGGCATTTGAACTCTTACAGGATATGCATCTTCAATGATTTATTCCTCTTGTTGATGAACAACACCTTGAGGACTAGATGGAGGAGAATGACGCTACTGAGAATGTTATGGGCTCTGCCGCTGATTTGGAGACACTTCTTCTTCAGTGAGATCGAAGTGCGTAGGCCCCTCACTCATTCGTCGTGGTCCCCTGCTTGCGATCCTCGAAGACTTTCTTGAAAACGACATCTTTCTTAGTTTTTGAAAGATTCCTTACTTGACATTCCCAAGAAAGATGACAAATTTTTCGAAGATTAAATAAGAGAGGAAAATAGGAATGGAAGATTGGTGCTTTCTAGGGTTTTGGAGTTAAGCGAAGAGAAACCAACTGTATATAAGACAGTCGAAAGGAGGGGATACCAAACATCGTAATGGAAAGTGAAAAGATGCCTTAAAAAAATAACTGCCTTTTTCGAAAAATGGTCATTTCAAAATATCTCCTTTTTCTAAAGGAAACGTTGCAATAATCTCGTCAATTAAAGATAGCGGTTGAGATAACAATAATCAAACACGGTTGATGAACGTACCTTTTCAAGATGAGATTAGAGAGAGAATAACTTGCAGTCAAAGTCTTATTTGTCTGAGTTTGAGAGTTTCTAGACTTTAACTTCTTCAAACCTCAAAATGTTGAGTTTGGAACGGATAATTTCAAATTGATTTTTCTCCAAAGGCTTTGTAAATATATCCGCCAGTTGGTTCTTTAAGTCAACAAACTGAATCATAATTTCTTCATTTTAAACATGATCTCTAATGAAGTGATGTCGAATCTCTATATGCTTTGCTCTTGAGTGAAGAATTGGATTTTTGATGAGATTGATTGCGCTGGTGTTGTCACATTTAATCTCCGTGCATGAATCTTCAATTCCAAAGACTCTTAGCTGTTGTTTTATCCACAGAATTTGTGAACAACAACTTCCGAGAGTTACATATTATGCTTATGCTGTAGAGAGAGCTACTGTATTTTGCTTTCTTAAAAACCAAGACAGTGTCCTGCCTCCAAGTAGTTGACAGGTACCTGAGGTGCTTTTTCTATCAACTCTACATCCGGCTAAGTCTGCGTCTGAGTATCCAAGAAGAGTAAAGTCTCCCCTTTTAGGATACCAGAGACCAAAGCTTGAAGTTGATGCAATATATTTGATAATACGCTTCGCAACATTTAAATGAGATTCTTTAGGGTCTGATTGAAATCTAGCACAAATGCAAACACTAAACAAAATGTCAGGTCTAGAAGCAATAAGATAAAGAAGTGAACCGATGATACTCCGTATAACTTTTGGTCGACTTTCTTTCCTCCTTCATCTTTGTCTATCTTCAAGGAATTTGACATTGGTATATCGGCCTTTTGCAATTGTTCAGTCCAAACTTTTTAACAATATCATTAGCATATTTTTCTTGATGAATAAAAGTTACTTCCTTTAGTTGTTTCACTTGAAGTCCAAGAAAGAAGGTTAACACACCCATCATGCTCATTTCAAATTCATCCGCATAGTCTTAGAGAATTTCTTGCACATACTTTCATTAGAGGATCCAAAAATAATATCACCAACATATATTTGAACAAGTAGAAAACTCTTGCTTTCTCTTTTAATAAAAAGAGTAGTGTCTACTTTACCTTTAACAAAACCATTTTCAATTAAAAACTTACTGAATCTATCGTACCAAGCTCGAGGTGCTTGTTTTAAGCCATATAAGGCTTTTTTGAGTCGAATCGAGAATGGTTTCCTTGGGTCTTCAAACCCAGGTGGTTGTTCCACATAGACTTCCTCATGGATGAATCCATTTAGGAAGGCACTTTTGACATCCATTTGGAATAACCTGAAATTCTTATAACAAGCAAAAGCAAGTAATAATCGAATTGCTTCTAACCTTGCTTGGTGCGTAAGTCTCGTCATAGTCTATTCCTTCTTCTTGTGTGTATCCCTTGGCCACGAGTCTTGCCTTGTTTCTTATGACTTTTCCTTTCTCGTTCATCTTGTTCTGAAAACCCATTTAGCTCCAATAAAGAGACTTACCTTTCGGTTTAGGAGTCAATTCCCAAACATCATTAATACTGAATTGCCTGAGCTCTTCTTGCATAACTTCAATCCAGCTTTCATCAGATAAAGCTTCTTCTATGCTTTTGGGTTCTATTTCAGAAATAAGAGCCACAGCACTAGACTCTTCATGCCTTTTGGATCTTGTGCGAATTCCTTCATTGATGTCGCCAATAATAAGATCTTTGGGATGATTGGACTTATGTTTCCAGTTGCTGGTTAATTTGTCGATTGATGGTCACTTCCTTCACTTGAATCTTCAACGAGTCACTTGTTCTTTGGTCCTTCAAAGTTTGAGCTATTTTAGACTTTGTAGAGTCTGGAGCAGGTTCAGATTCTTCAAGATGAGTCTGAATGGATTCATTTTGCATAGACTCTTGGAATTTAACATTCATTGATTCTTCCATTGTTTGAGTCTTCTTGTTGTGGACTCTGTACACTTAGCTTATGGTTGAATATCCAAGGAAGATGCCTTCATCTGATTTTTCTTCAAACTTACCAACTCAATCATTTGCATTTTTCAATATAAAACATTTGCATCCAAATACATGAAAATATGAAACAATAGGCTTCTTTTCTTTGAATAGTTCATAGGGGTTTTTTCCAGAATAGGCCTTAGAAAAACTCTATTTATAATGTAACATGCTGTAGAAACTGCTTCAGCCCAAAAACATGAAGAGATGTTACTTTCAATTAAAAGAGTTTTAGCCATTTCTTGAAGTGATATATTCTTTCTTTCCACAACTCTATTTTGCTCTGGAGTATATGGAGAGGAGATTACATGCTGAAAACCAGATTCATCACAGAATTTTGCAAAATCATGATTTTCAAATTCACCTACATGATATGTTCTTATACTCGAGATAACATACCATTTTTCATTTTGAACATTTTTAGCAAACTTTTCAAAGTAAGAGAAAGTTTCAGACTTACTTGCCAAGAAATATACCCAAGTAAATCGTGAGTAGTCATCCACAATTACTAGGTAGTATTTCTTACCTCCAATGCTTTTTGTTTTGGTTGGTCCAAAAAGATCCATATGCGAAGCTGCAGTACACGGTTAAGTGGAAACTTGATTTATTGGTTTAAAGGAATTTCTTACCTGTTTTCCCAATATACATGGTGTACATAGATCAGACTTTTGGTATGATAAATTGGGTAGACCACGAACAAGCTTCTTTGCTAAGATTTTGGCTATTTGCTTCATATTGACGTGCCCAAGCTTTCTGTGCCATAAGTTTGCTTCGTCTTGAATTGAGATTAGACATTGTGATTCATCTAGTTTCACATCCAAAAGGTAGATATTTCCATGTCTTGGACCCATGAATGACTGAGTAGAATCTTTACTAATTCCTGAACATATTCCCTCTTGAAAGTTGATTTTGAAACCAGTATCACATAGTTGGCTAATACTGAGCAAATTGTAATTAAGTCCTTCCACTAAGGAAACATTGCTGATTGAGAGGTTTCCAATCTTTGTAGTTTCAAATCCCACAATTGTTCCTTTGCTGTTTCCTCCAAAAGAGACTTTTCCACCATTTACTCGAACAAGCTTTATGAAGTAATTTGAGTCTCCTGTCACGTGTCTTGAGCATCCACTATCCAAATACCATTTTACCTTTTTGTTGATAGTGACCTGCATTTAAAAAAGAAACTCAAACCTTCTTTGGTACCCATATTTTCTTGGGTCCATTGGTGTTAGTATGATATGCGGTTTTTGCCCATACCTTTTTAACAGATTTCCAAATCATAAGACATTCTTTTTCAAAATGATCTACACTATTGCACTTTGAGCATCTGAGAGTATTGCGACCTACTGGTTTTACAAAGATCATTTTAAAGTGATTTTTGTAAGCATCTCTTGTGGGTCTTTGTTTGATTCTTTCCTTCACTTTAAGAAAATCAATTAAATGAATGGTTTCAGCATTCATTCCCAAACCAGATTTTTTGAAATAAGGTCTTTGAACAGAGAGAATTTTTTTCCAGTTTCTCAGATCCTATAGAAAATCTTTTGGAAATATTTGAGATATCACTTTTCAAGAATGCATTTTCTTTTAAAAGATTATCTTCACTTTCTTTAAGAGAAGAAACATTCTTGTCTAAACATTTCACTTTTTCTTTCAAAATATTTTCCTGTTGTTTTAGAGCAGAATTTTCCTTCTTGAGTTCGGAAATTCTTTTAAGAGAAGTCTTAAGACTAAAACATAATTCATCAATGTATTTTGAAACTTTAATAGGGATTTTGAAGTTACTTACCTCAAATTCGCTTTCTGAATCTGAATCTGTCTCAGAATTTGAATCTGAATCCGATTGTGCCATCAGACATATATCGGCGTAATCATCATCACTTTCTTCACACTCTGTATCACTCCAGGTTTCAGCTTTAAGAGCTTTTCGGTACTTTTCAGTTTTTCCTTTCTTCTTCCTCAAAAGAGGACAGTTAGGTCTGATGTGTCCCTTTTTCTTACATTCAAAGCAGGCTACATCTTTGTTTGATTCATCATTCTCAACGAGACTTAGTATGTTGCTTTTGAAAACTTTGTTTCTTTGGATTGAATCTTCTTCCTTTTTTCTGAATCTTCTTCCTTTCAGCTTTCTGAATCTTCTTATCATGAGAGCAAGTTCCTCATCATCCATATCGTCTTCAGAATCTGTAACATCATAATCATCATTAGATTTTAATGCAATGGATTTCTTACCTTTAGGGCCTTCATCTTCATTGATTCGTTCCACTTCATAAGACTGAAGAGTCCCAACCAACTCATCAACATATAGTGGCATAATTCTTTGGGTCTCTACGATTGAGGTCTTTATGTGATTCCAATCCTTGGAGAGTCCACGCAGTAGCTTGTTTACTTTCATGGGATCGAAATTGGTTGACCTTGATTTTCAAGACCATTCACGATTTCTGTAAAACGACTAAACATATCAGTTATAGATTTTCCTGGTTTCATTTTGAAGGCTTCATATTGATCGAGGAGAATGTTGATTGTAGTCTCTTTCACTCGATCGATTCCTTCATAGGTAATATGTAATCTATCCCAGACTTCTTTAGCTGTAACACAAGAAGATATTATGTTATATTCAGTAAGGGATAAAGCACAATATAAGGAATAAAGCACAATATAAGGAATAAATTGCTTTTGCATCAAGAGCTTGTCTCTTGATTATCTCTTCCTGAGTCCTTTCGCTAGACTCAACAGCATCTTTTCTTCTTTCTGAGACAGATGCAGCTTTAGGAATGATTCATTTTTCTACAACGTCCCATTCCAGAGAATCCTTTGATCTTAGGAATGCTTTCATCTTGTTTTTCCATATGTTGTAATCCTTTCCATCAAAGTAAGGTGGTTTGGTATTGCTTTGCCCTTCTACCAGCCCTGGAGCCAACATACTAGCCATGGATCTTTAACTCTGAAGTAAAACACTTCAAACAAAGTGAGTACACAGGCTTTGATACCAATTCAGATAGCTAGTATAAGCACCTAGATGGGGGTGAATAGGTGCACAAACAATTTCTCGATATACGGAAGTGATTCTAGGCAAACGATAGAAAGGAAAATACGATCAAAGTAAAGTAAAGGTTAGGGAAGAGAAAATTGAACACAAGATTTATAGTGGTTCGGCTTATTCCAAGCCTACGTCCACTCTTCCGCACTGACAACCCACCGGCTGGATTTCACTATGAACAAAAGAGAAGTTATAGCACAGCTTTTCCTTGATTCCACAGTGTAGATGTTCTACCACACTTCCTCAAGGTTTCTCACGAATATAGACTCTCTTTTGTTTACAAGATTTCGCTCAACAAATGAATTGTCTAAGAACAAGAAGTTTCAGACTTTGGAATTCTTCTATCATGCACCTTCTCGAACAACTGGAACGTCTTCCTTATATATTCCTTCATGCCATCATACCCGTTGGCACTTACTAAAGGAATTCCTCCAATCTACCCATTGGACGGAATTAATTAGGAAGATAATTCGAGCTATTAAAGGAACATGTCCATAGCCCATCAATCATGCTCGCCCATACAATCAGAATCTCGGTTTCCATAAGTAGAAGCTTCCAAGTATAATTTGCCAATCATCGGATCCTTAATCTTTGAATCAATTATGATCAAATAAAGGATTCTGTCATGTCATATACAGCCAAGAGATCTTCTACAGTCGATAAGGCCACATCCTTAATGAAACATCCAGTTCTGGATAGCCTTTCTTCAACGGATTAGAAACTGTCAATGAGGATAGACTTTAAGTCTTGAGTCTGGCTATCCGAAGGTCTTCTGACTTTAAATAGCAGAGTCTGCAAGCCTTCAGACTAGACTAATGGAAACGTTTTGTCAACTTCAAAACACTTCAAGAGGATTTCTCCAACACCTTACACCAGGCGACTCCGCTATTGTTGTGGCCTTGCCACGCAACGGGGCTGCTTTTCTGGTCTCATCGTGTGGACAACGAAGCTGCTTCTCCCCCCATCTCGACGCACCGCCCCTGCTTCATCCTACCATCGGTGGCGCTGCTGGGCTCGTGCCACATCAAAAGCCTCTTAGGCGCTCTTCGCATTAAATATTTTTTTGGCCTTTGCAGGTTAAGAGGAGAGCTTCAAACGGGGGTCAAAAGAACTGTATTGGGGGTTACATTAAAATATAGAAAGGCTCCTAAGAGGAGACGATCGGCAAATAAGAAAGCCCACTTTTGGTTGTGTCCAATAATATTGAAGCAACCCTTACTGAGCCGAGAGCCCTCTCCTCCATCGAGTGCCGCGAGCGATTCCCAAAACGTTATCGTGAGCTAGCTACCGTGAAGCAAAGTTGATCATGACTCCTACGATCCGATACCCGTCCAAACTAGGAAGCAACAATCAAGGTAGGTAAAATTCCCATCTAAATTAATTCTTGAATATTTCATTTGCTCAATTGAGGTATTGCATTCTTGATTAAACCCCCCGAATGATATTATCATGTCCCATGTTTCCCGAATAGTCTTTCAAATTGGGAAATCTTCCTAATTTCACAATGTACATATGATTGACGGTTCGATTTCATGCTCGAAATATGACCCGCAATCGTACGGAAAAATCACCAATTCGATCTCACGCTTGAGATACGATTCATGATTTTATTTTAAAATTGGCCAATCCGATCTCATGCGCAAGATACGATTCGTCAATTTATTTCCCAAAATTAAATGGACATGGATGATATCTTGCTTGATTTGTTGCCGTGATGTTCTTGATGCCTTTATTTGATTGCTCCCGTAAAAGAAAACCCCAAAAAATATAAATATTTAGGTTAATTGCATATTAGGATAGATCGCATGCTTATTAGGGAAATAAAAACCATGTGCACGTCATATAGAATTAAGTTCATACAATGCATGTCATTTAGTATTTTTGCTAGGCCCATTAAATTAGAAATTACATGTCATTAGAATTAGGTCATTTAGTTAATATTGCATAGCATATTGCATGATTTTCATTAATTAAGCGAAAACAAAATAAAAATTGCGTGTTAATTATAAATCATATCTAGGGTTGTTGATGTGGATTTTAATTTAACATTGCAAATGCTTTCGTTGCTACGAGGTAAGTCCTGCATTTTTCTATTATTTGCTTTCTTGGGTGTTAAATTGATGGTTTGTGCACCGCATGATCACCTCACATGTTAGGGGAGATAGTTTAAAATCAATTCAAGCTGCCTGCAAAACCTTTTTTTCAAAATAAAAGAAATGGTACTGAAAGGGCGTTAGAGAAATCTAGCATAACCAAGTCCCCGTACCCAAAATCTCTGGTACGTAGGAATAAAGTAAATCTCCTGTTACTTTACTTGGGTTTCTAATCGACCCACCAAAAATAGATTAGTGGCGACTCCTAATTGAAAATCAATTGCATGTTAAGAACTTGAATCTAAGTCGTGAATTGGTATGGGCTTGGGAAAGCCCGAGTTAAGTCTAGGCTTAACAATCGATTAGCCAAACCCTAGGTGGTTCACACCCGAAAAATTGATCGCGACAAAGGTGAAGCCCGGAGAATCAACGAGCATGTCCGACTAGTTAGTCCTAGGACATTTCTCTTATATTGAGAGCTGATTCCTTTTTGTAGGCTTCTATGTATAAATCGGTGTGTTTATAAAAGGGTCTTTTATGAAAAAAAGGTCCTACTTTCCTATCACATTGTTCTATTGTCTGGGGATTATTTATATGCTTCCGCATGCGTATTGAAAAGAAAGGGTCGACGATGCGTCCTAGGATGTTGCTATTTAATCAACCAAGTGAGGGATTGGTGCATGGCCAAGGATCGGGGCGTGACAATCACTCCATCTGCAATTGTCATAGTAGATATTAGTACCAAGGATAGTTTTGGAATCATCAAGCTCTCATTGGGATGCTTTCTCAACTTGTAGCTGTATTTTTTTTCCATAATTCAACATTTTTGGACTTTGGTGGCCTTCATCTTCAGTCGACGCTCTGAACCATGCTACTTCATCAAGTCAACTCATCTGCCTTGCCACAATATGAGGAATAATCACCAACTAGGTTTAGAAATGAATTTGCAAGCTCAAATGGGCTCTACAAGGAATAAAAGTGTGTATGATAGAGAAAGAAATGTTCTTCATCACTTTAAGGCACCTAAATTCTTGTTTGAGTTCATCTGTAATAAAGATAGTCAAAGATTAATTCAAGTGAGGGCAAGAAAAGTTCTTTCATTTTTCTCAACCTATAATGTCAACTTTACCTCAATTCCGCCCCAGTGCGAGAACAAGGTTAAGTCGAAAGAAAATTTTCCAATCATTCGAGCTCAAAAGGCTTAAACAATAGTTTAACTACAATGTTTAGGATAAAGGAATGAATGGCCCCTCGTCATTCAATTTGCATACCTTCCTCCAGAAACCAATTACCTTGAGGACATGAAATTATTCCACTCATCTCATAGTGTATAAATAGAGGACTATATGTAGGATTAAGCTTGTATTTCATCATCTCAAAACATCCCAATTAGCATTATCAAGCATTACACATCATTCATTGAATCATCTGTTTTAACAAGTTCCAACTGAAATTGGTGAATTAAACAGGCAAAATATTATGCAAGATCACGTTTTTGGAAAAATATGAGTGTTTTAACATCTTAATCATGAGAAAAGCTTGTAATTTCAAAACAAGTAGCTTATTGCACCACAGAGTCTATCACAAAAATTTTGAGACCTTAAAACACTTAATTATACCAAAGATTCAAACAAGAAAGTTAGCGCGGCTATGTCCCCACGAAGACAGAGTGTTAGACTCGATAATATCAAACACAATGGGGCATTTTCTAAAATGAGTGCTATGGATTGCCTCTATTTAAAGGGGAAAGGACATGTATGTGGAAGTCTGATCTTTGTTTTGATGGATGCTCTGAATTTACTCTTCCCCCCTGCAAAACAAAGTGTACAGAGATATAATGTAAGTAATCATAGGTACAAATTGTGGCTTGGCTTATGCAAAATATAGATCCTCTGAGGATCTCATGATTCAAGGCATTATACCTCTATTATCTCATCATGTATTTTTTAAAGTCACAACAAGTTCTATTTGCAATGGAAATATTCCCCGGCCACAATGCAAGGCGATTACAAAAGGAACGAAGTGGCAAATAGGTGCTTAAAGCTTTTATTTTCACTAAATTTTGAGTGGAACATAAGAAAGCCAGCCTTTAGAATTATCTCCTCGCCTCATTTTTTATTGGTAGGGTTTTATAATTAGGATAGTTTGGTTTACTTCAACATTCCATCAAAATATGAAAATTTTGATGAACTTGCATCTTATTGAATGAAAATAAACAAATTACATTGTATGGAAAAGGAAATCCTAGTAAGCAATCAAATACAAAGAATCAAGCACTAGAAAGCATAAATACTCCTATACAAATGAGTGTGTCAACAATCAAAGATGCCCTAACTCTAGGTGATTTGAACTCATCCTATCATCCAGCCTTACATCAATGGCAAAGACTGCATTTTCCATTTGTGCAGATAGCCTCATTAATTTTACAGATCATCCCAACCAGTGGGCATAATGTCCTTGACAACAAGATCAATGCTTCGCAATTTAGAGCATAGCACATAATAGTCCTACTCGTTGCTTAAATTGTTCCATTGTACTAAAAGGCTCGATGTTTGGAGGCAAGAGTATAAATTGGCCCAAATCTCACACTCTCGCGATTGGGTCGGGTGCTCTTGACACTAGCTCAATCAAAAGGCCACCCTATAGTCTTGCAATCTCAAGTATCAAGAAAGAAAGTTCAGGGTTTGAAAAGTGCAATCCTTAGTCTCATAGTTTTGTGGACAAGGTTGTATTGTCTCAACACCATCCTTTTTTTTCCTAGTATGCAATCTAGGTTCGATCGCAGGATTCATGCAAAAGTTTAGTGTTATGCACAACAGTTTATAATATGCATACATCACTTCAATATTGATCTAACGCATACATTCTCAACATCTCTCTACAAAACAAAGTGTTATAATTCATCCCTTATAACTCTCATATGCAAGAACATTTAACATAATTGTTAGTGGCACACCTTATCTCCATATTGCTCAAACGAAAACAAGTTTTAAAAGAGAAAATGCAGGCCTAAGTCATTTGGAATTGTCAAGTTGCTGGGACCTTTGCAGGAGTGAACCACCAAGGAAAAGATAATAGATTACTGGGTAGGGTACGAATGGTAACTCATTAAAGAAGGTACCTTTGTCTAGCGCAGACTCTTCCGAGTCCATACCAGTCACAACTTTGAGTTTTAATTAAATCAATTAACTATGTAAATAAATTCATTTTGGGATCACCACTAATTTTTACAGGTTAATTGGAAAAGTAAAATGTAAGAGAACATTTTACTTCTACCGATCAAAGATTCATGGATATTGGGATTCGGTTATGCAAGATAAATCTACCACCCTTTTGGTACATTTTCTCTTTATTTTAAACATGTCTGGAAGTAGTTTAGATCATTTAATCCTAAGCCACTAATATGCGATGGGTGATCAAGAGGGTGCACAAGGGTGATCAAGAGGTCAATGACTATGTAATGGGCACAAGGGTGCGCAAGCAAGAATTTAACACTTAATATTCAAAGCAATAAATAAATTGCTTAGGAAAGAGTAAAGAACCTCAGCACGTTAAGCAAACTTTATTGTCGTCCAATGCACAAAGTATTCTGCAGTATGTTAACTAAGAATTAAACAACTATGTAATGCATGCATCTAGACAAGATTTCAGCATATGATTATACAATGCTAATTATTTCTATCTACAAGATGAGGTCACTAAAATCAATCCTAAAAATATGTGACTCTCCATATGACGTGCAATCTTGAATGTCATCAATATGAGATATGGATGCAATATTTTTTGAGATTTTCTTTAAAAGTAAAAATAGGAAATTATCGTTGGGAAAATCCCTTATGATGTTTTGAAGATGACAAAATAAATCAAAGGTGTTTAATGGTTGAGTAATAGACTATGCAGATGATAGAACATATAAAGGATATTGTCAAAGTCTATACTTGGAAGAACCAGAAGACAGACTCTATGATGAAGCTAAACTTATTCAAACTGTGTCGAGACCTTAAGGCTAAATATGTTCAAAAGTAGAATATGTTCAGACTTATGTCCAGATTGTAAAGTCTATTTCAAATGGAAGACACTCAAACTTTACTTTCGACATAACACTCTCAAACGTTACATCTAGAACGAGACACAAATTCAGAAGGTAGTAGATTCTGAACAAAACATGTTCAGAACGAGACAACTTGACAGAACAAAACACAACCCCCAAACATATAACGGCTACTAATCTGGTTTAGATTCTACATCAAGATAGATTTGATTGACTAAATCTAATTTATTGACAATTGGATCATAAAGACAAGAACTTTCTAAACGAAGAAGCTCTACTTATGGAACCAAGATTCTATTTGTATGGGCGATCAGAATCAATTTGGGATTCTACTTCTATCACTCAACAGCTAATTTTTTCTTGATACAGATCTGTCCAATGGGTAGATTGGAAGATGATTCTCTAGATACTATCCAACAACTAGTTTGGAAGTAGAGGAGTATTTAAGGAGACTAAGGACCGATGAGCAAGTAAGAGACGAAGCGTAAAATTTATAATTCCAAAGTCTAAGTGACCTTCGATCATATACCCGTCTCTTATGAGCTTAAACGTTTGTGATCTTGTGAGCTTAAAAGTCTGTGATCGTGAAAGAAATACCAAAAGAATGACTTAGTGAGATAGCGTGATCTATCACTGAGTGTTTGCACTCAAAGTTGTAATCTCTTGTTGATTGCATAGTGGAATCCGGCCAAAAAGCTGTTATCGTGGGAGAGTGAACGTAGGCTTGATCTAAGCCGAACCACTATAAATTTCGTGTGCAACATTCTCTTTCCTTAACTCTTTATATTTAAGTCTATTATATACTTATATGTTATTTCAGAAGTCTGTTCCATCATATAACAGATTCTAAACATCTATCAGAAGTCTGGTGGCTCGCTTATCAGACTCTAATCCTTATTTAGACTTTGCTCAAAATTTATTTTATTTTGCATTTATTAGCCAAGATTTATTTTAAACACTTATTCACCCCTTTTAGGTGTTCGTACTAGCACTTTCAACTACCTAATTCCACATGATGAATTTAACCAATAAGAAAATTAAATATCATTTTTATGTGATGCACCTAATCTAATGATATGCATATCCTAAAGTTCTACATGATTAGTGGTTAAGTGACAATGAAATCACTATATTATATTAATAATTACTAAGGCTAACCTTAGATTATTAAATATCACTTCATGATATGTACATAAAATGGGAAAGATTTAATTCAGTATCCAATCTTTAGTCTCAAAGATTCGATTTCCTAATTAATCCAACCGAAACAAAGAATGAAAATATTTAATTGAGGCTCCAATCTTCGTGCTTAAAGATTCAATTTCCCCGATTAAAATTTTATTTACAAATCAAAATATTTAAAATAGGAAACTAAATATTCTAACTCACCTTAATACGCGAGGGATATACGCAATATCTAATTACTAGTTCTAATCGGGCGAGATTGTGATGACATGAGCGGACATGGAAGCTTATCTGGAGCACCGAGAAACCTTCAATGAAAGTGTCAAGCAACAGGGTTCAAGGATGTGATGACGGTGACAAGGGCTGGTGCTCGTCGAGAATCACTCGGATGCATGCGAAGCTGCTCAGAGTCGGTCACAGACTGGTGCGGGTGTGCTGGTGCTTGCTGAAGCTGAGGTTGAGCGATGGTGATGCTGTGCACAGCGGTGGGAAACTTGTAGGAGATGGTTAGATCGAAGCGAAGCTCGGTAAGTTGGGCCGGTGCTTCTGCATTGGTGCAAGTGGAGTGGCAAGGGGGAAACAGTGGTCGAGTGGCAAGGCACAGCGACCAAGTGGCGCTTGGCGGCTTTGAAAAAATTCGGGACCTTCGTTAAACGTTCCCTCAATTTTCTCGCTTTTGTATGTGTGCCTCTTAGTTTCTAGCCCCTGTTTTGAATTAGAAGGAAAGAATACTTATATAGGTATAGATCTAGGGCTTTACTTAAGATACCACTTTCCTAAATTAAACAAAAGAGATTATGTGATATGTTCAAGATAGAATATTGAGGTATTCTCTTTCTTTTTCCCCCATAATTAAAATTTTCAAAAATAATGCTTTTATTGCATACAAACTTAATTAGATTATTTTTACCCAAAAAAAAAACTTAATTAGATTATGCAATTTTTCTTAATTCGCACCTCCCATGTCATCTCATATGCAAATTTTGGCCACTTAGGTTGTTCAATAGACTTGGCCGAATTTTTACTTTTGTAGAATTATTCTAATAATTAAATTAAGTTTAAAGCCCCTTACTTGAACCCATTTGCTCCAGTTAAATTATAATGCAATTTATGCGGGTCTAATATTTTTATAAAAATGCTCCTCATTTGCAAATGCAAATTAATAGTGCTTTTTTTTTTTTTAGGGGATGAGACAGTCTCCCAATTTTCCATACATTGAATGGGTCACCAAAATTTAGGTGTCAACAGAAAAACTACAAGGCATTCTTCTACAACCTTAATGACTTCCATTCTTTCCCCCATTGCTTTTACTTTGTAACTCATCTTCAATTGAAAAGAATGTCAGTTTCAATTTGAGAAAATTGTACATACCTCCTTAATCATTTCATTGTGTTGGAAATATTAATTACATATCAACACTATTTGTCGTAATCTGAAAAAAGCGATAACAAAATAAACAGGTGATGAGATACAACTAACTGAATCTCTTTAAGGTGATTAGTTCCTTCCAACAATACTAAACAACTTCACGAATTGTCTCCCAAGATACAACATGTCGAACATGTTTGTATCAACACTATATGAACAGAACTCTGTTGAGCACTTCTCAAAACCGATACACTTAGACAATGACTACCGAAAAAATTAGATAAGTACTTTGAGGCATTTTTGTTGTTATTTTGAACTAAGAAGACATGCCTATTTATAGATGAGAGAAACAGCCGTAGAAAATTGAAAGGAAATGAACTCAAAAATCATGTCGGTTATGCTTGTATTAGTTTTTTTGTTTTTTGGTTGGTATGCTTGTATTAGTTGAGTCATTGACACTTGATAACAACAATATTAAATTCAAAAACCATAGCGAAGAGTCATTAAACCGTAATTGCAACAATTAGGGCATAATTTGAAGGAAAAATAATGGTTACACATGAATTGAAGTGACATCTCACTAATGTTGAGCCATTAAAACCTATAATTACAACAATAATTACAACAATCTTCCCCATCAAAGACTCTACAGAACTTTGACTCAAAGAAATCCAAAGGTGCATGTGAAAAATAAACTGCATCAAGAGAGGTAACTTCGCTTTGAACCTTCTTTAGTGAAAGTTTATCGGACTTACCTAATCAGTCAATGGATTAAGCCTTAGTTGTTGGTATAAGCACAAACAATAGACCTCACATAGAGTATCTCTGAATCAATATTGGTTCTCGATTATGTTTATTCTTTCGGCCATGAACCTCTTGTGATTCATGCATGCTTTAGAAAATCTAGCCTTTGAAGATTTTCAAAGATTTTCATAGAGTCGGCTAGCCCCACACAAATAGGCGCATTCTTATCAAAGGCATGCTACCATACTTTACTAGGATATTGGAATCCAAGCTATATGAGTCATTAAACGCATAGCATACCCTAAAGACAATATAGGCACTATTGCATCATAGGAATGTGACACAATGTGCATGTTAGAGTTTCCAAAATGTGTTGTTTTTGAACCTAGTCTATGGGATCTCCAATCACTAGGTTAGGTTTCCACCTCATAATAAAAACTTTTAACCACATTCCTTTTGATGTGCAGTTTACTTACCCTCTCGACAAATCTTTTGTCAATGGATCCACAATGTTTTCCATTGACTTCATAAAGTCCAAAGAAATTATTATGTTCAAGTGCAGTTGTCTCACAATATTATATCTATGATGATTGTGTCTAGACTTACCATTCTATATCACATTTTGTGCCCTTGTAGTCACTTCTTAATTGTCATAGTGAATGCATATCAGAGGCACGGGTTTTGGCCACAATAGAACATATTCTTAAAATTGCCAAAGCACTCTACTTCTTCTGTCACGACCCGAACCCCATCTCCAGGGTTGCAAGCGACAAGGGTTATTTTTCCAAGCCCACCAATACCAATAATCGGAAGGATTGGAACGTGCTCTTTCATGTTCGCATCTAGTAAGAATTCCATAATTGTCTTCTTATCATCATCTCTCCCTATAATATCTCCCTCTCCTGTATAAAGGGATGCGTCTCTTCTCTCTTCCTCCACTCTCTCTTGGGGCGCTCATCCAAGTGGAATCCCCTATTAGCCTTAATGGCTTCTATTCTCTTCATAATGCTCTTACTTTTTTACTCCACTTTAGTTTAAAAGCAAGTTGGTTTGAACTTTGAGAAAAATATCTTTACCTTCTTGATCATTTCATTATGGTCCCTTAATTCACGTCACATGACTTCTATGTTGAATTCTTCAAGCACATCGCATCATAAAAAGCATCTTTCAGTTTCTCGAGCCAAACTTGGATTTGGCGAATCTGGTGGTATTGCTCTTCTGCATCGTCCAGAATAGCGTGAATTGTGGAGACTGTGTCTTTGAGCTTCCCAAGTTCGTGCTTGACGCCCCAATAACTCTACCACTTTTTCTATTGCTTGAGGAACCAGCTTTGCAATGATATCTCCAGCAATGTTCCCAATGACAGCTTCCACCATTTTGTTCTCTCTATCTCTCTGTGTCAATCTCTGGCTCTATCAATGGAGCAGAAGATATTACTACAGTCGTTTATAAGGCTAGAGACTTCCAAGACATGTACAACAAGTTCATGTTAAAGATGGGAATTCTCCTCATCCACGCGTAATAGAAAGATGACGCTGTCAATAATGCATATGGGACCCACCTAGGTTGGGTCCAAGGTTTTGGCCTATCTAAAGACTTTGCGTCCAACCACTGGGATTCGCCCCAGTGGCCACCCTTCCAACATGGAAGGGGGAGATGAGTGGTTCAAATCCCCACCTTTTTAGGGGGGATGGGGTGGGGACGAGTAAGTTTCAGGAGTGGGTTTCGACTCCCACACCCTGCAAAAGGCAGGGCAAAAGTCTGAGAGTAAGTGTAGAGTAGGCATAGAGTAGGACTGACAAAAAAAAAAGAAAAAGACTTTACGTCCATCTAATATTTAGTAGTCTAGCATGCTTGCGTGGGCAATGACAATGCTGGCATTGAAGTGACAGAGATATTTATTGATTAGTTTGTTTTTATCTAACAGTTTACGTGGCCCAGAAGCAAATGGAAAAGAGGAATATTTAAATGTCAATAATGAGAAATTCTTATTAGAATATTGACATAGCATTTTTCGACAATATTTTTTATTGAAATGGCAATTATTTCAAAAAAAAATATTCATGTAAAGTTGACGTGACTATTCTATCCTAAAACGACATCATTTTACCTCAAAATTTGATTTTTAATATAAATATTAATTAAGTTAAATTTAAAAAAAATGGTTATGGCAATGCAATGAGGGCTCGCTACTACTGCCACCCCACCATCACTAGAAAGGTCCGATGACAATGGAGCAAAGGTCGATCGAGGTTCTCAAGCCTCAACCAATGGCCGATGACCCTGGCCAACTAGTGGCAAGAGTCACCGACCATCGGCCAAAGGTGCCAAGGACCGTCACTAACTGTGGCATGGCTAGATGACCCTTCCCCAGCCAATGGCGACCTTGGCTAAAATGGGTGAGGGCCGACGACCCTCATTGGATTTGGGGGAGGGTTGCGAGCCATTGCCAACAATAGGCTAGGGCCAGGGCTCGGCACCAGTCAATCCTCACCCCCACAATCATCGACCCTTTCGATGGTGGCAGAGGCAGCGGCGGCAACAGCAGCAACAACAATGGCGAGGCACTTACTACTTTGCTAAAACCTTTTTCTTTTTAATAAATTTAGTTTTTTTAATTTAACTTATCTAATTTTTATATTAAAAATCAATTTTGGGGCAAAACCACGTCATTTTGCACTTTTATTACTGAGTAGGGAACTCCGATGAGCCACTTAGACCACATTTATTCTTAAAAAAAAAAAAATGTAACATCAGATTTCTAGCTATCATCATCCAAGTTGGCACTTAATTGTCCCAATTTTCAAAAAAAAAAAAAAAGTGATACTTAAGTATTTTTTTGGAAGTTTTGACATTTAAGTGTCTATATGTGCCAAGTTTCAATACTTACAGTATACTTTTGTCCATTTTCCAAGGTATTGTCATCCTCTATTCACCATCCTAAAAAGTCGTAACCAAATTGTAAATGCAATATCAATCAATCCTCCAAAGTTTTTTTTGTCGTTAGTCAAGAATTAAACCTATTTAATAGGTATAGTTATTGGTGCATAATTTCCTAATTAAATTAAATTTCCCTCATGTCTCTTTTTCTAAGAAGAATGTGGCCTTATTCATCTTGCTATGTTTCTTTAAGCTTATTCGGAAGCAGTTTCAAAAATTATTCCACCACTCAGATCAATTTGATAGCGACTCTCCCAAATTTTTAAATATCGCATTAATTTTCATCTTTTGGTTTTAATACACGTGGAGAGCGATTTTTAGGGGATTAATTACTTTCTAATTTTTTATTAATTCATGGCTCACTGGATATTGTTATAACTATTATTTAATGAAAGGTTTTGCGTAGTCAATACATTTATTTAAAATTATTGTTTTTGGTTAAAGGCTCCGTCCTTTATATTTTCCAAAGGATAGCTAGTCATTTTCTAAATCTTGGGATGCATTTGCGATATGACAAAGCTGATATTAGAACTTAAGTTATGAACTTAGGGAATATTAGTTAGCTTTTATGGGGATCTATGAGGTGTGAGCTGCAATTTATCAGTTACTCATATATATGTATGTATATTTACACATATGCAGCCCATGTTGGGATGGAGATTCTTTTCGTGAAAATAGAAATTTCTATATGCTTAGATAACATGGTTGATTTATTAAAATTCAGATGAGATCTCTATATCTCTCAATTCATATTCAAAACACTTCTTCTTATTATCACATAACATTCTCACTATCATTTTACTAGAAAATTGCAGCTTGATTAGCTAACTTTGCTCTCCTTACTAATCTCTCAAATTTATTTGCTTCCTATGAGTAATGCTTCTACGTTATTGCTTTATTTATTTATTTATTTTTATTCTCTAATTAAATAAAAAAATCCATTAAGATCTCTTCCTATATTGGGCAATACCAAAAGCTGCGCATTTATGCCATGTAAAATCCTATAATTAGACATTCATCATTTTCATGCATGTCACTCACCTTTCTAGCACACACACTTTGTGCACAATCTCTTACTAGTTCAACTTCCGGTGGCAATTATCGATTAGTGATGCCTGAATTTTTGTCGACTGGTAAAGTATGCATTTTTGCAAAAATAAAAAATGAATAAAACAAAAAAAGAGAAAAATAAATAAATAAATGGATGAGAGAGAGTCCAATTGGGATATTATAGCTTGCAAGGAACCAAACCCAGCCCATCATATCAGCCCATCCGGCCATTTGATTTCGACCCGGTCCATCAGCGTTACCTCACAAGTCAAGCCGACCAACTCACCTTCCTAGCAATAGACCTGTTAAACGGGTGGGTTGGGTCAAGTTTGGGTCGGATCATAAATGGTCCAACTCAAATCGACCCATTTAACCCATTTATGACCCATTTATTGCAATGCAAAATTTTTGACCCATACCCAACCCTTACCCAACCCATTTAACTAAACTTAAGGAAGCTTTATATATATATAGATATATATATATATATATATATATGGTATTGCTAAAATATTTTTATAAAACACAAATTAATGGAAATTTTTTATAATTTTTAAAATAATTATTTCAAAAAAATAGAATTTTAATTATTTTTAGTTTTATTTATAAAATATATTTTTCTTTTTTTTTTTTTCTTTTTGTATTCTTCTTCTTTTTTGGCCAGCTGCCACCCACAACGACGGCCGACCACAGGCGCCTGGCTTGTTAACGCCGGCGAGCTCGAGGCTCGCCGACACTAACGAGGCTTCCGCCTTGCTAGATTTGGTGAGCTAGAGGCTCACCAGGGTCAGGCAAGCTTGAGCTCGCCCCACACCAGATTTGGCTAGGCTCGAGCATCACCGGACGTCAGCGAGGCTCGAGCCTCACCGAACGTAGGCAAGGCCTCCGCCTCACTAGCCCCTCACCAAATTTGGTGAGGCTCGAGCCTTGCCAGACACCAGCGAGTTTGAGTCTCACCAGATCGACGAGGCTCAAGCCTAGCCGGGTGTTGGCGAGGCCTCCGCCTCGCCCGACACCGACGAGCTCGAGGCTCACCTGGCCGGTCGTTAGCCATTGCCGTGCCGGCGACCGAAGGAAGAAGAAAGAAAAAAAAAAGAAAATTAAATAAAAATAATAATTATAATTTTGGTTTTTATAAAAAAATAATAATTTTGTAAAGTTAAAGAGAGAATAGAGAGATTGTGAGGTTTTGGGTGAAAATGGATTCTAAATCCAACCCATTTAAGACCCACTTAAAACCCACCTATCAAAGTCTTTAATTATTGAACCCATTTAACTACTTTTGCTCAAAAAACAAGTGACCCATTATGACCCATTTATGATTTAAATGGGTCATATATGGGTCTAAGACCCATTTTGCCACCTCTACCCGGCAGCCCATTTCACACTCAGCTTCAAGTAGGCTCATATCCATGTCCGATTCCCTTGAGGAAAATCTGACCCGTAGAGCTGGCTTCGGAAGCCCATCGGAGAGAAAGGCCTTTGACTTCAAAATATCTCTCTCTCATTTTACCTAAACTAGATCATCTGTGGATTCTAAAATATATCTAATAAAAAGAAAAGTCAAGCATTACGCGATCCTTGAAGAACAATGCAAAAGTTGATAATAGGGATAATTAGAATTTACTAAAATGATACATATTCTATTAACATTTATGGAGCCAGTGAGAGAAGCATGAGTAAAATGACCTAGCTACTTTTACCAGGGCTTTAATACCAAGGCTCGTGATCATGCCTTGATCCCCAACAGCTGGGCTCGAATTCCTTGGTGGGGCCCTTGATGTCAAGTCTGGTGTTCAAGATTTCAGAAATGCTTCGAAAGGTGCATGACCCTCATGGGCTTGGCAAAGCATACTAATAGGAAGGGATTCAATTGAGGAACACATGCAATGATCTGTGGGGGATGGAACTCTTATTAACATTCGACAGGATAGATGGTTGGCTTCTGGAATCATAGGGGGACCAGCTCCTAGAGGAGAACCAGAAAAGCTTGCAGATTTAATGGTCCCAAACAGCAATGAGTGGAATATTTCCCTTCTAAGACAGAATTTTGATTGTCATACAGTAGCAGAGATTATGTCTATCCCAATTCAGCCACAACATACAAAGGATAGACTTATCTGGAGAGGCAAGCTAAATGGATCTTTCACAGTAAAGAGCTGTTATAATATCCTAAGGAAGCAACAAGTCAATCACAACCCAAATCAAGCGTCCTCCTCTTTTCAGATACCTCGCAGACTGTGGAATGCATTATGGAACATGAACTCATCACCAAAAATACGTTCTTTCCTATGGTTAGTATGTCATAACGCTTTGCCTACTCAAGAAAACCTCCATCATCGACACATTATACAAGATCCCATATGCAGTTTATGCGAAGATCAAGCTATTGAATCACCAAAACATTTGTTCTTATTCTGCCCTTGGACACAACAAATATGGGAACATCCAGAAATCAACATCCAGCAGCATATCAGAGGAGTAAATCGGATAGAAGCATGGCTGGTCAACTTAACAGAACACAAAGGTGACTTACCTGACTTAGAAACGATCGCATCCATCCTTTAGCACATTTGGAAGGCCCGCAATAACTGCATATTTCGCCAGTAGCAACCCCAACCGCACCACATAGTGCAGACAGCCTTAGACAGTGCCATCGCAAATCAGAATCCATCTCGATAGAAACAGAGACAAGGAACGCATCAAACAAATCAGCATTCGTTTTGGCGTCCGCCAAATCAAGGAGAAATGAAACTCAATATTGATGCAACTTACCAGCCTCATAGCGGAGAAGCATTGATCGCCTGTGTTTGTTGAAGCTCATCAAGCCTTATCGGTGGCCGTTTCCTTGGCCCTGCAAGCATAGGCAATGGCATTAAACCACACGCTCCACTTCTTGCTGAATACGGGCAAAAACTTAGATCAGTTGACCTTGGAAACTGACTGCTCAGTTCTTGTTGAGGCGATGTGTAACCATGAACTGCCGCCTTGGGAGATCAGATCTTTGCTCGAAGACTGGATGGTGCTGCTTCAATGTTGCCCTAATCTTCAGATCGTCCATTGCAGGAGGGAAATGAACAAGGTTGCTGACCGGGCTGCAAAGGCCCATCAGGCCGGTTCGCTACCTGTGGATTGGGTCTTTAATCCTCCTTTGTTTTTGCGTGAAATGTTGTCCTTCAATATTATGCAAAATGCTCCTTCTACTTTTCGGTAGTAATAATATTATTACCTTTCTGACCAAAAAAAAAAAAAAGGCTTTGTGCTTAAAGATTTTCTTTTATTTTGAAATTCATGATTTTGCTATGGCAAACATTGAAAAATCACTTCCATGTAGAGAAGAAGTCTTGTTTGCATCGCAACTCAATTAGGACGTGAAAGCATTAGTTGGCATCGGTACACTGCACGGTTTTCTCAAGTGTATCATGAGAGCGTAAAATGAAGAGGGTTGTACTTTGCGGGGGATTTCTATTGTCCTTAGTTTACCCAAAACGATTACAGTCCTCTGTCTCAATCCGATGCAAGTACCTGCTAGAATTTATGGTTTTTGGTCACGGGTCGACGTTCCTTAACTACTACTATTCTCCGTATGCGTCACTGACGATTTATTTTTTATAGAACAATGACATAGTATGGAGTTTTTCTTCAAAAGTTGTCTGCTGAGAATCCAATATTGGATTGAAGGAGACATCTCAAGAATGATAACTCACTGTTAATGGAAGAGAGACTCTTGAGTGATTCATAAGCAAACCGTATTCCTTAAATATGTCTTGTGTGGTTAGGGGGATACTCTTTTTGAACACGTGAACCTCATGGAACACGTCGAATTGCTACATTGAGTATCGAAGCAGGAACCCTTCAATAGATGGGTGATTCTTAGATGGACTAAGCCATACCAGGTGAGAGAGCTCAGACAACATATGAGTCTTAATAGACTTGTAAGATGGCAAAGATAATAGGAATGAACTAGACCACACATAATATATGGGCAATATCACAATACGAGCCAACATTAAAAAGGACTCCAGGTCATTAAACTGAATGGAATTTGTAATGTTTTAGAGTCTCACATCAATGAGAGATGCTCTACATTGTGTGGTTACTCAAAACACTCCTTTGGATAACTTGGCTTATGTGAAATAGAGCAAGTGGTTATAAATCACAAAATATATATTCAAACATACCTATGGAGTATTCCTTCCAGAAGACTTGTAACTATGTATGTAAATGACTCTAATTAGCTTATGTTTTAGAAATCAAGGGTCTCCTTGAATGATGGCCATAATTAACTCTTTCATGATATCACTCGGATAATTTAGGTTGTAATTACAAATAGTTTGCAGACAACAACATGAATTGTCATTCCTACTTCCAGACATCGCAGCACTCCGGCGCATAATCACGTCATTTTCCCATCACTGTAGAAGAAGAAGAACGACGACGACAACAACAAAAAGCTTTTCTTTATCAAACATTTTCCGAAGGACCGCTAAAGTCAACTCACGGCCACACATTCGCATGCTTTCTTCATGTTTCGGTGACTTCATTTCGGTTCAACCTACGCATTTTAACACCAATAAAAAATCCCTAAAAGAAAACATGACTTCTTAACACACCGCACACCACCGTCCAAGACAAGCAATCCTACACATAAGTCAACCTTTTTCCGGACCACAATCATCGTTGGCTCGACCTTTCTGTTCTTCAGACCTTCGTTTACTTGTTATTTCCTCATAGGTTGTGTTTTCCTTAGAAGGATCATAAACTGAGGGACAGCTCAGACATTCATTTACTTGTTTTCTCAAGTTTATTGCGTTTAGATTCCTCAATGAATTCACCTGATAGGCTAATTATTCCGTGAGTGATCAACTCAGGGAAAAGAACTATAGGCGTGTTGATGAAAAGTCTAACTTATTAAATTGAAAACAGAACCTGAAATTCAAGATGTCACAACTCTTCCCATTTTATAAAAATTTCATCCTCAAAATTTAGACCATACAAATCTTTAAACAAAAAGGTGAGGGTACAGTCGTCTCATCGAATCTTCACTTTCTTAGGTTGCTCCCTCTGTGCTATGGTATTGCCATACCACTTTAACCAATGGGATCATCTTTGTGCACAGAATCTGCTCTTTTCGATCCACGATCTAAACCGAGATTTCCATGTAGGACACTCTGTCGTCCACGTCTAATTCCTCAAAATTCAGCATGTGAGTCGGGTCAGGCTCATACTTCCTCAATATTGACACGTGGAAGACGTCATGCACTTACGCCAACCTCAGCGGTAATGCAAGACGATACGCTAAAGTCCCTATTCTTTCTAAAATCTCAAAGGGACCTACGTACCTCGGACTCAGCTTCCCTTTCTTGCCAAAGCACGAAGTACCTCTCATTGGTGATACTTTCAAAAAGACGTGCTCACCAACTTGGAATTCCAACGGTCTCCAACGCTTATCAGCATAGCTTTTCTAGCAGCTCTGAGCGGTCTATAATCTGTCCCTGATGACAGCAACTGCATCCACTAACTGCTGAACCAACTGTGGGCCTGTGATCTTTCGTTCTCCAACCTCATCCCAACAAACTGGTGTTCTACACGCTCTGTTGTACAACGCTTCGAAGGGAGCCATCTAAATGCTCTGCCGATAGTTGTTTTTGTAGGCGAATTCAACAAGATGAAGCTATTCCTCCTAGCTTCCCTTGAAATCCAATACGCAAGCTCGCAACATGTCTTCAAGGGTTTGAATTGTCCTCTCAAACTGGCCATCCGCCTGAGGATGATAAGCCGTACTGTACTGCAGCTTCATTCCTAAAACGATCTGCAGGCTCTTCCAAAAAACTGCGATAAACCCCGGGTCTCTATCTGATGTAATCTTCATTGGCACTCCATGTAGGCGAATGATTTGATGCACACACAATTATGCATGCCTGTCCAAATCAAGGTCCTTTCGTACGACAATAAAGTGAGCCAACTTCATCAGTCCGTCGACTATTACCCAAATGGAATCATTCCTTCTCTAACTCCTTAGTAAGCCTGTCACAAAATCCATTGTGATGTGTTCCCATTTCCACTCAGGAATCTTGAGAGGTTACAAAAGTCCCATCGGCTTACAGTGTTGTGCCTTCACTTGCTGACATGTCAACCACTTGACAACATGCTTGGCAATATCCGCCTTCAAACCAAACCACCAATAGTGTTGACACAGATTTTGATACATTTTCGTACTGTCGGGATGAATGTTGTGACTACTACAATGAGCTTCTGACGCGGATTCCTTAAGCACTACATCGTCAGGTACACATAATCGTCCTCAGAACCCTAGTGTTTCATCATCAGAAATATGAAAGTCAGGTTTCCTCTTTTCGGTATCCTCTTGCAAGATCATCTGAATCTCTGGATCTCGTCAACTGAAGCGTCTTGATTCTGATATGCACTTCCAGCTCAATTATGAGGGTGGCCATAAGATTAGAAAGGTAGCCTACCTCAAATTTGAAAATCGAATATCGAGCCCTCTCAAGTAAGATCCATTCCTTGAGTACCATCTACGCTACTAAAGATTTCCGACTTAGCGTATATGCAACCTTGTTAGCCTTTCCAAGGTGATACAAAATATCATAATCATAGTCCTTCAAGAGTTTCATTCAGCAACACTATCTTATATTCAACTTCTTCCGAGAGAATAGATACTTGATACTTTGATGGTTAGTGAAGATCTGGAATTTTTCTCCACACAAATAATGTCTCTAAATCTTCAAAGCGAAAATAATTGCTATGAGTTTTAAGTCATGTGTCGAGTAATTCAGTTCATAAGGTCTCAATTGATAGGACACGTATGCAACAACCCTACCATGTTGTATCAGCACACAACTCAGTCCTCTAAATGACGCATCACTATAGATCTCGTATCCTCTAGGACCAAATGGAATCGTCAGCACAAGTGCGGTAGTCAGCTTCTGCTTAAACTCTTGGAAACTATGCTCGCAATTATCTGTCCACATGAATTTCTCTTCCTTCTTCAGTAGTTGAGTCAACGGTGAGGCTAAAGCTAAAAATCCTTCCACAAGCCTTCTGTAATACCCTGCTAAACCTAGAAAGCTTCTGATCTCTGTCACGGTTGTCGATCTTGGCTAGTTGATAACTACTTCGATCTTGGACGGGTCCACGGAGATTCCTTCGCCTGAAATCACGTGCCCTAGGAAAGCAACATGAGTTAACCAAAACTCGCACTTGTTGAAGTTGGCGTACAGCTCATGAATTCTCAAAGTCTGAAGTACCATCCTCAAATGTCTCTCGTGTTCCTCGGGACTTCTCGAGTACACCAGGATATTGTCAATAAACACGAACACAAACTGATCCAGATACTCCTTGAACACTTGGTTCATCAGATCCATAAAATTAGCTGAGGGTGTATGAATCCCTTATCCAACAATCTGCATCTGCACCTTCAGTTCTTTCAATTTAGACAACGCCATCCGATAAGGAGCCTTAGAGATTGGCTCTGTCCCAAGTGCTAACTCAATACGAACTCAATCTCCTTTTCTGGCGGCAGACTTAGCAATTCCTTTGGAAACACATCTAGAAATTCTTATACTACTGAGATGTCATCAATCTTTAGCTCCTCAATTGTCGTATCCACAATAGTCGCTAGGTAACCTTGGCAACCCTCGTCTAACAAACGAGTTGCCTCAAGCGACGTGATTAAAGGGATCGAGGGTCCTCCTCAACTTTCGATAAATTCAAAGCTTCCACCTGCTAACGGTTTAAACTATCACCTTATGACAACAATTCATTACAACAAAAAGCTCCTCGAGCCACACCTTTTTTATATATGACATCAAAGTTATACATAAGCAAACTAGTCAAGTACAACTCTAGCTAGTAATTCTTCTTTCTACAACTTTATTACAACAAACTGAAATTCTCCGAACTTAACCACAACTTTGCTACGTTACCTTGATAACATCACCGCAAAAGCATTTTTCCTATGATCGGTGTATGCTTTAGTTCATTATTGTCTCCTTTGCCATCCTAGTGGCGTCCTACCGGCGGTAGTGGTGCTTATCCTAAACCTACACGGACAATTCCTCACCTAATGGCCGTGTTGGCCACATTCATAGCACGCTCCCATGATACCAAGACATTGGGCTGATCCATGCTTTCTTCTACAAATTTGGCACACATTTGGTGAGTCCTCTACCTCCTGTCATGTGACAGCACGCGCCCTTTCTTGCATCGGAGACCTGTCCCAATTACCCACTGTGCGTTCTGCGGCGCATTCTTCCTACTCTGGCTCATCGGCGGCAGTGGCGGTAGCTGTTATGGTTCCATCTTCCTGAGTGGACAGTCCTTGATCAAGTGGTTATACTGGCAACACCCGTAACAAACCCTCTTTTTAAAACACAAGGCAGATCCATGTCTTTTCCCACCAACACGACACACGCCCTTATGGTTGGGTGTTAGTTTTCCCATTATACTCCTTTGAGTGGGATGATTGAAGTGCTTTCCTTCTATCATCGGTTTCTTCCCGAATCGATTGCTAACTCTATCTGAACTAAACCACGACCTAAATGTGGTGGCTCTCTCCCCAATCACAAGTCCAGGTTGGGCCTCAACCAGTGCGGCAACAACAGCAATTACGGCATTGGCAGCGGCAATGACAGCGGCAACAGTGACAGCTTGATTCTATGCTTGCTGACCCAAAATGCTTCCCAAAGTCTCAAACGCCTGAACGATCCCATCAAATCTAGGATCGCTCAGTGCTACTACACTCACAGTACCGGCCTGCAACGGTACTCTTACACTCACGTTGGCCTGAGCCTGCGCTCTACCTCGAGTACCTCGAGTATCAACCCTTGTCAACGTCCTACCCCGAGTTACAGTTCCTACTAACCTATGCCTAGGAGTTCTCCGCTCATGATCACTCATGCTACAGGATCTTATAGAAACCTGTTTCCCAATTCCAATACCATATTAGAATTTGGGTGATCCCACAAACAAGCTACCAATCAGCTATCACTCGCATACATCAGCATAATTAAAAGGCATTTCCTACTAACTATCGCAAGAACCCATCACACCTTATCACTCCAACTATTGACTAGCTCTATTACCACTCCGGCGGGGATGTCATGCCCCAATCCTTGAGTGCATGCCCATCCCTCGTGGTCAATAATAAAAATGTGACTTCCCAGAACGAGTCACCGACCCTTTCATTTTATTGCATATTCGGAAGCGAATAACAAATCCTCTGACAGTAACCATCCGAAATATAAAAGCAAGACAACAGATTCGCAAGCAAAACATGTTTTTATAAATATACTGAGTCATGTACAAAGGTTTATAACCAAAAGACTTCAAAAGACTGCCTCTCCAAAAAGAAATTGTCATATTTGACCTACACCACGAATCACCTCAGCTCGGCTCCAGGTCCTCCACCCTACGGTCCTGAAAAGTTAAGCCCACGATGGGGTAAGATATAAATTTCAGCGAATTCATGCTCTAAACCCCGATTAGGAGAGTAATACGCCTAGAGGCGTCCTAACCACATAACCACACAACTACAGACACTTACCTTGTCTCATATCCTTCCTGCATGTCAGCAAAGTTCATACCACAGACAACACAAAAGCATGAGCAGTAAACAAGCTCATCAACCGGAACGCCACACTCAAATTTCAAACAAGCACAGGAGTCCTGATTATACCAAATCGTTATGACACGTCCCATACAGTTGCCACACAATTTTATCCCATAATTCAGCACATCTATCTCACTCAATCATGCGTTTTAATTGATTATTACTACCCGCACAAACTAGTTTTACCCAACACACATCGGTCCTCTGGCATAGCCAAGTTTCATCTCACTCCTTTGAGCAAAACTACATCCTCCAACACATATCAGGGATGGCATTCCTTACGGCATACCCGAAGGAGCTTCAATCCAGAATCTACTGTGACCGGCTTCCCATATAGGGTTAACGTCCACTCATACACATTGGGGACGGGTTCTCTTAACCAACACATGATCATTCAATTATGGCCAAAGACACTGTGCATTACATTCAAATGTCCCAATTAAAATAATGCACTTGGCTCATTTTCTTCGTATTAAAAACACCCGATGAAAATAGTCGTTTGTGGGTGCATGATCAGATCAAATAAAAAAAAAAATTGATATCCTTCCTTTTAAAATCCCACTATTTTATATAGTATATAAAACAATTTTCGGTGTCAAAATCCGACACCTGGGATTTTCTAAATAAATATTGAATTTCACAAATTCTCGAATAAATAACCAAAATTCTAATCAGTACTCAATTTGCACAAATTAACACCTAATTGCATAAACTAAACATACCATTGTAATCAACACGAAATTTTGGACACCGACTATCCCGGTCTAATTTCCGAAAAATAATTAATAATTAAATAATTATGAAAATTAATTAAATAATGTAAATTAAATCAATAAATGCAAACTTAGGCTAAAAATTGCTAATCTAACCACCTGTTGAACTAATTAATTTATACTAACCATTCTAACTATAATGCCACATAATAAACTAACTAATTACAAGTTCTAACCACCTAATTCACTAATCTAACTAACCTAAATTAATTAAACAAGCTAATAACTATCCTAATATAATCTTAATATAATCTAAACACCCCTTAAAAATCATTAGCCTACTAATTAGAGTTTAGTGCATAAACTCACTGATTTAGTGCGAAAACCAATTCTCCGCAATGGTGGCGCGACAACAACCAAAACTTGAACTTTTGGCAACACCAATGGAGACTTAGACCGGGCCGAAAAATAGCTCACAAACTCATTGCTTGAGTTGAAAACCAATTATGCTCAAGAACTCGTCGCGAGCTTGGCTTAGCGGCTCGAGACTACAGTGTGCGGAGGTGAAGAGAGCAGTTGGAGGTGGCAGGTGGCGTCAACGCTAGTGGTCCACAAACCAGATGAAGAAGCAGCTTCGGGCGGAGAGGAGCTGCTAGAGTCAATGTTGGCGGAGAAGGCATTGCTGGAGTTTGACTCGGTGAATCAACACCACGTGAAGATGGGTAAGGCGGCAGCGAAATGGAGGTGGGACAGGCGATGGTGGTGGAGTAGCTACAAGATAGACTCGACGGAGGGAAATGGAAGTAGGTGCTGGCGGAGAGAGAGAGAGAGAGAGAGAGAAAACAACAGAGCTGCTTTGGTGAAGGAATAAATGAACGGAAGCATAAGGCAGAGGGGTTGGTCAAATCGGTGTGCGCGAGAGAAAGACCGAAGGAGAGGGGCAGCTTGGCGTAAGGAGGAAGCTGCAGTTTGGGGGAAAGAAGTCCACAAAATTATCCACTCAATTAAATGCTTGGTCTCACAAGCCTTCAAGTTAATCCCCTTTGTCCCCAATCACTTTCATGCATCTAAATCCCCACAAATAACAAGTTTTGATGCCAAATGTTGCAGCCCCCTTCAAGCTTACGAATTTCCCTCAAATAGACTTCAATTTCTTCACCAATTGATGTCCAATTTTGCTGAGGAGGAAGCCCACACAATTTCTACAATTTCCCTTCACCAAGTAGCTCACTTTGGAGGCCAAAGATCCCCTCAATTTGGCACATCCAAATTTCAGTTCTTTTCCGAATCGTCCAAATTGATTTTCCGTAAGAATCTCGAACTCGCCGAAAATTCTTCGAATGATGAGTCAACGTTCCTAAAATAAATCGTGACATGACAAAAATTTTATTTTCTGAAATCAAGTTCAACTTCACGGTTAATTTCAATATGGTGCGATTTTAGCGTGTCCTAACCTACTAGGTAGCTTTTAGGAATTTTTAGCGCATTTGACCCGTGGTCGATTATTTCGAGCCACATTGTGCATCTTCAACACATTTGCGACTCTCAGTTGTTGTGAAAATCTCGAGATTTCAAATACAGACACAGGGTACAAAAATGATAAAAAAATCGGTCTAGTGCCGTTCAACAGAATTTTGCAATTAGGTGAAATCACCCACACACTAATCACATACCTCTATCGAATCAACATATCTTCAATTTCTGATCAATTTTGATGGTGCCGTAATGACTCTTTCAAATTAGCACAGTTGAGTAGTTGATTCCTGGTTGAATTCTCAAGTCTATTGTGTTTAGATTCCTTAATGGCTTCACCTAATAGGCTAGTTATCACGTGAGTGATCAACTTAGGGAAAAGAACTATAGACGCATCGATGAAAAGCCCAACTTATTAAATTGAAAACAAAACTTGAAATTCAAGATGTCGCTGTGGCACCCCTCGAACGGCCCCCGATCCGTTGGGGTCGCCACAATGCACTTACCTTTCTCTTGTCTTGATAATATATCACTCTAATAGCATAGGATCATAATAGGCCCGTAACTCCTGGGGGTTTATATCTTTTGATCAGTCCCTACACAGAAATATGGCGGAAGCATATCCAACAACTCCCTTCCCTATATTTAGAAAATGATGCACACCAACTAAACATTTATAGGTAAAAGCTGAACACTTTTATTTACTTAAACCAGATGGACATCATTCATCGGTACATCAAAATGCCATAGTCTTCTATAATCGGCTATACTTCAAAAGATGACCGACATCTTTTCCAACAGTCGTATACTTAAAGTCCATCGATCAATATCAACATCCAAAAGTTCCTTCCTTTGTTGTCCTCCTCCTCACAGTCATATCCTACCACTCGGTCCATTTGCTGGTGGCGGTGATAGCAGAGGCATATTATCTAGTCTGAAATGTTAGGCTCCAAAATGGGTGAGTACAACCACTCAGCAGTAAAAGATTCATTAAGCTATATCACGCAATACCATCAATATCTAGATTCATACAAGATAGACAAGATAGGCAATCAATGAATAAGTATGCATCCAAACCATATAACTCTTCAATGCAATGATCAGTGCATTTCCAACCAATAAGATGCATCATGTCCAATCACACAAGTCCCGATCATAGGGTCAAACTGTAATGACACGTCTCATTCCATGCCATACAATTTAGTCCTATAACTAGACCACACACACACTTAGTGGAACCATCAGTTTTAACATTCAAAAGGTTTCACCCCCTAGAGGACCAATGTTTGTGTCCTTCTGGGCATTCACACCCAATCCTGGCGTTGCAAAGTCCTCCGGTACACACCTCCGAACATCTCGCATCCCACCTGGCATTACGAGGAATTGCCGGGGCTCGCCATAAAAATGGTTACCCCTGCCTTCCAGAATTACGTACCGACATACCACCGGGCATCCGGCACACACCTCCGAGCATCTCGACTCCGAGGAAAATCCTCTGGGCATGTATTCAAAATACAACTAGGCATCCAAAGGGCATCAACTCATTCAAACCTCTGGGCATTCTGACTCCCGGGGCATCGTTGACCCGAGGGTCCAACGGCAATAATTAACATCTTAATTTCCAAAAACACTTTTCAATGCAATGACAAAATGTCTCTTGAGTCTCATCACATCTCAATATTGCATAATATGCCAATGCCAATATCATCATGTCACATAACAACCAAGATGCATTCACTTTTGAAATCAGTTGAGCAAAGTCGGAGTAAAACAGCTTAAAAACCAAAAAATGTGCAGCTTTAATGAAAATTTCGAAATAACCCCTAAATGAACTCAGAAAATTCTGAAATTTGGATATGTTGTAAACAAGACCTAAAAGAAAATGTTTCATGAAGAACACTAAGTCATATTCATTGTATATCAAGAGCAATAATTTCGATATTCCTTACTAACACTCTGTAATAATTTCCAGATTTAACATTTACAAGAAAAATCATTTCACCGACCAAAACTTGTCCATTTATTCTCAATTTTTTAGATGTTATTCCTACAGATGTTCTCTCCAACTTTCATTAAGTATTCGAAGTTCAACTCTATCTAGATAAATACAGAAAATTCGTGGAATCATCAAAGGTCAGGCTGTTTTTCTACGGAACAGTTTTTCTGTTTTAAAATGAATTGCTTCTATCTACACGTTCTTGTATTCATATAGCTATAACTATGAGTTAAACTCAATCTAATGGATGTTATCTTAAGTAAAATGATTCTATTCCTCATCTTCATCTCTATAAATTAAAGCGACACAATATAAACGATTTTCTATCCATGTTCCTCTAAGACAGAAAACATCTAATGCTTTTCTCTTCATTTCCAGCTCAATCAAACCTTTTGTTTTACTACAAATTCATCATGTAGCATCTCAATACACTTACACAGCATCTAGGAGTAGTCATAGTACATTTTCACTAACCTAGAACCCTTCACAACTTGGTACAAAGCACGTACTCACATCTTGGCTCATGTAACTCAACATGCATCACCTTTTCTTCACTCAGCACACACCATTTCACCTCACTCAACAATCACAGCTCACTCACAATTAGATTTCGAGACATGCAAGCCTCAAATGCAACATGCAATGACTTATAGCCTCGATCTAGAACTTATCTAGCTCAATCCAACACAAAACAACAACTTCGCATTCAATCCTCCACAGATTGGCATTCAGTTTTCATCTCAACCCTTCCTCAAGTCTATTGCACTACACTAGACAGCAACAGCACTACATCACATAGATTGATGAACTTCTACTTGCCTCTAATTCCTTAGCTTGACAGCAAGTAAAACCGAAAGCTTGGGCTTGGCTCAACGGTGACGAAGACCAGCGGCGGCAGCAGCTCGAGCACGAGCACGGGCGATCTCTTCTTCCTCACACCATGCACTCATTCACTGCTTGCATCTCTCTTCTCTCACTTGCTCACTCGCTCGTTCGGTCTCTCTGCTCAAAATTCTATTCGGTTCACTCTCTTTCTTCACCATCAAAACTGAGCTAATAATCCCCTCAAAATTAATTAGACTAATGATGATAGTTGCATGTAGGGGTTTCGATGGATGCATGCATGGAGGACAGGTGGGGGAGACATGGCAATTTTCTTTGGCCACTTGTAGACACGAACGAAGCAGCTGTTCCAAGCTCCTCCTTCGCTGGCCACCGAAATGGAGAGCAACGTGGCTGCTGCTGGGTGCCCCTTGGTCAACCACCCACCTTGGTTGACTCCTCAACGTTCGTATGGGCTGCATGGGCGTGGGCTGTGGGCTCTTCATTCCAACGTGATTATGGGCTGTAGACATGGGCCATATACGTGAGCTTCATGTTGCTGCATGGGTCAACAATCTTATTTTGTTGACTGGTTGGACAACAAAGAAAGGCGCGGCTGCAAGTCTTGTACGTGCATGGGATATTTGGGTTGGCATGGTCCTCATGCGTAAGAAGAAACGGCCAGCTCGAGGCGGCCGATTTTTTTGGTGCTCCTTCACCAACGTATTCGGGTCAGCATGTTAGGAACTCGGGCATGATCGAGAATCGGCACGAAAATAGGGGACTCCTCGACGATTTCTGTTATCAACTTCCATGTACAAAGAGGTCAAAAACAACTGGCATGTAAGGCTCATTTAGCAAGGTGCAAATGCGGGTGAGGTTGGTCTCGCAAGTGGCCTTACCTAAGGGAATTTTTTTTTTTTTTTGACGAGATTATGGCTTACTTGGCAATTAGACCATTGCTAAAATAATTGCATTGGTCCAACAATAATATGAGCCAATGATCATGTATAGCACCAATGGCATAATTTGACGATACTTTCGTCATTTAATCACGAACCGCCGCGCATCCAAGGGCTGTCGAAATTTTCGGATAACACAGTCACATTTATGATGGGCTGTGTTTGAGTAGCCCCTCCACCATTCAACAAAGAGTAAATGCTTTTCAAATTGAAAAGGGAAGGTCTTGTTTTTTTTTCTTTAGTCAAAGAACATTAGGTTTCTTCGTTCGTAAGAAGCAAGGACTTCATGTCTTTGTCTCATTTGTTGTTCATGTGTTTTTTCTTCACTTTGTGGAGTTTCTTGTTTTCTATTTGATGTTAGTTAAGCTATGCACACATCTAACCACTTTAAAAGGTTGTGGACTTCAGATCTGTAGTTATACAGAAGCAAAGAGCTTTTTCATTTCCATTATTTCTCTCTCTAGCCTTCATTTGTGCCTTGTTTCAAACTTCCAAAAGTTGTCATATTCTTTTTGGTTCCACCATCACTATGGGAGGGATCATCAACTATAAATCTCTCTTGCATTCAATTTCCGGGTGCGCATAATCTACCTACTGGCCAAAGCCGTTTCCTACTTGAGCCTCTCTAGAGTCACCATCGATAAAAAATTTAGCTGTCAATTTCTCTCTCGCATTGGGAGGGATCATCAACTATAAATCTCTCTCGCATTCAATTTCTGGGTGCGCATAATCTACATACTGGCCAAAGCCGTTTCCTACTCGAGCCTCTCTAGAGTCACCATCGATAAAAAATTCAGCTGTCAATTTCTCTCTCGCATTCAATTTCTGGGTGCGCATAATCCACATACTGGCCAAAGCCGTTTCCTACTCTAGCCTCTCTAGAGTCACCATCGATAAAAATTTTAACTGTCAAGCCCGCTGTTCTCATGCTGCTTCATCCCTAGTTGAAGAGTGTAGGAGATACCTAATCTCCATGAGATAAACGGATAACTCACGTGAATTGACACCTAATTATTAGTAAAATATCATGCCTCTAGTTTATATGTGCAGGAGGAAGGACACGAGAAAAATGAATTCAAGTTCATATAAACTACACCTAATTATTAATAAACTATCATGCCTCTAGTTTATATGTGCAGGAGGAACGCCACGAGAAAAATGAATTCAAGTTCATATAAACTACACCTAATTATTAATAAACTATCGTGCCTCTAGTTTATATGTGCAGGAGGAACGCCACGAGAAAAATTAATTCAAGTTCATATAAACTAACTGTTTTTTTGATCAAGGGTAAACTCCAGCCATTATCTTGGAGTTTGACTGCTGAAATGATTTTCTTTGATAATCCATGATGAATTCATTGGTGAAATTCATGTTTCACCATCAAGTAGTCCTTTGGAGAGTTGAGATTAGAAATTTCAATCAAATTGATGATTAGATTATATATATATATATATATATATATATATATATATTATTTTTGATAAATAACATGCCATCTTACCAAGGCAAAAGTAAGTATATAACTATATGATTTTGGCAAGACAAAATTGATCAAGCAATCCGTGAAATCCAAGGAAGAACAAGACATCAATATATTGAATATTGATTTAAAGTTATAGGGCTTGATTGCACAAATTAAGAGTTAGAAGATTAGATTGCATAATTTACGTAAGTTTTTGGACCAAAAAGGAAATTATTATGATGATGTAAGAATCGAGTTTTACCTATTTCGATGAAATGGATGGATCACGAGAATCAACGTGACCAGCATGTTTACCCCTTTTCATTGCCAAAAGACAAAATTAATGTTTTCTCCTGTATTTCCTTTTATTTATTGTTTTGGGTTGTGTGAACAGGATAAGAGTGTCTATTTATATCGTGTTTCCCGTACAATAATCGCAGAAGCGTAAAGTGAGAAATAGCTCAAAGCTTAGCCAATGGAGTCCTACCCTACTTCGCTCTTTTGGCTCGGCCACCTCCTCCCGGCACTTCTAGTTTTCCTTCTCAACCGTCGGAAGCGCACCAAGCTTCCCCCACAGCCCCCAGCATGGCCCATGATCGGCAACATCCTCGACCTCGGGACCATGCCACACCAGAACCTCCACAACCTCCGAGCTGAGCATGGGCCTGTCTTGTGGTTGAAGCTCGGTTCCGTGAATACCATGGTGATCCAATCAGCTCAAGCGGCCATGGAGTTTTTCAAGGGCCATGACCTCGTGTTCGTGGACCGCAAGGTTTCCCAGGCGTTTACTGCTCTTGGCTATGACCAAGGCTCGCTCGCTGTCGGTCGTTATGGTGACTACTGGCGCGCTCTCCGGCGTCTCTGCTCCGCGGAGCTCCTTGTGAACAAGCGCGTCAACGAGACAGCCCACCTCAGGCAAAAGTGTGTCGACAGCATGATCATGTATATAGAGGAAGAAATGGCAGTCAAACAAGCAACAAAAGGTTATTTATTAAGTACTCGGTGTCATTGCTGACACTGTGTCCTATGAGTCAACGAGACGGCCCACCTAAATTGTGGGATATTAGCAACAAGAATATAACATTTTCAAAATTCAATTGCCAAAAAATGACTTTCATAGAGTAAAATCAGAAAAGTTAGACCATATAAACAGAATATACATTTAGCCCATGACTACACACACCTGTAGGAGACCAAAGCTTGTTTAAGATTTGTCAAATTAGAATTTCTAAGGTTTGTGTTTCATTTTGTATTATTTCTAAATCATTGTAATAGGTAAAATACAACATCTTCATATCCCTTCTCTAATTTGTCACTAGCACGAAACTATCTACTCTCTCATGATGATCGATGCCTACACAAATTTAAACTATGTGCTACTAGTTTCTGGTTTAGGTGTGACTACGGCTACTGAAGCAATAACTCGAACGTGAGCAACATGAAAGCAGAGAGATGATGGGGAATCAAAAATACATAGTTTTTATTTAAGAAAACATTCTATCTTGCCTTTTAGGCGATGGTTCTTCATTTGCCATTTTGAAGTGTACTACCCCTATATATTTGAAGTCGTTATCTAGATAGCATTGGATTCATGTAATTTTTTACTTCTAAAATTCAATTAAAATTTTTATTTTCCTTTGAGAATCATTCAAGACATTCTACAGATTAATTTTGGTACAAGCACAGAATCTAAAATTGATATGAAATGTTGGTTTTGCGTTAACTTTGGTTTCTTATTATGCTAAATGATTATACTCTGTATATTATTATTCTTCTTTTAACGGCCTTAATTTTTGTGGTTTACATCACAAGAGGCAATCTTGACAATTGATTTTGAAAGTTATATACTTTGGTTTCAAAATTTCCCACACTTGGAATATGTGATCAGTATGTCCGTCACTTGACAACACCGTCTTCTTAGCATGGCCCTATTAATATAGGTAAAATCGATGGTTTGATTAGGGGCAAAGGATCTATTCTGTCAAAGAACGTATTTAAGTAAAGAAAGCAACCCATTACTAGATCTAACTTCTCGCGCTTCTGCAAAATGTTCAGTTATATATTTTTTAGTTCTAGTTGGCCCTCCTCCCTCCTCTTAAATATGTAGATTGAATATTTACGAGGAATGTCGCACCAGCACTATACGTTGGCACTAATTAAGCTAATTTATTTGGTGAAATGAATTTTTTTTCTAAACATAGTTCTGATACGGGTAAGAAAAATAAATAAAATATATAAAAAAATCTAACTAATAATTATGCGCAAGGGAATGGAGGGCTGCCTGCCTAGGGTGGGCGGCAGTTTCGAGGCACGACATGTATCGTTGGGTGCTCGCCGTTCGCGAACGCCACCTTCCGTCCAAGCACACCCGTGCCACCTTAGCGACGAGTCGCCTCCATCCTTAATTCAGCATAGCCTCCATTCACGATCGTCTCCCCCTAGTTCACTCACGACACTTCTGTTTTTCATTTCTTTTTTTGCAAAGTTCCTTATTTTTTATTTTTTGATATTTATGTTATTTTTTAATTTCCTTATTTATGATTTTTTTGTTATTCTATTTTATGTTTTTTTTAAATGATTGCGTGACAATATTTAATATTTAGTAAGAATAACTGTCAATTTTAAATCACAAAAAATAAAATCATAAATAATTATAAATTATTGTGAAACTCACATTTTCAAGAATTTATAATTCATAATAGATTGTTATTCTCACAATCATCTCAAAAACTTATATAGGATACCGTGTTGACATTCAACGAGACTTAATTGCCATTTCAACATTTATGTTTCCTTTTAAATGGAAAGACCAAACCAGACAAGAACGTATATGATTTAGGGATCTAATTCCACCGAAAAAAAAAGGGACCTAATTAAACCTTTTGTAAAATTTTAGGGATTACCTATACTTCTATCCTCTTTTTTTTGTACTGTAATTGACAAAGTCAACAAATTAAATACTAGTGTAAATAACTCAATTTACCAAAGAGCTACTGGAATTTAATTTGATTTTCAGTCGAACTTGCTTTCTTTTTGGGGAGTTCGAGTCGAACTAGAGTGGCTCTACTGTTGAATTATGTAAAACTCGAGTGGCTTTATCATTGAATTGCGTAGGTAAACTTTCGTGTTGGACATACACAGTAAGTCAAGTGGAGCTTACGAGCAGTTTAGAGATTGGTTCCTCTTGATTTGACTGCATCTTTCCTTTAACTAGTTGCACAACTTGGTACGATCTATTTTTCACATGTCTAATTTGTTAAGTGTGGTTATACATTCTCAGATTAGAATTAATCATAAAGAAATTTTATTTTTATGAAGAGCAAGGAATCGACTTATCTCACTTCCTCTTTCTCATGGCGTTTAATGTGGTGGGCAACATGGTGCTCTCACAGGATCTATTGGACCCAAAATCGAAGGATGGACCCAAGTTCTACGATGCCATGAACCTGTTCATGGAATGGGCCGGCAAGCCCAACGTGGCCGACTTCTTGCCATGGTTGAAATGGTTGGATCCGCAGGGGATCAAGGCAAGCATGGCGAAGGACATGGGTCGGGCCATGAAGATTGCCGAAGGCTTTGTGAAAGAGAGGTTGGAGGAGCGAAAGCTAAGGGGAGAGATGAGAACAACGAATGATTTCTTGGACGCATTATTGGATTATGAGGGCGATGGAAAAGAAGGCCCTCACAAAATCTCTTCCCAGAACATCAATATAATCATTTTGGTGAGTTTGCTCCTCTCTTCAACGTTTAACATGACCACACTTAGAGACATTAGGTCTAATTCGGTTGATTAAGTGGCGTGACAAACTTAACTGACATTTAAACAACTAAGGTCACATCACGCATTACGGAGAAGTTTTCGTAGCTAACTTAATAAATCAATCATGGTGCCGTCCAAGCACTGATTTTTCTTTTCATTAAAATAAACTAAAATCAATCTTATGTCTTCGTCAAGCATTCCAACTAGTTATTATAAAATTACCAGGTTAGTCAAGTCAATGTCAATCAAGTCGAGAAATTTTGACATTGGCTTACAAAATTTGGCTGAAATCAAATCGATTGCAAGGATAAAACCAGTGCAAATAATTATTGCAATCAAACTCTTAGGCGGGAATAATTTTCAAAGCCGTCGACTGACAATTGCAGTAAAGCAATTATTGTAGCTGAGACTATAAGAAGCGCACATCTTAATGGAAACGCGCAGACATAAGAAGAACAAGCTTTACTTATGTTAATCCATTTTGCTCTCTTGCAAATCTCTTTCAGTTATTTCCCAGCAACCTATTTCTTGCCATTCCAATTGTTTATTTCCTTTTGTCAATCAAACACCTGCCCCATCTCTTTCATAAATACTTCTGTTGTCACTAGTGGTTTCATTTCGTCAACTTCAAGTTCTTGTTCCTTTCTTTGTGTGCCAATTTTCTGCCAATTCGAAGAATAGGAACTGCTGTGTTTGATCAGGATTGTTGATCAGGTGAAGCATGATAATTTTTATTATTGAGTTGACGATTCGAGGGTGACTTTTTCCAGCCAAAGAGAATCTCTTAATTATAGGACGAGACTCGGACACTTGTGGTATCTAAGACCTCACTTTGGTATCCAAGACCTAACCTTTGTACTAAATGGGTCTACTTGATGGTGCAGGAAATGTTCTTCGCCGGATCGGAGACTACAAGTAGCACCATCGAGTGGGCGATGGCGGAGCTACTCCGCCAACCCGAGTCAATGAAAAAGGCCAAAGATGAGATTGACCAGGTTGTGGGGTTGAACAGAAAGCTTGAAGAAAATGACACGGAAGAGATGCCATTTTTGCAAGCCGTGGTGAAGGAAACCCTAAGATTGCATCCCCCAATACCTTTACTTATCCCACGAAATGCTCTAAAGGAAACCAAATTCATGGGTTTTGATATACCCAAAGATACCCAGGTTTTCGTGAATGCATGGAGCATTGGAAGAGACCCCGATGCTTGGGAGGACCCATTGGCATTCAAACCAGAGAGGTTCATGGGATCTAAAATTGACTACACGGGTCAAAACTTTGGGCTAATTCCATTTGGATCAGGCAGAAGAATATGCGTCGGACTTTCAATGGCGCATAGGGTGCTTCATCTTGGTCTTGCAACACTGCTTTACCATTTTGATTGGGAACTAGGTGGTGGTTCAACTCCAAAGACCCTCGACATGAAAGAGCGGGTGGGAATAACACTAAGGAAGCTCCATCCTTTGAAAGCGATACCTAAGAAACGTAGCGTGTGAGGTATAGTTACCCTAAGGTTATTAGCCCTGATGTTATTGTGTCAAGGATTAAAAAAGCTGTCCAAGGAAGACTTCTTAAGAATAATGTCATCACGGCACAAATATCTTAGGGAAACTACAAATTCTTATGTTATCATTTGGATCTCATTTGAATTGTGACTTGAGCATGTAGCAGGGTAGCTCACCTGCCCTTTAGACCATCAATAATTTACTCTGAATTTGGCTCCACACTTAGGGGTGTTGGAAAAATATGGCTTCAGATTGGATAGAACAATGAAATCGGATCTTTAGAGTAATCAAGTTGGACTTTTAGGCATAATATCACTTTCTTTAAAGATTTATTTGCCCCCACAAAGTTGCTAATGATAACTGGCAAATTTCTTCAAGGATACAACAAAGTCTCAAATGAGAATACTAGATAACAATTCTAGTATTTCTCCAAGATCTCTCATGGGAAACGATTAAAAACAATGGCTGTAATTTCTTTCGAAAGAAAACGAAAAAATGGAAGAAGATTTTTGTTTGATCTCAAATCAAATGTACTTATCTTTGTCTTTTGAATATAGACAACTATTCAAAAGGTTGCAAAAAAGAACAAAGGCAACATTTCAAGAAAGGTTGCAAAATGAACAAGTATGTCTCAAAGGCTACTTTAAAAAGACATAAAAAAAATTCGAAATTAAATAAACAGTAAATAAAAAATAATTGTAACTTATAAAGCCAAAATTTCCATGAGATTAATATACATACATAAAGGTCTCTTTCGAGTTAAACATTTATTTAGTGCAAGTATCTCAAAGCTTTATCGAAGTGACAAGTAGCTCAACTTTAAACTTGTATTTTTATATAATAGAACCGGACATACCACACATACACTAACATCTTGTTTCAGCGAGAAGTTCTATATTACTCCACACTATTATGGCATTGTGCTTGATTCTCTTTCATGAGCTCTCTAGAAAACAACCCTAACTTTCATAAAAAACAGCACCACTTCTAAGCTCATATAGGTAAAGTATTTACAATATGCTTCTGTTACTATTAACACATTACAAATTTGTACTATACTTCATTAGGAATTCAATTCAACTTATAAAACGTAATAGACAATACTGACTTCTCATATTAGGGCTACGTCAGTATCAAACAATCATATTCAATAACTTGTTCTTACCCATTAAACCTTATAATTAGTGATGTTCTAGATTAAGGTCGGGTTACCATTATTGGTGATTTCAATTAAAGGGTTTTAGCCTTATTTCTTGTGAGGTCATTATTACCATGTGTCTTGGTAAAGCCTTCGTCAAAAGATCGGCAAAATTATTACTTGACCTCACGTAGACAATCGTTATGATACCATCTTTAATCAATTATCTCACATACTCATGTCTTAGACTAATATGTCTAGACTTACCATTATAGATACTACTATAAGCTCTTGCTAAAGTGGTCTGACTATCACAAAGAATAGAAATATGAGACATAGGACTAGGCTATAATTGGATATCCAACAACAAATTCCTAATCAATTTGGCCTATTTCCCAGTTGCCACTAAAGCAATGAATTCAAATTCTATCATTGAGTAAGTTATGTACATTTGTTTCTTGCTCGTCCAAAAAACAACTCATTCATGTAATGTGAAAATCCATCTAGTAATGGATCGTTTATTTCTCACACTTGTAATCTAACTAACATCAGCATATCATTCTTCAATACTTGGATAATTGTTATAAAACAATCCCAAATTTTAGTTCTCAATAATAATCAAATTTTCGAGTAATAACTTTCTGATGTTCTATACTTGGATTACAAATATATGTACTCAACTTATACGGAATAAGTAATATCGGGTCTAGTATAATGCATCACATACATTAAATACCTTATAGTACTCGTATATTCAAATAGTGCTATTGCTCTACCAGTATTATAATTTGTTTTAATACTGAAATCAAATGGAGTACACATTTCTTTGAAGCCAGGATGTTTGAATTTATTTAACATCTTTTCCATGTAATCACTTTAACTCAAAGAATAACCCCATTATTTAATACCTAAGATAGTACTTACTTCATCCAAATCTTTCATTTAAAAATGAAAGTTAAATACTCCTTAGTCTCAAAACTATGCATCCTCAAATTTCATGAGGCATCCAATCAAAACTATGCATCCTCAAATTTTCATGCTCAATGAAATACAAATATCAAAATAGAAGACCAATGCAATCCTACTCTCTTGGCTCATTTATACTATTCCTTAGAATCAATTCTATGAGGAGCAAGGACAGCAAATGGAATACATTAGAACCAAACAAGGAACACCCTTCACTGAACATTGGACATAAACCATAGAGTTTGCTCTAACATAACCAACCTAAATGATGGTTCGACACATGCCACAAACTCTTTCTAGTTGCCAGTGTCAAAGTCCAGTTTGTTCGCCTCTAATCAAGATAAATATGGATGCATCAGAATAAATGATATCAGAAAAGGGAAAAACTTTGTATCTTTATCTAGATAGCCTTATCAGATCATTTATTCCTATTGATCAAACCCACAAAAATTTTCATTTTTCTTTTGCAACAAATTCATCCATAAATTGACGATACCTGTAGTGAGCGGAAAGGTACTAGCTCTATTAAAGGGGAAAGGACCTTCTCAACGCCATAAATAGTTCGCTGATTGATAAACCCACCCAAGACTCTTCATTCATAGTTTTTTCTTGTATCCATTGATGGCGATCACGTCAGCTCCGCATTGTTACAGATGGAGAATCCAATCATCAACATTAATTTAAAACAGTCGGTGAACTCACGAATGTGAAGCCACTCCATGGGTTGAGTATCGTGAATCACAGTCCGACGCCCAGTATTTGTCACATGTTACTGGCGATATCCAATCACAAACTGCGGTGTAGGTGTGAAATCCATTTTCCGTAATTGCAGTAAGTTGTTGGTGAACAACTGGAGCAGCACCAACGAAACTGGACTAAAACGGACAAGGCACTGAAGGGGTTTGTCGAAGGTCGCTGAGTCCGTCCACGGACCTGCAAAACAATGAAAGCTCGCTGGTGCAAACCCAAAAACAGGGAGTGGCATAGGGTGAGACCCAGCAGCGATGGCGTGGGTATGGTGAAGTGTCGTGGCTGTTCGACAAGGAGCAGTTGTGGGTGTGATCTGATGCCAGAGTCACGGCTGCAGTTTAGGCATGGGGCGTCTCCAAATAATTACTCGGAGAACTTCAAGATGGAGACACAAATCCATCACTTTGAAACTGTTCTCAGTGATAATCACATTGAACAAACCAGCCATGAAGGTAGACAACCCTCTAGTTGCTAGTTTTTGGGATTCGAATTTGTCCCTTGGATTCGCTTGTAGGGTTAGAGAATTCTTTTTATGGCATTTGAATGCCAGGGAGGTAGTCACATATTTGAGAGTTTGTCAGCATTTGTTGTTGATTCTTTGGGAGAGCGTGTCGATTTGAAGGTGTAGATAAGTGATCCGGTGGAGAACTGTGGTGTGGAGCACTTGGAAAGTAAAGTGTTCAACTTGGAAACAAGTGTCTTCGTGAGGACCATGGATGATATTTCCTACTCAGCAAACTGCTTCTCTTTGCCCTTGAAATTGATGACAATCATGGGCTTGTGGCTGGGACTAGTAATGACCTTGAACGACCAATGCCTCCTATTACTCTAGACCAAAGGGTCGGTGATTCTCCTCCCAATCAATCGCTTTGCATCAAAGATGGTGTCGGCGGGATTCATAAGGGCTGTTTGGTAACCATCCAAATAGTACCCAATTTTGAATTTTTGTTCCCATGAGTAGTTTTGAAATAGAAACGCATTTGGTAAAAATTTTATTCCAGGGAACAAATTTCTATTTTTTTGTTTACGAAAGTAAATTTGGAACAGAATCAAGAATAAAAAAAAGTCGATTCTTATTCCGGGAACAAATCTAAGAATTAAAACCAACACGTTTTATCCTTCTATTTTCTCTTCTTCTCTTTTCTTCTTATTCATCCCATTGCCACTGTCCACCACCGTACGCCGCCGTCCGCCAGTCACTAGAATTGGTCCGGTGAGCTCGCTAGGCCACGAAGAGGTCCGCGAACTCGCCGGAGGCAAGCCCAACCACTAGCGAGGCTTGCCCAGCCCCGCCTGGCCATCAGCGAGGCTGGCCTCACCAAATCAGGCGAGGTCGAGCCCTGCCGAGGCTAGGCTTGCCTCGTGATGCCTAGCCTTGGTGAGGCCGAGCCTCGGCGGGGCTAGGCGAGGCTCAGCCTGGCTCAGCTGTCGGCGAGGCTCAGCCGACAAGTGCCAGCCTCGCTGAGGGCCGGCGATGCTTCGGTGAGGTCGTCGGCCCTCATCTGGCCGATGGCCAGTCGCCGATCCAATGATCGGTTAGAAGAAGAAGAAGAAGAAGCGGAAGAGGAGGAGAAGAAGGAAAAAATAAAAGGGAAAAATAAAAGTAAAAAAAGTAAAAAAAATATATTTTTTAAAATAAAAAAATTAAATTGAAACAGAATCAATGAGCACGGTACCAAACGCAATTCTATTCCAAAATCAAAAATTTTGGACAGTTACCAAACAGCTTAAAATGCTTAGAAATTGTTCTCGGAAACACGCCCATAGCAACATGGTTCCTAGTAGTGGCGCAAATCAGCCCCTCTCATTTTCTGCCATCAATTCCTTCCCTTCGACTCCATTGTTTCACAAATAAATCCTTAAAATTATTTGGAAAATATGGCTTCGAATTGGATAGAACAATGAAGTCGGATATTTAGAGTAATCAAGTCGGACCTTGAGGCATAATATCACTTTCTTTAAGTATTTATTTGCCCCACAAAGTTGCTAATAGTTACCGGTAAATTTCCTCAAGGATATAACAAATTCTCAAATGAGAATACTAAATAGCAATTCTAATATTTCTCCAAGATCTCTCATGAGAAACAAATAGAAACAATGGCTATAGTTTCTTTCGAAAGAAAACGAAAAAGTGGAAGAAGATTTTTGTTTGATCTCAAAACAAACATACTTATCTTTGTCTTTTGAATATAGGCAATTCTTCAAAAGGTTGCAAAAAAGAACAAAGGCAACATTTTGGGAAATGTTGCAAAATGAACAAGTACGTCTCAAAGGTTACGTTGAAAAGACATAAAAAATTCGAAATTAAATAAATAATAAATAATGAATAATTGTAACTTTTCGTGAACAATCGCACTATTTTAACAAGATTTATAATTAATTTTTACGTAAATAAATCTGAATTTTCAATAAATAAAACTAATGATCGTCGGTTAGTGTCAAATCCCATCCACATGCGCACTCACATCTTTTTGATATGGGACAAGACACCTCTTCATTTATTTCATAAATAAATTCCAACAAGGAGTGCATGACAAACTACAATTCATGTTCTAGAAACAATTTTTCTATTCTAGACTTATTTTTGAAATAGAAATCCGTTTGATAAAATTATTCCATTTTTCTATTTTTGAAATAGATTTTTCTTTCAAAAATAGGTTTGGAATAGAAATTAGAAGTAAAAATTTTCTATTTTTCTATTTTGAAACAAAAATGAAAAATAAAAATTATTCTCATCGTTCGTCCTCACTATGAACCGATCATCCATCCGTCGCCGCTGACCACCGTCCATCCATCGGTCACCCGTCGTTGCCGTCACCGCCACCGCCATCCACAGTCTGCTGTCCGTCGTCCGCCAATCACCGGCCGCCATTCATCACTGCCACCGCCCACCATGTACCACCGCCCACCAATCGCCGACCGCTGCCCATTGCCGCCAATTGCCAGCCCCCGTCGATCGCCAACCACTGTCGCCATCCGCCGATTGCTGCCGTCCGAAATGAAGAAATTTTGTGTCGTTATCAAACGGGTATTTTTTCTTAGAAACTCATTTAGAAATATTTCTCTTCCAAAAATCAATTTCTGATCAAAATGATTATTATTCATGCCTTTAGAATCTATTGTTGGAAGATATGATTTAGTAAATTGTATCTAATTGTAAATTGATAGAGAAACATGTTTATTTTAGGATTAAAAAGATAGTGTTGACACCTATTTAAATTTAATTTTTAGAAATAGAAAATAATCTTTTATTAGAGGGAATTTTGAAAAATTGAATTCAAAAACTCAACCGTGTGATTTTGGAGCCATTTTGTTGTTGAGAGGTTGAGCGAAAATCTCCACCGGCGAGAGGTTGAGCAAAAATCTCCACTGGCGAAACAAACTCGAATTTTCACTTTATAAATAGAGGGGTTCCTCTTCACCTTTAGGGGGAGGCTACTTTTCGTCAAAAAAATGAAAAAGTAAAAGGAGAGAAAACAGAGAAGGGGCTTCTCTTCGTCCAAAAAAAAGAAAGTTGCAGCAAGAGTCAAAGGGGAAAACAGCAGAAAAGAGGAGAAAAGTAAAAAGTCTCGGCAGAAAGTACACGGGCGGAGGGAGAGTGACGTGAGGGAGAGAGAAAAAAAAAAAAATAAAGAAAAAGTTGTGCACTGTTTATCTTCCTCGTGGATTCCTCCTCTGCGAAGCCCCCACGCCGCCGCCACGACCGCGACCACCGCCGTCCACGAAGCCCCCACACCACCGCCGCTCCGGCGCCCACATCGCCTCCAGTCCGAGATCTCCACCAGCACGCCTTGCGCCGTCACCGCCGCCCGTGAAGCTTCCGGTGTTGCTCGCTCTGCCGCGCCTTCCACGCCGACGCCCCCGCAACTCGCCAATCCGCGCCGTAGCTGCAGCCCGACAGAGACGCCGCTCCCGATCGTTCTCGCATCTCGTCGGCGGACGACGTGTTTCACCGGAGCCGGACCCTCGAGCCTTTCGCCGGCCGCCCCCGTTCGACATCCGTTGCAGTCCCACAGACCTCCGCGCTGCTCGGCCCCGTCGCTTAAAGCACCTCCGATCAGCTACCGACTCCTTGCCGTTCCGCACCGACCGCGAAGCCACCGCCGTTCGCGATCTCGCCTCGCGGCGCCCGGACCTCCGCGCTGCTCGCGCCGACGCGTCACCTTCGCTCGACCGGTGCCCGACGCTCTCGTCCGCTCCAAGGCACCAGCCCCGAGTCCTCCGCCCGAGCGAGCGCTCGCACGTCCGAGTGACCTCCCTGTCGCTGAGGTTGCTGCTACGCTCGCCGCGCACGCCCGAACGTAGCCACCGTTGCCTTCTCTCGTTTTGTTGTAGGTGTGCTTACGCCAAACCTAGCGGAGCTCGACAGACAGTTCTTGTTCCGAACGGCGACCCATCACCGAACCACCAGCTGCTCTCGCCATTCCTCAAGCCAACCGTGAGTTGGACTAGGTGATTTTCTAGACATTTGATTTCATGTTTTTCTTATATATTCTAACTTGATTTGTTTTGACTTATTTTTATCATTAGGAAATTTGTCATATTAAGTTATGATAATAAAAAATATTGACCCGCGAGACGTCGGGTTAGATTTTTTATTATTTCGACTTTTTATGGCGAAATTCATGAATTTCTTTGCATAATTAATTCATATTAAAATGCCATTGATTTACATGGATGGATTTTTATTTTAGCGTGTTATTATTTGCTCATCATATATCATGTATCATATTAGATATTTAGGTCTATACACATTCCACATTTGAAGCAACGTATTTTATTTTTAGATTCATGTAGAATTAGGATGATTTTCCTTTAATAAAATCAAAACAAAAAAAAAATGATGTTATTTAATTTATATAGATTTTATAATGCACACATTACATGTGCGTTTTAATTAGAAGGTTATAGGTTAATGTTTTAACGTTCTCATCATGTAGTATTTTTTTATAATAAAAATGAAAAATGCCAAAAATTAGCATTGCATCATTATGTCACCTTTTTTTGATAAAAATTACTAGGTCATTTCAAATAAAAAAGAAAACACAAAAGTCTTACCCGGTTAATTAACAGGTTAGTTCATAATTAATCCAATGTCATGTCATCATTGTTTAATATAGGTTGCATATGTATAATAAAAAAAATCATTAAAAAAATCACAAAAAGAACATGCATATAGAATTATTATGTCATTCATATCATGTCATGAAACACATGCATATTTAGGATTATATAAATAAGATTGCATACATATAGTGATAGTTCTAGTTAGGCCATACGAATTGCATTTCCATATCATTAAAGTAAAATCCATGCATATTAAATTTAGATCAAGATTGCATATAATTAACATTTTTTAACAAAAAAGAAAAAAGAAAAATTAGGTGTCCGATTATTTAGAAATCATGTTCAAGGCATGCATTTTTATTAGCATTTTTTGTTGAATGTTATTTTATTGACTGTGCACCCGCATGACCACCATTTGCATGTTAGTAGCTTAGGTTTAAATTAATCAACATCGCCTGCAAAATATTTTTAAAATTAAAATAAAAGGTACCGAAAGGGCGTTAGACTAATCTAGCGTAACCATGTCCCAGGACCTCTGAATCTCTGGTTCGCAAAAGTAAAGTATTCTCCCATACTTTACTTGGGTTTCTAACCAGCCCTAATTGGTTAGTGGCGACTCCAAATTGAATACAATTGCATGTTTAATTTCTTAACATCAAGTCGCGATTGGTAGGACTTGGGAGGGTCCGTGCCAAGTCTTAGGACGTAGTAATCCATTAACCTAAACTTTAGGATTGCCCGGAAAATTTAGGTCGCGACAGATAGGAGAACATTTATTTTCCTTTATTAAATTCTTCTTTGTAATAAATACATTGTACAGTACAGAGATTATAATCAATAGAGAGAATACAAATTTCTTCTCCTATTTTCCTATCTTCACGACGCTTCTCTTCAAGTCTTCTGACATGGTATTAGAGCTTCTTGCGATTATGGCATAGCTTCCGCATCCATCCTGATTGCCTTGAGGAACTGGAATCTGCAAAACAGTTTCCAAAAGAAATCAATTCTTTTGAATGAAAATTTCTTTTCTACAATGAACAAATCAGAAGCCCTCACCTCAACACCAGACGACCAGCCAGCAAGAGATGTGATGCCACAAATTTCGCACAATACCAATTCATCCGCCGTGACGACTATGGCTAAACAACAACTCAGTCAAAGCCAGATCCAAGCTCAACACGTGCAATGACAGACTTTTCCAACTCAATTTAATCTAAGGCAACCCTTCTCGGGCCATCCTTACCGGTGGATGGATCCATGGGACAAACCCACCTACATCACAACCGGGCTACCAAGGCAGCGTGCGGACCGCTGGAGGCTCGCCAACCAACAATGGGGCAGGCTCTACCTTCGACTTGGAGCAGACGGGCAAATCAGGCGAACCGGGAGGAATGAATTCCTACACGGATTATTTCAATGCGGGTCAAGGAAACGAGTTGAATAGTTCGAATGTAGGGGCAAATACCTACTCGACTTTTTCACCTGGCTTTTTCCCATATCAGATCCTTGCTGCCGGAGGACAGCCGAAGCTCGGCGACCCTCTTCATACGACGGATCAAAACTGAAACTCATCAGTCAACAATTAATAGGCCCAGACAACTACTCGACTTGGTCACGGGAGCTCCGGCGTGCCCTGGTAACAAAGGATAAGGAGGGTTTTCTCAACGAAACAATTTTGGTCCCGATCGACGAGCAAATGGCTCAACTTTGGAAAAAATGTAATCAACTTGTCAGAACTTAGATCGCGAACTGTATCGCAACCGAAGTCACAGCCGGACTTCCCCCGACGGAAGATACAAAAGAGATGTGGGATAACATCAAGGAAAGGTATGGAAAGCTAGATCAAATCAAGATTTTTTCCATAACATAGCAAATTTCATATTTGAAGAAGGGTAATATGAGTATCGCGATAGTCTACAACAAACTGTCAGTGCTGTGGAATGTGATGGAAGTAGCCGAAGAAAAATTCGACTAGCCCGAACCCGTTCTACAACAGTACAAGAATATGCGTGAGAGAGAGAGAGAGAAGGCAATTAGGTTTCTCCTAATCTTAAATGAGTCATACCTTTCATTTAAATCTCAGATTCTGACAATGGATCCCATGCCGAACCTCGGCCGCATCTATCAGCTCGCCATCCAAGAGGAGAGCCAACAAAGGAAGGCGGTTTATGGAAAGGGAAGCGAGGTGATGGCTTTGGCAACGAGAGGCCATTTTCACTCTCCACAGAGAAACCCAGGAGTAAGAGGAAGAAAAGGGGAAAATCTAGGGTTGTCCTCAAGAAGCCCTAGCCCTAATCTTGGTGAGGAATCGGACGGCTATCTTTTTGGCGAGCAATCGAACGGTCCAAATTTCTTGGCAAGTGGGCCCTTCTCAGACAGCCCACGAAGCAGCTTCGTTGGAGCAAATGAGCCGCGGGGAACCAATGGGCCACGGGGAATTAACGCCTATGGACACAGACAATGCACGCGGACTTTGGCCCACTGGACCAGATGGGCCATTCGGGCCCACTTCGGCCCAAGCTTTCTAGCCCAAAAACATATTTCCTTCAACTGCAGAAAACAATGGTCAAAAAGGAAAATGTAAATTATATTGTGACTATTGTAAGCGTCTACATCATACAATTGAAAATTGTTGGAAATTACATAGGAAACCTGGAGAAAAAGAAAAAGGGAAATTTTCACAAGTTTTTCAAGTATCGGGTCAACCAACAAATAAATCGATTACCTATGAGCAGTATCAAGAATTGATGGAAGCTTTAAAAAGGTTGGATGCCTCTGATAAGGCTGGGAGCTTCACAAGTACATCTTATTATTTGATGAACTCAATTTCAAAGAGTGCATGGGTTATAGATTCAGGTGCTAGTGATCAAATTGTCTGTGATAAGGGCTTTTTTCCAAAATCAAGAAATTATCTTTCCCTATATCAGTACAACTTCCAAATAGAAATTCCACACAAGTTGTCATGACCGGCATTGTGAATCTTATTCCCCTACTTACTCTTCAAAATGTGCTTTATGTGCCTGATTTCCAATTCAACCTCATATTAGTTAATCAAGCTTCTAAAGAAAATTCATGCCATGTCTTCTTCACTCCAAATAATTGTTTCTTTCAGGCCCTTTTGACTAGCAAAATGATGGGCTTGGGTAAAGCTTATCAAGGGCTCTACTTTTGGATGGATTTTTCAAGCAGTTTTAAATTGTCGTCTATTGAATTCAATAAATCATTGTGTAACCATGTTATCAATGACAAAAATCTTCTTTTCCATAAATGATTGGGACATAGTGCTTCATTCCTTTGTCCCCAGTGACATATCTGTCCTTTGGCAAAACAAACACGTGCTCATTTCCCAAATAGTAGTTCCCATGCATATGGTATTTTTGCATTAATTCATGATGATATTTGGGAACCTTACCATACTATCCATCATAATGGATCATGTTATTTCCTCACAATTGTTGATGATTTTTCTCATGCGACATGGATATTTCTCATGCAATCCAAAAATCAAGTCCTTTATCACCTAAGGACCTTTCTTTCTTTGTCCAAAACTTAGTTTGGAAAAATAATCCGTCGGATTAGAACTGATAATGGAAGAGAGTTCTTCAATGGTGACTGCATTGCTTTATTTTCCCTGAATGGAGTCTTGCATGAGAGTTCTTGTACTTATACACCACAACAAAATGGTGTTGTTGAAAGAAAAGATCGTCACCTCTTAGAAGTAGCACATGCACTTAAATTTCAAGTGTCTATTCCTAAGAATTTTTGGGGAGATTGTGTGGTCACGACAGCATATTTGATTAATCGCATGCCATCACGCATTCTGAAAGGGAAGACACCATTTGAGATGTTGTATGGAAGGAAACCAAATCTGAGTCATCTCAGAGTTTTTGGGTGCCTCTATTATGTAACTACAGTGGGGCACAAGGATAATATGGCACCATGAGCTAGTGAATGTATATTCATGGGGTATCCCACCTTATAAAAGGGATATCGGGTCTACGCACCATCCACAAGAGAATTTTTCATGAGTAGAGACGTTATCTTTCATGAGAATATTTTTCCCTTCCAAACTCTTGATTCTTTACCTGAAGATGAGAAGACAGCCAATCCAAGATTCTTATTGGAAGAGGATTTGCTTTCAGGAGGAACATTTATTGCTACTTCTCCTCCAAGACCAATGGGTGTATTACCCGTTGAGACATCTCCAAGTCATCCCACTGAAGAATCTCATATAGAAGAGCCAGCATAGCTCATAGAACTTCCAGAACCAAGTCCTACTGCAGAAAAGTCCTCCTCAATGCAACAAGAGCCTCCACGGTGTTCTAATCGAGTTGCTCGTCCATTGGCTTGGACAAAAGATTATATATGTGGTTTTTCAAAATCGTCAGGTACTCGTTATCCTATCTCGTCTTACATTTCATTTGATAGGCTATCACCAAAACATCTATGTTGCATAAGCCATATTTATGAAGAACGAGAACCTTCTAGTTATAATGAGGCCAAAGATGATCCTTGTTGGCAAAAGGCCATGGAGGCCGAGTTACATGCTTTGACAGAAAATTATACTTAGGATGTTGTACCATTGCCTGCTCATCACAAACCAATTGGATGTAAGTGGGTCTACAAGATCAAGTACAGGGCAGATGGTTCTATAGAGATATATAAAGCCCGATTGGTGGCCAAAGGCTTTACACAGTGAGAAGGTTTTGACTATCAAGAAACTTTTTCACTCATTGCAAAGGATGTCACAGTTCATTCTTTCCTATCGGTTGCTGCTTTTCGTGACTGGCCATTGCATCAAATGGATGTGCATAATGCCTTCTTACATGGTGATCTGGATGAAGAAATCTACATGGATCTTCCACTAGGATTACGAAGACTGGGGGAGTCTAAGACATGTCGTCTTCGTAAATCTCTCTATGGACTGAAGCAAGCTTCTCGACAATGGTACGCCAAGTTTACTAATGCACTTATGGCCGCTGGATTCAAACAGTCCAAATATAACTATGCTTTATTCACTTGGACAAAAGGTATGTCATATATTTATTTGATGATTTATGTTGATGACATTCTTATCATGGGAAATGATGATTCTGCTGTGAAGAAACTTAAAGAGTATCTACATTTCACCTTTCATATCAAAGATTTAGGGCCGCCTAAATATTTTCTTGGAATTGAGATAGCTCATTCAAATTAGGGAATCTCTCTCAGCCAGCAGAAATTCATAATGGAGATTATATCAGAAGTATGATTATCCGGATGTAGACCAGCCATTATCCCTATCGAGCAAAATGCCAAGCTGACTTCTGTCGACTATGATGCTGGCATATCCTCTTCCTCTAATGATTTGTTATTAAAAGATCCTCGGGATATCAAAGACTTGTAGGGAAACTTATATATCTCACTATGACTAGGCCAAACATCTGCTATGCAGTAAAGACTCTTAGCCAATTTATGCACAGCCCAAAGCAATCTCACATGAATGCAACTTTGAAGATTGTGAGATACATAAAGACATGTCCAAGCCTAGGGATACTTCTTTCTCGGAAGTGCAACATGGAAATGACGGCTTACTATGATGCAGATTATGCCACTTGCCCTATGAGCAGGAGATCTATTACTGGATTCTGTATTAAATTTAGGGAATCATTGCTTTCATGGAAAACAAAGAAGCAGTCTACTATATATCTATCTTCAACTGAAGCCAAGTATCGATCTATGGCCAAGACTGTTTGTGAAATAGTTTGGTTGAGGGGTTTACTTCAGGATCTCAGGGCACGAGTTGAAGGACCGACTACACTCTTTTGTGACAATGATTCAGCGCTCAAACTTGCAGCAATCCTATATTGCATGAGAGGACAAAACATATAGAAGTCGATTGTCACTTTACTCGAGACAAAATTTAAGAAGGAGTTATCAAGACAAGAAGAATCAGAACCTCGGAGCAACTAGCGGACATATTCACTAAACCTTTTTGCCAAAGACAACATGCATATCTTCTAAACAAGCTTGGCGTCTTGGACATCTACAAGCTACCAGCTTGAGGGGGAGTGTTGGATGATATAATTTTACAAATCGCATCTAATTGTAAATTGATAGAGAAACATGTTTATTTTAGGATTAGAAAGATAGGGGAATATTTATTTTCTTTTATTAAATTCTTCTTTGTAAATAAATACATTGTACAGTACAGAGATTATAATCAATAGAGAGAATACAAATTTCTTCTCCTATTTTCCTATCTTCACGACGCTTCTCTTCAGGTCTTCTGACATCTACAAAGTGGACATTTGCGATGAACCAGATTCAACACAAGACTTAACAATAGATTCCCGAATCATATACTATGAGCGGTTTCTAGTGGGTGATGGTGGAGCTACTTGACCAGCCAAATTTCAGAATATTGTACAATGAAAGAGAGCAATATAAAAGAAAAGTAACAGGAAGATATTGTTTGATCTTTTCGGATCTTGTCAAATCCATATGGACAATTGATCACGTGGACTCTGCAGTAGGACCCACGTAAACACGGTCGGTATTGGTTCACATTCACTACTGTACAATAGATTCCCGAATCATAAAATATGAGCGGTTTCAAGTGGTGTCGGTAGAGCTACTCGACCAGCCAAATTTCAGAATATTGTACGAGGAAAGAGAGCGAGCGGTTTCTAGTGGGTGTTGGTGGAGCTACTCGACCAGCCAAATTTGATATTGTACGAGGAAAGAGAGCAATATAAAAGAAAAGTAACAGGAAGATGCTGCATGATCTTTTCTGATCTTGTCAAATCCATATGGACAATTGATCACGTGGACTCTCCAGTAGGACCCACATAAACACGATCGGTGTTGGTTCACATGTTTTGTCATTATTGCAAATTATTCTAAAATAAACACAAGATTGCAAATTTGCTGAAGAAGGCTGTAGATACGGCTTGATTCATTATCATGATCCATCCGTATATAATCCAAAAGTTCCATATGCGTAGGTAACAAGATCGACCTCTCAGTTTGATACTATTCTTCATATTGTCACCAGACATTAGTACTATTATTTTACTAAAACATTGCAATTTGATTAGGGAAGTTCACTCTCCTTGCTAATCTCTCAGATTTATTTGCTTCCTATGAGTAAAATGCTTCTATATAGTTTATTTCTTTCTTTAGCTTTTCCTATTCTCTAAGTAAATGAATAATCTCTTCCCATACATTTTGTGAATAATCTCTTCCCAAACATTGCAATAACAAAAGTTACACATTTTGTAAACTCCTAGTATTTAGACATTTTATGCATGTCACTCCTTTTCATGAAAGGGATATCTTTTTTTGAGAAGAAAGAGAAGCCATTTTTGCTGCAAATTGCTGGTATTCCCATTTGAGATATTTACTAGCGGGAACCTTGTAAACGAAGAACAAGTCTCACTGGGGGAATCTACTCCGAGCACTGAAAGTCCAATCATTGGACCTAATGGACAATCCTGGGAGGACACAAGGCAACCGCATTCCAAGCACAGCCCTTAACACGACTGTGGCACATCTCATTTGACAAATCACTTGCGAAGAGTACATATATCGCAATAACGGGGGGCATTCTAGTTCATTTACCCTGAACGCTACAGATATTCATTATTAACTTACTTAAGATAAAAGAAAGTGAATTTGAAACTATCCCGTCAAGAACCACACCACAAAGGGAGAAAATTGAAGGTCAAAGTGAAACAATTATGAAGATGCGGAGAAACAAAACTATCTTGTCTCGCTTACATCATTCTCTGAAAAAGCTAACTGGAGAATGGGTTTTTGCATTGACTTGGAAGTCCTTGAAGGTTCCTCAAATCCTTGATCATGCCCAAGTAGGGGGCACAATTGGAGAAATTTCTATATTCATTCCCAGCCGGTAACGAAAAATATGAAGTTCTGCAAGCTCTAATTTCAAGAGTGCAAAAAGGTGATTAACGTTAAAGAGAAAACGAACAAGAAAAAACAAAAAAGAAGAGATCATTCCCATCAAGGTTTTTCTGTCTGCTCAAGCATTTTATTTATCATTCTGATAGAGTGTTACTTTCTTGTTTCCATACCTGTATGATCATCCATCGCATGTTAGTGGTTTAAGACCAAATCAATCAAGGCTACTTGCAAAACATTTTGTGAAATAAAGCGAAGGTGCCAAAGGGAGATAGATTTATCTAGCATAATCAAGTCCCCTATACATGAAATCTCTAATTCACAAAAGTAAAGTGTTCTCTCATATTTTACTCAGGTTTTTAATCAACCATAGTAGACTAATGACAATTCTTAAATGAATTGAATTGGATGTCTAAATAATTTAATTAAAACCCCAAAGTTGTGATTGTTGGGGGTTTGAGAGAGCCCGCATTAGACAATGGTACCATCTTTTTAATGAGTAACCATTCGTACTTGCATGATAATTTATTAACTTTATCTTAGTGGTCCACCTCTAAGAAGGTCATGACAATTGGCAATTAGAGAGTGGCAACTAAATTGAAGAAGGAAAAGTGAGCTTGTTGGATTAGAGACGAGTTGACTGAGCAATCGCATGGAAACAATGAATACACACTCCTCATTCATCCGATTGCACTAAAATGCTGAGGGGAGTTAGTCAACAAGCGGACGAAGCTTGTGTAAATTTTTTAGACCAAACGGATATTGAAAAGTTCAGTTTTGAAGGCTTGACAACATTGTCTTTTTGTCCAGGCATCCTGGTGCAAGATCATCCAACATTTCTTGGAACTAGCGCGTGAGCCATATATTGTTTGAAAATAGATGTAAAGACGCTCGTCGTGATACTTTTTTTTCTCAAAATCGTCATGATACTTATCTTGCAATCGTTTTGAGCTTGTTTGGGTCTTCAATCAATCAAGAGAAGTTGGGTATAAATTACTAGGAAGAAAATTGAGTCCAAGTGTGAATTGGTGCTGTTATAGCTCTTTGGTGTGATCATAATTTTTGCCGAAGAGCCCGAGGTTCTCGTACTACATTTTCCCTAGTCAAAGAGTATAGGAGATTCCTAATATTCATCATATGCACGGATGACCAATGTGAACTGAAACCTAACTATTAATGAAAGATCATGCCTCTAGTTTATATGTGCAAAAGGAATGCCACGAGACAAATGAATGCAATGTTGTACAAACTGATTGTTTTGTTTTTATCATGGGTCAAATTTATGAGATGCAAATGTATGATAAATTCATGAGTGAAATTCAGGTGTCAGCATCAAAAGGTCCTTTAAATAGTGAAGATTGGAAATTTCGATCAAATTGATGATTGGACTTATATATATGATGTTTTTGAAAAAGACATATATATATATGATGTTTTTGAAAAAGACAAGCCATCTTACTAAGGCAAAAGTTGTTGGAGTTATCCCACATCGATTATAGAATTGTCTAGTGGTTAGTTTATAAATATGAGAGAAAGTCTCACCCTTTGAGTAAACATTTGAGGCGAGAAAAGCGCAAGACTACCAAACATTGGTGTTAGAGCCAATAGTATATTGGCGGCCCCCAATCTATTCTAGATATCTCAAGAAAATGACCAACACAGTTTCTAGGCAGTGTGTGTTGAAGTTAAGATTAGTTAAATATAAAAAGATACCTAAGTTAAGTGGAACAAACCTAACAATGAGCTCATATATGATGGGGAGATTGTTGAGATATACATGTGAGTTATCTCAAAGAAAGGAATCTAGTGACTTGTTCCCAACAATGAGCTCATATGTGATGGGGAGATTGTTGAGATATACATATGAGTTATCTCAAAGAAAGGAATCTAGTGACTAACACAGTTTTCCGGGCAATGTGTGTTGTGGTGTTGCAACGCAATCCAATGGTAGTTTTCATGGTTTGGTCTGATGAAAAGAACATGGATGAAGGTGAATGTTTGAGATTCAAGTTGAGATAAGTTAATGTAGAAAGATACCTGAATTAAGGGGGAACAGACCTAACATTAAGCTCACACATAATGGAAAGAATGTTTAAATACATATGTAAGTAGGAATCTAGTGACTAACACAGTTTCCCGGCAGTGTGTGTTGTGGTGTTGCAACACAATCCAATGGTATTTTTCATGGTTCGGTCCAATGAAAAAGAACATGGATGTTGGTGAATGTTGGAGATTCAAGTTGAGATAAGTTAATATAGAAAGATACATGAATTAAGGGGGAACAAACTTAACATTGAGCTCATACATGATGGGAAGATTGTTGAGATACATATGTAAGTTGCGTTAGGGAAGTCCCACAATGGAGAATTGATGCAGTGTAAAGTAATTAATATATCTAGTTGGCCAATAACTCATTGCTTTAAACTTTTGAGTGAAGATAAGTCCAATTAGATATATTAATAGGCTTAGAATTGGGCTTAGAATTGGGCTCCTTCTTAGCAATCTCCTAGGGTAAAGATATTGGACATCTGTTATCCACTCTCAACAAAAGTAAAATATATAACTATCCAATTTTGATAGGACAAATTAGTTGATAAACCAATATGTGAAACCCAAGAAAAAACAAGACATCATAATTTTGTGGTACTGAAGTAAAGTTGGAGGACTTAAATGCACAAATTAAGAGTTACGGATTTGATTGCATAATTCGTGTAAGATGTTTGACCAAAAATGAAATTATTCCAATTAAATAAGAATCGAATTTAACCTAATACGATGAAATGGATGTATCACCAGACTCTACGTGACCAGCCCGTTTACTCCTATTCATAGCCAAAAGATATATTAATGTTTTCTCCTTTTTATATTGTGGACGGCAAATAATTGCATCTCCTGCTTTTTCTTTATTGTTTTGGGTTGCTTTCTTGTGAACAGGATAAGAGTGTATATTAATATCATTTTTTCCTCGCAATAATCGCATAAGTTTAAGGTGAGCAATAGCTCAAAGCTTAGCCAATGGAGTACTGTCCCTCTTGGCTCTTTTGGCTCGGCCTCCTCCTCCCGGCACTTCTATTTTTCCTTCTCAACCGGAAGCGCACCAAGCTTCCCCCTCAGCCCCGCATGGCCCGTGATCGGCAATATCCTCGACCTCGGGACCATGCCGCACCATAACCTCCACAACTTCCGAGCCAAGCACGGGCCTGTGACGTGGTTGAAGCTCGGTTCCGTGAACACCATGGTGATTCAATCAGCTCAGGCCGCGGCAGAGTTCTTCAAGGGCCATGACTCCGCGTTTGCAGACCGCAAGTGTCCCCATGCATTGACAGCTCTCGGTTATGACCAAGGCTCGCTCGCTATAGGTCGTTACGGTAGCTACTGGCGCGTTCTCAGGCGTCTCTGCTCTGCTGAGCTCCTCGTGACCAAGCGCGTCAACGAGACAGCCCATCTCAGGCAGAAGTGCGTCGACAACATGGTCGTGTATTTAGAGGAAGAAATGGCGGTTAAACAAGTAACAGCAGGTTATTTCTTACGTGCTTCGTGTTACTTTGGACGTTTGCGTTTCATGTGTAACCTTGAATGACCGAAATATTAGTTTTCTTCTTCAAAGGGAAAAAAAAAAAAAAAAGCAACAGAGAGAGAGAAAGGAACGTTTAAACTCCCTATAAAATATCAAAAGAGGATGAAGGCCTATACCCTGCACAAGTTCTTCTCAATTATTAATATAGGTAAAATCAACGGTTAAGATATGTTGGGACTTCTGCACCATTAGGAGTTAACGATCCACGCGGTCAAAAGAATCGTACTTCAGTAAAGAACGCAACCTGCAACTAGATCTACCTAAGAAAACATTGGGCCTGCTTTTTACGGATAAAGGAACCGGCAGTGTTTATTTTTTGTAAAATGTACGATTAAGTTCTAAAATCTTCTTTTTTTTCTTTTTTCTTTTTTCTTTTTTCTACTATTGAGTTCTTAAATTATACATCTTTTAATTTGAGTTGGCCCTCCTCTTAAATATGCTAATGCATTGGTTACGATGAATATTGCATCCCCACCATATGTTAGCACTGACTAGACTAACTAATTAGGGAGACATGAATTATTTTTTACTCAGTGCCAAGATGGGTAAGAAAGATTATAAAAATAAAGAAATCTAAATCCAAGTAAACATTCACCAACCCAAGCGTTGCCTCAATTTATTGCATGACCCAACTCACCTCCATCCAAGTTATTCAATTTTTCTATGTCATTCTATTTTTAGGTTTTTTAAGAATTCACTTAAGACACCATGTTGGTTTTCAATGAGGACGTAACCGCCATATCAACATTTATATCTACTTCTTTAATGGAAGGACTAAATCAAAGAAGAAGTTATACGGCTCGAGGATCTAATTGCACAACAAATTTAGGAACCTAATTAGAACTTTTTATAAAAGTTTAGGGACTGCTGGTACTTTTATCCCTTTGTTTTTTGCTGTAATTGAAAAATTCAATAAAATAGATACCAGTGTAAATAATTCAAGTTGCTCAAGAGCTACTGGTGTTTAAAGTGCTATTTAGTCAAACTTGCTTTCATTCTTCTCGAGTTTGAGTCGAACTAGAGTGGCTCTACTGTTGAATTATGCCAAGCTCGAGTAGCTTTACCATTGAATTGGGTCAAACTCGAGCATGATCAAGCAGTTGGGTTTTATATATCTTCTGATGCATTGATCAAGTATATCCCCATTATTATGCAAGAGAATGCAAAAGTAAACTTTCCACTTTATTTTATTTGTAGAAGCCAAGTTGGAGTTTTTAAGAGTTCAGATGCTAATTTAGTTTTGTTAGTGAAAAATATCCGAAAACAAGCTTATCAAGGACTTATTAAGTTCTACTTTAGCTTGAAAAATCCAACTTTTGTCTTGAACATTGCAGCTTGGAGGTTGATTCCTCCATCCCTCCTTAAACTAATTGCAAAACTTGGTGCAATAATTTTTATTTTTTTTCATGTCTAATTCATTACGTTCTGCTATACATTTTCTAATTATAATTAATCGTTAAAAATTTTTAATTTTTATGAAGAGCAAGGAATCGACTTATCCCACTTCCTCTTTCTCATGACATTTAATGTGGTGGGTAATATGGTGATCTCGCGGGATCTATTGGACCCAAAATCGAAGGACGGGCCTGAGTTCTTTGATGCCATGAACCGGTTCATGGAATGGGCTGGCAAGCCCAACGTAGCCGACTTCCTGCCGTGGTTGAAATGGTTGGACCCGCAGGGGATCAAGGCAAGCATGGCGAAGGACATGGGTCGAGCCATGAAGATTGCTGAAGGTTTTGTAAAAGAGAGGTTGGAGGAGCGAAAGCAAAGGGGAGAGATGAGAACGACAAATGACTTCTTGGATGCGGTATTGGATTATGAGGGCGATGCAAAAGAAGGCCCTCGCAAAATCTCTTCCCAGAACGTCATCATAATAATTCTGGTATCCTCTATTCCACTCTTGGCAAAAAAGAAATGATTAACATCTTAAGGATATTAGGTCCAGTTCAGTTTGTAAAGTGGGGTTGTAAACTTAATTGACAATTAACAAGCAGGTCATATCACGCGTCATTCTCTACAAACGCGTGTTTTTTGTAGAACATTCTAGCACTAGATTTTATAATAACTGGCCTTTTCCAAATCAACTATCTCTGAAAACATTTTACACTTTTAAGTTTGTAGAGAACGTTGCATAACAAAAAGCTACTACTATTATAAAGATGTTTCCATTCTTTCCTGATTTAGCCAATCTGTGATCATTTTGTAATAACTAGCTAAGAATGTTCTACAAAAACGCAAGAATGATTTATGGTTATTTTCTTTATAAAAAAAAATCTAGTGCTAGAAAGACACAATGAATGATTTATTAAATTAAGTTGATGTCAATTTGACTGATTAATAGAACATGTTGGGTATCCACAATGAATGAGTGAATAGTATGTTGATCAGATGTGTGATCTGATATTGACTAAATATAATCGATGCTCAAACACCAGCATTGGTTATAAGAAGCCAATAAAATTAAGTTGACAAGGCATGAACAGTTTTTGTCCATGGACTTATAAATGAAAGTCAAGTTAATGTCGGTCGAAGTCGAGAAGTATTGACATTGGCTCACAAAATTTGGTCGAATCAAACTGACTGCAAGGATAAAACTAGCGCGAACAATTATTGTAGTCAAACTTCTAGGACGGAACAATTTTTAAAGTTGTTGACCGGCAGTTGCAGTGAAGCAATCGTTGTAGCCGAGACTACAAAAAGAGCACATCTTAAGGGAAAAAGACGCACAAACATAAAAAGAACACACTTCACTTTCTTGCCATTCATTTTCAGTTATTTCTCAGCAACTTAATTCTTGCCATTCCAGTTGTTTATTTCATTTTTTCAAATCAAACACCTGCTCTTGCCCTTTTATAAATATTTCTGTTGTCATTAGTGGATTCATTCCGTCAATTGTAGGATCCAATCATCAAATTCTTGTTCCTTTCTTTATGCGCAATTGTCTGTCAATTCGAAGCATAGGAGCTGCTATGTTTGACAAGGATTGTATCAGGTGAAGCATGATGATTTTTACTATTAAGCCCACGATTTGAAGGAGTGATTTTCTAGCGAACTGAATATCTTAATTATAGCAAAAGAATCAACATTGGTGGTAACCCTAGCAAGACATGATCTTGTACTAAATGGGTCTAATTGATGGTGCAGGAAATGTTTTTCGCTGGATCAGAGACTACAAGCAGCACCATCGAGTGGGCGATGGCGGAGCTACTCCGCCAACCCGTGTCAATGAAAAAAGCCAAAGATGAGATTAACCAGATTGTGGGGTTGAACAGAAAACTCGAAGAAAGTGACACGGAAAAATATGCCGTTTTTGCAAGCTGTGGTGAAGGAAACCCTAAGATTGCATCCACCAGTACCTTTGCTTCTCCCACGAAATGCTATAAAAGAAACCAATTTCATGGGCTTTGATATACCCAAAGATACCCAGGTTCTCGTGAATGCATGGGGCATTGGAAGAGACCCAGATGCTTGGGAGGACCCATCAGCATTCAAACCAGAGAGGTTTCTAGGATCTAAAATTGACTACAAAGGTCAAAACTTTGAGCTAATTCCATTCGGATCAGGCAGAAGAATGTGCGTCGGACTTTCGTTGGCAGATAGGGTGCTTCATCTCGGTCTTGCGAAGTTGCTGTATCATTTCGATTGGGAACTCGGTGATGGTTTGACTCCAGAGACCCTCGACATGAGAGAGCGGGTGGGAATAACACTACGGAAGCTCCATCCTTTAAAAGTGATACCTAAAAATGTAGTGTGTGAGGTCTTTAGAATATCATTAATGGTAACTAGTTATATTCCTTACTAGTTAATAAGGAAATGACAAGACGTGATGTCATGTATCCAAAACAAGCAGAAGATGTTAAGTTTCATGAACATAATTTCAACATATTATTACCCTAAGGTTGTTGGTGCTGATGTTATTGTGTCGAGGATTAATGAACCTACCCAAGGAAGACTTCTTAAGAATGGTGTTTTTACTCCACAAACACCTCAGGAAAATTGCCAAAAAGTTCTTAAGCCTATTGTACTTTTACCAATTTAGGATGTGTTTGTTTCACGAAAAACATAATGTTTTTAGAAAATGTTTTCCGGGAAACCATTTTCCAGGAAAATGGTTAATTTTCCTTTGTTTGGTAATACGTGACCGAAAGTATTTTCTGGTATTTGGATAGCATTTGAAAAATGATTGAATGACATTTGATCTAACAATTGACAATAGTGTGCCTCTTACTTCCAAATTAATTTGTTAAATCCATGTTACTTTATAAACGGATTTTCTAAAATAATACATAATATTTGTGTTGACCAGAAAAATGATTGAATGACATTTGACCTAACGATTGGGCATGCTGATATCCTAGCCTCGAGCTTGATTTATCAAGCTTGAGCATGGTCAACTTCACAAAGCTCGAAATCGACCTCAAATTCTTCAAATTGCAAGACTAAGTACTACACCATGTAGCTATTTGCAACATCTATACATGTATCTATACAATCTTTGATTACTCGATTCGGCCTTTGAGTTATTCGAGAGCAATCTAAAAGCCGGAGATCGAGTCAAGTAAATTGTTTTTGTCACGCCCCGATCCTCGGACACGCGCACATCCTTCTACTTGGTCGATTTTAGAATGCGATATCTCAGGACTATGTATCGCCGACCCTTTCTTTTATTAAGCACATGCGAAAGCAGTTATAAATCCCCAGACAATAAAACAATAGGATAGAAAAGCAGGGTTACATTTTCCATATTGAAAACTCATAACCACACTTTTATACATAGCATAATAGGCTTTCATTATACTTCACAGTACTATTCACCAAGGTCTGATTTAACAAATCTACAAATATTCACAAAGTTTTCAAAATGAGGGAGGTCTCAATCCTTCTGCAGGTCGTACTCAAAATCATCCTCTTCACCCTCCTCTGATTCCTCGCTAGGCTTTTCCTGGAATCCTCCTTTTAAAGATCTTCCACCTAAGGGCCTGAAATTGGTTTTTACAACAACCAATGAGATGATGTCTCAGCGAGTCCTACCCCTTAAGACTCGATTAGGAAACCAATACACCACCAGGTTACCTAGCATAACACGAGTCAGATGACTTACCTTGGCATCGGTTTCCAACATTCAATTTAAGGTTATGCACATATGCCTCATATATTGCATTAAAACATTCAATCAATTCACAACCTCTGGATCAACTCATTGATCAATCGACCTAGTCGATTGACATGTCAGTTAAACCATCTTTGGGTCACTTCACTTCTCATCATCACACCCCCAACAGACACTTAGTCACAAAGCTTCATTAGTGCTCTCGGGCATTACTTCTGCCAAGGTGACGTGTATAATGGATAGCACTCGTGCGTTCTTTAAGGCGCCGTTTTCACCAGTGATATTCTCCATCACCGAACCACGTATGTCCATACTGCTGCATGTAATAGACAGCACTCGTGCGTTCTTTAAGGCGCCGTTTTCACTAGTGATATCCTTTAATCACCGAACCACGTATGTCTCATTACATCGGTCCTAATTGGTTTCAGCCGAGAATTTCCCCAATTCACTTTCATAGTTCCCTCTGCTTTACAGCTCATCAATGTTAAATAATCATACTCGGCCATCAACCAATCAATCACTCAATTTAATTCAATTTGGGATAAATCCCTAATTTGCACAATCAATTCAAATCCGCGCAATGTAGAGCTCAAATAAATAAACGGATTGCACCACGACAATCAGCACGAAATTCCAGTCATCGGCCATCCCAGGTGAATTTCCGGAAAATAATTAAATAAATAATTAATTTTGAAAATTAAATAAATAAATACGATAAATTCAATTTAGCACAATATAAAGCTCAATTAAATAAATAGATCGCACCACGATCATCAAGATAAAATCCCGGTACTGGCCATTCGGTTGAATTTTCGGAAATAAATAATTAAATAAATTAATTTCGAAAATTAATATTAAATTCCTAAAAATTCCTTCTAGGCCCGAATTGCTTAAATAATACCCGATAAGGGACGGGAAAAATCCCAAGATGCATTCAATAATTAATAGGGCATGTCTACTTACTAATTACACCATCAATTTAACTAACATGCATCAACAAGTCTCTAATTTAATTATTTTAATCTAATCTATCCACCTAATTGTAATTAATTTAAATCTAATTAACCCTTAGGCATATTAGTCTACTAATAAAGCACTAGTGAGTAAAACTCACTTGACAAAAGCAGAGACCGAATCACCGCGACGGCGACCGAAATCGGACTTTCGATGACACTGGCAGCTTGGACCGAGCCTTGACCTTGGCCCAACAAATCTCAGTCCAATTGAGATTTGTTCTTGCACTGGACTGGGCTTCACTTGACTGAACGGGCCTTGAATGGGCTGTCCTCGCGGGTCTCTAATTTTTGGCTTCGGAGCTGCGGGCCGCTGGGCTCGACTTACGGCCCAAATGGACTGAATCTTAGCGGCCCAAGATATTTAAAATTTGCTGGGCTGATGCTGCTGAAGATGGACTGAGTAATTAAACTGAAGGTGGACTGAAGACTTTTGGCTTCGCTAGGCTGTAGAGTTGGGCTGAAATCCACGAAGAGAAATTTGCGTGGGCTGCTTTGGTCTTCGCTGGAGGGTGCTGTGACTTCAGCCAGTCAATTGCTTCAGCAATTGAGCTACACGAAGGAGAAATGGAGGTGACGTGAACGAGGCAGCAAGCGGGGGATTCAATGAAGTCAACAGTGGAGGAAAAATTTTGCATGAGCTGCAGGGGGTTTGCTCGGTTGACCCAGAATTGGAAGGAGCGGACGCGTAGAGATCTCTTCTTCTTCAGTGGGTTGTTGCTCACGCGGATGGATGGACGAGGAACCGTGGAGATGTCCGCTTGAATTTCTTGCCGTGTGGAGAGGAGGACACCGATTGTTGGCTTACGGCCAAATGGCAGCAACAAAGAAGAAACTGCTTCGGTGGAGGCTTCGCTCGGTGGAGTTTCGGTGTCACGCCCCGATCCTCAGGCATGTACACATCCTTCTCCACTTGGTCGATTTTATAATGCGATATCCCAGGACTAGTATCGCCGACCCTTTCAATTATTAAGCACATGCGGAAGTAGTTATAAATCCCCAGACAATATATCGATGGGATAGAAAAGCAGGGCTATATTTTTCATATTGAAACTTATAACCAAACTTTTATACAAAACGCAAACCAGAGCACTTCACAACTTTTTACTCTATCTCTATTCACGTCAAAACGAAATTCTCAAAAGAAGATAGAATCTCAGTCAACCCGGCCGTACTCAAGGCCCCTCGCTGGACTATCTTCTTCTTCCAAAAATCCTTCTCCTCAGATCTCACTTCTGAGTTCTTTCACTCAGATTCCTCCTTCTCAGCTCCTCATCGGGGTCCTGAAATGATTTCCCCAAACTGGGATGAGACTACGTCTCAGCGAGTTCTACCCCACTAAGCCCGATTAGTAAACCATTATACTATATGTTGCCTATACACGCACAGGGCAGAAGACATACCTTGGCCTCAGATTCTACCTACAAGTCAGTACAATTCATAATAAGCATCCAGGCAATCATATCACCGATCGAAGCATCGATCAAATCTACCTAGTCGATTACAAGCCAACAAGACCACTCACGGTGATTCCCATTCAGTCAATTAATTCACGACATCAAATCAAAGCAATGATCAATCGACTTAGTCGATTACATGTCATCACGACCCATGCTCGGTCGACATATTCAATACTATCTATAAAGTCCTATCAAATCAGGACTGCTCACCCAAAGCTGATAAATAAATAGCATAGCTCGTCCAAAGCTGATAATAAGGTATACTGCTCACCCAAAGCTGGCATATCGCCCGAAGGCCGATATAGTATACCTAAGATATCGCTCACCTAAATGACATATCGCCCAAAGGCCGATATAGTATATCATATGCTCACCCAAAGCTGATAATATATTGCTCGCCCAAAGCTAATAATAAGGTATCTGCTCACCCAAAGGACATATCGCCCGTAGGTCGATATAGTATACCGTATACTGCTCACCCAAAGCTAACATATCGCCCGAAGGCTGATATAGTATACCATATGCTCACCCAAAGCTGATAATATATTGCTATTCAGTCATAACTGATAGAACCAATCACCTAGCCACATGCATTCTCCGAGGTGACATTATTTATCACCGAGCCCACGTATTTCCTTTCATGTGATAACCAATACCCAACGATAGCTCAATCAAATAATTAACCATCAAGTCAATATGAATAACTCATAAAAATTCATAATTAAATCAATTCCATACAAATTGCAGCTCAATTAAATAAACGGACCGCGCCACGACGATCAGCACGAGATTTCGATCGTCGGCCATCTCAATCTTAATTTCTGAAAATTAAATAAATAATTAATTAATTTCGAAATTTAACTATTAAATATTAAAAATTCCGTTTAGCTCAAAATAAGGCCCAATTAAATAAACGGACTGCACCACGATCATCAGCATGATTTTCCGGTCACGGGCCATCCCAGTTGTATTTTCAGGAAATAAATAAATAATTAATTAATTTCGAAAATTAAATAATTAATATTAAAAATTCGATTTAGCTCAATTTAAAGCCCGATTAAATAAACGGACTTCACCACAGTCATCCGCATAATATTCCGGTTCCAGACCATCTCCCTTGAATTTTCGGAAAATAAATAATTATTTAATTTAATTCCGAAAATTAATATTTAAATGCCCAAAAATCCCACTTAGGCCCGAATCGCTAAATTGAAGCCCGATTAGGGGCCGGAAAATTCCCGAGATACTTCCAATAAATAGTAGACCACGTCTACTTGTTAATCGCGCAATCAATTTATCTAAATCGCATCACAATTGACTAATAATTGCTAATTTATTCTAATCTAACAACCTAAACATAATTAATTAAAAATAAACTAACCTTAAGCATAATTAGCCAACTAATCCATGATTAGTGAGATTACTCACCAAATCGCGCGCAAATCGGATCAATCCGACGGGGGCGACGCGAGGAACAATTCTTCCCAAAGCACGGCTCGGGTTCGAGGCCCGGAAGCGGCCCAAAACGAGCCTTGAACAGGGCTGGAAACCCATTTTTCCAGCCACTATTCTTGGATGGACGAAGCTCGTCCGGCGGCTAGGGCGGCAATGGGAGGCCGGCGGAGGGCGAGAGGACGCCGGGGAGGCTACGCGGTGGCCGGACGGAGGTAGGCGGTGGCTGGAGGCGGCTAGTCGAGGCGGAACCGAGCTGAACAGAGGCTGGTTCGCTTGGGGAGATCGCCCGGTGCGAGGGAACGGAGCTGGCGGCGCGTGGGCGAGCGCGAAGCGGATGGGGCGGCGGCAGGCGGAGGTCGGTGGCGTCACGCGAGTGGCATTGGCTGCTCCGACGTCCGTCCCAGATCTACTGGGATTCGAAGTCTTCAAGGCACACCGAAGAAGGGAATAGAGACAGCCGAACAGCAGAGGGAGAGATGGAGGGCACGCGAGCGGTCGCTGAGCAGTGGCGGCGACTCCGGCGCGACGGCGGTGGCAGCCCTGGTCCGAGCAACATGGCTGCTGTCCCTGTTTCTGCTTCGTTCGAACCAGAGGAGGGTGAAGGGCGGAGATGCGCGGACGGCAGCACGACGGCGGGCTTGGGTGTGCGAGCAGCTCCGGTGCTTGCGGGCGTGCAACGACGACGGCGAGAGGCGGCGACGGGCGAAGCCGCTGTTATCGCTTCGGCTTCTTTGGCTTCCATGGAGTCAAGCGGTCGAAGAGTGGGATGGGGGAGGATCCGTCGAAGGAGGAGGAGAGAGGGGAGGAAGAAAAACCCAATTTCCCTTTCTTTTCTCTCACTCTCTCTCTCTCTTAGGTCAGCCACACATGGTCACCAACAGCTATCTCCCACTCTTCAATTTTTGACACTTATGTCCCCTTCTAGAAGCATTTAGGTAGTTCAAAGAGTTGGGTTTATGGGCATACGAATTTTGCTAACTTTTTTTCCCAAATTGAACCTTAATCCCACTTGAATCAAATCAATTTGATCCCCATAATTTCATTCAATATTTCATCGATCAAATTGGTACCTTTTCTTATCAGTATAGCCCACTTGCATCCCAATTTCACAATCCCTGGCTTCAACTGAACAAAAACGGTCCTATTTATCCAGTCGAAATTAGAACTCAAAAAATCTGGACGTCACATTCGGTCTTCAAGGCTTCGTGAATGCCGCCTGTCACGCCCCGACCCTCAGGCACGCACACACCCCTTACTTTTGGTCGATTTTAAAATGCGATATCCCAGGACTATATATCGCCGACCCTTTCATTTATATATGCACATGCGGAAGCAGTTATAATTCCCCAAACAATAAAGCAATGGGATAGAAAAGCAGACCATATATTTTCCTTACTGAAAATTCTTAACTACATCTTTTTACATACATCTCATAGTATTCTACAATACTATATATACGCAACTTTGGTCTAACGTCTATTCACATGCAAACAAGGTCTGACAAGACAGGACAATATCTCGGTCCTCATCCGGGTCATACTCGGGGTTATCCTCGGGGTCCTCCTCCATGTATTCCTCTTCGGTTTCCTCATCAGGGACCTCCTCATCAGATTCATGCTCCTTAGGCTCCTCATCCAAGTCCTGAAATGGTTATTCAATAACCACTGAGACAACGTCTCAGCAAGTTCTACCCCCTAAGACCCGATTAGTAAACTAATACACCTTAGGGCTGCCTATGCACAACATGAGTCAGAGGACTTACCTTAGCCTCAGGTTCCACCTGCATATTAGCATAGATCGAATAGGTACACAAGCAATCACATCACAGATCGAAGCATCGATCTAATCGACTTAGTCGATTTCATATCAGGAAGACCACTCACGGTCATCTCCATTCAATCATTCAATTCACAACATCAAACCAAGGCAATGAATCACATTAAATCACACTCTGATCGAATCATCAATCAACCCTTTATCATACCGTACTGTCTCAAGATGATCTATAGGATTATCGAGCCGGTATATCATACCGTACTGTCTCAAGATAATCAGAGTCACCGAGCGGTAGATCATACCGTCTGTCTCAAGATGCTCCGTAGAGTCATCGAATGGGTATACACACAATTTATCATACATCCCGCCTCCCAGATGCTCCGTAGAGTCATCGACGGTATATCAAATCATTCCAAGCAAATAATCAAATAACCAGTTTTATCATCCTCGATAAAATGCCATGAGTGGGTACTCGATTGGCCTTAGCCAAAACATAATAAATTCCTTTTTATAAATTCCACCATTTTCTGTAGCTCACTCAGATCCTTTTGGCATTATCAACCGAAGCCCAGTTCTTTTTCAATTAATAACCAAAGATTATTCAATTAAAGAATAATTCATTCTTTCACAAATAATTCAATTCAGCATGAAATAGGGCTCAATTAAATAAACGGACTGTGCCATGACAATCAGTATAAAATTTCGATCGATGGCCATCCAAGTTGAATTTTCGGAAAATAAATAATTAATTAATTTAATTCCGAAAATAAATAAATAAACACAATAATTCCAATTTAGCACAATATGAAGCTCAATTAAACAAACGGTCTACACCACCATCATCAACATAAAATCCCGGTCACTGGCCATCCAGTTGAATTTTCGGGAAATAAATAATTAAATAATTAATTTCGAAAATTAAATAAATAAATACAATAAATTCAATTTAGCACAATATAAAGCTCAATTAAATAAACGGACTGCACCACAATCATCGGCATAAAATCCCGGTCACTGGCCATCCCAGAATTTCCGGGAAATAAATAATTAAATAATTAATTTCAAAAATTAATATTTAATTCCTAAAAATATCACCTAGGCCCGAATCGCTTAATTAACACCCGATAAGGGACGGGAAAAATCCCAAGAAGCATCCAATAAATACTACATGCAATTCTCTATCTAATTGCACTAATTACATCACTAATATACAAAGCAATTAACTAATAATCCCTAATCCATTCTAATCTAACAACTTAATTACACTTAATTAACACTAATCAACCTTTAAGTATAATTAGCGCACTAAGAAGGCATTAGTGAGTAAAACTCACTCAAAACGACGGGCTCGATGCGAGGATCAACTTTCCTCAAAGCGGGCCGAGCATCCGGGCTCGGGAAGACGGCCAAAACGGGCCAAAACCTCACTGCAAACCCATTTCTGCAGTCCTCTGATCGCTGCTGGTTGGAGGCTAAGGAGGGCGGATCCGGGGCTGGTTGGGCTCGGGAATGGGCGGAGGAGCTGAAAAAGACCTAGGCGAGGCTTCACGGTGGCCGGAGGTGGTCAGAGGAAGCTCCGGCGACTCTTGCACGAGCTGGACAGCAGCTCAGGACGTCGGCCAAGCTAGGGACGACGCAGCTGAAGGCGGAGCTGCATGCGGTGAGGCGCTGGTGAGGCGGAGCAGCGACGGCGGCTTCAGCTTCGGTGAGTGTGACACCCCGAACCCTTCGCAGGTCGTCACCAGCGTCGATGTTACACTTTATTACCTTTTCCTATCTTGTACTTAGAACAAGCGTCGTTAATCACAGGCATTTAAAAAAAAAAAAAAAACGATCGGTTCCAACGCGACTCATAGCGGAAGCAAATTAAACATCACCATCTATCCCCCTACCAATCCATGATACCAATACACACCAGCTAAACATCAGGATTTTATAAACAACTTCGACACTTATCTTACATACATATATAGCAAGATGGGATTCCCTTCGGGTCGGTACAAAACAAGAAAAGCTAGGACTCTGCCATGTCCTGCCTAAAATCTCAAAAAGAAACCTCGACCCCTAACATCATATGAGCACAAAAACCCCCCATCGAAAGTGTCGACTATCTACATCAAAAAGAGATCTAGCTCCTACTCATCGCGCGTTGTGTCTCACACCCAACCCGTGCATCGCTGGCGGTGGCGGCGGCAACATCCCTCGCATAGCTCCATCCCGACGAACGTGCACGTAAATGAACTCCGAATGACAGGGCCCCTGCCCAGGCCTATGTCGTACATCACTAGACAGCGTACTTTCGAATAAAAGTCATCCGGGAACAGAGGACAATCTATCTCCGCACACTCGACCTCTACATCGGACGGTAGACCATAAAACACCCCCCGCGTGACAGCAGGAAGCGGCATACTACTAATCTGAAATGTTATCCCCAAAAGGGGTGAGTACAACCACTCAGCAGATAAGGAAATCCAATAACAACTCAATGCATCATTCAAATTTACACATGCATTGCAAGCATTACTTACCTTGAAGCCATGCGCATACTATCATGCATCATCATGCCAACTCATAACACATTCATGTGTATCATCATTGTAACATACATGTCATGACATCATCACATCATACATGACATCATCATCATAGCATCATTTCATCATACATATCTTGAGCCATATCATATATCATCATCATTAACATTACCATGCATATCATCATGCATATCATATCATAGGTGATCATCATATCACATCACATATCATCATCATCATCATTCCCATGCATATCATCATGCATATCATATCATGGGTGATCATCATATCACATCACATATCATCATCATCATCATTATCATGCATATCATCATGCATATCATATCATGGGTGATCATCATATCATATCACATATCATCATCATCATCATTGTCATGCATATCATCATGCATATCATATCATGAGTGATCATCATATCACATCACATATCATCATCATCATCATCATTATCATGCATATCATCATGCATATCATATCATGGGTGATCATCATATCATATCACATATCATCATCATCATCATTATCATGCATATCATCATGCATATCATATCATGCATATCATGATTTAATTTCCACTTTTAGCTTTTAATTTGATCACCACATCACCCATTTCTCAATTCATCAATTTCATCATCCTTCGGGCAAAGACCTCCGACAAGGTTTGCTTTCCAGCCATCCCATGGCCACCGGGCTTCCGCCCCCAACATTCCGGGCATCTCGCATCTCAACTAGCATCATGAGGCATTCCCTTCGTGTAGAAACCTCCGACAGGGCTTCCGGCCTTTACCCTTCTAGCCAGGCATCCCGCATCCCAATCCTGGCATCGCGAGGCATTCCTTTCGGCAAAGACCTCCGACAAGGCTTCCGGCCCCCACATTCGGGCATCCGAATCTCCCAGGGAATTCGGCAATGCATCTCTGTACATTTCGCCTCATCCTCCACCACAACCACAACCACTTGCTCACTTATCATTATCCACATTTATCATCATTTTGATCTCATTTAACATGGCATATGATTCACACATGCATCACAATTCATGGCCATACATACACCAATGTCTCATCATACATGCAACAATGCATATTTAATTTCAATGGAATTTATGGCCAATAAAATAATCCATTTTATTTTATTATGATTATTTTATTATTTATTTATTTTTATTTTTATTTATTATATTTATTTATTTCCATAAATAAATATTAAATTCAGTATCTATGATTTTCCCAAAATCATAAAATTCAAGCAATTATTAATCAAACCAATAGAATGACAATTGCATGCAAAATTCATGGCCAACTTGAATTTCACACAATTTCACAATTTCCACAAAATAGCACATAATATTCGGATAATGACCAGAATGCACAGTTTCTGAATAAATTCGATTAAAATATCCATACGGCATTCAAAAATTATGAAATTTTACAGAGTGATAACCAAGACATTTTCGCACAACTTTCATAAAGAACACCAAGCCAAATTCGTTTTAGATTATTTTACACGACCTCACGAAGCTTCTGGAACCACTACCGCATCGTCCAGAATACACATCTCCGAAATATTAAGATTTCATCCGTCTATTCTCTTTCTTTTCCTCTGAAATTTGGATATGTTATACATCAAGGTATCCTCTACAAGTTTCATGAAGATATCTAGGTCAAATAACCAAAGTATGGTCACCATTTAAGTCCATGAAGTCTCGGGTGTCTCGGAACACATCACCAGAATCATCGTCTCAAAGATCTAGCCGATTTACTAGGCTATACATGTTCATTTCGCTTCAAATCTTAGTATGTTGTAGTTTAAGATGTTACCTACAACTTTCATGGAGACATCGAAGTGAGATTCTCAACAAAAACCAACATGCAACCATGAATCCAGCAAGAGGTTAGTGAGAACTTCACAGATCTGGGGTCTCCGTATAACAAGACTTTAACCCCTCAAATCTCCATCATTGTTCACGAAATTTCAGTATGTTATACTACAAGATGTTAGCTACAACTTCCATGAAGACATCAAAGCAAAAATCGAACTCCAAACACACATGAAAGCTCAAACAAGTTACTGACTCCTACAACCCGAGCAAGAACAGTCACACGGCTTGAAAACAACCAACCCTTACCTCGGTTTTTCTCACAAATAACACCCAAAATCGAACATGCAAACCATATACAAACGTGCAAGAGAAGTTATAGGACTCCACTTGCCTCTAAGATGAGCAAGCAACGGCGTATGGCAGCGTACGGACGGCGAACGGACGGCGGAACACGGCGGCTCCTCCTCGGCTCCGCCTCCTCTCCCTCTCGGTCTCTCCCTCTCTCTCGCAATTTCTCTCTCTCTCTCACCCTCTCTCTCGGCCAAATGAAGAAAACCGGCCACCTTCTCTCTCTCCTCCCCTCTTATACTCCCTAATCCTCATGATTAGCAATCATGAGATTGCCTACAAACCCACCAATGCATGGCCTTCCCCTTTGCCACTTGTCTCATTGGATTTTCTTTTAAATTTGATTTGGGCTTGGGCTTGGGCCCATCCGGCCACTCCTCCTTGGGCTGGTCGACAGCCTCCTTGTGGGCTCTAATGGGCCGGCCAACTTGGTCCATTAGGGTTCCACTCTTGGGCTTAAGGCCCAATCAAATTTTAACCTCTTTTCCCCATTTTTTTTTTTTTTTGAAATTCTTCTATAAATATTTTTGAATTCCAATTTTCATCTTGGCCAAAGTCTTGGGATATTTTTGCTCATTGAAATTTAAATCATATGGCCAAGCATAGATTATTAATCTATTAAATTTAAATTTCCACAATCACAAGCACAAATCATTAAATTAAAAGACTAATGGCTAAAACATAAGCCATGGAAATTCTACCACCTAATTAAAGACTTTAACACACCTTATGGCTTGGCTTTGAATTTCTGGGATGCCACAGTGAGCAACGATGGCGACGAAAGGCGGCTCCAGGCGATGTGCGGCTTCTCTGACTTGCTGGGTTTTGTCAAGCAGCAACCGGAGATGGAGGACAGAGCTCGACGAAAGAGAGAGAGGGCAGAGGGTGTGCGGGCGATCCTCAACGGCGGCGACAGCAGCTCCGGCGTGACGGTGATGGCGGCTCCGGCTTCGGGCGACATGGCTGCTGTCCCTGTTTCTGCTTCGTTCGAACTAGAGGAGGGAGAGGGGGCGGAGATGCGCGGACGGCAGCACGGCGGCGAGCTCGGGTGCGCGAGCAGCTCCGGTGCTTGCGGGCGTGCGACGACGACGACGGTGGAAGGCAGCGACTGCAGCTCAGTCTTCGCTAGTCTTCGGCTCCCATGGAGTCGCACAACCGAAGAAGATGGGGAAGAGAGAGACAGCGACGGGAAAGAGAAGGGAAGAAGAGAAAACCAAATTTTCTTTCTTTTTCTCTCACTCTCTCTCTCTCTCTCTTAGGTCAGCCATACGTGGGCCACTATGGCTGTCATCCACCCACATTTCTAGCCCAAAACTACCCCTTCTAGAAGCCTTTAGATAGGCCAAAATGTGGGGGTAAGTGTGGCATACGAATTTTGCTAGGGTTTCTCTCCAATTGGGCCTTAATTCCTCTTGAATTAAATCAAATTGACTCCCATAATTTCATTCAACATCTCATCATTCCAATTGGTATTTTTCCTTACCAATGTAGCCCACTTGTATCCCAATTTCACCATCCCTGGCTTCAATTGAACGAAAACGGCCCTATTTATCCAGTCGAAATTAGAACTCAAAAATCTGGATGTCACACCGCCAATCAACCACCAAGGCCAGCGAGAGGAGTTTTGACTGAAGGAGACCACCAGTAGTGGGGCTGGCGTGTGGCTGGCAGAATCAGTGAAGTAGAGGAACGTGGGCTTCAATTTTCAAAGGAAAGAGCTGCCGGTCTTCAACATCAGCTATTCATTGAGGTGTCGCACAAAAATGAAAAGGGGAGGGAGAATCCGATCGGTTGAGGAGGTGAGGGGAAAGAGATGGATAGAGATGAGTGAGAGTTGGGCTCCACTTGGTTGGATATTTCATAAAATATCTTCCAAAAATTACTCTTGGCCATGTAAAAATACTTGGCCTTCAATAGGCCATCCAAATGCCCTATATAACCTCCCAAGTGTTCCAATTTTGCGAGGCTAAAGGGGGGTTACGAAATTGAGAGAGATGGCCTCAATTGGTTCTAAATCCCTCTTGATTTCACCTCAATTGATTCTCACAAATTCAATTGATCATTCATTGATCAGCTCTGCATTTTTCCTCACTCAAGAATCCACCAAAAGTCCATATCGATACCAATGTTGCACGCCCCCATCTTAAGATTCGATTTTAACTAAGTTCGAACTAAATTTCGATTCCAATCTCTCCAAATTGAGGTCCAATTTTGATTTAGAAAAATCCCAAGAAATTTTCTATAAATCTCCAACACACACAGGCTCAACCCGTAAGCCCAATTTTCCATCAATTTAGCCAATCTGAATTTCCGCCGAATTTCCGCGACATCCGAAACGGTTTTCCGTAAAATTTCCCGAATCTCCGAAAAATCTTCTGAGACTGAGTTGACGTTCCTAAAATAGCTTGTGACACCACCGAACTTTCGATTTCTGAAATCTGACTCAAATTTCACTCCGACGCGCTTTTAGCGTGACCTAGACTACCGGGTAGTTTTTAGAACTTTTTAAGTGCAAATGGCCCGTGGTCAATTTTCTTCGAGCCACTATGAACCCACTTGACTCAATGGCGACTCTTGATTATTGTGAAAATTTCGAGGATTCAATTACGAACACAGGGTACCAAAATGATAGAAAAATCAAATTAGTGCCGGCCGACGAGAATTTTCCAATTTAGTGGAGTTACCCACGATCGGCCACACATCTCAGTCGAACCGACCTATCTCTGATCTCAAATCGATTTTTAACTATGCCGTAATGACCTCTAAAGATGGACACGGTCGAGAAGCCGATTCCTGGTCGAATTCTCAAGTCTATTGTCTTAATATTCTTTAATGGCTTACTCAGCTAGTCTAGTTATCTCGAGAGTGATCAGCTCTGAGAACAACCCTATAGACGCGTCAATGAAATGCCCGATTAATTTAATAGAAACAATACTGAAAATTCTGGATGTCACAGTTTTCAACGGACGTACCTGCACGATTTTGGCAATTCATGTGGCTCCGACGGGCTTGGGGCCATCTCACAGACCAGCGTGTCCCTCCAATCCGCTGCCACCACCTTGAACAAATTGAAATCTGAGAAGTAGAGCACCTTCCTCCCCTTCTTGCGCGAGTACCACTCCCTCCTTCCCTCACTCTCATGGAACCTCCGCACCCCTTGTGACATCCTAATTTTCTGATTCTGTTTTCGACTGAATGAGTTGGGCTTTTCATCGACGCGCCTATAGTTCTTTTCCCTAAGTTGATCACTCATGAGATAACTAGTCTATCAGTTGAAGCTGTTAAGGAATCTAAACGCAATAGACTGGAGAATTCGACCAGAAATCAACTGCTCGACCGTGCTAATCTGCAAGGGTCAATACGGCACCATCAAAATCAATTAGAAATCGAAGATAGGTCAATTCGACAGAGGTACGTGAAATTTTTTAGGAACGTCGATTCATTCTCCGAAAATTTTTCAACTAATCGGGAATTTTGGCGAAAAATTGAAGTTGGGCCGTTTTGGACCGGAAAAATTAGAGGGCCGTTTTTTGTTGCACTTTTGGCATTCAAGTTGGACTAATTGGCAAGGGAAAATGTGAAATATGATGTGGGCACCTTGGCTAAATTTATGGGCACCAATTTGAGTCCAATTGAAGAGAAATTGAAGAGGCAAATGTCCAAATTCGTAGCCACCGGGGGGGGGGGGGGAGCAACTTTTGGACCCTTTGGATGGCTTCTATGAGAAGCTTTGGTGTAGAAATTGTTGTTGCGGATAGGCTGATCAAGTTGGGGCCAAGCAATGAGTGAATAGGATATTTGTGAAGACTTTGTGGCCATTTGGTAGCCCCCCCTTCAAGCTACAGCCTTCTTCTTCTTCCTCAGCCTTGCTTTCTCCATTAGTGTTGTGTTTTGAGCTTAAGAAAACCAGAGAACCAGCTAGCTAGCCCCTCACACTGTCAATTGCCCCTCCTGGCCGTCCGAGCACCACCGAGCGCTGCCTGAGCTCCCGCACCTGCTGTCCCGCTCGCGCGCCTATCTGCGCGTCCCCACCGCCCACGCTGGTCACCCGTGCCCTGGTCATTGATTGTCGAAGCTAATCTAGCCACCTACCGTTGTTGTCGAGCCCCTCCACTGCTTGTCCAAGCCGCCTAGTCCACCTCCTCGCCATTCCAGCCCATTTCAGCCATGAAGCCCTTCGGTCCAACCCTTGGACAGAATTGAAGGCCCAGCTCTAGCAGTGAGCTATTGGGTTGTTTTTCGAGGCCTTTCGGACCTTCGTTGGTGTTGCTATAGGCTTGGTTCTCGCCCGCCTTGGCATTGCTGTCACCGTGAACTCATCGACCCGCAAAACCAGTGACTTTACTTGCTAAACTTTGCTTATGGAGTTAATTATACTTAAGGGTTGATTAGCTTAAACTAAGTATGGCTTAGGTGGTTAATTTAGATATATTAGTGATTTAATTGCTTAATTAGGATAATTATGTGGTTAGATTAGATTAGTTAAGGGTTAATTAGATTGTATTATTTATTGAGCATGGTGCATTATTTTTCTAGGCCCGTTTAGGTAGTTAGATTAGCATTATTAGGCCTAAGTTGGTATTTATCTATTTAATTTGTATTTATTAATTAATTTTGCTATTTATTTAATTATTAAATATTTTCCAGAAATTATACCGAAATAGCCGGTGACCGGAATTTCGTGCTAATTATAGTGGTGCGCTTAGTTTACGCAATTGATTGTCAAATTGTCCAATTGAGTGGTGATTGTGAATTTTGAGTATTTATTTCAAAATTATGAAAATTTGGTATTTAATCAGAAAATACCGAGCGTCGATTTTTAACATCAAAAATGTTTTTAGGTACTCTATCAAATAGTGAGATTTTTAAAAAGGAATATATCGCATTTTTGGCCCAAACTAACCATGTACCCACACACGATTATTTTATCAGGTGTTTTTAATATGAAAAAAATAGGCCAAGTTCATTATTTTAATTGAGACATTTGAGTGCAAAGCACAATGTCCTTGACCGGGATTGATTGATCGTGTGATGGTTAAGTGAACCCGTCCCCGATGTGCGTTGGTAGGACGTTGCCCATATATAGGATGTCCTTGGACAACGGATACCAGTCGCAGTAGATTATAAACCAATACTCCTTCGAGAATGCCGTCCTGATGTGCGTCCGTGGATGTTGCTGTGCTCAAGGGGGGAGACGAAGCCTGCCACGCTAGAAGACCGATGTGTGTCCGTAGATTGTGCATATGCGGGCAGTAATCAATTGGAATGTGTGATTAATTGAAATTGACGCGCCAGATTATGAGATAAAATTGTGTGGCATGGTATGGAACATGACTGTGATCGATTGATTGGTTGATTGATTGGTTAATTGATTGATTGATTGAGATGTGAGTTGAAACGTTCCAAATGATTGAGTGTTATTACTATACATATATAATATATGAATTGTATTGATATGCAAAAGGAAACTAAGATGAGGTAAGTCCTTTGTATTGTGTATAGTGTCACGCCCCGATCCTCGAGCGTGTGCCCATCCCTCGGTGGTCAACTAAATTGCAACGTCCTAGAATGCGTCGCCGACCCATTCATATTAATGCGCATGCGGAAGCGAATAAATAAATCCCCAGACAACACAAAGATGGGATAGAAAAGTAGGGCCAAAATTTTGAAAGCCACAACACACTTTTATACACAGCAGACTAAGTCATATACAATTCTAGTCTATATTTACAAGTCTACAAAAGATAAAAAAGCTACGAGTCCTCTAAGCGTTCGAACCCTTAACCGAAGACTCTGGGGTCTCTGGCTCCGGGGAACTCGAGTCTACCACTGCACCACGAGGAGGGTTAGCTGTACCCTTGCCAAAAGCGATCTCTAGCACCGACATAGGAATCTCAGACTCTGGTAGGGAACCTTCTCTGGGTCCACCTCGCCCGTAACGATACCACAATCTGAATTGATGGGGTACCCTCCGAGGTAGACCCTCATCAACCCAGACAATAAATCTCACAAGTTTGTAGACCTAGGCTCCCAAGCTCCCATGGAGGGAAATCTGAGAGATCTATACGGTGACCTTCTTCGGCTGGCCAAAACGTTCAGAAGGAGCAGCTATCTAAAGACCTAAAAATATTGAGCCCACGACGAGGTGAGACAATGTCTCAACAAGTTCACCCCCTAAACTCCGACTGGAAGGAAATACGCTTAAAGGCAGTCTATGCACACACAAGACAGATGATTTATCTCATCTCAGTTCCTTCTTGCAAGTTAGTATATTCCATATACTCAACCAATCAATTCAATTCAGTTCATCAATCAGCTCAGTCAAATCATCCAACAATCAATCGATTCACTCAAGTCGATATCATCAGTACTATTTATCAATTCGATGTGACCACTACTCACACAAACTAAAATAGACGGTCTTTGCTCTCACAAGCTACAATATATGATCATAGCTCTCACAAACTGATATAGATAGATAATAGCTCGCTCAAGCTGATAAATATAAAATCATGCTTCCACAAGCTGATAAAACGATCTTAGCTCACACAAGCTAATACATATATATATAGATCGTGCTCCCACAAGTTGATAAAACGATCTTAACTCACACAAGCTGATAAGGTATACTGTTCTCACAAGCTAACATATCGAGTTCATAAGCCGATATAATATACTCATCTCACAAGTTGACGTGCAAAAGGGACTCTCATAAGCTGACAATAAATATGCTCGCACAAGCTAATACTAAATGGTCTCATAAGCTAACAAAACACCGAGTTGAAAATACCCGATAAAGATAAGTGTGTGGGTACACAGTCGGCCTGAACCAAAATTTCAATGTCTTTCTTTTCAAAAATCTCACTATTTATAATAGTCCATAAACACATTTTTAGCGTTATAAACCGACGCCCAGTATTTTCTAATTAAATACCTAAATTACTCAAATTTGGGATAAATACACAAATTTACAATTTCCACTCAATTTGCACAAATTAGCACTCAATTAAATAAACCAAGCATACCATTGTAATCAACACGAAATTCCGATCACCAGCTATCTCGATATAATTTTCGAAAAATAATAAATAATTAAATAAATACTAAAATAAATTAAATAAATACAATTAAATACAATAAATAAGAACTTAGACCGAAAAAGCCTAATTAAACACCAAGACAGGCCCGGAAAATTTCCGAACCAATCTACATATATAATACGATCTATCTAGTTTCTAATTAAGCTGTTCTCACCACCTAACATGCGTAAACGAATATTTAAATTGCTAATCCGTTTTAACTAACCACCTAAACCATACTTAACCTAAACTAATCAACCCTTAAAATCATTAATTCTCTAAATAGAGTTTAGCGAGTAAACTTACCAGTTTTGCGATCCGGTGAGTCCATGACGACGGCAACTCGGAGATGAGTGACAAACTCCGAAACGGTGACACCTGACGAGGCCTGGAAGTGTCCTAAAACGGGCCTTGAAGTCCACGGAAGCTTGTTGGCCTTCGGTTCTAGTTGATGGGCCGAGAGGCTGCTCGAGTAGCCAAGACACACAAAGAGAGACAGTGACAGTCCAGCGGGGCTAAGAGGACAACAGTGAGGCTTCACGGCGGCGAAGGCAAGCTCAAGCGGTAGCCAAGGCTTCGACGATGACTAGGGATGGCTCGAAATAGGTGGAACGGTAATGGAACAAGCAGGATGGACAGCAGACTAGCGCGGGCTCACACGAGGGCGCGACGGGTGCAAGCAGAAAGTGGCGGCGACAGACGGTCCAGCGGTGGCATGCAACGGCAGGGGGTGGCTGGCTTGGTTTTCTAGTTCTTTGGAGCTTCAAGGTGGACTAAAAATGGAGAAAGCGGGCTGTGCTGAAAAAGAAAGAGGACAACAACCACTTAGAGGGTCCATCAAGCCTCCATTTCTATCCTCTTGTCCCTTGAAGAGACCCCCACCAACCCTTGGCTATCTTCCATAGCCTCTTGGCAGCCCACAAGCTTCACTTGCAAGCCAATGAAGTGGTCCAAAGGTGGTGGAGGCCATAGCATACGAATTTGGTGTCAAATTCCCCAAATTGAACAAAATTTATCCTCTATTGGATCCAATTCGGTCCCCATAAATTCCATCAAGGTGCCTTCGACCAAATTGACATTTTTTATTGCCAATAAAACCAACTTGCATTCCAAAAACATGATAAAAAAAAGGTCCCCTTGAATTTTCCGATAAAAAACAGCCCTATTTTGAATTTTCGCAAAAAATCTCGATTTGTAGAAAAATCTTCGGAGGATGAGTCGACATCCCAAAAATGAAATATGACATGACAGAACTTTCAATTTCTGAAATTAGGTTCAAATTCACAGTTAATTTCAATCTAACGCGATTTTAGTGTAACTTAGCCTACCGAGTAACTTTTATAAATTTTTAGTGTAATTGACCGGTGGTCAATTATTTTCAAGCCACATTGCACATCTTTGACACATTGACGACTCTCGGTTGTCGTGAAAATCTTGAGATTTCAAATGCAGACACAGAGTACCAAAACGACAGAAAAATTGGTCTACTGTCGATCGACGAGAATTTTCAATATGGTGGAATCACCCACACTTTGATCATATATCTCAGTCGAATCAACCTATCTTTGATCTGCGATCGATTTTTAACTGTGCCGTAATGATCCTTGCAAACTAGCATGGTCGAGCAGTCGATTCCTAGTCGAATTCTCAAGTCTATTGCATTAAAATCCCTTAATGGCTTCACTTATTAGACTAGTTATCTCGTGAGTGATCAGCTCAGAGAGTATAACTATATGCACGTCGATGAAAAGCCCGATATATTCAACTGAAAATAGAACCTGAAATTCAAGATGTCACATATAAACTGCCTCTAAGCGTATTTCTTTCATAATAGGGGTTTAGAGGGTGAACTTGCTGAAATATTGTCTCACCTCGTCGTAAGCTTAATCTTTTCAGGTCCTTAGATGGCGGTCCCTTCGAAACGTTTTGGTCGGCCTCAGGGAGTAACTGAGTGGAGCATAGATGTCCCGATCCCCAAGAGTCGCTGGGTCTTTGAACTCGTGATGACCACTATCTGGGTTGATGAGGGTCTACCTTAAAGGGTACCTCATCGATTTAGAGTGTGGTATCGCCATGAGCTCAATGGGTATATGGAAGGTCCCATTTAGGGTTTTGATGTCCCCACTGCTGTGGTTGACACCGCTCTAGGTAAGGGTGCAGCTGACCCTCCTGATGGGGTTGTGGAGGACCCGAAGCCCCCGAAGTCTACAAAGATGGAGTCCGAAGAATCGGTGAATGTGTCCAACTAGTAGGTTGTAGAACAACTTCTTTTTTAGAGCCAATATTTTCTAGATAGACTAGCTTTGTATATAAACCTAATGTGTTTATGAAAGCGTGTTTGTTTATGAAATTGTTATCTTGCTTTTCTATCCTATGTTATTTGCTGTCAGAGGTTTTTATTTCGCTTTTGCATGTACAATAAAATGAATAGGTCGGCGATGCGTCTTGAGACGTAGCAATTTGATCAACCATCGATGGATGTGTGCGCACTTGAGGTTCAGGGCGTGACACACCTCCGATCATCTCCTCCAACATGCCCTCTGGAATCTCATGGTTCATTGCATGGAACAACCCCCAGCCCTTGCACGTGCTCCGAACTTCCTCCACGACCCTTTGCCAAAGATCCCTGTCACCGCCGCCACCATCGACGATGACCCCGAGGTCGATGGTGGGGATCGCGAGGTCGGAGGCATCGACCGTGGTCTCCCGAGGGGTGTGGACGAATAATGACGGGATCTAGGAGACGCCGGAGTCGATGAGGCCCTTAACGCCGACCCTAACGTCATTGAAAAGCTTTAGCTCCTCGTCTTGCTGGAGCGCGGCAATGCTTGTCGCCAACATCTCCGCACTCTCACTTTCGCTTCAGTGAGCTGATCGGCGGAGTCCGTACCTTAGAAAAATCTAGGGAGGAAAAGTGAAAGGTAAGAGAGAAAAAGATGAAAAGGGATAGTGTTTTCACCTTTTGAGGCAGAGGAATTCGTTTTCCTAAAATAATACATAATATTTGTGTTGACCAAAATGTATTTTCTATTGACCAAATCTATTTTAGAGAACCAAACAACTGAAAATCCAGAAAACACTTTCTGGTAAAATAATTTCAATGAAACAAACACACCCTTAATAATAAACCTTTTTATTATACAAGTTAGTCTTAAATGTTTTCACGTTTTGCCAATTGAGCTCATATGATCAATTTTGTTCAAAAATCACTAACATAAATGTCGAGCATCCTACATGGTGCAACTAGTGCAAACGTGGAATATTTTTAATATTTTTTTTAATTTTTAAATACTTTTCTTTTCTTTTCTTTCTCTGATGGTTGTCGAGCCTTGGGAATGACTACTGACCAACCATAGGCTACAACCAATGATCATCACCCTCGCCAAGACCTAGCAAGGGAGGATCTTGCCACCTCGCCAAATTCGGCAAGTCATAGCTTCACGTGAGGCTCAACTTTGCCCAATCTAGCGAGAGTAAGGTGCAACCTCGTCAACCTTCACAAGGGATGGTCTCGGGCGAGGCTTGCCCAAAGATGGCGAGGCCAACCATCCCTAAAGGCTAGCAAGGGCCAACCTAGCCAGCTTCAGGCAAAGCTCAACCCTATCAAATCTAGTTTGGACAAGCCTTACTCAATGGCAACAAGGGTGACCTCACCTAAGGCTAGCAAGGGCAACCCTTGTCAGTCATAACCTGTGGCCGATCATTATCCATCACCAAGGCTTGGCAAAGGAAGAAAAAAAAAAAAAAAAAAAAAAAAAAAAAGGATGAAGAAGAGAAACTTAAAAATATTTAATATTAAAAATTCAAAAATATTAAAATACTAAAAAGAAAGTCTGATGTCATTTACTTTGATAATTTTCAGTCAAAATTGGCTAGATGAACTCAATTAGTGAAACTTGAAAAACTTTAGGACTCAATTGACACAATTAAAAGGTTTATGACTGAATTAGCAAAAGTACAATATATTATGATTTTTTTGGTAATTTTCCCTAAATATCTTTGGGCAATTACAAGTTTTTATGTAAGCATTTGGGTCTTGTTTAAATTGTATGACTTCAGCATGTAGCAGGTAGCTCACTTGCCTTTTAAGCCAACGATAAAACTTTACTTGTCGAAAAAAAAATTGCCCTAAAATTAGTTCTACACAAGTCCAATAAATAGATGATTATGACTAACTTGGTCCATAGACGCCAGTCCATAATAGAGTCTTGAATCACGGACCATGAACAATACCAGTTCCTTGAATGGGTCAAAGGTTGACATGGATTGACTTTGATCCCCATCCAAATTGGAATCCTGTTAATGGATTCAAACACAATACCGAACCCAATAACATGATTGCTAGTGCATCACCGGCTTCCAGTAGCATGGTGGTGGAATCTAAAGAAGATGGTGAAACTCCAATTTGACTCTTAAGTACATAAGTGAGATGCTCATGGAGGGGGACTTGGAGGACAAAAATTGCATGTGTTACCAGATTGACTGGCCACCCTCTGGGCCAAAGGAAAAAAATATCAGCGTGATTTCCTCTACTAGAAGGGTACCCTTCTAACCACCCAAAAAAAAAAAATCAAGTACTTGCCTACTAGCAAAAATTTGGCCAACCAGCAAGCTCAAGTCTTCATTTGAGGCTAATTTGGTAACTTCAGACCTTCATTTGAAATAATGTCTACATTAGGCCATCTTTTGAAAAAATAACCTCACTTTAGACGCTCATTTAAAAAAAAAAAAAATGCCAAACATTAGTCATCTGAAGTGCATGACGGTAATTGTATACAAATTGCTAAATCTCTATGTATGTTACCAAGGTAAGATTTTGCTATAATGCCAAACATCCAAACAGGTTGATAATTTACTATTTATTTTTTCATCATTAAATTCCTTCAATAGTTGGCAATTTTTCACCCACTTGTAAATTTACCAATTTAATAAAATCTTACTATGTAATGTATGAGTATTTTGCACTAAATCATCTGACTTCGTTGGGCTTGAATATGACTCATTTGATTTCCTTTGTGTAATGCTTGCAGATATTACTTTCATTGGTTTTATTTGATTGTTCTACTTTCTAACACATGATAGTAAGGCCAAGCATCGGTCTAAGGTTGACCCTAGACCGACCTTGGACTAGCCCAACCTGGCCTATTCTAGTCCAATTCTGGAGGAACTAGGTCTATCCTTGATCCCATAACCCAAATTTCTTGGAAAATTTTCAAATAAGGATCCAAGGTTCTATCAATTTCTCAAAAATGATTCGAAGTGGATCTTTTTAAAAAAAAAAAAAGACCTGAAATTGCCATAGGAGTTTCAAATAAAAGTCTAAACTCGCCATCTGGCTGAATATTCTAGCTGGAAAGGGACATTTTTGTCCAAAGTCAATTTTAACCCAAATTTTAATTAAATTAGATTAAAAATTAATCTAAAAGGTTTTCAAAAAAAAAATACATGCAGTGTGGGCCCTCACCTTTGGTCGGCAAGGGTTGCGGCCCTCATCAAGGTGCCTGCAAACTCAACGCCCTATTGGCTAGGGGTAAGCGATTTCAGGTTTCATACATGTTCCACTTGAGACTTAAAACTTACCGGTTGGAACACATTCTTTATTTTTTGGAGCATGAAACTTACCCTGCATATTCTAGAACTTGGAACTTACCCTATCATAAGTTCTAAGGTCGGTTCGAGGGTCTACCCAAGTTCCACCTATATTATCAATTGACCGATTGCAATGAATTAAACATTTAATGATCACCACTTACTACTATAATTTACTTCATAACTTATATTCAAACACACGAAAATATATGGACGTTAATAAAGTAAAAGTTTTAGTCATAAATTGAAAGCTTAGATTAGTGCTTCTAGATTATACATTCATCATCGAATGACATGGAATATCATAGAATCGCATGAAAATATTGTTAGGGAAATCCCTTATGATATTTTGAAGATAAAAAAATAAATTAAAGGCTATTAACATGTTTAATAGTTGAGTAATAGATTATGCAAATGATAGAACATGTAAAAGATATTGTCGAAGTCTATACTTGAAAGAACCAGAAGACAAACTCAATGCTTAAGCTGAACTTATTCAAACTGTATCCAAACCTTAAGGCTAAATATGTTTAAAAGCATAATATGTTCAAACTTACGTCTAGATTGTAAAGTTTACTTCAGACGGAAGACACTTAGGGTGCGCATGATAAAATTTATGTTTCTCAATTTCTCGTTTTTCTCGTTCCTCGGAACGGGTTTGAAACAAAATCCGTTTGGTAACGCAATCTAATTTCTCTATTTTTGAAACAGATTTCTATTCCAGAAATAGAAAAATTGAAAAAATCATAAGCTGAAATTTTTAGCTTCTCGTTTGAAACCGAAATAGAAATTTTTTTCTCAACTTTTCAATTTAGTCCAAAATATTTTAGATCACTAATATTGAAATAGAAATAGAAATAGTTAATTTAGTCCAAAATATTTTTATAATTTTTTAATATAATCATTTCAATCAATATTGATTGAAAATCTTAACCATTAGGCAAAATGGTGGGAATTGAATGAACAAGGCTTCATTTGTTGCACGCAAGAGATTTCACGCATGGTAATAGTCAACTTTCTACTCTTCCGTAGTACGCCAGACAACGGCTCTATCTAGCTAACTATTTTTTTAATCATAAGCTTCATATTGAGACGGTAAAAAGGGGTCAAATCATTAGGGCTTCATCCGATTTTTCTTTTATAAGGAAAATAGATCTAATACGGAATCTGTTGTTCTTGTAAGAGTGTTGATGAAAATACAGATTTTGATAATAAATTTTTAAATAATCCTAGTGTTGATAATTTTGAAAAAAATTGGTGACGATTTTTGAACATTGTGAGGATTTTTTTAACAAAATTTGGAAAGAAATTGGAATTAGACTTGAAGTTAGGACTTTTTTAGGAGATTAGGCTATTATAATCATGGCTATCATTAGACTTATTTGATTAATGTGAAATCAATTTCAGCAAAACATAACGACATATTCACTACAATTGAATTTCAATTGATTTTATTTTTGCCACATTGTTTATTTTTCGAAAGAAAATATTACGTAATACGAAACGTAAACACATGTAATAGGAAATTCCATGAAATTGTATTTTCAACTTTTGTAATGTATTAGTATTATTTCAACTATTATTTTGTATTTGAGGATTTCCTATGTTGTCATCTAATCAATTTCTATTCCTAGAAATTAAAATTTTATTCTGTTATCAAACGGATTTTTGTTCCAGAAATAGAAATTTTGAGTCATTATCAAACGGGTTTCTTTACTCAGAAACTTGTCCGGGGAATAAAAATCGGGAAATCAATTTCTGGCTAGAAATCAATTTCTGGAACATAAATTTTGTCATGCGCGCCCTTAGACTCTACTTTAGACTCTACTTCAGACTCTACTTCAGACGAAAGACACTTGGACTTTACTTCCGATAGAACACTATCAGACTTTACATATAGAACGAGACACCAGTTCAGAACCTAATAGATTCAGAACGAAGCATGTCCAGAATGAGACAACTTGACAAAACGTAACACAAGCCCTAAACATATAACGGCTAGTGATCTAGTTTGGATTCTATATCAAGATAAATTTGATTAAATCAATCTAATTTATTGACAATTGGATTTTGAAGACAAGAACTTTCTAAACGGAGAAGCTCTACTTATGGAAACTAAAATTCTGTTTGTATGGGCCATCAAAATCAACTTGGGATTATGCTTTTGTCACCCAACGGCTACCAAATCTTCTAGACAGATCAAATGGGTAGATTGGAAGACGATCTTTTAGATATTGTCCAACAACTAATTTGGAGGTGAGGGAGTATTTAAGGAGATCAAGGACCGATGAGCAAGAAAGAAACAGAGTGTAGAATTTATAATTCCAAAATCTGAGCGAACTTCGATCATACACTTATCTTTGGTGAGCTTAAACGTTTGTAGTCGTGAGAAAAATACCAAAAGAGTGACTTAGTGAGATAGTGTGATCTACCACTAAGTGTTTGCACTCAAAGTTGTAATCTCTTGTTGATTGCATAATGGAATCCAGCCAGAAGGATGTTAGTGTGGGAGAGTGGACGTAGACTTGATCTAAGCCGAACCACTATAAATTTTGTGTGCAACATTCTCTTTCCTTAACTCTTCTTATTTAAATATGTTGCATACTTACAAGTTATTTTAGAAGTCTGTTACATTGCATAACAGATTCTGAACATCTACCAGAAGTCTGGTGGCTCATTTAGTCAGACTCTAATCCTTATTCAGACTTTACCTGCAACTTATTTTATTTCGCATTTATTTGTCAAGATTTCTTTTGAACACCTATTCACCCCCCTCTAGGTGTTCATACTAGCACTTTGAGATATGGACTAAGAAAAATATTATAACTCATTCTAGATTCTAGGTTTTAGGTTTTAGGTTCTAGGTTCCTCTAATCAAGAACCTAAAACCTATTCGTCAAAACAAGTTCCTCATTTTTGAAAGCCTAGAACCTATCTTGCATACATTCAAACTTGGAATCTATAAGTTCTTACTAGTCTGATTTTCAAGTTCCAGATTCTACCTTGAAACAATGCTCACCTATACTACCAGCAATGGGTCAATGATCATGGGTTTTTTTTTTTTTTTTTTTTTGTGTATGTTTCTTTATTTTTATTTTTACATTTTTAAGGTTTTTTTTTTCTTTTTTGAGTTTGTCTTTTTATGGAAAAAATTTTGGAATTTTTAAACTTAATTTAATTAAGATTTTGTGTAAAAATTAGGATTCAGATTAAAACGATATCGTTTTAGCGGTTTAGTTAATCTTAATGTACGTAGGACACTAAGTGTAAGAGATAAAATATTTAAAAAGATAGGTCTTTTCATTCGTTAAATTAAATGGAGTTAGCCAAAAAAACTCGATTTTTACACAAAATCGAGTCTTAGCCTCGTGGCTTTCAAGGGTGGCCTTACGAGTAAGGTGAGGGCGACCCTACCTGGCCCTCTCCACATATCATCGGTGGCCTTAAGACTAGTCACTGATGAAAAGGAAAAAATAAGAAAGAGGAAAGAAAACATAATAATAATAATAATAATAATAATAATAATAATAATAATAATAATAATAATAATAATAATAATAAAAGGGGGAAATGCCATTGACTAGCAACGATGTCATGTCTTTTTTTGAGGCACATATTTGCAATAAGATTCTTTTGATACCTTTATTTAGAATCTTTCCTAATTTCTTTTTCCACCAACTCTTAAAGAAAGAAAAAGAAAATTCCCTTTTGAAGGCTGCACGTGCTCGATGCCCGTCCTTTCAATGATGTTTTACTGTGAAGAAGGAAAAATATTACAGTCTCTAATAGTTTTGCATTCATTATCCTCTGTTCTTTTCTCTTTCTTTCCAGCACGTTCAACTCTGCCATTTCCAGACAATTCAGCGGGAGAAAATATTGGGTACGTCTTATGCTCCAGCGTGTCAAACAAGAGGGCGCTCGGAGGACGACACGTGTCCTCGTGTCAGGCGCCATTTTGAAAAAAATTTGGATGGGAGACTGAGGGTTTTTCTTTCTTCGCGCCTCTCTCACCTCTGTAGATCGTCACTCTCCTCGTTCTCCTCTCTCTCCTCTCTGTCTCTCTCCCCTCCGCCTCCACTGGTTGCTTCCGTCGCCCCCCACGCCGACGGCGAAGTCGTGCCTCTCTTCCAGCGAAACGCAACGCCAACGGCCCTCCACCTCCGCCTCCACCAATTGCCTCTGTCGCCCTCGACTCCAACGCCGACGCAACCTCCGCCTCCTCCCCTGAACCCTACTCTAACGCCGACGCCCCTCTGCCAGTTGCCTCCGTCGGCGTCGGAGTCCGTCGCCCCTAACTCCTCCGCCTCTACCTACGCGCCCGATGCCAACGCGTTGAACCACGACAGCGAAAATGGACGAGAGAGAAACGACGAGCTCGACGGCGCTGGTGACAGCAACGAAGTAGTAGACGGAGACGAAGAAGCAGAAGCGCGCCGCTTGGGGTTCTGGACATGGCTCGTCGCGTCGGTCGCGTTCCGGCTCACCCTCGTCTACCTCCGCAGGAACCTTCGCCTGTCCACCCGCCCTGAGGTCGCCACCCCTCTCACCAGCATTCGCCGCCGTAACGCCGCCTCTCTTGGCTCCGTCGATCGATTCCCGATCCCCGCTCCCCCGCCCCCTCCTCCCTTGAAATCTTGGAGGTTCATTTTCTGATACGATTTCTGGTTTTTCTTGTTTGTGCCGCCTACAGTTGGCAAAGGCTACTGGTTGAAGCAGCAGGCGATGTCTCCCTACGCAGGTTCGGCTCCGTTCGATCTCTGTAGGAAGGAAGCTGCTTGTTTGCTTACTGGTGTGTCGTTGTTCCATGCTTTGATCCCTTCCACAGATTCCATGTATCACGAAATCTCGTTAACCTATAGGAATTACTGTACTCACATGTATTTCTTTTTGTAAATGATGTTGATTATCTTCCTAAAGGAAATTCTTCATTGAATTTTGTTAACCTTTGGCAGCCTAGATGGCTCGACTAGATCTCGCATATGCATATTTGGTTTTCCTTTTTCATGTTTGTCGGACATGATTAAGATTGATATCATATATTGATTATTACATTCTTCGATTCTGCCAATAGTTCTCTTATTGATCTGTAATCCTATGATAATGACCTAGATAATCGTATGTATTTTGCAACTTTTGAAATTGTCGATGAAAGGACCTTCGGGTGAACAGATTCAAGATTTTCATGACAAGATCGTGAGAAATTTGAGTTTGTGGCTCACCATAAGGGTGTTCATCGGTTCTACTTTACTAACAAGTCTCATTATCATGAAACCATCGACTTTGATGTACACGTTGGCCATTTTACATTCTATGATCAGCATGCAAAGGACGGTAGGACTTTGCCTTTTTTCTGTTTTCTTGTCTCTTGAACTGACGAACTTTACAGAATATACTGCGTGTGTCTCTTTTTTATCTGCTGTGAATGTATCTGCAGAGCATTTCAACCCCTTGTTGGAACAGATAGGGAAGCTGGAGGAGGCTCTCTACAACATTCGGTTTGAGCAGCATTGGCTGGAGGCCGAGACCGAACGTCAAGCAATTGGTAAGATATTTTATGTCAAGTCCTCTTGCTAATTATCGCGGTGGATTCCAACCTGTTTCATCTCGATGGAAATAACTTTCCTATTTAATGCTGAGTGGACCACTATAGCTTGCTTTGACTCCCGTTATCTCCTAAATCTCAAAGGTTCTCACAACCTCTGTTCTTAAAAGACCTTCAGAGAAGTAGATGTCTCACAAGACAAGTTAAAAGCTATTTCTAGAGCCTTTGACAAGCTCCTTTTATCCATCCGATTGACGTAACTAATCGGTTATATTGTTTATGATCCTGAAAATAGTAAAACCTTCCTAACTTGGCAGCAGCTGAAAAGGCGGACTTAGAAAACAAAGCAGGCAACAAAAAAGAAGATGAGTGCTTGGTGTACCGGGTTTCAAATGGTCATGGGTTTTGTTTACTTGTGTTATCTGCTAGATGTTTTGAAGTGTGTCTGATCGCCACACGAAATGGAATGGGGATGACCTTGCTAATTAAATATTGTGTTCACTAACAGACGATACATAGATATTGGGTTCAATGAATACTCATTCTATGATGATTTGTGATCGCGTGAACGACGCAATGAGCGGAAGGGCAGTCCATAAGGCTTTCTTCGAGTCAGCAGCACTTATTGGGGCGAGTGTTCTCCAAGTTTACCTGCTCCGCTGCCTTTTTGTGAGGAAGCTTGGTTTCTCTCGAGTTTAACATTGATACTGTCAGATGACGCCAAAGTAATTAGAGATTTTTGTTACCAACGCCAGTGTTCGGTTCTTTCTTTAAATATCCATAGAGACATGTGATATAGCTAGTATAATCACCTAGAGGGAGGTGAATAGGTGCGCAAACAAATTATCGAGATATGGAAGCAATTCTATGCAATCGATAGAAAGAAAAATACGATCAAAGTAAAGTAAAGGATAAGGAAGAGAGAAATTAACACAAGATTTATAGTGGTTCGGCTTATTCCAAGCCTACGTCCACTCTTCCGCACTAACAGTCCACCGACTGGATTTCACTATGAACAAAAGAGAAGTTACAGCACAGCTTTTCCTTGATTCTACAGTGTAGATGTTCTACCACACTTCCTCAAGGTTTCTCACGAATATAAACCCAACAATCTCCCCATTTTTGATGGTGACAAAACTTTCCTGCAGATTTGGAAAACTTTGACCTGCAAACCATTTCTCAAACACATATGCATATCTTATAGATAAATGGTTAAATGAATAACACTAAAGTCTGCAACCACAGAAGACAGGTTAGTCCAGTATGCAATAAAGCCATCCATAAGATATCAATAATAGTTAAGCAGTCAAATCCAAATCCCAAATTTAGTCCACATCCAGACACACAAGTCAAGTCAAAACAAACCACAAAACAAACAAGCCAAAAGTTCGACAAATTTAAGTTCAAAGTTTTCAAGTCTCCTCTCCCCCTTTTTGTCAGCATAAAAAAGTTTAAGATGAAAATGAAGTCAAGGATTCTTGGGAACACGGACAAGCTGAAAATCTCCCATCGACTGAACGATGCCTTCCAGCCTTTTAAAGTCTTCCTTCAGCTGAGCAACATCCTCACCCTTAGCATTAGCCACGAATCGAAGAGAAAGGGCTTGGATTTGATCATTTAATGAACCCGAAGAGACTCGTCCCGCATTCTCCGCAAGTTCTGAACATCACATCCCAATGCATATATCGACCTTGCATCTCCAAGAGAATATCCATCACTCGCGAAAGTCCGCTGAATTGTCCGCCTCGCGTGCGGCATTAGCACGATCGATGGAGTAATTGCAGACGATGGTAGATCAGCATAAGCACGCAGATTTGGCGAAGAAACCTCATGACCTTCCTCAGGAAACTGAGAGGCAAAAACCTCCTCTGGATCTGCTGGGGATCGACTGACTCCCTCACTAGTTGCAGGATTTGAGAACATTCCACTTTTCTCTTGGTCTCCCCCTATGTTCATGCCTTCAGGTGGAGAGTGCTCCTCATGTTCTCCTTCTTCTTGATCTTTTTTCTCTTCTTGTTCTTTTTCAACTCTCTCTTGCTCAGCATCTCTTTCTTCTTCTTCTTCTTCTTCTCTTTCCTCCGTTTCTTTTTCCTTTGCCTCTTTCTCTGCTCTTTCTTCTGTCTGCTGTTCTAACTCTTTCTCTGGAACAGATCGACTCAGATTCTTCAAAGCCATTATAGAGATAGTGATGTTATCCTCATCTCTTAGATGGAGCATCCATGGGCTCCTTCCCTTTCCTTTTTCCTGTAGAAGAGAATTGATGAGATTTGACTGGAGTCTTCTCCTTAAATTTCTCCAATGCCTTGCTTAGTTCCTTCAAACGCATCTTGGTCACCATTTTCAGTCCTACCACCATATGATCGCATGATCGAGCACAAAGAATTTGCGGGGGCTGAATGTTCAGATGTCTGAATAACTTCGTCACAAGACCTGGATAAGGAAGTTGTCCTCCGTCCTTCATCACAGCTCTATACATGTGGAACATAACAGTGTGAGGAAGTGAAAACATTTTCCCAGTGATGATAGCATACATTAGCTTTGCCTCTGAACTTGAGACATCAGTCTTGGAAGTTGATTTCAGTCTGAGGCAATTAATTACAATTTTGTGCAGCAAGATGTTAAATGCACTCATCCTTGAATAGGAAATATTTCCCTCAGTTCTCCTGTCTTTAACAAGTTCCAGAGTAGTACGAGCAATAGAAACTTTGATCAGTTGATATCTTCCTCTCTCAACTTCTAACACATCTACCAGTATATCCATATCCACAACATAGTCTTGATCTTTGACACTGAAGGAGAATCTATTCGCATCCAAGAAACTAAGATTTGAATAGAAATATGCAGTTAGTTGAGGATAGTCTTCTATGGTGTCAGAGCGGAATTTCTCAAGTTGAAGATGACCGAACTTTTCCCTCAAGTTCACATTTATAGCATCCAGAAAGTCAAAATCCACACTCCTAGGGTTTATCACCCCACGCTTCAGCAACTTTGAATATAGATCCTTCTGTTCCTTCGATCTAAACAACTCTCCCCTTTTTCCTTGATTTTCTGCCGCAACTCCCATTCTTGGTTGAAATTCGCTGTACAGTTTATCATCATCATTTCCATCCACCGGATTAAATCCCGAATCACGAGGATCACTTGGGATATTCGCAAGGCTTTCTTCTGCCACCCTTTTACGAGCAATTCCCAAACTTTCCATTTTTCGCAAAAAGATATATTCATTTCCATATCCTTTGTCCTTAAGAAAATCATCCACATAGTTCAATGGAGTACCAGTCCCTTTTAAAGCTCGATACAGCTTATAAATAAAAGAGGGCGTTTGAACTCTTACAGGATCTGCATCTTCAATGATTTCTTCCTCTTGTTGATGAACAACACCTTGAGGACTAGATGGACAAGAATGACGCTACTAAGAAGGTTGTGGGCTCTGCTGCTGATCTGGAGACACTTCTTCTTCAATGAGATCGAAGTGCGTAGGCCCCTCACTCATTCGCTGTGGTCCCCTACTTGCGATCCTCGAAGACTTTCTTGAAGACGACATCTTTCTTAGTCTTTGAAAGATTCCTTGCTTGACTTTCCCAAGAAAGATGACAACTTTTTCGAAGATTAAACAAGAGAAGAAAACAGGAATGGAAGATTGGTGCTTTTTAGGGTTTTGGAGTTAAGCGAGGAGAAACTGATTATATATATGACAGTCGTACGGAAGGGATACCAACCATCGTAATGGTAAGTGAAAATATGCCTTTTTAAAAAATAACTGCCTTTTTCGAAAAATGGTCACATCAAAATAACTTCTTTTTCTAAAGGGAACGATGCAATAATTTCGTCAATTAAAGATAGCGATTGGGATAACGATAATCAACACGGTTGATGAACGTACCTTTTCAAGATGAGATTAGAGAGAGAGAATAACTTACAGTCAAAGTCTTGCAGTCAAAGTCTTCTTGTCTGAGTCTGAGAGTCTCTAGACTTTAACTTCTTCAAACCTCAAAATGTTGAGTCTTGAACGGATAATTTCAAATTGATTTTTCTTCAAAGGCTTTGTAAATATATCCGCCAGTTGGTTCTTTGAGTCAACAAACCTGAATCATAATTTCTCCATTTTGAACATGATCTCTAATGAAGTGATGTCGTATCTCTATATGATTTGCTCTTGAGTGAAGAATTGGATTTTTGGTGAGATTGATTGCGCTGGTGTTGTCACATTTAATCTCCGTGCATGAATCTTCAATTCCGAAGTCTCTTAGCTGTTGTTTTATCCACAGAATTTGTCAACAGCAACTTCCAAGAGCTACATATTCTGCTTCTGCTGTAGAGAGAGCTACTGTACTTTGCTTTCTTGAAAACCAAGACATTGTCCTGCCTCCAAGTAGTTGATGGTGCACGATGTGCTCTTTCTATCAACTCTGCATCCGGCTAAGTCTGCGTCTGAGTACCCAAGAAGAGTAAAGTCTCCCCTTTTAGGATACTAGAGACCAAAGCTTGAAGTTGATGCAATATATTTGATAATACGCTTAGCAGCATTTAAATGTGACTCTTTAGGGTCTGCTTGAAATCTGGCACAAATGCAAACACTAAACAAAATATCAGGTCTAGAAGCAGTAAGATAAAGAAGTGAACCGATGATACTCCTGTATAATTTTTGGTCGACTTTCTTTCCTCCTCCATCTTTATCTATCTTCACGGAGCTTGACATTGGTATATCGGCCTTTTTGCAATTGTCCAGTCCAAACTTCTTCACAATATCATTATCATATTTTTCTTGATGAATAAAAGTTCCTTCCTTCAGTTGTTTCACTTGAAGTCCAAGGAAGAAGGTTAACTCACCCATCATGCTGATTTCAAATTCATCCTGCATAGTCTTAGAGAATTTTTTGGACAGGCTTTCATTAGAGGATTCAAAAATAATATCATCGACATATATTTGAACAAATAGAAAACTCGTGCTTTCTCTTTTAATGAAAAGAGTAGTGTCTACTTTACCTTTAACAAATCCATTTTCAATTAAAAACTTACTCAGTATGTCGTACCAAGCTCGAGGAGCTTGTTTCAAGCCGTATAAAGCCTTTTTGAGTCTAAATACTGAGTATGGTTTCTTTGGGTCTTCAAACCCAGGTGGTTGTTCCACATAGACTTCCTCTTGGATAAATCCATTTAGGAAGGCACTTTTGATATCCATTTGGAATAACCTGAAATTCTTATAACAAGCAAAAGCAAGTAATAATCGAATTGCTTCTAACCTTGCTACTGGTGCGTAAGTCTCATCATAATCTATCCCTTCTTCTTGTGTATATCCCTTGGCCACGAGTCTTGCTTTGTTTCTTATGACTTTTCCTTTTTCGTTCATTTTGTTCCTGAAAACCCATTTAGCTCCAATAATAGATTTACCTTTCGGTTTAGGAGTCAATTCCCAGACATCGTTAATACTGAATTGCCTGAGCTCTTCTTGCATAGCTTCAATCCAGCTTTCATCAGATAAAGCTTCTTCTATGCTTTTGGGTTCTATTTCAGAAATAAGAGCCACAAAGACTAGACTCTTCGCGCCTTTTGGATCTTGTGCGAATTCCTTCATTGATGTCGCCAATTATAAGATCTTTGGGATGACTTGACTTATGTTTATGTTTCCAGTTGCTGGTTAATTTGTCAGTTTGATGGTCACTTCCTTCACTTGAATCTTCAACAGTCACTTGTTGCTGGTCCTTCAAAGTCTGAGCTATTTTAGACTTTGTAGAGTCTGGAGCAAGATCAAATTTTTCAAGATGAGTCTGAATGGATTCATTTTGCATAGAGTCTTGGAATTTAACATTCATTGACTCTTCCACTGTTTGAGTCTTCTTGTTGCAGACTCTATACGCTTTGCTTGTGGTTGAATATCCAAGGAAGATGCCTTCATCTGACTTTTCGTCAAACTTACTAACTCGATCATTTGCATTTTTCAGTATAAAACATTTGCATCCAAATACATGAAAATATGAAATAATAGGCTTCTTTTCTTTGAATAGTTCATAGGGGGTTTTTTCAAGAATATGCCTTAGAAAGACTCTATTTATAATATAACATGCTGTAGAAACTGCTTCAGCCCAAAAGCGTGAAGAGATGTTACTTTCAATTAAAAGAGTTCTAGCCATTTCTTGAAAAGATCTATTCTTTCTTTCCACAACTCTATTTTGCTCTGGAGTGTATGGAGAGGAGAATACATGCTGGAAACCAGATTCATCACAGAATTTTGTAAAATCATGATTTTCAAATTCACCTCCATGATCTGTTCTTATACTTGAAATAACATACCATTTTTCATTCTGAACCTTTTTAGCAAACTTTTCAAAGAGAAAGTTTCAGACTTACTTGCCAAGAAATATACCCAGGTAAATCGTGAGTAATGATCCACAATTACTAGGCAGTATTTCTTACCTCCAATCTTTGTGTTCTGGTTGGTCCAAAAAGATCCATATGCAAAAGCTGCAGTACACGGTTAGTGGAAACTTGATTTATTGGTTTAAAGGAATTTCTTACCTGTTTTCCTAAAATACATGGTGTACATAGATCAGACTTTTGATATGATAAATTGGGTAGATCACGAACAAGCTTCTTTGCTGAGATTTTGGCTATTTGTTTCATATTGACGTGCCCAAGCTTTCTGTGCCATAAGTTTGCTTCGTCTTGGATTGAGATTAGACATTGTGATTCATCTGGTTTTACATCCAAGAGGTAGATATTTTCATGTCTTCGACCCATGAATGACTGAGTAGAATCTTTACTGATTCCAGAACATATTCCTTCTTGAAAGTTGATTTTGAAACTAGTATCACATAGCTGACTAATACTGAGCAAATTGTAATTGAGCCCTTCTACTAAGGAAACATTGCTGATTTTGAGATTTCTAATCTGTACAGTTCCAAATTCCACAATTTTTCCTTTGTTGTTTCCTCCAAAAGAGAATTTTTTCCACCATTTACTCGAACAAGCTTTATGAAGTAATTTGATTCTCCTATCATGTGTCTTGAGCATCCACTATCCAGATACCATTTTACATTTTTCTTGATAGTGACCTACATTTAAAAAAGAAACTAAAACCTTCTTTGGTACCCATATTTTCTTGGGTCCATTGGTATTAGTGTGGTATGCGGTTTTTGCCCATACCTTTTTAACAGGTTTCCAAATCATAGGACATTCTTTTTCAAAATGATCTGCACTGTTGCACTTTGAACATCTGAGAGCATTGCGACCTATTGGTTTTACAAAGATTTTTTAAAATGATTTTTGTAAGCATCTCTTGTGGGTCTTTGTTTGATTCTTTCCTTCACCTTAGGAAAATCAATTAAAGGAATGGTTTCATGATCATTCCCAAACCAGATTTATTGAAATAAGGTCTTTGAACAGAGAGAATTTTCTCCAGTTTCTTAGATCCTATAGAAAATCTTTTGGAAATATTTGAGATATCACTTTTCAAGAATGCATTTTCTTTTAACAAGTTATCTTCACTTTCTTTAAGAGAAGAAACATTCTTATCTAAACTTTTCACTTTTTCTTTCGAAATATTTTCCTGTTGTTTTAGAGCAGAATTTTCTTTCTTGAGTTCGGAAATTCTTTTAAGAGAAGTCTTAAGACTGAAACACAATTCATCAATGTACTTTGAAACTCTAATAGGAATTTTGAAGTTACTTACCTCAAATTCGCTTTCTGAATCTGAATCTGTTTCGGAATTTGAATCTGAATCCGATTGTGCCATCAGACATATATTGGCATAATCATCATCACTTTCTTCAAAATCTATATCACTCTAGGTTTCAGCTTTAAGAGCTTTTCGGTACTTTTCAGTTTTTCCTTTCTTCTTCCTCAGAAGAGGACAGTTGGATCTGATGTGTCCCTTTTTCTTACATTCAAAGCAGACTACATCTTTTTTTGATTCATCATCCTCAACAAACTTAGTCTGTTGCTTTTGAAAAATTTGTTTCTTTGGATTGAATCTTCTTCCTTTTCTATTCAGCTTTCTAAATCTTCTTATCATGAGAGCAAGTTCCTCATCATCCATATCGTCTTCAGAATCTATAACATTAGAATCATCATTAGATTTTAACGCAATGGATTTCTTACCTTTAGGGTCTTCGTCTTCATTGATTCGTTCCACTTCATAAGACTAAAGAGTCCCAACCAACTCATCAACAGATACTGGCATGATTCTTTGGGTCTCTCTGATTGAGGTCTTTATGTGATTACAATCCTTGAAAAGTCCACGCAGTAGCTTGTTTACTTTCATGGGATCAGAAATTGGTTGACCTTGATTTTCAAGACCATTCACGATACCAGTAAAGCGACTGAACATATCTGTTATAGATTCTCCTGGTTTCATTTTGAAGGCTTCATATTGACTGAGGAGAATGTTGATTCTGGTTTCTTTCACTCGATCAGTTCCTTCATAGGTAATATGTAATCTATCCCAGACTTCTTTAACTGTAACACAAGAAGATATTATGTTATATTCAGTAGGGGATAAAGCACAATATAACGAATAAATTACTTTTGCATCAAGAGCTTGTCTCTTGATTTTCTCTTCCTGAGTCATTTCGCTAGACTCAACAGCATCTTTTCCTCTTTTTGAGACAGATGCAGCTTTAGGAATGATTCATTTTTCTACAACATCCCATTCCAGAGGATTATTTGATCTTAGGAATGCTTTCATCTTGTTTTTCCATATGTTGTAATCATTTCCATCAAAGTAAGGTGGTCTGGTATTGCTTTGCCCTTCTACCAGTCCTGAAGCCAACATACTAGCCATGGATCTTTAACTCTAAAGTAAAACACTTCAACAAAAGTTAGTACACAGGCTCTGATACCAATTGATATAGCTAGTATAATCACCTAGAGGGGGTGAATAGGTGCGCAAACAAATTATCGAGATATGGAAGCAATTCTATGCAATCGATATAAAGAAAAATACGATCAAAGTAAAGTAAAGGATAAGGAAGAGATAAATTAACACAAGATTTATAGTGGTTCGGCTTATTCCAAGCCTACGTCCACTCTTCCGCACTGACAGTCCACCGACTGGATTTCACTATGAACAAAAGAGAAGTTACAGCACAGCTTTTCCTTGATTCTACAGTGTAGATGTTCTACCACACTTCCTCAAGGTTTCTCACGAATATAAACTCTCTTTTGTTTACACGATTTTGCTCAACAAATGAATTGACTAGGAACAAGGAGCTTCAGACTTTGGAATTCTTCTATCATGCACACACTCGAACAACTGGAACGTCTTCCTTATATACTCCTTCATGCCATCATACCCGTTGGCACTTACCAAAGGAATTCCTCCAATCTACCCATTGGACGGAATCGATTAGGAAGATCATTCGAGCTATTAAAGGAACATGTCGATAGCCCATCAATCATGTTCGCCCATACAATCAGGATCTCGGTTTCCATAAGTAGAACCTTCCAAGTATACTTTGCCAATCATCGGATCCTTAATCTTCAAATCAATTATGATCAAATAAAGGATTCAGTTATGTCATATCTAGCCAAGAGATCTTCTCCAATCGATAAGGCAACATCCTTAATGAAACATCCAGTTCTGGATAGCCTTTCTTCAACGGATTAGAAACTGTCAATGAGGATAGACTTTGAGTCTTGAGTCTGGCTGTTCGGAGGTCTTTAGACTTTAAATAGCAGAGTCTGCAAGCCTTCAGATTAGACTGATGGAAACGTTTTGTTAACTTCAAAACACTTCAAGAGGATTTCTCCAACAACATGTGTAGACAAGGAAACTGTTTACTTTGTGAAAAGGTCATATGATAGATGACCTTGAGGTGAAAAAACAAAATGCGTCAGGCCATGAAGAAAAATTGGGCATTCTACTAGGTTCCATTGTTAAGTTCATGGCAATTACAACTTCTTCCTAACTAGAGTGTAGCTCAAATCAAATTGAAGCAAAGAGAAGGAAAAGATGTGAGGAAGAGAGCTTTGTTTTATTTTGTTGTTTGGTAAGTAGGACAGCCATAGCTCCACAGTTTTGGAATTGCATTTACTGGGATTGGAACCTTGGTCTCATTCTTGAGGTCTTTGGCGGTGATTGTGTAACAGAAGTAGCTTCCGCACCATTAGTAGGGGGGATATTAGAGCCATGTCATTCACATCAGTCGTGGGAAAAAGGAAGAGGAAAAAGCGGAACGTCGATTGATCTTACCAATTTGTGGAATTTTATGGACTACATCAATGATGTATGAATGTGTGGAGTCAATCGACTACATCAATGATCTATGGAAAAAGAGGCCATAGATAAAGCTGGTTCATGACCGCAATCGTCGTTTCACGTGCACGAAATTTTGCAAACTCATGTTCTTTGAGGAACGCATGACATCAGAGACATTTTTGTTATTTCCATTGTTGATATAAGACTAACCTTTTCCTAAAACAAAGAAGAAGGGCAAGATTGTGCCTTTCTCCTTATGAGATCGGGATTACCAATATTCGAAATTGCCATTTGAACAATCCCTACGCAGAAGATTCGTGGAGATGACCTTTCCCATGTCTAAGGGAGTTGACACCTTAATTCCTATAAAAGAGAAATGACAAACGCATATGGCTATGACTCACGCTGTTCCCCAACCAGAAACATCCGTTAGCGTGATTGATGACAGAGGAAAGGGTCACAAGCTCGTATCTATAATGTCTTCAACAACGATGGATAACAATAAATTAAACCAGATTGAAAGTAGGCGTAGACATTTCAGACAGATCCAATTCACAACTACAGAAAGCAGACAATTAATAAATTAACAATAGAACTAAGCAGAGGAAGAGAGAGAGAGAGAGACATAGGCAGAGACAGAGAGAAGCATACTGCTGATAGATTATAGTAAGCATGACGCGTCATTATTTTACTCATCTCCACAAACCCCACATTTACACCACGAGCTATTCCTGCAACAATAACAATGGCTCTAAACTGTTTGTATCTTCTTCAAGTGAACATTATGGGGCTGCTTTAGCCTAACAACGCGCGTCTCTTTTGGAAGCTCCTCGCCAGAGAACCTAGTCAAGATTCTGCTGGGCTCTGAATGCAGCAAAACCATTTCTTCTGCGTGCAACAAAGAATTCACGGTAAGAGAGCGAAGCAGCAAAGGTTGGGAGAATGAAAACAAAATAAATAAATAAATAAAATCTACAGCAGCTGACTTGTTCACAGACAATTGCGTCCGACTCAAATTCAATTCCTGCTCGCAGTATAAAGGATAATAGCATCTTTCGGATGGTCATTTTGAATGATTCAAATACTAACGAGCAAGTAGTGCCCAACCTGCTTAGTTTTTATGACACTGTCGAATCAATTTCTTTTACCCTATCTGCAAGTTTGAGAGTTCTATTTTCCATTTCTACATTTTCATCAAGACTAGCATAGCATATAAGAAAGTTTAAATTTAATTATTAGACAGGTTAACTACTACATAACTGGAACCTTAATAGATTATCGTAGAACAAATGACTGCAATAATTAATGCATCCTCCATAAATAAAACAGTTTGTTCCCAGGCTCCTAAGAAACAACTTACCGTTGGAGGTTTGCTCGGATCAACAGAGTGTTTGACTTAAGGGTTGGCCTTTGCCGGAGATTTGGGCTTGCCACCTGTCTTTTTTCATACCTTGCCTTGTTAAAGATGACAGTAAACCCCTCCGCTGAAGCTGGTTCATTCACATTCCATTCACCAAACTTTGGCAATGGCTGACCCCTTTCCTGTTGGAACAAGAAACAGATTGTTGAATGCACAAAATCTCCACCTCACTTCAGTCTCCACACGAAACATAAATATGGGACTATGGACTAAATAAGGTGCACAATGAAACTTGCCAAGATAACAATTACAAGCAGAACAACTTCTTATTTTCTTAGACCACACGGTGTATATGTTAAAACATCATCTAGAATACAGAGGAGCTCTTTCTTGAATTAGACAAATGAAGAAATAGCTATATTGAATAAGCTGCACAGTGCGACGATAAGAATGTTCACAATCAATGATGAAACCAACAGCACCATAACCTGGATCTGAAAGAAGTTAAGATGCCCTTAAGCAGTAGCAATTCTGATTCCAAGAAAAAGCAATATGAGTCCCTCTCTCTATAATTAAGAAAAACAATAATGATCATTCGATCGAATAATCTCCAGGGTCCATTCACTGCTTCAAGGATTCACATACATGGCAGGTTGCTTTAATCCCTTAGAGAAACTGGATAGCATGCAAGTATAAAGTTTCCTTTTTAGAAAGCTATAATCAGATATGATCCTCGAGATATGATCCCCAGTCCTATCACATAAATAGGTAGAGGAGTTCGTTTCACCATTCAGGCTTGCCGTGAATGGCGACCCAGATTCAGAATAGACCAGATCATCCTAATTTCTCGGAGGAAAAAAGGTTGAAGCAGTCAAAAAACCATAACTCAAGTGCTTCCTCCGTTCAAAGTAATCACACCACCAGACCCCATTACGCATGATAATCTTCTCCCAAACAGGCTCACCTCAGTCAAAAAAATTTCAAAACCCGGAAAACATGCCAAACTAATCAATCATCTCCCAAAAAATCTACTTCCTCACCCAAATTTTTCCAAAGTGAAAATGCTGAAAAAACGAGATTTCAAGGGAGGGGGGAAGAAAATTGAAGATGGGAGGGATCAAAGCATGGAACAGCAACACACCAAAGTAAGCAAACAAGCAGCTTCCCTTCTCTACAGATCGAACGGAGCCGAACCCGCGTAGGGAGACATAGCTTATCGCTTCAAGCAGCCTTTGCTAACCGCAGCGGCACAAACAAGAAAAACCAGAAATCGTATCAGAAAATGAACCTCCAAGATTTCAAGGGAGGAGGGGGCGGGGGAGCGGGGATCGAGAATCGATTGATGGAGCGAAGAGAGGCGGCGTTACGACGGTGAATGCTGGTGAGAGGGGTGGCGACCTCAGGGCGGGTGGACAGGCGGAGGTTCCTGCGGAGGTAGACGAGGGCGAGCCGGAACGCGACCGACGCAACAAGCCATGTCCAGAACCCCGAGCGCGCGCTTCTGCTTCTTCGTCTCCGTCTACTACTTCGTCGCCGTCGCCGGCGCCGTCGAGCTCGCCGTTTCTCTCTCCTCCATTTTCGCCGTCGTGGTTCAACGTGTTGGCATCGGGCGCATAGGCGGAAGCGGAGGAGTCGGGGGCGACGGACCCCGACGCCAACGGAGGCAACCGGCGGAGGGGCGTCGGCGCGAGTAGGGTTCGGGGAGGAGGCGGAGGCTGCGTCGGCTTCGGAGTCGAGGGCGACGGAGGCAACCGGCGGAGGCAGAGGTGGAGGGCTGTCGGCGTCGCGTTTCGCTGGAAGAGAGGCACGACTTCGGCGTCGGCGTGGGGGGCGATGGAAGCAACCAGCGGAGGCGGAGGGGAGAGAGAGACAGAGAGGAGAAAGAGGAGAACGGGGAGAGAGACGATCTGTAGAGGTGAGAGAGGTGCGAAGAAAGAAAAACCCTTAGTCTCCCGTCTGAAAAATTTTCAAAATGGCGACTGACATGAGGACACGTGTCGTCCTCCGAGCGCCCTCTTGTTTGACACGCTGGAGCATAAGACGTACCCAAAATTTTCTCATTCAGCGGAGCCTATTCCTAGGGTTGTTGAGAAAATATCAAGTACAATGTCAAGTCATTATTGAGTCCTTTGTGGTCACGCTGTCAAATGGCCTCATACGCAGCTCACTTCAGACCCAACAGGCTGCCTACAGTGGGCCCATTCCAGCTTTGATCCCTGCAAATTTTCAGCAAAGACCGGTCCTCTTCCTTTGCTGAAACCAGTCCCACTTCCTGCTCTGGCCGCCCTTTTCTAGTTCTGTTTACATTAAAATAAGGCCTTGAGTTTGAACCAGTTAATTAACACGGTCCAAAGCAAGTCCGATCGAATTAATGAAATTCAAGTACTTCTTCGATTTGATTCGAACCTGCAATAGATTCCTTACGTGTCTGTTCAACCGCTACACATGAAGTTTGTCGTCTTCTTTCGTTGAATTCTCACAAGCGGCAGCAACATCTAATGAAGAGCCTTGTTCTCGTAGTATAATTTTATAGAAGAGGAGCTCACGATTGAGTAGAAATAGGGGAGCTTGTTGGAAAATCTTGTCAACACGAGAAGCAAATACAAAACAAAAGAAAGTGTAATCATTGGTTCTGGTGGCCCCTTGGTTTTTTTTTTTTTTTTTTTTTTTATCTTTCCTTTTTCTTCCATTTATCTGACCTAAAGGGATTTTCTCTCTTTGGTGTATATTATGAAATTTGTTCCATAAACACCGTGGGTATTTGGTGTAATTATGGGACTCGAAATTACTTAAAAGTGTGTCATTGATTGTAACAATGTGCTCTCCAATTAACTAGTAGGTCATTAACAGCTTACTCTTTTTACTAATACAAATTTCAACATTTGTATCAAACGACGCCCATTTCTTTTGTCATTTATTATTTCTCATTTCTCATTTTATTTTCTCTGAAAATTTTTGTGTGTCCATATAATTGCGAAGGTTACACATATTCAATGACCCTCCAGGAATAATCTAGTGTGGGGATGAATTCAAGTGAAGAGTTGCCAACATACAACTCTTGTTTAGTGTAAAAATCATTGATATTCTCTGTATTGTGGGGAAGAAAAATGTACACATACAATTAGAGAATACGGGATATATGAGCATCGACACATTAAAATAATGAACACAATCCTACTGAACACCACACAAGATGGGGACTATTATCTATCATTCCTCATTTTATTTTCTCTGAAAATTTTCGTGTGTCCATATAATTGCGAAGGTCCGGTCTCTTCTCTGACGGTTTACTGCAACCTCAAGCCGTATTCACGCCATTCTAGGTGAACATCACCAGGGATGGTGCTGGTTTGGAAGCTAGTTTGGTTCTTTAATTCTCTAGTTCAATTCTTGTTTGCTTCTAGTCCAGTTGGGATTAGATGGTGGCTGGCTTAGGGGCTTAATTATGGGCAATTAGAAGATGGCAACGGGAATTAAAAAGAAAAAAAGGGAAAGTGAGTTTCTCGGATCAGACACGGGCAGACCGCGCAATCGTGCGGAAATGGTGCACGCTCCTCGTTTATTCAATTGAGCTGAAATGTTAAAGAGAGTTAATCAACAGGCCGATGTAACTTGCGTAAAATTTTTAGGCCGAACAGCTATTGTGAAATCCACTTTTGAAAGTCTGACATCACCGTTTTTCATTTAGGCGGCCCAGTATAGGATCAGCCGATGTTTCTTAGAAAAATACAAATTTAGGAAACTACACTTAGAATTAGTCCATGAACTATATCATTAGAAAAGAGACTCGAAAACACTCATCTTGATACTTAGCTTGCAATCTTTTGAGCTTGTTTTGGTTTTTAATTGATCAGGAGAAGCCAGTTCAAAATTATCGAGAAGAAAATTGAGTCCAAGTAATAACCATAGAGTCGCTGTCAATCAAAATAATAGCCATCGGCCCAAGGTTCTCATGAGACATTGTCCCTAGTTGAAGAGCGTAGGAGATCCCTAATCTTCATAAGATAAATGGATGACTTACTCATATTGAAACCAAACTATTCATGAACTATCATGCCTCTAGCTTAAACGTGCATAAGGGACGCAGCGAGAAAAATGAATGCAAGGTCATATAAAATGATTGTTTTTTTATCAAGGATCAAACTCCGTCCTCGTTGGATTTGACTGCTGAAATAATTTTCTTTGAAAATACATGATGATTTCATCTGTGAAAATCATGTTTCAACATGAAGTAGTCCTTTGGATAGTGAAGATCAGAAATTTCAATCAAATTGATGATTGAATTATTATTTTTTTTGGTGAAAATTGATGATTGAATTATTTATATAGTAAATTTGGAAAAATGACATGTCATCTTACTAAGGCAAGTAAAAAGTAAGTGCATAATTTTTTGATTTTTTAGAACAAATAAGTTGATAAAGCAGTCCATGAAATTCAAGATAGAACAAGACATCATAATTTTGACAGGAATTTTCGATCTTTGGTAGCCGGAGATTACTTTGAATACCAAACTTAGGTTATAAGACTCGGTTGCATAAATTAAGTACAAGATTTGATTGCATAATTCGTGTAAATTGTTGGACCAATATTGAAATTATTAAAACAAAGAATCTAATTTTACCGAATTCGATGAAATGGATGTACGAGAATCAACATGACCAGCAAGTTTACTCCATTTCATAGCCAAAAGATATCTTTTTTTTTTTTTTTCCTTTTTATAATGTGGATGGCATAAATTTCTTATTCTTTATTGTTTTGGGTTGGTTTCTCGTGAAGTGAAGAGGATAAGAGTGTATATTTATATCCTGTTTTCCACGCAATAATCGCATAAGTGCAAGGTGAGCAATAGCTGAAAGCTTGGCCAATGGAGTACTGCCCTACTTCGCCCTTTTGGCTCGGCCTCCTCCTCCCGGCACTTCTATTTTTCCTTCTCAACCGTTGGAAGCGCACCAAGCTTCCCCCTCAGCCCCCAGCATGGCCCACGATCGGCAACATTCTCGACCTCGGGATCATGCCGCACCAGAACCTCCACTGCTTCCGAGCCGAGCATTCGCGGACCGCAAGTGTCCCCATGCATTGACGGCTCTCGGCTACGACCAAGGCTCGCTCGCCGTGGGTCGTTACGGCGGCTACTGGCGCGTTCTCCGACGTCTCTGCTCTGCAGAGCTCCTCGTGACCAAGCGCATCAACGAGACGGCCCATCTCAGGCAGAAGTGCGTCGACAGCATGATCGTGTATTTAGAGGAAGAAATGGCGGTTAAACAATTAACAACGGGTTATTTCTTACGTGCTTGGTGTTACTTTTGACTTTCTTTTCTTTTCTTTTTTTCCAAAGAAATGGGGGAGTGGGGAACGTTTCTTAAGCTTCTTCTAAAGTATCAAAGTAAAACCAAAATCATATACCCTACACGATATTTTAACTAGTGTCACAACCGCGTGTCAATTATTAATATCAATGATTAAGACATGTCAAGACTTCTACAAACGTGCGGTTAGGAGAGAAGGATCCATTCCGTCAAAATAATGTATTTCAGTAAAGAATACAACTTGCAACTAGATTTAACTCAAAAAAATAAAATATTGGGCCTGTTTTTCAGGGATAAAGGAACCATGGTTTGTCAACTTTTGTAAGATGTTCAATTAGGTTCCAGAATCTCTCTTGTTTGTAAATTGAGTCCTTGAAATTATACATCTTCTAATTAGAGTTGACCCTCCTCATAGATACGTAGATAGAATGATTATGAGGAATGTCGCCCTAGCACTGATTATACTAACTTATTTGGTGACGTGAAGTATTTTTAAATATAGTGCTGATATGGATAAGAAAAATAAGAAAATAAAAAATCTAACTAATAAATTATGCACAAGGGTATGGAGGGCTGTCTGGCTAGGGCGGGTGGCAGTTTCGAGGCACGACATGGGTCATTGAGTGCTTGCTGTCTGCGACCTCCACCTCCCATCCAAGCGCCCATGCGCCACCCCAGGCTCGATCTCTTTGAGGTGGCGTGACATCGGCGTCACCTCGACAGGTCGCACGACCACCGGCAACGAGTCGCCTCCGCCCTAAGTGTGGCCACAATTCACGGACGTCTGCCCTTTAGTTCACTAACGAGACTTCTGTTTTTCGTTTCTCTTTTTTTTTTTCTTTTTTTCTTTTTTTTTTTTCAAATTTCCTTATTTTTCACTTTGCCTCTAGTTTATATGTGCGGGAGGAACGCCACGAGAAAAATGAATTCATGTTCATATAAACTAACTGTTTTTTGATCAAGCGTAAACTCCAGCCATTATCTGGGAGTTTGATTGCTGAAATGATTTTCTTTGATAATCCATGATGAATCCATTGGTGAAATTCATGTTTCACCATCAAGTAGTCCTTTGGAGAGTGGATATTAGAAATTTCGATCAAATTGATGATTGGTATATATATATATTTGATAAATAACATGCCATCTCACCAAGGCAAAAGTAAGTATATAACTATATGATTTTGGCAAGACAAATAAATCGATAAAACAATCCGTTAAATCCAAGGAAGAACAAGACATCAATATATTGAATATTGAATTAAAGATATAGGGCTTGATTGCACAAATTAAGAGTTAGAAGATTAGATTGCATAATTTACGTAAGTTTTTGGACCAAAAAGGAAATTATTATGATGATGTAAGAATCGAGTTTTACCTATTTCCATGAAATGGATGGATCACAAGAATCAACGTGACCAGCATATTTACCCCTTTTCATTGCCAAAAGATAAATTAATGTTTTCTCCTGTATTTCCTTTTATTTATTGTTTTGGGTTGTGTGAACAGGATAAGAGTGTCTATTTAGATCGTGCTTCCGTACAATAATCGCAGAAGCGTAAGGTGAGAAATAGCTCAAAGCTTAGCCAATGGAGTCCTACCCTATTTCGCTCTTTTGGCTCGGCCTCCTCCTCCCGGCACTTCTAGTTTTCCTTCTCAACTCCTCAGCCCCCAGCATGGCCCGTGCTCGGCAACATCCTCAACCTCGGGACCATGGCGCACCAGAATCTCCACAACCTCCGAGCCAAGCATGGGCCTGTCTTGTGGTTGAAGCTCGGTTCCGTGAACACCATGGCGATCCAATCAGCTCAAGCGGCCATGGAGTTATTCAAGGGCCATGACTTCGTGTTCGCGGACCGCAAATGTCCCCATGCGCTTACTGCTCTTGGCTATGGCCAAGGCTCGCTCGCTGTTGGTCGTTATGGTGACTACTGGCGCGCTCTCCGGCGTCTCTGCTCCGCGGAGCTCTTCGTGAACAAGCGCGTCAACGATACGGCCCACCTCAGGCAAAAGTGTGTCGACAGCATGATCATGTATATAGAGGAAGAAATGGCAGTCAAACAAGCAACAAAAGGTTAATTCTTAAGTACTTGGCGTTCAGTCCCAAAAAAAAAAAGTACTTGGCGTCACTTCTGACTCTGTGTCCTATGCGTCGCCTGGAATGATTGAAGTAACAGCTTTTAGAAAGGTAAAAAGGCAACGGGGAGAGAGAGATGAACTTATCTTAAACTCAATACAAATAAGATGAAGGTCCCATACCCTACCCTACATTTTTATAGGGTCACAACCCTTAATTAATTATTAATATGAAGAAAAAGCTGAGAAGACGGTCCGGTCACTATTTAGGAAACGACGAGGACACGCTGACCACAAATCTCTATTGCGGGATTATTAGCAACAAGAATATAACATTTTCAAAATTCAATTGCCAAAAAATGACTTTCATAGAGTAAAATCAGAAAAGTTAGACCATATAAACATAATATACATTTAGCCCATGACTACACACCTGTAGGAAACCAACGCTTGCTTAAGATTTGTCAAATTAGAATTTCTAAGGTCCGTGTTTCATTTTGTATTATTACTAAATCATGGTAATCGGTAAAATATAACATCTTCATATCCCTTCTCTAATTGGTGAGTAACACGAAATTATCTACTCTCTCATGATGATCGATGTCTACACAACTTTAAACTATGTGCTACTAGTTTCTGGTTTAGGTGTGACTAGGACTGCTGAAGCAATAACTCGAATGTCAGCAACATGAAAGTAGAGAGATGATGGGGAATCAAAACATACATAGTTTTGATTTAAGAAATATTCTATCTTGCCTTTTAGGCAATGGTTCTTCATTTGCCATCTTGAAGTGTACTACCCCTCTATATTTGAAGTCGTTATCTAGATAGCATTGGATTCACGTAATTTTTTACTTCTAAAATTCAATTAAAATTTTTATTTTCCTTTGAGAATCATTCATGACATTCTACAAATTAACTTTTGTACAAGCACAGAATCTAAAATTGATATGAAAGGTTGGTTTTGCGTTAACTTTGGTTTCTTATTATGCTAAATGATTATACTCCGTATATTATTATTCTTCTTTTAACGGCCTTAATTTTTGTGGTTTACATCACAAGAGGCAATCTTGATAATTGATTTTGAAAGTTATATACTTTGGTTGCAAAATTTCCCACACTTGGAATATGTTATCAATATATCCGTCACTTGACAACACCGTCTTCTTAGTATGACCCTATTAATATAGGTAAAGAAAGCAACCTACAACTAGATTTAACTTCTCGCACTTCCATAAAATGTTTAATTATATATTTTTTAGTTCGAGTTGGCCCTCCTCTTAAATATGTAGATGGAATATTTACGAGGAATGTCGCACCAGCACTATACGTTGGCACTAACTAAGCTAATTTATTTGGTGAAATGATTTTTTTTCTAAACATAGTTCTGATACGGGTAAGAAAAATATAAATATAAATATAAAAAAAATCTAACTAATAATTATGCACAAGGGAATGGAGGGCTGCCTGGCCAGGGTGGGCGGCAGTTTCGAGGCACGACATGGATCGTTGGGTGCTCGCCGTTCGTGAACGCCACCTCCCGTGCAAGCACACCCTTGCCACCTCCTATCGAGATAAATATCGAGGAAGAATTATGATATCGTTCTATCGAAGAGCATACCATTGTTTTTAGGGGGAGAGAGCTGTCGGCTGCAAGCCGGTTCCTCCAGCACCAAAAAAAAAAAAAAAAAAAACTCTAACGTGAGGATAATATTCATACGTTACTTTTTGGGGGGAGAGTTTTTCAACGTAATATTTCAACGTGAAGCTTCATCTAAAAGACACAATCCCTCAACGAACCGCCCTTATCCTGCGGGCCGAGCTTTTAGGCCTAACATGGACAGACGAGCCCACTTAAGCCCGTCAAGTCATAGATTAAACCCATTAATTACCATGATCCATCCGTATATAATCCAGCCGTGGGTCGTTACGGCGGCTACTGGCGCGCTCTCCGGCGTCTCTGCTCTGCAGAGCTCCTCGTAACCAAGCGCGTCAACGAGACTGCCCATTTCAGGCAGAAGTGCGTCGACAGCATGATCGTGTATTCAGAGGAAGAAATTCTCGCGTGCTTGGTGTTCCTTTTGACTTTTTTTTTTTAAGAGACAGTGGGGAGGGGGGACGTTTCTTTAGCTCCTTATAAAATATACACTACACGATATATCCACTAGTGTCACAACCACTTCTCGATTATTAAATAGGTCAAATCAATGATGAAGACATGTTAAGACTTCTACAAAAGTGCAGCTAATAGGAATGATCCCTTGCGTCAAAATAATGTATTTCAGTAAAGAATACAACTTACAACTAGATTTAACTCAAAAAAATAAAATAATGGGCCTGTTTTTTAGGGATAAAGGGATAAAGAAACAACGGTGTTTTGAACTTTTGTAAAGTGTTCAATCAGGTTCCAGAATCATTTTTTTTGTGTAAATTTGGTCCTCGAAATTATACATCTTTTAGTTCAAGTTGACCCTCCTTATAGATGTGTAGATGGAATGATAATGAAGAATGTCGCCCCAGCACTATAAGTTAGCACTGACTGCACTAACTTATTTGGTGACATTTATTTATTTTTAAACGTAGTGCTGATACGGATAAGGAAAAAAAAATCTAAGTAATAATTACGCACAAGGGAATAGAGGGCTGGCTGGCTAGGGTGGGCGGCAGCCTCCCGGCACGACATGGGTCGTTGAGTGCATGCCGTCTGCGACTCCCACCTCCCATCCAAGCGCGTCACCCCTACTTCAGTAACGATACTTCTTTTTTTCGTTTCTTTTTTTTTTTTTTATCAAATTTCCTTATTTTTCATTTTTTAATATTTATTTTTTAAAATTTCCATATTTATGAATTTTGTGTAATTCTCTTTAAAGAAGTTTTAAATGCCACACAGAATATCGTATTTACATTCTGAAAGACTTAAGTTTCACCTCAGTACTTCTGTTTCTTTTTTTTAATGAAATGACCATGTTGGATATGAAAGTATATGATTTAAGGATCTAATTGTACAAAAAAAATTAGGGACCTAATTAAACCTTTTGTAAAGGTTTAGGGACTGCTTATACTTTTATCCCTTGGTTTTGTGTGCTGTAATTGACAAAGTCAACAAATTAACTAGTGTAAATAACTCAACTTACCCAAGAGCTACTGTGATTAAATATGTTATTTAGTCCAACTCACTTTCATTCTTTTCGAGTTCAAGTCTAACTAGAGTGATTCTACCGTTGAATTATTGCAAGCTCGTGCAGCCTCATCATTGAATTGAGCCAAACTCGAGCATGATCAAGAAGTTGGGTTTTATATATCTTCTGTTGCATTCAACAAGTGCATCTCTATAAATTTCAAAAAGCATGCATAAGTAAACTTTCCACTCAATTTTATTTGTAGAAGTCAACTTGAAGTTTTCAAAGTTTAGATGATGTAGGAAATAAATTCCTAAAAATCAAACCAATACTCGAACGAATCAAATACCAAAAAACGAATGTGGAAATGAGTCCATGAAACATGTAACACCGATCGAAGGTATATGACGGAGGCAGACATACTTTACTTGCCACATATTAAGTACTGTCGCAATCTCTAAGTCTTGATCAATATGAGGATCACTCAAGCCCGCGAGATCTTGATAAGGCACTAAAGTATGCCGGTTTTATGCCTTTGTTGGTGTGAGGACTTTGTGCTTGACGTCTGCATCAAGCCACGACCTAAGGGTCATTCACGGCATGAAGTATGTTCACGTTGGGTTGAAGCCGAGGTCCATTGAGCTTAAGGATCTTCATGAAAGTGAGGTGTACCCAAGCCTCAAGGTTTTGGATTAGCATTGAGACATGCCGTTTCCAAACCATGTCCGGTGCAGGGATCAACACTTAGTGATCGATTCAAATCACAAATCACGGGTCATTCTCAACATGTTTACTTGTGTAGTATAAGAATTCATGGCACACACGTATAGATGAGCACACCTTCGGGCCATGTATGTGTCGGCTAAGAGAAAAGATATGAACCAACTTGTATGATGTATATACGTCTGTACTTAAAGAGAAAAAAATGCCTACCGCCACACAGCGTAGGTAGCAATGCCTCGATTGAGCTAGGATGCCCTAGTTGAGCCAAAATGCCTAGGTCTTGAACCAGAAGCCTAGAGAAGCTAGCCTCGAGAAGACTTGGTCAAGTCGAGATGCCCTGGTCGAGCTAGGAAGCCCACAATAAGCTAGAAGCTCCAGTCAAGCTAGGACGAAGATAAATAAATTTGCATGAATGCCGATTATGCATGACCATGAATTATTGTTAAGCCGATGGTAGTTTTGACATGGATGGCATGTGTTTAAATAAAGCATGACATATGATTTGTGGTTAATCTGCCATCGACACTGTTTGTGAGTGTTATACTTGCTAGACTTTGATGACAAGATATTTTCCTAGTAGAGAACTAAGAATTTTACTTACTGAGTTCTCAAGACTCACTATCTCATCTTTCAGTCTTGTAGGCATGGAAGTCTCATGTCAGTTTTGGGAACTACAGTCATGTTCAAAGAGATAGTAATTTCCTTTCACCTTTATGGAAACTTGTAGTGTGATGCAAAAAGGAAAAAGGAAAGAGAACCCCATAGAAAAGAGGTTTGTAAAAGTATTGTCATAATATAAACTAGTGTGTTTTGTGTAACATTTATCCCAATCTTCTAGCAGTTGTTTGTCTGAGGAGTTGTTTATTCACGTTTCCGCATGTGCATGATAACAAAATGAATCGAGATGGTAATGAGCCTAAGACGTCGTGAAATAACCCCTGTCACTCAAGACCCTAAGAATGGAGTCGAGATTGTGACATAAGCACTTTAATTCATTTATCAAGTTGGTTCTCGACTTCATTTTTATACTTAATAAACGTGCTCATAACCTTATATTTGCTAGTTAACAGATAAACATAGCAAAATTGAGTAAAGTCATATACAAAAGTGATGAAATACTTTTTTTTACCTCTACTTTCTACAAATTTTAAATCACATAGATCACTACGGATTATTGTAAAGGTTCACTCGATCTTTCAACCAATTTGAATGGTTTTTTTTTAACAAACTTAGCCTCAACACAAGTCTTATACTTATTATGGACATCCAACTCAAACATTGGAATTAGCCCCAATTTTGCTATATTTTTCATTGTAGCATAGATTATATGTCGTGATCTACCATGCCATAGATAAGAAGACACAATAGTGTAAACCAAAGACTTCTCATTATCGAGAGTCTTTGGTACAAGAATTTCAAGTTTACATCAATGACAGCCACATTTACTTTGAACGAGTCATTATACAAGTACCATTTTCCCACATACACCCTATTTGGAAAGTACAAAATTATCATATTCCAATAAAATGTTGAAACTCTTTTTAGACAGGTATGGGGCTAGAAATTAGATTCTTCTGGATCTTCGATATATGCAGCACATTTAGCTAGGTGATTTCCTTGCTAAGGAAGAATTTCAAGATCACTTTTCTTCTTCTAGCAATATTTACTAATGGAGTTAGCCATATAAAACTTCTCTTCATCCTCAGCCTTCTTGAAAGATGAAAACAAGTGTTTATCCACATAAATGTGACTTGTGGTACTTGTTTCCAACCACCAATTAGTATTATTTAATACCAAGGATACCTCATATACAACCACAACAATCAATCTCTCATCCTCTGTTTAATCTATCAAATTCAGCTACTTGACTACACTATTGCCCTTGCCTTTGTTCAAGCGCTTTTTGCAATCCTTGGCCTGATGTTTCAGCTTGTTACAAACAAAACATGTCCCTTGGAATTTCAAGATTATTCATTATGCTTGCCTTTTCCTTGAAAGAACTTTTTCCTCTTTGTATCTTCATTGGAATTGGAAAACTCAATAGTGTTGGCCTTTGGTTCCATAGAAGGATATGCATTCCACCTATTATCTTCCTTGATTATGAGGCATGGAATGGGATATTCAAGGCTCATCTATTTCCTATTGCCATTCATATATTTTTAAAGTCTGACCAGCCCGAAGGCAGCTTCTCAATAATAAACACCACTTGGAATGATTCACTAAGAACATTTCCTCAACAAAGATGTTCAAAATCATTTGCACTCCATGGACATAGTTCATGACAAATTTAGAATCCACTATCTTGAGTCCAAGAATTTGGCTACCACAAATTTCTCAGCTTTGTATTGCTTTTCTAAGGACTCCCATAATTGTCTAGTAGTTTCAATGTTACAATAAACATGATACAAGGAATTTGCTAGACAGTTAAGGATATAGTTTCGACGTAGGAAATCCTTGTGCTTCCAAGGCTCCAGCTCCCCATGCATCGTGACATCTTGCTCATCTAGACTAATTATTGAGCACACCTCTAATGAGTACTTGACTAAATTCAATGTGGTCAAATAGAAGAACATCTTCTATTACCATTGCTTAAATCCCACACTAGTTAACTCATACAGTTTCTCATTCGAAGTTATTGGAGATGGTATCATCAGATTAGGGAAAGCTTATTAAACCATCTCACTAGAAATTGTACCATACACCATTGGATATGTACTTCTTTGAAAAAAAATCCCCAGTGCATCAGTCAAGCGACTTTTACTAGTACCACCATAGATGGTTTCAGCCCGAAAGCTTGCAGCATTTGTTGCCGCAACACTAGGCCATGAGGTTTGAACCTCACTCATTGAAACGGCCATATTGATGTGAATCGTTGCGGAAAGATTGTTCTACGAAGGCCTGGATGGTGCAAATTGCGAACCTCAACCTCCAATCAAACCTGTGATTGGCAACCTCGGTCTGAACGTGACCTGTTGACGAACACGTGTCAACCAACCAACGTTATAGACGCCACAAGCGAAAGAATTTGCTATCTCGCTCGATAAGTCGAATCGACTGTCACAAGGGAATCTTGATAAGGTCAAGTCCTCAAAAGAACAGTAAAAGAAAACCTCCTAATTTTTTTCCTCAAAAATAAAATATCTCTTTCCCCAAAGAAATTTGGCAAATCCTTTATATAGGTTTTCTAGCCACCACACAAACCCTAAAACCAACCCTAGAAATTTAATGCGTCATATTCTAGAAAATACCTAAACGGGAATATACATATATACATATATACATATATAATTAACTTGGTCCAATTTTTGGTGACCAAATAATCAAATTGCGCCAAGATTTCCAAGATTCTTCACCGCGCTCGAGTAATCGAACCAGTAGGAATAGACAATGGGTCTCTAGCACCACCTCCTCGATATGGCTCGATGTCTACATCACATATGAACGTCCTCACAAACATTCCAGACATCATTGGGTACTTGATTATTATTAGTCATCCCGATTTTTTGATAAACCCAACAAACAGTAAAAGATAATCACCTTAAGATTGTGGGAAATATTTATACATATTGGGGAAAATAATAATAATTCCAAGAAAGCAATAGCAAAATAAACAAGAGGTGAGGTACGGCAAATCAAATCTCCTTAAAGTGATTAGTTCATGTCAACGGTGCCAATTAGTTTCATGAACTATGCCTCTCAAAATACAACACCTCAAACCCATTTGTATAAGCACTATATGAACAAGATTCTATCGAACACTTCTTTAATCAACACACTTAAAGAAACTATTAGAAAACTAGAGGAATACTTTGGGGAGTTTTGTTGTTATTTTGAATTAAGAAGACACATCTATTTATAGACAAGGGAACTAGCTGTAGAAAACTCAAAGGACATGAACTCAAGAGTCACACCGATTATGCTCACATTAGTTGAGCCATTAACCCTTAATAACAACATTATTAAATCAAAAACTACAGGAGAACAAAGAGTCATTAATCCATAATTGCAACAATTAGGGATGATCCAAAGAGACATAGCTGTTGCATGTATATTGAAAAATGCGTGAATTGAAGAGACGTTTCCTTAACGTTGAGCCATTAAAACCTATGATTACAATAATAATTACAACACACTGTGCCCCCCTTAGTTCTTGTCACAAGAGCTTCTAATTTGAATTCATCAAGTACGCCACGTGCTTCATAGAAAGCATCCTTCAGTTGCTCAAGCCAAAATTAGGTCACATTGTTATACATGTGTCCCTGAGCACCCCAATCTCATGCTTGATGCCCTATAAATTTCCAACTTTTAGTGCTTGTGGAGCCATATCTCCAGCAATGCTGACGATGAAAGATGCCACCTCTCTCTCTCTCTCTCTCTCATAATATATTAGTCGAGTCATTCCAAGGCCAGAGATTTCAGGTATGTATAACAAGTTTTTTTTTTGGTCGAAAAAGATATTATATTGCGAATCATGTAGGAAAATATGAACAACCCTTAACTAGGGCTTCATTACAAAGCATGTCTATCATAAGTTGAGGAGGAGAATTGATCCAATTAGGCGAAAGGGACCCTCTTCCGTGGGCCTTGGCGGCCTAGTCAGCTAGGGCATTTGCTTCCCGGTGGCAATGCTTCACCTTGAGGTTTTGGAAACATTGCAACAGCTCTTCGCTTTCGGCAAAGAGGGCACGGCACTCCCACAGTGGCGGACGGCACTGATTGATTGTTTCCACCAAAATGAGGTTATCAGATTCCAACAACAGGTGAGATTCAGTTCTTTGTTGCTGTAATAGATCCTTAAGAGTGCATAATAATGCTTGGATCTCCGTCTCGAGAGCAGAGGATGCTGAAAGGCTGCGGGTGAAGCCTCCAATCATAATGCCAGTGTGATCTCGAGCAATGCTTGCTATCACACCCATGTGATTCACAATAGGGAAAGCTTCATCCAAATTAACCTTCCCCGTGCCTTTCTACGGTGGAAGCCAAATCCAATTAGGGTTCAGCCAGGTGGTGCGATTTCTCGATTCCTACTGCCGAGTGCTGATCTGGAGATGAGCCAAGGCGAAGGCTGTTTCAACAAGCTAGTCCGGGTGTGTGCGTTGATGATGAAACACAAAGTGGTTCCAAGCCTTCCAAATTTCCCAGAGGAGGCCTGCGATATACTCAAATGCTGGTATGTCCCCTTTCTATTTTAGTAAATCAACTATCCATGCATCAATTCAGTGTGTGTTGTAAGCCGAAGTGTTGATCCGTACTTGGGAGTGGTTCCATATACATTGTGTCCAAGGGCAACACAAGAATAAATGTTCTGTAGTTTTGGGGGAGTTAGAGGAACAAAGTGTACATACTAGGTCACTAATTTGGTTTGTCTAAGATATTTCGTGCTTCTAGAGTTTACTCGTTTAACACGCTTGCAAGTTGCAAAGGCAATGAAAAGGCTGGCGTTGAATTGAAATCCATGTTTATGTAGAAGAGTAAATTAAAAATAATAATAATAAATTAAGAATGATAAATTAGAAGGATTGGACTGAGTTACCTACGTTCACTATTTTTTCATAAAAATAGCCGCCTCCTTGGAATGTCCTAACCACGTGCTATATGCAATACCGATCAACTGTAAAAAATCATAATTGAAACTATTTAAAATGGGTATAATTATCGGTGCATCATTTTCTAATTAAATCACTTTCCCCACATATCAATCTTTTAGGAAGAATATGGCCATTTCCATCTATTCTTTTCTTCAGGTTTATTTGGAAACTGTTTCGAAAACTATTCTCCAAAATTTTTAAACATTGCGTTAATTCTCAACTTTTACCCTTGATACACGTGGAGAGCGATCTGAAGAGGGTTAATGCGTATCTAGTTTTTGGTTTCCTCATGATACAATGGATGTTGTTATAATTATCATTCAGTGAAATAATTTGCTTAGTCAATATATATGCTTACTGCTGTTCGTGGAAGGATTCGTTCCTTATTTTTATTTTTCCCAAATAATAGGGAATCATTATCTCAATTCTTGGGATGAATATTGGGTATGACAAGTTTGGAATCACAACTTAGGTTATAAAACCAATGAATATTAGCTAGCATTAATTCGGGCACTGTGACGTGCGATTAGTTAGTAACTAGGCGTGCGCGCGTGCGTCACACACAATACGCGCTCATGCATTACGAATAGCTACTCTTTCAATGAATATAGAAAGTTCTATATTTGTAGGTAACATGATCGACCTCTCAATTTGAAACTATTCTTCATATTGTCACAAGACATTAATACTATTATTTTACTAAAACATGGCAATTTGATTAGGGAAGTTCACTCTCCTTGCTAATCTCTCAGATTTATTTGCTTCTGATGGTTTTTTAATTAGTGATGGGCCTAAGTTGGCCCGTCCGCCCATGCTGGGCCCAAAAGGCCCGGCCCACAGGAATAGGGCCCGTGGAAGGGGAAGGTATAAAAGGGAGGAGAGAAAGAGAGAAGACAACGCTTGGCAGAACGTACGTACGTTCTCTCCCTCGCTCTCTCTCCAAAAGACAAAAAGAACAGTAAAGCATAAGGCACTTTCTTCTTCCCTTCAAGGCGCCATCGGATCGAACAGGACCAGAATTTCTTCCTCGATCTTCAGCATTGGTGTTTAATCTGTGGCTAACAAGGTACGCTCGAATCTGTGGTGTGCTTTACGATCGGTGATACGTGTAATTCCCGGGCTTCGCTTCCGCATTCGTTTTAGGGGTTCGATTGAGTGTCGAATCCGGTTTTCGGGGATCAGTCATTCCCAACATTGGTATCAGAGCCCTAGTTCACGTTTTTCCCGACTTGTTTGAGGTTTTTTGATTGATTTTTTTGCGAAAACCTTCGGCCGTACGGATCGGGGCAAAAATCCCGACACCCGAGCGCTGTTCGGCCATTTTTCTGAGTTTTCGTAAGTCGAAATTGAATTCTGAAAGCACTGGGTGAAAGAGGTCGTCGAGACGAGTCCGGCGACATGTTGTACGTCACCGGACGACGCCGCACGCGCCCACACGCGCGGCCACAAGCCGCTGCGCGTGGGCGCCACGCACCCGAAGCGATGGCTTCGGCCAGCGCGTGCGTCACACGCGTCGGCGGCGAACCGGCGCATGGGCGCCTGCGGCCGGCGAACCGGCACGCGCCGGTCGACGGACCGACGCGTGCTGATGTCACTCCCCGATCCTCGGGCACGCACACATCCTTCTCACTTGGTCGATTTTATAATGCGATATCCCAGGACAAAGTATCGCCGACCCTTTCGTTTTTTTAAGCAATGCGGAAGCAGTTAAAATCCCCAAACAATAAAACGATGGGATAGAAAAGCAGGGCCATATTTTTCCTATTGAAATTTATAACCAAACTTTTATACAAAACACAAACCAATTCATAACTATTCACATCAAAAGAAATTCTCAAAAGAAGATAGACTTTCAGCCCATCCAGGCCATACTCAAGGCCCCTCTCAGGTTTATCTTCTTCTTCCAAAAATCCTTCTCTTTAAGTTTCACCTCCGAGTTCTCCTTCTCAAACTCCTCCTCATCAGCTCCTCATCGGGGTCCTGAATTGTTTTTCCCCAAACTGGGATGAGACTACGTCTCAGCGAGTTCTACCCTACTAAGCCCAATTAGTAAACTATTATACTATAGGCTACTTATACACGCATAGGGCAGAAGACGTACCTTGGCCTCATATCCCACCTGCAAGTCAGTACAATTCATAATAGGCACCCAAGCAATCATATCACTGATCGAAGCATTGATCAAATCGACCTAGTCGATTACCAGCCAATAAGACCACTCACGGTCATTTCCATTCAGTCAATCAATTCACGACATCATATCAAAGCAATGATCAATCGACCTAGTCGATTACAAGCCATCACGACCCATGCTCGGTCGGCATATTCAATACTATCTATGAAGTCCTATCAAATCAGGACTGCTCACCCAAAGCTGATAAATAGATAGCATAGCTCACCCAAAGCTGATAATAAGGTATACTGCTCACCCAAAGCTGGCATATCGCCCGAAGGCCGATATAGTATACCGGTATACTGCTCACCCAAAGCTGACATATCGCCCGAAGGCCGATATAGTATACCATATGCTCACCCAAAGCTGATAATATAAATTGCTATTCAGTCCTAGCTGATAAAACCAATCATCGAGCCACATGCATTCTCCAATGCGACATACTTCGTCACCGAGCCATGTGCATTCTCCGAGGTGACATACTATTCACCGAGCCACGTGCCTTTCATGATGATTCATCCCGTTTCAAAAGTAATTATCCACAACCTCAATTCGTACTCAATTTACCCAAATAATCAATTTAGGAACATATCCTAAATATCCACAATTAAATCAATTTGGCACAATTCAAAGCTCAAATAAATAAACGGACTGCGGCACGACAATCAGCACGAGATTTCGGTCGTCGGTCATCTCAAACTTAATTTCTGAAAAATAAATAATTAATTAATAAATTTCGAAAATTAATTATTTAATATTAAAAATTCTGTTTAGCTCAAAATAAGGTCCAATTAAATAAAGGGACTTCACCACGGTCATCAGCATAATTTTCCGGTCATGGGCCATCCCAGTTGAATTTTCAGGAAATAAATAATTATTTAATTAATTTCGAAAATTAATTAATATTAAAAATTCAATTTAGCTTAAAATAAAGTCCGATTAAATAAACGGACTTCGCCACGATCATCAGCATAATATTCCGGTTCCAGACCATCTCCCTTGAATTTTCGGAAAATAAATAATTATTTAATTTAATTCCGAAAATTAATATTTAAATGCCAAAAATCTCACTTAGGCCCGAATCATCAAATTGAAGCTCAATTAGGGGTCTGAAAATTCCCGAAACACTCCCAATAAATAGTAGACCACGTCTACTTCTTAATTGCACAATCAATTTATCTAAATCGCATCACAATTGACTAATAATTGCTAATTAATTCTAATCTAACAACCTAAACATAATTAATTAAAACTAAACCAACCTAAAGCATAATTAGCCAACTAATCCGGGATTAGTGAGATTACTCACCAAATCGCGCAAATCGGATCAATCCGACGGCGGCGGACGCGAGGAACAAATCTTCCCAAAGCGGGCCTCGGGTTCGGGGCCCGGAAACGGCCCAAAACGGCCCACGAACAGCTGGATGCCCACTCCGTGGGTTTGCTGGTTCGGCCGCAAAACAGCAAGAAACAGAGAGGGTTGGGGGTGGCAAAAGGTCAGGAGAGCGGGTGGTGGCTTGGCGAGGCCGAGCGGTGGCCCACAGTGGCCGGAGGTGGCCGGATCGTGGCCGGTGCTGGCCAAGACGGAGCTGAACAGAGGCGGCACGGGGAGCTGGGACGACGCACGGCGGGGATGGCAAACGCGAAGGGGCGGTGGCGGAGCGCACGGCGTGCGCGGGTGGTGCGGACGGCAGCCCGGCGGCGGTGCTCCGGCGCGACGGCGAGCTGCTGTCTTCGTTCTTGTTTTTGCTCGTTCGGCACACGGAGAGGGAGAAGAAGAGAGATGTCGAGAGAGTGAGGGAATCCAGAGAGAGAGAGAGAGAGAGTTAGAGATAAGAGAGAGTGAGGGTTTGAAAAGTCAAAAGTAAAAGGAAAAATGGAGGAAGCAAAGTTGGAATCGGCAGCAAGGGGGGCAATTCGCACGAGGGGGAAAAGAAAAAAAGAGAGGAAGAGAAGGAGAAAAAGGAAAAAGAAAGAGAGAAAGAGAGAGAGAAAGGGGAAAAGGTGTTTGGCCAAATAAGGAAAGGGGAAATGAGGATAAATTCAAAAGAAAAGAATTTCCTCAAGTAGAAAATTCTTATTTCAATTTCTTTTGAATAAGCTCATATATTCCCAAAAGAATTTCATATTAGAATTCTTGATCCTCCTCTTGCATTTTGCATCCAATATCCCTCTTGAATTTCTCTCAAATGACTCTCATTAAATCAATTGATGTCTCACTTATCAAATTGATTATTTTCTTTATCCAAGAATCCCTCATACTCCTCAATTTCACAATCCCCGACTTAATCGAATAAAACGGCCTATTATCCAAATTAGAAGCTGAACTCGAAAATCGGATGTCACAGTGACGTCGGGATGGCGTCACCCAACGGATCGAACCGTTGGGGTGACGTCATCGATGACGTCAAGCGATGACGCCGGTTGGCCGGGCGGTCACCGGCCGGCGACCCGACCGGCAACCCGACCCGACCCGACGCCCGGCACGTGCCAGCTGACATCTGCGTGACGTCAGCCCGTGCACGCGCGCAGCACGTGCGGGCGGTTCGAGCGAACCGGCCCGACCGGCCCGACTGGTCCGACTGGTCCGTCCGGTTCGACCGGTCCGACGACTTGACCGTTGACCGACCATTGACCGTTGACCGACCGTTGACCGTTGACTTTGACCGTTGACCCCAAAAAAAAATGAATTTGTTTCTTTTTCAATTATATCTGTGTGGGTTATAGGTAATCCATTTTTTATTCTGCATTTGTTGCATGAATCATAGAAAATTATGTATTCTCCATTTTGTTTATTATGGATTATAAGTGATCCATTTTAGTTCTGCATTTGTTGCAGGAACTATGATGCGTTATGCACGGATACCTGCAATCCCAAGATCAGACGAAGGAAGAGCTAGACTGAAAAGGCTGATTAAAGAGTTAGCTGATTATCGGTGACTTGATGGTGATTTAGTATCACACATGGTCAAGGTCAATCAGATGATCTGAGGAAATCATCCGGAATGGTTATCTTATGCCGGATTTTGAGAAGGTGCCGGCTTTGATGAACACTCTTCCACCCGAATGGCAAGCAGTGTTAGATCGGCTATGGGAGGTCAACGTGGTCCCGGATTATAGGAATCTAGTGGATGCTTTTGTAAGAGAGTACTATAGGATTGAGTTGGCCAAAACTTCAACCCTTAGATTGAGCGCCACATGGCGTAGAGCAAATGCTCCTTGGTGGCGACATGAAAGCTCTCCAAAAGTTTTTCCATGGTTGGCAAATGTGCCTTCAGTTTTCTCAGATGTTTTGACTAATAGATTAGAAGGGACATTCCCTAATTATTTCTTAGATTAATTGTGAGATTTTTTATGGATGTAAATATCTCTTTCCATGTGGATATTTTTCTTTGTATATATTGCTTAGTGTAATGTATAGTTGTATTATGTGAAAGCATTGTTATTCTATTGGATGTTAGATTATATTTGCTTTATGTTACTGCTGATTACTGTGGGTAGTTAGCTGTGGGTAGTTATAGAAGTTTTTGTAACTTCATAGAATTGATTTTGCATATGACAATCATATTAATGATAGTTTTAAGTTAGGATTTTTGGAGGATGATTGGAAACGTAGTGACCTTTTGATTCTGAAACCTTACTTGAAATTATTCATTAATATGATGGGTCTATGTAAATAGGGATGCATAAATGATATGCATTAATTATTCGTGCATGTATGTCTGATGTGTTGGCCCGATGGTTTCAGCAACTAAGAACGTGATTGCTGATATGAACGGCAACTATTGTGAAATATTGAATATGAAGATTCAATATGTGCTGGAAAAAGCAAGAAGCACTAGAAGCTCTTGACCATATTATGGAAGATCTTGAGGGTGTCGTGCGCCACCTTGAGCTAGCAGAGGACCGCCTAACGGCATTTGAGCCGAAAACAGACATTTGCAATGCTGGTTCTAGCTTAGAAATGGCTTTGTGCTCTAAGCGCAAGCGTATTGATTCGTTCAATATGTGGAAATGCAAAGGATCAAGTCCTTGTTGCAAGAAATCAAGAGTTAACCAACATAAGAGAGGAAAACGTCCTCAAGTGAAGAAAATGTCAAGGGTGAGGTGTTACAATTGTGACGAAAGGGTCACTATGCTCGCGACTGTCGTGAGCCAAAGAAGATAAACACCTCTTGCACATTTGAGAACTTTGCTTATGTGTCGAGTTCTGCATTATTGGCTGAATCCAATCCTTTGTGGACTGTAGATTCAGGAACGACAGACCATGTAAGGAAGGATAGAGGATCCTTCGTGGAATTCCGACGAGTATCAACTGGAACTAAGTGGATTTATGTGGGAAACAACTCCAGAGCTGAAGTTAAAGGGATTGGCACCTGCCAATTGAATATGCGTGGTAGACGCAACTTGTTCCTACATGATGTTCTATATGCTCCGAAGATTCGTTGGAATTTAAGTGTCTGTTTTGATGTTGGTTAAGCTTGGTTTTAGTGTGAACTTCCGTAATAGCGATGTAGATTTGTATTTGAATACAAACTACTATGGTTGTGGTCACTTTCTGGATGGTTTTATTGTATTGAATGTTGACTGTGGTGATGTCAATATATGTTATTCCCTTATTTCACGTCTTCTACTTCATAAGATAATGATGTGAATGTGTGGCATGCTAGACTTGGTCATATTGGCCAACAACATATGAATAAACTAGCCAAAGAGGGCTTGTTGGGCAACATTGAAAAAGTCGATTTGCCAATATGTGAGCATTGCCTAGTAGGGAAAACGACAAGGAAGCCATTTGGAAAGGATAAAAGAGCTGAATTTCCTCTGCATTTAATCCATTACGATGTCTGTGGTTCAATGAATGTGAAAGGAATGCAAGGGGCTGTTTATTTCATCACTTTTAATAGATGATTACACTCGATTCGGATATGTCTATTTGATTTCTCACAAATCTGAAGCAATAAGTTGTTTCAAAAGGTTTATGAACCTGGTTGAAAATCAATTAGACAAGAAAATAAAAGCATTAAGATCCGATCGAGGTCGAGAATATTAATCTGATGAGTTCAGAAAATTATGTGGTGAAAAGGAATAGAAATACAGTTGTCTATTACATATACTCCTCAACAAAATGGTGTTGCAGAGAGAATAAACAGAACTCTACCGGAAATGGTTAGGCCCATGATGGCGCATGCTAACTTACATATCACTTTTTTGGAGTGATGCGTTGTTAACTGCTGCCTATATACTTAACCGGGTGCCTTCCAAATCAGTTAGTTCCACTCCATATGAGTCATGGACAGGTAGAAAACCGGACTTAAGTTTACTTAAGCCATGGGGTTATGCTGCCTATAATCATGAATCCTCTCACAAGTTTGGGAAATTGAGTCCCAGATAAAAGTAAAGTATTTTAATGAGATACTTCGAACACTCGATTGGGTATGTGTTCATAGGTGAGCAGGAAAGTGGGAGTATAACTGAATATGAATCACGGGATGTCACATTCTTAGTGGTTGAATTTCCTAAGAAGGGCGAAATAGGGGAAGAATAGTCCATATTTGAAACCTTGGATCAAGATAATGATCTTAGTGGAGTTCGTCCGAGTTGGAGTAATATGAGAAGTGATGAATTCAATTCAACTCATTCTCAATTACAACCACATGATGAGTCGACATCGTCATTATCTAATCCGAGTGAGAGCATAATGGGGAATGATGTGCTAAGTGTACAATCTCCCATACGGCGAACAAGTCGCTAAAGTATTCCCCGTTGACGTTTTGACATTGAAGGGGAAACTTTTATGGTTGCTCCACAAGATGAGGATGAGCCTAGAAATATTAATGAGGCTCTGAATTGCCCTAGTAAGGAAAAATGGATTTATGCAATGAAATAGGAGATGGAGTAAATGAAGTCAAACCAGTCCGGGAACCTGGTTGATCTTCCAAAAGGGACGCTTGAGCTATTGGGAACAAGTGGGTTCTCAAAATAAAGCGAAAGGCTGATGGCTCGATAGAAAGGCATAAGGCTCGCCTTGTGGCGAAGGGGTATAATCAACGGGAAGGAATTGATTATGTAGAAACATTCTCTCCTGTAGTGAGATTTACCTTGATTCGCATAATTCTAGCAATAGTGTTTGGTATGGATCTTGAGTTACATCAAATGGATGTAAAGACTGCTTTCCTCAATGGAAAATTAGAGGAAGGAACATATATGGAACAACTTGCTGGTTTCATAGTAAAAGGCCAAGAAGAAAAGGTATGTCGACTCTGGGGGTCAAATATGGCCTTAAGCAGTCGTCAAGATAATGGTATATACGATTTCATAATGCCATAATGGCATATGACTTTACAATGATAGATAAGGATCATTGTGTATATATCAAAAGATCCAAGGATCAATTTGTGATCATATCATTATATGTTGATGATATACTAATTGCCGGAAGTAACATGGAGTTTGTCCATAATGTCAAAAGTTGGTTGTCTTCCAAATTTTGAATTGAATGATATGGGATTATAAACCCATTGACACTCCTATTGCAAAAGGTGAAGGATTGAGCCATAGACTGTGTCCAAAGACTCCACAAGAGAAGGAACAAATGAAACATGTTCCTTATGCTAGTGCTGTTGGGAGCTTAATGTATGCTATGATGTGTACAAGACCTGACATATGTTATGCAGTTGGAATGGTGAGCAGATACCAATCCAATCCAGGTCAAGCACGTTGGAAAGCCGTTAAAAGAATACTAAGGTATCTAAAGGGGACTGCTGATTATACGCTGAGTTATTATGGAAATGATCTGCGACTCTAAGGCTATTCTAATGTTGATTGGGGAGGAGATTTAAATGAAAGGAAATCTACCTCTGGGTTTGTTCTCTTACCGAATAATGGCACCATATGTTGGAGCAGTAAGAAACAAAAGTGTATAGCCTTATCCACGATGGAAGTTGAGTTCGTGGCATTATCAGCAGCAGTATAAGAAGGTGTTTGGCTTAAGAGATTTTTTGGATCATTTAGGTGTTATTGGAAGTGCTGCAGATTCATTGTTGGTTAACTGTGATAGCCAAGCAGCAAAAGTGTACACCAAAGATCCAAAATATCATGGCAAGACCAAACTTATAGATACCAAGTACAATCTTGTCAAAGATATGATTGCACGAAAAGATGTGAACTTAGAATACATACTACGCATAGAATGGTAGCAGATCCTATGACAAAGCCAATACCTAGAGATGTGTTTTGTGGCCATATGAAATCTCTAGGACTGCGTAGAGGCTGATGTACTGAATATTGTAATTTCCCTAAATGTTCACATTTGATGAATTTGTGTTTTCATCATTGATGCCTATGAATCTCTGTTTGATCTTTATGCATCTTAATGCTTAGTGCATTATTTTAAGATTAGAAGTATGTCGGACAGATATAAGATTAGCCCACTCACACGGGTAATCGCCTCTATTTGCTGTGTGATAAATAGAGATGAGACTGTTTTTAAGCTTATTATCTATGTGATAATCGAGAGCTTAAGCTTAAAACATGTATGTCGCCTTAACTGAGTGTTAAGATAAGGACATAATACTTGCTATGTCCGAAAGTAAAATACCCCACATATTTTATTTTATCTGTCTATGATGCCAGATGCGAGTTCTGATGAATTTAGTGAATGAGTAGATACGTGAACTCAAGTTAGACATTGGGTATGTCTGAACTATCATCTGTACGGTATTGAAAGGTGTAGACATACGCTCCATGGGAAAGGAGTTAATACCGTAATACGTATTTCATACTACATATGCATGAGACGACCAATAAGAGTGACAAAAGTTTGATCTCAACTTTTTTATGTCGTGTGAGACTCTTGAGGAAAAGAGTTCCTCAATTTTTTAGTCCCCTCATGACTCTTACTTATTCTCAAGATTTCTATTTAGTGTTTGCTATCTTAGGATGTTGCCAATGGTCATGAGTTTGATTCGATCTAAAGGGGCATTTCTAGAAAAGCAAGCTGAACTGAAATTGAGAGTTTGAAGGAAAGAGGAAGATCGATTTTGGAGAATCACATTGTAGTTTTGTATTCACCGGTTAACTAATTATGACTGTCTTTGGGATAATCATAATTGTGAATACAATATATATATATATATATATATATATATATATATATATATCATTGTTTAAAAGAGATCAAGAGAGATATAAATGTGATCAATCGATCTAGGGTACGCATACTAAATCTACTCGGAGTGTGATGCCCATCATGAGCTGCTATATATTCCTAACAGATGTATGGCAACGAGCTCTCAAAGTATGCTGGTCGCACGGATTATTCACCGGTATGAATGTTGAAGAGAGGTAAAGAGAATTATGTTCGGCCCACCATGTGCGAGTGGGAGATGATGGTTTTTTAATTAGTGATGGGCCTAAGTTGGCCCGTCCGCCCATGCTGGGCCCAAAAGGCCCGGCCCACGGGAATAGGGCCCGTGGAAGGGGAAGGTATAAAAGGGAGGAGAGAGAGAGAGAAGACAACGCTTGGCAGAACGTACGTACGTTCTCTCCCTCGCTCTCTCTCCAAAAGACAAAAAGAACAGTAAAGCATAAGGCACTTTCTTCTTCCCTTCAAGGCGCCATCGGATCGAACAGACCGGAATTTCTTCCTCGATCTTCAGCATTGGTGTTTAATCTGTGGCTAACAAGGTACGCTCGAATCTGTGGTGTGCTTTACGATCGGTGATACATGAAATTCCCGGGCTTCGCTTCCGCATTCGTTTTAGGGGTTCGATTAAGTGAGTGACCAACACAGTTTCTAGGCAGTGTGTGTTCAAGTTAAGATTAGTTAAAATATAAAAAGATACCTAAGTTAAGGGGAACAAACCTAACAATGAGCTCATATGTGATGGGGAGATTGTTGAGATATACATGTGAGTTATCTCAAAGAAAGGAATCTAGTGACTAACACATACATGTGAGTTATCTCAAAGAAAGGAATAAAAAGATACCTAAGTTAAGGGGAACAAACCTAACAATGAGCTCATATGTGATGGGGAGATTGTTGAGATATACATGTGAGTTATCTCAAAGAAAGGAATCTAGTGACTAACACAGTTTCCGGGCAATGTGTGTTGTGGTGTTGCAATGCAATCCAATAGTAGTTTTCATGGTTTGGTCCGATGAAAAAGAACATGGATGAAGGTGAATGTTGGAGATTCAAGTTGAGATAAGTTAATGTAGAAAGATACTTGAATTAAGGGGGAATAGACCTAACATTGAGTTCACACGTGATGGGAAGATTGTTGAGATACATATGTAAGTAGGAATCTAGTAACTAACACAGTTTCCGGGTAGTGTGTGTTGTGGTGTTGCAATGCAATCCAATGGTAGTTTTCATGGTTCGGTCCAATGAAAAAGAACATGGATGTTGGTGAATGTTGGAGATTCAAGTTGAGATAAGTTAACGTAGAAAGATACTTGAATTAAGGAGGAACAGACCTAACATTGATCTCACATTTGATGGGGATATTGTTGAGATACATATGTAAGTAGGAATCTAGTGACTAGCACAATTTTCGGGCAATGTGTGTTGTGGTGTTGCAACGCAATCCAATGGCAGTTTTCATGGTACCGGTCCAATGAAAATGAACATGGATGAAGGTGAATGTTGGAGATTCAAGTTGAGATAAGTTAATATAGAAAGATACATGAATTAAGGGAGAACAAACTTAACATTGAGCTCATACATGATGGGAAGATTGTTGAGATACATATGTAAGTTGCGTTAGAGAAGTCCCACGGTAGAGAATTGATGCAGTGTAAAGTAATTAATATATATAGTTGGCCAATAACTCATTACTTTAAACTTTTGAGTGAAGATAGGTCCAATTAGATATATTAATAGGCTTAGACTTGGGCTTCTTCTTAGCAATCTCCTAGGGTAAAGATATTGGACATCTGATATACACTCAACAAAAGTAAATACATAACTATCCAATTTTGATAGGACAAATTAGTTGATAAATCAATCTGTGAAACCCAAGAAAAAAACAAGACATCATAATTTTGTGGTACTGAAGTAAAGTTGGCGGACTTAAATGCACAAATTAAGAGTTACGGATTTGATTGCATAATTCGTGTAAGATGTTTGACCAAAAATGAAATTATTCCAATTAAATAAGAGTTACGGATTTGATCACCAGACTCTACGTGACTAGCACGTTCACTCCTATTCATAGCTAAAAGATATATTAATGTTTTCTCCTTTTTATATTGTGGACGGCAAATAATTGCATCTCCTGCTTTTTCTCTATTGTTTTGGGTTGCTTTCTTGTGAACAGGATAAGAGTGTATATTAATATCATTTTTTCCTCGCAATAATCGCATAAGTGCAAGGTGAGCAATAGCTCAAAGCTTAGCCAATGGAGTACTGCCCTTATTGGCTCTTTTGGCTCGGCCTCCTCCTCCCGGCACTTCTATTTTTCCTTCTCAACCGGAAGCGCACCAAGCTTCCCCCTCAGCCCCCCGCATGGCCCGTGATCGGCAATATCCTCGACCTCGGGACCATGCCGCACCAGAACCTCCACAACTTCCGAGCCAAGCACGGGCCTGTGACGTGGTTGAAGCTCGGTTCCGTGAACACCATGGTGATTCAATCAGCTCAGGCCGCAGCAGAGTTCTTCAAGGGCCATGACTCCGCGTTCGCAGACCGCAAGTGTCCCCATGCATTGACAGCTCTCGGTTATGACCAAGGCTCGCTCGCTATAGGTCGTTACGGTGGCTACTGGCGCGTTCTCAGGCGTCTCTGCTCTGCTGAGCTCCTCGTGACCAAGCGCGTCAACGAGACAGCCCATCTCAGGCAGAAGTGCGTCGACAACATGGTCGTGTATTTAGAGGAAGAAATGGCGGTTAAACAAGTAACAGCAGGTTATTTCTTACGTGCTTCGTGTTACTTTGGACGTTTGCGTTTCATGTGTAACCTTGAATGACCGAAATAATAGTTTTCTTCTTCAAAGGGAAAAAAAAAAGCAACAGAGAGAGAGAGAAAGGAACGTTAAGATATGTTGGGACTTCTGCACCATTAGGAGTTAACGATCCACGCTACTTCAGTAAAGAACGCAACCTGCAACTAGATCTACCTAAGAAAACATTCGACCTGCTTTTTACGGATAAAGGAACCGGCAGTGTTTATTTTTTGTAAAATGTACAATTAAGTTCTAAAACCTTCTATTTTTTCTTTTTTCTATATTCTACTATTGAGTTCTTAAATTATACATCTTTTAATTTGAGTTGGCCCTCCTCTTAAATATGCTAATGCATTGGTTACGATGAATATTGCATCCCCACCATATGTTAGCACTGACTAGACTAACTAATTAGGGAGACATGAATTCTTTTTTACTTAGTGCCAAGATGGGTAAGAAAGATTATAAAAATAAAGAAATCTAAATCCAAGTAAACATTCACCAACCCAAGCGTTGCCTCAATTTATTGCATGACCCAACTCACCTCCATCCTAGTTATTCAATTTTTCTATGGCATTCTATTTTTAGGTTTTTTAAGAATTCACTTAAGACACCATGTTGGTTTTCAATGAGGACGTAACCACCATGTCAACATTTATATCTACTTCTTTAATGGAAGGACTAAATCAAAGAAGAAGTTATACGGCTCGAGGATCTAATTGCACAACAAATTTAGGAACCTAATTAGAACTTTTTATAAAAGTTTAGGGACTGCTGGTACTTCTGTCCCTTTGTTTTGTTGCTGTAATTGACAAATTCAATAAAATAGATACCAGTGTAAATAATTCAAGTTGCCCAAGAGCTACTGGTGTTTAAAGTGCTATTTAGTCAAACTTGCCTTCATTCTTCTCGAGTTTGAATCGAACTAGAGTGGCTCTACAGTTGAATTATGCCAAGCTCGAGTAGCTTTACCATTGAATTGGGTCAAACTCGAGCATGATCAAGTAGTTGGGTTTTATATATCTTCTGATGCATTGATCAAGTATATCCCCATTATTATGCAAGAGAATGCAAAAGTATAACTTTCCACTTTATTTTATTTGTAGAAGCCAAGTTGGAGTTTTTAAGAGTTCAGATACTAATTTAGTTTTGTTAGTGAAAAATATCCGAAAACAAGCTTATCAAGAACTTTATTAAGTTCGACTTGAGCTTGAAAAATCTAACTTTTGTCTTGAACATTGCAGCTTGGAGGTTGATTCCTCCATCCCTCCTTAAACTAGTTGCAAAACTTGGTGCAATATTTTATTTTATTTTCATGTCTAATTCATTACGTTCTGCTATACATTCTCTAATTATAATTAATCGTTAAAAATTTCTAATTTTTATGAAGAGCAAGGAATCGACTTATCCCACTTCCTCATTCTCATGGCATTTAATGTGGTGGGTAACATGGTGCTCTCGCGGGATCTGTTGGACCCAAAATCGAAGGACGGGCCTGAATTCTTCGATGTCATGAACCGGTTCATGGAATGGGTTGGCAAGCCCAACGTAGCCGACTTCCTGCCGTGGTTGAAATGGCTGGACCCGCAGGGGATCAAGGCAAGCATGGCGAAGGACATGGGTCGAGCCATGAAGTTTGCTGAAGGTTTTGTAAAAGAGAGGTTGGAGGAGCGAAAGCTGAGGGGAGAGATGAGAACGACAAATGACTTCTTGGATGCGGTATTGGATTATGAGGGCGATGGAAAAGAAGGCCCTCGCAAAATCTCTTCCCAGAACGTCATCATAATAATCCTGGTATCCTCTCTTCCACTCTTGGCAAAAAAGAAATGATTAACATCTTAAGGATATTAGGTCCAGTTCAGTTTGTAAAGTGGGGTGGTAAACTTAATTGACAATTAACAAGCAGGTCATATCACGCGTCGTTCTCTACAAACGCGTGTTTTCGTAGAACATTCTAGCACTAGATTTTATAAACTAGCATTTTCCAATCAACTATCTATGAAAACATTTTACACTTCAAGTTTGTAGAGAACGTTGCATAACAAAAAGCTACTACTATTATAAAGATGTTACCATTCTTTCCTGATTTAGCCAATCTGTGCTCATTTTGTAATAACTAGCTAAGAATGTTCTACGAAAACATAAGATTGATTTATGGTTATTTTTTATAAAAAGAAAATCTAGTGCTAGAAAGACACATTGAATTATTTATTAAATTAAGTCGATGTCAATTTGACTGATTAATAGAACATGTTGGGTATCCACAATGAATGAGTGAATAGTATGTTGATTAGATGTGTGATTTAATATTGACTATAAATATAATCGATGCTCAAACACTAGCATTGGTTATAAGAAGCCAATAAAATTAAGTTGACAAGGCATGAACAGTTTTTGTCCATGGACTTATAAATGAAAGTCAAGTTAATGTCGGTCGAGTCGAGAAGTATTGACATTGGCTCACAAAATTTGGTCGAATCAAACCGACTGCAAGGATAAAACTAGCGCGAACAATTATTTTAGTCAAACTTCTAGGACGGAACAATTTTTAAAGTTGTTGACCGGCGGTTGCAGTGAAGCAATCGTTGTAGGCGAGACTATAAAAAGAGCACATCTTAAGGGAAAAAGACGCACGAACATAAAATGAACACACTTCACTTTCTTGGCATTCATTTTCAGTTATTTCTCAGCAACTTAATTCTTGCCATTCCAGTTGTTTATTTCATTTTTTCCAATCAAACACCTGCTCTTGCCCTTTTATAAATATTCCTGTTGTCATTAGTGGATTCATTTCGTCAATTTTAGGATCCAATCATCAAATTCTTGTTCCTTTCTTTATGCGCAATTGTCTGTCATTTCGAAGCATAGGAGCTGCTATGTTTGACAAGGATTGTATCAGGTGAAGCATGATGATTTTTACTATTAAGCCCACGATTTGAGGGAGTGATTTTCGAGCGAACTGAATATCTTAATTATAGCAAAAGAATCAACATTGGTGGTAACCCTAGCAAGACATGATCTTGTACTAAATGGGTCTAATTGATGGTGCAGGAAATGTTTTTCGCTGGATCAGAGACTACAAGCAGCACCATCGAGTGGGCGATGGCGGAGCTACTCCGCCAACCCGTGTCAATGAAAAAGCCAAAGATGAGATTAACCAGATTGTGGGGTTGAACAGAAAACTCGAAGAAAGTGACACGGAAAAAATGCCGTTTTTGCAAGCTGTGGTGAAGGAAACCCTAAGATTGCATCCACCAGTACCTTTGCTTCTCCCACGAAATGCTATAAAAGAAACCAATTTCATGGGCTTTGATATACCCAAAGATACCCAGGTTTTCGTGAATGCATGGGGCATTGGAAGAGACCCAGATGCTTGGGAGGACCCATCAGCATTCAAACCAGAGAGGTTTCTAGGATCTAAAATTGACTACAAAGGTCAAAACTTTGAGCTAATTCCATTCGGATCAGGCAGAAGAATGTGCGTCGGACTTTCGTTGGCGGATAGGGTGCTTCATCTCGGTCTTGCGAAGTTGCTGTATCATTTCGATTGGGAACTCGGTGATGGTTTGACTCCAGAGACCCTCGACATGAGAGAGCGGGTGGGAATAACACTACGGAAGCTTCATCCTTTAAAAGTGATAACTAAAAAACGTAGTGTGTGAGGTCTTTAGAATATCATTAATGGTAACTTGTTATATTCCTTACTGGTTAATAAGAAAATGACAAGACGTGATGTCATGTATCCAAAACAAGCAGAAGACGTTAAGTTTCATGAACATAATTTCAACATATTATTACCCTAAGGTTGTTGGCACTGATGTTATTGTGTCGAGGATTAATGAACCTACCCAAGGAAGACTTCTTAAGAATGGTGTTTTTACTCCACAAACACCTTAGGAAAATTACCAAAAAGTTCTTAAACTTATTATACTTTTACCAATTTAGAATGTGTTTGTTTCATGAAAAACGTAACGTTTTTGGAAAATGTTTTCTAGGAAACCATTTTCCAGGAAAATGGTTAATTTTCCTTTATTTGGTGATACGTGACTGAAAGTATTTTCTAGTATTTTGATCGCATTTGAAAAATGATTGAATGACATTTGATCTAACAATTGACGATAGTGTGCCTCTTACTTCCAAATTAATTTGTTGAATCCATGTTACTTTATAAACGGATTTTCTAAAATAATACATAATATTTGTGTTGACCAGAAAAATGATTGAATGACATTTGACCTAATGATTGGGCATTCTGATATCCTGGCCTTGAGCTTGATTTATCAAGCTTGAGCATGGTCGACTTCACAAAGCTCGAAATCGACCTCAAATTCTTCAAATTGCAAGACTAAGTACTACATCATGTAGCTATTTGCAGCATCTATACATGTATCCATACAATCTTTGATTACTTGATTTGGCCTATGAGTTATTTGAGAGCAATCTAAAAGTCGAAGATCGAGTCAAGTAAATTGTTTTCAACGGACGTACTTGCACAATTTCGGCAATTCATGTGGCTCCGACGGGCTTGGGGCCATCTCACAGACCAGCGTGTCCCTCCAATCTGCTGCCACCACCTTGAACAAATTGAAATCCGAGAAGTAGAGCACCTTCCTCCCCTTCTCGTGCGAGTACCACTCCCTCCTTCCCTCACTCTCATGGAACCTCTACACCCCTTGTAACATCCTGATTTTCTGATTCTGTTTTCGATTGAATGAGTTGGGCTTTTAATCGACGTGCCTATAGTTCTTTTCCCTGAGTTAATTACTCATGAGATAATTAGTCTATCAGGTGAAGCTGTTAAGGAATCTTAATGCAATAGACTGGAGAATTCGACCAGAAATCAACTACTCGACCGTGCTAATCTACAAAGGTCAATACAGCACCGTCAAAATCAATCAAAGACTGAAGATAGGTCGATTCGACAGAGGTATGTGATTAGTGTGCGGGTGATTCCATCTAATTTCAAAATTTCTGTCGAACAGCACTAAACTGATTTTTTTTGTCATTTTTGTACCCTACGCCCATATTCGAAATCTCAAGATTTTCATGATAATCGAAAGTCACCACTATGTTGAAGATGTACAGTGTGGCTCGAAAATAATCGATCTAGGGTCAAATGTGCTAAAAATTTCTAAAAGCTACCCAATATGTTAGGTCACGCTAAAATCGTGCATGGTTGAAATTAACCGCGAAATTGAACCCGATTAATTTTTTTTCATGTCACAATTTATTTTAGGAACGTTGATTCATCCTCCAAAAAATTTTCAACTAATTGGGAATTTTGGCGAAAAATCAAAGTTTGGCCATTTTGGACCGGAAAAATTAGAGGGCCGTTTTTTGTTGCACTTTTAGCATTCAAGTTGGACTAATTGGCAAAGAAAAATGTGAAATATGATGTGGGCACTTTGGCTAAATTTATGGGCACCAATTTGAGTCCAATTGAAGAGAAATTGAAGTAAAATTGAAGAGGCAAATGTCCGAATCCGTAGCCACCGCAGGAGGGGGCAGCAACTTTTGGACCCTTTGGATGGCTTCTATGAGAAGCTTTGGTGTAGAAATTGCTGATGTGGATAGGGCTGATCAAGTGGGGGCCAAGCAATGAGTGAATGCGATATTTATGAAGACTTTGTGGCCATTTGGTAGCCCCCCTTCAAGCTACAACCTTCTTCTTCTTCCTTTACCTTGCTTTTTCCATTAGTGTTGTGTTTTAAACTCAAAAAAACCAGAGAACCAGCTAGCTAGCCCCTCACACCATCAACCGCTCCTCCTGGCCGTCTAAGCACCACTGAGCGCTACCCGAGCTCCCGCACCTGTTGTCCCGCTTGCACGCCTATCCGCGCGTCCCCACCGCTCACGCTCATCACCCATGCCCTGCTCGTTGATTGTCGGAGCTAATCCAGCCACCTACTGTCGTTGTCGAGCCCCTCCACCGCTCGTCCAAGCCGCCTAGTCCACCTCGTCACCATTCCAACCCATTTCAGCCGTGAAGCCCTTCAGTCCAACCCTTAGACAGAACCAAAGGACCAGCTCTAGCAGTGAGCTGTTGGGCTGTTTTCTGGGCCCTTTTGGACCTTCAATGGTGTCGTTATAGGCTTGGTTCTCGCCCGCCTTGGCGTCGCTGTCACATGAACTCATCGGCCCACAAAACCGGTGAGTTTACTTGCTAAACTTTGCTTAGAGAGTTAATTATACTTAAGGGTTTATTAGCTTAAGCTAAATATGGCTTATGTGGTTAGTTTAGATATATTAGTGATTTAATTGCTTAATTAGGATAATTATGTTGTTAGATTAGATTAGTTAAGGGTTAATTAGATTGTATTATTTACTGAGCATGATGCATTATTTTTCTAGGCTCGTTTAGGTAGTTAGATTAGCATTATTAGGCCTAAGTTGGTATTTATCTATTTCATTTGTATTCATTAATTAATTTTCCTATTTATTTAATTATTTAATATTTTTCGAAAATTATACCGGAATAGCTAGTGACCGGAATTTCGTGCCGATTGCAATGATGTGCTTAGTTTACGCAATTCATTTTTAAATTGTCCAATTGAGTGGTGATTGTGAATTTTGAGTATTTATTTCAAAATTGTGAAAATTTGGTATTTAATCAAAAAAGTACCGAGCGTCGGTTTTTAACGTCAAAAATGTTTTTAGGTACTATATTAAATAATGGGATTTTTAAAAAGGAAGATATCGCATTTTTGGCCCAAACTAACCATGTACCCACACACGATTATTTTACCGGGTGTTTTTAATATGAAAAAAAAAATATGAAAAGTTTATTACTTTAATTGAGGCATTTGAGTACAAAGAACAATGTCCTTGGCCGGATTGATTGATCGTGTGATGGTTAAGTGAACCCATCCCCGATGTGCGTTGGTAGGACATTGCCCTTATATAGGATGCCCATGGACAATTGGATACCAATCGCAGTAGATTCTAAACCAATTCTCATTCGAGAATGCCGTCCTGATGTGCATTGGTGGATGTTGATGTGCTCAATGGGGGGAGACGAAGCTTGCCTACGATAGAAGACTGATGTGTGTCGGTAGATTGTGCATATGCGAGTAGTAATCAATTCGAACGTGTGTGATTAATTGAAATTGACACGCTGGATTATGAGATAAAATTGTGTGGCATGGTATGGAACGTGTCATAACGATTTAGCCTTATAATCGGAACTCCTGTGATCGATCGATTAGTTGATTGATTGATTGATTGATTGAGATATGAATTGAGACGTTCCAAATGATCGAGTGTTATTACTGTACATATATAATATATGAATTGTACTGACATGCAAAATGGAACTAAGGCGAGGTAAGTCATTTGTATTGTGTATAGTGTCACGCCCCGATCCTCGAGCGTGTGCCCATCCCTCGGTGGTCGATTAAATTGTAACGTCCTAGAATGCATCACCGACCCATTCATTTTAATGCGCATGCGGAAGCGAATAAATAAATCCCCAGACAACACAAAGATGGGATAGAAAAGTAAGGCCAAAATTTTGAAAACCACAACACACTTTTATACACAGCAGACTAAGTCATATACAATTCTAGTCTATATTTACAAGTCTACAAAAGACAAAAATGCTACGAGTCCTCTAAGCGTTCGAATCCTCAACCAAAAACTTTGGGGTCTTTGGCTCCGGGGAACTCAAGTCTATAAATGCTAGTACGAGCACCTAGAGGGGGTGAATAGGTGCAAAAACAAATTTTGGTATAGAATAGTATAAAACTTTACTTTAACCTGAGTTTATTTGATAGAAAACTTTAAAAGAAAAGAGACTCTAACAATTAAATAAAGTTACAAGCAAAGTAAAAGAGTTAGGGAAGAAAATAAAAACACAAGGTTTATAGTGGTTCGGCTTAATCCAAGCCTACGTCCACTCTCCCGCACTGACAGCCCACTGGCTGGATTTCACTATGAATCAAAAGAGTCGTTACAGTATCACGTCATTGATTCCACAGTGTAGAGACTTTGCTACACTTCCTCAAGGTTTCACAAATGAATAAACTCTCTTTTGAGTACAAGTTTACGCTCAACAATTGAATTGGCAAAGAACAAGGAGCTTCAGACTTTGAAATTTATCTATCGCGCACACACTCGAATAACTAGAATATCTTCCTTATATACTCCTCCATGCCTTTATAACCATTGGCACTTTCCAAATGAGTTTTTTCAATCTACCCTTTGGACATAATCAATTAGGGAGATCTCGAGTTATTTAAGGAATATGACGATAGCCCACTAATCATGCTCGCCCATACAATCAGGATCTAGGTTTCTATAAATAGAACCTTCCAAGTATGTTTCGTTATTCAACGGATCCAAATTACCCGAATTAAATTCAAGAATACTAGATTCCAAGATACTATCTCTAGCTGTGAGATCTTCTTTAGTCGATTGAATCAAATCCTTAAAGAAATGCTTGAATCTAGATAAGATTTCTTCGACGATTTATAAACTGTTAATGAGGGCAGGCTTTGAGTCTTGAGTCTAACGGTTTGGCGATCTTCGGACTTTGATGAAAGAGTTTGCAAGTTTTCAGACTAGACTAATGAAAACGTTTTGTCAGCTTCAAAACAAATAATGAAGTTTTCTCCAACAATCTCCCCATTTTTTATGATGACAAAACTTTCCTGCAAATTTGGATATTTTTGACCTACAAGACAATACTCAAGCAAACATGGATATCTCACAAAAGATAAATGGATTAGTAAAGATAGTATTAAATCTGCATCCACAGGAGATAAGTTAGTCCTGTAAAAAAAAACAACTATCTTTGCCATGAATACCAACGGTGCTTAAGATACCGCAAGCATTAAACGATCAAATAATCCAAATCCAAACCAGTCACAACAAAACAACCAAACAAAAGTAAAGTCAATCAAAAGTCAAAAAGTCAAATCTCAGAGTCAAATCTCAAATATGCACCATCTCCCCCTTTTTGTCAACATTAAAAAGGTAGAGATGAAAAGAGAATAAAATTAGGATTGTTTTGGAACGCGAACAAGTTGGAAATCTCCCATCAACTAGACAATCCCTTCAACTTTTTCAAATCCTCCTTCAGTTATGTCACTTCTTTACCCTTGGCATTTGCTTGAACTTGAAGAGCAAGAGCATGAATTTGATCATGCAAAGAAACTGAAGAGGCTTGACTGGCATTCTGCATGTTCTGAACTTCGCATCCTAGGGCATAAATCTAGCCTCGCATCTCCATAAGAACATCAAGCAGTCTTCGAAAGTCTACTGAGTTGTCAGTCTGAGTGCTTGCCTCTGTATGATCAGTTTGAGGAGTATTGGCAGATGATGGCATTTCAGCATGAGCACCCAGATTTGGTGATGAAACCTCATGACCTTCTTTAGGAAATTGAGAGGCATATATATCTTCTGGATCTGCAGGAGAACGGCTAATATCTTCACTAGTAAAAGAAATTGAAGAGGTACCTCTTTTCTCAGCAACTCCCCATGTTTCATTACTTTCAGGCGGAAAGAAGTACTCTTCATGCTCTATCTCTTCTTGTTCTCCTCTGCCCTCTTCTTCTACAGTTCTTTCTTCCTCTACTTCTTTTCTCATCGATTCTCTCTCTCCACTCCTTTGCTCTGACTCTTCTCTATCTTGATCCTCTCTCTCCTTTGCCTCTGGAAACAAAATGATGTAAGTTTCTCAATGCAAGAGCGAAAATGGTGACATCTTTCTCATCTTCTTCATCCTGCAAGATGAGTGCTCTTTTTTTCTTGGATGGAGCTATCATGGGCTCCTTCCCTTTCCGTTTTGCAGCCATAAAAACTTGGTTAGTCTTGACATGGGTTTTCTCCTTAAATCGCTCCAAAGCTTTGTTCAACTCCTTCAAACACATTTTGGAAACCATTTTTAGTCCCACCACCATTTGATCACATGTACGAACACACAGAATCTTGGGAGGCTAACTATTCAAATGTATGAATAACTTAGTAACAAATGTTGAGTAAGAAAGTTGGCCATTGTCTTTCACCATCGATCTATACATGTGAAACATGATAGTGTGTGGAAGAAAGAACTTTTCGCTAGTGTTGATAGCATACATTAGCTTTGCTTTTGAGTTAGAGACATCAATCTTCGAAGTCGATTTGGGTCTAAGGCAATTGATCACAATCTTGTGAAGCAAAATATTTGAGGCATTCATCCTCAAGTACGAAATTCGTCCTTCTACCATTCCATCCCGAACAAACTCTACCGTCGCTCGACCAACAAACATATTAATTGATTGGAATGCCCATCGATCTACTCCAATCACATTAGCCAATGTGTCCATATCAACTACATAGTCTTGATCTCGAACACTAAAAGAGAATCTATTCACATCCAAGAAACTTAAATTAGAATAGAAATACGCAATAAGTTCTGGATGAGCCACTGTTGTTTTAGAACAAAATCGTTCAAGCTGGAGTAAGGTGAATTTCTCTTGCAGTTTCACATTTAGAGAATCAAGAAAATTTTAGAACAAAATCGTTCAAGCTGGAGTAAGGTGAATTTCTCTTGCAGTTTCACATTTAGAGAATCAAGAAAATCAAAGTCCACACTTCTTAGGTTGATCACCTTGAGATTTTCACGAAAATCGCTTTAGCAACTTAGAATAAAGTTGAATTTAAGATAGTTTTGACTTTCAAGCCAAGCTATTGAACGTTAGGAACTTATAGAAAGTTTGTGGGACTTTTCTTTAGCAAATTTGAACATTGTGTTAGGGCCTAGGAGACCAAGTCATTAATGCAGGAGATAAAATATCTGACATTTTCTCCTTTTTCCCAAAACGAACAAAATCTATCATTTTGCTTTGAATATTCAAGCCGTCCCTCAACACCCATTCTAGGCTTAAAATAAGTGTACATCTTGTCATCATCATTTACATCGTCCGTCGCAATGTCCCAGTCTTCACTTTGTGCAAGTGAGTTTTACTCACTAAAACCTTCTTAGTTTGCTAATTACACTTAAAGGTTGATTAGTGTTAGTTAAGTGTATTTAGGTTGTCAGATTAGAATGGATTAGCGATTATTAGTTAATTTCATGGCATATTAGTTGTTTGATTAGTGTAATTAGATAGAGAATTGCCTATAGTATTTATTGGAAGCTTCTTGGGATTTTTCCCGTCCCTTATCGGGTGTTAATTAAGCAAATCGGACCTAGGTGGTATTTTTAGGAATTAAATATTAATTTTCGAAATTAATTATTTAATTATTTATTTCTCGGAAATTCAACTGGGATGGTTAGTGACTGGGATTTTATGCTGATGATCGTGACGCAGTCCGTTTATTTAATTGAGCTTCATATTGTGCTAAATTGGAATTATTATGTTTATTTATTTAAATTTCGAAATTAATTATTTAATTATTTATTTTCCAGAAATTCAACGGGATGACCAGTGACCGGAATTTCGTGCTGATTTTCGTGGAGCAGTCCGTTTATTTATTTGAGCTTTAATTCGTGTCGAACTGATTTAATGGTGCATTTTTAAGTATGTTATTAAATAATGCAATTTTGGCCTTGTGATTGAGACTAAGACCTCCAACACGTGAATCGCTTGGAATATTCGCAAATGCTCTTTCTGCCAACCCCGCAAGAGCAACTCCCAATCGTTCCATCATTCGCAAAAAGTAGGTTTCATTTCGATACCATTTCTCTTTTAAAATCCATCAATAAAGTTCAAGGGAGTACCTCTCTCCTTCAAGGCAGAGTAGAGTTTAAAGGTAAAATAGGGCTTTTGAGTTCTTACAGGTTATGCATCTTCAATCATTTCTTCCTCCGTTAGATGATAAATATCCTGAGGTCTAGCTTAAGGAGATTGACGCGGTTGAGAATGTTTGTGGACTATGTTGCTGTCATGGAGATTCTTCTTCCTCGATGAGGTCAAAATGTGTAGGACCCTCACGCATGTGATGTGGTCCCATGTTCGCAAGCTTTGAAGACTTTCTTTGGAAAGACATTCTCACAGTCTTTGAAAGATTCCAAACTCGTTTCACAAGAAAAATGAAGACTTTGAGGATTAAACTAGAGAGTAAAATAGAGAAGATGATGTTCTGTGCTTTCTAGGATTTTTGAGTAAAGCAAAATAAAACAAACAATATATAAAGCAATTGAAGCAAAGTATACGGAACGTCGTAAAAGGAAAAATAAAAAATGTCTTTTCAAAAAATAACTTCCTTTTTTAAAATAGATAACTGTCATTTTAAAAGACAACTTCTTGTTCAAAAAGGAATGATTGCAATAATCACGAAAACTGGGGAAGATAACATTAATCAATTACAGATTAATAGACAAACGTACCTTTTTTGAGTTTTTATCCGAGAGATAAATTTCTAAAACAAAAATAACTTACAGTCGTGATTCTTGATCTCCTAAGTCTAAGCATTTTTAGACATTTTATCCCTGAGTCTAAACTTCTTCAGACTTTAAGATATTGAGTCTGGATCAAATAAACTCGAATTGACTTTTCTCCAGTGGCTTTGTAAAAGTGTTTGCTAGTTGATTCTTTGAGTCAATGAATTGAATCAAGACTTTTAAATTTTGAACATGGTCTCTAATAAAATGATGTCGAATCTCTATATGTTTTGCTCTTGAATGAAGAATTGGATTCTTTGTGAGATTAATCGTGCTGGTATTGTCGCATTTGATCTCAGTGCATGAGTCTTTAATTCCAAAGTCTCTTAGCTGTTGTTTTATCCACAAGATTTGAGAACAACAACTTCTGAGAGCCACATACTCTGCTTTTACTGTTGAAAGAGCTACAGTACTTTGCTTCCTTGAAAACCAAGATACTGTCCTGTTACCAAGTAACTGACAAGTGCCCAAGGTGCTCTTTCTATCAACTCTGCATCCTGCTAGGTCTACGTCTGAATATCCAAAGAGAGTAAAGTCTCCTTCTTTAGGATACCAGAGACCCAAATTAGAGGTTGTTGCAATGTATTTGATGATGCGTTTCACAGCACTTAGATGAGATTCTTTGGGATCTAATTGAAATCTGGCACAAATACAAACACTAAAGAAAATGTCAGGTCTAGATGCAATAAGATAAAGAAGTGAACTAATGATACTCTTCTATAGCTTTTGGTCAATTTTCTTTCCTCCTTCATCTTTGTCCAGCTTCGAGGAACTTGACATTGGTATATCAATCTTTTTGCAATTCTCCAAACTGAACTTTTTAACAAGTTCTTTAGCATATTTATTTTGGTGAATGAAAATTCCTTCCTTCAATTGTTTTACTTGAATTCTGAGAAAGAAGGATAGTTCACCCATCATGCTCATTTCAAACTCATCCTGCATAGTCTTAGAGAATTCCTTGCACAGATTTTCGTTAGGTGATCCAAAAATAATGTCATCAACATAGATTTGAACAAGTAAAAATTTTGTGCTTTCTCTTTTGATAAACAAGGTAGTGTCTACTTTACCTTTAACAAAACCATTTTGAATTAAAAACCTACTTAACCTATCGTACCAAGCTTGAGGTGCTTGCTTTAAACCATATAGTGCATTTTTCAGTCTGAATACAGAGTCTGGTTTCTTTATGTCTTCAAAATCGGAAAGTTGTTCCACATAGACTTTCTCTTGAATAAATCCATTTAGAAAAGCGCTTTTGACGTCCATTTGGAATAAACTGAAATTCTTATAACAAGCAAAAGCAAGTAATAATCTAATTGCTTCTAACCTTGCTATTGGTGCGTAAGTCTCATCATAGTCTATCCCTTATTCTTGCGTATATCCTTTAGCCATGATTCTTGCTTTGTTCCTTATGACTTTTCCTTTCTCGTTCATCTTGTTTCTGAAAACTCATTTAGCACCAATGACAGATTTACCTTTTGGTTTAGGAGTCCATTCCCAGACATCGTTGATACTGAATTGCCCGAGTTCTTCTTGCATAACTTCAATCCAGCTTTCATCAGTTAAAGCTTTTTCTATGCTCTTGGGTTCTATTTTAGAAATAAGAGCCACAACACTAGACTCTTCATGCCTTTTAGATCTTGTACAAATCCCTTCATCAATGTCACTAATAATGAGTTCTTTGGGATGACTAAACTCGTGCTTCCAATTGCTGGTTGGTTTGTCAGACTGTTGATCTTTTTCTTCATTTGATTCTTCAACGATCGTTCGTTGCTGGTCTTATGAAGTCTGAGCTGCTTTTGGTGATTTAGACTTTGTAGAGTCTGGAGTAGGATCAAATTCTTTAGGTTGAGTCTGAATCAATTGATTTTGTATAAAGTCTTGAAATTTGACATTCATCAATTCCTCCACAAATTGAGTTTTTTGTTGTATACTATGTAAGATTTGATGGTGGTTGAATATCCAGGGAAGATGTCTTCGTCTGATTTTTCTTCAAACTTACCAATTCGATCATTTACATTTTTCAATATAAAACATTTGCATCCAAATACATGAAAATAGGAAACAATTGGCTTCTTTCCTTTGAACAACTCATAGGGAGTTTTCTCTAGAATAGGCCTTAAGAAGACTCTATTAATAATATAACATGCTGTAGAAACTGCTTCTGCCCAAAAACGAGAAGAAATGTTACTTTCAATTAAAAGTGTTCTAGCCATTTCTTGCAACGATCTATTCTTCCTTTCCACAACTCCATTCCGCTCTGGAGTGTATGGTGAGGAGAACACATGTTGAAAACCAGATTCATCACAGAATTTAGCAAAGTCTTGATTTTCAAACTCACCTCCATGGTTTGTTCGTATACTTGAAATAACATACCATTTCTCATTTTGAACTTTCTTAGCAAATTTTATAAAATAAGAAAAGGTTTTAGACTTACTTGCCAGGAAATATACCCAAGTAAATCGTGAATAATCATCCATTATCACTAGGCAATATTTCTTACCCCTAATACTCCGGGTTCTGATTGGTCCAAAGAGATCCATATGCAAGAGCTGCAACACACGATTAGTGAAAACTTGATTTATTAATTTGAAAGAATTTCTAACCTATTTTCCCAATTCACACGATGTGCATAAATCAGATTTTTGGTATGTTAGGTTGGGTAGTCCACGAACAAGCTTCTTTGCAGAGATCTTGGCTATTTGCTTCATGTAAATGTGGTCAAGTTTTCTATGCCAGAGATTAGCTTCCTCTTGAATTGAAATTAAACATTGGGATTTTTCCGGTTTGATGTCCAGAAGATAGATGTTCCCATGTCTTCGCCCCGTGAAAGTCTGAGATGAATCTTTACTGGTTCCTGAACATATTCCTTCTTAAAAGTTGATTTTGTAACCTGTGTCGCACAGTTGGCTGATACTCAGCAAGTTGTAGTTGAGTCCTTCCATTAAGGAAACGTTACTGATTGTGAGATTTCTAATCTTTACGGTTCTGTATCCCACAATTCTGCATTTGCTATTTCCACCAAAAGAAACTTTTTTTCACCATTAACTTGCATAAGCTTTATGAAACAACTTGAGTCTCATGTCATATGTCTTGAGCATTCACTATCCAAGTACCATTTAACATTTTTCTTGATAGTGACTTATATTTAAAAAAAAAAAAAACTCAAGCTTTCTTTGGTACCATACTTTCTTGGGTCCAATGGAGTTAGTGCAATATACAATCTTTGCCCAAACCTTTTTAACGGGTTTTCAAACCATAGGACATTCTTTCTTAAAATGTTTTGAACTGTTACACTTAGAACATTTAAGAGCACTACAGCCTATAGGTTTTACAAAGACTTTTTGAAAATAATTTCTATAAAAATCTTTTGTAGGTATTTGTTTATTCTTTCTTTTACTTTTGGAAAATCAATTAGAGGGATAGTTTCAGCAGTCATTCCCAAGCCTAATTTGTTAAAGTAAGGTTTTTGTGCTGAAAAAATATTTTCTAATTTCTCAAAACCTATAGAAAACTTTTTTGAAATACTTGAAATATCATTTTTCAAAAGTGCATTTTCTTTTAAAAGAGAGTCTGCATTTTCTTTCAAAGTAATAACACTTTTATCTAAATTTTCAACTTTTTCTTTCCAAACAATCTCCTGCTACTTCAGTGCAGAATTTTCCCTTTTTAGTTTGGAAATTCTTTTGAGAGAGGTTTTGAGACTAAGACACAGTTCATCAATACATTTAGAGACTTTAGTAGGAATTTTTAAATTACTTACCTCGATTTCACTATCTGAGTCTGAGTCTGTCTTAGAGTCTAAATCTGATTCTGATTGTGTCATTGGACAAATATTAGCATAATTATCATCACTCTCTTCACATTCGGTATCATTCCAAGTTTCTACTTTGAGAGCCTTTCTGTATTTCTTAGCTTTTCATTTCTTTTTCTTCAGTAAGGGACAATTGGGTTTGATGTGTCCTTTTTTCTTGCATTCAAAACAAATTACATCTTTATTGGATTCATCATTCTCAGCTAATTTATTTGGAAACTTTTGAGAACTTTGTTTCTTCCAATTGAATCTTCTTCCCTTTTTGTTTAGTTTTCTAAACCTTCTTATCATGAGAGCAAGCTCTTCATCGTCCATATCATCTTCAAAATCTGTAATATCAAAATCATCATTAGATTTTAATACAATGGATTTTTTACCTTTGGAATCTTCATCTTCATTGATTTGCTCAACTTCATAAAACTGAATAGTACCAACCAATTCATCAACGGAGAGTGGTATGATTCTTTGTGTCTCCCTTATTGAGATCTTTATGTTATTCTAATCTTTGGAAAGTCCACGCAGTAATTTGTTAACCTTCATAGGTCCAGAGATTGGTTGACCTTTATACTTAAGACCATTCACAATTTCTATAAAACGACTAAACATGTCAATGATAGATTCTCCTGGTTTCATCTTGAATGCTTCATATTGACTGAGCAGAATATTGATTCTAGTTTTTTCACTCGAATGATTCCTTCATAGGTAATGTGTAATCTATCCCAGACTTCTTTACCTGTTTCACAAGAAGATATTTTGTTATATTCAATATGAGATAATGCACAATATAAAAAAATAAATTGTTTTTGCATCAAGAGCTTGTCTCTTGGTTATCTCTTCTTGAGTCATCTTGCTGAACTCAACAGCTTCTTTTCCCCTTTCTAAGACTGTTGTAGTTTTAGGAATGATTCATTTGTCTACCACATCCCATTCAAGAGGGTCTTTCAATCTTAGGAATGCATTCATCTTGTTTTTTCATATACTGTATTCCTTCACATCAAAGTTCTTTAAGAAATCTTCCTGGAGTATTTTGAAGCTGACAAAACGTTTCCATCAGTCTAGTCTGAAGATTTGCAGACTCTACTATTTAAAGTCTGAAGACCTCCGGACTGCCAAACTCAAAACTCAAAATCTATTCTCATTGACAGTTTCTAATCCGTCGAAGAAAGGCTATCCAGGACTAGATGTTTCGTTAAGGATTTGACCTTATTGACTGGAGAAGATCTCTTGGCTGGATATGACATAACGGAATCCTTTATTGATTCAAAGATTGAGGATCTGATGATTGGCGAAGTATACTTGGAAGGTTCTACTTATGGAAACTAAGATCCTAATTGTATGGGCAAGCAGGATTGATGGGCTAGTGACATGTTCCTTAAATAGCTCGAATGATCTTCCTAATTGATTCTATCGAACGGGAAGATTGAAAGAATTCCTTTGGTAAGTGCCAACGGGTATGATGACATAAAGGAGTATAAAAGGAAGACGTTCCAGTTGTTCGAGTGTGTGCGCGATAGAAGAATTCCAAAGTCTGAAGCTCTTTGTTCTTAATCAATTCATTTTCTGAGCGAAATCTTATACACAAAAGAGAGTTCATATTATTAAGAAACATTGAGGAAGTGTGATAGAGTATCTACACTGTAGAATCAAGGAGAACCTTGATATAACATCTCTTTTGTTCATAGTGAAATCTAGCCGATGGGCTGTCAGTGCGGAAGAGTGGACGTAGGCTTGGAATAAGCCGAACCACTATAATTTATGTGTTCATTTTCTCTTCCCTACTCTCTACTTTACTTTGATCATAATTCACCTTGTTAACGAAAGAAGATCTTTCTATTTATTGTATGCTTAGTATTGTTCTCTTATCTCGAGAAAATATTTTTACACCTATTCACCCCCCTCTAGGTGCTTATACTAGCTATCTCAATTGGTATCAGAACCTGTGTACTCACTTTGTTTGAAGTGTTTTACTTCAGAGTTAAAGATCCATGGCTAGTATGTTAGCTCTAGGGCTGGTAGAAGGGCAAAGCAATACCAGGCTGCCTTACTTTGATGGAAAGGAATACAACATATGGAAAAACAAGATGAAGGCATTCCTAAGATCAAATGATCCTCTGGAATGGGACGTTATAGACAAAGGAATCATTCCTAAAGCTGCATCCGTCTCAGAGAGAGGAAAAGAAGCTGTTGAGTCTAGTGAAATGACTCAGGAAGAGATAACCAAGACACAAGCTCTTGATGCAAAAGCAATTTATTCTTTATATTATGTTTTGTCACCTACTGAATATAACAGAATATCTTCTTGTGTTACAGCGAAAGAAGTTTGGGATAGATTACATATTACCTACGAAGGAACCGATCGAGTGAAAGAAACCAGAGTCAATATTCTCCTCGGTCAATACGAAGCCATCAAAATGAAATTAGGAGAATCTATAACTGACATGTTTAGTCGTTTTACAGAAATCGTGAATGGTCTTGAAAATCAAGGTCAACCAATTTCTGATCCCATGAAAGTAAATAAGCTACTGCGTGGACTCTCCAAGGAGTGGAATCACATAAAGACCTCAATAAGGGAGACACAAAGAATTATGCCACTATCTATCGATGAGTTGGTTGGAACTCTTCAGTCTTATGAAGTGGAACAAATCAATGAAGACGAAGATCCTAAAGGTAAGAAATCCATTGCATTAAAATCCAATGATGATTCTGATGTTACAGATTCTGAAGATGATATGGATGATGAGGAGCTTGCTCTCATGATAAGAAGATTCAGAAAGCTGAATAGAAAAGAAAGAAGATTCAATCAAAAGAAACAAAGTTTTCAAAAGCAACGGACTAAGTATGTTGAGGATGATGAATTAAATAAAGATGTAGTATGCTTTGAATGTAAGAAAAATGGGACACATCAGACCCAATGTCCTCTTCTGAGGAAGAAGAAAGGAAAAGCTGAAAAGTATCGAAAGACTCTTAAAGCAGAAACCTGGAGTGATACAGAATGTGAAGAAAGTGATGATGATTATGCCAACATATGTCTAATGGCATAATCGGATTCAGATTCAAACTCCGAGACAAACTCGGATTCAAACAGTGAATTTGAGGTGAGTAACTCTAAAATTCCTATTAAAGTTTCTAAATACATTGATGAGTTGTGTTTTAGTCTTAAGACTTCTCTTAAAAGGATTTCTGAACTTAAAAAGGAAAATTCTGCATTGAAACAACAGGAAAATGTTTTGAAAAAAAATGTGAAATGTTTAGACATGAATGTTTCTACTCTTAAAGAAAGAGAAGACAACCTTTCGAAAGAAAATGTATTTTTTAAAAATGACATATCAAATATTCCAAAAGATTTTCAATAGAATCTGAGAAACTTGAGAAAATTCTTTCAGCACAAAGACCTTATTTCAATAAATCTGATTTGGGAATGACTGTGGAAACCATTCATTTAATTGATTTTCCTAAAGTGAATGAAAGAATTAAGCAAAGACCCACAAGAGATGGTTACAAAAATCATTTTAAAAAGGTCTTTGTAAAACCAGTAGGTCGCAATGCTCTCAGATGTTCAAAGTGCAAAAGTTCAGATCACTTTGAGAAAGAATGTCATATGCTTTGGAAACCTGTTAAGAAAGTATGGGCAAAACCGCGTATCATACTAACACAAATGGACTAAAGAAAATATGGGCACCAAAAAAAAGTTTGAGTCTCTTTTTTAAATGTAGGTCACTATCAAGAAAAAGGTAAAATGGTATATGAATAGTGGATGCTCAAGACATATGACAAGAGATTCAAATTGCTTCATAAAACTTATTGAAGTAAATGGTGGAAAAGTCTCTTTTGGAGGAAACAGCAATGGAAGAATTGTGGGATTCGGAACTTTAAAGATTGGAAACCTCACAATCAGCAATGTTTCCTTAGTGAAATGACTCAACTACAATCTACTTAGTATCAGTCAGCTGTGCAATACCAGTTTCAAAATCAACTTTCAAGAAGGAATATGTTCAGGAACCAGTCAAGATTCTACTCGGTCATTCATGGGTTGAAGACATGGAAATATCTATATCTTTGACGTGAATCCAGATGAATCGCAATGTCTAATCTCAATACAAGACGAAGCGAACTTATGGCACAGAAAACTGGGGCACATCAATATGAAGCAAATAGCCAAAATTTCAGCAAAGAAGCTAGTCTGTGGTCTACCCAATCTGTCATACCAAAAGTCTGATCTATGTACACCATGTGTATTGGGAAAGCAAGTAATAAATTCCTTTAAACCAATAAATCAAGTTTCCACTAATCGTGTACTGCAGCTTCTGCATATGGATCTCTTTGGACCAACCAGAACTCAGAGCATTGGAGGTAAGAAATATTTACCTAGTAATAGTGGATGACTACTCACGATTTACTTAGGTATATTTCCTGACAAGTAAGTCTAAAACCTTTTCTTACTTTAAAAATTTTGCTAAAAAGATTCAAAATGAAAAAGGCTATGTTATTTCAAGTATAAGAACAGACCATGGAGGTGAATTTGAAAATCAAGATTTTACAAAATTTTGTGATGTATCTGGTTTTCAGCATGTGTTCTCCTCTCCATATACTCCAGAGCAAAACGGAGTTGTGGAAAGAAAGAATAGGTCACTTCAAGAAATGGCTAGAACACTTTTAATTGAAAGTAACATCTCTCCACGTTTTTTGGCTGAAGTAGTTTCTACAGCATGTTATATCATTAATAGAGTTTTTCTAAGATCAATTCTGGAAAAAAAAAAAAAACCCTATGAGTTATTCAAAGAAAAGAAGCCTATTGTTTCATATTTTCATGTGTTTGGATGTAAATGCTTTATATTGAAAAATGCAAATAATCGAGTTGGGAAGTTTGAAGAAAAATCAGACGAATGCATCTTCCTTGGATATTCTACCTCAAGCAAAGCCTACAAAGTCTACAACAAGAAATCTCAATCTGTGGAGGAATCAATTAATGTCAAATTTCAAGATTTTATGCAAATTGAATCTATTCAGACTCATCTTGAAAAATCTAAACCTGCTCCAGACTCTACAAAGTCAAAATCTCAAGAAGCAGCTCAAACTTCGAAAGACGAGCATCAAATGATTGTTGAAGATTCAAATGAAAAAAGTGATCATCAACCTGACAAATCAACCAGTAACTGGAAGCATAAGTCCAGTCATCCCAAAGATCTCATTATAAGTGACATTAATGAAGGAATTCGCACAAGATCCAAAAGGCGCGAAGAGTCTAGTGATGTGGCTTTTATTCTGAAATAGAACCTAAAAGCATAGAAGAAGCTTTATCTGATGAAAGCTGGATTGAATCTATGCAAGAAGAACTCAAGCAATTAGTATTAATGATGTCTGGGAATTGACTCCTAAACCGAAAGGTAAATCTATTATTGGAGCTAAATGGGTTTTCAGGAACAAGATGGACGAAAAAGGAAAGGTCGTAAGAAACAAAGCAAGACTCGTGGCCAAAGGATATACGCAAGAAGAATGGATAGACTATGATGAGACTTATGCACCAGTAGCGAGGTTAGAAGCAATTAGATTATTACTTGCTTTTGCTTGTTATAAAAATTTCAGGTTATTCCAAATGGACGTCAAAAGTGCTTTCTTGAATGGATTTATCCATGAGGAAGTCTATGTGGAACAACCACCTGGGTTTGAAGACCCAAGGAAACCAGACTCGGTATTCAGACTTAAAAAGGCCTTATATGGTTTAAAGCAAGCACCTCAAGCTTGGTACAACAGGCTGAGTAAATTTTTAATTCAAAATGGCTTTGTCAAAGGTAAAGTAGACACTACTCTGTTTATCAAAAGAGAAAGCAAAAGTTTTCTGCTTGTTCAAATATATGTTGATGATATTATTTTTGGATCCTCTAATGAAAGTCTATGCAAGAAATTCTCTAAGTCTATGCAGGATGAATTTGAAATGAGCATGATGGATGAACTAACCTTCTTTCTTGAACTTCAAGTGAAACAATTGAAGGAAGGAACATTTATTCATCAAGAAAAATATGCTAATGATCTTGTCAGAAAGTTTGGACTAGAAAATTGCAAAAAGACTGATATACCAATGTCAAGCTCTTTGAAGATAGACAAAGATGAAGGATGAAAGAAAGTTGACCAGAAGCTATACAGGAGTATCATTGGTTCACTTATTTATCTTACTACTTCTAGACCTGACATTTTGTTTAGTGTTTGCATTTGTGCTAGATTTCAAGCAGACCCAAAAGAATCTCATCTAAGTGCTGCAAAGCATATTATCAAATACATTGCATCAACTTCAACCCTTGGTCTTTGATATCCTAAAAAGGGAGACTTTACTTTTCTTGGATACTCAGCCATAGATCTAGTCAGATGTAGAGTTGATAAAAAGAGCACATCGGGTACCTGTCAACTTCTTGGAAGCGGGACAGTGTCTTGGTTTTTAAGGAAGCAAAATACAGTGGCTCTTTCTACAGCAGAAGCAGAGTATGTAGCTCTTGGAAGTTGTTGTTCACAAATTCTGTGGATAAAACAATAGCTAAGAGACTTTGGAATTGAAGATTCATGCACGGAGATTAACTGTGACAACACCAACGCAATCAATCTCACCAAGAATCCAATTCTTCATTCAAGAGCAAAGCATATAGAGATTCGACATCACTTTATTATAGATCATGTTCAAAGTGGAGAGGTTTGATTCAGTTTGTTGACTCAAAGAACCAACTGGCGGATATATTTACAAAGCCTTTGGAGAAAAATCAATTTGAAGTTATTCGTACTAGACTCAATATCTTGAGGTTTGAAGAAGTAAAAGTCTAGAGTCTCTCAGACTCAGATAATCAAGATTTTTTATTGTAAGTTATTTTATTCTCTCTCAAATTAAATCTTGAAAAGGTACGATCATCTGTCCTTAATTGATTTTTGCTACTTTCAATATCCGTGATTAGTGTAATCTTTCTTTTTCGAAAATAGAGTTAATTTTTAAATGGTAGTTATCTAATTTTTTGAAAAATGCAGTTATTTTTAAAAGGGCATCTTTTTACTTTCCATTATGACGTTTTGTATTCCTCTCTTCGACTAACCTATATACTGTCGGTTCCTCTCCGTTTAACTCCAAAAACCCTAAAAAGCATCGATCTTCCTCTTCTGTCTTCTTTTCTTGTTTAATCTTCGAAAAGTTGTCATCTTTCTTGGGAAAGTCAAGTTTAGAATCTTTCAAAGACTGTGAAAGATGTCGTCTCAAACGAAGTCTTCAAGGATCGCAAACAAGGGACCGCAGCAAATGCGTGAGGGGCCTACGCACTTTGATCTCACCGAGGAAGAAGAGTTTCCTAGTCAGCAGCAGAGCCCACAACATTCTCAGCAGCGTCCATCTTCACCATCTAGACCGCAGAATGTTGCTCGTCAAGAAGAAGAAGAAAAAATCAAAGATGTAGAACCCATAAGAACTCTTAAGCCCTCTTTTACCTACAAGCTTTATCGTGCTTTGAAAATGGGTGGAACTCCTTTGAACTACATTGATGAATTTCTGATCGTGCAGAAGCTAGTACGCAAACTGATAATTCAACAGATTTTCGCAGAATTCTTGATGTTCTCCTAAAAATGTGGGGTCAGATATATGCTCTGGGATGCGAAGTACAGAATTTGCAGAATGCGAGTCAAGCTTCTTCAAGTTCTTTGAATGATCAGATTCAAGCCCTTACTCTTCAGATTCAAGCAAATGCTAAGAGTGAAGAGGTGACTCAACTGAATGAAGATTTGACAAAGCTGGAAGGCATTGTCCAATAAATGGGAGATTTCCAGCTTGTTCGTATTCCCAAGCATCCTTGATTCCATCTTAACCTTTTTTATACTGACAAAAAGGGGGAGAGATATGTTTAATTTGAACTTTTAACCTTTTTTTTTATATTGCTCTCTTATCTCGAGAAAATATTTTTACACCTATTCACCCCCCTCTAGGTGCTTATGCTAGCTATCTCAAAAGTACGGCAGTTTGGTGTTACTTTGCCCTTCAACCAAACCTGGAGTCAACATACTAGCCATAAATTGTTAACTATGAAGTAAAAACACTTCAATTTAAACGAATACACAGGCTCTGATATCAATTATAAATGCTAGTACGAGCACCTAGAGGGAGTGGATAGGTGCAAAAACAAATTTTTGTAGAAAATAGTATAAAACTCTACTTTTAACCTGTATCTATTTAACATAAGACTTTAAAAAAAGAAAAAAAAGAGACTATAACAATTAAATAAAGTTACGAGCAAAGTAAAAGAGTTTAGGGAAGAGAAAAGAACACAAGGTTTATAGTGGTTTGACTTAATCAAAGCTTACATCCACTTTCCCGCACTAACAACCCACCGGCTGGATTTCACTATGAATCAAAAGAGTCGTTATAGTATCACGTCCTTAATTCCACAGTGTAGATACTTTGTACACTTCCTCATGGTTTCACAAATGTATAAACTCTCTTTTGAGTACAAGTTTACGCTCAACAATTGAATTGGCATAGAACAAGGAGCTTTAGACTTTGAAATTTATCTATCATGCACACACTTGAATAACTAGAACGTCTTCCTTATATACTCCTCCATGCCTTCATAACCGTTGGCACTTTCCAAAGAAGTTCTTCCAATCTACCCATTAGACAAAATCAATTAGAGAGATCTCGAGTTATTTAAGGAATATGACGATAACCCTTTAATCATGCTTGCCCATATAATTAGGATCTAGGTTTCCATAAGTAGAACATTCCAAGTATGTTTTGCTATTCAACGGATCCAAATTACCCGAATTGAATTCAAGAATAATAGATTCCGAGATGCTATCTCCAGCCATGAGATCTTCTTTAGTTGATCGAATCAAATCCTTAAAAAAAATACTTAAATCTGGATAAAACTTCTTCGACGGTCTAGAAACTGTCAATGAGGGCAGACTTTGAGTCTTGAGTCTGGCAATCCGGCGGTCTTCAGACTTTAACGAAAGAGTCTGCAAGTCTTTAGACTAGACTGATGAAAACATTTTGTCAGCTTCAAAACAAATAATGAAGTTTTCTCCAACAAGGTCTACCACTGCACCACCAGAAGGGTTAGCCATACCCTTGCCAAAAGCGATCTCTAGTACCCTTGCCAAAAGCGATCTCTAGTTTCACTAATTGAGTTCACTTAGTGAAACTTAAAAAACCTTATGACTCAATTAACACAATTAAAAGATTTATGACTGAATTAGAAAAAGTATAATATATTATGATTTTTTTGGTAATTTTCCCAAAATATCTTTAGGCAATTACAAGTTTTTATGTAAGCATTTGGGTCTTGTTTAAATTGTATGACTTAAGCATGTAGCAGGTAGCTCACTTGCCTTTTAAGCCAACAATAAAACTTTACTTGTCAAAAAAAAAAAATTGCCCTAAAGTTAGTTCTACACAAGTCCAATAAATGGATGATTGTGATTAATTTGGTCCATAGACGCCAGTCCATAATAGAGTCTTGAATCACAAACCATGAACAATATCAATTCCTTGAATGGGTCGAAGGTTGACATGGATTGACTTTGATCCCCATCCAAATCGGAATCCTGTTAATGGATTCAAACACAATGTTAAACCCAATAACATGATTGCTAGTGCATCACCGACTTCCAGTAGCATAGTGGTGGAATCTAAAGAAGATGGTGAAACTCCAATTCGACTCTTAAGTACATAAGTGAGATGCTCATGGAGGGGGACTTGGAGGACAAAAACTACATGTGTTGCCGGATTGACTGGCCACCCTTTGGGCCAAAGGAAAAAAATCAGCATGATTTCCTCTACTAGAAGGATACCCTTCCAACCACCCAAAAAAAAAAAAAAATCAAGTACTTGCCAACTAGCAAAATTTGGCCAACCAGCAAGCTCAAGTCTTCATTTGAGGCTAATTTGGCAACTTCAGACCTTTATTTGAAATAATGTCCACCTTAGGCCATCTTTTGAAAAAAATAACCTCACTTTAGACGCTCATTTAAAAAAATTTGCCAAACATTAGTCATCTGAAGTGCATGACGATAATTGTATACAAATTGCTGAATCTCTTTGTATGTTACCAAGGTAAGATTTTGCTATAATGCCAAACATCCAAACAGGTTGATAATTTACTATTTATTTTATCATCGTTAAATTCCTTCAATAGTTGGCAATTCTTTGCCCACTTGTAAATTTACCAATTTAATAAAATCTTACTGTGTAATGTACGAGTTTTTTGCACTAAATCATCCGACTTCGTTGGGCTTGAATATGACTCATTTGATTTCCTTTGTGTAATGCTTGCGGATATTACTTTCGTTGGTTTTATTTGATTCTTCTACTTTCTAACACATGATAGTAAGGCCAAGCAAGCATCGGTCTAGGGTTGACCCTAGACCGACCTTGGACTAGCCCAACCTGGCCTATCCTAGTCCAATTCTAGAGGAACTAGGTCTATCCTTGGTCCCATAACCCAAATTTCATGGAAAATTTTCAAATAAGGACCCAAGGTTTTATCAATTTCTCAAAAATAATTCAAAGTGGATCTTTTTTTCAAAAAAAAAAAAAAAGACCTAAAATTACCATAGGAGTTTCAAATAAAAGTCTAAACTCGCCATCTGGCTGAATATTCTAGCTGGAAAGGGACATTTTTATCCAAAGACAATTTTAACCCAAATTTTAATTAAATTAGATTAAAAATTAATCTAAAAGCTTTTCAAAAAAAAAACATGCAATGTGGGCCCTCACCTTTGGTCGGCAAGGGTTGCGGCCGTCATCGAGGTGCCTGCAACCTCAATGCCCTATCAGCTAGGGGTAAGAGATTTCAAGTTTTATACATGTTCCACTTGAGACTTGAAACTTACCCGTTGGAACACATTCTTTATTTTTTGGAACATGAAACTTACCCTATATATCCTAGAACTTGGAACTTACCCTATCATAAGTTCTAAGGTCGGTTCCCGGGTCTACCTAGGTTCCACATATATTATCAATTGACCAATTGCAATGAATTAAACATTTAATGATTTATTTCCTAACTTATATTCAAACACAAGAAAAATACGAATGTTAATAAAGTAAAAGTTTTAGTTATAAAATGAAAGCTCAGATTAGTGCTTCTAGATTATACATTCATCATCGAATGACATGAAATATCACAAAATCGAATGAAAATATTGTTAGGGAAATCCCTTATGAAATAAATTAAAGGCTATTAACGTGTTTAATGGTTGAGTAATAGATTATGCAAATGATAGAACATGTCACGCCCCGATCATCGGTCACGTGCCCATCCTTCATTATTAGTTGATTTTAAAATGCGATATCCCAGGACTACGTATCACCGACCCTTTCATTTGTAATAGCACATGCGGAAGTAATTATAAATCAACAGACAATAAAGTAATGGGATAGAAAAGCAGGTCCATAATTTTCATACTAAAATTCACAACCACACTTTTATACAAGCACCTCATAGTATATAATGCAATACTATTTGCAAGGGTCTGATCTAACACTTATCCACATATAATCAAGGTTTGATGAAACAGGATGGGATCTCAATCCTCATCCGGGTCGTACTCAGGATCCTCCTCCTGATCATCTTTTTCTCCAAAATCTTCCTCCTCATCTGGTTCCACATCAGGGTTCTCATCTTCATATTCCTCCTCCTCAGGCTCCTCATTAGGGTCCTGAAATGGTTATTCAATAACCATTTAGACCACGTCTCAACAAGTTCTACCCCCTAAAACTCGATTAGTAAACCAATACGCTAACCGGGTTGTCTATGCACGCACGAGTCAGAGGACTTACCTTGGCCTCAAATTCCACTTGCATATTAGCACAGTTTAATAAGCACCCAAGCAATCACAAATCGACATCTCAATCAATCGATCTAGTCGATTTCATGTCAACATGACATTTCTCCAGTCATTTCAATTCAATCAATCAACTCACAACATCAAATCAAAGCAATGATCAATCAACCTAATCAATTACATGTCAATCGGACCATCTCTTGGTCATTTAAATAAATATTGTCCATTCTCTAAAATACAAGTTAGTATTTTATAAGATTCATTTTCCTTACTGACATACCAAGCTACCGAGTATATTCATCTTAACGTCTATTTTCCAAAATGACATGTTGAGTCATCGAGCCATTATGGCACGTCGTCCATTCTCCAAAATGACATATAGTCACCGAGCCAACATTCTATACCGTCCATTCTACAAAATGATCTATAGGGTCACGAGCCGGTATTGTATACCATGCATTCTACAAAATGACCTATAGGATCACCGAGCCGGTATTGTATAACATGATACCTTGAACGTACAATCAATTTGTTGTTTTATTCATTCTTGACAAAAGTACACGTGCATGGGCACACGGTCGGCCTTAGCCAAAATATTATGATTTTCTTTCCATAAATCTCACCCTTATTTGTAGTCCACCAAAACATTTTTGGTGCTGTCAACCGACACCCGGTTATTTTCCAATTAATAACCTAAGATTATTCAATTAAAGAATAATTCTCAATTTCACAAATATTTCAACTCAACACAAAATAAAGCTCAATTAAATAAACGGACCACACCACGACAATTAGCATAAAATTCCGGTCATCAGCTATCACAGCCTTATTTCCGAAAAATAATTAATTAATTAAATTAATTTCAAAAATAAATGATTACATACTAAAAATCCAATTTATGCCCCTAATGCCTGATTGGACGCCAGAACAGATCGGGAAAAATCCCGAGATGCATTCAATATATAATAGTACATCTCTACTTGCTAATTACACTAATCAATCACCTAACATTCATCATTAAGTCACTAATTAAATTACTCTAAACTAATCTAACCACATAATTGCACTTAATTAAATCTAATCAACCCTTAAGCATAATTAGCAAACTAAGAAAGCATTAGTAAGAAAAACTCACTTGATTTGCAACGACCGGATCACCGCGATGGCGGCGCGACGGCGACCGAACTTGGCCTCACGACAACACCAAAGGGCTTGGACTGGGCCTAGAATGGGCCCAACAAATCTCAGCCCAAATTGAGATTTGTTACTAACTTGGACTGGGCTCGCTGCAGACGCTAGGTTTAGGCCTGCTTTGCAGGCCCAAGATGGGCTAAAACTTGGGCTCACCGAAGTTGGGCTTCACGATTGGGCTTCGGGTTGCTGGGCCACTTGGTCTTGTGGGTTGAAAAACCAGGTCCAAAACGCTGGGCTCACTTGATGGGCTGACTACTGAATTTCCGCGAGCTGCAAGTGGCTGAACTGATGGACCTTTGGGCTTCAAGACTTGACTGAAACTAAACTTGCATGGGCTTCAAATGCTGACTGACTTGTGGGCTTCGCTAGACTGGGCTGCACTTGAATGGGCTGAGCTGTAAGGTTGCGGGCTGAACAAGAAAGCCCGAAGAAGCTGCTGGGCTTGACTGAAACTCATGTGGGCTGACTGAGGTTGGCTGCTGAAACCCAAGGGGTTGGGCCTCGGCTTTGCTGGACACGAAACAATTTCGTTGGGCTGAATTTGTGCGGGCTGGGTTGCGCGCGAACAGAACTGGCGAAGGAGCAGCTGTCTTCATGCATTCCTGCAGGGGAACGTCGGGCTTCTCGCGAGCGGTTGGTGGACGCGCGGAAGAAGAGGAGAGAGGAAGCAGGCATGTGGCAGCTGCTGGAGTAGCTTCGGTCAACAAGATGGAGTCAGCGAATGAATTCTTTCGGTGGACTTCGTGAGTGGACGGGTGTGTGGGTGAGTCGGTGGAGAGGGCAGAGGAGGCAGCAGATGGTGGCGTTGGCTAGAGGATTCGGTGGAAAATGAATTGACTCGGACGTGGCAAGGAAAAATGAAATTGAAGTAGAAGAATTGTGGGGAAGTTGATCGTGGGGCTGGGCTACTCGGTGGCTTGACTCGCTGGGGAAGAGGCTGGCACGCGGCAGCAAGGGAAGAAGTAGGTTTTGTCGAAGGAGCAAATTGAGGGAGAAGCAGAACCGGAGGGGATGAAGCTGGCGTGAGGTGAACGGCAAGAGAAAGAAGAGTCGGTCGAAGATAGGGCAGCAACAACGTGTGAGAGAAGCTTGAGAAACGGATGAGGAGGAGCCAAAATAGTCAAGTTAAATATCTAATCTCATCATTAGATGTCCAAGAAGTCTTTCGAGCTTATTCACTAGTTCCTCAATACTTTCTTGCTCATTTAATCACAAATAATCCAATTTGATGACAAACGTTGCACCCCTCCATGCCTAGCTCCGAATTTCCCTTAATTTTGGATTTCAATTTCATCCTCAATTTCTTAAATTTGAAGTCCAATTTCGTCGAAGAAAAAATCCCACACATCTCCACAAATTCCCATCATCCAGTAGTTCAACTTAGAAGTCCAAATTTTCTTCAATTGAGCCCATCCGAATTTCCGCTATTTTCCGCGACATCCGAATCGATTTTCCGTAAAAATCCCAAACTCAACAAAATTTCTCCAAAAGACAAAACGACGTCCTATAAATGAACCGTGACATGCTCGAACGACTGATTCCCAAAACGAATTCAATTTTGTGATTAAAATCGACCGAACGCAATTTTAGTCCAATCCAACCCATGACATACTCGAACGTCGATTCCCAAAACCGAATTCAATTTCGTGGTTAAAATCGATCGAACGCGATTTTAGTCCAATCCAACCTACCGAGTAGCTTTTAGAGATTTTACCGCGGTTATATCCCTTAACGGCTTCACCCAATAGATTAGTTAACTTGTGAGTGATCAGCTCAGAGAAAAATGACCATCGGCGCGTTGACGAGATGCCAATTTCATATATTCGGATCGGGGTCGAAATTTAGGATGTCACAGAACATGTAAATGATATTATCGAAGTCAGAAGACAAACTCTATGCTTAAGCTGAACTTATTCAGACTATATCCAGACCTTAAGGCTAAATATGTTTAAAAGCATAATATGTTCAGACTTATGTCTAGATTGTAAAGTTTACTTCAGACGGAAGACACTCAGACTCTACTTCAGACGAAAGACACTCAGACTCTACTTCAGACGAAAGACACTCGGACTTTACTTCTGACAGAACACCCTCAGACTTTACATATAGAACGAGACACCAATTCAAAACGAAGCATGTCTAGAATGAGACAACTTGACAAAACGTAACACAAGCCCCAAACATATAACGGCTAGTGATCTAATTTAGTTTTATATCAAGATAGATTTGATTGACTCAATCTAATTTATTGACAATTGGATCTTGAAGACAAGAACTTTCTAAATGAAGAAGCTCTACTTATGGAAACCAAGATTCTGTTTGTATGGGCGATCAAAATCAACTTGGGATTATACTTTTGTCACTCAACGACTACCAAATCTTCTAGATACAGATCTGTCAAATGGGTAGATTGAAAGATGATCCTCTAAATACTATCCAACGGCTAGTTTGGAAGTGAGGGAGTATTTAAGTGAGGGAGTATTTAAGGAGATCAATGACCGATGAGCAAGAAAGAAACAAAGTGTAGAATTTATAATTCCAAAATCTGAGCGAACTTTGATTATACACTTATCTTTGGTGAGTTTAAACGTTTGTAATCATGAAAGAAATACCAAAAGAGCGACTTAGTGAGATAGTGTGATCTACCACTAAGTGTTTGCACTTAAAGTTGTAATCTCTTGTTGATTGCATAGTAGAATCCAACCAGAAAGCTGTTAGCGTGGAAGAGTAGATGTACACTTGATCTAAGTCGAACCACTATAAATTTTGTGTGCAATATTTTATTTCATTAACTCTTTTTATTTAAATATGTTGCATACTTACAGGTTATTTTAGAAGTCCGTTACTTCGCATAACAGATTCTAGACATTTACCAGAAGTCCGGTGGCTCATTTAGTCAGACTCTAATCCTTATTCAGACTTTACCTGCAACTTATTTTATTTCGCATTTATTTGTCAAAATTTCTTTTGAACACCTATTCACCCCCCTCCCTCTAGGTATTCGTACTAGCACTTTTAGATATGGACTAAGAAAAATATTATAACTCATTCTAGATTCTAGGTTTTAGGTTCTAGGTTCCTCTAATCATGAACCTAAAACCTACTTGTCAAAACAAGTTCCTCATTTTTTAAAGCCTAGAACCTATCTTGCATACATTCAAACTTGGAATCTATAAGTTCTTACCAGTTTGATTTTCAAATTCCAAATTCTACCTTGAAACAATGCTCACCTATACTACCAGCAATGGGTCGATAATCATGGGTTTTTTTTTTTGTGTATGTTTCTTTTTTTTTTTGTTTTTGCGTTTTTTTTTTTTTTTTTAGTTTGTCTTTTTATGAAAAAATTTTGGATTTTTTAAACTTAATTTAATTAAGATTTTGTGTAAAAATTAGGATTCAAATTAAAACGATATTCTTTTAGCGGTTTAGTTAATCTTAATGTACGTAGGACACTAAGTGTAAGAGATAAAATATTTAAAAAGTTAGGTCTTTTCGTTAGTTAAATTAAATGGAATTAGCGGAAAAACTCGATTTTTACACAAAATCGAGTCTTAGCCTGTGGCTTTCGAGGGTGGCCTTGCCTGAGAGGTGAGGGCGACCCTCACCTAGCCCTCTCCACATATCATCGGTGGCCTTAAGACTAGTCATTGATAAAAAGGAAAAAAAAAAAAGGAAAGAAAACAAAATAATAATAATAATAAGGGTTAATATCCTGAAAAACCCCAAACTGGTACACTTATGACAAATTTACCCCAAAACTATTTTTTTGACCATGAAAAACCCCAAACTGATACACATGTGACAAATTTACCCCGACTGACCATAAAAAAACCCTAAATTTGTACATTTATGACAAATTTACCTTAAACTAATTTATTCGACCACAAAAAATCACAAACTAATAAATTTGTGACAAATATACCTTTCGCTAAATTAAATTAATATCACAAAAAAATCATAAAAATTGTAAACTCTGACAAACGGATCGTAAAATCCCAAATTGGTATACTATATAATTGTCACGTATCATTTAACTTAATAATTTGATAATAAAATTTAACGAAAACTAACAAAGGATAAATTTATCATAAGTGTACCAGTTTTTGGGTAAATTTGTTAAAAGATATACCGGTTTAGAGTTTTTGGTGATCAAAAAAATAATTTTGAGTAAATTTGTCGTAAGTATACCAGTTTTTTGATTTTTTAGAGTATTAACCCTAATAATAAATGGGGAAATGCCATTGATTAGCAACAACGTCAGTCTTTTTTTGAGGCACATATTTGCAATAAGATTCTTTTGATACCTTTATTTAGAATCTTTCCTAATTTCTTTTTCCATCAACTCTTAAAGAAAGAAAAAGAAAATTCCCTTTTGAAGGCCACACGTGATCGATGCCCTTTCAATGATGTTTTACTGTGAAGAAGGAAAAATATAACAGTCTCTTTTTTTCCTTTTGTGTTCATTATCCTCTGTTCTTTTCTCTTTTTTTCCAGCACGTTCAGCTCTGCCATTTCCAGACAATTCAGCAGAGCCTAGTCCTAGGGTTGTTGAGAAAATATCAAGTACATTATCAAGTCATTATTGAGTCCTTTGTGGTCACGAATAGCAGCTGTCAAATGGCCTCATACGCAGCTCACTTCAGACCCAACAGGCTGCCTACAGTGGGCCCATTCCAGCTTTGATCCCTGCAAATTTTCAGCAAAGACCGGTCCTCTTGAGAAAATATTAGGTGCGCCGGGCGCTCCACGTCACCGTGCGCCCGCCGAATCAAGATGCGACACGTGTCGCCACGTGGCTCCACCTGGAGCCGGGTCCCGCTTTTGTTTTTAGCCAAATTTTTGCCGCGTCCTTCTCTCTCTTCATTAATGGCCGCGTCCTTTTCTCCCATTTGCACACAAGCGTGCGTCCCTTCCCCTCCCATTCTCTTTCAAAAATTTTTGTCTCTGCATTTTCTCCATGAGAGCTGCAACGCCATCTCTCTCAACCGAACGCTCGCCGGTTGCCTCCAAGCTTGGCTGCCTCTACGTCGCCGTCGGGAGCCACTCGCTCTGAAGAACCCTTCCGGTCGTGGCTGGGTCCCGAACTCTAACCATCTTCGCCTCGGCCTCTAAGGTGAGCGCGGACACAAAAAAGCCCGCCGGGTCGCCCTCCGAGCTCGGCCGCCTCCGCCGTCGTCACCGGAGCCACTCGCTCCGAAGAGTCTCGCCGGCCGTGGTTGGTCCCAAGCTTTGACCATTTCTGCCTCGGCCTCTTCGACGATCGCGCACGCTCAAAATCCAGCCGGTCGCCTTCGAGCTTGGCCACCTCTGCCGTTACCGTCAAGAGCCACTCGCTTCCAAGAACCCCGCCGGTCGTGGTTGGGTCCCGACCATGTCCGCCTTGGCCTCTTCAGCGAGCGTGGACACCAAAAGCCCGCTGCTTGCCTCCAAGCTCGATCGCCTACGCTGTCACCGCCAGGAGCTACTGAGAGTGCTAGTATGAACAAAATAAAGGAGTTAAGGAAGAGAATAAGAACACGAGATTTATAGTGGTTCGGCTTAATCCAAACCTACGTCCACTCTCCCACGATAATGCCTCTTCTGGATTCCACTATGCAATCAACAAGAGATTACAACTTGAGTGCAAACACTAGTAGTAGATCACACTATCTCACTAAGTCACTCTCTTGGTATTTCTCTCACGATTAAACGTTTAAGCTCTCAAGAGACAAGTATATGATCTAAAGTCGCTTAGACTTTGGAATTATAAATTCTACGCTCTGTCTCTTACTTGCTCATCGGTCCTTCATCTTCTTAAATACTCCTCCACTTCCAAACTACCGTTGGACAAAGATCCAGGAGAATCGTCTTCCAATATACCCATTGGACGTTCGATCTTGTATCTTAGAAGATTTGGTAACCGTTGTGTGACAGGTAAAATCCCAAATTGATTCCGATCGCCCATACAAACGAAATCTTGGTTTCCATAAGTAAAGCTTCTTCAGATAGAAAAGACCTTGTCTTCAACATCCAATTGTCAATCAATTAGATTGAATCAATCAAATCAATCTTGATGTGGAATCCAAACCAGATCACTAGCCGTTGTATGATTGGGCTTGAGTTACGATTCATCAATCTGGATGTAAAGTCTCGAGTAGACTTTACAATTTGGGTCTTTAGACTTTACAATTTGGGTCTTTAGACTTTACAACTGGGTCTTTAGACTTTACAATCTAATGCGTAGACTTTACAACTGATCAAATTTCCGGTTCATCATTCACGTTCGGTCTGGAATTTGTCGAGTGAGCGGACTTACGATGTAACGACTTTGACATTAAAGTCTTCGACTTTGAGTCTTGAGTCAGTGGTCTTGAGACTTTGAGTCTTGAGTCAGTCTTCGACTTTGATAATATCCTTTACATGTTCTAACATCTGCATGGTCTATTACTCAACCATCAAACATGTTAGTAGCCTTTGATTTATTTTGTCATCTTCAAAACATCATAAGGATTTCCCTAACAATCTCCCCATTTTTGATGATGACAAAACAATCTCCGAATATGCAGATTTGTAAACATGCTTTTAAAAATATTAATTTAAATCAAAGGATATCGAAGATAGAAAATAATTGCAGCTCAATATTATGCAATAAATAATATCAACCAATCAGCACATATGCATATTCATATCTTCTCCCCTTTTTGTCATAATCAAAAAGCGATAATGGATTCACGTAGAGAATGATAACAAATATCTTGCATGAATCACAATTTCGAAAAATCAGCTTTTATCGAATATTAAAGATATGCAATATAGCTCACTTCGATCATATCAGCAAATATCCAATAAAAATCACGGATGCATCATGAAATTCACGTACCCTTTTTGTCATAATAAAATGATAATATTAATAAGAGATTTGTTAATGACAAAAGGTAATAAGAGATGCACTAACCGGATTTTGTAGAATAAATTCTGACACAATTACCTTTCCTTCCATCCATAATAAGATCACGATCAATCAAAGAAGATTTTTCCATAATTGATCAAAGCTCCCCCTCAATTTGTTGCCTTTTTGAGATGATCACGATTCTTTTCCTTTTCTTTTGGATTTGCTTTCTCCCCCTTGATTTCCTCATCGGATTCCGAGCAGTTCAATCGACTCGGTCAGTCGTCGTGTCTCGAGTTAGACTCAGATTCGAATGTGCCATCAAGCATAGATTTCTTTGCTCATCATCTTCTTTCATGATTCTTTTCTGGCCATTATGCTTGTATTGACTTCTTCCACTGAATTTCCTTTCTTTTCTACTCAGCTTTTTGAATTTCTCGACCATAAAGGCAAATTCTTCATCGTCCATGTCATTTTCTGAGTCTGTTTCATCAAAAACAGCATTAGATATTAAAGCAATGGACTTCTTACCTTCGGGATCTTCATCGTTAAGTTGCTCCACTTCATAGGATTGAAGAGTGCCGATCAATTCATCAACGGTGAGTGGCATAATCCTTTGAGTCTCCCGGATTGAGGTCTTGACATGGTTCCAATCTTTTGAGAGACCTCGCAAGAGTTTGTTGACCTTCATTGGGGAAGAAATAGAATGACCTTGACATGCCAAACCGTTTACAATTTCTGTAAAACGATTAAACATATCTCCAATTGACTCTCATTGCTTCATCTTGAAGGATTCATATTTGCCGAGCAAGAAGTTTACTTTTGTCTCTTTTACACGATCGGTCCCTTCATATGTAACATGAAGTTTATCCCAAACTTCTTTTGCTGTTTCACATGAAGAGATTCTATTATATTCAGTAGGAGATAAAGCGCAATATAAAGAATAAATTGCTTTCGCATCAAGCGCTTCTCTTTTGGACATCTCCATCCGAGACATAGGAGCGATGGGGTTGATTCCTCTTTCCACAACATCCCATTGTAAGAGATCTCGGATCTTAGGAATGCTTTCATTTTGTTCTTCCACACGTCGTATTCCTTTCCATCAAAATATGGTGGCCTTGTGTTGCTTTGCCCTTCCATAAGTCCTGGTGCCAACATACTAGCCATAAAAGATCTTTAGCTCAAAAGTAAAAACACTTTTATAAACCGAGCACTTAGCTCGATACCAATTGAGAGTGCTAGTATGAACAAAATAAAGGAGTTAAGGAAGAGAATAAGAACACGAGATTTATAGTGGTTCGGCAATCAAGCCTACGTCCACTCTCCCACGATAATGACCTTCTTGGCTGGATTCCACTATGCAATCAACAAGAGATTACAACTTCGAGTGCAAACACTTAGTAGTAGATCACACTATCTCACTAAGTCACTCTCTTGGTATTCTCTCACGATTACAAACGTTTAAGCTCTCAAGAGACAAGTATATGATCTAAAGTCGCTTAGACTTTGGAATTATAAATTCTACGCTTGTCTCTTACTTGCTCATCGGTCCTTCATCTTCTTAAATACTCCTCCACTTCCAAACTACCCGTTGGACAGCATCCCGGAGAATCGTCTTCCAATATACCCATTGGACAGCTTCGTATCTTAGAAGATTTGGTAGCCGTTGAGTGACAAAGGTAAAATCCCAAATTGATTCCGATCGCCCATACAAACGAAATCTTGGTTTCCATAAGTAAAGCTTCTTCGTATAGAAAGATCTTGTCTTCAACATCCAATTGTCAATCAATTAGATTGAATCAATCAAATCAATCTTGATGTGGAATCCAAACCAGATCACTAGCCGTTGTATGATTGGGCTTGAGTTACGATTCATCGAACGGATGTAAAGTCTCGAGTCGTAGACTTTACAATTTGGGTCTTTAGACTTTACAATCTGGGTCTTTAGACTTTACAATCGGATCGTAGACTTTACGATCCTGAAGTCTTTACGGTTCATCATTCACGTTCGATCTGGAATTTGTCGAGTGAGCAGACTTCGATGTAGAACGACTTTGACATTAAAGTCGCGTCTTCGACTTTGAGTCTTGAGTCTAGCGTCTTCGACCAGCTTGAGGTACTGGCCGGTCTTCGGACTTTGATAATATCCTTTACATGTTCTAACATATGCATGGTCTATTACTCAACCATCAAACATGTTAGTAGCCTTTGATTTATTTTGTCATCTTCAAAACATCATAAGGGATTTCCCTAACAGCTACCCGCTCCGAAGAGCCCCGCCGGTCGTGGCTGCATCCCAAGCTCTGACCTTCTCCACCTGTGCCTCCGCGGTGATCGCGGACACCCAAAAGCTCACCGGGCGCGTCCGAGCTCGGCCGCGCCGTTGCCACTTTCTCCCAAGAGCCCCGCGGGTCTTGGCTAGGTCCCAAGCTGTAATCGTCTTCGCCTTGCCCTCTTCAGCAAGTGCAGACACCGAAAGCCCACGGTCCAGTGGCCTCCAAGCTGCAAGGCGGTAGGCGAGTTTACACAATTGTGCGTGTGGTTCATTTAAAAAAAAAAAAAAGCTTGCAACATTTTCTATCATGTATTGCAATGCATTTTTAGCTTGATCACATCTGCACCTCAAGAGCCAAGACATGTTAGATAGCTAGGGCAAAACCTTGTACATCACTGATGTGTCATGACACTTTCACATCTTGTGTGTGGGGATAAACAGTTAAACAAAACCTTGCAATGCATTTTTCTCTGATGGCGTGGGGACTGATGCTACTGGAGCTACTAGGAAAAACTGAAACGTACCGAGATCAATGTGCTGAAATTCTGAAAGGTCCCATATGTTTAGAGGTTAGCTCAGCAGATCTCTAATATTTAATTGTCTTCTGTTTTCCCGTGCTGAATGAATGGGACTATCTATTTATCTGGATCTCTTAATTTTGGAAAATCCTGACCCCAACAGAGTATTTAGATCGTTCTTCAAGAAATGGACAGTTTCACTGTCAATTTCCCAGAGTTCAAACTTCTGAGGGAATATCATATGCAAGCTAGTTCTTGGATATCCCGCTTCAACCGTTTGCGGGTGAACATTGGCGAAAGAGTTGATCAAGACAATGTCGTAGAGGAGTTGACCAACATACTAAAAGATGCAGTGTCTCTGAAAATTCAAGGTCTGAATTTCCTTGCAGTTTTGCTTGTTTGGGGGGAGGGGAAAGTTATCATTACTGCTGCTGTGATGGCAATATGCTTAATACATCATGTTCCTTAGTGCTTGTTTCCATTTCCAGTTAGAGAATTGCCTCTTGTTGAGCTTGAGCTGAAGAAGGCTTGTTGCAAGGCAAAGGCTCTACAGGTGATGTAATGAACTCTGCTGGTTCGCCAAATGTCATGCTTCTCTGTGTTCTTCTGTTCTATCCTCCAGTATTTTCTACTATAGCTGATAGTATTTAATCCTCAATGGGGCTTTTTTAGGTTTGTGCTTTATCAATTCTTTGAATGCTGAATGCCCTTAATCCTGAATATATTTCAGGCCCGTTCAGATTAAAGGACCTTGAACTTCCTTCAGCAACTATTGATTGAAGCTGTCGGGTAAATGTATTCTCGGTTGTGGTTCTCAAATTTTATTGTCAAAACTACTTGATATAAACTACTTCTACCTCTTTTAAAGTTCAGTTGGGCTCTATGTTGCCAGACTACAGATTGAAGGCGAAAACTTGTTTGTCTATATTTCTGGGCTTGTTGATGCTGCTACACGTTGGGAAGAAAGTGCAGTGCAGATTCTAGCTCGGGAGGCTCAGCTGCCTGAATATGAGGAAGTTCTGAGGTCTCTCTCTCTCTCTCTCTCTCTCTCTCTCTCGCTCGCTCGCTCGCTGTTATGCGTGTGCATCATGTGGACCCGTTTGTGAGACCAGGTGGTGGGAATGGATGCAGGCTATTAAATATTAATATAAATGCATATAAGGTGCTAGCAATAATTTTTGTTGAAAGTGATTTTTGACTTCTTATATGCCAGGAGTTCGGGGGACATTCATGTGATCTTGCCTTCTTTACCTCATATCATCTCGACAATTACAATGTCTAAGTCTTGGTTGAAGAATTCGGAACCATTTTTGGGGTCTGCTCACACGAATAGGGGATCACCAAGTTTGTTGCTTGAAGTCGATAAATTGAAGGTTCTTGCTAACACCTAAATCTCTAGTCTCACATCCATACATGTTTTATGTTAATTAACTGTTTGGTTTAGAAGTTGGGCTATTTGTTAGTTAGTTGCCGAGGGACTATAGTTCAATTGGTTACTCTCTAATGGAAGCACAGAAATCGATCAAGATAGGGAATTCCTCTGTTCTTTGTGTGCTCTCTTCTCTTACTATAATAATTTGTTTCAACAGCTCTTCTCTAATCCAATCAATCTCATTATTTCAGTGGAGGATACAGGGATAGGTATTCCTCCAGAGGCGCAATCCCGTGTTTTCACTCCTTTCATGCAAGTGCGCCCATCAATTTCTCGAACACATGGGGGCACAGGTATTGGGCTAAGCATAAGCAAATGTCTGGTTGGCCTCATGAATGGGGAGATTGGATTTGTAAGCATACCCCAGGTGGGATCCACGTTTACCTTTACTGCAATTTTCAATGATGCCTGTTCTACCTCAAAAGAGTGCAAGGGCCAGCAAGTGAAAGGACAAGGTGACTCTGGCACCTCAGAATTTCATGGTATGAAAGCAGTGGTAGTTGACACAAGACCTGTCCGTGCCAATGTATGAAAGTATCATATCCAGAGGCTTGGTATTCATGTTGAGGTAGTTGCAGACTTGAACCAGTGCTTCCACACCATACAAAGTGGGAATTGCAGAATGGATATGGTGCTCTTGGAATGGGAAATTTGGGACAAGGACTCTGGTTTGTCGGCAATCTTTCTGGATAAATTGAGGGACATGAAGTCACGGGTGTCTCCACGGTTGTTTCTTCTATCTAATTCTATCAGCTCTAGTGGATGAGTGGTGCGACTACAGATGCTACTGTTCCATCCGTGATCATGAAGCCTCTAAGGGCTAGTATGCTGGTGGCGTCTTTACAGCGCGTCATGGGAGTTGGAAACCGAATAAGTTGCTCCAATGGGGAGTCTCCGAGTCTGTCTCTCGGCAACCTTCTCCATGGCAGAAAAATCCTAGTTGTGGATGACAACAAAGTAAATCTCAGAGTGGCTGAGGGAGCTTTGAGGAAATATGGAGCTGATGTGGTTTGTACGGACAGTGGGGAAAAAGCAATTGCTTTGCTCAGACCACTGCATGATTTTGATGCCTGCTTCATGGATATCCAGATGCCAGGAATGGATGGGTATGGCGTTTTCCTGCTCAGGCACTTATTTTTTTCATCAAATGTTGTATAGAAAGTGTATATTCTTTCAGAGATTTGTATGTGTCTTATGTAATGGATTTGGATAACCTTTTATATGTCAACTAGGTGGTGATAATGGATACGTGCATCTAATGGTTCTATAATTCCTTTGATCAGATTTGAAGCTACAAAAAGAATTTGACAGATGGAACAAAGTCTGAGCAAGGAATTCCTACCGGGACAGTCATCCTCAGAGCCACGTGAAAATATCTCGAATTTCCACCTACTGATCTTGGCCATGACTGCAGATGTGATTCACGCTACTCATGAAGAATGCACAAAGTATGGAATGGACGGATATGTTTCAAAGCCCTTTGAAGCGGAACAACTTTTTAGAGAAGTTTCGCTCCTTTTCCTGGTCATCACTGAATCGAAACTTGTAGAGAGGCCACCATAGATGGTTAATTGTTTTGGTGAGCAGAAGTCTTGGTTGTTTAGGCACTTTGGCAGCCTTACCGGTGAACTTTCGAATTCTTTAACAAGAGTGAGTTTTCTCTGGCCTCTCCTTAGCTACACATTTCTTGATTCTCTTGCTTTTAGAGCAGTTGGATTTCCTTTTGATAGATGCAATTGAAATTCGCTGATATATCTCATGTGAAACCAAAGGGATTTTCTTCGGACACCTTCTGTTGATTTCTTGCACATTTTTGGATGTCTCAGGTGTCTTGTCACGGGAGCATATACATAAAGAAGCTAAGGTCACCTGCTGGAGTTGAATTTTCATTGATTTCCCTACGAGTGGCATATTGGTTTAAAACCACTTCAAGTATTTTTTTGTACAACTGATCTGAACCGTTTGCAAGATGACGGTTGGTAATTAGGCGATCTGAAGTTCGCCAATTGAACTCTGGATCGATGGCTGCTTGGAAATGGTGCAGGAATCTCCTCGACATAGGTGCATATCTGTAGACTAGACCCTAATAGTGTGTACATGTGTCACTGGCCAAAAGTGAGCCCATCCTAGAGGTTCCTGGAGACGATTGCGACTCACCCCTGGACCTCCTACTTTCACTCGGATTCCCACCAAGTCTTTTTCCCAAAGTTTCCAAGGGCGGGCGACACCGTCATTATGCCTGATTCTAGAAGTCTCTTTTGTTATTTATGTCGGAAGACAGTAATTAGCATTTATGTCGGTAGTTGATGGCTATCATTTATGTCGGTGGTGAGTAGCTGCCATTAGTATCAGTAGTTGAGGCAGTGCGATCTCGTCCGCTAGATTAGATCTAGATCAACGGATGTAATTAGAGGGCCTCAAGTATGAGAAAGGTGCCCTCTCCTCATTTGTATCAATCTAGCTATTTCAGTTTATAAAAGCTCCTTTCTTTTCAGGCTCTCTCTAGAAGCTTTCTCTTTCTACAATCCGGGTGTGCGAGCGAGTGAGCGTTTGATTGAGCAAGGCTTGGCGTGAGTGAATCAAAATAGCCTGAGTCGCCGTGCGGTCACGATCCCAATCGATCGGCCGGTGACACATGCATGTAGCTTTAGAGATTGTTAGATGGTTGCATGCTCAAATTTGATGTTAGATGGTTGTGTGCTCACTATTATCTTGCTGTACATATACACAAGGTCATTATGAGTAATGAAGGTGACTCCTCTTAGCAATGATGTTGCAGTGTCCACTAAGTTCTCTTCTCCCTCCATGTTCAAAGGCTAGAGAGTTTTGTAAAATCATCAGCCAGCCGTTTTCTTTATCTATGTGGTGCTTTAAAACAAGATGTTTATACATGGTTTATTTGTGGCTCATGTATAAAAATGGTCTATACAATATTTTCTGCTTCGGATGCATGTGAGTAGGCAATTGTTCCTCTATGATAGGAGGAGCCTGCAATTTGTAGCCAAACTAGCTCTTCACCGACTCTAGGCTTTGTGATTGTTTTTGGTGTGAGGATCGTTCGTTAGGACGTGGTCTTCTGGAACAAGTTAGGCGGTCTTTTGGCGCAAAAGCTCATTCCGAACTACACAAATCATATGGAACAAGTTGGGCGGTCTTCTGGCGCAAAAGCTCATTCCAAACTACACAAACCTTTGGCCAAGTCATCCTCCACAACTTTCATGTTGGATGTCAAAAAAGAGGAACTTATTTGATTCGAGAGAATTTAAAAGAGAGAGAAGTCGCTCTCGGAGATGGCCAAGAAATCTCACAAGATGAACCTTTGTCAAGTTAGCATCAATATCCAAATCCTCACCTTTGAATTCTCTCATTCAAACTGTCAAAACTTCTTCGATAATGGTCACTAAAGTGACGCTCAAACTGAACAACCCCTGAACTAAAAATGGTAAAACTCAAATAACCTACGAAAACATCAATCTTGTTCTTCAGTGTGCGGTTCATTTGCCCCATAAGCAAATTTTGAAGCCTAGAGGAGATATCCAAAATTGTTACCTTGATAGATTACAGCTCTGGTGATCTAGCGAGCAAAGACCGAATATACAATATCCTAACACGTGAGACAAGCATGGTATCCATAACTCTCTTCGATTCCATTTTACGAATAAACGTAAAAACAGCATCTCTAATTTCCGCAAGAATCTCATGCTCTCTGGAAGCACTTGCCTTGATGACAGCGGCCAAAACCTGCACTACCATAATATTGGCAATTAACTATGATATATTTTAAGAAGTTCACCATTATCAACAGAAATAACAAAATTATGCAGAATGGAGTAAATACTAAATTAGATGAATAAAATATCATTAACGACCGCAATATCTTTCTATTTTTGAAACATCCATTCACCAGCATGCTATAATTCTTTCTAAAATAGTAAAAAAACATTTATCAGTCAGGCCCAATTTCGTGGAGACCAGAAATTGTATATTCATGAAATATACTGCACTTACAATTACTTCTGATTAGCTTTTTGCTCGTGCTAACGAGACCGCATTTTCTATCAATGTATGCCAAATTGAAAGTGTCAGCCAGAAAAGCCAGATGTGCACCAGATGAAAAACAAAATGTCCTCAGTTAATCACCGTCACCAATATAACGATAGAAGTCCATGTGATCATCCACTGGACCTGATAAATCAAGTGTACCATGTAGAGCCATGTCACTCAGTCATGGGCATCACACTGCAGAGTGCACACTCACAAACATTGACAAAACCCAATTCAACTTCAACCACTTGGGTGGAAAAAAGAGAAAAATTTAACAGTTGTTGATCGGAGAACCATGTAGAAACCAGATTAAGAGAAATGGCTTTTTAATCTAGACAAACCAGCAAGGGTAACACTAAACTGTAGAACAAGAAGCAAATAGGTCTTCTAGAAGAGTAGAGACCAAACCTATGAAATTTTTCTCACCACGTAAAAGAGACAATTTAGGTAACTGTAGGGATATGGCTTAATGTATCTTGACCCACAAAATCAATCCTGATAGAGAATTACCTCCATCGAAGAAATTTTCTGTGCCAGTTTCTCGCTTCCTTTGACAAGGATTCCTAAGCGACAGCTTCTATCGTAAAGGTTTTCCAACTCCAATAACTGGAACAAAAGTACATAAATAATGACAATATAAATTATGCAAAGAGAAGTGGACAAAATGAACTCTTATCTTAATCAAAAGGTCAAATAAATTCACGTTATATACCTTTGAAGATGACGAAAGAGTAGATTCAATCTCTCCGGCCAACTTCTTTGCCTCTTCAGCATACTCCTGTACAGATTTTAAGCAAATTACTGTAAGTCACTCGACTAGACAGAGTGCAGGTATATCAAATGCCACAACTTCACAATCTTCTTCAGAACCTTCAATTTAAGATGTCCAGGCTCGTTACACGGCATGGTATCAAAACTCAACAATTCAGTGACATATTCTAAATCTGCCCTCTCCAAAGCATTAGTAGAGCCCAGAGAATGATTTTCAATTTTTGCGAGGCAACTTCTTACACCTTCTACCCACCTCTGCACGTTGACTAACTTCTTTGCCATGGTACGTACCTGCATGTGATTGAAGTACACATTCATACATAGTCGAATCATATGCACATAATCTGAGAAGAATTTCATGTAGCTAAAAGGCTTTGAACTAACAGGATCCATGTCAAAACCAGCCCAAAGAAATTGTTCACCTTCTTTCAACAGTTTTTGATAAATATCCTTAGAGAAAGGATTTTTAAGAGCATCGGTTGACTGCAACAGCCATTGATCCGCAAGATGAGCCAAAGTAGCATGGCCACCTTTTACCTACAAGAACATATAATCCAGAAGAACATTCTCTCTTACTGAAGAACAAAAGGCAAACTAAAATAACAATCTTGACAAGGACAATCAACTCCAGCACAATATTAAAGAACAAGAGGAGATTAGCACAGATTCCAAACCTCACTAAACACCACTAAATTTCACTTTGTTCTTCATTGACATTTATTCCAACACCAAACAATTATGCAGTGACCTTGGTAGAAAAGAATTTCCTAGAATGTACATAGTTTGCCAGTCAAACAGTAAAAAACATTGGCAACTAAGACCAAAGCAATAAAACCAACTTCAGCTAGACTCTTCCATAAAACAAAGATCATATAATACCTAGTAAGTATAAAAATGAGACGATCCACCTAGCTTAAGATTGACACCTCATCCAGTCATAAATTTATAGAATGAACACCAAGGCTGAAGTTGTTTTAATTGCTGCAATTTGTTTTCTACATGCTTTATTCGATACCTCGTCCAGTCTCTTTGTTAATTGACTAAGTGAGTCTTGTATCTGACAATACCTTTTTTGCTGAAGAACTTGTTTCGCTGGAGAAAGATCTTTGCTGGAGCACCTTACTCCTTTGAGTCTCCTCACCATTGTATTTATCGACAGTGAGCAGCAAGTCACTTAACTCTGCTAATGTATGACGGTCAAGGAGGCAATGTTTGCTGGGTTTGCATTCACAGATGTGTTGCCAGTGCTGCACAAAAGGGGTCTGATGATGAGATCGAGAGTTACCAATTCTGGCTTTAAGCCCAAAAATGATGATGAAGAAGAAACATTCATATGATTGGGTGATCCATTTCTTTGAATATGAACCCAACCAAAGAAGATGTTATTTACGGTGCCATGTTGGATCAAAGGCAGGAAAGTATATGTCACCAGCAATAATGTGACAAATCAAAATTAGAACCAGTAATCAGATTTTTCCTTGCAAATTCAATCGTATCATACACTTTTTAACATTATGACTTTAAGGATGTATTTCATTAAAACAGAGGTCATGAATGCTTTCACTCATTGTGCCCGGCTAGGTGGAATAAACCAAGTTCCATGAGTTCAAGATCCCCTTCAGGGGCAAATGTTTTTGACATTGCATGGCACATGTACTAGGCTTGTATTTGCACTACAAATCAACTAATTTGACAGGATAATAAACCAGAACACAGTTTCCACATACCTCAAGACAAACAAAAGCAGATGGCCTACAATCACATACAACTGATATTGCTGACATATAATGCACTTAGGATCCTACAAAAAAACCAATTCATCAACTAGCATCATATTGACAAAGTCATCAGAAAGCAAGAGTTAAACATGAAAGGTCGAGTACCTCCTCAGTCCCCACACATTCAGGACGTGTCCGTGGTGGCATTGGATATGATTTTACAATGCCATTTTTCAAGCGTCGCTCCCTCCAACTTTTCTCCTTTGTATAAATTCTAAGTAATTCTTTCGCCAGAAAAGGTGATGCTTTTCTATCATAATTACTCTGCATATTGCACAAGAAGGCAATTAGGGACATTTCTATAATATGGAAAGACCTCCTAGTAAACAGAACTTAACTTTAGAAAAACAACTGTTATAACAGCAATTATTAATCCTTCCCATCAGACTAATGAAAGAGGCAAACACGGAAATTATGTTGATGATGATCATGAGTCCATCACAAACTACCAAAAACCAAAGAAAATAGTCCCAGGTAAAGATAGTCAAACGCACAACAGACGCCGCACCGCCTCACCTAGTTTCCGCGTCTTGTCGGCGAGAACGCCGAGGTTGTGCGTGACTCGATCGAGCTTCGCGTTGGAATACTCCTGCAGTTCGCTCGCCTCTTGTCTCAGCTCCAAGTAATCCTGCCTCCCAAGCTGCATCCGGAAATCGCTCTTCTCAGAGCTCGGCAACAGAGAAGGAATCGACCGAAGCAAGAAGCAAAAATTCGAAACAGGCAAATCCCCCAACTCAATCGGGAGCCAAAACAGAGCGCGAGACGATCGGAGCGTTTTGGAAAAACCTGGACATTGTCCGCGAGCCGCTGGACCTTGGAGGCCAGCGGGAGCTGCCAGGGCGGCGAGGAGGCGGCGGCGGCGGAGATCGAGTACCGCCGCACGAGGGGGCGCTCGGCCGGTGCTGGTCGTCGGCGTCGAAGGAGGCGGAGGTCGACGACGACTTCCGCGGCTCGAAGCCGCTCTGGACCTTGGAGGCCAGCGGGAGCTGCGAGGGCGGCGAGGAGGCGGCGGCGGCGGCGGAGATCGAGTACCGCCGGATGAGGGGGCCCTCGGCCGGTGCTGGTCGTCGGCGTCAAAGGAGGCGGAGGTTGACGACGACTTCCGCGGCTCGAAGCCGCTCTGGACCTTGGAGGCCAGCGAGAGCTGCAAGGGTGGCGAGGAGGCGGCGGCGGCGGCGGTGGCGGCGGCGGAGATCGAGTACCGCCGGATGAGGGGCGCTCGGCCGGTGCTGGTCGTTGGCGTCGAAGGAGGCGGAGGTCGACAACGACTTCCGCGGCTCGAAGCCGCTCTGGATCTTGGAGGCCAGTGGGAGCTGCGAGGGCAGCGAGGAGGGGGCGGTGGCGGCGGCGGAGATCGAGTACCGCCGGACGAGGAGGGCGCTCGGCCGGTGCTGATCGTCGGTGTCGAAGGAGGCGGAGAAAGATTTTTGTGAGAGAGACTTCGTGCGGGAGAACACAGAAGAGAAAGGGCACTTCAAATGCAAAGGGCGGGAGAAGGACGCGGCCATTAATGAAGAGAGAGAAGACGCGGCAAAAATTTGACTAAAAATAAAAGTGGGACCCGGCTCCACGTGTCGACACGTGTCGTATCCTGATTGGGCGGGGCGCACGGTGACGTGGAGCGCCCGGCGCAGGTCCTCTTCCTTTGCTGAAACCAGCCCCACTTCCAGCTCTGACCGCCCTTTTCTAGTTCTGTTTACATTAAAATAAGGCCTTGAGTTTGAACCAGTTAATTAACACGGTCCAAAGCAAGTCCGATCGAATTAATGAAATTCAAGTACTTCTTCGATTTGATTCGAACCTGCAATAGATTCCTTACGTGTGTGTTCAACCGCTACATATGAAGTTTGTCGTCTTCTTTCGTTGAATTCTCTTCACAAGCAGCAGCAACATCTAATGAAGAGCCTTCTTCTAGTAGGATAATTTTATAGAAGAGGAGCTCACGATTGAGTAGAAATAGGGGAGCTTGTTGGAAAATCTTGTCAACACGAGAAGCAAATACAAAACAAAAGAAAGAGTAATCATTGGTTCTGGTGGCCCCTTGGTCTTTTTTTTTCTGTCTTTTCTTTTTCTTCCATTTATCTGACCGGAAGGGATTCTCTCCCTTTGGTGTATATTATGAAATTTGTTCAATAAACACCGTGGGTATTTGGTGTAATCATGGGACTGGAAATTACTCAGAAGTGTGTCATCGATTGTAATAGTGTGTTCTTCAATTTACTAGTAGGTCATTAACATCTTACTCTTCTTACTAATACAAGTTTCAACATTTGTATCGAACGACCTCCATTTCTTGTGTCATTTATCATTTCTCATTTCTTATTTCTCATTTTATTTTCTCTAAATTTTTTGTGTGTCCATATAATTGCGAAGGTTACACATACTCAATGACCCTCTAGAAATAATTTGGTGTGGGGATGAATTAAAGTGAAGAGTTGTCAATATACAACTATTTTTTAGTGTAAAAATCATTGATATTCTTTGTATTGTGGGAAAGAAAAATGCACACATACAATTAGAGAATACGGGATATATGAGCACACGTTAAAATAATAAACACAATCCTACTGAACACCGCACAGGATGGGGACTATCGTCTATCATTCCTCATTTTATTTTCTCTGAAAATTTTCGTGTGTCCATATAATTGCGAAGGTCCAGTTCCTTCTCTGACAGTTTACTGCAACTTCCAAGATATATGAGCACTGACACATTAAAATAATAAACGCAATTGTAATAAACACCACATAAGATGGGGACCATCGTCTATCATTCGTCATTTTATTTTCTTTGAAAATTTTCGTGTGTCCATATAATTGCGATGGTCCGGTCCCTTCTGTGACGGTTTACTGCAACCTCCAGCTGTATTCACGCCATTCTAGGTGGACATCACCAGGGATGGTACTGGTTTGGAAGCTAGTTTGGTTCTTTAATTCTCTAGTTCAATTCTTGTTTGCTTCTAGTCCAATTGGGATTAGATGGTGGCTGCTTAGGGGCTTAATTATGGGCAATTAGAAGATGGCAACGGGAATTAAAAAAAAAAAAAAAGGGAAAGTGAGTTTCTCGGATCAGACACTGGCAGACCGCGCAATCGTGCCGAAACGGTACACGCTCCTCCTTTATTCAATCGAGCTGAAATGTTAAATAGAGTTAGTCAACAGGCCGACGTAACCTGCGTAAAAATTTTAGGCCGAACAGCTATTGTGAAATCCACTTTTGAAAGTCCGACATCACCGTTTTTCATTTAGGCGGCCCAGTACAGGATCAGCCGATGTTTCTTAGAAAAATACAAATTTAGTAAACTACACTTAGAATTAGTCCATGAACTATATCATTAGAAAAGAGACTCGAAAACGCTCATCTTGATACTTAGATTGCAATCTTTTGAGCTTGTTTGGGTCTTTAATTGATCAAGAGAAGCCAGTTCAAAATTATCGAGAAGAAAATTGAGTCCAAGTAAGAACCATATAGTCACTGTCAATCAAAATAATAGCCATCAGCCCGAGGTTCTCATGAGACATTGTCCCTAGTTGAAGAGCGTAGGAGATCCCTTATCTTCATAAGATAAATAGATGACTTACTCATATTGAAACCTATCTATCAATGAACTATCATGCCTCTAGCTTAAACATGCATAAGGGACACAGCGAGAAAAATGAATACAAGGTCATATAAAATTATTATTTTTATATCAAGGATCAAACTCCATCCTCATTGGTGAATTTGATTGCTGAAATAATTTTCTTTGAAAATACATGATGATTTTATCGGTGAAAATCATGTTTCAACATGAAGTAGTCCTTTGGATAGTGAAGATCAGAAATTTCATCAAATTGATGATTGAATTATTTAGTACAGTAATTTTAGAAAAATGACATGCCATCTTACTAAGGCAAAAGTAAGTGCATAATTTTTTGATTTTTTAGGACAAATAAGTTGATAAAGCAGTCCATGAAATTCAAGATTACATTGAATACCAAACTTAAGTTATAAGACTCAGTTGCATGAATTAAGTACAAGATTTGATTGCATAATTCGCGTAAGTTGTTGGACCAATATTGAAATTATTAAAACGAAGAATCTACTTTTACCTAATTCGATGAAATGGATGTACGAGAATCAACATGACCAGCACGTTTACTCCATTTCGTAGCCAAAAGATTTCCTTTTTTTTTTCCTTTTTATAATGTGGACGGCATATATTTCTTTTTCTTTATTGTATTGGGTTGGTTTCTCGTGAAGTGAAGAGGATAAGAGTGTATATTTATACCCTGTTTTCCACGCCATAATCGCATAGGTGCAAGGTGAGCAATAGCTGAAAGCTTGGCCAATGGAGTACTGCCCTACTTCGCCCTTTTGGCTCGGCCTCCTCCTCCCGGCACTTCTATTCTTCCTTCTCAACCGTTGGAAGCGCACCAAGCTCCCCCCTCAGCCCCCCGCATGGCCCGTGATCGGCAACATCCTCGACCTCGGGATCATGCCGCACCAGAACCTCCACAGCTTCCGAGCCGAGCACGGGCCTGTCACGTGGTTGAAGCTTGGTTCTGTGAACACCATGGTGATCCAATCAGCTCAGGCCGCCGCAGAGTTCTTCAAGGGCCACGACTTGGCATTCGCGGACCGCAAGTGTCCCCATGCATTGACGGCTCTCGGCTACGACCAAGGCTCGCTTGCCGTGGGTCGTTACAGCGGCTACTGGCGCGCTCTCCGGCGTCTCTGCTCTGCAGAGCTCCTCACGACCAAGCGCATCAACGAGACGGCCCATCTCAGGCAGAAGTGCGTCGACAGCATGATCGGGTATTTAGAGGAAGAAATGGCAGCTAAACAAGTAACAACAGGTTATTTCTCACGTGCTTGGTGTTCCTTTTGACTTTCTTTTCTTTTCTTTTTTTTCCAAAGAAAGGAGGGAGGGGAGAAACGTTTCTTAAGCTTCTTCTAAAGTATCAAAGTAAAACCAAAATCATATACCCTACACGATATTTCTACTAGAGTCACAACCACATGTCGATTATTAATATAAGTAAAATCAAGGGAAAATGTCACAAATGGTCCCCGGACTTATACGTAATGCGCAATCTCGTCCCTAAGTTTGCTTTCGATTTGCTCAATTTGATCCATGAACTATTAACAAATGTTCAATTTGGTCCATCCGTTCAAACCGTTAAGTGATGGCTGTTTTTCCTTCTTCTTTTTTTCTTCTCTCTTCCCTTGCCGGCCATGGCGAAGGGAAGGGCAACCCTAGGCTGGCTAGGGCGGCCCTCGCCGGCGTCGGGCAAGGGGTGCCCTTGCTAGATTTGGCGAGGGAGGCCCTCACCAGACGCCGACGAGGGCCGCCCCTGCCGGCATTAGGTGAGGGGTGCCCTCTCCAAACCCCTCGCCCAACGCTGGCAGGGGCGAGGGCCGTCCTCACCCCATGCAAGCGAGGGCCATCCTCGCCGAATGCAGGCGAGGGCGGCCCTAGCCAGGCGGCCCAGGCGAGGGCAACCATCGCCGGATGCAGGCTTCCCTCTGTCGGCTCCGCCATGGCCAGTGGAAGGAAGAGAGAAGAAGAAGAAAAAAAGAAGAAAAAGACTAAAATGCCCAATTCCGTTAACTTTAACTAACGGAAAGACGAAATTAGTCAATTTTCAAATAGTCAGGGACTAGATCGAACATTTAACGATAATTCATGGACCAAATTGAGCAAATCAAAAACTTAAGGATGAGATTACAAATTAAGTAGAAGTCCATGGACCATTTGTGACATTTTCCCTAAAATCAATTATTAAGACATGTTAAGACTTCTACAAACGCGCAGTTAGGAGAGAAGGATCCATCCCGTCAAAATAATGTATTTCAGCAAAGAATACAACTTGCAACTAGATTTAACTCAAAAAAATAAAATATCGGGCCTGTTTTTCAGGGATAAAGGAACCATGGTTTGTCAACTTTTGTAAGATGTTCAATTAGGTTTCAGAATCTTTTTTGTTTGTAAAATTAGTCCTCGAAATCATACATCTTCTAATTAGAGTTGACCCTCCTCATAGATACGTAGATAGAATGATTATGAGGAATGTCGCTCTAGCACTGATTATACTAACTTATTTGGTGACATGAATTATTTTTTAATATAGTGCTGATATGGATAAGAAAGATGAGAAAATAAAAAATCTAACTAATAAATTATGCACAAGGGTATGGAGGGCTGTCTGGCTAGGGCGGGTGGCAGTTTCGAGGCACGACATGGGTCACGCAGTGCTTGCTGTCTGCGACCTCCACCTCCCATCCAAGCACCCATGCGCCACCTCAGGCTGGATCCCTTTGAGGTGGCGTGACATCGGCGTCACCTTGACAGGTCGCACGACCACCGGCAACGAGTCGCCGCCGTCCCTAATTCAGTATAGCCACAATTCACGGACGTCTGCCCTAGTTCACTAACGAGACTTCTGTTTTTCGTTTCTCTTTTCTTTTCTTTTCTTTTTTTTTTTCAAATTTCCTTATTTTTCATTTTTTAATATTTATTTTGTTTCTTAATTTCCTTGTTTATAAATTTTGTGTTATTCTACTTTTTTAAGTTTTTTTATATATCACATAGGATACCATGTTATCATTTAACGGTACTTAACTCCCATGTCTGCATTTTTGGTTTTTTTTTTAATGAAAGGACCATATCGGACATGAAAGTATATGATTTACGGAATTAATTGTACAAAAAAAATTAGGGACCTAATTAAACTTTCTGTAAAAGTTTAGGGAGCACTGATACTTTTATCCCTTTGCTTTGTGTATTGTAGACAAAGTCAACAAATTAAACACTAGTGTAAATAACTCAAGTTACCCAAGAGACATTGAGATTAAATATGTTATTTAGTCGAACTCGCCTTCATTCTTTTCGAATTCAAGCTGAAGTAGAGTGACTCTACTGTTGAATTATGTCAAGCTCGTGTAGCTTCATCATTTAATCGACCCAAACTCGAGCATGATCGAGAAGTTGGGTCTTATATATCTTTCGTTGCATTTATCAAGTACATCCCTATAAATTTCAAAAAGCATGCATAAGTAAACTTTCCACTTAATTTTATTTGTAGAAGTCAGCTTGAAGTTTTAAGAGTTTAGATGCTAATTTAGTTTTGTTAGTGAAGTAGAATCGAAACCAAGCTTAGAAGCACTTTATTAAGTTTGACTTGAGCTTAAAAAATTCGACCTTTCATGTTGAACATTGCAGCATTCATAGTAAGTCAAAGTGGAGCTCATGAATAGCTTAGAGGTCGATTCGACTATATCCCTCTTTTTAACTAGTTGCGCAACTTGGTGCTATACATTTTTTTCATGTCTAATATGTTACGTGCTGCTATACAGCCTCTTATTATAATTAATCGTAAAAAAAAATTCATTTTATGAAGAGCAAGGAATCAACTTATCCCACTTCCTCTTTCTCCTGGCATTTAATGTGGTGGGCAACATGGTGCTCTCGCGAGATCTATTGGACCCAAAATCAAAGGACGGGCCCGAGTTCTACAACGCCATGAACCGGGTCACGGAGTGGGCCGGCAAGCCTAACATAGCCGACTTCATGCCGTGGTTGAAATGGTTGGACCCGCAGGGGATCAAGGCAAGCATGGCGAAGGACTTGGGTCGAGCCATGGAGATTGCTGAAGGTTTTGTAAAAGAGAGGTTGGAGGAGCGAAAGCTAAGGGGAGAGATGAGAACGACAAATGACTTCTTGGATGCGGTACTGGATTATGAGGGCGATGGAAAAGAAGGCCCTCGCAAAATCTCTTCCCAGAACGTAAACATAATCATTCTGGTGAGTTTGCTCCTCCCTTTCACGTCTAACGCGGCCAAAAAGGCATGATCATAGATTACCATCTTAGAGATATTAGGTCAAATTCGGTTTATAAAATTTGCAGTAAACTTAATTGACATTTAAACGAGTAGGATCAAGGACAAGTTTTACTAGTTAATATTAAAATACGGGAGACAATATTCCCACCCCTTATATGACTAAATCCAACCACTTTTCACCAAAAAGGCGAAATTTATCTTAGTCATTCAATTGCTATTAAAAGTGTGGCTCAAACTTATTTACTTTCCTTCTTTTTCTAGTTTTTCTTCTCCTATGTAGGAACCATTTATCATAATCAAGATTTAACATGTTTCATTTTGGTTTGTTGTGGATATCCCATCTATATTAAAGGCACTATGTTTTCACTTCATCATTATCAAGATTTAACATGTTTCGTTTTGGTTTATTAAGCGGTGTGGTAAAATTAATTGACATTTAACAAGTAAGATCACATCATGCGTTAAAGACAAATTTTAGTAGTTAATATTAAAATGAGGATGGCACTATTTCTGCCCCTTTATATGACTAAATCTATCCACTTTTCACCAAAAAGACAAAATGGTTCTTAATCATTCAATTGCAATTTAAAGTGGTGGCTCAAACTTATTCACTTTCCTTCTTTTTCTAGTTTTTCTTCTTCTATTAGGATCTATTTATCATAATCAAGATTTAACATGTCTTGTTTTGGTTTATTGTGGATATCCCATGTATATTAAAGGCACTATGTGTTTGCTTTAATATTACAATTTACTTATGTAGAAATTAATTTACTCATAAAGAAAATTTTCATTAAATTAAATTATTTTCAATGTTGTCTAAAAAATTTGTTGCGTGTGTCACCATTAAATCATTTCTTATCAATTTTTTCATGTATACATATAATGGGATGATCGATTGAAAAAAAAAAAAAAAAACCTACAAAGAATTTTTGAAGTAAAATCATAATTACATTCTCCAATGTGAAAATTTAAAAGGTAAAATGTAATTAAATCACAATTATTATTAAATAAGAAATGTCTTTTTAAAAATTCAAGTGAAATCTCACCAAATAGGAATAACAAAAATTAATATCATCCATAAAGTGTTTCTGAAAGAAAAAAAAAAGACCAAATGAGGAAGGGTTTGATAGTGATATACATAACAAAAGTAAAAGTTTATGAAGACGAGATTGTTAGAAAAGTTGTCTATATTAATCTCTAGATTCTATATGACAATTAATCTATTAATTTGCTCAACAATGTAAAAAAGAATTAGGTTTCTTGGAAATTTTTCTTTTCAACATAACTTATTCTGCAGAAGTAAAATTTAAAAATAAAAAGAAAAAAAATGCCTCCAATATACACATTATAGCCATATTAAATAAACACAAAACATGTTAAAAGTTTAACTATGGTGACTAGATTCTAAATAAAAATAGAATAAGAAGGAAATAGAAGGAAAGTGAATAAATTTGGGTCTACCACTTTAAATTGCAATTTAATGATTGAGGGCAATTTTGCTTTTTTAATGAAAAATAGGGTGGAGTTAGTTATATGAGGGGTGGAAATAGCACGACCCTTAAATAAACCATAAACCAATCTTGTGTTTTCCTAGAGCATTCGAGCTAGTTATTATAAAATGAGTGGGGATTGCCCAAATTAGGATAGAATGATAAAATCTATATACCAGTATCAACTTTTTGTTATGCAATGTTCTCTAAAAACTCAAAGTGTTAAATGTTTTCATAGATAGTGAGTAGTTGTTGAAAAGGCTATTTCAATTGTGGAAGGTATCATTGGACCTTAGTAAACAAGTCTTAAGCCTATAGAAGATGTTGGATTGAGATCGAAAATCTTATTCAAATTGGAACACAAAATGAGTAATTCTTTTGTGAATCTGTCAGCACTCTTAACATTTGTTTGTCAATTCGAAGTATAGGAATTGCCATGTTTGATCAGGATTTTTTATCAGGTGAAGCGCAAGAACTTTTACTATTAACCCGACGATTCAAGAGAGTGATTTTCAAGCGAGATAGAATTTTTTAATAATAGCACAAGAATCAATATTAGTGATATTCTAGCTAGACACTATAGTATACTAAATGGGTCTCCTTGACGATGTAGGAAATGTTTTTCGGTGGATCAGAGACTACAAGCAGCACCATCGAGTGGGCGATGGCGGAGCTACTCCGCCAACCCGAGTCCATGAAAAAGGCCAAAGATGAGATTGACCAGGTTGTGGGGTTGACCAGAAAGCTCGAAGAAAATGACACGGAAAAAATGCCGTTTTTGCAAGCTGTGGTGAAGGAAACCCTAAGATTGCATCCACCATTGCCTTTACTTATCCCACGAAATGCTCTAAAGGAAACCAATTTCATGGGATTTGATATACCCAAAGATACACAGGTTTTCGTGAATGCGTGGGGAATTGGAAGAGACCCGGATGCTTGGGAGGACCCATTGGCGTTCAAACCAGAGAGGTTCCTAGGATCTAACATTGACTTCAAGGGTCAAAACTTCGAGCTAATTCCATTTGGATCAGGCAGAAGAATGTGCCTCGGACTTTCATTGGCGCATAGGGTGCTTCATCTGGGTCTTGCAACGTTGCTTTACCATTTCAATTGGGAATTAGGTGGTGGTTTGACTCCGGAGACCCTAGACATGAGAGAGCGGGTCGGAATAACACTAAGGAAGCTCCATCCTTTGAAAGTGGTACCTAAGAAACGTAGAGTGTGATGTATTTGGAATATTATCCATAGTAACTAGTTATTGACTGGTAATAAAGGAAATGGCAAGACATGATGCCATGTACCAAAAACTAGCACAAGAAGTGAGATTTTCGTGAATATAATTTCAACATATAATTACCCTAAGTATATAAGCGCTGATCTTATTTTGTCAAGGTCCATAAACCTGTCCAAGGAAGACTTCTTAAGAATGCTGTTGTTATTGCGCGAATGTCTTCGGGCAACTACAAGCTGTTATGTTAGCATTTGGGTCTTGTTTAAGTTGTATGACTTCAACATGTAGCAGGGTAGCTCATCTTCCTTTTATGACATCGATAAAACCTTACTAGTCGTAAAGAAAAAAAAAACAATTAATCTAAAGTTGGTTCCACAGGTGAGTGCACAATGGATGTTTTTTATGGTGCCTACGATAAATGCCCGATTCAGAGACCCCGAGCAGTACTAATCAAAGTTAAGAAGGCAAAGGCTTAATAAGGTTGTTGAATAATAGAATAAGGAGGCGAGAGAGACCGACATGAAAGAAAAGGAACAAAAAGAACATTGTATGATCTTTTCAGATCTTGTCAAATTTATATGGACAATTGATCGCGTGCACCTGCACTACAACCAACATAAACACGGTCGAAATGGTCTTGGCCCACGTACGTTGTCACCTTTGCAAACTACGCTAAAATAAATAAAAGATTGTAAATTTGCTAAAGAAGCCTATGAATACATCTTGATTCGAGGCGCAAACACCTCAAGTGTCAAAACCGAGTGCATGACCCGTTACGGATTGTACGAGTTCCTCATCATGCATTTTAGCTTGACAAATGCGTCGGCCACATTATGCACTCTTAAAAACAAGGTACTCCATTCATTCCTTGATCGGTTCATTGTGGTTTACCTCGACAATATTGTTGTGTATAGCTGGACACTCAATGAACACATCGAGCACTTGAGGTGAGCTTTTCAGGTCTACGGGAAAATGACATGTACGTAAAGCGGGAGAAATGCGTTTTTGCGCCAAATGAAGTCACTTTCCTTGGGCACATCGTCGGGGGTGGACAAGTGCAGATAGACATGGCCAAGATTCATGCCATCGATGAATGGGAGCTACCGACCAAGGTGACAGAATTGAGATCCTTCCTTGGTCTCACAAACTATTACTAGCACTTCATCTGGGAATATTCGAGCCTCACCGTGCCAATCACAAACGTGCTAAGGAAAGAAAGGTTGTGGGAGTGGACAAACTGGTGTCAAGAGGCATTCGATCGGTTAAAGCGAGCCATGACCGAAGAGTCGGTGCTCGTGTTGCCTGACCATGCCAAGCCACACGAGGTAGAAACCGATACTTCTAATTTTGCTATCGGTGGTGTCCTTATGCAGGAGGGGCATCCAATTGCCTTCGAGTCTCGGAAGCTAAACAATACCAAGCGATAATACACGATCCAAGAGAAAGAGATGACCGCGGTGGTGCATTGCCTTCGTACATGGAGGCACTATCTCTCGGGATCCTGGTTCATCATAAGAACTGACAATGTGACCACAACCTACTTCAAAACACAAAAGAAGCTCAACCCAAAGCAAGCTCGATAGCAAGATTTCCTAGCCAAGTTCGACTTGTGTACTGGAATATAAGCCTAGAAAGTCCAACTCTATGACAAATGCGTTAAGCTGGAAGCTACAACTAGCCAATATGATGAGTCGACTAAACTATCCATGGATTGATCACATTAAGAAGGGACTCAAGCATGACTGAACAGCCCAAGCCCTCTTTCAGTACTCTCGAGAATGCAAGACAAGGTGATTCTGGTGCGAGGATGATCTCTTCTACACTAAAGTACAACGACTCTATGTGCTAGTCCACGGGAAACTCAAGAAGGAAATCTTGCATGAGTGCCATGATTCTAAATGGGTGGGTCATCCGGAAACCACCGCACTATAGCACTCATCGAGGATCAATACTATTGGCCACACGTACGGGACAACATCGAAGCCTATGTGCGGACATGTCTTGTGTGCCAACAAGACAAGATAGAGAAACAGTCATTGGCAAGGCTCCTTGAACCGTTGTCTATCCCGGAGCGTCCATGGGAGAGCGTCTCCATGGACTTCATCGTGAACCTGTCGAAGTTCAAAGAATGTTGGACCCTCATGGTCATCGTGGATCGTTTCTCCAAATACAAAAAATTCATGCTAGCAACAAAAGATTGTCCAGCCGAGGAAGTAGCCAAGCTATTCCTCAGGCACGTCGTCAAGTATTGGGGCGTACCACGCACGATCATGAGTGACCGCAATCCTCAATTCACCAAGCGATTTTAAACCGAGCTCTTCAAGTTGCTGGGGACAAACCTCAACTTTTCCACAAGCTTGCATCCCAAGACTGATGGTCAGACGAAGTGGGTGAATGCACTCCTAGAAATCTACCTTTGGCACTACGTGAGCAACACGCAAGTGAACTAAGCACGGCTGATTGACGTGGCTCAATTCTCATACAACTTGCAGCGGAGTGAGTCCATGAATCAAAGCCCATTCAAGATCATGACAGGGCAACAACCGCTTACACCAAGTACGATTGCCTTGAGATATCGAGGTAGCAATCTCTCCGCGTACAAGTTCACCAAAGAATGGGACGAACATGTGGACTTGGCGCGGGCATGCCTATGTAAGGCTGCAAAGAGCATGAAAAAGTGGGCCAACAAGAAGTGACGGCACGTGGAATTCCAAGTTGGAGACTTGGTGTTGGCCAAGCTGCACTTGGTTCTTCAATACCGCGATGTGCACAAAGGGTCAATCCGTCGCTATGAAGGCTCCTTTAGAGTGTTGCAACAGATCGAGAAGGTTGCATACAAGTTGGACTTGTTGGCCAAACTCAAGATACACCCCATGTTCCATGTGAATATGCTAAAACCTTTCCATGTAGACGATGAAGACCCAGATTGAGGCGAATTGCAACGGGCGCCCATGGAAGCGTAAATCTCCTATGATTAGGATGGTGAATGCATATGGTAGATCGCATCATATGGAAGAAATATCATGTGCCGAAGAAGGAATACCTCGTCCGATGGAAAGGCCTTCCCGATAGTGAAGTGAGTTGGGAACCGTCAGAGTCTAAGAAACACATCGATACCTTCCATGCCACAGATGAGATGAGGGTGTCGCCCGATTAGGTGGGGGAGATTGACACGGTCCATAGACGAAGTATGATCTCAGACCGTCTATGATGGGGCGGTGTCACACGTAAGGGCTAGCCCACGAGCGGCCCACAACCAGTCCATGAACGACCCATGATTAGTGCTTGACCAGCCCATGTGCAACACAAGACAAGCCCGTGACCGTCCAGCTCTCATGTCAGGCAGCCCTACCATTTCTTTTGACACACACCCCTTGAGCCTTCTATATTCCTAATGCCATCGAGTAGCCTAATGTATAGACTTATAATGATGATGTAGATTCAAATGCCACCGTTGGATCGGAGAGATGATCAACGATTGAGATTAGACTTGTCCTTGTATAAAGAAGGGACCCTCCCCTTCAGCTGTACACACTCTCTCATTCACAAGTAATACACTCGTGTTTCACTCTCATACTCCATTCTTGTGAGCTAAGTGTCCGTGAGGCGAACTTGGGATCGTAATCTTAAGGCCGCATAGGTGTATGATCGTTCTTAATCGATTGACCCGTGACATTTGCGTGGGCAATGACAATGCTAGCATTGAAGTGACAGAGATATTTATTGATCAGTTTGTTTTTATCTGACGATTTTCGTGGCCCAGAAGCAAAAGGAGAATAGAACCAAGTTGGCAAATGCATTTCCAATAGTATCCAAAATTTCAAATGCCAAAATTTGATATAAATGAACATTTAAGTATCAAAATTTCTAAAAATATATATTTAAATATTATAGTCGAAAAAAAAAAGGGATATTTAAATGTCAATAACGATAAATTCCTATAAAAATACTGATGTAGCATTTTTCAGCGATATTTTTTACTAAGATTGCAATTATTTCAAAAAAAAAATTATCCTTGTAACGTTGATGTGACTATCCTATCCCAAAACGACGTCGTTTTATCTCAAAAATTGATTTTTAATATAATTATTAATTAATAAATTTCAAAAAAAGAGTTGCAACTATGCAATGACAGCTTGCAACTACTGCCACCCCACCATCACTAGAAAGGCCCCATGACGGTGGGGCAAAGTTAGTCAAGTTATTGGGCCTCGACTAGTGGCCAGCGACCATGGCCAACCGCTGGCGAGGGTCGCCGGCCCTCGGCCAAAGGGCCCAAGGGCCGTCACTAACTATGCCATGGCTAGACGACCCTACCCTAGCTAGCAACAACCCTCATTGGATCTGGGAAAAGGCTACAAGCCCTTGCCAACAACAGGCTGGGGCCAGGGCTCGACATTGGCTGACCCTCACCCCACGGTCATTGGCCCTTTCAACAATGGTGGAGGCGACGATGATGACAGCGGCAACAACGGTGGTAAGGAACATAAACGCCCTCGTTGCTTTGCTAAAACCTTTTTTTAATTATTTTTTAATTTAACTTATTTAATATTTATATTAAAAATTAACTTTGGGGCAAAACAATGTTATTTTGCACTTTTATTGCTGAGTTGGGAACTCCGATGAGCCACTTAGACTACATTTATTCTTAAAATAATGTTACATCAGATTTCTAGCTATCATCATCAAAATTGATACTTAAATGTCCCAATTTTCAAAAAAAAATAATAATAATAACACTTATGTGTATTTTTTGGAAGTTTTGACATTTTAGTGTCCATCCGTGCTAAGTTTTAACACTTAAGGTGTACTTTTGTACATTTTCCATGGTATTGTCGTCCTCTATTCACCATCTTAAAAAGTCGTAACCACATGATAAATGCAATATCAATCAATCCTCCGAAGTTTTTTGTTATTACTCAAGAATTAAACTTATTTAATAGGTATAGTTATTGGTGCATAATTTCCTAAGTAAATTAAATTGCCCTGCATGTCTCTTTTTCTAAGAAGAATGTGGCCTTTTTCATCTTGCTATGTTTCTTTAAGCTTATTCGGAAGCAGTTTCAAAAATTATTCCAGCACTCAGATCAATTTGATAGCGACTCTCCCAATTTTTTAAATATCGCATTAATTTTCATCTTTTAGTTTTAATACACGTGGAGAGCGATTCTGAGGGGATTAATTACTTTCTACTTTTTGATTATTCATGGCTCACTGGATTTTGTTATAACTATTATTTAATAAAAGGTTCTGCGTAGTCAATACATTTATTTAAAATTATTGTATGTTGTTAAAGGCTTCGTCCTTTATATTTTCCAAAGGATAGCTAAGCATTTTCTAAATCTTGGGATGCATTTGCGATATGACAAAGTTGATATTAGAACTTAAGTTATGAACTTAAGGAATATTAGTTAGCTTTTATGGGGATCTATGAGGTGTGAGCTGCAACTTATTAGTTACTCATACATATGGGTATGTATATTTATACATATGCAGCCCATATTAGGATGGAGATCACGAAAAGAAATTTCTATATGCTTAGATAACATGATTGATTTATTAAAATTCAGATGTGATCACTATATCTCTCAGTCGGAAACACTTCTTCTTATTATCACATAACATTCTCACTATTATTTTACTAAAAAATTGCAGCTTGATTAGCGAACTTCTCTCTCCTTACTAATCTCTCAAATTTATTTGCTTCCTATGGGTAATGCTTCTACGTTATTGCTTTATTTATTTATTTCTTATTCTCTAATTAAATAAAAAAATTTCCATTAAGATCTCTTCCTATATTGGGCAATACCAAAAGCTGCACATTTATGCAATGTAAAATCCTATAATTAGACATTTCATGCATGTCACTCACCTTTTCTAGCGCACACACTTTGTGGCACAATCTCTTACTAGTTCAACTTCCGTGGCAATTATCCATTGGTGATGCCTGAATTTTTGTCGACTGGTAAAGTATGCATTTTTGCAAAAATAAAAAGTGAATACAACAAAAAAAGAGAATAAAAAATAAATAAATGGATGAGAGAGAGAGAGAGAGAGAGAGAGTCCAATTGGGATATTATAGCTTGCAAGGAACCAAAGCCGGCCCATCATATCAGCCCATCCGGCTATTTGATTTCGACCCGGTCCATCAGCGTTACCTCACAAGTCAAGCCGACCAACTCACCTTCCTACCAGCCCATTTCACGCTCAGCTTCAATTAGGCTCATGTCCATGTCCGATTCGCTTGAGGAAAATCCGACCCGTAGAGCTGGCTTCGGAAGCCCATGTGGAGAGAAAGGCCTTTGCCTTTTACTTCAGAATCTCTCTCTCTCTCTCTCTCTCTCTCTCAATCTAACTAGATCATCTATGGATTATAAAATATATCTAATAAAAAGAAAAGACAAGCATTACACGATCCTTGAAGAACAATCAAAAGTTGATAAAAGGGATAATTAGAATTTACAAATACCAAGGCGAGAAGCATGGGTAAAATGACCCGGCTACTTTTACCTGGGCTTTTTGGGATAGAAATACCAAGGCTCGTGATCAACTTATCGCAGGACCCGATAGCCATGCCTTGATCCCTAAGAAGCACCAACACTCTCCGAAAGCTTTCGTGTCATGTCCGACGCTTCGACATGCTCCGACACGCGGTCAACAAGTGTCAGGAAATCCAACACATAGTCAATTCTTTCTCACAAGTGAGTCCGAAATTCCAACACACACGGGGTCAATTTTAAAACTTCTCAATATTTGAGAGGTCAAAATATAAATATATGAAAAAATAATGAAAATAACAAAAATAAAGGGGAAAGAAGAAAATTCTCACTCTCAAGTTTCTCACTTAAAAGTTTTAACATTCCCATGAGTGGCGATGGAACGCCCCTCTTCTTGATGGCGTCGCTCCACCGCCCCCACAAACTTAAAGTTGTGATTTTTTTTTTCTTTTTTGCTTCTTTCTACCTCTCGTGGGCGTCGCCTATGAATTATCTCTTTTGGTCTATATCATTAGCTTATGAGTTATCTCTTACATTTTCCATGGCAAATTTAGTTATTTCATTTTCTTTTGGTCATACTTCAACAATTATTGTCCTAGATTTTCATTTTTCCTGAACCTTGTTTTGCAGAGGAGCTCCAAGCCAATCTATATCATGAATTCCAAACTCTATTTGAAACTATAAGAAATCTCACTAATTTCCAACAAGTGTAAGAAAACATGACATATTCCTTCAAATTTACTCTTTTGTGTTTGTAATTTTTGAATTCGTATTCAATCTCTGTCAAATTAAAACAATGAATGATATTAATAAACGTTAAATTAATATTTTTAGTATAAATTAATTATATGCTCTTTTTATTATTTATTTTTATATTTATATATAAAAATATATATTTAATATATAACGTGTCGGAATTCTCTATTTTTTTAGAAATAACGTGTCGGCGTGTCGTGTCGTGTCGTATTAAGTATCGTGTGTCCGTGTCCGTGTCCGTGTTACATAGCTTGATCCCAACAGCTGGGCTTGAATTCCTTGGTGGGGCCCTTGATGTCAAGTCTGGTGCTCAAACATCTGAACCCTATATTCAACTTTGTGCTCAAAGATTTTTTTTCTATTTTGGAATTCATGATTTTGCTATGGCAAACGTTGAAAAATCACTTCAATGTAGAGTAGGAAGTCTTGTTTGCATCGCAACTCAATTAGGACGTGAAAGCATTAGTTGGCGTCGGTACACAGCACGGTTTTCTCCAGCGTATCGTGAGAGCGTAGAATGAAGGGGGTTGTACTTTGCGGGGGATTTCTATCGTCCTTCGTTTACCCAAAACGATTACAGTCCTCTGTCTCGATTCGATGCAAGTACCCGCAAGAATTTATGGTTTTTGGTCGCGGGTCGACGTTCCTCAACTACTGCCATTCTCCGTATGCGTCACTGACAATTTATTTTTTTTAGAATATTGACCGAGTATGGAGTTTTTCTTCAAAAGTTTTTATTTTTTTGGTAACCAAGGATCCGCCTGAGTACCCTTTCACATTTTTCTTCATAAGTTGTCTGCTTGAGAATCTAATATTGGATTGAAGAAGACATCTGAAGAATGATAGCTCACTCTTAATGGAAGAGAGACTCTAAGCAAACCGTATTCCTTAAATATGGTCATGTTTGGTTCAGCATTCTCAAGGGGCTTTCAGTCCCGAAAGTCCCTTGGGAAAAAATTTTGGTATTTGATTCAGCATTTAAAAGTGTCTTTGGCCAAATGCTGACATTTAAAATGCTAAAAGCCCAACATTCAGCATTTGCGGAATGCCAATTCTCTTATTAATGAATTTCTTTTTTCCGGATATATATGACCATGTTTACTATCATAAAATGACTCTTTCTAGTCAAATTTGTATGAGAGAAACTTGGTTTTTTTTTTCTTAATGAGGACTTCTCATTTTATATGTGGTGCTTACTCAAAAAAAATTAGCATCCACAATCAGTCACTTCACCATCCATTAAATAAGTTCACCTTCTTTCTTTTGTCATTTTTATTTTTTGATAATCAATAGCCCAACTTTTTACCAATACACTAGAATGATCATTAATTGACAAAGATGATTAATACTACAATAATTTAAAAAAATTATTCAAAATTGAAAACAAACTTAAAAGAACCATAAGCCAAAAGTTGAGTTTTGCATCTAATCTATAATCAAATTCTTTTAATATAATTTTTAAATAAATTTACTAATATATATCTTTTACATTACTCTCAACATGAAAATGTAAAATGTTATATAGTAATTTTTTTTTTTTGCAATTTAAAAAATACTAAAACTGAAAAACTTAATTTGGTCATACTAAAGGGCTTTTCAAATTTATGTTTACCAAACAGTCTTGCATTTCCCTAAAACACTTTTCAGTTATAATTTACCAAACAGTCTAACATTTCGGAAAACCCCTTTACCTCAAAGGTATTTGTGTTCTCCCAAAGACATTTCCCCAAAGCCGAACCAAACAGGCCCTATGTCTTTCGTGGTCAAGGGGATACTCTTTTTGAACACTTAAGCCTCATGGAACACATCAAATTGCTACATTGAGGATTGGAGCAAGACCACCTTCAATACATGGACGATTCTTAGATGGACATACCAGGTGAGAGAGCTCAGACAACATATGGCTCTTAATAGACTTGTAAGATGGGAAAGATAATAGGAATGAACTAATCCACACATAATATATGGGCAATATCACGATACAAATCAACATTAAAGAGGATGCCAGTTCATTAAACCAGAGGGAATTTGTAATGTTTTAGAGTCTCACATCAATCAGAGATGCTCTACATTGTGTGATTACTCAAAATACTCTTTTGGATAACTTGGTTAATGTGAAATGGAGCGAGTGGTTATAAATCACAAAATGTATATTCAAACATACCTGGAGAGTATTCCTTCCAGAAGACTTGTAACTATGTATGTAAATGACTCTAACTTGCTTATGTTTCAGAAATCAAGGGTCTCCTTGAATGATGGCCATAATTAACTCTTTCGTGATATCATTCAAATAATTTAGGTTGTAATTATGAATAGTTTGTAGACAACAACATGAATTGTCATTCCTACTTGCGGACATTGCAGCACTCTGGCACATAATCACATCATTTTTCCATCACTATAGAACAACAACAACAACAAAAGCTTCTATTTATTAAACATTTTCTGAAGGACCGCTAAAGTCAACTCACGGCCACACATTCGCATGCTTTCTTCATGTTTTGGTGACTTCATTTCGGTTCAACCTACGCAGTTTAACACCAATAAAAGATCCCTAAAAGAAAACATGACTTTTTGACACACCGCACACCACCGTCCAAGACAAGCAATCCTACACATAAGTCAACCTTTTCCGGACCACAATCATTGTTGGCTCGACCTTTCCTCATAAGTTGTGTTTTCCTTAGAAGGATCATAAACCGAGGGACAGAACCTAGTCTTATTTGCAAATATATTCGCCCAAGTCGTCATATAATTCTTTTGAGTTCTTGAAGTTCTACACATGAAAACTGACTTCCCAGCTGTATAACTTTTGAGGGGGGTCGCAAAGATCATTGCTTCTACGTTTAATCATGACCCTAATTTCTAATTTACATCCTCAATTATGTAAATTTATATGTTTTGGGCTCAAAAGTTCACATGCGATTGGTAGCAGTTGGTACCTTGGAAAAGGAGCCCCAACAGTTTTCGTGCTTATAGTCAAACTCAAGCCTCTACCTTTTTCATTGGAGCAGTTGGAGTTTGGTGGGTATATCCCTCCCCCTCCCCCTCTCTCTCCCCCTCAACATTGTCGTTTACAACATTTTTCAACCTTTGTCCAATGTCCTCATCTGTTTTCTACTAACCCTCTTATTTATCATCTTTCTCATGACCCTCAATCTTGCCATGAACAAAGATTTTTCGTTTGCTCTAATCTTGTGAAGAAAGGTGCTCATGATGTGCTAAAAGCATCGTTTTGTTTCTTTAACAGATACATGGCCCATGAAGCTTTGTGCACTGAGCATTCAGCTCACATACTGAGTGTGCTACGCCGAAAAGTCCGGATTCTCTGCTCGCGAATGCGGAGGCTGATTAAGAAGCGGCCACGTCTAAAGATCGTCGTCAAGAGATTGAGAAAATTTGGCTCAAGAGTCCGTTCCGGTGAATCGCTAGGTGCCAAGAACAGTTCGAACGATGGCCAATTCAGTTTCTCTTTCCCAGAGAGGCCGATCCGGGTCGCAACGTTCAACGTAGCAATGTTCTCTCTTGCGCCCGCCGTCCCAAATCACGATGAAACCTCTGTGTTCGATCACGAAGAAGAAGAGGAACATTACTTCGTGTTTGGTAATAATCAGCAGAAGCCAGGACTTGATTCTCAGCCTAGGAGCATATTGAAGCAGTCTCCTCTGCACCCATCTGTGAACGGTAGGCCTGCTAGGTCGAATCTGAAGGTCTCGATAAATCTGCCCGAGAACGAGATCTCCATAGCCAATAGCAAGCTGCTTGGCTTCATTCAAGAGAATGATGCCAAGAGCCCGCCGATCATGATCACCAGCAGTGCCAACACTCGAAGCAAAGTCCCTGTCAGATCACCGATATGTTTCCCTTACAGCTTAGCCCTGGGAAATTCCAGGAGCAATCACGAAGAGAATCTGAGGCGTGGCAAGAGCATCTTAGAAGTGCTTAGGGAGGTGAATGCTGACATTTTGGCATTGCAAGATGTGAAGGCTGAGGAAGAGAAGGGAATGAGGCCGCTTTCCGACCTGGCAAGTGCTCTGGGAATGGACTACGTGTTTGCTGAGAGCTGGGCTCCCGAGTATGGCAACGCGATCCTGTCGAGGTGGCCAATCAAGCGGTGGCGGGTTCAGAAGATAGCTGACGATGACGACTTCAGGTGCTTGCTCGGTCAACTCGTTATCATCCTCCCTAAAATCATTGCATTGGTCAAGGAAAAGCATGGTATCTTGTGCTCTGCAGCGCTTGCCGTGTAGGCATTTTAATTGAGTGCTTGAGGGGTCAATCAGCAAATTTCTTATCTGGAAAATTGAGTCTGTCATTTGACATATCAGCAAGTAGAATTTTTGGCTATTGTTAACCTCTTGAGAGGGAGTTGTGCTCTGTTTTTAGTATGATTAGAAGCTTAAAGAGTAGCCACATCCCGGGGATGAAACTGAAACTTCACTTCAGTTTTACTGCACTCCCATCGTGACCCACCATTCGGTGCCTTTCAAATTAACAAACTATCCCCGCAGAAGGGATAGAAAGGGAAAATTTTAAGTTCAAGGTAATCATATGCTCAAGTAGTGCCAAGTTTCGAGTCCAAATTCAGTGATTTTTATCATCTTCGTCTCAATTAAGTCATGTTATCCGTGGAATCATGTTAAAATTGCTGTCCTCTCATGGCGGGCTAATCATAAATCCCCAAACACAAATCCACATGAGCTCAATGTCAGTGGACATGATTGGATTTGTGGGTGATGACCAGGAATGTGTTGAAGGCCACCATAGATGTGCCATGGGCAGGAGAGCTTAGCTTCAACTGCACACAGCTGGACCACCTGGATGAGTTCTGGAGGATGAGGCAGATCAGAGCAATTGTTCAGTCATATGACCCTCCTCACATCCTTGCAGGTGGCCTCAACTCACTGGATGAATCAGATTACTCCATCTCTAGATGGATGGACATTGTCAAGGTAAATTCAAGAAAAAGAAACATAATTTCTCTTTTCTGGAAAAAAAACCCTGATTAAAAAAGTTGCTATTTTCTTCTGTTTGTGTACTTCTGAAACTGTCTATGTTGCTTTCCTATGTAGTATTATGAGGACATAGGGAAGCCCACACCAAAGGTTGAAGTAACCAAGTTTTTGAAGGGGAAAGATTACATTGATGCAAAGAACTCTGCTGGGGATTGTGAGCCTGTGGTCATCATTGCAAAAGGTCAAAGTACGTGTTCCTTGTCCTAACTAGCTCACATGCTTCCATATAAAGAAAAATAACACTCCCGATGAGTCTAATCTCTTCTCTTGGCTCTTGCCAGATGTGCAAGGCACGTGCAAGTATGGCACACGTGTGGACTACGTCTGGGCATCTCCAGAGGCACCTTACAAGTTTGTGCCCAATTCATACTCAGTGATCTCATCTAAGGGCACTTCAGACCACCACATAGTCAAGGTTGACGTTGTTAAAACAGGTTGTAAGCCTAGGAAAGACCCTCTCAGACAAAAGAAGGCAAGACAGATGGCTTTGAAGGTGAGATTCCCTTGGAGAAGTATATGGCAAGTAAAAGCCTCAAAAATTATAGGGTGAACTGCAAATTTTTTTCTTTTTTTCTTATTTTTATTGCATTAGCCAAGCCCAATTTCTGGGCTTCCACTGATAATTTTTATATGGTCTCTCCTTCATGTTGGAGGAAGAGTTGTGTATCCCTTTTTAGGGGGCCTAAAGTGTTCTAACTTCTTAGAAGTATCACAATTAATCTCACATGTCCTGATATTCCCGTCATTGGGTACTGGATCTCTATGTAGAGATAGAAAGCTCTCAGGCCGGCTCCTAGGAAATTGAATTCATTGTACTTACAATCACCAATCGAGCAACATAAGACACATTTCGATATTGAGTCTTAACCAACTCAATATCTCTCGAGATTAACAAACACAACCAGTTGGCTCCTCACCTCGAAATTTTTATCAGATCAAACAAATGGACTAAATCTAGAACGCTTTGGACAAACTTCTGATGGACATATGGAATCTAAGCCATGTGTGGCATGAACATTTGTTTACAAGAAGCTCATGACACACTCTTTGGTCATGCGAAACAATGGAAAATGTTCTTCAATCCGAGATTTGGACAGCCGGGAGGATGTGATTTTGATTTCGTTCCAGAGTTTGTTAACGCATCACGCCACGCCGAGAACACTGGGAAATCCATATGAAAGAGTTTCCACACAAATTCGCACAGGAACGTTTTCCCTAATCCATTTTTGAACCAATCAGGGGAACAAGTATCTCATGAGAAATAGACAAGGAAGGAAATAGTTATTCTTTGTGAACCAGACGCGCCATGAAGATGACCAATTTTCAGATGTTGAGGCTGAGACCCCCACCTGCCGAACTATGCTGGTCCCTTTTGGGCCAGACCCACTTGCCTTTTTGCCCCCAAAAAGTTTCCCATGATTAATACTAATATTAGATTATATTGTTGTTATAAAGTGGCGCTATTTCCACACCACTTCTAGCTAAAACCCGCTATTTTATGTACACTGACCAAATTACCCTTTAACCACGAGATTTCGTTCAGTGTTAATAGTTAACCTTACCCCTCACGTTCAAAAAAATTGATCGCACTATTTCATCTCTTGACACCATTATTAGCTAAGTTTTTAAAAAGAAATTAGTTAACGAATCCCCCTTTCATCTTGGTATTTTTAAAAAATAAAATAACTATCTATTTTAAAGTAAAACTATGTGTTAAAGTTGAAAAAATGCATTTCTCCTTTTTTATGATCATGAATCAATCAATCCGTTGACGATTTAACGTTGTTAAATTTGACTTGTAAGAAAATCATTCGTTTGTTCTTTCATCTAATCTTTAAGTGATTTTGATTGATTTCAAATGTACCTAGTCATGCTTTCTTCACATTCAAACTAAAATTTAAGCTTATGGTTGAGGGCATGGTTAACATCCCATAAAGAATAAAACAAGAAGTTCTTGTAAATTTAACTGAGGGAAGTAGTAACCGACCAAATTCATAATTAACTGTTTTCTAATTGTATTTTGGAGAATTTTCCTCCACGAAATTTGATCTGGAGGTCGTAACGCATATTGTCAAGTCAATTTTAAGATTCCAAGACCTTTCAAATTGATTCAAAATGTATTCATTGCGAATTTTTCCGAATGCTTTTGATATAGGTTTTGTGAATATGTTATAAATATCAATACATGCTTAACAAAGTTGAAGGCTAATTTTTTGTCAGATAGCACTATACACTTTTGGTAAGTAAGTACAAATTATCCATTATTAGTCACAGCTTCATCTGTACTCCAATGTCAATGTGAGTTTGATTGATTGCTGCCGAGAAACATTAGGAAGCTAAGGTTCTATTGAGCGGCTAAGATACATAAAATTATTAATGTATATCCTTAATCCTAAATTTTAAGCAATTACGACGTATGAAACACTCAGGAAAAATAACTTAGAAAAGAAGACACGAATAAAATTTTGTGAGCTACCTCCAATCGCCTGTGGCTCATATCTTCCCTCAATACTATTTTCTCTCTCTCTCAAGTTTCTCTCTCTCCCCCCTCCTTCGTCTGCCACTGATGTAGCCACCGCGCCCCGTCAATCCCAGTCCCCTCACGGCTGGTGCCTCCAGTCACCGTAGTCTAGGTCGTGTCCATTGGCCGGACTTGAGCTCCACCGTCTAGCTCGCGTTCACAGCACCCCTGTTCAAGGGTCGGTCGCCAAGACCTCGAGACAACCCAGGTCGCAACCACCCCGGCATCACCACCCTGCCCCATGGGGTCTGGTGGAGGAGGCGCGGTTGTGGCCGTAGGTCGAGGTTGGCTCTGCGTCACGGAAAGTGATCGAGCGACTGAGGTCATGCACAGTCATCAGACGCGTACAGGGGGAAAATGAGATAGAAGAAAGAGGGGAAAAGGGGAAAAAAGTAGACCCGACTTGAAACGTCCAATTTGATAATTGCTAATGTTGCTCATGGCTTGAGGGGTAACATTATCTAACTTCAAAGAAAGCCATCTTTAGAAGATTTGGATCCTTGAAATAAAATATGGCGGCCGTAAATGAAGTTGAACATAATTGATATGGCACTCATGACGAGATGCTAAACAAAAGATATGGATGAATTTGTTGATTCCAAAACAAACAGATCCTTCATCTACCAATACAACGTAAGATCTACGGAAACAAATACATGTAATCACACATTCGTTCTAGAGCAAATTAGTCTACTACGAGTAAGTCGTAAATGCAAGTATTTGGAAACAAGCATGTGGTTACATTGTTCCGTGCACGTGTGTACTTATGTGTATCGTCAAGCTCTTTACGCTTTGCTCTCCGAGGTAGTGCTAGTGTCACTTGAAGGATACCCAATTCCGTGGCGCGAGGTTGGGAACAACATGAACACCGCGCCTGAGATGGTGCCGATCACAGTTGGCATGACCATGAGCAAAGTCTTCTCCGTATTCTCGAAAGACGGATAGAAGCACCGCATGGTGTTGCTATCCAACAACACCAGAACTGCGAAAACAATCACCACAAAGAAAGCATGGACAAAATCTCCGAACCGAAGCTTATACTTCGACAAGTCCACAGAATCACCAGAGCTCGAGCTAGAGCTAGAGCTAGGCCAGAGGCCCTTGGCCGTGGCGAACCCGTAGTGGGTCTCCCCGTCACTCCCTGTGTAGCTATCAGTGAAGCAAGCAAGACTGCACGAAAGGCCACAAGCTCCGATTAGTAGGGCACTTAGGTACTTGTTAACAGCGTGGCACTTGCCGTTGTTCGTCAAGACGGGGTTGAGGAATTGGAACAAGAAGACGGTCCCGGTGGGAAGGAGCCTAATGAGGTTGCCTAGTCCATTGAATGTGATCCTCTTGGTGGTGCTTGTTTGCTGAGAATCGGTCTTGGACTTCGAAGAGCTTTTGTTGCCCATTTTCTTTTGGAAAAAGCCTATTGCTTTGCAAAAATAGCAAGCTGGCTAGGGTTTTATGAAGTATATGGAGTTGTGTTTGTGTGTGTCTTTTAAACAAGCACCAATTAGGTTATTTATACGTGGAGCGAAGTTGGGGAAGAAGAAGAGGAAGTTGCTTGTACGAAAAATGAAATTGCCATATTCTAAAGTGTGAAGGTTTTGCGTACAACCGTAGAGAGTTGGCCAATTTCAGTTCGACGGTCGAATCTTATGACGAGCAAGAGATCGTTTCATCACGTTTTGGGAAATTGACGAGTGTCAGAAGAGAGGAGAGGATGGAGTGAGCAAGTGATACTCCATTAATTAAAAAGGATAGTTTTCACTTGTCACAAGAAATCATACTCAGCGTAATGCATTTTATGGTAACTAGACTTGGTTCGACATTATCTTTAAGTGTCAAACACTTGCTAACACTAAAGTATTGTTTTTCGGCCTTATAAGTATCTTCAAACCTTATTAACCAAACCCACACTTTATATAGAGGTAATGTCATTCAACCATGTTCCTGATTGGTGAATGGAGATCATCTGCTTTTAATTTTAGTTTAAATTTACATGTACGTGATATTCATAACTTGTAACCACCAATTATAATAAGCATGGTTTCAGAAAATTTCATCCAACCAGCAATGGAGGAAATTATAGCCTCAGCAGGCTTCAATGAGGTCAAGATCATGCTTTTAGAACTATAATCTTTTTTATGGGAGGTTAAGTCCGAAAGTGATTGAACCCATTTGAATCTTCCTACCCCCATCTTATGATTCTATCTCATGTGCAGGTTGTTGCATGCGTCACGTACATGGGTGCACCCACAATCAATTTTTTTTTACATATAAGTTACCATATACATCTACTCAATTGCATTCTTGTTCGGACTATATTTTCCTCCATCTTGATCGATGGAAACTTTCTCCAATCATACTTTTAATTGGTGGATTAAATTAGGATCATTATCCACACACAAACTTAGCTAAAAAAATATGTGAGGTGATTCCATGCCGGTAAACCACGAATAAAAAGGAAATGAACCAAAACATGGAATGGAAATATGAGTTTAGGTGGTGATCCTCCTTTTCTTTTCCAAGTTTCTTCTTTTAGGGGATGTACTTAGTAAAAATTGTCCAAAAAGTCTCAAACATATTACATAATCTTTTCAATTTAATCTTAAACCTTTCAATTTTGTTAATTGAATCATAAATCTTTTTCACGTTTTACCAATTGAGTCAGTCCTATCAAGTTTAGTTAACAATCGCTAACACGAACATTGGCTATCATATATGGCACTACTAACACTGACATAAATAATTTTTAATAATATTTTTATCATTTTCTTTTATTTTCCACTATTTTTCCTTTTTCTTTTTTCTTTTTTTCTAACCCTACATTGGCGAAGCCACCAACCAACCCTCCCCCTATCTAGGCGAGAGTGCCATTGCACTTGGTTAGTAGAAGAAGAAAAGAAAAAGATAAAAGGATAAAGTAAATAAAATCAATAAAATAATATCGAAATATCATTAAAAATTATCTATATCAATGTTTATGGTGCCAAGTAAGAAAGTTGGCATCAACGTCAGTAATTTATAATTTAAATAGGCCAAATGAACTCAATTGTCAAAATGTAAAAAAGTTTAAGACTCATTGGTAAAATTGAAAAGTTTAATACTCAATTAGCAAAAGTGTAATAAATTTAAAACGTTTTGGACAATTTTGCATGTAGCTATATGTAAATAGTCAACGGTAATTAATTTTTTATGACATCAAGTGTTACAGCTAAATAAAGAACACGACTAATCTCGCAAGTCGTGATAGCCCACTTCAATAGTGCTGGATTGCTTATTGAGATAGAAAGCTCCGGAGGTGGTTCCAAGAAACTTGTTTTCATTGCACAAGCCATCGTTGAGGGGGCAACTTCAGATATATTCGTCATTGAATCTTAACCAACCCAATAACTCTCGCGACTGGACTAAGTGTAGAACGAAAAGGATTGTCCACTATTATCTTTGAAAGGGATTATATTCATGGATAATATATTATTTGTAGTTGGTAATATTCGTAGAAATCATCTGAGATATATTTAAATTTCTACTTTCTTTTGAATTCAAATTTCCATGATTTTGAATATTAATATCTCGATAGAATGAATTTTACTCGAAATTCGATGCACAAAGCGCAGGTTAGCAACCAATTATAACAATAAGGATGGGTGTGCATCCCCATGCATTCCCTTAGTCACGAATTGCCTTGTTCATATAATTAGGGTGCATTTGACAATAATTCTGTTCTCGAAAATAATTTCCAATCATAAATGATTCTTTTTTATTCTGTTCTCAAGAATAATTTTTAAGCATTTTAAGGCATTTGGTAACAGTCCAAAATTTTTGTTCCTAAAATATAATTGCATTTGGCATCGTTCTCAAAATTTCTAATCCAAATTATTTTCTTTTAATTTTTTAATAAATCTATTCTGTTTTTTTTTTTCTTTTTTTCTTTTTTTTTCTTTTCTTTCTCTTCTTCTTCAACCTTTGGCTGGTCACCGGCCTTGGAATGACCGATGACCAGCCAGATGAGGACCAATGACCTTGCCAAAGTGTCACCAGCCTGCACCTCGTCGACCAAGCCTCGGCTGCTTAATTGAGCCTCACTTGGATAGGCGAGGCTCACTGGTGGCTGCTTGAGCCTCCATCGAGCTCGCCAAGCCTCACCCAACCAATCGCCAAAGACTGACGGCGATGGAAGAAGAAGAGAGTAGAAAGAAGAACGATAAGAAAAGAAGAAGAGAAAAAAAATGGATTAGCTTAATTCTATAATTGTTCCTAAGAATAAAGAAACAACTTTTTTTTAATTCATTGATTCTGTTCCAAATCTCTTCTCGAGAACAAATCAAACGGATTTATGTTCCAAATTTCTTCTCGGGAACAAATCAAACGGATTTATGTTCCAAATTTGTTCTCGGAAACAAAATAATAGAATTAGTCATTATTTGGCAAATTGCCCAATGTACCCTTAACGTTTGTGTAAAATGGCCCTTGCGAAGATCTGAAATATTTGTACAGAAAACCCCTCGGACAATTTTCCGGTGGGTCTATGGAATCAAAATCATGAGTAGCACGAACAAGTTTTTACAATAAGCTCATGACACACCCTTTTAGTTATGGACAAAACAGTAGAAAGATTATTCACTTAATTAATTTGAATCTGCCAAGTGAAATTCAATCCATAATTTGGACAGCAGGGAAGATGTGACTTCGATTTCTTTCCAAAGTTCAGAGGGTATCATGCGACCTTGAGAACACTAGGAATCCATGAAAGAGGTTCTGTAACTTTTTTGCTGGAAGTGGATAGGATGACCAAACACTTTTCATCGAAAGTCATTTTTCAATTTTTATAAGAAGAGGCAAGTCTTGTGACAATTCTGGACAAGATGTATTACTGCAACACAAGGAAAGCGATAGATATACTTCAACAGACTTTAATCAATGTCAAAGTACACAAATCTTTGTCGGATTTTAACAAAGCATGGTAACGTAAAGATACAACACCATAATTTAATAGATAACGAAGATCTGAAAGTTACAACAAAAATACATATCGAAATTTAACCAATAACGATATATTTGTAAATTACAATTACAATGCAAAAATTGAAAGATAATTAAAAGGTAACAAATTTTGTTTGTTCGTTCGAGGGTGGCTCAACTTCAGACAAGCACTAGTACTTATTTACAAAATAACTATCCATAAAACAGTTGCAGTTTTAACCATGCCTTCACATCTCAAAACCTTTTGGCTCCACATCTTCATATTGCCGTGACCTTTCATATCCAAGCAGTTACTCCTTCAAATTCGCGCCTTTGTAAGAAAGTCGTGATAGCCCACTTCAATAGTGCTGGATAGCTTATCGAGATAGAAAGCTCCGGATGTGATTCCAAGAAACTTGTTTTCATTGCACAAGCCATCGTTGATGGGGCAACTTGAGATATATTCGTTAATGAATCTTAACCAACCCAATAACTCTCGCGACCGGACTAAGTGTAGAACGAAAAGGATTGTCCACTATTATGTTTGAAAGGGATTATATTCATGGATAATATATTATTTGTAGGGGATAATATTCGTAGAAATCATCTGCGATATATTTAAATTTCTACTTTCTTTTGAATTCAAATTTCTATGATTTTGAATATTAATATGTCCACGCAATGAATTTTACTCGAAATTCAACTCACGAAGCGCGGGTCAGCAACCAATTATAACAAGAAGGATGGGTGCGCATCCCCATGCACTTCCTCAGTCCCGAACTGCTCCACTCGTACAATTAGGGTGCATTTGGCAACCATTTTGTTCTCCGGAATAGTTTCTAATAAGAAATTATTCTTTTTTATTACATTCTCGAGAACAATTTTTAAGCATTTGAAGACAATTGGTAACTGCCCAAAATTTTTATTTCTATAATAGAATTGCATTTGGCATTGTTCTCAAAATGCTAATCCAAACCATTTTCTTTTAATTTTTTAATAATTTTATTCTTCTTTTCTTTTTTTTTCTTTTTTTTTCTTTTCTTTCTCTTCTTCTTCAACCTTTGGCCAATCGCTAGCCTTGAGATGACCGATGACTAGCTAGACGAGGGCCAACAACCTAGCCAAAGTGTCGCCAACCCCTAGCAAGATCGTCGAGCCTCGCCCCAACTAGGTGAGGCTTATCTAGCCAAGGCTCAATCAAACCTTGCCCAACCAGGCGAGGCTTGCCGATGGCTGGGTGAGGCTCTAGCGAGCTCACCAAACCTCGCTCAACCAGTCCCCAAAGACCTGCGACAATGGAAGAAAAAGAGAGTAGGAAGAAGAACAAGAAGAAAAGAAGTAGAAGAGAAAAAAGAAATTTGGGTTGGCTTGATTTTAGTCAAGCCTTGGCTGGGCGAGGCTGACCTCACAACTACCAAGGTTGAGCCCCACCAGTGGTTGGGCGAGCTTGGCCTCGCCAAATCTAGGCAAGGTCAATCACCGGCCTTGAGATGACCGGTGACTAAGTAGATGAGGGCCAACAACCTAGCCAAAGTGTCACCAACCCCTAGCAAGACCGTCAAGCCTCGCCCCAACTAGGTGAGGCTTATCCAACCAAGGCTTGGTCAAGCCTTGCCCGGCTAGGCGAGGCTTGCCGATGGCTGGGTGAGGCTCCAACGAGCTCGCCAAACCTCGCTCAACCAGTCGCCAGAGACCTGCAACAATGGAAGAAAAAGAGAGTAGGAAGAAGAATAAGAAGAAAAGAAGCAGAAGAGAAAAAAGAAATTTGGTTTGGCTTGATTCTAGTCAAGCCTTAGCTGGGCGAGGCTAACCTCATGACTACCGAGATTGAGCCCCACCGATGGTTGGGCGAGCTCAGCCTCACCAGATCTAGGCAAGGTCAAGCCTTGCCCAGCCAAGGCTCAACCGACCAAGCGACGCTCGTCAGTGGCTGGGTGAGCCACCAGCAAGTTTGCCAAACCCCACTCAATTGGTCGTCAGAGACCGGTAGTGATGGAAGAAGAAGAGAGAAGAAAGAAGAAGAGAAAAAAGAAATTTAGGTTGGCTTGATTCTTGAATTGTTCCTAGAAACAACGAAGCAATTTTTTTTTGTTTTTTTACTCATTTATTATATTCCAAATCTTTTCTCAAGAACAAACCAAATGGATTTCAATTTCAAATATATTTTTAGAAACAAAAGAATAAAATCAGTCACTATTTGACAAATTGTCAAACACGCCCTTAATGTTTGTTTAAAATGGCCCTTGCGAAGATATGAAATATTTGGACAGCAAACCCTTCGGACAAAATTCTGGTGGGTCTATGGATTCAAAATCATGAGTGGCACGAACAAGTTTTTACAATAAGCTCATGACACAGCCTTTAGTTATTGACAAAACAGTAGAAAGATTATTCACTTAATTAATTTAAATGTGCCAAGTGAACTTCAACCATAATTCGGACAGCAGGGAAGATGTGACTTCGATTACATTTTAAAGTTCAGAGGGTATCATGCGACCTTGAGAACACTAGGAAATCCATGAAAGAGGTTCTGTAACTTTTTTGCTAAGTGGATAGGATGAAGAAATACTTTTCATCAGAAGTCATTTTTCAATTTTTATAAGAAGAGACAGGTCCTATGACAATTCTGGACAAGATATATTACTGCAATACAAGGAAAGTGATGGATATACTACAACAGACTTTAATTGACATCATAGTACACAAATCTTTGCCGGATTTTAATCAACGACAAAGCATGGTAACATAGAGATACAACACCGGAATTTAATAAACAACGAAGATCTGAAAGTTACAACTTAAATACATACCGAATTTAACCGATAACGAGAAATTTGTAAAATACAGTTACGATGCCAAAACTGAAAGATAATTTTATTTTTTTTAAACTGAAAGATAATTGAAAGGTAACAAATTTTGTCCGTTTGTTCGAGGGTGGCTCCACTGCACACAAGCACTAGTACTTATTTACAACATAACTATCCATAAAACAGCTCTTCAGCAGTTTTAACTATGCCTTCACATCTCGAAACCTTCGGGCTTCACATCTTCATATTGCCACGACTTTTTATGTCCAAGCGGTTACTCCTTCAAATTCGCGCCTTAATTCCGGAGGTTTACTTATCGCCACTTTGACTCTCATCCAAGGCGTTACTTCTTTGAATTCGTCTTCAAATCTGAACTCTTGTGCTTCATTGGCTTACCTGCAAGCAATTTTAACTTCAAATACCACTCTGCCTGAAATTCGCACCCACTTTACCCACCAGAGGGTTAATTTTCTTTTCACATGGTTCCTCAGTCGGCTGTTAATCGATTCCTTTCAATCTATGTCTTCTGCAATTAGTTTTACGATGACGATCATCAACCAGCCGCTATTGTATATCAATAGCTGATCATGGTTATTGATAAAAATGGCCATCAACAAGGGCTCATGTGATGAAAGCCTTGCCGATAATAACACCTCATCCAGTCTTGAGTCGCGTGTTTACTTGGATATTAGTCACAGCTTGGTCTACACTCCATTCTCTACAAGACTTTGATCCATTGCTGGTGAGAAACTCTAGGAAGCAAGGCTCAACTGGACCGGCTAGTAGAAATTAATGTATATTCTTTATTAAAAATATTAAATTGTTATGACGTATGAGAAGCACTCGAGAATATACCTTAGAGAAGAAAACGCGGATGAACTTTTGTCACCAACCGCCAAGATCGCCTAAAGCCCAATCTTTTCTCAATAGTATTTCGTCAAAAGGTTACGTGAGAATTTCAGTGAGGATGTCACTGTCATCTTACTTGTACATTCTTCACCCGCCGGAGTTGAGCTCCACCATCTACCTCGCATCAGCGGCAGCTCCCGCCTCCGCTCTCTGAATCCCCCCACCTCTTTTCGAGGCTTGGTGATCACCCCGGCGTCGCAAACCATGCTAAAAATCTCGCGTCTGAGATCAATGAAGCCTGAATCTCCCCTCCCTCCCAGGTGGCCACCCAGCCTCAGGCAGCCATAGCCAGGCCAGGTTTGGGCAACGTCGGATCTGGCATCACGAGCCCAGCTCAACTCAATACTGGCAGGTGCAGAGAGGGGCGCAGAGGGAGATACAAAGGCGTTGAGTGCGTGAGGACGGGCCTCTGAAGACGGCAGCGAAGTTGCTGGCACGGAGGGTCTAAGGGCGGGCGCGCGATCGCGGCTGTTGGTCAAGGTAAGCTCTTGCGTCTTGCACGGTGATTGACGGATTGAGGTCATGCACGATTATCAGATGCATCCAGGAGCAAAACGGGATGGAAGAAAGGAGGAGGAAAACGGAAAGAAAAAGAAGGAAGCCGTCGTCCAATTCGCTCGTTGTTGAAATGTCGAGATCTTAAGGAATAATTTTCTTTAATTTAAGAAATAACTAACTTTAAAAGGTCCGGATTTTTTTAATTAAATTCGACTGATGTAAAAGAAGTTGACTACGATTAATATGCCACTCGTGCTTACAGACTAGTAAAAAGACATTGATGAATCTGTCGATTCCAACACAGATAAATCATTCACCACAAATAAAATGTAGGATCTACGGCAACAAGCACGTACGATCGTATTTACATGCTTCTCATTGAGCACATGAGTCTAACATGAGAAGTCGTGGATGCAAGTATTTGGAAATAGGCATGTTATTACATTGGATCATGCATATATGTACTTATGTTTATCATCAAGCTCCTCTAGGCTTTGCTCTCCGAGGTAGTACTGGTCTCTGAGGTAGTCTTAGTCTCACTTGAAGCAGGATACCCGATTCCATGGCGCTTGGTCGGGAACAACGCGAACACCGCGCCTGAGACCGCACCGACCACGGGTGGCAAAGCCATGGTCAAAGTCCTCTCCCTATTCTCGAAAGACGGATAGAAGCACATCATGGTGTTCGTGTCCAACAATACCAGGACGGCGAAAATAATCACCACCATGAAACCGTGGACAAAATCTGAAAACCGAAGCTTATAACTCGATAAATCCACGGAGCTCGAGCCCGGCCAGAGGCCCTTGGTCGTGGCGATGCCATAGTAGGTCAACCCGAGCATCCCCTTGTAGCTATCAGTGAAGCAAGCGAAACAACTCGAAAAGCCGCAAACCCCGATTAGAATGGCACTAAGGTACTGGTTAACGGTGTGGCACTTGCCATTGTTGGTCAAGACTGGGTTGAGGAATTGGAACAAGAAGACGGTCCCGGTCGGAAGGAGCCTAATGAGGTTGCCTAGTCCGTTGAAGGCGCTCTTCTTCTTGGTGGTGCTTGTTTCCTGAGAATCGGCCTTGGATTTCGCAGAGCTTTTGTTGCCCATTTTCTCGTAAAATGCTAATTAATTTGTGAAACAACAAGATAGCTAGCTAGGGTTTTGTGAAGGGTTGTGTTTGAATGTCTTGAAGCAACCGATGATTATGGGGATTTATAAGTGGAGAGACGTTGGGGGAAGAGGAAGAGGAAGTAACTTGTACGAAAAATCGCGTCAATTCTCATATTTTCAAAGTGGGAAAAGGCAGTCGGCCGGTTTGGTCCCAACCCCTCGAAGGTCGAATATAATTAAGAGTGATGGCTGTTAACATCACGTTTTGGGAGGTCGAATAAATTTTGAGCGGAGATGAGAGGATGGATTGAGCAAGTGATAGTCCATCGATAAAGAATGATAACTTTGACTTGTGACAAGAAATCGTAATTAAACATCTTGCTTTTAACAGTAGATTGATTTGATTCGATGCCATTGTTAGTTTCGAAACTTCCTAACACCAAACTACATGTTTTGGGGCCTCACAAGCATCTCCAAACCTAATTAACCAAGAGCACATCAAGGGGATCGCTCACATTTAATTTTAGCTTAAATTTGCGTATGAGCGATGTTCATAAATTGTAACCACCAAGTATAATAAGCATGATTTGAGATTAGCAATGTCAGAAAATATAGATAGAGAAAAATATAACATTGATAGGCTTCAATGAGGTGAAGAACATGACTATATCCTTCTCTTTTATGCCTTGTGACTATATCATTCTCTTTTATGGAAGATTATAAACCAAAGTGATTGAACCCATTTGAATCTTCCTAAACCCTTCTTATGGTTCCATCTTATAAGTAATTGTTGCATGCACTACATACATGTGCACCCATAATCTAGGAAACATCGACACTTTTCTAGAGCTTTCGTGTCATGTCCAACATATTTTAACATGCAATCAACAAGAATTAAAATCCGACATATGGCCAACTCTCTCAACATGCTCCGACACGCAAGTTTAGAAATCCGATACACACAGGGTCAATTTTGAAAATTTTCAATAAATGAAGGGTCATAATGTAAATATGTAAAAAAATTAATTAAAAAATGATAATTTATCATTTATATATAAAATATACATTTAATATACAGTGTATCCTAACATGTCGGAATTCTTTATTTTTTGAGAAATAACTTGTTGGTGTGTCATGCATGTTATATCGTGTATCGCGTGTGGATATCGGTGTTTCCTAGCCCACAATCAATCTTTAAATTCACATAATTTCCCATCTTACCCTTCATATGTTTGGGGGAAAAGTAGCAAAAAAATTCACACAATTCTTTTTGGGAAAAAAATACCTATTGCACTTATTTTAATTCAGTCTTAAACCTTTCAATTATGTCATTTAGTCCTAAATATTTTGAAATTTTGTCAATTGAGTTTTTCTAGCCAATTTTGGCCGAAAATCGCTGATGTGAATGCTAGTTGTCCTCCATGACTCGACCAACTCACATAGAAAAACTTTTACAATTTTTAAAAATTAGATTTTTTTTTTCCTCTCTTTTTTTTCATTTCATGGTCATCGGCCACTAAGCAAGGGCCAGCAAACCCTCACCGACCATTAACAGGGTCACGGACCTCGCTAAGGCCTTCTTGGCCCCCCAATTGCGAGCAAGGGTGCAAAGAGGCCCTCACCAAATTTGTCCGAGGGCTTTCTAGCCTTCACTAGCCAAAATGAAGGGAAAAAAAGAAAGAAAGTAAAAACAAAAAAAATAAAATAATAAGAAGAAAAGAAAAGAACAAAAAAATTCAAAATATTATTTCAAAATGTCCACAATAGTGCCGGTCATGACACGTAGGATGGGTAGCACAGACATTGACGATTTCCAACCAAAGTTGATCAGATATACTCAATTAACAAAATATGAAAAAGTATTTGTACAATTGAAATGCTTATAATTGAAATGGCACAATTGCAGTAGGTTTGGAACTTTTTTTTATACTTTTCTCTATGTTTGGTGAACATTCATATGGTCGCTTGTACTCTAGTTCCTGCCATATTTATCATCCATTATAATCAAAGGAAATTTTATCTGAACATACTTTTAATTGGTGGATTATAAATTATAGATATCATTCATATATAAACTCAATTAAATATGAACACGAGGAGGTATCTGTATTGAAACCCACCAATAAAAAAACAATGGTTGGAAGAATGCATGAATTTTTAGTTTTTTTTCTTTTTTTTCGATTCCAATTGTAACACCAAGCATGGTTACCGGCGCTTCTCGCATTCACCGTCTTCCCAAGGGCAAGACCATCGGTACTTGAGGACATGATGAATTTTGTAAAGGAGACATGTCTACTCTCATATGGAGCGGGTTATAGTTCACCAATGTGCCAGTAGAATTACAAGACAATATCGAGTTCGCTAACCTCAAGCTTTGGAAACAAGAACAATGATGAGCAGTTATGGCTCAAATCAAAGAATCCGTTGGGTTGGTGAGATGGTTTCCCAAGCTCCTCATCCTTTTAACAAGGACAAAAGGAGGGGGGCAAAGAGAACCCTTTTCTTGTCCCATGGTATTACTTCAAATGGACTTGGGACATGATCTCTTCAGTTTAAATGAAGAATGTCATGAGATCTCATACCTGACCGAGAAGCAAAAGAAAGGGGTTCGCTTTCATGGAAAACGGAGGGGAAGCCCTCAAAAAAGGCTTTCTTTCTCATCCTCTTTCCAGAAGAATGCGATATAAATAATACTATAAATGTCAAACCGTGAGAAAAACTTGAAGCCCATCTGTCTTGCCACATGACGTAAAGAAATCTTCTTACAATGACATGACTCAAAAGGGTATATGCCGATTGATATATACTTATGCCTTTATATATAGTACTCGATAATCATGTCTTGCCGGTCGGTATTTGTAATTGGTACGATGATATTGTGCAAACATCCGTGAAGAAATGAAATTAGAAACGTACACCTGAATTTAAGAGATTATAATACAAGAAGAGTCAACTCGAGTACATTTCAGTTGCATCTGCAAATTGACAACAGATTATCTTATCACAAGTGCAAAATCGACGAATGATGTTATCAATGCGCAGGTATTTAATAATCTTTTTTTCCCGTGTGTATTTTGTTCTCATCTGTGAAAGACCAATGATTTAAACGTTGAACGTTGGATAAGAACACTGTGCCAAAAACACTGTGCCAAAAACACTGTGCCAAAGTGGACTATGGCTTGTCATTGGGTGGTCAAACATGAGGAAAGAAATCCGAGAATTCAGCAGCTGATATAACAAATGGAATTAGAAGTCGACGTAAACCAACCAGTAAAAGAAGCGGGGATTGGGCTGACCATGATTTACAGAATCTAACTATGAATATTCGAAGGATAAGTTGGCACAATCTCGTTACCGTCAAGAATTCTGGTAGTTACTCTAATTAGGCAATTTGTGTATCGGTTTTGCCACACGTCAATTCTACAAGAGTGAAATTTACCATTTAGAATGGATTTACACTTAAATTCATATCACACAGACATCATGATGGACTCATAATATCATGTCATCATTCATATGACACATATCTTAGATATAGGATGATATGATGGATACACCATGTAGTTTTTCAATGTTCAACATGGGTCTTGAAATTTTTTATGCCCAATATAGCTCTTAAACTTTCAAAAAATCAACCAATGTACTTTTCGGTTAGTAATTCTAACACCATTAGCTAACTTGACCATGATTGTGTTAACTTCACCTTAGGCTTCCTATGCAATCATCCATGTGACTTGCAAACAACTTCCACATCGTATATTATAAATGGCTTGATGTTATGTGTCCGCGTGCATTTAGATAGAATTCGGCCTAATCAACGCTAACGTGGCAGTTCACATGAAAAAACATATGCGACATGGCAATATACTCAACACAATGACCATTTTGGACGGAATTTTGCAAATTTGGAGATTAGATTGGATGAAAGAAAGTTCAGGACCACTTTGAATATTAAAAATCAATTCACATCCCATGCATATCATTGTCATTCATTTAATCTACTTTAACAAGGAGACGGAATGGTAATTTGAAAATGGTGCTTGGTCGCCGCTTTTGCTTACTTAAGATTGAGATGAGAAGTTAGATTCTTTTCACTGCGTGGTTGACACATTGACCTAAGCGATCAACCAGAATCTAGTATCTTTCTAATCGATCTATAATACAAATATACGTAGCTATACCAAAAGAGATTTTGGAAAAATACCAAAAAAGCTTGGGAACATATAATCTCGGGCAAGGAAGGGAGGAGAGAGAAATGCAAGCTCGTCACCAACTCTTGTCTAGATCTTGACGAGGGTTACTGGCCCTCGCTGTCACGCTCAAGCGAGAGCTCATCATCATAGCCATTGTGAATTTGTGGGCCGCGACCTCTCACTAAGCCTCCGCCACCATTGCTTGATGTCAAAATAGGGGATGCAACCGGTGTGAGAGACATAACCTAATGGAGGGAGCAAAATTTTCAAAGTACTCAAGTTGAAATTTTGACTAATATTTGTTATCATTACGTGTAAGGAACCATGCCACAATATAAATCAAAATACAGAGGAAAAGGTGTAGGAAAACGTACTTTTGATTTTGACCGAATGAAAATGACTAAAGAGCCATCATTCGAATAAGCTTAGTGAAATTTACAAAGTTCATTTTATGAAGTCTCATCTTGTTCAAAGACACCAAAAAAATAATTATTCCATTAGTGTGAATGATCATAAAGTATATCTTATCTCATCATTTATTGCAAAAATAATAAATAAAATATTTTTTTCACAAATAATGAAGATGGTTATAACAAGAAAAAAATGGCCAGATCATTCCTTGTGTTATTTTTAGTAATTGACGCTTTGGACCTATTGCGATAAAGTTGCATGGTGGTCAAGGGGGAGATGGCCCTCTTGCACCTTCCTGGCTCCGTGACTAGTTGCAACCACATATCTCCCTCTCTCAATCTCAAAACAAAGCTGAGGCATGAAGGCTATCACTTGAGGTCGGGCGACCTACCAAGCTTGACAAAGATTTAGACCCTCATTGTGGTCGAGACAATGGCTTGGTCGTCATCCTCTCTTTCTCTCTCTTTCCTTGCCTCCCCCCTTCAAATTTCCTTTTCTTCACCTTTTTATAGCTTTTTTCCATGTCTTGGTATTTGGTCCTTTTTTTGGTCCATAAACATATTTGGTCTTTAGTTCGTACAAACTCACGATTTGTGGATACCTGCGTTGGTTAAGAGTCCCTCTCTCATCGTAGAGGTCGAGAGTTTGAAACCCGCAATTACTAACGATTTAAGTGAGGGACCTTAGCAGTAGGTTGTTGGGCTAGTCTCCTCCGAGATATAGGGGCATAGTCCCCAGGAGTCATTTGGGCACGGGAGGTTCATAGTGAAGTCCTCAATTACCAAAAAAAAAAAGAAAACTCATGATTCACATTGACATTTCTATCTTCTTCTTTTTTATATATCCCCATGGTCAACTCAAATAGACAAAATTCAGGGACCATATTAACTCTCCACAAAAGCTCAGAAACAAATGGTATCTTTACTCCCCATGAGCAATTTGATGGCAAACAACTTGAAGTATTGGTGATATTAAGCTTCTTTTATTGATTATTCACGAAATTTGTGTTTCTGTGGTTAAAGTTATGTTTTTGGGATTCCTGGCTAAACAGTACCTCAAGCACGGAACCAGACAAAAGATCCCTGCCCGGGTTGCAATGACCGGTCCATTTACGGGCCACCCGGTTTACCAGCTTCAGTTATAGCCTGGCAAACACAAATCGGCCAAGAAGCCCATGCACAAGCCTCCTAAAAACCCGAGTCCCATACAAACCCCGATCACAATAGAATTAGAAAGTGCACAGGCGAAGTCGGAAGTGAATTTACAGGGAGTGATCAGTTCATAATAGGTTAGTTCCTATCTTGAGACCTGAAACTGATATGGAACCGGAAGCCGACCCACCTGACCAGGTCAATTTAGGAACCAGTTGTAATGGTTTATAAGTTGGCCTTTTCCATCCACTTAATGGCATTTTAGTAATCAAGCTTGGTAGCTATGTGAATTAGGTGAGATGGGAGAGCCACTTGGAAGACTTGTTTCAGCGGCAAAAGAAATGGCAAACCCTTTCAGTGGTAAAGCAAAGTGCACCACGTTGCTTTACAGTACGGACTCGATTTGCCCATGTCTCTCTTGTTTTGGAAACGTGGTTTGCAATTACCCTCAAATCCAAGATCAACTTGAACATAAGTAAAGTCAGTCAAGGACGCTAATTAGGCATATTTACTTGAGGTGGTTCATATGTGCTTAAGCAAGTAAACGGTGATGCAACGGATTACAGAATGGACAGCTCATAAAGATTGAATCTCAATAATGAAAAAGTCAAGAGACTAGTGTCCGTTTAGGATTCAAACAATTATCTTAATCTCGACGATGGTTAGCCGAATCAACATGCCAACATAGAGCAGCTCCCACTAAAACGAGATTACAAATTGCCTTACATTGAATCTTAAGTGTCCCCGATCATCTTTACTTTTTAAGAGATAAAGAATTAGTTTTAAAAAAAAAAAAAAAAAAAGGACATGTCGGTCCAATCCTGTTCGAGTTGTTCAGTTCCATACCTAGAATAGAGAGCCAAGCTGGTTATTGACGATTCCAAATTACAGAAAATGAGGACCACCTAGAACCATTCGGTTCCCCAGTTGAAACCAGACCGATGGTTACCCCTTTTAGGGGCCAAAAATGAACTCGTTCATATTCAGTTGAAACTTTAAATAAGCTTTCTGATGAGTATGCTTGAGCCATGTAATTTCGCAGCTAATATATGCAAGCCTTCTAACTCGTTGTAGACTATGTCGGGGTGCACAAAGCTCGTGATTGGAACTTGAATAATTTTCTTTCCACAACGGCGGCCGTTAATGATTGGCCTGATTTTGACTGTAGAGCCACTTCATTGGACTCAGAAGGCTCGGGCCGGCCCCTATTGGGCGAGGCTTTGTTGTTTCCAAAAGCCCACGCAATGACCCACCAAGGTGCTTTCTCACAATTGGGTTGTCAAAGAAAAACAAAACCCAAAAAAAAGATGATAGATTTTGTGCTATGATTCGTGGAAAGGATCTAAACATGAAGAGGCTACAACCATTTTTTTTCTCAGAAATACTTCTAGCAATATCATGATATGGATTTTCGTTATTCGAGAATTTATTTTGCTAGGTATGACTTGATCAAAAGAGCATTTTATAAATTATAAATAGGATTGTAACGAAGTCTTTCAAAGTATGAAAGAATTAGGTTGATTCGGAAAGTCAAATACACATCAACCTCATGAGATAAGTAAGATTGAAACAATAAACCGGTGGCTCGAATATATTTTATAGAACACGAAGCATTATCACTCCAATAACTAATTGGTTTAGAAAATTGCTAAATTATAGTTATTCCATCAAGGAGTAATTATTAGGTAATTTTGTTCAACGCACTAAAATGAATGTGCATCATTAGATCCAATCGGATACGATTTTTAATCTTTCCAAATTTGTATAACACACTCAATGATCACTCGAGAGAGGCTAAAACGAGATGCCGAAAGATGGGAAACCATCTAAAGTTAACCGAAACATTTTATTAACATGTTGAGATTTATTTAATACTTTGAAAATGTAAATAAGCAAATGATTTTCTTGAAATACGTTATTTCTTAAATTTCAAAGTATCTCCACTACTTTTGGCAGCTTTAAAGACAGTCGACCAACCAAAAAACTCGGATTAAAACTCATATATGGGACGTACCCCTGTTTTTCCAATTCGCTTGTTGCTGATGTGCTCAGATCTTAAGGGGTAACATAATCTAACTTAAAAAAGAAAATAATCTCAGAAAATTTGAATCCTTGAAATAAAAATTTTAGCTGCCATACATGAAGTTGAATATGATTGATGTATACAATTTGCGCTAACAGATTAACCAAAAGAGATTAATAAATTAATGAATTCCACTACAAATAGATCATATCAACCAATACAATGGTCGACCCAAAAATAAATAAATAAATAAACCAATACATTGTAAGACCTACGGCAACAAATACGTACAATTGCAAGCATGTGCTCATCCTAGAGCACCTGAGTCTAATACGAGAAACCCTAGATGCATTTATTTGGAAATATGCATGTGGTTGCATTGTATCGTGCATATGTGCTTCTGTGTATCATCAAACTTTCTCGGCATTGCTCTCCGAGGTAGTACTGGTCGTCGAGGTGGTACTGCTTGAAGGATACCCGACTCCATTGCGCGTGCTCGGGAACAACGTGAACAGCGTGCTCGAGATCGAGCCGATCACGGTTGGCAGAACCATGATCACAGTCTTCTCCGTGTTCTCGAAAGACGGATAGAAGCACTTCACGGTGTTCGTGTCCAACAATGCCAGAATTAAGAAAATTATCACACACAAGAAAGCGTGGACGAAATCCGAAAACCGAAGCTTATACCCCGACGAGCTCGTGGAGCTACTCGAGCTCGAGCTAGGCCAGATGCCCTTGGCCGTGGCGAACCCGTAGTGGGTCGACCCATCGCTTCCCTTGTAGCTGTCGGTGAAGCAAGAGATAATACACGAAATGCCGCAAACTGCAATCAGAATGGCGCTCAGGTACTTGTTGTAAGTGTGGCACTCGCCGTTGTTGGTCAAAAGAGGGTTGAGGAATTGGAACAGGAAGACGGTCCCCGTCGGAAGGAGCTTGATGATGTTGGCTAGTCCGGTGTATGCACTGCTGCTGCTGCTGCTGCTGCTGCTGCTGCTGCTGGTACTGCTGCTGGTGCTGCTGGTGCCGGTGCTGGTGGTGGTGGTGGTGCCGGTGCTGGTGCTGGTGCTGGTGGTGCCTGTGCCGGTGCTTTTTTGCTGAGAACTGCTTTTGGAGGACAGGGAAGAGATCTTGCTGCCCATTTTTTTAACAATGCTGACTACGTTATGAAGAATGAGCAAGCTGCCTAGGATTGGGGGAGGCATTTGAGCTTGTGTTTTGAGTCCTGAAACGACCCCAAATTAGAGTTATTTATAGGCGGAGCGAAGGTGGGCGGGAGGAAGTTGCTTGTGCGGAAAATCGTATGAATCGCCGCCGTTTCAAAGTGGGAAGGTCTGGGCCGTTCCATTCTTGAGGACTTGACCGGTTTCAGCACAACCCTTCAAACGGTTGAATCTTATGATGAGCTAACAGTTCTTAAAACACGTTTTGAGAGATTGACCAGAGTGTGGGAAGAGAGGAGAGGCTAGAGACAGGCAAAGTGATTACCATCACCAAACAATGATAGTTTTAGCTTGCCATAAGAAACGAGAGTCGGAATTAAATGCCGCTTGTCATTGCAACTAAAATTTAGTTCAATATAGTTCCTTAGTTTCAAATATTTCCCAAGACTATGTATAGAAAACAGTAGTAAAAAGAACACAAAGTGTTTAGGTAAATGTGTAGAGGAAATTTCCTTAAACCATATCTCTGATTGGTGGGTTACAAATATAGATATCGTCTACTTTAATTTTAATTTTAATTTGCATGTAAGTAATATCAGTAATCTGTAAATATCAATTATTATGAGCATGGTTTGAGAAAATTTCATCCAATCAGCAATAGAGGACAATGTAACTTGAGAAGAACATTGCCTCGACAGGCTTCCTTGAGGTAAATTACCAAACTGATTCAACCCATTTGAATCTTCCCAAACCCTTCTTATGGTTCTATCTCAAAAGCAAGTTGTTGCGTGCATTATGCACATGTGAACCCACCCACAATCAATTTTTAAATTCATACAATTTCTCGTGTGACTCTTCATACGTTCGGCGGATGTGCATCTACCCAATTGTATTCTAGTTCGGCCAATATTTTCTTTCATGTCCCAAAAAACTTCCTCTAACCATACTTTTAATCAGTGGATTACCAACCATGGACATCATCCACATGCAAACTTAACTAGATATAAATGCGAGACAATATTCATATTTGTAACCACCAATCATTAAAAAAAATGATTAGAAGAATGCTCGACTCCATTAACTTTTTTGATCAAAGTATTTTCAATTGTACCATCAAGCATGGTTAGCTCCAGTGCTTCTCGTGACCATTTGAACTTGGATTATACAACGAATTTCGTAAGGAGACATGTTTATTCTCATGAGGAAAGAGTAGTAGTATGCTAGCATGCTCCAGCTCGATATTTAGCTTGTTATCCTCGGAATTGAGAATGATGCTAAATAGTCAAAAATTTCACGGGATTGCTAAGGTGTCTTGCTGCTCCTCATCCTTTCAACAAGGACGAAAAGAAGGGCCCAAAAAGAACCTTTTCTAATGTCCCATGGTGGACTGGCGACATGATCTCTTTCGTTGAAATGGAATTGTGACCTAATCCTCTTGTTCAAATGATTAATATTGTTAGATTTATCCCTGACCAAGAAGGAAGAGAAATGGGTTTGCTTTCATCATCCTTGCCAAAACAAAATGAGATCAACAATATAAACGTGAGAAAAACTAGTTGCCCATCATTCTTGCCAAGTGACGGATAAAGAAATCGTCTTATTGACTCTTTCAAAACTAGCGTTATGAAATCTATATGCCCCTGAACCAAATCTTGATAATTACGTCTACTCGGTCCGGTACTTATAGTTATTATAACAAAATTGTATCGTGCGGAGACTCATCTAGCCCGTTATCCACATATAAATTTGCAACAAAATCTTGAAATTTGTCGGTCCATTAGGCGCAACGTAGGATGATGATCACATGGTGAACTGGTCGCATGGTAACCTGCAACGTCCGTGAAGAACCTAAACTAAAAAACATAGGTTATCATTTGAATGTTCAAGTCTGGTAAGTGCGTGTAAAATATTATAACACTTTGTGCCAAAACTGGAGTCAGCTTGTATCATTGGGCCGTCGAATGGGGTTGAAATCAATTGGAGACTTTAGCACGTGGGATTGATTGGACCTAAACCTACCAGTTTAATGAAGTAGGGGAAACATTTCAAAGGCTTGAGGGGTAGGTTCTCGTCTCAATTGAGGAGGACCAAGACTAATTATTGCCGCTTTCAAATTACGAGAATCGGTAACCACCAGAACCATCTAACTCCCCGATTGAAACCAAACTGATGGTCATCCCTTTTAGGGATCGGAGATGAACTCATCCATATTCAGTTGGAATTTCAAATAAGTTTTCCGATGAGTATGGTTAAGTCATGTAATTTCACGACTAGTATATGCTAACCTCATAACTCAGTACAGATTAAAACGAGTTGGGATGCACAAAGCTTTTTATTGAAACTTTGTATGATTTTTTTTTTCACGACGACGGCCGTCGATGATTGGCCCGATTTGGACTGTTGAGCCACTTCATCAGACTCGAAAGCTCGGGCCACCCCCTTTTGGGCCGGGCTTTAATGTTTCCGAAAGTCCAGGCGATGGACCCACCAAGGTGCAAACAAGCCCAAAAAGAGACGATAGTATTTGTGCTATTATCCGCATAAAGGATCCACAAGTGAAAAAGGCTACAATCATTTTACCAATATCATGATTTAGGTTATCTTTTCAAGAATTTATCTTGAGCAAAATTTCAAATAAGAGATTGAAATGTCTTCATTTTCTCAAATATAAGCCTGAAATGGATATTATTTCAAATAATTACCCAAAATACCATCATTTTCTCAAATAAGAGTCTAAAGTTCATTTTGTTTCAAATAAAAGCCCGAAATACGCATATCAATGTCAAAGGAGAGCCTAAAATTATCGGATGTAAATGGTAATTTCATCTTTTACAATCTTTAATTTCTTTTCTTTTTTTTCTTTCTTTTTTCTTTGTTTTTTTTAATTTTCATTTATCATTTAAAAAAAAAAAACATAGGCAGGAGGGTTCCCTCCCGCTTGTGGCCACTGCCCCATTGCCGATGGGGTAAGCTTGTCAACCAGAGGCGAGGGCCAACAAGCCCTTGCCAGAAGCGGAAGGACGGCCCTTGCCCAATGTCCCCAAACTTGGGGTGAAGTCTAAAGGCGTTGGGTGAGGGCCGCTAGTTCTGCGCAAGGGTTGGCGACCCTCACCCAAGCCAGGGCAAGGGTTGCCACTCTCTCCTGCTACTGGCGAAGACCTACTGGCCCTCACCTTTGGTTGGCAAGCCCTTAGTTGGCAAGGGTTGCTGACCCTCACCCAAGTGCCAGCAACCCCATCGACCTTTGCAGTCGCCCCACTGGCGATGGGGCAACAACCACAAGCAAGAGGGCTCCCTCCCTCCTATGTTTTTCCTTTTTTTTAAGTTTTATTTTTAAAATCTTTAATCTAACTTAATTTAAATTTAACTTGTGTTTTAACAAAATTATCCCTGATTGATTGGAATATTTTGTCAACCAGTAAGGCTAGGCTCTTATTTAAAATAAGCATAACTACTTCAAGCCCTTCTTTGGGACTAATATCGTCACTTCAATCTCTTATTTAAGTCTACTTCAAGCCCTTGTTTGAAAAAATTAGAGCATTTCGGGCCCTTATTTGGAGTTTTCCCTTTTCCTTGCTAAGTATTGTAGCGAAGTCTCCAACGTATGAAAGAAGTGGGTCAATTCAAAAAGTCAAGTACACATCAACCTAATGATATATGTAAGATAGAAGTGAAAGACAAACTAGAGGCTCAAATATATTTTATACAACACGAGACACCTAATTGATTTATAAAATTGCTAAATGATAGTTATTCTATTAAGGAGTAATTATTAGATAAACTTGTTCGACGCGCTAAAATAAATGTGCATCATCAAATCCCATCAGATGCAATTCTTAATATTCCCAAATTTCTATAATGCACTCAACTATCTCTCAAGAGAGAGGCTGAAACAAGACGCCCAAAGATGTGAACCATCTAAAAGTCTTCATTAACGTGTTGAGATTAATTTAATTCTTTGAAAATTTAAATTAGCAAATGATTTTATTGAAATACGTTATTTGTTAAATTTCAATATCTCCACTATTTTTGGCAGCTTTATACACCGATCTATTCTTTTAAACTTACATATTGAACAAAGGTTTGTTTTGCTAATTCGCTTGTCGTTGATGTGCTCAGATCTGAAAGAGTAACATTATCTAACAAATAAAAAGAAAATAATTTCAGAAAATTTGAATCCTTGAAATAAAAGTTTAGCTGGCACAAATGAAGCTGAATATGATTGATATATACAACTCGTGCCGATAGACTAACCAAAAGACATTAATAAATTAATGAATTCCATTACAATTCTACTACAAATAGACCAGATCAACAAATACATTGCTCAACCCGAAAAATAAATAAATAAATACATAGTAAGACCTACGGCAACAAATACGTACAATTGCACTCATAAGCTCATCCTAGAGCACATGAGTCTAATATGAGAAACCCTAGATGCATTTATCTGGAAATATGCGTGTGGATGCAGTGTATAATGCTTATGTGCTTCTGCGTATCATCAAACTTTCTCGGCATTGCTCTCCGAGGTAGTACTGGTCGTCGAGGTGGTACTGCTTGAGGGATACCCGACTCCGTTGCGCGTGCTCGGGAACAACGTGAACAGCGTGCTCGAGATCGAGCCGATCACGGTTGGCAGAACCATGATCACAGTCTTCTCCGTGTTCTCGAAAGACGGATAGAAGCACTTCACGGTGTTCGTGTCCAACAACGCCAGAATTAAGAAAATGATCACACACAAGAAAGCGTGGACAAAATCTGAAAACCTAAGCTTATACCCCGACGAGCTCGTGGAGCTACTCGAGCTCGAGCTAGGCCAGATGCCCTTGGCCGTGGCGAACCCGTAGTGGGTCGACCCATCGCTTCCCGTGTAGCTGTCGGTGAAGCAAGAGATAATACACGAAATGCCGCAAACTGCAATCAGAATGACGCTTAGGTACTTGTTGTAAGTGTGGCACTCGCCGTTGTTGGTCAAAAGAGGGTTGAGGAATTGGAACAGGAAGACGGTCCCGGTCGGAAGGAGCTTGATGATGTTGGCTAGTCCGGTGTATGCACTGCTGCTGCTGCTGCTGCTGCTGCTGCCGGTGGTGGTGCTGGTAGTGCTTTTGGTATTGGAAGATAGGGAAGAGATCTTGCTGCCCATTTTTTTGGCAATGCTAACCACTTTCTGAAAAATGAACAAGCTGGTTAGGATTGGGGGAAGCATTCGGGTTTGTGTTTTTGTGTCTTGTGTCTTGAAACGACCCCAGTTAGGGTTATTTATAGGCGGAGCGAAGCTGGTGGGAGGAAGTTGCTTGTACGGGAAATCATGTGAATTGCCACTATTTTAAAGTAGGAAGGTCTGGGCGGTCCATTCTTGAGGACTTGACCAGTTTCAGCACAACCCTTCAAACGGTTGAATCTTATGAAGATCTAAAAAGTTCATTCTTAAACACGTTTTGAGAGATTGACCAATGTGGGAAGAGAGGAGAGGCTGGAGATAGGCGAAGTGATGATCCATAACCAAAGAACGATAGTTTTAGCATGCCACGAAAAACAAGAATCGGAATTAAAGGCCATGCTTGTCATCGCAACAAAACTTGGTTTGATACCATTTCATAGTTTCGAATATTTCCTAACACTGTATATAGAAAACGGTGGTAAAAAGAACATAAAGTGTTTGTATAATGTGTAGAGAAAATTTTCTCCGATCATATCTCTAATTTGTGGGTTATAGATATAAAGATCGCCTACTTTAATTTAAGTTTAAGTTTGCATGTGAGTGATATTGGTAACTTGTAAATACCAAATATGATGAGCACGGTATGAGAAAATTTCATTTGATCAGAAATAGAGGACGATATAGCTTGAGCAGATAATTGTCTCGATAGGCTCCCATGAGGTGAAGAACATGCTTCTATGATCATAACTTTATTTTCTATGGAAGGTTAATTACCAAACTGATTCAACCCTTTTGAATCTTCCTAAACTCTTCTTACGGTTCTAACCTCAAAAGCAAGTTGTCGCATGCACTCTGTACATGTTGATCCACAATCAATTTTTAAATTCGCACAACGTCGCATGTGACTCTTTGTACGTTTTGGCACATGGGCATCTACCTAATTGTATTTTAGTTTGGGCTATACTTTCCTTCATCCTACGGAGAAGATTTTATTTAACCATACTTTTAAGAATTATTAATTATGTATATAATTCACATGCAAATTTAATTAAATATAAATGTGAGATGATATCCATATTTTCAAAAGGAAGTTGTTGGAAGAATGCATGACCCTTTTAACTTTTTTTGATCAAAGAATTCTCAATTGTATTTCCAAGCATGGTTAGTCAATGCTTCTCGCACTCACTATCTTTCACAAGGCCATGACCAATTGAACTTTAATCATACGATGAATTTCATAAGGTGACATGTCTACTCTCATGTGGAGAGAGTAGCAGTCTGCCAGCATGTTCCGACTTAATATTGAGCTCACCAACCTCGAACCGCAAGATTGAGAATGATGTGAAATAATTATGCATTAAATCGAAAATTTCACGGGATTGCTAAGGTCTTTTGCTGCTTCTCATCCTTTCAACAAGGACAAAAAGAGGGGGCCAAAAAAGAACCTTTTCTGATGTCCCCTGGTGGACTTGCGGCATGACCTCTTCCGTTCAAATGGAATTGTGACATAATCCTCCCGTCAAAATGATTAATATTGTTACATCTTATCCCTGACCAAGAAGGAAAGAGAAATGGGTTTGCTTGTACCAAGTATGAGGGCAAAGCCCACGAGGAATGATTTCTTTTATCATCCTTGCCAGAAGAAAACGATACATATAACATACACGTGAGAAGAACCAGTTGCCCATCTTTCTTGCCAAATGACGTGAAGGAAATCTTCTGATCTCATCGACTCTTTCAAATGCTCTTCTAGTCCGTTGTCTACGTATAAATCTACGACATAATCATGAAATTTGTCAGTCCATTAGGCACAGTGCATGACGATGATGATGACATGGTGAACAGATCGCATAGTAAGCTGCAATGTCCGTGCGGAAACTAAACTTGAAACGCATGCATTGACGTAGAGATTACGATACGAGAGTAGTCAACTCAAGTACATTTCAGATAAGATCTGCGATTGGACAGCACATCCTCTCGTTACGAATTTTCGCAGTGCAAAAAACGAGATGAATAGAAAACGTAGGTTATCATTTGAATGTTCAAGTCCGATGACTGCGCGTCAAAGATGAGAACGCTTTGTGCCAAAATTGGACTCAGCTCGCATCATTAGGCCGTCAAACGGAGGTGAAATCAATTGGAGAATTCAGCATGTGGCATTGGAATAGACCTAAACCTACCAGTTTAAGGAAGTGGGGGAACATTTCAACGGCTTGAGGGGTAGGTTTTTTGTTTCAATTGAGGTGGACTTAGACTGATTGGTGTGACCTTTGAACTGGCCGTTGATTTGCAGATTCAAGCCTTGACTGTTCGAAGATGAGGTCCTTCTTTTTTATAATTTAGGGTACTTCGAGAATACATATGATGGAGAAAGGCGGCGCCTGTAATTCAGAGAATTAGAGCATGTGATTCCAAACGCGGTGTCAAGAGTTTGAATCCCTCCTCGCCCACCAGTAGCCAAAAAGGGGAAGGATCTTTAGAACAACCTCGTCATTATTGAAAATTCTATTATTTGTCGAGCAATGTACTTTGGCAATATTTCAAAAGTAAAATTTATCGTTTAGAATAGTTTTATGTATAAACTAGAATGCAAAGGTGATTAACATTCAAATAACACAAACACAATGATTGGCTCATTACATGATTTCCATTGATTCAACACATAATTGATCGATACGGGATCTAAACTTTTTTGCCCAATCTAATGCTTGAACTTCAAAAATCTGATAAATGCATTTCTTTCATTAAAATTTCTAACATTATTAGCTAACTTGGCCATAGTTTATGTTGAGTTCATGAAGTTTTGCTGACTTGAAAAACGACTAGTTATTTTGGCCTAATAAATGCTAGCGTGGCAATCTACATAATAAATAAATAAATAAATAAATAAACCATGTAATGTGGCGATATACCTAATAGAATGATTACATTGAGTGAATTTTTGGATGTTCGGAGGCTGAATTGATTAACAAAAAAGTTTATGGATTACATTGAATATCAAACAAAAGTTCAAAAACCATATGTTCGATTAACCATGACCTATCCATTTCAAATTGATACTTGGTCGCGGCTTTAGTCGGTTAAGATTGTAAGGGGAAGCTAGATCCCTTTCACTCCAAGGTTGACAAAATAGCCAAGCGACCATCCAAAATCTGATATATTCCTAATCCATCTATAATACATATATGAGTAGTTAAACCAGAAGTTTCTGATCATGTAAATAACTAAAAGGCTACGAAAACAAAACCCCAGGATGGGAAATGTAAGTATGTGTAAGGGAGAGAGAGGAATGCAGACAGAAGTCGGCTGCTGCCCAGATCATAACGAGGATCACCAGCCCTACGCCGTCACACTCAACCAAGAGTTCATGATAATAACCATCTTGAATGTGAGGGCTGCCAACCCTTGCCACCTTGCTTGGGCAAGAGTCCACGACCATAGTCATTGTGGATATGAAGGCCACAACCCCTCACCAAGCCCAGCCACCACCATGTGCTTGAGTAAGGGTTATGAGCGGCGTGAGAACTAGAAATCTCTTAAGGAGGAGGGTGAAACTAAACTTAAAAGTTCAACTAATATTTGTTATTAATACCATTTAGGGAACAATACCACGTAATAAATCAAAATTAAAAAAGGAAAGAAAGATGAGTGTAGCAAAAAGTATTTTATTTTTTGATTGAAAGTACAATACGAGAGAGCATTATTCAGATATTCCTGAGTAGTGAACTTTTTGAAGTTCACTTTACGAAGTATCATCTTGTTCAGAAAGAATAATTACTATATTAGTACTTCAATTAAAATAAAATAAAATAACTTAATTTCATCAAATGTCTGAGTTGTCGCATCAAATTATAAATGATCAATAAGTATATCTTATCTCATTATTTATCACGAAAAATAATTAAAAGAAGTTTTCGCATTAAGAAGAAATGAAGAGATAGCCAAAACAAGAAAAAGAGAATGGGCTATTGATCCCTTGCAGTGGCCACTCAACATGAAATTCAAAGGGGTGAGGTCAGTGAAAACCTTTTGAATTTTCTTTTTTCTTTTCTTTTCTTTTCTGGTAGTAGAGAGAAAAGAATTTAACGTTTGACCTTTTGGACCTATTGTGGTAAAGTTGTATGTCATCAATTTGGTCTTTAGTCAGCATGGAATCACAATCCACGTCAGCGTTTCTACCCTTTTTCAGATAATCCTAAGATCAATACTAAATAAACATTTAGGGAGCAATGTCTTTACTCCCATAAGGACTCAAAAGACAACAAAGCTAAACAATCAGGTAATATTAAGGGTTCGTTTATTTTGCTAAAAGTTTCGCTATAAAGAAAAATATTTTTCATATGTTTTCGTTTGTTTAGTGATTTAAGGAAAACAATTTCTTTTCTGTCAGGAGGAGAAATCATTTCTCCTCCCAACCTAAGCTTGTTGTTTTCGGTTCACAAAAATATTTTCTATAAATCGATTATCTTTCCATTATCCAATTACTGAAAAGTCAAAAAAACAATTTTCCGAGATAATTTCCTTCAAACAAATGGACGGAAACTTCATCTTCAACTCTTGGTTAAAACGTACCTCAAGCAAGAACCAGACAGAAGATGTCTTTTGGGCCAGGGACGCATTGATCGGTCCAATTTCGGGCCACCAAGTTTATCAGCTTCAGTTCTAGCCTGGAAAGCCCAAAACCGGCCCACAAGTCATGCGCAGATCTCTTGCAAACCCAAGTCGCACGCACACAAACCCCAAAGCAAAATAGAATTAGCGTAGTGAATAGCAAATCCCCGAGATCAACAACGAGCTCTAGCAAGTCGATGTCCAGAGTCGATTTAGAGGCCGGAAACAAAACTCGTCCATATTCGATCAGGGCTTTGAATAAGATCTCCAATGACTTTGCTCGAGTCGTGTAATTTCACAACTGGTATATGCTGGCCTCGCCACCAAGTGGTGACTAAAATTTATAATCCCGTCAATTGAGGTCAGGATGCACAAAGCTTTGACTGAAACTTGTACGGTACTCTTTTCTTTTACAATCAGGTTAATGATTTGGTAACTACACATAGTTAAATCTTACGGTTCAGTGCATGGAAAAAAAAAACAGAGAGAACTTTTTGATAAACAAGCCAAGTCCAAAATGGATTGGCCCGTTTGGACTATCGACCCAATTCATTGGACTCGGAAAGCTCGGGCCGGGCCGGGCCACGATTTGTGTAAAGGATCTACAAGTGCCAAGGCCACATCCATTTTTCCCTGAAATTTTTCTAGCATTCAACATTCATGCATATGATACAAGCCAAATTCCCTGCGTGAGTCGAAAAGTCTTTCCTCTCTCTTCTCTCTTTTCCCATTTTCTTCTCCAACCTTCGGCTATGGGGGAGGGTTTCTCTCTCTTTCTCTCTCTCTCTCTCTCTCTCTGATTTTGTTTACATTTCTCCCAGCTTAAATGTGGGAGTTCTTTTCTCCCAGTTTAGCAATTTAGTTCTCGATTTGAGTGTTATCCTCTCTTGATCTAGATCTTTGAGTTTGATGATTATATGTTGACACCTAAATTTTGGCGACCCGTTTAGTCATTTATCGTATTAAAAAATTAGGGGTTAATTTTACCCCTAAAAAAATAGTTAATTGCATAGCATATAGTTTTAGGTGCATTTATTTTTTATTTGCATTTACATTGGGCTAGTGATGGATGGATTAGAATTGATGGTTCGGAAACTTTAAGTTGATGAGTAAGACTAAGCCCACAAAGAAAGCAAATCGGTCCAAGCCCATATCCTTGGAGATATTTTACGGATTTATCTTTGTGAGATTTCAATTCAAAAGCAAATATTACGTTTAGAAAAAATAAATATTGCGTTTCGAAAAGAAATCTTCGTAGATATGGATTTGGAAAATTTAAAAACCCTAATCCGTGCCCTATAAATAAGTAAACATACGTAGGGTTTTAGGGGAGAGGCCACACAATTGATACACACGGCCGCACATAATGGGGTTTTTCTTCGTTTCGTTTAGGGGGAAAAAAGAAAAAACACACGTTCATTCACGAGAGAAAAGAGAGGATTGTCTTCGATCAAGCTTTGTCTTTACCTGTGTCATTCTTCTTTGCTGTTGTCGTGATGTGTTCTGGCCTCAGCGTGCACCGAGTTTTCACGTAGCAAACTATCAGTCTCGGTGAAGCTTTCCGGCAACATCCTGGCGCAGCCTTCAGCAAATCACAGCCACATCGACGAAGTTTTCAGGCCAACGCCAGCGTTCCAATAGTCACACGGGTTTCCCGAAGACAGTCCAGCAACCTCCAGGCAATCCCGACAATTTCCAACGAGCTCACATAGCAATTCCAACGATCACTCGCATGTGCGTCGAGGGTTACAATTGACGCAAGAAGACAAAACTGGAGCAACCGCTGGAAATTTGTCCCATAGCTGGAGGAAGTTCAAGTGCCAGAATTTGGGAGCGCACTATTTGTTGGTCCAAGCTTTAAGAGGAAAAAGAGGTTCCTAGTCGAGCACCGTAATTGCCCAGTATATCTGGTCCTCTTTGCCTCGCCGACAAGAAGCCCTTGTGCCGACCACCGAGCCAGTCCTGAACCGGGAAGGTCACACAGAGAATCACTAGTGTCCAAGGAGACAAAGCCGCTGGTGATCACATCCTCATAACGAGGCTGTCTCACCAATTCGAATTTGGGATTCAATCGAACATACGACCACAATTGAGAGAGAGACGTTCTCCACGTTAACAAAACCATAGATTAGAGAAGGTTTTTTTTCCCTTAATCTTTCCCTGCAGGTCACAAGAGCACACGCCTCACCACTCCACTACGTTCAGGAGGGCATGCAAAAGAAGAAATATTCATATTATAAAAGAATCGGTCAACAAAGGGTGGGGGTCTTCATGCGTGAAGTTCGCCTGCAACTTCAACGCCCACGACTGCCGATCCATCGTTGACCGCCACCTGCTGATTCTATGCCATCGCTGCACCGTCGTTTGCTGCACCGCGCTGCGACCCTTTGGTGACGATCCGCTACGGGTGATCACCATCGAGGATCTGTTGCCCGTGTCCCACAACGGCAACATCGTCTGCCCGCACTGCTTCAACGTCAAATTCCACTCCCACGAGTGCTTTCGGAGTCCTGACGATTTCGCCGAGTTTGGGCTGACATCCCCGATACAAGTCGCATCCGCGTGGCCTATTAGGCCATCTGCGGAATCCCCAGCAACGACGAATACTGGTCTTTCTTTGCAGGTTTCCTAGTCGAGCCAAGCACTGCCGTCCAGCTGTCCGAGCCGAACTGTCCGTCGGTCCAGGTTTGCAAAATCAATATTCAAATAGGTTAAGCTTTCACGTGAAGATGAGCATATAGTTAAGCGGTGTAAGGAATCTGTTTAGTCAGCTTATACACATGTCCTGATCGTGTATTAATTTGCTTCCGCCGATTGCATGTTTCCTTGCACTTGCATAAAGAGTCAAACCGCATTAATTGAACGATGAAGAGAATTTAGGCAACGTACGAAAAAAAAGAAGAGAGGTATGTGGACAAAGTTCGGTGGGATCGGCTGTGGATGAGGCCAAATAAAAAGCACCCTCCCTGTTCCTTCGAGATCACTAGCCGCAAGCTCTATCTCCACGAGCTTGCCCACACCGCGAGCCGTGTAGCCTCCGCCATTCGTGAGCCCCTTACCGCTGGTCCACGGTTTCGAGTCGACATCCCAATTTGGAAAAGTTATCGGTGCGATATCAAGAGCTAGGTAAGATTTTTTATTGATTCGATTTTCTTATATTGTCCGATCCATGGGATCGCGATTTATTTTGAATATTAGTTCGTTATTGCCATATCTAAAAATATTTTGAATTCTCATGAATTCGGGGATTAATCCTTAATTTCATAACGATGCATATGATCGACAATCCGATTTTCATTTTCAAAATCCATTCGCATGATTGCGGAAAATCGCTTAATCCGATCTCATGCTTTCGAGATTCGATTAGCGGTTTTATTTAAAAAATCAACCCGATCTAAATGCGAGATATGGTTTGTCGATTTTTGGATATCAATCTTATCTTGCTCTGATTTGCCGTTGTGTGCTTAGTCGGTTTTGTTTTCGTAAAAGGAAAAAATCAAAAAGAAAAATTTAGAATTAAGGCATTCTTTGCATGTCATGACATATTAGAATAAATTGCAGGTTTTATTTTAAGTTTAGATTGATTTTTGCATCTTAGGTTAGAGCTTGCTAGGTTAAGATAATATCTTAGTTTAAATTAGGATTTAGTCTGACTGATCCTTAATATAAGCTAGATAGAATCTTAATCTAGATAAACTTTGTCTTAGGATAAACTAGTTGCGATTTCTAGGATAAATTGCATTTTTTTAGAATAGAAAAATCATGAGCACGTCATATAGAATTAGACCCATGAAATGAACGTCATTTTAGTAATTGTTATTAGGTTCATTTATTTAGAAATTGCCCGTCATTAGGATTAGGTCATTTTTGTTAATTTAGATTGCATATTTAGTAAGAAATCATTAGTTTTTTTTTCTACTCATTCATATAGTTTAGAACATATTGCCATGCCATATTATTTCATATTAGATTAAAAACATTGCATTGCATATGGATTATATTATCGTTAAAAAAGTGAAAATAAAAATTGAGCAATTGCTTGTTAATTAAAAATCATATCTATGATTCTTGATGTGAATTCTAATCTAACAACGCAGATCTTTCGTTCTATGATGGTAAGTCTTGTCATTTATTTACTGCTTTAATTGGATGTTAAATTGGTGGTTTGCGCACTTTAGCATGATCGCCTCACATGTTAGGGAATTAGATTTAAAATTGATTCAAACTTTGCCAAACATTTTTCAAAATAAAAAGAAAGGTACCAGAAAGGGCGTTAGAGAAATCTAACGTAACCAAGTCTCCGAACTCACAAATCTCGGTTCGTAGGAGTAAAGTAAATCTCCCATTATTTTACTTGGTTTCTAATCGACCCACCAAAAATAGATTAGTGGTGACTCCCAATTGAAAATCAATTGCATGTTAAGAACTTGAACCTAAGTCAGTCGCGAATTGGTATGGGCAGGAAGCGAGTTTCAGAGCTTAACAATCCATTAGCCAAACCCTAGGTGATTCACACCCCGAAAAATATTGGTCGCGACATTATACTTTGGGAAATTCGATACCCATCTGCTCTATTCAAATGATGATCACAAGAGTTTTGGCGTCTCGTTAAATTATGAAAATTTGCTCATTCACATGTTATATATGTGTTTGTTTAACCTACTCTAATTGTCCTCATACGACAATGGTGTAGAGGAACCTAAACCTTGGCGCGCATTGCCAACTCATGCCGTAATTGTTGGAGAATGAATTTTCGGCGTTTGCTCATTATTAACAAAAACACAAGATCTAATAATCAACTACTAATTTTGTTTGATAGATTTGTTTTTGTAGAACAATTTTGTACTTAACTTTGTTGGTGCTCCATTAAACCCTTTGTTTTCTAGATTTGGTTTTGTTTTTCAATATTTATGCTTTCTTTCAAGTAATTGAGTACAATTTTCTTTTGACCCAAAAAAAAAAGAAATGATATGAGTTTTTTTGGTCTTTTTAAAATTTAAAATTTGATGGGTTTGAATTGGTCAAACCAACATTTAATAACTTGTACATAGGATTGTAGGTCCAAAGTGTGAGAGGCTATGTAGGTCGAAAGTGTGAGACAGTTGAGTCCATTTGAAAAATGAATTATACATTGACCTCATTAGCTATAAGTAAGACCGAAGGGAAACACACACCGACATATTAAACATATTTATGGAGTGTCGGGCTCTCGTAACTAATTGATTGACATAAATTTGCTAGTGATAACTATTCCATCAAGGAGTAATTATTAGATAAATTTATTCAATGTGCTTAAGACAGCCGTGGATCATTAGATCCCATGGAAAATAATTTTCAAACATTTCAAATTTGTATGATGATCGATAATTTCTCGCTAGAAGCTAAAAGTAGATACCGAAAGATGTAAAACCATATAAATTTAATACAAAAAAATTCATGATAGTCTCGTGCATTATTGGGTACTTCGAAATTTAAATAAGCAAAATGGTTTTCTTGAAATATGTTATTTCGCATTTCCCAATATATCTCACCTACTTTCGGCGGCTTTAGACACAGATCCATTTCTTCTGAAATTACACATGCTATGCTACGCAGCTTTCTCCTAATAAAGAACTATATATTTTCTTTTAAAAATGAAAAATAAAAGCACAATAAATTCTTCTGTTAAAAAACCATTTTTTTGTCGAAGTTAAAAAAAAATCATTTAACAGATTTACGATCTTACATATCTATTTACATGCTTTAAATAATTTCATATTCAAAGTCAAGAATTTAAAACATTTTTCCCATTCAGCAGTTTACGCATTTTGACTTTTTCAATCATAGCCACCTAAAACTTTCACAATTACCGTCCGTGATTCCGAAAATTTCATCACTATCTTTTTCAAATTCTGATCCAGAAAATGACAAAAAAAGATTAGGGTTTCACAAAGTCCAAGCATATAAATCCCCAAATTTATTTATTTTTTTATTTCGTCAAAATAAATCCTCAAATTCCAGCCGTTAATAAAAGTTTCAAAAAAGCAAAAGCAGCCGGTCCCGTCACCTCCTCGTTTTAATCATAACAAAAAAAAATCGAAAGTTGCTTTTCTCAACCGGCGCGGGGTGGGACCAATTAGCACTGAAAAAATCACGGACGCTGAATTGACCAAATTGACCTTCCCGTCAAAAAGACGTTACAAACAAAAAAAATATAAATTAAAAGAAAAAAAAAATCACAAGAGCTGCAGGGACTCCATTCTCCTTTTAATTTTCTGCTATTATTTATTGCTTTTGCACCTGTCCCATCTAAACGCAGAGGCTCCTCCTCGGATTCCATTTTCCAAAAGGCAGAAAAAAATAAAATATTAAGGGGTTAAAACGACAAAAAAAAAACTTTAAAAAATGCCTATATTAATACAAATATCTTGAATTTTTTTGTCACCAAAAATCATAAAAATACCTCAACTTTTTTTTTTTATTACAAATAGAGAACACTTATATCATATAAAATTTAGATTTTTTCACACAGAAAAATTAAAGATATCTATGTGGGAAACTTTTAAATTTTTTACAATAAAAAAATTGAGATATTGATATCACGATCTGCATCGTTTTTTGTGATATTTGCCTGAATTTAAAAAAGCAAAAAATACACCAATAATGCAAGTTGCAAGAAAAAAAAAAAAATTGCAATCTGCATTCATTTGCGACCTCACTCTGTCATCATGGCCCCCACCAACCACGGGAGACGAGCCCTTCACATGATCCACGTCCGGCCCTGACTCGCCCTTTCAGCGACACCACACGACGCGACCATAGGGGGGGCGGATAAGACTTGAGCAGACAAGGACCACAGAGGATGTCGTCATTTCTCTTCTATTTTTTCTTAAATTAATCTCGTGATTCCATCGAAAATCAAACCAAACCAAAATCAAAAGCCGACCTACTCCGGCGACTGTGACCGAGCACCAAAACCGATGAACTCGTCAAAACCCATCGAAAGGGCTGAGAGATGAGATCGAGCTCGCCAAAAGAGGAAGATCCATCCATGGTAGGTGGCAAGATTTGGCATTTGACACTGTAAAATTATTGGGGTGAAACAGAAAGATGACCATATCATTATTATAGCCAGGGTAAGGCCAGGGATACCATCACGAGTACTGAAAGACCTTAATTACCATCATCCCCCTCTTCAAGCTGGGGAAGTTATAAGATGGCAGAGGAAAAGAAAACCAAGAGTCATGACTTGGGATTGAATTGAATTGTATTTTCCATCATTTTTCTCTTTTACTTTCTTTGTCAGGAGATTGGGTTTGAAGGCAGAGGAATAGAAAACCAACAGACTTGTGAATCGGATTGAATTGAATTTTCCATCGCTTTTTTCACTCAATTCTCTGTCAGAAGATGTGGGTCTTTCCCAGTCCTTCATCTCCACCACAAAGATGTCTCCACACCAAACCACGTAAGAAAAAAAGGGCACTGGACTCATCATGAAACGGCCAGAGAACAAGGAGTAGCACAGGAGAAAAGAAAGACATGGAGTAATAGTCGCAAGTCGGGCCAACAAATTTCCTAAAGTCATCTTCTTTAATTACACAGCCAAGGGACCATATACATAAGAGGCCTCTTTCAGACACTAGAAAAGATCATAAATCATCCACTTTAACACCTTAGACAACAACACCCTCCTCCCCTACTATAACCAAACAACCTAATTTTCCCCAAACTCGTTACAAACTCAAACTCGAACTCAACCCCCCAATCTTTTTCTCTTTTTCTTTTTTTTCTCTCGCCTTTATTTTAGTTCCTTTCCCACTTCAACTACAAGCTACAAGACCCTAAAGAAGATAACCCATCAACCCCAAATTACAATAACGTCACCCCACAAGACCCACCCACAAGACAAAAGATATAATGATACAGATGATGTAAAGATCTAGCCAAAGACCACATCACCGGAGGAGGAGGAGGAGGAGGAGGAAGAAGAAGAAGGTAGACTGCAAATTTACTGAATCGTCCCCCAAGCCAATTTCTCCGATATTGAGATCCATCCAATCCCACCCGCTTTTCAAAAAACTCGCGGCTGCGATCTGACCTCCGGGATATCGGCAGAAAATGCTCCGGCGACGAAACAAGGGACCTACGTAGAAAGGAGAGAGGGAAAGAGAGTCGGATCCGGGCTCGGGCCCGGATCTAGCGAAACGGGTCGTCTTCGTCGGTCGAGGACCTTTCCTCAGTCGAGACGCAGCAGCCTCCGGAGATCTCTGGTCGCCGAGTCGTCGAAGGAGACGTGCTTCTTCTTCGAGAACGACGGGAGGGGGAGGGAGCTCGGCTCCGGCGACACCGCGAACGCCGATCCGGCGTACATGTCGCACCTCCTCCTCCCCGCCGCCGGCGCCGGCGCCGGGGACCTCAGATCCACGATCCGGACCTGCTTGGGGACCATCTCCGGGTCGGGGCCCAGCCGCTGCGTCCCGTCGCAGACGACCATGTCGCCCGACGCCGCCGCGACCTGGCTCTTGATCTTCGAGTCCAGCGACTCGCCCCGCCGGAGGATCGTGACCTTCTCCATCACGAGGCCCGAGGACCTCGCCTGCCTGCTGAGGTCGTCGGAGCTGGACCTCGAGGAGGTCGACGGCTCCGACTGCGCGGGAACATACCGCTTCCGCTGGGGCTCCGGCTTCGCCGGCTGCGGCTGCTGCTGCTGGATCTGCTGCCTTCTGTTAGGCCTAGCGCTAGATCTGCTGCTGGGGTTAGAGTACGAGTTCCCATAGTTGCAGGCCTTCCGGCGAGGGTAAGACGCAGGGGAGACCCGGATCCTCTGGATCAGGCAGTCCTGGGGCCGCAACACCTCCGTGGCCATGGCTCTAACTCCAGATCCGGGACCTACCCAAGTCAACAAATCGAGGGAACAACAAGTCTAGAGAGAAACTGGGGGGAAAGTCAAGTTAATCGCCGTAAATTTAAAATCTTTTTCGCTTCCTCCGACGCCGCCGTTCGTCGCCGTTCGTTGTGGTTGGGAGGGGGAGGTGGGATTGGACGGTTTCTAGGGTACCTACGCTAACAATCTCTCGGACCCTTCTTCCTCAGGAGGCGGAAGGAGAAGGGGGTTGTGTTTTTGATGCTCTGTGCAGAGCAAGAACGGAGGAAGGGTTTTCCTTTGGCGGATATATGATGGGAGGAGAAGGCGAGGGGAGGGAGGTGGAGATATATAGGAGAAGGGAGGCGAGCGGTGGAAGATGAAGAAGGAAAAAAGTTGTTTCCTCTCTCTTTCTCTCTCTACACCGACCTTCGCGCGTGGAAGGGTTAAATCCGGTCAAAATATTGAACATTTTAGAGAGAGAGAGAGAGAGAGAGAGAGCGCTGAGTCCGAGCTACTATTCAAGTTCGAACAGCGAATTTTCCGTTTATTTTTTTTGTTTTTTGTTTTTTTTGGTAAAGAGGTTTTTTCTTTTTACATACGTATGCTTTAATTGAAGAGTTAATACCCGAAAAACTCTAAATCGGTATATTTATAATAAATTTATTTTAAATTAAATTTCAAATTAATACATCTTTGAAAAATTTACCCAAAACTAGTATATTTGTAATAAATTTTTCCTATGTTAATTTTCATTAAATTTTACTGTTAAATTATTAAATTGAGTGACACGTGATAGTTGATTAGTGTACCAAATTACGATTTTATCACGATTATACACTTTTTGTGATTTTTTTGTATTAATTCAATTTAACGAAAAGTATATTTGTCACAAATATATCTATTTAGAGTTTTTGGCAGTTAAATAATTAATTTTGGATAAATTTATCATAAATATTTTAGTTTTGGGTTTTTTATGTTCAGTTTTGGGTTTTTTATGCTCAAAAAATTAGTTTTTAATCAATTTAACACATATGTACCAGTTTGAGATTTTTCGAGCATTAAACCTTAATTAAAACAAAAAAGCCACTATAAATTATAAATTATGTTCATTGTAGTAACATTTTGTATAGCGTGACACATTAGTCCAAATTTCTTCTTATAACATCAAAAATTCCATACTTATTATGAATAACATGTTTATCTATAAATTTGGTGTCGCAAGAAAAAGTTTGGAGTTTTTGTGTCGCCAAAAAGAATTTGGAGTAAATGTGTCGCGCAAGTAAAAATTTTGGATTTTTAATGTCACCAAAAATAGCTTAAGATATATATTACAATGAGCAAAGTTTAGATTTTTTTTGTGACTTTTCCCCTAATTAATATAACTAATTCCATGAGTTATTAAATTTTTTGTTGTGTTTTTAGAATTGGAGGGGGAGCTCAATTGATTCGGGTTTCGATTAATTGAATCAAGTCGAGCCCGAACTCATTGAACACTTATTCGAGTTGAACTCGCATTGAAAAATCAAGTTCAGTGTATATAAGTTGAATATCAATTTTCAAATGTTCGAATCCAAGTTGAGTATTGAACCATACCCAACCAACTCAATTACGTCACGAAAAGGGGGACAGAGTCTTTTTCTTGTCTCGTATGTAGAAGATACGTAATTTAAATTTGGCTCCAAGGGGAGATGCTATGATTTCAATGGTATAATGTGTTTCATTTAATGCTTCATTGTATTCAAATCGAACATTTAACCATTTGTCGCATCTAGTTTAAATTGATTATGACGTATGAATAAGATCCTTTTTTATGAAGGAAACTCGTCATTTTCAATGTACTATTTTTCCGCACGTGAGGTATAATCAATGCATTGAAAATGAAAATTAATTCATCATGTCTAAGAGTAGAGGTGATCAACAAAGAGGTGCCCTATTTAGGCCTATGAGATAAATGAGCCAGCTTGGGCAAAAGCCAAAAAAGCCCAAGCCGCCTATTTTCGGCCGAGCCTTGCTTGAAAATTCCTATGTAATTATAATAAAGGTTAATATCACGAAAAATCTAAAATCAATACACATGTAACAAATTTAACCAAAATTAATTTTTTATCACGAAAAATCTCAAATTGATACATGACAAATTTATCAAAAATTAATTTGTTGATAATAAAAAAACCTTTAACCAGTATGTTTGTGATAAATTTACCCTTGATCAATTTTCATTTAAATTTAATATCAAATTGCTAAAGAATGACATAAGATAGCTGACAGGTGTATCAATTAGGGTTTTACCCTCCATTTATCAAAAGCGTATCGGTTTGGTGATTTTTCGTGATATTAATTCAATTTAACGGAAAGTATATATTATCACAAATGTATTAGCTTAGGGTTCTATGCGGTCTATGTGATCAAAAAATTAATTTATGGTAAAATTGTTATAAGCGTACTAGTTTAGACTTTTTCATGATTAAATTATTTGGAATAAATTTATTACGAATGTATTGCTTTGAGGTTTTTCGTTGTCAAAAAATTGTTCGAGATAAATTTGTTATGAGTATACTTGTTTGGAGTTTTTTGTTGTCAAAAAATTGTTCGGGGTATATTTATCATAGGTGTACCAATTTGGGATATTCATTATCAAAAAATTATTTGGAATAATTTGTCGGGGGTTGTATTGGCCTAGGGTTTTTCGTGATCAAAAAATTAGTTTTAAACAAATTCATTACATGTGTATCAGTTTAGGGTTTTTTTTTATAGTATTAATTATTATTATTATTATAATATGCTTAGATAGGAATTGTGAATCGAAATCTTAAAATCGTAAATAGTAAATCAAGGGTAGGATTGAATAGTAAGATACGCTAAAATAACTAAAACTAGCTTTTCTTAGCATAGAAACACATAAAGAAAGTAGAATAAGTTTTGATTGAAATTCACAACCAACTGCGAAGATGTCTTTAATATCGAGTACATGTTTAGCAAACTAGCTAGACACAAGAAATCGCAGAACATTATTCTTCATAAAAGATGTGACGTTTAGACACAAGGAGGGTATGTTTGTTTCATATCCCTTATTCTTGGTATGAAATTTAAAATTTAGCATAAAAAACCAATAGACGCACATCGAGTAAGTAGATTTAGTGGCGAATCAATAAATACGCTTGCGATTCATTGTTTGAAACTTAAATAAAATCACACCCTAAGATATTACAAATAATGATACAAATAATTTATGAACTTTGTTCAAATATGTAGTGTTCAAATATTTAATTTATTGCATGTGAATCCTTTAAGTTTATTTTAACGATAGTTCGAAGACCAAATAATAAATCAAAAATTTATTGATCACATTGAATAAATTGCATGTTGGAATGAAGTTGAAGGACTAGATTAAATAAATTAAATGTTCAGGATCACTTTATGTTATTTTCTTAATATGTTAATAACTATTCCAATGATCTAGAAGGAGTCAAAAAAACAACCAGGGTAGAGAGGAAAAGAATATATGATGGATCCGCTACACATGAGCCCATTAAATATGGATCGTTAGATGAGGTGAGGCCCACGTGTAATTCATGTAATCTAACGGGTGGCATGAGTTGAGACCGCGTGTGTTCAGTGCACATCAGGAATGCTCGAGAGAGATGTTGTTGAGTCGCCGAGATGGAGTGAAGACTGGGAGCTGGGGACAGGTGGCGGTGACCAAGACTCGGGGCGTGGGGCCCCCGACGGAAACGGATTCCTTTCGTTTCCCTTACGGTGACGTTGCAACGTCGTGTCGTTTTGCCTGGACGAATCCCCGTTCCGCCCTTGTGCGTATGAATGAATATGAATGGGTCCCTCCTCTTTGCGGTCGTCCCTAGAGGACACAGCTATTCTCAAACATCAAGCCACCTGTCCATTTTTTTTTTAAATTAATTTTTAAAACTTCGACCATTAAAAAATAAAAGAGATAGTGATACAAAAAATCTCAATTTTTTAGCTTAATATGTTATATGATTCATAACTTTTAATTTATTCAATGCAGTACTTAAATTTTAACCTAACATGCAACATGATTATTAAATTTTTAATTCGTTTAATATGATCATGAACTTTTGGTTTATATTCAAATTAGACATTGGATTATATAAAAATGTTCAATAATGTCCTCCACTTAAATTAATTGAAGGAAAATATTGAGCAATTTCATAAACTCTAAATATTAGGTTGAAAATGTATTAAAAGTTACAAGGACTGCAGTACATAAAATAAAAGTTAATGGATTATATTACATATCGAGTTGTAGTTTAAAAATTATTTATGTCGATTTTCCAAAAGAAAATGAACATAAAGTTTTGAAATCAACAGCTAAAATATATCATTTTTTTCCCATTCAATGGCAGCAATTTACTTTCTCAATAAAAATATAACAAAAATAATGTTGAAATCGTTGGATGATTAGAAATGAACGTACGTATAGGTTTATATTCTCAAGAGATTCAAAGTGTCGGACATCAATTGAAAACACCAAGTCCCAACTCCCAAATACTAAAAAAAGTGTAATCATGAGCTAAAAATAACTTCAAACGGATCATATGGTAAATTTTTCACTTTGAAAATCAAATTAAATAATTTAACATCCATTTGATTCCTAGAAAATGAATGGCCTATAAAGTATTTTCCTTAAATGATTGCCGGTATCCCATAAAATAAATAGTCAATGAATTTTTTTTTTTGGGTTAATACCATAGCAAATTTTGAATTGATATACGTGTAATAAATTTATCAATAATTAATTTTTTGACAACGAAAAACTTTAAATTTGTACATTTGTGACAAATTTATCTCAAATTATATATCTGCCTACAAAAATCCAAAATCAATATACTTATGACAAATTTACATTATGTTAGTTTACATTAAATTTTACTTTCAAATTATTAAATTGGATAATACATGACAGTTAATGAATGTAGAGATTTAGCATTTTATTCTCTATTTGTCAGAAAAAAATTTGATTTTTCATAGTAATAATTAAATTTAACATATGATATATTTATTACAAATGTACTAGTTTATAATTTTTAGTGGTAAAAAAATTAGTTTGAAGTAAATTTGTTACAAGTATACTAATTTAAGATTTTTTATAGTTGGAAAATTAGTTTTTGGTAAATTTATTACATATATACCAACTTGGGGTTTTCATGATCAAGAAATCAGTTCATGTATATCAATTTGGGATATTTCGTAGTTAAAAAATTAAATTTTGGTAAATTTATTGGTACTTAATTTTCATTTTTTTTATAATTAATTTAATTTATCATTTCGGAGAGTGTCAGTAGTTCGAAATTTTCGGGGACTTTTTTTTTACAGAGATTCCTCAGTTCACCAAAAAATAAAAAATAATTTATGATAAATTTGTTATATATATATATATATATATATATATAAATTTATGATATTTTTTATATTAAAAATAGATATTATAAGTGGTGCTAATAATATTTTTGGTAAATATTTGAAAAACTCTAAAAATATATTGAAAAATTTATTTCAAAAATTTTTTTTACTATTAAAAAAAAATTGGATACATTTAACAAAACTCAAACAAAGATTTGTGATAAATACTGTTAGTTTTCGTTAAAACAATTATTTTTGTGATAGTTGATTAATATATATTTGGGATTTTATCTTTATTTAATTTACAATTTTGTGATTTTTTTATGGTATTAATTTTTAGATATTATATATTTTCACAAATTTATCAAATTTTTAAATAAATTAGTTTGGGGATAAATTTAGTAAATATATAATTTATGATTTTTTATGGTTAGTCGGAGTAAATTTTGTCGTAGATATTTAAATTTTTGTAAGTTTAAAATAAATTTGTTTTGTAATTTGAGATTTTTCGGGATATTAATTATAATACAGAAATAAAATATTTTTGAATTATTTATTTTTGCGATAAAAAATATATTTATTTTGATATTTGGAAAGTGGTTTCGCCAAATGGTTGATTTCTGGTGGACAAGAGAGATCACCCAGCGGCAGCAACCACGAAAGGCACCCACCCGAGAAGGACAAGACGGCGTCCGTCCCATCCCATCCCATCCCATCCGGGCCCCACTGGTGAAAACCCCGACACGTCTTTTCTCGAATCCGGTGGACCGCGTCTTGGTTTTTCTATTTTCATTTTTTTTTTGTCGTTTCGATGACGTGCCCACGATAAATAATTATGGTGGTGGGGAGGTGGGGCCCACTGGTGCCAGCTAGGCTTCCTAGGAAACATCGCTTGAGGAGCCGATGTTGACTAGGTCGTCCTTGGCGTGCGCGTGTGTACCCACTCCCGTCAAAGAAATTATTTGTTTTTTTTCTTTTTTTTTCTTTTTTAGTTTTCCGTTAAAAATTCACTATTATTTTATGAAGTTTATTGCTGAGCCAAACTATTAAAAAAAAAGAACTACTAAAAATATCAAAATATCCTATCTTGCTACATCATTCCGAAGTCATGAGTTTGTACTCCGACATTTCAATATAAGGTACCAAATTGCATTTTGAAATCGATTGTCATCCTAGCTTTTATTTTGCAAAATCCAACTCTCCTTTCTCCGAGGCCCACTTTTTACAATATTGAGTTTCTCGTACTACTTAAAAATTTCTTAATTAGAATATCTCAACTCTAACTGACTTTTATTAGGCTCGGCCATTGTTTTTTCTTGCCCTGTTGTCATCACCAACCTCCAATGCGCGGCGATGGAGTGGGGATCGACATGGGGTCGATATTCCTCGTATCCCCGACATTGACATAAAGAGGCGAAGTGAACTCCCTCCCCTTCTTTTTTTTCTTTATTATTTGGTTGGTTTGGCTCATTGTTTTCTTTTTCTTACTTTCCTTTTGTTTCGAGGAGTTTTTCTCTTTCAATCTAATTCAGATTTAGAATTTTCTCTCTCTCCTGTTCTCGAGGAGGTTTCTATCCCGATCTAGTATGGATTTTGGTTTTTTTTTTTCTCCTTTTTTTGTGTATGATTTCGAGGTTTTGCTTCTATTGAGTTTCATTGAGTACAAATACAATATTGAAAGAGGTCAGAAGAGTTTTATAAAAGGTTTCGCTCTCACATGTGTTAGATTCATGCCTGTTCAATGTCATTACTTTGAATGGCGATGATGATGGAGATGCTAAACTTAGTTGAGCACTATCGAAAGTTGAACCCATATCAACAGAGATGGAGATCTCAATGGGCACTCAGACAAAAGATGGATTTGGTGATTAGTTGCCAATTTTGGTTTTCTACACTTTAATCATTTAACCTCTAATCTTATTTTGATGATATATTTTCTTATTTGGAGTTTGTTTTGTTTTGAATTTGTTTGACATTTATCTTGATTTAAAGTTGGATTGTTTTTCTTTATTGTATATTCATAAAAATGAATGAAATATTTCTTTGTTAAATAAGTGGGTAAACCTTATTTTAATTAGGTAAGTTGTGGGCCAACGTTTAGATTTTGCCCAATCACAAAATTATTATCACTATAGTGTGGGGTTCAAGCCTAAGCTATGGGTAAATTTCGTACACACGAGACATATTTGTTCAAATCAAGAGTGGCATTTTTTTTTTTTTGGTCAAGAAATGATGGGGATCAATGAAAAGAATAATACCAATAAAGAACGGAAAAAATAAATCAAGAGGGTCGATCCTTGATCTCATCCAAGTTCCTATTTTTTTTTTCCTAACCCGACTTCAAAAGGGCAAAAATATGTATTACTTTGAGGGGAAAAAAACGACTTAAAAGTCAAATTTGAAGTTTCGTGGTTGTGTTCATCGGTGGGGTCTACTAAGATATTCCGTCCTTTTGTCGTTATTAAGTGAATTTGGACCGTTCCCATTTCGGAGAAACCACAGAACAGTCAATGAGGAGAAGAAATGACGTGGAAAATAGCCCTTCTTCACAGCTGGGTCAACGTCAACTTTAATCCTTTTGGGCGTAAGAAAATGTGAATTTTTTGGCCAAAAAATGCCGATTATTTGCTTTCCTTATTGCGCCAGACATAAAGTAAGATGGCTTTGCAACGACTAGAAAGTGAAACGGTTTGTTTTAAATCAAGTTTTCTTTTGGGCACAAATATTGTGAGGCCTTTTTTTAAAAAAAAAAAAAAATACATTACACGTCCATCATGGTTGATAACAAGCTGTTAAATATAATAGTCGTAACGTGAATAGAGAATGAATTATTTGTGTAGCTATATTTTATGTAAAGCCAACTTTCAATTTTGGGGTCCACTTTTCAAATCATCAAAACCCCCTTATCTTAATACCAAAATAAATAAATAAATAAATAAATAAATAAAATAAAGAGAACATGATATGTCGTTAATAATTAAAATTGAATGATACATTATTATGCGGATTTCAATTTCAATGTATCCATAAACATTTACACAAAACTCCAATATAGTCATTTCAATCAATTGTTAACGTGACATCCTATTATTGTTGACCATTCTACGCGACATGTTGTGAATTGTCACGTTGGTGACTTCTAGTTGCAATTGGTTAAAAAGATTACATTCAAGTTTCAAGTAAAAGTTTATTGCATTGGTAAAAAAAAAAAAAAAAAAAAAGAATTGATTTGGTAATTTTCTCAATTAAAATTCGATTTCTCTAGGTTTTATTTATTGTTTTTTTTTTGGGTAAGAAAAGGGGTAGAACCCTACATTTATAATCTCCTAATAAAAAATGATCCAATCTAGTTGCCTAAGAACAAATGAAGCAAACTTATCAATGGCCTATCTAGTACATAATTATCACCCGCATTGAGGGTTGGATAACCCAATTTGCTAGGCAACCAGCACATGCAATTTTCTCTCTAAAATAATGGAGAATTTTCACCTTTTGAAAGTATTTAGAAATACTTCCAATTTGTCAAATGAGTGTCACCAAAATACAGTGATGAAATTGATTTCTAAAGAATAGAAATGACTACTTGTGAATTCATCTCTATAATAAGTTTGATTATATAAAAAAATATTGCCAATTTGTGCAAATCTAGCAAGCCAATTTCCAGAGTCATTACGAATTACTTCACCTCCTAAAAATGGACCTCACATATCCCAACACTTGAAATGCATATTCATATTATCGTGTTAGAAATCATCTAAATCTATCTTGAATTTGAAATGCACGTGACGCATGTGAACAAGTTGGTATTTTAACAAAGGAAACTTTTAAACTTGGTCTTCACACTCAAATTTGCTTTACTCTTAAGGTTTATACGAATTCATACAATATTAAAATGTCTTCGCTTTAAATCATCGATTCTCTTGTAATAATTGTTTATTGCATGCCTTTAGGTCTACGTGATATAAGTGTCTTATAGGTCTAGATGAGCAACTAATGAAGTAATTTTCATTGGACAATTGGACAAGTGCACATGTATCGTGTCGAATAGGTGTTGCACGACCTATGAGATCTATTAAAAAACAAAGAAGAATCTGCATTCGTGATTTTTAAATTATGAAATGAAAGTTACTCGTTCAATTAAAAAACGTGACTTAGCCCACTACTTTCCACCTGTTCTTCTGATTGATTATCGTACCCCACTAGCTTTTTCAAAATTATATTCAAATGCTAAGATAAAGCTAATCCCACTTTCTTAAAAGTGATAATTATCGAGTACGACTCTTTCTCCACAATAAATAATCACATAAGCAAATACCAATCTTACAAAGAAAGATTCTGTCGTCTGATTTATGCTGGTCGAATAGCGACATAAATATCAAACAATGTTAAATCTATAATATTGCATAAATATTATAAAAAAATAGACTAGTCTGATAATGCCGAATCTACACATAAAGATGCACCAAATTGAAGAATCTTTTATGCATTTCAGCGCTATATATATAAAACTCCATCCCAAGAGTTTATGAAATGGCATATTCTAGTTTAAACGATGAATTATAAGAACTAACATGTCCTTCAAACCGGTTAAATTACCAAAAATGTTTTTATTTTTATTTTTAATTTTTTAGTTAAATGAGTCTTAAACCTTTTACATTTGTAACCACCGGTTGCGGTGGCTCCGCTGGTTAAGTCTTCCCCACTGTGGGGGGACCCACTGACCCTTCTAGGAGGGAGAGGGTTTGACTCTCCGCGGAGACGCTTGGCAACTTACCCGTTCCACGGGGTGGTGGGTTCTCCCATGGGGCCCCAGGGTTTATCCCATGTCACCTCGGGTTTACCGAGGCTGTCCGTGTTGGTACGGTGCGCGGGTTCCCTGGGTCATCAAAAAAAAAAAAAAAAACTTTTTACATTTGTATTAATTTAGCCCACTTGGCCAAATTTGGTCGGTCGGCATTGACATGGCATGAGCAATGCTAACGTGGTACGATTGGCGTTGATGTAGATAGTTTTTAATAATTTTCAATTTGTAATTATTTTTAATTTTTATTATTCCTTTTCTTTCTCTTCATTTTTTTTTCTCTCTTCCTCCTTCATCTAATTGGCAAAGGCGAGCATGTTAGTAGTTGGACAAGCTCGCTCTCACCTCACGACGGCCAAGTTGAACCTCGCCAAGAGCAGGTAAGACAAGCCCTTCTCAGATCTAGCGAGGCTTGACCTCACTGTCACTGGGCAAGGGTGAGCTCGCCCATCGACTAGTGAGGCAATCAATCTGGCAACTAGCTAGAGGAAGAAGGAAGAATAAAAAAAAGAGAGAAAGAAAGTAAAAAAAAAAAAAAAAGAAAAAAAGAACTACAAAATTTTCAAAAAAGAGATTATTAAAATTTGTTTACATTAGCGTTAATCATAGCACGTCAGCATCAATCATGCCATATCAGTACCATGGCACGTCAGCATCAATCATGCCATGTTAGTACCAATTGACTAAATTTGATCGGATGAACTAAACTTGACATAAATGAAAAAGGCTTATGACTCATTTGACAAAACAAAATTATAATCTAATTGGCATAATTGCAATGGTAATTCTCCCCCTTCAAACCAAGTCATGTATCTCTAAGTACAAGAAAATGTTCGAGTAAATTTTTGCGCACCTTGATTGGTCTATCTATCAAGACGATTTTAAGGATGCATCCCCACGTATGCTTACATCAAATAATTACTTTACCTTTGTCATAACGCATTGCATATCTACCTCTATCTTATACCTAATTATCATCTATACTAGAATTCATTTTTGATAATTTTCCATTCAATTTTAATAATTTTCCTTTTCCGTAAGAAACATCATATTCCATCTTCAAATCTTAAATGCTCTAAATAAGCATCCCTTTATTTTCACTTTAAGAATTTATGTGGGTTTCTTTTATTAAGGTTTCCTTCTTCATAGTCTACTTTTCTTTTCCTTTCTTTTCCTTTAGTTTAAATTCATGCCAGCTCAATAGAACATTCCGATGCCCACTCGGCACTTCAATCACCTCCAACTCAGAGACAAGGACCGATACTTACGATTCCAGCTCATCTTAACTTGGGCAATCAATCCCTTCCTTGATTCTTAATTCAATCAAAGCTTGCAATCATTTATCGGAAAAAGAAAAAGAAAAAGAAAGAAAGGAGTGGACCTTGATGTGTGCAGTCCCCACTCACTCCTCAATGATTTTCCACTAAAAAAGGAAGGAAAATCAAGAAAAAAGAGGGGACAAATCTTGGAGACTTTAAAGCAAAAACGTGGGGTCAAGGAACCATTTTTTTTTCCCCTAACATGAACCAAATTGCAAGGAAGCGATAATGCTCCTTTGTCTCCTATCACCAATCTCATTGCATCTTTTATAAGAATATGCTGCCTTGGGAAGGGGTAGTGGAAACATCCTCCTAGAAAGAGAACATCTTAAATTCTCAAAGAAAAAAGGTTAAAGTTTATATTCTTTGTTACCTTTTACTTTCTAGAAATGTTTGTGTCACTCAAGGTTTCAAATCTTTATCACTAGATCAAGCATCGTCCCTAACATTGGGGGTCAAATAAAAAAAAATGTGAATTTTCGCACAATTTCATATTTTAATTACAATCTTATCAACTAGATTTTAATATGATAAACCTATATTTTTATATTTTTGTATGGAAAATTTCAAATAAGGGCCTTAAACATGTCAATCTAAAAAATGGCTTGATTTCACTTGTTGGTTTGAAGGCATTTTTGTTATTTATTTTTTTTTTTTCCTTGTTTTTCTTTCCATAAAAAAAGAAAAACACAAAAAAGAAAAAAAGGAGCTAAAACTCAAAAAAGGGAAAAGAAAACACAAAAAGAAAAAGAAAAAACTCAAGCCTTCTGCCTCATCGCCGGTGGGGCAGCGACCACAACTAAGAGGGCTGTCAGCTAGCCCTCTCACCTGAATTTTATCTTTTTAAAAAAACTTTTAGTTTTCTTAATTTTTAATCTAATTTAACTAAATTTAGGTTTAAATTGTCTTTGGACAAAATTGTCCTTGATCAGCTGGAATATATAGCTAGCCGGCAAGGCCATGCCTTTATTTGAAACTCCATGGCTACTTTAGGCATTTATTTGAAGCTGTCATTGCCACTTTATATCATTTTTTTAAATAAGATCCACTTTAAGTCTTTATTTGAGAAACTGAAGACATTCTTTAACCTTATTTAGAAATTTCTTAATTTTTGCATTGCTCATAATCAAAAGTACCATATGAGCGAAATGGGCCTTTGTTTAGTCAACGCAAATCGTGAGATCCAAACAATAGACACACAAGTAAGGTAATAAAAAATTGTTAATTTAGGTTTTTTATTATTTTTTTTTGTGGATTTGATATCTAATTTTAGACCCATAAACTTTTTCACTTGAACGATGTCATTGGAGTCGATCACCCCTTGCCAAGTTGCCATCAAAGCTTATTTTAATGGTTGGAGACTTTATGTGGTTTATCCAATCCGAGGCACGAGCTAGTCTTCAACTACCAAGCTTAAGCCACGTTGCTGGTAACTCAACTAGTTTTTTGTGGCAAGAAATTTGGTCAACGACCCAAGTTTGGTCTTAACGTGGCTCGTGAGATTTGCCCATTCGTGGATGTTTCCCGCTTTGACCTTTCGAATAAAACCTTCACTCCAATGCCGCGTGGACGCTCAGTCAGTCTTTCCGAATGGGAAATTGCAATTGTAATGCTCGTATGTGACAAATTACAATTTAGTGATAGGTGGAACGGATTCATTATGAAGGGATACGGGATAATAATTCAGCACTCCCTTTCATGATGAATTTGATTAATGAAGGCGAACCCACAAACATATTTGAAAGGGGGATCACTAATTTTGATGATACAATCTTTAGGAAAGTTCAATTTAAAAGTTTAAATTGATAAGTGAAAAGAGATCACATGAATATAAAGAGTATATAAAACCCGTTATAAGCTATATGGAATAATATTTCAACAATATTTTGGTAGTTTACGAATTTGGGTTTAGGTATATCGTTGATATCGGGCTTTACCCTTTGCACTGAGATGGGGCAACTGTAGTCTGACGCACTTATCTAGTGGATAGTGGCATGCGAGCAAGGTGTGGCCTTACTGAACATCTCGTAGTAATTTAGGACATATAGTGGCATTCTTTATTATTTGATTTGATAAAAGAATTGCATTGAGCATTTATGCATAATTTAAAAATCATATCAAACGAATTATAAGATTAAAAGATGACACTACACATTAAATCAAAATTTAAGATTATTACTGTTATTTTTTCTGGTTCTATCAACTCTAGACACTCTTTAGGGAAAGCGAAAAAGAAAAAGAAAAAAGGTGTGTGACTTATTGGTGTTCTTTTTCCAAAGCTTCACTCTTTCTAATCAAGTTTTGAGTGGTAGGGAGAAAGAAAAAGTCAATCGCTCTCCTTTTCTTTTTTTCTTTTCTTTCTCTCATTCTCTCCTTCTTGCTTTCCCTATTTCATATTTTTTTCATGAGGTCCCCCATATGCATATTCTTTTCTCTTTTTTGCCCCTTTCCTCCTTCTTGTCTCTCTCTATTCTCGCTCATCCCATTTCTTCGAAAGCCTAAGTCGGTCCTGGGCTTGGTTGAAAACATCACTAATCTGGGTTGCCCATCAATGTGACTTTGGTTAAAAAAAAAGGTATGGCGAAATTAGAAAATTTTAATATGCTATCTCTTTATTCTAGCTTACATTTTAGACAAGTGTGAAGACTTTAGCTTACATTTGCACATTACACAAATGTTAGCATTGAAGTACCTATCTTAGCCAGAAAATTATATTCCGTATAATACATAAAGAAAAACTAGTAATTTCATGTCATAATCTCACCTAATGGTAGGTATAGGCAGGCTAAAACTACTGGTTGTTTTTTAATCACTATTCATATGGTGTGATAAAATATGGTTAAGGTGATGTATGGGATTTTGCTTTGGGGCGTCCGTTGATGCATTTGATGGGATGAGTGAAGGTGAACGGGCCTCGAGCCCAACGCCCACACCGTTCTCCAAAGATATCAAAGTACGTTGTCTCCTACTTACACTAATTCAAGCGAAATTAATATTTCCTCTATTCAAAAGGGAGAAATGAGTTTGGATATTTTGATGATTCAAAATGATTTAGCTCTTACAGAATTAATGAAAAATGATATATTAATTATTGAATCAGTTCGTTAGTCTATGAAAAAATGATGGACAATTTATTATGTATCAAAGTCTAGTTATTTCATTGTTTCATTTATCTTTCCTATTTTCCCCCTTCCCTTTGAATAGTTAAATAAAAGACAAATCACAAAAAAAAAAGTCCTAAATTTATTGTACTTTTCCCTATTGTATTTTTAATTGAACCAATTGAATCCTTAACTTTCTAATGTTTTACTAATTAAGTTAATCTAGTCAATTTTGGTTGGAAATTGCTAATGTAGAAACTAGTCATTTTGTATAGCACAACCAGAGTTAACATAAATATTTTTAATAATATTTTTATCTTTTTATAAATATTTTTATTTTTTCTTTCATTTTCTTTAATTTTTATATTTTGGATGGAGGGTTGGCTACCATTGCTGGGCCTCACTCTAAAAAAAAAAAAGAAAGTAAAATATCCACGTTAGTGTTAGTTGTGTTATATAAGATAGCCGGTGTCTATATCAATCATTTATAGCTGAAAATGACCGGATGAATTTAACTGACAAAACATTAGAAGGTTTAAGATTTAATTGGCACATTAAAAAGTTTATGACATAACTTGCAAAAATTTAATAGTTTTAAGATTTTTTGAATAATTTTCCTATTAAATGAGATATTTAGGTGTAATAAGACCTTCATTGATCTCCTCCATTATGGATATCTTGACTAAACTAAGGTCAATGGATGCATGAAAACTGCCCAATACACATGCACATGAAAGCTCGAGTACCACGTAGGCGGTTTAAGGATATTATCGTACAAAATTTACGTACTGTTAACATCTTATATCATCAATTGAATAAATTAAAAATTTAAGGATATTATCGCACAAAATTTACGTACTGTTAACATCGTTTTCTCATTTATCTAACTTTAGAGACACTTGGGAAACAAAAAAGAAAAAGGTGTATGACTTACTGGTCTTCTTTTCACAAAGCTTCCCTCTTTTTATTTACTATTAGTCAGGTTTAGAGTGGCGAGGAAAAAAAAGTCAATCCTCTCATTCTCTTTTCTCCTCTTTTACTTCTTCTTGCTTTCTCCATTTCCTTATCTTTTTTTTTTTCCCTCATTTAATTATATAAAGAAAACTGAATGTCTCCTATATTCCAATTTTTTTCCCATCTTGCCCCTGTCCTCTTTCACGTCTCTTTCTCTACTTTTCACGCATCCCATTGTTCCCGGTGGCCGGAGCCTAAGTCCATCCGAGCCGAGCATAGAACATTCTGGATTCGAGCATAAATTTACCATCTATCTCTATCGAGCCACAATATATAATCATATTTTAGACAAGTGTCAAGACAATATATATATATATATATATATATATATATATATATATATATATATACAATATATATATAAATAGAAAGAGAGGATACATCAATGTCATGGTCTTACCTAATGGTAGGTATAAACGGACTAAAACTATTCCTGGTTTTCATCTGGGATTACATATGTTCTCAAAACTATGGCTTAGTTGATGTACCAACTTCTATTGGGTCGTTTACCAATACATTACATTCAGTTTTCAAAAGCCCACACGTAATCCCTCCCTACTTAGGCATTTAATCGGAACCCAATTCATATAAAAATTCTTAGAGTGCGGTTATTTTGTGGAAAATAAATGATTTGAAAGAACATTTCTCAAAAAATAATCGCTCAAATCACCTATAAAAATGAACTTATGAAAAATATATATTGCCTATGAATATGATTAGATAGAAATTATTATCAATAATGATAATATTTTTCATTAATTAATGATTTCAAGCGATTATTTTTTGCAATATATTTTTCCAAATAATTTATTTTTCGTGAAACAAATGGAACCTAAATTGATGGAGTTGTAGTGTCTAATGGAGCCAAGAAATATCAAAGCTCAGAGCTTTTACTATTAAAGTCATACATGTAATTTCATGATAAAGCAAAAAAAAAAGGTTTTTGACCACTACTAATGACATATCTATACTTTTCATCATTACTATGTATGCCCAAGACTTTTATTATATGTAGGAACGATATCTTTTGTATATGTAGCATTCCTTACATAAGTACCATCAAGTTCTCATTGCAATACATTCTAAAACCACTTGAAATTAAAGCCAAATAATGTGTCCATCAATACCTTCTATCCGATATTTTCTATGGACGTGACATAATCCCACATGATTTAATAATGTCCATGAGCAAAATTAACTCGAAACGGGTGGTTCCAAATGCTCCCAACAAAATTGAGTAGAAATGCGGGGTTCCGCAATATCTTTTTTCATTTATGCCTTGACCTATCAAACAAGTGGGTTAGGTCGGTTTTGAGTCGAGCCATAAATAGTCCGACTCAAATAGATATATTTAATTTGTTTTCATCCATTTTTACATGATACAAATCTAATGGCTTATATTCAACTCATATCTGACTCGATCCATATGGCTAAAATATTTTCATATTTAAACCAACCTACAAAAACTCATAGCCAAATTAAAGTGAGAGTGCAAAGTGAGTGAGGGTGAAATGAAGTGAAAGCAAAAGAGACTAAAGAGAGATCTATAGAATTGGATTGGATCTAAGTAAATTGTAAACCCATTTATGACTCATTATAACCCATTGGACACTCATATTGTGTTTAAACCCATGTGGATCAATTTATTCATTATAACTAATCTATTCAACACTTATATGGATTAAGAAATGGGTTTACGACCCATTTTGATGGGTTTACTTATATCTAAACTCATGTTGTAGATATGTTTCATTTGCATTTAAAATATGGCAGGCACAATTTCTAAAAACAAACTTGCAAAATGCACTCGTTTGTCGTAAAGGGATCCGTTGTTCTTGACTGTGCTTTACCTATTGGTTGGGTTCTAAACAAGCGAAAATTGTGTCTTAGTCCCAAGTGGATTTCATTTCTTTTCTCCTGGATAGGCAAAACAAGGCAAGTTTTCCATAATTTACCGTAATTTAACCTATTTTAATTAAAAATAAAGAAACAAAAGGGATAAAAAAAAAGGGGATTTATTGCCAAGAAAATTAATAATACAATTACTTCAAATGGAGACGTGATTTGATAACGGCAAAATTTAGCCCACTCACTCACGTGGGCCTCCGACAAGCGATGTGGGCTTGAACACTAAGCATTTAACATGGCTCTTTTTAGGATGGGCCTCGGCCTCAAAGCCCGACCTTACACCGTCCATATGGAAAGAACCCTAACTGAACTTACTCAATGAAAAATATAGACGCTTATATTACTAAGTCAATAAAAAAAAAATTTCATTATTGATTTATCATTTATAATTAATTTTTTTGTAGATTATAAAAAAAATTTTAATTTACTTTTTTGAGCAATATAAACAATCATATTTATGATAATATTTTCCAAATTATTCAGTTTTCATAAAATAAACGCTTATATTATTGAGTCCATAAAAAAATTCATTATTGATTTATGATTTATAATTAAAATTATATGTAAACGATAAAAATATTTTTTATTATTCTATTTTTTATGAGCAATACATACGATTATTTTTAGGATAATAATTTTCAAATTATTCACTTTTTGCGAAATAAATGGAGCCTAAACATGTTCAATGAGTCTGTTGAAGCGTAGTTGAAAGGAATCTTTTTTTTCTTGTGTTTTGTTTTCTCTCCTAACATAAGCTAACTTTAGGATTCTTTGGATAGAGAAATGGGTTGTGCTCAAACTCCTTTTTTGAAAAGGCACAACTACTATTGTCAAATATATTCGAATAAATTTCCCATTCAATATTGACTAATATACCCAAATCTACACGAATTGTGTTATTGACTACTTAGATAGATATATAATCTTGCATTATGGGCCCATGTAATAACCTTTTGTTATTCGTGATAATCAGAAGCCAAAAATCCAAAATGTCCAACTACCTCAATGCATAGTCTATGAAATGATTATATTTAGATCTTTAGCCTATGCATGTGGCACCAATTCAAATAATTTTTTTTTAAATAATATTTGTGGGTTTATACTTGTGATCCCCAATTCGTGAGATGAAAATCTTTGGATGTGGTCGATCAATCGCACTGTCCGGAAATTCGTGTTATGAATTTTTTTTTTTTAGCAACCCATTAACATTTTTATCTGTTCTTTTTTACTCAATTTTTTGGGATTGGTCCCTTCTCAAAAGTCCTATCCACACCCCAATCCCAATACTCACCACACAAACTCGGTGGAGTCACGAATGTCGGCCAAATTTTTCCATATCACACGTCACATTTTCCCAAATTACAACTTACCCACAACTTACATATATGTATATAAATTATTTAAATAATATAAGATAAAGAAAAAGGAGGAGAGAGAAATACGGAGGAGAGAGAGAGAGAGAGAGAGAGAGAGATAGAGATGCTGGCGAAGGAGTCATCGGCGGCGGCGGCGGCGACGTTCGAACTGCCGGAGGAGGTACTGGAGGTGCTGCCGGCGGACCCGTTCGAGCAGCTGGACGTGGCCCGGAAGATCACCTCCATCGCCCTCTCGACCCGCGTCTCCGCCCTCGAGGCCGAGTCCTCCGACCTCCGCGCCGGGCTCGCCGAGAAGGACGACCTCATCGCCGACCTCCAGTCCCGGGTCGAGTCCCTCGACGCCTCCCTCGGCGACGCCCTCGACAAGCTCTCCCGATCCGAGCTCGACAAGGTCCCCCGAAAACCCGACCCGACCCAATTCGTTTTTTTCTCTCTCTAGACTCTCTCTCTCTCTCTCTCTGTGGGCGAAATTGAATTGGTGTTCTGTTGGTTGGGGTTGCAGGAGAATCTGGTGAAGGAGAACGAATTGCTGGCGGGCACCGTGAAGAAGCTGAGCAGGGATGTTTCCAAGGTCTCTGCTCATTTCCACTCCATGCGTTGACTTTTGTGCTCATCTTAGTCAATTTAAGTGCAAAGGCTGCATCTTTTAGTGAAATGTAACTTAGCATTGTGAATTAGTGTCATGGGTGATTTTGGTTTTTTTGGGTGAAAATGGGAAACTGGAGTTGGCCATTGGGATGGGCTGTGTGAAGTGCGAACGGTGAAAGCGTTCGTTCCTTCATAGTTCATCGGCTTGGTTACAGAACCCACTGGAGTTCAAAGGCTACTGGTGGAACCTGCGGTTCGAAATTTAATGGTTTTTCTGAGTTATGATGAGAATTCGATCATGCTAGTTTGACACATTGATGAAAACTGCGTGTTTGAGCTGCAAAAGAAAGTGGGTTTCATGAATTTTGATGAGCAATGGCAATGCCCTTGCGTGGTGCTGGAATTTGAAAACTTACTTGAAAGACCTGCTATCTGTTTAGGTTTCGTGCCTTTGAATTAAATTTGCTTTAAAGCGGGCCTCATGAGAAGATGACCTAGTTCTCGAGTAATTTCGTTTTAGCTGGTGTTAATTTCCTTCTCTGGTGTGTAGTTTGGTAGTTTCTGCTGCTCGGTTGGTCTGAGGTTTGGCGTTGTGGTTATGCAGTTGGAAATCTTCAAAAAGACGCTCATGCAATCCCTTCAAGAGGATGAAGAAAGTTCTGGCCCTGCACGAGCTGGAGCTTCACAAATCATTGCAAAGCCAACACCGAGCGGTAATGCTTATTCTCTAGCTTTCCTGACAAAACGTTTCTTGCAATGTTGATGTATATGTGCATTGATGAAAAAATGGGCCACTTGTTGCTTTCTACCTGATTGGCTGAAAACGAATGAATGCCATTTGGCTGCAAATCTTAGTGGATTGTTGGTTCTCGTATGGCAGTTGAAGCTTCCTTAGTTCCCATGGAATTTACAACATGCATATAAGCAAATGAAATTACCCCTTTTCATTCATATGCACACATTGTCCCAGAATTTTCTTTTGGCAGTTGTGGTTGGTTAGTCGAGAATCATTGTGATTGAATCATCAGACTATTTTGTCAACTCAAAATGATTGTTTTGTTTTCTTCAGAAGATGATGCCCCACTGCCTCCAAGATCTTCTTCAATTAGAAGTCAGTCCTCAGAGGTGGGAAATTCTCTATCGGAGGATCGTGAGACCGATGGTATTCTCTAATTCCTCATCTGTAGGAGGATCTGTCATGTCACTTTCATACGGCACTGTAGATTCTTGTCATAATAGACTTTTCTGTTGGGCATTATTCACAATGATGTCAAAGTTCATGGCATAATGCATGACTTTGTACGTCTGTTTTTATTAAAATAATTTCTTCATTTGGCAGTTCCACGACCTGGTACGTCATATGGCTATCTGTTAGCATCGCAAACTAGCACGCCACGGCTTACTCCTCCTGGCTCGCCTCCCAGTCTATCTGCCTCTGTATCTCCTACAAGAACCTCAAAGCCACCGTCACCGAGACGGAACGCAATGTCATTCTCAACTTCGAGGGGAATGTTTGACGAAAGGTCTTCTATATATTCTTCTGTGCCCCCAGGCCACCATGGTTCCATAACAAGTTCAGAGTCTGGGTCATACACTGGTAAGCCCAACCATTACTCTGAAGTACCCGGTCATGTATATGCTTGAAACGTCCATTGCTTTTGATGCATTTTGTCAAGGGGTTTTGAAAATATGTATGTGAAAAAAGTGTGATCGACATTTGAGTTTAAGACATAACAGCTGCACTCTTTCTGCCCCTCAAAAGTTTGTTGTTTGCACTCATTTGATACTTCTTTGAGGTGTACTTACTCCCTCATTTGATGCTGCACTGATTGTAATTTTTAGATTGGATTTGTTGATGAGGATTATCCACGGCATAGAAATGACCAAGAGATTGTTCATTGACAGCTGCATTTGAGGATTATTGCTGTAGACTTTCTTTTACTAGACAACTGTCTGGTCAATCCTCTTATTCTTGCTTGGTTTACTTTTCTTCAGGAAGAGCTCGAGTCGATGGAAAAGAATTTTTCCGGCAAGTCAGGTAAGGAAATTGGATTATTTCATAGACAGAAGAAGTGTTTGTGTCAGAATAGGCAAGCTTGTAGGTCTAATTTTTTCTTGGTCCATCGAATGCTAATGTGTTGATGGTTACTTTCTTGTTCCCCTGGAACCATAATGAGATGCTTCTCTGACTCCTTTGTTTTATCAGGAGCCGCTTGTCGTACGAGCAATTTGGTGCATTTTTAGCCAATGTGAAGGAATTGAATTCTCACAAGCAAACTAGAGAAGTAACATCTCTCTCTCTCTCATCTCTGTGTGTATGCATGTGCGAGCGAGCAGCGAACCGCTTCAGTTGGGATTGAATCTAATCTGTCTTCGTTTACGTTGGGTTTTTGCAGGAGACGCTAAGAAAGGCTGAAGAGATTTTCGGCCCCGACAACAAAGATCTTTACGTCATATTTGAGGGGTTGATCACCCGCAACGTCCATTGAGATCTTAATTTGCAGTCTGCAGTGGCATGTAAAATCCGCGACCATCTTGTTTCTACATTCAGATGATTCATCCACACTTATTTTTTGATTTGTAAATCAAGGAATAATCCAAGTGTAATTACGCTTGCCTGACAAGTCATAGTCCATCACTCATCAGGTTTGTGAGTTGAAAATGTGTAACTGGTTTGCTTCTGATTGCATTTTGTTTGACATATTAGCAGATACCAATAAAGATACAAGGTTGTCGAATTGAAAGACGATAAATATTGATTTACAAAATGATGTGATGGGTTTGTGTGAACGTGATCTGTTTGTTTAAATGTTGATTTCATTACTTTATAAGCCGACTATATATATGCAATTCTTACATATTTTGGCTAGAATTTATAAAAGAAAACTGAACATGATAGGTGACTTCGCGATAAAATAGAAAATTAAGCAAATTTTTGTTATGCTTTTGATAATTGAGATTTAAAAGAGAAAGAACTGTCTTATATGGTTATTGGCGTTATAAATATTGTCAAAATAAACCTCTAAAAAAATTTCAACCACTGCGATTCGTCCCGGTGGCCACTCTTCCAATATGGAAGGGGAATGTAAGGGGTTCAAATCCCCACCTTCTTAGAGGAGGATGGGACGGGGACGCGTAAGTTTCAGGAGTGAGTTTCGACTCCCACGACCTGTAAGAGACAAGACAAAAGTCTGAAAATAAGTATAGTGTAGGAATAGAGTAGGACTGACAAAAAGAAAAAAAAAAAACCTCCAAAAATTTCATTAATATATTAGACATTATGAGCATTATTTAAGATAAATAATTAGGACCTTTTGTATATGATTAAATATAATATATTAGAAGATTGCACCTATTATTCAGGCGAGATATTCCAACATGAGCAAATTATATTATTTCACGGATGAAAAAATGTCCGCAAAAGAAAAATACAAACATATCCATCCACCAGGAGAATTTGTAAGTCTTATTTTTTAGTCAAATGAAAAGCTTGGCAACCAATATGATAAACAGAATTACTTCTAGACATATTCATGAGACTCTTAACTTATAACACGGTCATTAGCAATTCGAAAATAGGAAAATGAATTTTGAGTATTATTCCCCTGACATGGTGCCCCCTAATTTAAGTTTGTTTCATTACAAGCACACTTCTCCATGACTTTAAGGCAAATTTTGATTTTGATTTTTTGTGATTAATTTGTCTATCATGTGCTAATGGATCCAAACTTTATCATGACCTTGAAAAAAACATCTAGAAAATAATTTGAATCAAAATGCTCTAAAATTAAGCTCTGTATGTTATGCGTACAAGTCGCCATTTTGTGGACAATAAAATTATCATCAAGACATTAAGTTAAAGGAAATTTTCCTTTTTATTCTATATTAAATTGATAATATCAGACGAAAAAATAATGAAATCGGTACTAATATTTCTCTTGAGTATCAAAGAGAAAAAATTAATTTGAATAATGTTATTTACTTTGACAAAAGAAAAAGAACAAAGAGAGAAAAGAGTGGACCCATGGAATGCAGTTTCACAAACTCTCACATGGGTGATCCCCTATTATGAGTTCAAACACTTGAAAAAATATCTAAAAAGTCCTAAAAGTATTATACGGTGGTCAATATAATCATAAACCTTTTAATCATATCAATTTAATTCTAAACCTTTCAACAAATTGTAAATTTAATTCTAAGTCTTTCGATTGTGCCAATTTAGTCTTAATTCTTTTAATGATTTGCCAATGTAACCACAAACCTTTTAATGATCTAATAATTTAATCATTCCAGCCAATTATGGCAAGAAATTATTGATATGGTGATCATGGTATGATAGACGGTCGGTGCCAATGTAAATAATTTTTGCAAATTTTAATTTTTTGGATTTTTTTTTCAAGGAAAAATAAAATATAAAAGGAAAGGAAAAAAATTTAATTAAAAAAAAAATTGTCCATGTTATTATCGGACGTGTCACGTAGGACAGTCAATACTAACTAAACCGCTACGTTTAGAGGTATGCATGGTCCGGGCAAGCGGTTCTCGACCTAGAACCGGGAACCGCCCGCTAAGGATCATTTCCGAAAAATTGGAACCGGGATCCACCTGGGAACCGGACCACTAGTACAGTCCGATTCCTGGGTGGATCCATAGAATCGGTCTCACCAATAGAGAAAAGGACGGACTTGCTGTTGTCGAGAGCGACGACGATTTTCCGGAGTGCCGAATAGAGAAAAGGACGGATGGATGGACAACGATTTTGGTGAAAGTAAGAAAGAAAAAGAAAGAACATTCTTTATGTGAAAGCAAGAATGAGCAATGAAAGGGGCAATATCAAAGAACCAAAAAGACGAGACTTTGCAGTGGAAAGAGAAGGCTTTTGAGCCGGAAGAAAGATGGGTACTTGGGAGGGTTCTAGTACTTGAATTTGGAGGGGTGGAAGCGGTGTTTTAGGGTTTCTTCGCTATTGTTTTGTAGCTCCCTTCCATGCCGTTTCACTGGGAAGTGATGGAGCTCCACAGCGTGGATGGAGGATGGCAAGCTGGGGAACTTCAAAGTTGAGATCTTTCAAGTTTTTGGGGAAGGAAGGGAGCGCGAAGAACTGCAGGCTCTCGAGACTTGGTAAGGTTTTCGGCGGTGGGTCGACTAACAAGCATGAAGCTGAAGCTGGAAAATGGTGGTGACGGAGAGAGAGAGAGAGAGAGAGAGAGAGAGAGAGAGAGAAAATTCGATGGGGTTTGTTAATTAGTAATTTCAATTTTTTTTTATATTATAATTAATCAGACCAGTCTAGATGGGCGGATGGATGGATCTGCCAATGGAACTGAGAATCGGACTGGTACCCACCGGTTCCCATAAATTGAAACTGAAAATCAGACTAGTTCCCTCAAGAACCACTGGTTCTGGTCCGGTTCCAGGTGGTCCAGGCGAATCCCAGTTCTTTTGTACACCCCTAGCTGCATTAGTGATTCCCGTCCAAATTGGTTAGAAAGACTAAATTAATAAATTATTAAAAAATTTAGAAAAATATTAGCTACTATACCATAGTTTTAAGATTTTTTGGACAATTTTCTTAGTATTTGGTCAACCCACCAACTTTAGTGTCTTAATGATAAATATTTAACATTGAAATTTGATATTATCACATCATAAATATTGTAAAAAGTGCACTTTTAAAGTCTGTTTCACATTATAATTCTCTATGATACATTTTCTATAGATTGAAAATTATGTCGAATTCAATATTTTTTATTCATATATTTTATTTTGAAAATCCTTATCCTTATTGATTCGCACTAACTTGAGAAAGAATTCCCTAAAAAATGTTATGATTAGACAAGTTCTCAAAGGTCTTTTCATCGAATCATTATTTACTTATGTAAGATGTCGTAGACAGCGGCCTAGCCACACTATGGATGGTATTTGAATATTCGGCACTCATTCACTGATTAAAACTCATCTTTATTACTCCTTATTTAATTGAGAAAAAATATGCTTTTATGTGATTTTTCAGTAGGATAAATATATGAAATCCTCCAAGCTGTTGTTTCCTACCTAAATTACGAAAAATATACTATTTGATATTATTCTCTATGATAAAATAATTCAGAGAAACATTGTATAATATTTCCTAGCACTTCAATAATTGCACATGCTTCCCTTAATAAATCTTCTGCTCCGTATAAAGAAGGAATTAAAATGAGAACCAACAAGGACAAAGAGGAAGAAGGGAGGGTCCCAAGGAAAAATAAAAATAGAAGAAAAACAATTGAACAAGAGATGTGACGATTGGCATATGTCTGTCCTTTCATTTGACAAGAATATCATTATTTAATTATTACTCTCTCACAATAAATAAATAAATGAATGAGTGAGTGAATGAATAATGGAGGGAGAATATGATGTCACAGGACGGGACAGGATATGTGCTTGATGGTGAAAGAAGGGAGAACATAGACCACTCAAATCAGCTCAAAATAATTGATTTCCCAGTAGAAACTAAGCAAGATAAGGATTCTCTCTCCACGTTCTGGATGTCCGAACAAGAAGGCTTAGCCGACCAAAACTCACACATTTTTTACTTATATTATAAAAAAAAAAAGTTGGGCCCTTTTAAGGGAATCTTCATCATGTCTTTTGCCCAACTTTATCTTGGCTTAAAATAATAAAAAGGCATGTATATTGCGTTGCATTATGGGTCCCAAAGGAAAACTAGGGTTTGGATTTTTATTTATTTATTTATTTGCGGCGTTGTGGGGGGCGTGGGGTTTGGTGGCATGCATGACTTCAAGAATTAAGCAGAAACTAAGTAAAAGTGACTCTACTTTTTATCTTACCCTTTGTACCATGAGGTTTCGAAGGAACAAAGGACACTGAGACTTTTATTAGTGTTGGGTTAGATATTCCAATTGTAAGATTAATAATATTTAAATATATTTGTAAATCAAATTTATCATGGTCAGCTTGTTGGTGACAAAACCCATGTTCCAACAAGATTGCTCCACTCGATTGGTTCTTTAAAATTATGAGATTACTAATGTCATTTATAAAATATGTTTGTATAAAATAAGAACATGAAGAAGATAAATTGATGTAATCACTTTATATGTTAAATTGACAGGTGCATCAAGTATTTATAAGCTTTATGCTTGACTATCTAAGATAACAAGCAATTAGGATCAATCAAGGATATGCACGGTAAGACCGATAGTTGCATAATCCCCAAAAATATAGAGAATCTAGAGAGATGTGAAGAATCTCCGAATGATCTCTAACTGTATAGATATTTTGTTACGAATTCTTGTCTTATAAGAAGAGTGCAAAAAAATAAATAAATTTCCCTCTATTTTTCCCGTTCTCTCCTGTCAAAAGAAATTCCTTTCCTCATAATCTGAGAAAAAAGTAGACTTACTTTTGTTCCTCAATCAAATCAACTAAGAATCCTAGCGCCCCAAAGCGAGGGCTACTGCTCATGACATGAGGTGATTGAAGAAAACAATTGTCAATATAAAGTTATAAACAACTTATTATGGGTATTACCATCTTCATTGTCATTATTCAATAATAGAAAATTTCATTTTCTTGCCTATGATAGATGGATGAAACCGAAGTACATATATGGATAATAAAACCCTCCCCAATTAAGATGCGTTTAAGAAACATAATTGTAAACCAATGGGTCAGAACAAATCATACTTCAAATGAGTACACTTGAATCCGCACATTTAGGGTGATGTAAATAAGGAAAGTGCCGATAAAGTTACCATAAAAGTCAAGGAAGTGCCTTGACTTCTCGAAAAAATCATTGATTCCTCACGCAAGATGCGATTAATACACATCAAATTCAATTTAAATTATTACGTACACGATATAGGGGGATAGATGAAGTTACCATTGGAAGCATTGATCTGCAACAAATTGATTTTGCAACAATCTAATTAAATCACACTACCAAAGAAAATAAGAGAGAGAAAAAAAGTATTTACGTTAGCGGTATTACAGATTAACTCAATTCCTCGTAAGTAATATTTGTGATTCTCTAAGTTATCACCACATGTTCTCATTTGAAATTAATAAAACGGAGAATCTTTTCCTTTGAGAATAATCGAATATGGAAAGTGTTCAATTGAAACATGAAAATGTAACTAGATTGCTCTCAGTTACTCTTGTTGGTCGTGTCTAGGCAGTAGATTCATTGAACATTAACTCTTTCTTTGAAAATAAAAAAGCAGAGGTTACTTGGCAGTGGATGTAAGGAGGGACTCTTGATTCTATCACAAAAGACCACCAATCCAGAAGATGTTAGTTAAGTGGGCAGAGCATTTCCCACATTATAAAGCAAGTCAATTTTGTATTTATTTTTTTAAGACCACATCAAGCCACTGAAAATCACTTTCAGAGGTTCTTCTTTAGCTTTTATAGCTTCTCTGATCTGATCTGATCTAGCGGTTTATTCTGCCCACCCCTAAGATCTGCCAATTCAAAGCCACAGGCTCATTGGTCACCATCCGCAACTCCAGTCTTCGAGCAGGCAGGGAACAACAGGCATGGAGGTGGGTCAGATGCAGAGGAGGTTGGTAGAGTTCACCAAATCATTGTTCATGGAGGTAAAAAGTTCAAACTTGTAAAATTTATGTGCGTTTGTATTTCCTTATTTGTTTCTGGGTTTTGTCCGATTGTGTTGATCTTGACTTCGGGAAAATTGTTCTGTTTTTGGTTGAGAGGAAGGGTTTCTTGGACGGTCAGTTTTTGCAGCTCCAACAGCTTCAGGATGAGAGCAACCCTGATTTTGTTGTGGAAGTTGTGTCCCTCTTCTTTCAGGATTCTGAAAAGCTGCTCAATGATCTGACGTCGGCTCTGTAATGAAAAATTTCTTGATTTTACCTGATTTGGAGAGACTGATGTTGTTGGTCTATTATTTGTTTTGGCCTTTGGCCATGGGACTTCTCTGATTTTACTTCTGATTTTGTCGTCCCTGCACAGAGAGCAGCAAAATGTGGACTTTAAAAAAGTTGATGCCCATGTTCACCAGTTGAAGGGCAGCAGCTCCAGGTGCGTCAGAATTTCCTTGAAAAAAAATAAAAATAACAAATACTCAATCCCACTATTTTCAATTAAGACAGAGACCGGAAACTCACTTTTTCAGAATATTCAATCTAACTGGTTCTTCTAAATTTGCAGCATAGGTGCACAGAGAGTTAAAAATGCCTGCGTTGTGTTCCGCAGCTTTTGCGAAGAACAAAACCTCGAAGGGTGAGTTTGGTGGATCTCGTGTTTCATTCTTTCATGTTTCGTTGTTTCATGTCCGATAGATCATAGCAGAGCTATCAGGATTCAAGAAGATTCACAGGACATTAGAATTGGACATAAAAATTGAGGAATGATCCTAAATGTTCTGAACATGATTTTCATGCTTTGTGTGGCAGGTGCATGAGATGTCTGCAACAAGTGAAGCAAGAGTTCTACCTTGCGAAAAACAAGTTTGAAACTCTGTTCACCGTGAGTATATCCACCCTTGAATTCGAGAAAGAACTCATCTGAATTCGCAGCCAACTTGAATCCGTAGCAACTTTTTGGTTCTTGCTCACTGCTTAATTTGTCGAGACATATGTTCTTGTTTACTGCAGCTGGAGCAGCAAATCGTGGCGGCCGGCGGTTCCATCCCGGCGACGGAAATCACGAGTTTCTAAGGATTTAGAAAGAACATCGACGTGCCCCTGCTATGCCTCAGAGAATCCGTTAACCGATTTTGCGAATTTTCTTGGGACCATAAGCTCAATAAGTAACCATGTCTCTGGGTGGTCTCCACTGAGAAAGATGTCTCTCTCCTGTGTTTGTAGGTCACCTTAAACAGGAACATATTTCTGTGTAGTCTAGCGTCTTTGGCTATATTTGGGATTTAATTATGTACTTTCTTAAGCTGATGGGCAGTGGAGGTGACCTTATTAGACCACAGATTTGGTGTTCAAAAAAAGAGCACAAGATCTTCCTAATGCAGAACATAACATTAGAGAAAATTTCTGCACAATGTTCTCGTCGAGTCGTAAATCCAGCACAATCTTCACCCTGCACGTTTAGCATCTAAAAATGAATTACCGAAGATTTCCTTATGGCTTTGTGCGATAAGTAAATCAATTGCGACACCTAAGTACACAGCATCGTCGTTTAATTTAGCACCTAAGTACACCGCATCGTCGTTTAATTTAGCACCTAAGTACACAGCATCGTCGTTTAATTTAGTTGACATAGAATTGGAGTGGAAGAGTCAGAGTCGAAAAGAGAATTCCTCCCTTCTTTCTCTCATTCAAAACTGTGCATGAGACTTCCATTTTCTGGATCAACATGAGAGAAAATCTGACACAAAGTGGTGCTAACCTTAAGATCTTTCTCTCAATCAAGACATCACCATCCTTTTCCAGAACGAGCTCTTCACCTAGATGGCGATACGATTGTAGCCTCGCGAAAATTCAATCTTCAGAGAGATTACGCCGCGTCAAATTATTCAACTGATGTACAAGAACTAGCTGCTAACACTTTCGTATCTATGCGTATGCAATCGATCGTCCGCCAAAACAAGAAAAATGCTAATTGTCGATAGAAATATTAGCCCATTTTTTGGGTTGCCGTTGTTACCAGTGAACCTGGTCTGTGACGACTTATGTGGACCATTGAGGTCACGCAGCCTATTGGCCTCTTTCCCGGTTGATGGCTGTGTAATCCCTACAGAATCAACCCACATTCTCATCTACAATCTGGAGCACCACACGCTATTGATAATAAATATTTAAAACATTCAAAATGGCAATGCAACTGTTGGAATGACTAGTTTGCATATTCTACAATTGACAGAGCTCTGAAGCAAGCAGAAGCATATAGATAGATAATCAAACAAAAGAAACAGAACAAATGAAAATTGTTCATCGCCAAACAACAGAGTGACCACTCAGTACCGGCCATGGAGAACTGCTTCTATTTGATGCCCTAGACTTTCCCCACATTTGGCCGAGGGAAGCAGACGATTAACAAAGACAACTCTTATTTGGATTTACTTAATTGTTAAACCCATCTCACTGCTGCTGAAGCAATGACAAGAAATAGTTCTGAGCTTATATACAGCAAGGGGATGAACTGAAGAAGAAATCTCAGTAATGTGTATCAATGCTGGACCTCTCCCATGTTAATTTGACTATAAACAATGAGCAAAAGATGATAAAACACCGGGACATATAAGGCTGTGACCCGCTCTAGTAAAACATTGTCCTCCTGCTTCTCCGCCTCGGCCTAGACAATGATTTTTCCTTCCTGTCCCCTGTGAATTCCCACTTGGCAATCACACCGTCCCATGAAGAGGTGACCATCAACGGGTAAAATGGATGCCAACTGCAATCCCTTACAGGTTGGCTATGATGTTCGAGTCTGGCAACTTGATGACCACTCACCTAGATGAAGCAATCAAATTACTCGAGGTAACACAAGGATAGCTGAAAAGGAAATTCCCCACTTGAGGACTTACACAATTCCCACCAATCATTATGAGAGATATCCTTAAATAGTTCAAATCAGGAGAAATTAACCAAATACAGATTTTAGATTCATGACCTAGTGTTTTTTCATTTTTTTTGGGTTTTTTTTGGGTTTTTTTTTTTTTTTTTTTTTTTTTCCAGTTGAAAGGTTCGTGACCTAGTTACTCCCTAGAGTAGTTGACAAACATCAAAAGTCCAAATCTGTTACAAAACTGAGCTAGTTGAAAACTCAAATGACTGCTCTTCTTTTGAGGCCTGTAATCAAATTACTCCATTCAATTGATTTCTCACAGCCTTTGACGCGCCACGTGAAAATTTACTCAAATCCTCATATCTTTCAGAACCAATGAGCAAACACAATTTCTTTGCTCATGGTAGTTGTTACCTACTCTTAAAATGACCTTTCTACGGGAGATTCTCATCAGATCCAGTGCAGCATGAAAATTTAAATGAATGAAGATATAATCCATAAGGTAGTAAGGGAGGGTGGTACCAGATCATATATATAAACTACAGAGTCACCAGATCCAGTGTAGATATACTTCTGACCAGTGCTGCAATGAAGTAAAAGAACAATTAGTGAACAATACAATATCAGCAGGAGATTCTCATCAACCAGTGTCAGCTTTATGAAATGGGCCCGTTTAGCAACTAGTATAGACATTTGTTACTTGAGAACCAACATGAACAGAGGGAGAATTCACAGAGATTTTGCCATAAAGAAGAGGGCTCCTTTAGTGCATTACCTATATGCAGGGGAGAAGTAACAGCGTATCAGAGTATACAACACTGAGTGACCTTTATATGTAGCCACCGACTGATCGTGGGGATGCTTCAAGTTTCTATCTTCCTCTGGGTAGGCCATCCACCTGTAATCCCAATCAAAGTCTCTTTGCCTGTGGCTGTCATATCATAAGAGAAAACTATACTTGAGAATTAACTATTCAAGGAACAAATTCAACTTCTAGTGTGACAAATATGTGAATAATCACTTGCAAAAAATTCTATGCAAGAAGAGACCCAATGTCTTAAAAAACCATCGGTGAGACCGGCCAATAATGTGTGCATGCGTGAGGGAGAGAGAGGGGAGGGAGGGAGGGAGGGAGGGAGGGAGGAAGGGACCATCAAGAATGAAAAGACATAATAAAACCTACAATGCTGGACTATTTGAAGTCATCTTTCGTATATCCCATAGTTTGGTAGACTGATCCTTTCCATTTGAAATGAGGTAGCGTCCATCTCCACGACTATCAATAAATGTAATGCCTTCTAGATGTCCTGTCAAAACTCCAGCTGCTTGTCCTGTTGTAGAAAGACAACGACGGTCCCAGACCTAAAGAGAATTCATTCACTTAGATAGCAGAATTCAAACATCAAGAGTTCGCTTTTGCAAACATATAAATTACAATGAATCTGACTTATTTGCATACGATTTCCATTGACAACTTTAGCAGCGAATGTTATGCCAAACAAAACTGTTGATTATGATAATCAGAAGTGCATACCTGCAATACGACAGGGTGAAATAGTACGTTTTTCACAAAGTTTTACATTTTGTTCACAGAGAATAGCTTTCTCCTAATTATTTATGCATGTTAAATAGTCCAGTCAACCAACAAAGAGGAAAGGTTCGTCTCATCTTCAAGGGAGAGATACTGTAAAGCTGGACAACTCAATTTTTTTTAGTACCTAGATATTCGATTCTCCAATGGGAAACAGATAGTTGTAACACGTTCCCTTCAAATTCACTAACAAAGTACCTATAGGTGCCTAATATTTACATATAATCATCTAGAAAAATGGAGACAAAAATACCAATTCAAGACCAAACCACTTAAGTGATAATCAAATTTAGTTTCTTGATTTGAGTAGCAAGCTAGACCCTTGACTGAGCCAAAAACATCATTTCCAAAACCACGGATGGCTCCCTTCTTCATGCCAAGCTTTTTTGGAGAAAAGTCATCAGGCAAACTAAGAAATTGGGGTTTCTGTCAACAGTGTCGTCACATTACATCCCCCACCCTCACCAGAAAAAGACAAAGTAGTCACAAAAAGTATTAGTCAAGTTCACTCGCTTCCTCCAAAAGAAGGTAATCATATTTACCTTACAGAGATTATCATCACTTCCAGAATAAATAACATGGCCACTTTCATCCGCAAAGCATACGGTGTTAACATCAACCTGCATTATGCTAACAATGTAAAGTATGAGACAGTAGCTTTTAGCATCTTATGTCTTGTAGTCATGCAGCCAGAACAGCAGGGATATATGAAGAATACGGAGACATATAAGGATGTACACCAAAGGAAAAACACCAGCAAAAGTCAGTTCAAATTCAAATTCTTGAAGACTCAGATCAACCTTGTTAAATTGATGGCATCAATCTCACTCTTCATCATCCTTTTCAATAAGTCTTTTTTCACTTCATGCTAGAACATTACCTGGAAATATTCTCCTAATAAGCATGATCAGTTTTTATCTTGACTTTAGCGCTTATCCTAGTGAGCTACCATAATAAGCTTAATCAACTGGCCTTTGATGAAAGAAAATTTCTAAATTGCCCAGATCTATAAGCAACTGGGTAAAGTGGAAGTTCAACTGAAAAACAGGGGAACAGTTGGAACCTGAATTTACTTTCAAGGAAACTTTGATATAGAAAGGACTATGACATAAGGATCAGAAACAGATCATTTTAGGATGATAACCAAAGCTTGAAATTTCATGCTGCCCAAAATTCAAGCTATGTAAGTGTGAATAAGACGAATAGCCAAAGTTGAGAATAAAGGAATAAAAATTATCATGCTGATTAAGCGAAACTAGTCATGCAGAAAACAGAAAAAAGAGTACCTCTACTCTTCAACATGATAAATATAAAATCTAATTGAACAAGAATTCCACATGTGAAAGAAGGGGTATAGTGAGAGCCAGACCCGAACCAAAAAAAAAGGGAAAAAAATGCACATGAGCGTTTCGATTCCTTCAGTTTAAATATTTAACATTTAGCATATCAAACTCATGCCCAATTGTTCTGATTAAATGCAAGCACTACATCCATTGAAAAGTTGGCATACCTCATGAGCTGGGATTTGAAGGCCAACCTTGTTTGCTGCAAGATCATATACATATATTGCCCCATCACCACTTGCAGCAACAAGCTCTCGCCCATCAGTTGAGAACTTCACAGAGAAGATAGAAATATCTTCATTGTCGTCATTATTATCAGAAGAAAAATCCAAGCCATCATGTATTTCCTGCATAGAGAGGACTTGCAGCATGAAAAGAGTAGCTTTATCTATCAGATATGGATAGCTTGCTACGTAATGAGAAAGCAACAAAGCAACCAATGAGGTTGAAAAGTACTTCACCTTCCAAGTCCCAACCTAAGAATAAAGTTAAACTGAATTCTTTAGACGAAGTTCCCATGCTTCTATATGATGTATTATGTCACACACTGATTGAACTGCAGTAAATCAATGTGAGACTGTCTTATATCTTGCGTCATCTAATTTGCATTTAAAATTATGAGACAAGATCTAACTGAATGATCCCATTTCAAAGAGAAACTCCCGTCCTATTTACTCTAGAGGTAATCTAACAGAAGGTTCCAATTCAAAAGCAAAATTCCTATCTGATTTATTCCCAAAAAAATCTTGACATGCGACAGGAACATCATCGAGCACAATATTATTTCGCCAGTCTAAGGATTCCCAATCATCATCTTGCATAATAGTTCCATCCGAATTAAATTGTTTGTATGGATGTATGATAACAGAATTCCATTAAACATTTTGCAAAACAGTCCACAAAATTCTGCAATGCACAATATACTCATTTGTAGTTTGAAATTTGGGAAAAAGATTTCAAGATTTCCAGATCACATAGTCACAGACATACCGTGACATTTGCAAGTGACTCTGTTGCAGCAGATTCAATATTAACAATGTGGACAAGAGGTGACATACTAGAATAGACCTGCAAAACAGAGACCTGGCTGAGCTGCTTCACAAAGAAACCATCAACTTATTTCATGGAAGTCTAACAGAAGTTCCATCAAAAGAAGAAACAAAAAAGAGATAATATGACTCAATGAAACTTAAAAAATGTACTTTCTTCATAGAAAGATAATCTTACATTGAAAAGAAAAGTGCACGATATATGAATGTTTAAAGGTTAGGAGGGACATCAGTTGTTGTCCAAAAATAAAAATTCAAATGACATGGAGATCAAATCAAAGAAACCTCATCTAATGTGATAATGTGCTTCCTTGTTGGAAGACCTTTACAAACTTACGAGGTAACGTTGATCAGGAGAAAGAGAAGTGTCGGTAATCGTCCAATTCAAACTTTTTGCCAGTATGTCCTTCTGAATTTTCCAGCCCTCATCCACGTTGTATATCCTAATATGGCTCCCCTGTAATGGTAACAAGCTATGGATTAACAGGAAAACAGCATCACATAGAAACAAGTGTGCTTATAAACTTAATTTGACAAGACCACAAAGTGAACTCATAATGTGGCATTTAATTTGCCAAATGCCATCAGGAAGCTAATGATTACCTGATAGCTCGCCACAAACAGTGAACCATCAACAGAAAACTGAGAAACATATGCACGGGATTGCATCTTATCCACATTTTGAGGGCCATAAATAGGCAAACATCTACTCAACACATGACAGCTATCAGACAAGGAGAACCTCCCTCTCCCTGAATAATTGCTCTCTCGAGCAGCCAACATTCTCAGGGTAGAGACAGGCATTTTCAATCCGCCCACCATAGCCTTTCTCAAATGTTCATTGGGCTCGGATCTGAGCTTCGTCAACTGAGCGATCTCATGGTCTAAGTCACCTGAGTTTCTGCCATATCCTCGAACTCCATGGGAATGGGTATCAGAAGTCTCCTCCTTGCAAACTCGTTTACCCTTGGCAAGCTGAGACATTGCAAACCTAAACCGAAACCCAGCTGTTGTGCATTAGTTTGCCTGTAACTGCATTTAAGAATCTGTTGACAAAAAATATCCTCCACAGTGGAGAATGTACAACAGTGAGACTTGACCCAATATTCAACGAGGCAAATCCTGCAGATGACAAAACAAAGTCAGACTTAATTGCCAGTTCTGCACCTCATCAGAATCAAGACACCAAACTCCCACAACAACCCCATTAATAGAGCTCAAGAGAGATTACTAAACTTCATGAACACTAAGTTACTCATGAAAATGTCAACCCGCCATCAGTGCAATCCTAATAAGCTCTCTCAAGCTGGCCATCAAAAGAACAAACCATCACGAACACACCATGAAAACCATTATCGCCTCGGAACAAGGTCGGGACTGGGAATACAATCTGTCCAACATCCCATCTCCTTTCAATCACAATCGACCAAGAAAATGTAAAAAATTCCGCAATTTGTCAAGTTTCAAACCCCATAACTCAACGCCCACCAATCAAACAATCCTAAAAGGTTCGGTCTTTAACTCCCTGAAGAAACGGGAGAGGAATTTCGGTACGACCCTCCAAATGTTTCAACGTTAGGACCTCAGCAACATCGAAACCGGGGAGTTTTAGGTCGACCAAGAACAACCCATGATTCAGGGCGCGAAGAAAACAAAGCGACCGGCACAGAATCGGAGCAGAACATCATCACTCACCCGGTAAAAGCCGAGAGAGAACCTCCTGCAGGAGGGTTGGAGAAATAAACCGAACAAGGGTATGATTGGAGCCTCCCGGAGGATTGAGATGAAGGGTTTTATTATATCTCCCGCAGAGGAGTGCGTATGCGAAGACGTAAGAACTGAGCAAGAAGTGCGTCACGCTCAGGCTCCTTCTCCTTCTCCTTCTTCCACTGGTGGTTTCGATTTCGGCAGAAAGGAACTCCGACAGCAGGATCTCTTGGCGGCACATGCGCCACGTGTCTGCAGTCCGAGCCGGTGCTGCTGACGGAAACGGGGGCGTGCGGACGGTATCGATCCATGGTCAGGCCGTGCGCTACTCGATCGTCCAAATTTGGTAAGCAGACGGCGTTCACTGGAGAATCCGTCTCTCAAGCCACACGTCAAAACCCCCATCTTTAAGATTTGTCTGGAGATCCACCTCCTGTACGGAATAAATCTAAAAATAAAAAATTCTTAAATTATGTCTATCTTAGCACATTTACTCCAAATTAAATCAAAAACTTATACATATATAATAAATAAAGTACATCGCAAACTTCTAAATTTGGCACACATGACACTTAAAAATCGGAGAAGAATGAAACATTTAAGTGTTAACAATGAGTATTCTAATTAAAGTGCTGATAAAGCATTTTTTAATGACTTTTTATTTATTGATGTGGTAAATTTTTTTTATAAAAAAAGAGTCCATGTGGCACTATAAGCCCCCAAAATTTATTTTTAATATAAATATTTATTAAAATAATTTAAAAACTAAATTAAAAAAAGGTAGCCATAGCTTCGGTGAAGGCCTCCATAGAAAAGATTTCATATCTTAACATGCTCCCGCAAGATGAACGTTCTATTAGATATTCCATCTTGTCTCGTAATTGTATTGTTTGCGGCCTTGACAATAGTTTTGTGAGAATGTTAGCAAGTTGATCATGGGTGGAAATATGAGAGACTCGCATCTCGCCAACTTTAAGAAGTTCTTGAATGAAATGGTAATGTATCTCAATGTGTTTCATTCGGGAATGGAATATGGGATTTGCACAAACATAGGTGGTGCCTATTTTGTCGCAATACAAGCTTGGTGCCGTGTCCATGCGAATGCCTGAAGTAGATATGCGATCATCAATGTTTCCTGCTTAATCTGCGTTGGATTAGGTATGAAGTACGGGTTTTGTGTTGCGTCTCAAGTGCAACCATGGAATAATGTTCCCTTAAGATAGCGCAAGTGCCGCTTTATGGTCATCCAGTGGGTTGTGGTCGGCTTATGCATGAATTGAGATGAGCTTGTTTATCACAAAACCAAGGTCTGGGCGAGTAATGTTGAGGTATTGAAGTGCACCAATGAGACATTGGTTGGTGTTCTTTGTCATGGATCAAAAGAGACTTGACCTGTGGCTAATGGTGTCCCTACCTCTTTTGCATCTCCCATTTTAAAGCATTAAAGTAGCTCTCTTATGTATTTATGTTGAGAAAGAAGTAAACCGGTCTTTGTGTGAATGACTTCAATTCTATAAAGTAAAAAATAAAATTCAGTGGCCCAAGTCTTTAATTGAGAATTGACTTGAGAGAGTGGTGATGAAGTCCAAAACAAAATACTGGTTACTTCCTATGATAATAAGGTTAGCTTCGTACACTGGAAAATAGGCTTGAATGCTACCATGAGAGTAAATGAACAATGAATTGTCATTCTTTGAATTGACAAATGAATTTACGAGAAGAAATGAACCTAGCTCATTGTATCAAGCCTGTGGAGCTTGCTTTGACCCATATGTGGTTTTGTGGAATTTGCAAATGTGCGTTGGTTTTTTTGTGTTTTTAAAATCGGGCAATTGCGACATGTAGATCTCATCCTGGAGAGTTCGTTGGAGGAAGGCATTGTTGATGTCCGGTCTCAATGTCCATTCACACATTAGAGCCAATGATCAAATGGCCCGAATTGTATTTGATTTAATGATTGGGTTAAATATATTGGTGTAATCAAGGCCCGGTCATTGGTGAAAATCTTTGGCCACAAGACATGCTTTGTACCTCTCAATACTACTATCAACATGTCTTTTTATCCTATAAAGCCGTTTGCAACCTACAACATCAAAAAATGGATCAAGAGGTATTAGTTTCCAAGTCCCGTTACGAATAAGGGCATCGATCTCAGCTGACATTGCTTCATGCCATTGAGAATTGCACATAACTCGTGTAATTCCCGTTGGTTCTAAAGTCAATGGAAGTGGATGTTTAGTGGTGATGTGGTTGATTTGTTTGGGCTTGAAAATAATATTTTGGAATCTAGCGATCATTTTGCGAGTTTGTGTAGGTGGATGTACGGGTTCTAATGTTTGGTCATTGTATTGTTGATAGCGGCAAGTTGGGTTTCGGGTGAGCTGGAAGGAGTAAAATTTTGGGTGTTTGTTATATGTGGATTTATTTGCATATAGATTCATGAGTTTTGTCCATGCAGCGTGTGATGAATTGCAAGAGGCAATGAGATGAATCACGGCTTTAGATACGGATGCAAAAATTGCATGAAGCAAGAGCTGATCCTGGCGAATCCAGGTTGTTGCGGCTGGATTTGGTACCATTTGATTTCCAGCTGAAATGGTGAGAAGCGGACGGACGAAAGTCCCGTCAACGAATCCCATTAAATCATAACCAATGACAATGCTTGAAATTGAGCGTGCCAAGAAGAAAAATTGGCAGTGGAGAGCTTGAATGACAATTGGACGGCTGCTGAGATTGAAATCAGGCCGTTAGGTGCGGCTGTCCCGATGGAATTCGAACCAGAATTTGAGGTCCTGCCATGGCTGGAGGATGCAGTAGGTTGCTGAAAAAAATGCAGAATGGCCGGATCAACAAGCTCTTAGGAGCAGAAGGCTCTGATACCATATAATAGCTCAATATTTGTGAACGATTTTCATTACTTTCCATTTTCAGATCGTACACGTTTATAAAGAGATGAAAATATACAATATTTGGCATAGCAAAGATCAAGGAATGATAACTTATCTATAGTTGGTAATCCCTTTAAATAAGCTAATTTGAAATTCAAAAAGATATCATGGAGATTTCATATCTTAACACCACATTTCAGCTTTGGAAGCTATCCAACCAGGAATCTATCATCCTCAATGGAATCTTTATAGTAACGCTTAGAGAATGTCGCTAATGTCAGTCGCCCATTACTATCCTTTATTATTTTTATTTTTTTTTGGTAATGGTAAGAATATATAAATAGCTTTAACCAACTGAACAAAAAAACCGGCGCCAATAACATTCACTCAAAATGATAGACCATAATGAGTGAAGGGAGTCAATGTAAAAGGAGACACCCGAAGGAACAAGGGGTCGAGCAACAACCACGAGAAAACAAGCCAAAGCAAGAAACAAAGCAACAAGTAGAAAGCAAGACGGCACTAATCGAGAGGACCGAAGATGGTAGAGTCAAGCCCCCAACATCTCTGGAGCCTCCTTTCCTATTGTTGTCTGGCACATTGTTGAAGGTAAGTGCCTTGTCCTTAACTATTTTGATGAGATGATTCTTCAAAACCGGCAATTCCAAGGTCTCCCCCCGAAAGATAATACTTTTGCGCTTCTTCCAAATCAAGTGGCACATGGCACCAAAAGAAAAATGGGCTATGCAATGGAAGAAATCCTTGCCAGGTAGGAATTTCAAGGCCCAAGTAAGGTTCTTAGACCAAGATCTGTTTCTCCAAGGTAAATTACATATGGCAGCTCAAAAAAATGCAAGACTAGCCGAGATGTGGCAATTAAAGAATAAGTGATCAATAGAATTCGGTCTGGAATTGCAAAAAGCACATAGCCCACTATCTATTCTACCATAGGAAAGAAGGAGAACCTGGGTGGGTAAGCGATTCCGAATAATAAGCCAAAGGATGAATTGGAATCTTGGATCAATCGAATCATTCCAGATGAGTGAAGCCCAAGGAACACGATCCTTTTTCCTCCTAATCATATCCCACGCAAAGGCTATCGTGAATGCACCTAAGGAGCTTCCACGCCAAGTAAACCTGTCCGATGATGTAGAGAGGACTGGAAGAGAATAATCGACAACTTCCAATAAGGTCCTGAGCACACCACCATAAGGGGAAAATAGATCCACAAGTGTCGCATGCCTAGAGAAACTCGAACTATCAATGAAGGAGTCCGATAACAATAAGTTTAAAGGGCCTCATGGGTGCCAATGGTCAAACCATAAAGATACCGAGGAGCCATCTCCAACTTCCCATAGGAAGGATAATTGAAACTCCTGCCTCAAATGCATGATCTTCTTCCAGGCCCAGGATTCTTCCAGGCCCAGGAGCATACAGATGGAATGCGGGAGATCCAAAAATTATCTTTTTTTAAAAATGTCGTGTGGATCCACATACACCATAAAGATTCTTTATCTGTGAAAAGAATCCAAATATGCTTGAGCATCGCAGCTTTATTGCAATCACGCAACCTGTGAATACCCAATCCTCCTTCAGCCTTAGGGAGGCATACTTCCTCCCAAGAAACTTTTGCCCCCCCCCCTTGGCCAAGTGTGGGGCCTTTCCAAAGAAATTGTCTCAATATTTGTTCTATGCGATCAAGCACCAAACAAGGAAGAAAGAAAACATTGGACCAATAACTCTAGATGGACTGAATGATTGACCTTATCAACTGAAGTCTGCCAGCAAAAGAAAGAAAACGCTGTGTCCAAGATTAGACCCTAGCCGTAATGCGATCAACAAGTGATATACAATCCGTCTTGGTAAGCCTTGAAGTAACGATCGGTACTCCTAAATATCTCACCAGTAGTTTACCTTCCTGGAATCGCAATGCCATGAGGATATAGTTCCGAAGAGTCGGGGAACCACCAGCAAGAAAGACTTCACTTTTGCTTGTATTCGGCAGCAATCCACTCCAAGAAGAGAAAATATCAAGGCCTCTTTTAAGCAATGCCAATGAGGCCTAGTCTGCCTGACAAAATAAGAATACATCGTCTGCGAAGAAAAGATGGGAGAGGTTCAAACACCTCCAAAAATACTTGAACTCTGGTTGGGAGGTGCGGGAGCTGAGAATCCTGGAGAAGACCTCCGTCACCAAAGTAAAGAAATAAGGCAACATCGGGTCCCCCTGTCTCAGGCCCTGGCCACCAGAGAAGAAACTGTGTAACTCTCCATTAATAGAGATGGAATATTTAGGCGTTTGAACACAAACCATAATGAGCCGAGTCATCTGGGTAGGAAAGCCAAATGCTGAGAGGGTTAGCTCAAGAAAATCCCAATCAATTGTATCATAAGCTTTCTTGAAGTCTATCTTAATCGCACATTTTGGCAAGTGACGGTCCCGATGGAAACCTGCAAAAAGCTCTTGGACCAATAGAATATTGTCATTTATCCTCATTCCATTGACGAATGCATTTTGGGATGGGCTAACCAAATCCCAAAGCACTACAGCTAGGTGATTGGCAAGGATCTTGGTGATGATTTTATATAAAGTATTGCAACAAGCTATAGGCCTGAAGTCCGATATAGAACATGCATTAGGGACATTGGACACCAAAGCAAGGATAGTGTTATTCACCTCACGCAAAAGCTTGCCCGAAGAAAAGAAATCCTTAACCGCATTGAGGACTAACAGGCCAACTGTTGCCTAGGAACTCTTTAAAAACTCAACAGTGAAACCGTTCGGGCTAGGGGCCTTACCTCTAATGAGGGAAAAAAGAGTAACCCTGATCTCCAAATCAAGTACAGGTCGAGATCGATCACTAACATGGTCATCGGTAAGGGGACACTTGATAAAAGCTTGCAACTCCTGCAGTGAAGGTTTCACCAGAGTAGTTTGCAGTGTAAGAAGGTCAGCGAAATAAGAAAGAAACACTTGTTGCACCCTATTCGGATCGGTGACTAGCACTCTTGAAGAATCCTTAACAGAGAGTATCCTGTTTCGAAGCTGTCTTCTACTAACAGAATGGTGAAAAAACTTCGTGTTTCTATCACCTTTTTGAAGCCAATGGATCCTGGACTTTTGTCTATAAAAAGACTCCTCTTGACTTCGTAGATCAATAAAGCATCGGTGATGTTCTTTCTCCAACCGAGCAAGATAGGAACTGGTCGGGTCTTGATGGAGGGCATGCTGGGTAAGTTTCAGGGCATTCCTCACTTCATTAGTTCTTAGTGAAATATCAGAGAAGAACTCTCTATTGAGCTATTTAAGACGGCATTTGAGAGCTTTCAGCTTGCTTACAAGTCTGTACATAGGAATGCCAACTCCCGGGGAGTCCCAAACTTGCTTGACAATAGAGTCAAATTTCGGATGCTTCATTTAAAAGTCGAAGAATTTAAAGGGCTTTCTTGTATGACCTGGTTCGAGCATTCTAACCACCATGGGGGTGTGGTATGAGATACCTGGATTTAGAAAAGAAGCCTCAGAGAAAGAGAAGTCAAGTCTCCACTTTGAGTTCACCAAAACTCGATCAATTTTCCTTTGCTTCCGATTCAACCCTGCTGAGGTGAACCAAGTATACCGAAGACCCACATATCTGAGATCCTCCAACTTCGTTTGGGCTAAACAATCACCAAACTCATTGAAGTATGGAATCCAGTTGTCTAAGCTGCCTATACGGTCAGTCGGATCTTTAATAGTATTAAAATCGCCCACCACCAGCCAAGGCGAGTCTTGCAAAATGTTATTTCTTTGGAGGAGGTCGGCCCAAAGAGGGCGACGGCGCAAAAAAGTATGCTCACCATAGATCCCAGAAGTATAGCAACCCACATTAGATAACAAAGAAGTTAGATGACCATGGATTGCTTGAGCATTTAAGGAAGAGACATCAAAATTCACCAGAACAGGATTCCATCCAACCCATATCCAACCACGAGGAGAAAAACCACAGTTTGCCTCCCAAAGTTTGCCTCCCACCTCCAATTCGACAAAAGGTTCGCAGAGATGGATTGGAAAAGGGGCTCTGGGACATTTGTCTCCAAGATACCGACTAAGTAAAGATTATTTGAAGAAACCCAACTTCTTGTTTTAGCCCTCCTTAGGGGACCCATAAGTCCCATAATATTCCAAAAACCAACAAACATCCAAAAAACCAGAGAAAAGGGGGTTACCTCTTCTTGCTAGGCCCGCGTCAATTGGGGACCGAAGCAGGCACATCAAAAGGGGGAGGGTCTGGGCATAAAGACAGCAACTTATCCTGGATAATTAAAGGCTTTTAATGATTAGGAGGAGCAGCCGGAGAAGATGGGCAAGACAGGAGGTCGTCCTCCTCAAAGGAGCTATAAACGCCACTCTCCATACTACTAGCAGCACCCTCCGATCCCGGCTGAGTAGAAGACGAACCAGGAGGTCTTGATCTACCTGCAACAGGAAGAGGGCAGCCACTACTTGGCTTCGGGGCATTCTCAGAAAGTTGTGTTTTTCCAAAAGGAGCAGGGGGATTGATCTTCACAGGGGTTGGTAACTGTGGTTTAGCAGAAAAAGCAGGAGACATAGTCTTCGCTGGTACAGGGTTCTTCAACTTCAAAGCCTGAGCACCCCAGCCTGAAGGAGGTATCCTAGCATCTCCCTCAGGCGTAGACACCTTCTTCTTCTTACCTTTCACATGTTTCCATCCCGATTTGGGTCCCTTAAGGGCCTGAGAAGTTGATGGTTCAGAGATAGGAACAATTGCAGGGGGTTCAATCTTAGTCTCAGGTAACGCCTGTCCACGCCATACAGCCGAACTCCCACCCACAGGCCCCTTCAAAAGCTAGGGAGGATCACTCTTTCCCCCCCCCCACCCCAAGCCCTAATTCGTAACAGGGACAACGGGAAGGGGGCAGCCAGAAGCAACAAAATGTGGAACACTAACCTGTTGGGCCGCAAGTTCAGTCGATGCCTGGGTTAGGGGCACAGAACAAATATGGCCAAAAACGCCGCATCTAGGGCAGGCACTAGGCCTCCACTCATACTCCACTTCTACAATGCTCGTTTTCCCACGATCTAATACCTCTATAGCTTCGCAGTAAGGCTGCTTCGCTGAGATTTCCACGCATACACAAGCAAAGACCAGCATGTTTCTATCCTCTGTTCTCAGATCAACATAAAGCGGCTTACCCACCACACTTGCCACAACACTTATACCTTGAGCTGACTAGAAAGTAGTCGGGAGTTTGTTCAAACGAATCCAAACAAGGACCACCGAATGGTCGTCCTCTATGATCTCCAGTAAAGGCTTCCACTGCTACGAGATCAGAGGGACTCTTGCTATCGTGATAGGCTCACCTTCTAAAACCTCCCTTCTATAATCCACATTAGGAACCCGAAAGAAATAAAAGCCCCGTCCATTCCCCATTACCTCTAGGACTTTAGGGCCCCGCGCATTCTTGATGGAGGACTCCACCAACTTGAATGGAAGCTTTCTTCCAACGAAGTACCCGACCAGGCACTCATAGAACTTAGGATCTACTACATCCAGAATAGCATCTAAAAGCTCAACAACAGGTTTGTTGTTGATGATAGTGGGTGGGATGTATTTCAAGTCGAAGCCCTTGGTGGCAATTTTAGTCACATTGGCCCAAGACTGGGATTGAGGAGGTTTGGAGTCCCTCTTCTACTGATCCCTCTGCTGGGGTCTCTTCAAAGCCGACTTGGCTCTGCTTCGAGCACGGCGCGAAGCAGGAGCTTGTGAGGAAGGCTCGACATGCTTAGCCTGGTCAAGAGGTGCCACAGATTGGCCATCATGAGGGCAGGACACGGGACTTTGTCCCCTTGACGTGCCAGTTGCAAACTGTGTCGAACGGGGTTGGCGAATCACTCCAGAGATGGAAAACGCCATTTGTTGAACACTTGGTGTGTAGGCTGAACACTTATCCAAAGAATTCCATTAGAATAAATAAATGTACCCGGCCAAAGTCCAAATAAACAACACGAAAGAAGGAGAAGCCCACCACTTGCACAAGAATAGCCCACGCCTAAGCTCAGACACAGCATAAAATTGAATTTGTAGGAATAGTCTCGGCCTCCACCCAGCCAACGAATGTTGGGCTTGCGGATCAAGAGGAGGAGGAACACTTGGACAGAAGCTAGGGGGAGTAGTAGCGACCTACCGCTCCAAATATCAAGCCCAAACAAACAGCAAGGACTACTGAACCAAGATCGAACCAGAAACCGCAAATCACCCACACCAGTCCGCCTAGGGCAGCTTGGATCTCGAAATGTAGGATGAATTAGAGGAAACCATTCAGTGAAACTGTAGAGGAAAGTTAGAATAACCTATCCTCCAAAAATCGGCCCAAATGGATGCCCCAATCACCCGGAACAAGCTCAAAACCAGAAATGTGAACAGTGTTTGTTTCGTCTGGAAGGAGAGAGCAGGATGAACAGTAACCGCGTGGAGCAAAAATGGCAAAGCTTACTATCCTTTTACTTATAGGGCTAAAAACAAAAAAGGAAAGCACGAATTTGCTTGTCTTGTCGGTTGCATTTTATGCACTTTCACTATGTTTCTCACAAAGATCAATTGTTTGATTGACATGAATAATTTTATATAGGGGCGTAAACATTGCAAAGATAATGAAACAATGAGAAATTTGGATGCGAGAGCAAAAGAGAAAACAAAAAAACAAACGAAATATTGTAGAAACCAAATGGGCATGACGTTGTTTGTTAGGCAAGGCAAGTTGTCTTGACAAAACAATTTATTGGCATAGGTCTCTTTTTGCCTACGAAAAAATGTCGTTGTATCCAATCATGAAGTCTACCCATAAGACAACAAACGATCGACAAAAAATATCAGATTAATCTAGTAGGGATAGCGGCGTCGAAGAAGAGGGTCCAGTCGTCCCTCCACGGCTTGCCCGAGTTCGACTCAGCTTGCGACTCGGCCTACGCCCACTGCCTCTCCCTCACCCAACACGCCTTTGACGGCGTCTTCCCCTACCAGCTCTCCTTCGCCGCCGCCCACCTCCACTGCTCCCTCTCCTCCTCCTCCCCTTTGGTCTCCCAGCGGGTCCCCTCTCCCCCCTCCCAGTCCTAGGTTGATCGCACCCTCTGCACCACCACCTGCCGCCGGCCCCTCGCCCCCTCCGGCAACAGCGATGGGCCCCAGCTGCTTGGGGCGGCCGAGTTCAAGGAGTGGGCGGTGGAGCTGTTCGCCGGCACCGTGGTGGAGAGCGCAGGGAGGGCGGTGCTGATGCAGGTCCTGATTGGGGTGGTGGGGATCATAGGGGTGGGGATCGCGATGGGGAGCGAGAAGGCGGTCATCGGGGTCTACGCGCTCGGCGTCGCAACGTCGATTTATCTCGGCCTGTCTGGTTAGCGATTTCTCTCTCATCTTCTTCTCCTTGTTATCTGGTGAATGTAATGAACATTTGGGTATCTGTATATGGCAACTCGCTCGATTGCAATATATTGCCCGGAATGAATTGTTGGTGAAGTTGGTGATGAATTTGAGAGTGCTTGAAAAAAAGTAGTGAAATAATGAATATGGCACTCTTATATTTCGAATGCAATGGATTCATTTGCCATGCTCGGTAGCATTTACAAAATTAGGAATATAAATCATTTGTCGAGAGCCCAAAAGATGTGGAAAGAAGAGCAAGTAGTTATTGATCACCTAGTATCGTCCTATTCAAAAGAGTTTCAAAAGGCAATCGATAAACTCTTATTTGAAAGACTTTTTTTGCTAGATAAATGCTATATTTAAGTAATCGTGAAATCAATTCTAAAATTACTATAAAATGATAAATATCTTGATTTTAAATTCATTATATGTAACGGATCTATTCTTCAATAAAACCACAACAATTATCACGATGACAAGCACAAGCTCACTTAAATGATAATGATCATCTCGATGAGAATCATCACCAACCTTATTGGGTGAAACTTGCTTTATTTAATTGACAGATCCCAAATCGATGTGGGATTTGATCCGACGAACTGAATTGACCGAATAAATTTGAGAGTGAGCTGCGAACGAAATTGCGAAGTTTGGATGATAAAAAAATTCATAATAAATATGGCTAATTAAAAAAAATTCGGTCTTTCCCCCTCCTTTTATGGGGTCTTCTGTTGTTATAGCTTAATATCATATGGTGCTTGTACTTTATATTATATATAATATATTATGATTTCCCACTGAGATGACGGCTAAGGTCTAGTCGTGCAAAGCTCGATTGCTTGATTGTGCTAGAGCTAAATTGGGTCATTAAATTAAACCTCTAGGCACTCATCCTCTATGTCTAAATGACGTGTTATATCATTAAAAGTGATAATATTCTCATTATGCGTCATATTGATCTTCATATGCTTTTTATTGTTCTTATAATAGCCTGAACTTATTGTTCATTAATAAGGAAGTGACCTGCCGACTTTAGCTCACGAATCATGTTTGACATCTTTCGAAAATGCTGCTTCATCGTTATATTTGGACGCTTTTAGTATATGTCAAACTTGATGGCGAGTCTCCTCAACTTAGTAGCAGATATACCCCTAAACTTATCTTTCAAGGCAACCAACATTGCTTGGGCTTTATTATAACTATCAAATTCACACATGAGATCATCTTACATATAGCTCAACAACGTAATGTGAGTAGTGCTATTTTTCTTCTTCCAAGCTTGATAAACTTCTAGATCTCTCTTGTGTTGACCTCAAGTTTTATGCTTAGATTCATCCATGGTGTGGTTGAGGGTTTTCTTGCTCCTCATGGATGTACTGAACCTTTTAGTACCAAATATCATAATTGTCACTGTTCAGTTTCTCACCCTTATTGAGGTTAGCAACAATGGTTTTGGATGCCGAAGCCAGAATCAATTACTATAACACATTTACATAATAAACGCAAAATCAATACTAGCATACTTTTCAAAGTAATGCACATATTTATTATATGGCAAAAACAAACCAAATTAATGATAATTCAACAAAAGATACAGAAACGAAAGTTCACTATGATCCCAATCAGCTCTTATGTATGATTGTTCTATTATCATTAATTAGCTTAATTTGCGCAAATTTTAAGTTCTAGGTGAGAACTCTTTCAAATTCTACCAATCTACGAACTCCCACTAATCATGTTACACTACAATCAAAACTGCAATTCAACATGTAATGGAAAAATAAGGATTTCATACCATTGTTAGAATTTTCTTGGAATTAGAAAATTGCAAGTATATTATATTATATACATGATACCATCAAACCAAGCTCTACACAGCATATGCGATACCATTTTCATGTAAGCAAGTTACTGTATTTCCAAAACCATAAGAAAATACAAGCTAAAAATGAATAAATTATGCATTTATACCCTAAAAATACGTGTACTTAGGGTTCCCTATACATTTTTATACCTTTAAAAAACTCAAAAAATAAAAAATAATTATACCAGTATAGAGCACATCCATACGAACCAAATACCGCCAACTACGCTCCAATCGGAGCTCTCATGCGTCCACATGTGCCGCCTGAGTGTGCGGCACGTGTGGCGCATGTGCCAGCGAGCTAGAAGGCTCCTGGCCAGTTCGATTGGTCCTTCGACCGGTTTGACCACCGGACTGGTTGACCAGTCAACGGTTGGGTTGAGTTTGGGGTTGGGTCGCGGGTCTGGTCGCCGGCCGACGACTAGCCGGCCAATTGCCATCGGCAATGACATCATCCAGCGGTTATCGACTGTTGGATGACACCATGGATGATGTCAGCACACGTCGGTTCATCGACGCGCGCGTGACATTCACTATCTAGGCGTGCCCAACGCGTCTGGTGCATGGTGCCCACACGTAGTAGCTTTGGGCCACGCGTGTAGGCATGTTCGGTGTGCTCTGGTGATGCTTGACCCACCATTGGACTCGTCTCGACGAGTACTTTCACTCTGTATATTTGAAAATTTATTTTGGAAGAAAAATTATTCCGAAAAATGGCCAAAACCGTATGGGTGTATGCGGCCTCAAACACGTTCTTCGCTTCGGTTTGTTTTTACGATTCAGATTGCATTTCCGAGCAATAAACATCTAGACAGTGTAGATTTCAATCTCTTGATTTCGATATCAAGTGGTAAACGAGAAAATTTGATGAAAAACAATGAAGAAATCATAACCGGGCTCTAATACCAATGTAAGAAAGAAAGTCGGCGGAAGACGAGTTACCTTTTACTGATGCGCAATGAACAATTTACCCCGAAATGATCGTTTATTTGCGATGAATGACGAACAAAAATTACTTTATGTTGGTCTAAATATAATTACGAGGAAAACATCCGATTTTCACAATGTAAATGCCAATTTTTCTCGTAAAGGAGAAATTGAACACCTTCTTTTTCTTTGATGGAAATGGGACAAGAAAAAAAGGATTTTTTTTCCTGAGCGTATGTTCTGCCAACTATGTTAACGGTTATCTTCAGAAGAATTTTATATGAGTCTCTCATACCCTTTCAAAGGGAATCTTTTCATCATAGCGTATTAAGATGAAACGGTGCATTCTCATTACGCTCCATCATGAACGTACTAATTAAGTACAACAGTAGGAATGACTTCAATTCTTTAAAAAGAAAAAAAAATTCAGTGGCCCCAAGTCTTTGATTGAGAACCGATTAGAGAGAGCGGTGATGAAGTCCAAAACAAAGTTCTGGTCACTTCCTATGATAATGAGGTCATCAACGTACACTGAAAAATAGGCTTGCATGCCACCATGTGAGTAAATTAACAATGAATTGTCATTCGTTGAATTGATAAATGAATTTACGAGAAGGAATGAACCTAGATCATTGTACCAAGCCTACGGAGCTTGCTTTAACCCATATATGGTTTTGCGTAATTCGCAAACGGGCGTTGGTTTTTCTGGGTTTTTAAAACTAGGCGATTGCGACATGTAGACCTCATCCTAGAAAGTTCATTGGAGGAAGGCATTATTGACATCCTGTTTCAATGTCCATTCAGGCATTAGAGCCAATGATAAGATGGCCCGAATTGTACTAACTTGTGTAATCAAGGCCCGGTTGTTGGTGAAAACCTTTGGTCACAAGACGTGCCTTGTACCTCTCAATACTGCTGTCCACATGTCTTTTCATCTAATAAAGCCATTTGCAACCTACAACATTCAAAGATAAATCGAAAGGTATTAGTTTCCAAGTCCGGTTACGAATAAGGCCATTGATCTCAGATAACAATGCTTCACGCCATTGAGAATTGCACTAACTTGTGTAATTCCCGTTGGTTCTAAAGTCAGTGGACATTGAGGGAATTTCTTAAAGTTGGCAAGATGCAAGTCTCCCATATTTTCACCCATGATCAACTTGCCAACATTCTCACAAAACTGTTGTCAGGGCCGCGGACAATAAATTACGAGACAAGATGGCATTCCCAATGGAACATCCTTCTTGTGGGGGTATGTTAAGACATGAAATATTTTCTATGGAGGCCTTCACCAAAACTATGGCTCCCTTTTTTTCTTTAATTTAGTTTTTAAACTTATTTAATTTAATATTTATATTAAAAAATAATTTAGGGGGCTTATAGCGCCACGTGGACAGCACTTTAATTGGAATTCTCATTGTTGGCACTTAAATATTACATTCTTCTCCGATTTTGACACTTAAATATAACTTTTGAAACTTTTGGTATTTGAGGCCATGTTTAGTAACTATCCTTGAAACAACCGATTCTATTATTTTTTTTTGGAAAAAAAAAAGAATAAAAATATATTTGGTAAAATTTTTGTTTCCGAGAATAATAATATATTTTTTTATTCCTGAAATTAAATTTGGAACATAATTAAGAAGTAGAAAAAGTTGCTTCTTGTTCTTGAGAATAATTTTAAGAATCAAGCCCAACTCTTTTTTGCTTTCTTTTCTCCTTCTCTCTTCTTCTTCTTCCTTCCAGTCTCAGCTGGTCACTAACTGTCGCTGCTGTTAGTGATGGTCGGCGGCTGACCAATTAGGGCGAGCTCGTTGAGGCATGCCAAGGCCAGGCGAGGCCTCGCCCTAGCCTAACAAGCCTTTGGAGAGTTCGCCGAAGCTTCACCGGCCACGGCGGCCGACCAGGCTACAAAGAAGGAGGAAGAAGAAGAAAAAAGAAAAAAAGAGAAATATATATATATATATATATATATATATATATAAAAAAAAAAAGAGTTTTAAAAAATTAACATAAATAAAAAATTTAAGAATTCTTCCAAAACACATTTCTATTCAGAGAATAGAAATTTGTATATCAAACGTGTTCTTATCTAGAAATTGTTCATGATACCGAGAATCGGAAAAATCATTTATAATAAAAAATTATTTTCGAAAATAGAATGATTACAAAACGTACTATAAATGTTTCCTGTGCAAAATTTTGGCACTTGCGATGTATTTTGTCTAAATTTAATTTGGAGTAAATGTGTTATGATAGACATAATTAAAAAAAAAAAATCAGGTTTTATTCCGTATAGGAGGTGGATCTTGAGACAAATCTTAAAGATGGGGTTTTTGACGTGTGGCTTGAGAGACGGATTCTCTAGTGAATGCCGTCTTTATACCAAATTTGGACGATCGAGTCGCGCATAGCGTGACCATGGATCGATACTATCTACTCGCCCCCGTTTCCGTCAGTAGCACTGGCTCGGACTACAGACACGTGTCGCATGTGCCGGGACAGGATCCGGCTATCAAAGCTCCTTTTTGCCGAAATCGAGACCAACAGTGCAAGAAGGAGAAGGAGTAGGGGTGAGCAGCAGTCTAGGGTCGACCCTGGATCGACCCTGGACCGGCCCAACCCTGCCGGTCCTGGTCTGGTTCCCAAGAGAACTGGGTCGGTCCTTGGTTCTGAAATTTTAGGACCAACACTGTGCAAGTTGGTCCTCGGTCCTAAGAGTTTTGGGTCGGTTCAACTTTGGATCAACCCTGTATATTATATTATATTATTTATAATTCTTTTATATATTCAAACCTAAGTAAAATATCTATTATATTATATTATATTGAGATGTTCTATCAATAGCACTAATAGTAATTTCAATTTAAAATTTTTGTTGAGGATTAATTATGTGTCGTTTGTTTTGTTTTCAGGTGTTTAGAAGTTCAAGTGAATTAACAAGATGTGAAGTTATATATTCATGGAGATGCAAAGCGACTAGGCTCTCCCACATTTTCTTTGCAAACGATGTATTATTGTTCTCCGAAGGTAATATGTCTTCTCTGTGCCTGCTATTGGATGGGATACAATCTTTTGCTAGCTGGTCTGAGCTAAAGCCCAACTTAAACAAAAGCGAAATCTTTCTCTCGGGTGGCTCTCAAGCTCTGAAAGATTCCATGGTTAGCACCTCTAGCTTTCAATTGGGTTCGCTCCCTTTTAGGTACCTCGGTGTACCTATTGTTTCATCTAGACTGGGCAAATTGGATTGCATATTTTTAGTGAATGCTATAACCTCTAGAGTGCAATCCTGGACGAACTAGTTCCTCTCCCTGGCCGGTAGATTGCAGCTGATTAGATCGGTCTTGCACTCGATTCAGGTTTATTGGTCTAGTGTTTTCATCCTCCCCTCCTCGATCACAAGACAAATTGAGAAAATCTTTCGCCAATTCCTTTGGAAGGGACCGACCCTTGGTTCAGGAGGGGCGAAGGTCAAATGGGATGAAGTCTGCCTACCCAAGGAGGAAGGTGGCTTGAGCATCCGATCCATTCGGGTTAGTAATATCGCTTCAATGATTAAACACTTGCGGCTTCTCTTTATTGATAAAGAATCGCTTTGGTGCAAATGGATCCATTCCAACTTCATCAAGCATAAGAATTTTTAGATCATCCCTAGGCCTACTATATACTCGTGGTCTTGGAAAAAACTGCTAGGCCTTCGAGACTTAATTCAGCATCAATTCATGTGGCGCATAGGCAATGGATTGTCTATATCCTTTTGGTTCGATCATTGGCATCACCGGGGCCGCTCTATAAGCTTTTCACAGATCAGAACATATACTATTCTGGCATCCCTTGGCTTGCTTCTGTTGCTGCTGGTATTACTGCCCTCCCCCTTCCCTCTGTAGTCTCGGCAGCCATTATGGGTTGGGATGATCCTCTCCCAAACCTCAACGACAATGATGACCGACTCCTATGGCTGGGCCATTCTTCAGGGGTGTTTACGACGGCTTCTGCTTGGACACTTCTAAGGGCGAGGGGCCAACTTGTGCCTTGGTCGAGATTCATTTGGAATTCTTCTCTTCCCTCTTGTTATCAAACCCACTTATGGTTGATCACTCGCTACCGACCCAGGTAATTCTGTTTGCTCATGGGAGAATTCCAGTTTCCTCCTGTGTGTTCTGTTCCTCTAGACCTGACTCTGTTGATCATTTGTTCTTCGGATGCTCGGTTACGCATAGTCTTGGTGCATTTTGGGCGGATAAATGTAATCTCCCATGGCGGAATTCTACATGGAAGGATAACTTAGATTGGGTTATCAAACATCTCTCCGACACTAGCTTCTATCAATCAGTGGCTCGATTTGGCTTTGCCGCCTTATGTTACCTTATTTGGAAGAAGAGGAATAACATCATCTTTTGCAATCAAACCTTATCCCTCCCGACTTTAAAGGAACATCTTCGCAGGGCTATCAAGGATAGAGCAGTTACCTTTTCGAAGGTCCCAGATATGACCCGTAATAGAAGACTACAACTCAGTTGGGGTATCCATCCCTCCATCTTTGACTAAGGCGTTACATGTTACTGAGGGTTATATCCCCTTGCGTGATGCGGCGTCCGGTCTCTTCAGCTTTGGATGCTTCCGTGGTGTCCCTAGCTCGCTGTCTTTTACGTCTATGGTTGTATTCCTTCTCCCCTGCGCGGGTGCCTTCGTCTTTCCCTTTCTCTTCTTTTTGGCTGCTGTTCGTTCGTTCCTCTTTCTGCAGCTCCTGCCCCCCTCCCCCCCCTTCCCCGGCATTCTTCCACTCTCTTGACTGGTTGTCTTCTGAGTGTAAGCCTTGGTGCCAGAGTCTGTTGCTGTAGATTTGTGTAGCTCCTTGGTTCTTTAGTTAATATATATTTACCCTTTACAAAAAAAAAAAGTTATACATTCATAGTTTATATTAAATATTTCAGCTACACTTTGCTTTTCAATTTGTGTCAAATGGTAGAAGTTTTTGAAGAGTAGAGTAGCACTGTAGTTGCTACGATGATTTGCTAGTCAAGTGGTGTAAAGTTTATTTTTTGGTTAATTGGACTCTACATGATTGAATGCTAGTCAAGTGGTGTGAAGCTCATTTTTTGGTTGAGTGAACTCTACATGATCAAATTCAGGAAAACGCTTTTGCATATGGTGTTATGAATATTAAAGGTAGATGATTACAAGAACTTTTCATCTTGTCCCATATCTCGATAAACGATTAGCAGGTACGAAATTTCTATTATTGTGTCATCTTAAATTTGCTATTAGTATTTATAGTTTGGTCGCACAATTTCGTATTGTCAATTGATGTGTAATTTGAATTTGTAGGTTTGCTTTTTTAGGGAGTACAAAAAATAAGACAAAAAAATTTATCGATCAGTCCCGGTTGACCCTGGAACCAGACCGAACCCACCTTAGCCCCAGGCTCAATAAGGTCGGTCATCAATCCTAAAATTTGAAAACCGACAATATATGAATTGGTCCTAGAGTTAGGGGTGGCTTGGACCAACCCGGATAATACTCACCCCTGAGAAGCTTAGGAGACTGAGCGTGACGCACTTCTTCCATAGTTCTTACGTCTTCGCACACGCACTCCTCTGCGGAGATATAATAAAACCCTTTGTCTAAAACCTCCGGGAGACTCCAACCGTACCCTTGTTCGGTTTCTTTCTCCAACCCTCCTGCAGGAGGTTCTCTCTCGGCTTTTACCGGGTGAGTGATGATGTTCTGCTCTGATTCTGTCCCGGTCCCTTTGTTTTCTTCGTGCGCTGAATCATGGGTTGTTCTTGGTCGACCTAAACCTCCCTGGTTTCGATGATGCTGAGGTCCTAACGTTGAAACATTTGGAGGGTCGTACTGAAATTCCTCTCCCGTTTCTTCAGGGCGTTAAAGACCGAACCTTTTAGGATTGTTTGATTGGTGGCATTGAGTTATGGGGCTTGAAACTTGACAAATTGCGGAATTTTTTCTTGGTTGATTGTGATTGAAAGGAGATGGGATGTTGGACAGATTGTATTCCCGGTCCCCAACCTTGTTCCAAGGCGATAATGGTTTTCATGATGTGTTCATGATGGGTTGTTCTTTTGATGGCCAGCTTGAGAGAGCTTATGAGGATTGCACTGATGGCGTTGGTTGACATTTTCATGAGTAACTTAGTGCTCATGAAGTTTAGTGATCTCTCTTGAGCTCTATTAACGGGGTAGTTGTGGGAGTTTGGCATCTTGATTCTGATGAGGTGCAGAACTGGCAATTAAGTCTGACTTTGTTTTGTCATCTGCAGGATTTGCCTCGTTGAATATTGGGTCAAGTCTCACTGTTGTACATTCTCCACCGTGGAGGATACTTTTGTCAACAGATTCTTAAATGCAGTTACTGGCAAACTAATGCACAACAGCTGGGTTTCGGTTTAGGTTTGCAATGTCTCAGCTTGCCAAGGGTAAACGAGTTTGCAAGGAGGAGACTTCTGATACCCATTCCCATGGAGTTCGAGGATATGGCAGAAACTCAGGTGACTTAGACCATGAGATCGCTCAGTTGACGAAGCTCAGATCCGAGCCCAATGAACATTTGAGAAAGGCTATGGTGGGCGGATTGAAAATGCCTGTCTCTACCCTGAGAATGTTGGCTGCTCGAGAGAGCAATTATTCAGGGAGAGGGAGGTTCTCCTTGTCTGATAGCTGTCATGTGTTGAGTAGATGTTTGCCTATTTATGGCCCTCAAAAGGTGGATAAGATGCAAACCCGTGCATATGTTTCCCAGTTTTCTGTTGATGGTTCACTGTTTGTGGCAGGCTTTCAGGTAATCATTAGCTTCCTGATGGCATTGGCAAATTAAATGCCGCATTATGAGTTCACTTTGTGGTCTTGTCAAATTAAGTTTATAAGCACACTTGTTTCTATGTGATGCTGTTTTACTGTTAATCCATAGCTTGTTACCATTACAGGGGAGCCATATTAGGATATACAATGTGGATAAGGGCTGGAAAGTTCAGAAGGACATACTAGCAAAAAGTTTGAGGTGGACGATTACCGACACTTCTCTTTCTCCTGACCAACGTTACCTCGTAAGTTTGTAAAGGTCTTCCGACAAGGAAGCACATTATCACATTAGATGAGGTTTCTTTGATTTGATCTCCATGTCATTTGAATTTTTTTTTGGACAACTGATGTCCCTCCTAACCTTTAAACATTCATATATTGTGCACTTTTCTTTTCAATGTAGGATTATCTTTCTATGAAGGAAGTACATTTTTTAAGTTTCATTGAGTCATATATATCTCTTTTTTGTTTCTTCTTTTAATGGAACTTCTGTTTAGACTTTCATGAAATAAGTTGATGGTTTCTTTGTGAAGCAGCTCAGCCAGGTCTCTGTTTTGCAGGTCTATTCTAGTATGTCACCTCTTGTCCACATTGTTAATATTGAATCTGCTGCAACAGAGTCACTTGCGAATGTCACGGTATGTCTGTGACTACGTGATCTGGAAATCTTGAAATCTTTATCCCAAATTTCAAACTACAAAGGAGTATGTTGTGCATTGCAGAATTTTGTGGACTGTTTTGCAAAATGTTTAATGGAATTCTGTTATTATACATCCATACAAACAATTTAATTTGGATGGAACTATTATGCAAGATGATAATTGGGAATCCTTAAACTGGCAAAATAATATTGTGCTCGATGATGTTCCTGTCGCATGTCAAGATTTTTCTAGGAATAAATCAGGTAGGAATTTTGCTTTTGAATTGGAACCTTCTGTTAGATTACCTCTAGATAAATAGGACGAGAATTTCTCTTTGAAATGGGATCATTCAGTTAGATCATGTCTCATAATTTTAAATGCAAATTAGATGAGGCAAGATATAAGACAGTCTCACATTGATTTACTGCAGTTCAATCAGTGCGTGACATAATACATCATATGGAAGCATGGGAACTTCATCTAAAGAATTCAGTTTAACTTTATTCTTAGGTTGGGACTTGGAAGGTGAAGTACTTTTCAACCTCATTGGTTGCTTTGTTGCTTTCTCATTACGTAGCGAGTTATCCATAACTGATAGATAAAACTACTCTTTTCATGCTGCAAGTCCTCTCTATGCAGGAAATACATGATGGCTTGGATTTTTCTCCTGATGACAACGACGACGATGAAGATTTTTCTATCTTCTCCGTGAAGTTCTCAACTGATGGGCGAGAGCTTGTTGCTGCAAGTGGTGATGGGGCAATATATGTATATGATCTTGCAGCAAACAAGGTTGGCCTTCAAATTCCAGCTCATGAGGTATGCCAACCTTTCAATGGATGTAGTGCTTTCATTTAATCAGAACAATTGGGCATCAGTTTGATATGCTAAATGTTAAATATTTAAACTGAATGAATCGAAATGCTGACGTGCATTTTTTCCCCCTTTTTTTATTGGTTTGGGTCTGGCTCTCACTAGACCCCTTCTTTCACATGCGGAATTCTTGTTTAATTAGATTTTATATTTATCATGTCAAAGAGTAGAGGTACTCTTTTTTCTGTTTTTCTCCATGACTAGTTTTGCTTAATTAGCGTGGTAATTTTTGTTCCTTTATTCTCGACTTTGGCTATTCGTCTTATTCACACTTACATAGCTTGAATTTTGGGCAGCATGAAATTTCAAGCTTTGGCTATCATCCTAAAATGATCTGTTTCTGATCCTTATGTCATAGTCCTTTCTATATCCAAGTTTCCTTTATAGTAAATTCAGGTTCCAACTGTTCCCCAGTTTTCCACTTTACCCAGTTGCTTATAGATCTGGGCAATTTAGAAATTTCTTTCATCAAAGGCCATTTGATTAAGCTTATTATGGTAGCTCACTAGGATAAGTGCTAAAGTCAAGATAAAAACTGATCATGCTTATTCGGAGAATATTTCCAGGTAATGTTCTAGCATGAAGTGAAAAAAGACTTACTGAAAAGGATGATGAAGAGTGAGATTGATGCCATCAATTTAACAAGGTTGATCTGAGTCTTCAAGAATTTGAATTTGAACTAACTTTTGCTGGGTTTTTCCTTTGGTGTACGTTCTTATATGTCTCCGTATTCTTCATATATCCCTGCTGTTCTGGCTGCATGACTACAAGACATAAGATGCTAAAAGCTACTGTCTTATACTTAAAATTGTTAGCATAATGCAGATTGATGTTAACACCGTGTGCTTTGCGGATGAAAGTGGCCATGTTATTTATTCTGGAAGTGATGATCATCTTTGTAAGGTAAATATGATCACCTTCTTTTGGAGGAAGCGAGTGAACTCGACTAATACTTTTTGTGACTACTTTGTCTTTTGCTGATGAGGGTGGGGGATGTAATGTGACGACTCTGTTGACAGAAACCCCAATTTCTTAGTTTGCCTGGTGACTTTTCTCTGAAAAAGCTTGGCATGAAGAAGGGAGCCATCCAAGGTTTTGGAAATGATGTTTTCGGCTCAGTCAAGGGTCTAGCTTGCTACTCAAATCAAGAAACTAAATTTGATTATCACTTAAGTGGTTTGGTCTTGAATTGGTATTTATGTCTCCATTTTTCTAGATGATTATATGTAAATTTTAGGCACCTACTTTGTTAGTGAATTTGAAGGGAATGTATTTACAACTATCTGTTTCCTGTTGGAGAATTGAATACCTAGGTACTAAAAAAAAAAAATAGAGTTGTGCAGCTTTACAGTATCTCTCCCTTGAAGATGAGATGAACCTTTGCTCTTTATTGGTTGACTGGACTATTCAACATGCATAAATTATTAGGAGAAAGCTATTCTCTGTGAACAAAATGTAAAACTTTGTGAAAAATGTACTATTTCACCCTGTTGTATTGCAGGTATGCACTTCTGATTATCATAATCAACAGTTTTGTTTGGCATAACATTTGCTGTTAAAGTTGTCAATGGAAATTGTATGCAAATAAGTCAGATTCATTGTAATTTATATGTTAGCAAAAGTGAACTCTTGGTGTTTGCATTCTGCTTTCTAAGTGAATGAATTCTCTCTAGGTCTGGGACCGTCGTTGTCTTTTTACAACAGGACAAGCAGCTGGAGTTTTGACAGGACATCTAGAAGGCATTACATTTATTGATAGTCGTGGAGATGGACGCTACCTCATTTCAAATGGAAAGGATCAGTCTACCAAACTATGGGATATACGAAAGATGACTTCAACTAGTCCAGCATTGTAGGTTTTATTATGTCTTTTCATTCTTGATGGTCCCTCCCTCCCTCCCTCCCTCTCTCTCTCTCTCTCTCTCTCTCTCTCTCACTCACACGCATGCACACATTATTGGCCGGTCTCACCGGTGGTTTTTTAAGACATTTGGTCTCTTCTCGCATAGAATTTTTTGCAAGTGATTATTCACATATTTGTCACTCTAGAAATTGAATTCGTTCCTTGGATAGTTAATTCTCAAATATAGTTTTCTCTTATGATATAGCAGCCCCAGGCCAAGAGACATTTATTGGGATTACAGGTTGACGGACTACCCAGAGGAAGAAAGAAACTTGAAGCATCCCCAAGATCAGTCGGTGGCTACATATAAAGGTCACTCAGTGTTGTATACTCTGATACGCTGTTACTTCTCCCCTGCATATAGGTAATGAACGAAAGGAGCCCTCTTCTTTATGGCAAAATCTCTGTGAATTCTCCCTCTGTGTTGGTTCTCAAGTAACAAATGTCTATACTAGTTGCTAAACGGGCCCATTTCACAAAGCTGACACTGGTTGATGAGAATTTCCTGCTGATATTGTATTGTTCACTAATTGTTCTTTTCCTTCATTGCAGCACTGGTCAGAAGTATATCTACACTGGATCTGGTGACTCTATAGTTTATATATATGATCTGGTACCACCCTCCCTTACTACCTTATGGATTATATCTTCATTCACTTAAATTTTCATGCTGCACTGGATCTGATGAGAATCTCCTGTAGAAAGGTAATTTTAAGAGTAGGTAACAACTACCATGAGCAAAGAAATTGTGTTTGCTTATTGGTTCTGGAAAATATGAGGATTTGAGTAAATTTTCACGTGGCGCGTCAAAGGCTGTGAGAAATCAACTGAGTCATGAATCTAAAATCTGTATTTGTTTTTTTTCTCCTGATTTGAACTATTTAAGGATATCTCTCATAATGATTGGTGGGAATTGTGTAAGACCTCAAGTGGGGAGTTGCCTTTTCAGCTATCCTCGTGTTACCTCGAGTAATTTGATTGCTTCATCTAGGTGAGTGGTCATCAAGTTGCCAGACTCGATCATCATAACGAACCTGTAAGGGATTGCAGTTGGCATCCATTTTACCCGTTGATGGTCACCTCTTCATGGGACGGTGTGATTGCCAAGTGGGAATTCCCAGGGGACAGGAAGGAAAAATCATCGTCTAGGCCGAGGCGGAGAAGCAGGAGGGCAATGCTTTACTAGAGCGGGTCACAGCCTTAAATGTCCCGGTTTTTTTATCATCTTTTGCTCATTGTTTATAGTAAAATTAACACGGGAGGTGTCCAGTATTGATACACATTACTGAGATTTCTTCTTCAGTTCATCCCCCTGCTGTATATAAAGCTCAAACTATTTCTCGTCTGCTTCCCTCTGCCAAAATGGGCACCATGTTGTTTGTTAGGCAGGGCAAGTTATCTTGACAGAACAATTTATTGGCATAGGTCTCTTTATGACTACGGACATACGTCGTTATATCCAATCATGAAGGCTACCCACAAGATAACAAACGACCGACAAAAAACGTCGGATTAATCTAGCAGGGTTTTACGGACCCATTATGATCCGTCACCATTGCTCTATGCGCATGGTAAAGCTTATGTGTTTGGCAAAGACTCTATACACCGGTGACATCTAAATTTTAAATTTTGACGAATTAATTGGTCGTTTATTGGATAAAAAAAATTAGGGAACAACTCCGATCCCATGTCAAAAATATTAATTAAATTATACATAAATTATGAGGAACATTTTCATTTATTGGATTGACCGCGGATGGACTTAATTGAATGATTTTGAATTTAATAAATTGAAATGAGTTCATGAGCTAACAACGTGGCCAAACCCATTATTCCTTTGGATAAACCAAAATTAATATATGATGCCACGCTGGAAAATTGATTTATTTAGGGAGCAAACTCGAAGAGCAATTTTACTGGATAAGATTGCGGTTTTGAAGAGATATTAAAAGATTTCCTGTTAAAGATAATGCATATCTTTCTGTTTTCAAGCTAGGGAATAAAGTTTCTTTGGCGCAAAGAAGGCCAAGATTAGATTTCGGGGCTGAACCGAGTGACGGTTTTTCCTCGTACAAACTGCCCCGCCACGCGTGGCGGAGAACCACCCGCGTTTTCCGTAGCCACGTTTCTTCTCCTCTTTCCGTTTCCGCATTTCGGACGCATCTTCCACGGCGTTCTTGCTCGACAAAACCGGCACCATCCTCTCTCATCTCCGATCTCATCCTCAGATACTCCGATCGAGCTCCCTCGGTACGCATTCACGCCATCTCCGGCTTTCGTTTTTCGTCCTTTCTGTCGGCTCAATCAGCGCTCGGTTCGCCCCCGCGTATCGTATCGACGTTGCTTGACTCTCTGCTCTCTTTGGTTTTTCTTTTCTCGACTTCGAACATGCGCCGGCGGTGTAGAGGACGGCGGACGCTCTCCCGCTTCTGTCGCGTCGGGGATTCCACGTCGAACCGGGGGCCCGCGAGAAAGTGGTGTGATTCTCTATTCGCGAGAAGACTGAAAGGGGTTTTGCTCGTAAAAAAGATACACACTGTTGTGATTTCATTGCCGCTCTTGCACCGTGGTATCCCTTCTTCACACCATCGTCAGCAGCTTGGGAATCCTTGGCAATTCGTAGCAAATTGTTCCTTCTTTTTTTTGCTGCAGGTTTACTGAACGTCAAACGCAGCTCGGATTCCCGTTCGGTTCTGGACATCCCGACGCCCGGCAGTCCACAACACAGGCCCCTGAGCCGCCGTGAATCATCTCCTTGCCGAGCTCGATCCATTCTTTGCAGGTCTTCAGTGATGTGCAACAACTGCTGCGGCTGCTTAGCTCCGTGACCCTGTCGATCTCCGAGAGCAACCACATGCGGCGGTTGCCTCCTCGCGAGCGCTACAAGTCCACACCGTCGGCTTGTTCTTGGCCAACATCAATTACCGCAAGCAACCTTGCCGAGGTGGACATCGAGGAGTCCTTCATTGCGAGCAACCAACTACCGTCAGCCACACTAAGTTCACCGCCGGCCATCGTCCGCGGTCCAAGTTTGGGAACTCAAAATTCGAATAGGTAATTGTCCGATCCAATATTTGAGTATTTGATTTTATTACCTATTTTGAATTATTGTTATCCGACATGCATATCTCTAAGATTTGGGGTATCATTCGAATTAGGAATAATTTCCTAATCATTAACGCTCGCAATCTGATCTTATGTTCGTCAATTTTATTAGTTTCCAAATTTGAATGGATTGGATGTGGATACTATCTTTATTTGATTTGATTCTATCTTAGCCATGTTTGATTCGATTTGATTATGTTCTTATCTAAAGAAAATATAAAAAAATATTAGACTGGATTGATGTAGATTTTAGAAAAGCTTCTAAATAGACTTGCGTGCTTAGATTAGACAATGGATAAGATTAAGGGTAGATCTTTATAGATAACATTGCATTATTGATAAGATTGCATGTTACGATAGGGGGGAGAGTAACACTAAAGGTGTTAAAAGTACTACGGAAAGTTTTCGATTCACTTAATTGCCAAATTGGAGAAAAAAACTTTATCGATGAGAAATTCTGACCAAATAAATTACATGGTTTTTTTTTAATTTAAAATTTTATTTGAGATGGCATTTTTTTTTTTTTGCACATAAGTGATCTTTTTTTTTTCATTAAGATTGACATTGAAGTTATCATTTTTTAACAATGATTGACACTAAAATGATTACTGTTTAATAATAACTAGCACTGAAGGGATCATTTTTTTAATAATAATTGGCACTGAAGTAATTACTTTTTAATATGTTATGCGACGTCATTTAGGGGTTATATACTGATTGAGCATATCGGCGAGCCACATAAGATTGAGAAATTAATAAAATATGCACACACCGAATTTCTAGTAACCTTGATCAAAGTTGACACTTAAGTAATTATTTTTTTTATAAGTGGCGCTTAAGTGATTTGAAAAAAAAAAAATTGGCACTAAAATGACCGTACACAAATTTTGGCACCGATAATGTCCTTCTCCTGAGGATAGGCTATATCTAGTTACGATAATATTCCAATTTAAATTAGGATTTGGCATAGTTAATTCTTAAATTGAGTTGAATAATATCTTAATCTAGGTAATTCATTTTCAGTATTTTTTAGTTACAAATTTCAATGAAAAATACAAAAAATGTCATGTGTATGTCACATAGACATAGGTTCATAAACTAATGTCATGTGCATGTCACGTAGACATAGTTTCATAAACTACACGTCATTTAAGAATTGCATGCTAGGTTCATTTAATTCAATTGCATGTCACATTATGATAGACATACTTTAAACGTTATTGCATTTAAAGTAATTGCATTACATGTTAGCATTAGCTTTCATTTAAATAAAAGAAAACCCTAAAACAAATTTGAGTTGAATTGCGTGCTAATTAGAAACCATATTTAGGTTGAATGTGTGTTTTTTCAATTAACATTGCAGATACTTATGTTGCTTTGAGGTTGGTAATTCTACTTTTCCTTGCAATTCATTTACCGCTTTGATTATTGGTTGTTACATTTGCATCCATATCATCACCTCATGTTAGTGTATGGTTAAAATCAATACAAGTTGCCTTTCAAATGTTTTTGAATAAGAAAGAAAATGTACCAAAACAGCGTTAGAATAATCTAGGGTATTCAAGTCCCAAAATCTATATTTTTTTTGGTTTGTAGGAATAAGTAATTCCGTTGATACTTAACTTGGGATTCTAACTGACCCACTAAAAATGATGTTGCATGTTAATAATTCAAAGCTTAAGTCGCAAATTGGTAAGGGTTTGGGAGATAATGAAAAGAAACAGTGACCAAGTTGAGTCTTAGCTTAATAATCCATTAGCCAACCCTTAAGTAATGCATTGTTCAGGGAGGTCGCAACATATGCCTACTTCAACAGTTCTTGGGCCTTTTAGTGGCAATTATTGTTAGTTATCATACGGCATTTTTTTTTTATATCTCTTTCTTTCATGGAAATAGGTGAGCGACACAAAAGATATATTCAATATGTTATATGCTCTTTGATACTCATTGATGTCCAATCTTTCAATTTGCAGTCTTTATTGTCTCTAAAGAAACTAGTGTCCTCATAATGCAAGGCAATGAATATCATTTGTCCACATAGATGAGCTAGCGGTGAAACCTTTTTGTTGCTATAGACACGTCAACGGAACAAAATTTGTTGCACTCATTTGTTATTGTTGGGAGTACACAACAAAAGCTCAATATCTACTCTACAATGTTATTTTAAGTCAACGAGTTATGGACCAAGTAAAATATATTAACTACTCTACATCACAACAATTCTCCGATGTGTGATTTTTCTAACACAAATCACACATGCATCCTAACATTAAGAAATATATCATGTATACATTGTGAACCCATTTCTCCATACTTTTTAAGTTATTAAGAAAAATAATGTTGTCTAAAATAAATGATAATCACTCAAATGTAGATTTGACACAACAATTGGAAACATAACTTTTGAAAAATGGTAAAAATATTATCTCTTATAATAGTGGTATTAAAAAAGAATTCTGATTGAAATCTTTAAATATGCATTGCATTACAAAGGAAAGAAGAATTGTAGGGTCCCATATGGACCTTAATTTCAAGTAGGTTCCTGCAAGGGTTAGTAGGGAAGAACCTTATCCATAGTACGGATGAATGCTATCAAATCAAGCAACAATTGCAATTTATTAAAATAGTGTCAAAACAATACAGATCATTACTGGATTAGAGTGATCTTAACTATACCAAATTTGGTTCACAATATTACTTTAAGCCAATAAGTTATGGGCCAAGTAGGATATATTAACTACATTACATCACAACAACTCTTTGATGTAGGATTTTTCTAACACAAATCAAACGTACATTCTAATATTAAAAAATACGCCTTGTATAAATTGTGGACCCATTTCTCCATATTTTTAAGTTCTTAAGAAAAATAATGTTGTCTAAAGTAAATGATAATTACTCAAAATGTAGATTTGACACAATAATTGGAAACATAATTTTTGAGAAAGAGTAAGAATATTATCTCTTATAATGGTGGCATAAAGAAGAGTTCTAGTAAGCGTGAAACCTCGAAACATGCATTGTATTACAAAAGAAAGAAGAATGGCAAGAGCCCCTATGGATCTTAATTTCAAGCATTTTTGTAGGAGTTAGTACGGAAGAACCCTATCCAAACAAGCAACAATTACAATTGGTTTAAATAGTGTCAAGGCAATGCAGATCATTACTAGCTTAGGGTAACCTTAAACATAAACATACTAGATTGGGTTCACAATGTTACTTTGAGCCAATGAATTATGGGTCAAGTAGGATATATTAACTATTCTACACCATAACAATTCTTTGATGTGGGATTTTTTCTAAGCATCCTAATATTAAAAAAATATGTTATGTATACATTGTGAATCCATTTCTCCATACTTTTTAAGTTCTTAATAAAAATAATGTTGTCTAAAGTAAATGATAATCACTCAAATGTAGATTAGACACAATAATTGGAAACATAACATTTAAGAAAAAGCAAGAATATTTTCGCTCATAAAAGTGGCATAAAGAAGAGTTTTGGTAACCTTGAAACCTCAAAACACGTGTTGCATTGCAAAAAGAGAAAAATAACAAGAGCCGTTATGGATCTTAATTTCAAGTACATTCTTGTAGGGGTTAGTAAGAAAGAACCCTATCCATAGTATGGAAAAAACCTTATCCAAATAAACAATAATTGCAATTAGTTAATGTCAAGGTAATACAGATCATTACTAGCTTAGAGTAATCTTAAATATACCAAATGGGTTCACAATATTTTTTTACCAATGAGTTATGGGCAAAGTAGGATATATTAATTACTCTACAATACAATAATTCTTCGATTCATGCGTCCTAACATTAAGAAATGTGTTATGTATACATTGCGAACCAATTTCCCTATACTTCTAAGTTCTTAAGACAAATAATGTTTTTTAAAGTAAATGATAATCACTCCAATATAGATTTGACACAACAATTGAACATAACTTTTGAGAAAGAGTAAGAATATTGTCTTTCATAACAGTGGCATAAAGAAGAGTTTTGGTATCCTTAAAACCTCGAAATGCACATTGCATCATAAAAGAAAGAAGATAGTAGGAGCCCTTACAATCTTAATTTCAAGAATGTTCTTGTAGGAATTTTTACGGAAGAACCCTATCCAAACAAGCGACAATTGCAATCAATTAAACTAATGTTAAGGTAATGCAAATCATTACTAGTTTAGAGTGAACTTAAATATACCAAATTGGGTTCACAATTTTACTTTAAGTTAATGAGTTATGGGTCAAGTAAGATATATTAACTATTTTATATCACAACAATACTCCAATGTATCTTACCAAAAAAATAACAATACTCTGATGTGGGATTTTTGTAACACAAATCACACGTGCATCCTAACTTTAAGAAATATGTTATATATACATTGTGTACCTATTTCTCCATACTTTTAAGTTCTTAAAAAAATAACATTGTTTAAAGTAAATGATAATCACTTAAATGTAGATTTGACATAACCATTGCAAGCATAACTTTTGAAAAAGAGTAAGTAAGAATATTATCTCTCATAACAATGGCATAAAGAAGAGTTTTGGTATCCTTGAAACCTCGAAAAGCATATTACATTGCAAAAGAAAGAAGAGTAGCATGAGCCCTTATGAATCTTAATTTCAAGTACATTCTTGAGGAGTTAGTATGGAAGAGCCCTATCCAAACAAGCAACAATTGCAAATTAATTAATAGTTTTAGGATTTTGTCTTAAATTCCCCTAGTGTCATATCTTGCGTTCCTAATGTGGAATATTTGGTAAATAGATGACTGATTTTGCAAAATTTTTTATACTAACTTTTATGTGGATGGTTTCTAAATGACAAGGAATTTAAGGACTTGGCTTATTCTATGATGACGAATTCACAAACACAAGTATCCAATTCGCACCTTACAATGACTCATTATACATGCATTTAGACTTCAAGAGGTGTGATAATTGGATGGATAATATACATATAGTAATTTTGTCATAGGCAGATCTAGTGGAGCTCACAGCTATATAAGTTTTTATTAATATAGGAAATCAAGTTTTGGACATTATCACATACCTTCTCTCCTGTATAACAACTTCATTTGTTGTCGGAGAGGAAAATGTTAGAAAATCATGTGCTGACTTGAGAAAAGATGAAAAACCTAAGAATGACTTAGCTTTGAACATAAAAATGAATGAGTTGATGCTTGACGATGAAATACTTAGAAAATTTGAAAGAGTTTCCACCAGCAATTAGGAAGTAAAAGATTTAGTTACAGCAGAACATACGTTATCTTTGAACGTTATCTTTAAAGGTATATGACTTGGACTCATTTCACAAACTAAGATAATCACCATAAATTAGGGCTTATACGAAAACCTCAGGTAGAAATAGAATAAGAAACAAAATAAGCTCCGTACATTAACTCTAAAGTAATATTGGCTCCATGTACTCCATCAAAAGTCGAATGAGTCTTTTAATCATCTTTTGACATTTTCTCTTTTAAATTTCAGAATAAAGTAGAAGTTAACACCCTTTCCCCTTCCCCCTACAAATAGATACTTAAAAACAAATATAGATCTTAGTAATTTTAACCATGTGCTCCGTTCTAATCTTATGTTGTTAGTTTCACTAATTAACAATAGGTTTGGTGTGATGTTAGATCTCTAATGACTGTATTTTTAGTTAACCAGATTTTACAGAAACTACACGTAATTCTCCTCCAAAAATCAATAACAAAGCAAATAAAGCCAAATTAAGTAAGGAAATACAACATAGCCCTTCCACATTTGCTGCACTCACAGTTGACGAGATCGTTGGTTTGTTGCAAACATTGCCTCTAATATTTGGTGCTGCAACCCTCTTGGTTTTTATGGGTGTAAAATCTATAAGTGACTTGATTATATCATTTGTTAAACTCTCTAAACTGTTAAAAATCTCTTGGCTTTTATTTGTGTAAATTTCTATTTGTTCGATATTAACATATGAAAGACAAAATAAACAAAATACCTTCCACAGCTTTCTAATTATTAGGGTCTCATCTTGAAGTGGCTTAAGTGACTTAATCCTTTCCCTTTCTTACTATCGGGTTAGTAGCACTTTAAACATGCAAACTTGAAAATATCTATTTGGGATGTAGCTTGGTGCTTTGTTGCATATAGCTAAGGCCAAAGGGGTTTATAGGTGTTGGATACAATTCTAACTCTATCATGTCCCTTCACGAAGAGACCCTAAGAATTTGAAACCTGTGGAAGGTATTATGCATGTTTTGTTTTTTATATGTTATATTTAATAAATAGAACTTTACACCAATAAAAGCCAAGATATTTTTAAAAGTTTAAAGAGTTCAACAAATGACATAGTCAAGTCACTTATAAATTTACGCCCCTAAAAGTCAAGAGGGTTTCGGCACCAAATATTAGAGGCAATGTTTGCAACAAAGCAATGATCAACAAATCAACGATCTCGCCAATTATGAGTGTAGGAGATGTGGAAGGGCTATGTTGCCTTTCCTTGCTCAATTTGGCTTTATTTGCTTTGTTATTTATTATTGGAGGAGAATTGCATGTCATTGCTGTATAATCTGGTTAACTAAAAGTATAGTCGTTAGAGACCTAATATCATGCCAAGTCTTATTGTTAACTAGTAAAACTAATAAAAGGAGATTAAAATGGAGCACATAGCATAAAATTATCAATATATGTATTTGTTTCGAGTATCTACTTGTAGGGGAAGGGGATAGGGTGTTAACTTCTATTTTATTATGAAAATTAAAAGAAAAAAGGTGAAAAGATGATGGATAGACTCATTCGACTTTCGATGGAGTATATGGAGCCAATCTCACTTTAGAGTTAATGTACGGAGCTCATTTTTTTTCTCATTCTTTTTTTACCTGAGGTTTTTTTTTTAATAAGCATTCCTGATTTATGATGATTGCCTTTATTTATGAAATAAGTCCTTGCCACATATCTTCAAAGATAACATATTTTCTACTGGAACTAAATTTTTTACTTCATACATTGTTGGTGGAAACTCTTTCAAATTTCTTAAGCATTTCATCATCAAGCATCAACTCTTTCAATTTATGTTCTAAGCTAAGTCATTCTTAAGGTTTTCATCTTCTATCAAGTCAACACGTGATTTTTTAACATTTTTCTCTCCAATGACAAATGAAGCTATTATACAGGCCATAAGATATTTGATTGTGTTCAAAACTTAATTTCCTATATCAATAAAAACTCATGTAGCTGCGAGCTCTCCATTGGATCTGCCTATGACAAAATTGCTAAGGGTGTGCAACTGGACCGGGTATACCCTGTTTCCGGACCGGCCCACCCGAAAAATAGGGTTGGGAACCGGTTCCCATTGAAACCAGTCCAAGGAACAGGTTCCCAAAATTCAGAATTGGTTTAAATCGGTCCGGGAATTGGGTCCGAGTGATTGCCCACCTGGAAACCGGCTCCTGGACCGGTTTTGTAAGTAGAGGTCCAAAACCTTTTTTTTTCCCCTCCCGGTTTCTATTATTACTCTCACAATTATACGATGTTTTTCCTCTTGGCTCTCTCAAACATGCATGGCACTCCTCTTTTGTCATTTCTCTTCCTTGCTTCCCTCCCTCACCGGCTCCCTCTCGCACCGTCTAATGGACGGACGGTATTCGTCGCCGCCAAATTCTTGTGTATCACATGGATTGGCTCGCCTAATTTATCTTTTGTATAAGGAGTTATGCTTGCATAAATGAATAGGTTCATGTAGTAGTTGTGGGAATAAGACTAATATTAGACCCATATTTGTTGTTGATTATTTGCCTTATGATTTCATTTATTATAATTAGCCCTATGGATCATTCATTTTTCGTTTAGTCAAAAAGTTCATATATTAATTTATTACCAGTGCTTAATGTTTGAATATAAATTAGGAGGATTACGTTATTTTCTCACTTATTAATATAAAATTTGAAGTCGTATAGGTTATCGGGAGATTGCAAAACAGGTTCCAGTGGAAACAGGGTTGACCCTGGAACCGGATCAGAAAAACAGGGTGGGTCGGGTATAGGGTCCAATACAAACATGGTCAGGTATAGGGTCCAGAAAAGGGGAACTGGTTATAACAGGGTCGAGTATAGAGTCCAAGTCTAGACCCTACCCACCTTGGACCCGATCACTCCTAAAAATTGCTGTATGTATAATATATATATATATATATATATAATTGTCCATCCAATTAATTGCATTTATAATGAATCATTGTAAGGTGTGGATTGGATACTTGTTTGTGTCTCAATAAGAATTGGAGTTCTTATTGTTTGTTCATATGTTATGATATGAATATACCACATCAATTCGTTATGTATGGATGATCAAATTCCATTGATACAAAGCCAATTCCAATAGACTTATTGTAGGGTCCCATTGGCGTGCATCCAGTAGGAATTTAACCTACGAATTCGCCAATTATGAGTTGGGCGTTCATGAACTCGTTATCATAAAATAAGCTATGTCCTCAAATTTATTGTTATTTAGAAATCATCCCCATAAAAGTTAGTACAAAAAAATTACAAAACCAATTATTTATTCACCAAATATTCTTTATTAGGAACGCATGATATGACATTGGGGGAATTTAAAACACAAAATCCTAAAATTGTTACGGTACCAAAAGCATTTGCATGCAATCTTAGAGATTCAAATCATCTCTTGAGGGTGCTATTGCACGTATATTGTAAGTTAAGATTGTGACATTGTATGCATATTGCAAGTTAATATTGCGAGATTGTACATATATTGCACATACATCAAAGTATAAACAAATTTCACATTCCTCTCTTCCACATCATTATTTCTAACTCCTCTAGTTGAAATGCTTTGTTCTATTCGTCAATTTGAATAGTAGCATTTTATAGGCTAAGAAATTGGATAGATGAGTGTATATGAATGCACGGATCAATTTGTTCATTATTTGACATATATATGCATACAAATACATAGTGTTTATGTGTTAGACCGAGGTTGGCTAGACATTACAAAATTTAATGTTTTAAACATTGATATAATAGAGAGTAGATACCTCAATGTTCAGAAGACAGGATCTACTATAAGGACATAGCGTTCCCCAAGTACTTTTCCCATAGTTATACAACAGTGCGGAGTATCTGTATAGTTTGTGAAATAAATCTAAGCTATATATATCTCAAGAGATAACACACTTTTGCCGGAACTAAATCTATTAATTTATAGTTATTGGTAGAACCTCTTTCCAATTTCTAAACATTCAATCATTAGGCATCAACTATTTCATTTATATGTTCTTAGTTGAGCATTTCTTAGGGTTTTCATCTTTAGCCAAGTTTGGATATGTTTTTCTAAAAGTTTTCTCTCTAGCGAGGTTTTCTAATAGTTTTCTCTCTAGCAATAATGAAGTTGTTATACAAGTTATAAGGTATGTGGTAATGTTCTAAACTTGATTAAATATAATAATAGAAACTCTTATAGCTACCGATTCCACTAAACCTCCCCATGACAAAGTTACTATATGTTATAGTACCGGATAGGATATGTTTTATCTTTTTTCGTGTTTGATAGCCAGTTAGGATATGATAAGGACAAATATAGAGGGGATATAACCCGGATAAAAAAATCCGAGGGGGCGGGAGGGATAGACCCGGATAGGATTTTTCTTTTCATTCTATTATTAAAAAAAACCCGACACTATCCTAGTCTTTCTCCTTCTCTCACATGCACAACTCCTCCCACAAAAAACACATCTTTTTCTTGGTAGCTCTAATCCGGCGAATTCAAGAACCATCTCCGGAGAGGAACCATGGCGATTTTGCTTTCTCGCAAAATTTCGTCTCTCTATGCATTGATATTCGCACGATTTACAAGGTTTGTGATTTGCTTCTTGGTTTAGCTTTTATACGTGTGGTCAACTGTGGCTCATGAAAAGGTAACTTTTTTTTCATGAAATCCTGCTTTACAGTGCGCCCTATTTTTGTTTTACCACAAATTTCATCACTTTGTCAACTGTTTCTTTTCATACATACCTTGTTTTTGTGAGGATGAGTTAATGTTTATCCGAAGTGAGATTCGATCAATAATGTTTCCATGGTTAAAGCGATCTATATCTTTTCACAATTATGCTTTGTGAATACTCTAGAGTCGGGGCTGGTTATTCGATAGTTGGATGTTATTATCGCAAGAGTAATTATGGAGGTCAAAAAGTGAGACAAATGACACTTCTTCACTTGAATTTATAGATAAATATTATATATTACTCAAGAAGTCATCCTGCCCGTATGGATATCATTGTTTGTCTGGATCTTAATTTTTTTCATTTACAGCAATAAAGGGTCGCTATGTGTCTGAAGTACCATTATAAAAGAAGATACTCTACGAATGTCCAACATCTTCTTGTAAATTTGCGCAATAGTTCTACGAATATATAAACTCTAAGTTAACAATAAAAATTTGGATTTATTCCTTCATAGGGTAAAGGAAATCTAGATGCCTGGAGAGTACATCTTTGCTTCTTTCAAACACCTGTTTGTAGTTACGTTCATCATCCTAAACACTAAGCATTACTAGATATTTATGAAATGTAATTACATATTATGCAATTAGGCCCTCGTTTGACTTTTTTGGGGGGGGGGGGGGGGGGGGTGGTTGTAAATCTCACCATCACCATGTTTTAAATGCGCTCAATTAGCTTTGACATATGTTGCTAGGACTGAAAGAGTAAGTTCTTTTCATTTATACACTGGTTAAAGTAAGATAAGTAGTAGAGTCTACACTCGATATCATCTAAAGCTCTTCGAACCAGGCAAAAAGAAAATGCCCGAAGACATTCTCGGAGTACATGCAGGATGTGTAGAGAGGCATGATAAAAAGTAGAAATAAAATAAAAACTAGTTGAAAGGCTTCATTGATATTAATTTGTTGCAGCTTTCTTTTGACATTAAGTTCAAAACTAATGGAGAAACTATTTTTACATTATCTGGTTCCCAAGTTGCCTAGGAAGTTTACATGGCTTCTCTTCCGATGATCAAATAATGCTGACAGCTTCTCCTTCAGATCCCCGCACTCCACACCCCTGCTTCTCTCAACCTTCAAAATTCAAGTTATCACCATGCATGTCATTAATACATCTATACGCTATACCATGTCGTGGAGAATTCTGTAAGTTTAAATCAAATCAAAGAAAACTAATGGATCATTAACGATGGTAAAGCACCTGAACGTGTAGATTGTAGAAGGTTGTTTTCATTCCTCCGCATGACTCGAAGGTGGAAGAGCTTATTACAGGAAATCCCAGATAATCCAAGGCGAGCAAGACCTCAGAGAAATCGACAGTCTTATGAGTCATGACCTTTCTGGTGCTTATTTGAATTGCAACCTCACTCTCACTCAAACGAGTCACGGAGATGGATGGCACCAAAATTTGAAGTTCACCTTTCCCTGTGCTAATTTCTTGGTGACGAGTGTAATAATCTCCATCTCGGGAAGCATTAATTCTTGATAACAGCTTTTCCTTCTCTTGAGTCAGTTTCTCCACTTGCTGTTGCAGTTCCGGTATGTGTTCCAGCGCTCGGGACACCGTTGTCGGGACACTTAACTTTTTCTAAAGGAAAAGGAATGAGATCAAACTCTGTTAAAACCAAATCTTCAGGGCGATTTTCTCTAGTTCTAGTACTAAATGTTGAGATAAACTGAGTACGTGGTGACTTGAAGTTGAATGAGCTATCGACAAAAAAGGAAAAAGAATATTAGAAGTGTAGTTACTTTCGTATGATGTTTATTATATCCAAACTTTTCAAGCAATTACTTTAGTACTACATCAGTGGAAAAACAATCACTTAAGTGTCTTTGGTGACAAATTTCGACAATTTATTTAACGTGGCTTTTTTTTAATATAAATTTTAATGTTTACTTGGATTTCTTATAGAAAAGAAAATCCAAGTGGACGATAATCTGGCACTTAAAACTCATTCTCCCATTCTCTCTTCTTTCTCTAATCCTACAGTAGGCCAATCTCAGAGAGAGGAGGGGGAGGGAGGGATTGTTTGTCAAGCTTAAGCTCTCATGATGTCACGATTCATTTCTAATGGTGGCTCACCCACCCCGAATCGACCTCATAAACGATTTATCCAGCTCCAACTCCCCCTTCTAACAGCAAGCGCAAGCCCATTCCACTCCCCCCCAAACCCCTCCCTCAACGTCACCACCTTCATCTCCTCCCATTCCCACCGCCGCTCTATGGCCTTCATTTTGACGCCTCCTCTAGCCTCCTCGTCCCCTTTACCAACCTTTGGCGCTTCGTCAACTCCCTCGCCTCCCACCTCTCCACCATGGGCATCCGGAAGGGCACCGTCGCCGTCCTCTCCCTCCCCAACTTTATCTCCTTTCCCATCATTTGCCTCGCGGTCATGTCCCTCACCACTGTCATCACCACCACCGATTAGGTGTCCCTTGTTCTCTTAATTTGAACGTGTTCTTCACTGTAATTCTTTTTCCCAAAATCCAAAACCTTCATCGGGGCTCCTGGTTTACTCTCAACGCTGGCGTTTGTTACTATCCATCCTCAAAATTCTAGTGTTTAAATTTCAATACCAATGAAACAAAATCACACATATGAAGTAGCAAACCTCCATTGCATGTTTCAGCTACTAATTTTGCCCCAAATTCTTGGTTGTGAGGTTAGGGTTTGAAGAAAAGGTCGAATTCAGGGCAGTCATGTTCTGCTGACTCACTGTACCGGTGAGCCACGTTGGTCATAAAAAAAATGTTAGAATATTGTCACGTCAAATTTCTGGCATCCCAAATCAGCGATAACACTTATGTGATTGTTGTTTTACCAAAGTGGCATTGGAATGACACTCAAAAAATTCTAAAATTTGAGAGTCGTATAAAAGTTGGGGTACTTCTAGTATTCTTTTCTAGATAAAAGAGATAATGAAGTCAAACAATAGGCTGGTATTAGGTTAAGAATCCGTTTGAAGCCTTAAAAGATCCAAATTGTCAGGAAAGAAGATCAATAACATGAATTTATAAAAACATAAAAAAGGATTTGAAGAAAAGAAAATAGGTTTATATATGATTACACAACGTCCACTAGCTACTAATGTTTTACTATTCTCTCCATCGCTCTTTTTAACTTTGGCAAAGTGTATCCAAAGAAAGGCAATAAAACAAAATCTTTTAAAAACTCCCTCAAAGATATAGGATAATAGCATCGGTATAATTACCATTTGATCAGCAGCCGGAAGTAGTGAGCGGAGCGTGGAGTACAAACTGTTCATCTTCTTCCGCCGATCACGCTCACTGGCGTTGTGGTTCAGCTTCTTGACCATCGTTGCTTCTTCGTCTTTCACCACTCCAAATGGGATACCGGGAGGATCGAACGCTTGCTCCGCCAGAGGAGACGGTGTAGGAGGTGATAAGAAGGGAAAATGGACAAGAGGTGGTGAATAGCAAGTGTAGGCATCTCTGTGTATGTAACTCTCTTGTTCTTGGCTTGTGGAACCCTCTAAGGGCCAACCACTTGGAGAAAAAGACAACATCAGTATGTATTGCTCTTTCTAAGGTTGTTGAAAACTTTAGTTCTATAAGAAGGTGAGATGACCATGACTATATATAAACTCCCCCTGACGACCTCAGCTAAAGATTGACGGCATAACATATCGGAGAAAGATGACTGATCTCTTTATCTTCTCTAGAATAATAGGGTTGATTAAGGCCCGTGACATCAACAAGTTCATCTCTTTTGGATAAAATTTAATTATGGATGTCTTGTCTAAAGCTTCACCTGGCGTGCACGTGTATCTCTAGCGTGTGCAGGACTCGTGGGTTCTGTGTGGCTAAGCTTCTTGTACTCACTTCTGTTGCCGACCATGCACGAGCGCCCAATACATTTTTCTACTACTTGTACATTATTGAGAGATGAAAGAACCCCTTTTTTCTTGATTTATTTGGTTAAACGTATGTCATATGAACTGTCAGAATATTTAGATATAAAATCACACCTCCATTTATCACCTTAATAATTTGGGTTGGACTTTTTTCAAATTATTTGAGAGTTAGGTTCTGTCATTTTTTATTGTGCATAAACCCTCGTTATTCATATTTCACATGTCACTTCTAACCCAACTTGCACATGAGAAAAGGTTTTAAAAATGTCCTACATTATTTGCTAATGAGGTTTATATGCTCCTTTTATATATATGATCTTTTTTTCACTTATCAATTTATGCTTCTAGATTGGACTTTATAACATGATCTTTTTTTCACTTATCAATTTATGCTTCTAGATTGGACTTTATAACATGAACCACATACTAGCATAAGCATATTTTGGTAAATTATTTCTTGTACTCTCCCTCCTATTGGGACGGTCATTTATATAATGCCTAATTAGATGTAATCGTGCATTGTATATTTCAGCTTTCCTTTTTTCTTCTTTTGGTAAAAGAAAATGAAAAGAAAAAAAAAAAAAACAGTGACTTGTAAAGTGCACACGCCCTGCACACCAAAACACGTGCCCAAAACGAGGTTATCACCATAAGTCACGCGCATCACTTGCCCCACCACGCGTCTCCGAGGAATCATTTTATGAGCATAGCATCTATTATATCTATATTTAAGTCAACATTGGATTTTTTTTCTCCCTTTATTTAGCATTCCAAGAGTATCTTTACATTAAATAATATGATGACAACGTAAGAACATAATGAATCTATATCCTATAATTTCTCACTACCCTCAATTGTCCAAATTTAATTTAGTATATATACTATGTTCATCATGAAAATGACAAGTATTTATTCATACCCACGATGGACTAACCTTTTACATATCAGGACTTCACAGAAAGTGCACTTTAGTGTTGCCGTATAACAAAAATTGCATTCGAGTGCAACGGAAAAGGAAATTGCATCTGACAAATTTAAGTTCTCTCGGAACCAGCCACTACTCTTACATGAAAATTGTATTTCCTTACAATGCTTCTAAACTGGGGAAGAAGATTCAACTCCCGGACCACCCAGATCTAGAGTAATCCTCTATCCATTGAGTCAAAAAGAATAGGCACCGCAATTTCAATAGCCAGTCCTCGCGTGCGCCTCGTCAACTAATTTAGAATGCTACATCATACAAAAAGAAAAAACACAAAAAGGGATACAAAGAGAGACTGCTGTATCAGTTACCGGCGACCTCTTCTTCCTCTCCCGCGGTTTCCTTTCCCTCTGCGGGGGAAGCCTTGTTTATCCGACTTCAACCCTAGTGATTGAATTCCCCTCCTCTTTTCACGCCGGGGATCTCTGTCTTCCTCGTCTTCGACATACTTGGCTGAGCTTCTGGAAATGAAGGATATTTCTCTGGACCCTCCTGGTCCCAATTTGACATCATTTGGAGCACCAGGAGTGCGCTGATTGCGTTGGAGAGCCGCCCCCCTCTCTCCCAAAGGAAGAGAGTCCTCCTTTGCTAGTGACACGCGGTTGAAGAACGCCTCTGCATGACGCTCGTCCTTAACTTCATATAATCTACAATTTATCAAAGGAAAATATTAGCCATTAAAAAAAAAAAAAAACATGTATCCCCAACAGTCAATTTAATGAGTCTACCCAGTTCACTTCCAGTGTTTTCTTTAGCCTGCAGATTTAAGAACATACTTGCATGCCACAAAAATCCATAGGATACTCGCACCGGGTAAAGAGGAAACATTAATTCCTCCCAATTTCTGCGACCTAATCGGCACCGTCCACCGCATCAACCACAATTGGCTATGGACAAAATTTACCTTGGAACATTGAGACTTCTTTTTGGTTCTATCCTTATCAAAAGCAGGCTCTTCCTCTGATGTCTGAGACTCGGCAGAGGCATCAGAATAATCTGAACCATCATCATCCTCCACATCAACGGGCTCAAAATGCTCCTCAACCAATGATGGTTGCTTCTTGGAAGACATTGGATGTAAGGAAACGTACTCTTGTGATTGTTCATCAATTTGATAGTCCTGTGGACAACAATCAAAAGTATATCGAATTTCAATAAGCAGTTTTGTAATTTAACCAGAAGTTTTAAAACCTAACATCCTAGGATTATGCAACTATAAGACGACAACACTACACCAAGCCATTGGCAACTTCCACGAGTATTTATGTATATCCACACACATGTTGAAATAAGTACAAGTGCATATGTACACTACTTATTCTCCCAAGAGTAATCGGCTCATCATCAGCATCAGACCATGCAAAATCTACCAAAGCAAATTGGGTGCCAGAGTGGGAAAATAGAGCAAGAGCCTCAGGACCAGCAAAACATTTAAGCACACCATAGCATGTGAGGTTTTTCTTGCTGCACCGCTCGCTCTCACGTCACCATCCTTGAAGTGTAGTTAGTAGAATTCCTAACCCTTGGGGCGATATGCTACGTCATCAAGTTTAGTCATGTACTTATCCATGAGTAGTCATTTACATGTCGCGAGTCCATTTTGTATGGTTTGCTCATGCGTTGATTGATTCATGCTTGGGACAACATGTGTCACTTGGTCTAGGATCAATGTTAAGACATGATGGACCGAACCTTGCTTGACCATGGATTGATATTAAGGCATATTGATCTGAGCCTCGCTTGATGGAAGGTTAGCGTCTAGATGGGTTGGTTCAGGCCATGTGTCTTGAGTCGTGCTCAGCATATTATGTAGTTGCGATATCATAATACATGATGCGTATTTGTATGAGCACACCTTTGGGCCTTGTATGTGTCGGTTAAGATAGAAGATAATAAATCAGCTTGTATGACACGTGATATGTGATCACTAAATTAAAGAAGAAGACCGTCGTCACACAGCATTGGTGGCGATATCTCGTTTATGAGGACGGGATGCCTTGATAGAGCCAGGATATCTGAGTTGAGCTCGGATGCCTTGGATGACCTAGCACCAAAATGCCTTGGTTAAGCCGGATGTCCAGATTGATACTAGATGTCTCAGTTGAGCTGTGATGCCCTGGTTGAGTTAGGATGTATGTTAATGAACATTTTATGCATGCCGGTATATTTATTACTATGTGACTTGGTCTGCTCATGGATAAACTGAAGGTAAGCATGCATGGAAGTTATGGCAAAGGGACACATACATATAGTCGAGGTGAAATAGTAATATTGCTATTGATCTACCATCGATATTATAATATTAGCACTATACATGCTAGATTTGATGACGAGATGTCATCTTAATAGAGAATTGGAGGGTTTTGACTTATTGACTCTTGGCCTCACTCCTTGTCTTTTATACTTGTAAACATTGAAGCTGCAACCAGTTTTGGGAGCTGTAGTCACACTAGAGGAGATAAGAATTTCCTTGGTCTACATGTACATGAGGATGATGTAAGAGGCTCGTAGAAAGGGCTTGTAAATTATATTGATGTAACATAAGAAGTAGTGTGTTTGTGAAGTGTTTTTCCTAGTTGATTGTTGTTGTGTACGGGTGCTTGATATATGTATGCTTCCGCATGCTTGTAAGAAAAGATAAAAGAAACGGGACAGTAACGTGCCTTGTATGTCGCAACGATAACCTCGCAACTTGGAGTCTAGTCGTTTCAATTTTCATCTTTTGTAAAGTCAATACATATTTTTTTTAGTAGTTTCTTCTCCAACGACAAATAAACTTGTTACACAGACCAGAAGATATGTTATGATGTTCAAAGCTTCATTAAATATAGGAACAAAAACTCCTACATTTGCGAGCTCCCCTGGACTTGTCCATTACAAAGTTACTATATATAGTGTCCATCTAATTCTCATACCCCTTGAAGTCTATATGCAAGTATAATGAGTCATTGTAAGGCACAAATTGGGGCAGAAGTACACCTCAAGTGCCAAAACTTGCCACAGAGGGACATTTAAGTATCAAAATTTTGGAAATGTATACTTAAGTGCTAAAATTGGAGTAAAATTGATCACTTAAGTGTCACTCCAGCCAAATTACTAACGTGGCAATTTTCCAGCGAGGTAAGTACAAAATGGCATCATTTTGCACGCTGACGTGGCGAGAAAATGCAAAAACGACATCGTTTTGTCTCTAATGTGTAAATAATTAATATGAAAATTAATTAAATTAAATTTAAACTTAAAATTATTTAAAATATTCTAAAAAATAAAAAACCTAAAATTTAAAAACTTTATAAAAAAAAAAAGGGGGAGGGGGCCAAGGTAGGCGGCTGAGGGTTGAGCCCTCACCGCCTCCCCTCCGCCGTCAGGAAGGGCCAGCGATGGAGCGGGGGAGGATCAGTCGGGGCCTCACCCAGATTCGGTGAGGGCTCGCGGCCCTCATCGCCTCCCTGTCGCCGCTGGCCCTTCCCGACGATAACAGGCAGGCAATGAGGGCTCGCAAGCCCTCGCCTAGGCCCTCACGCAAATCCGACAAGGGCTCGTGGCCCTCGTCGCTGGTCAACCAGGGACCAATTACCTTGGCCAACCCTCCCCCCTCCATCGCCGTCTCTTCCCGGTGACAATAGGGAGGCGACGGTGATGAGGGCTCGCCCTCGCCCGCCTCCCTTTAGCCCCCCCCCTTTTAATTTTAATTTTTTATTTTTTAGAATATTTAAAATAAAATTAGTTTTAAATTTAGTTAATTAATTTATATTAATTATTTACACATCAAAGATAAAACGACGTCATTTTTGCATTTTCTCGCCACATCAGCGTGCAAAACGACGTCGTTTTGCACTCACCTCGCTGGAAAATTGCCATATCAGCAATTTGGCTATATTTTGGCTGGAGTGACACTTAAGTGATCAATTTTACTCTGGTTTTGTCACTTAAGTATATATTTCCAAAGTTTTAACACTTTAAGTATCCCTCCGTGCCAAGTTTTGACATTCCATATGTTTGCACCTCCACAAATTGGAAACTTGTGTTTATGAATTCGCCATAATAGGGTGAACTTAGTCCTCAAATTCGTTGTTACTTTGAAACCATCCACATAAAAGTTACTAACAAAACAAACAAATCTACAAAACCAACTATCTATTTACCCAATTTTCAGCATTAGCAATACAAGATAAGACTTTAGGGGAATTCAAACACACAAAACCCTAAAAATTTTATAGTACCAAAAGCATTCCCATGCAATCTTGAGAGATATAAATTATCCCTTGCGAACACTATTGCATGAATATTCCAAAAATAAACGTATATTGCTCGTATATCAAATTTTACACGAATTCCATATCCCTTTCTTCCGCATCATTTTCCTAACTTCTCCAATTGAAATGCTTTGTTCTATTCGTTACTTTTGAATAGTAGCATTTTATAAGTTAAGAAATAGGAAAGATGGACCATAAACCAACTGCCATCATTTTCTTGTACCATGCCCAGGTAACCTTGGGGAAGGCATCGCGAGGATCAGGTGGGGGATTAACCATATTTGGTGAAATTTCCCCTCAATTACCATTACCTCATTTTACGTTTAGGGTTGACTCCGATAAACGACTCAGTTTAAGATCATGTTGGACCAAACATGCAAATACATAGTATTCGTGGGTTAGACCGAGGCTAGTCGGACATAAAGAAACATAATGTCCTGAACATCGATAGAATAGAGAATAGACGGCTTAATGTTCAGTGGACGAGATCTTCAACAAGGACACATTTCCCCAAGTACTATTACCCTTGTTATACAATAGTGCAGAGTATTTATATGAACATTACTACTTGAGAGTGATTGGTCGAATTTGTGGTATGAGTCCAAGCTATATATCCTCAGAGATAACGTACCTTCTGCTAGAACAAAATCTTTTGCTTTACTGTTGCTGGTGGAACCACTTTCCAGTTTCTTAAACATTTTATCATCAAGCATCAGCTCTTTCATTTCTATATTCTTAGTTGAGCAATTCTAAGTAGGGGTGTCAGGAACCGAACCGAAAACATAATCAAACCGAACTGAAAAATTCGGTTTTTTCGGTTCGGTTCGGTTCTCATTAAAAATCAATATCTTTTTATTGGTTCGGTTTTTATCGGTTAACCGAACCAAACCACAAACCGATAATATCAAACCATTAAAAATTCGGTTTTATTCTCTTCCAACTTTCGTCTCCTCTGGCTCTGAGTCCTCTCCTCTCGTGTCTCGTCTTGGTCGGCTTAGAGGTGCAATGGCGACGGCAACTGCGACGACGACGACGGCGATCACTCAGGTGCGGCAGAGGGGAAGCTGCTGTGGTGCCGTCGCTCAGAGGGGGGAGCTGCAAGGGACAGGTGAGTGGTGGCGCGACTGCAGGCGTTGGGCTCACGGTTCACTGTTGAAGCGGCAATGCGAGCTCACGGGCGAGGGGTGACCGGGCAGGGATCTGCTGGCGTCAAGTTGCAGGCAGAGACGCTCAAAGGTGGCGAGCGTTCCAACACGGCTGAGCGGGCAGTGGCAGAGGCGATCGAGTGACAGGGCTGCACGTTGCGGGCGAGACCGGTGGAGCGGCGGTGACCGGCCACCAGGCCGCCTGTGCTTGGCTTTTGAACGGTGGACGTGGGCAGCAAGTGTGGGGGAAGAAGATGAACAGTGTCCCACTTTTTCCTTCTGCTGACATGTCCTTCACGTCCCTTCCCTCTCTATCTTTTCTCTGCAGTTGCTGCTATACAGCTTTTCCTTTTGACTTTTCCCTATAAAGCTTTCTTTTCTCTTTCGTTTTTGTGGTGTTGTTTTTTTAAGAAGAACGAAGAGATGCCCCGATTTCCAAAAACCGAAAAACCGAACCGAACCGAAATTTTGGTTCGGTTCGTATTCGGTTCGGGTCTCATTCGGTTCGGTTCGGAAGACTTTTCTAACTGTTCGATTTGGTTCGATTTTTCAAAAAAACTAAACCGAACCGAACCATTAACATCCTTAATTCTAAGGGTTTTCATCTTCTGCAAAGTCAACACATATTTTTGCAATAGTTTCCTCTCTAGCGGCAAATAAAGTTGTTACACAAGCTAGAGGGTATCTAGGAATATTCAAAACTTTATTAAATATAATAAAAACTCCTACAACTCCGAGCTCCACTAGACTTATTCATGAAAAAGTTACTATACGTTAAAGTGTCCATCCAATTATCACACCTCTTGAAGTCTAGATGCATGTATAATGAGTCATAATAAGCCATGAATTGGAAACTTGTGTTTATGAACTCGTCATCATAGGATGGGCTTAGTCCTCATCACTTTGAAACAATCCATATAAACGTTAGTAGCAAAACAAATAAATCTACAAAACCAACCATTTATTTACCCAATGTTCCACACTTAGAATGCAAGACTTCAGAGGAATTTAGAGACACAAAATCCTAAAATTTTTATGGTGCCAAAAGCATTTCCATGCAATCTTGAGAGATATAATTTATCTCTTGAGGACACTAATGCATATATATTGCACGAATACGTGTATATTGCACGTATATTACACATGTATTGAAATATACACATATTCCATATTCCTCTCTTTTGCATCATTATTCTTAATTTCTCCAATTAAAATGCTTCATTCGATTCATTAGTTTTGAATAGTAGCATTTTATACATTAGGAAACAGGAAAGATGAGCGCATTTGAATGGAGAAATCATCATGTTCATTTTTTTTACATAATTCTACATGCAAAGACATAGTATTCATGCGTTAGACTGAGGTTAGCCAGACATAAAGAAACACGGTGTCTTGAACATCAATATAAAAGAGAATAGATGCCTCAATGTTCAGTGGACGAGATCTTCTACAAGGACACAGCCTGCCTCAAGTACTATTACCCTAGTTATATGAGCATTACTGCTTGAGAGTGATTGGTTTAATTTGTGATATTAGTCCAGGCCATATATCTTCAAAGATAACATACCTTCTGCTAGAACAAAATATTTTACTTTACAATTGCTGGTGGAACCTCTTTCCAATTTCTAAATATTTCATCATCAAGCATCAATTCTTTCATTTCTATGTTCTTAGTTGAGCAATCTTAAGAATTTTCATCTTCTGCCAAGTCAACACATATTTTTCCAATAATTTTCTCCCTGGTGACAAATAAAGTTGTTACACTAGCTAGAAAAAAGCTTCATTAAATATAGGAACAAAAACTCCTACAACTGGGAGCTCCACTGGACCTAGCCGTGACAAAGTTACTATACATTATAGTGTCCATCCAATTATCAAGCCTCTTGAAGTCTAGATACATGTATAATAAGTCCATCGCAAGGCACGGATTGGAAACTTGTGTTTATGAACTCACCTTCATAGGATGGACTTAGTCCTCGAATTCATTGTTACTTTCAAACCATCCGCATAAACATTAGTATCAAAACAAATAAATTTGCAAAACTAGCCATCTATTTGCCCAATGTTCCGCATTTGGAATGCAAGACAAGACTTTAAGGGAATTTAGAGACACAAAATCCTAATATTCTTATAGTACCAAAAGTATTTCCATGCAATCTTGAAAGATATAGATTATCTCTTGAGGACACTATTGCATGTTTATTGCATGAATACACATATATAAGACGTATATCAAAATGTATTTTGCATCCTTATTCTTAATTTCTCCAATTGAAATGCTTCGTTCAATTTGTTAGTTTTGAATGGTAGCATTTTGTAGGTTAGAAAATTTGAAAGATGATGTATATGAATGGACAAATCATTATGTTCATTTTTTTACATACTTTTGCATACAAATACATAATATTCACCACCGCCTTGGTGGCCGCAATGATTTGAGCTCTCTCCCCCTCACAAAGGGAAGGAGTTCGAATCCCCTCACGGTCGCTTGGGGTCTTAAGTGGGACGCCGGAGGTGTTGGGTCTTTACTTGTCGGCTGTCAGTTGTACGGGATTCCTAGGTCACCAAATAAAAAAAATACATAATATTCGTGCGTTATACTGAGGTTAGCCAAACATGACAAAATATAATGTCCTGAACATAACAGATGCCTCAATGTTCAGTAGATAAGACTTCTACAAGGACACAACCTCCCCCCAATACTATTCCCCTAATTATACAACAAAGCGGAGTATTTGTATGAACATCACTGCTTGAGAGTGATTGGCTTAATTTGCAGTAAGAGTCCAAACCGTATATCTTCAGAGATAACACACGTTCAGATAGAACTAAATCTTTTACTTCATAGTTGCTGGTGGAACCTCTTTCCAATTTTTCAAACATTTCATCATCAAATCAACTCTTTTATTTCTATGTTTTTAGTTGAGCAATTCTTAGGGTTTTCATCTTCTGCCATGTCAACACATGTTTATCCAACAATTTCCTCTCCAGCGACGATTTAAGTTATTATATAGGTTAGAGGGATTGGGTAATGTCCTTAGCTTGATTAAATATAGCAATAGAAAACTTCTATAATTACGAGTTCCACTGGATCAACGCATGACAAAGTTACTATACATTATAGTGTCTATCCAATCATTACACCTCTTAAAGTCTAGATGCATGTATAATTAGCCATTGTGACACGCAGATTGGAAACTTGTGTCTGTGAACTTACCATCATAGGGCCTCCCTGAGGGTTAGAATGTATTATTGATGAATTTAATCGCTTGGATTAGAGTACACTATGTACTTCTTGGTGGAATCCACTAAGTGGGGAGTTAAATGCCATTTATCCTAGGGTAATTTTCTTACATGGTGAGCATATCCCTTGTCGTATTAGTTAACCATCTTAATCCCTGATCACTCTAGAGTTGGGCTGGTTATTCGATAGCTGGATGTTATTCTCGCAAGAGTAAGTATGGAGGTCAAAAAGTGAGATAAATGTCACTTTCACTTGAATTTATAGATAAATATTATATAATACACAAGAAGTCATCCTACCCGTATGGATATCATTGTTTGTCTGGATCTTATTTTTTTCATTTACTGCAATAAAGGGTCGCTATGTGTCTGAAGTACCATTAAAAAAGAAGATACTCTACGAATGTCCAACATCTTCTGGTAAATTTGCGCAATAGTTCTACGAATATGTAAACACAAGTAAACAATAAAAATTTGGATTTATTCCTTCATAGGGTAAAGGAAATCTAGATGCCTGGAGAGTATATCTTTGCTTCTTTTAAACACCTGTTTGTAGTTACTTTCATCATCCTAAACACTAAGCATTACTAGATATTTATGAAATGTAATTACATATTATGCAATAAGGCCCTCGTTTGTCCTTTTTGGGGGGGGGGGTTAAATCTCACCATCACCATGTTTTAAATGCGCTCAATTAGCTTTGACATATGTTGCTAGGACTGAAAGAGTAAGTTCTTTTCATTTATACACTGGTTAAAGTAAGATAAGTAGTAGAGTCTGCACTCAATATCATCTAAAGCTCTTCGAACCAGGCAAAAAGAAAATGCTCGAAGACATTCTCGGAGTACATGCAGGCATGCAGGATGTGTAGAGAGGCATCATATATATATATAAAGCTAGTTTACTAGTTGAAAGACTTCATTGATATTAATTTGTTGCAGCTTTCTTTTGACATTAAGTTCAAAACTAATGGAGAAACTATTTTTACATTATCTGGTTCCCAAGTTGCCTCCGGAAGTTTACATGGCTTCTCTTCCGATGATCAAATAATGCTGACAGCTTCTCCTTCAAATCCTCGCACTCCACACCCCTGCTTCTCTCAACCTTCAAATTCAAGTTATCACCATGCATGTCATTAATACATCCATACGCTATACCATGTCATGGAGAATTCTGTAAGTTTAAATCAAATCAAAGAAAATAAATGGGTCATTAACGATGGTAAAGCACCTGAACGTGTAGATTGTAGAAGGTTGTTTTCATTCCTCCGCATGACTCGAAGGTGGAAGAGCTTATTACAGGAAATCCCAGATAATCCAAGGCGAGCAAGACCTCAGAGAAATCGACAGTCTTATGAGTCATGACCTTTCTGGTGCTTATTTGAATTGCAACCTCACTCTCACTCAAACGAGTCGTGGAGATGGATGGCACCAAAATTTGAAGTGAACCTTTCCCTCTGCTAATTTCTTGGTGACTAGTGTAATAATCTCCATCTCGGGAAGCATTAATTCTTGATAACTGCTTTTCCTTCTCTTGAGTGAGTTTCTCCACTTGCTGTTGCATTTCCGGTATGTATTTCAGCGCTCGGGACACCGTTGTCGGGACACTTAACTTTTTCTGACGGAAAAGGAATGAGATCAAACTCTGTTAAAACCAAATTTTCGAGGCGATTTTCTCTAATTTTTCTAGTACCTAAATGTTGAGATAAATTGAGTATGTGGTGACTTGAAGTTGAATCAGCTATTGACAAAAATGGAAAAAGGATATTACAAGTGTAGTTACTTTTGTACTTTTTGAGCAATCACTTTAATACCATATCAATTGAAAAACAATCCCTTAAGTATCTCTTGTGATAAATTTCGACAAAACGTGAAAGTTTAATGTTTACTTGGCTTTCTTTAAAAAGGAAAATCCAAGTGGACAATAATCTGGCACTTAAAACTCATTCTCTCTCATTCTCTCTTCTTTCTCTAATCCTACAGTAGGCTAATCTCAGAGAGAGAGAGAAGGGCATGGGGAGGGAGGGATTGTGTGTCAAGCTTAAGCTCTCATCATGTCACGGTTCATTTCCAATGGTGGCCCACCCACCCCAAATCGACCTCATAAACGATTTATCCAGCTCCAACTTCCCCTTCTAACAGCAAGCGCAAGCCCATTCTACTCACCCCCAAACCCCTCCCTCAACGTCACCACCTTCATCTCCTCCCGTTCCCACCGCGGCTCTATGGCCTTCATTTTGACGCCTCCTCTAGCCTCCTACCAACCTTTGGCGCTTCGTCAACTCCCTCGCCTCTTACCTCTCCACCATGGGCATCCGGAAGGGCAACGTCGCCGTCCTCTTCTCCGCCAACTTCATCTCCTTTCCCATCATTTGCCTCGCGGTCATGTCCCTCACCACTGTCATCACCGCCACCACTTAGTTGTCCCTTGTCCTCTTAATTTGAACATGTTCTTCACTGTAATTCTTTTTCCCAAAATCCAAACCCTTCATCGGGGCTCCTGGTTTACTCTCAACGCTGGCCTTTTTAACTATCCATCATCAAAATTCTAGTGTTTAAATTTCAATACCGGTGAAACAAAATCACACAAATGAAGTAGCAAACCACCATTGCATGTTTCAGCTACTAATTTTGCCCCAAATTCTTGGTTGTGAGGTTAGGGTTTGAAGAAAAGTTTGAATTCTGGGCAGTCATGTGCTGAATTCTGGGCAGTCATGTGCTGCTGTCAAATTTCTGACATCCCAAATCAGCAAGAACACTTATGTTATCGTTGTTTTACCAAAGTGGCATTGGAATGTCCACTCAAAAAAGTTCTAAAATTTGAGAGTTTTATGAAAATTGGGGCAATTCTAGTGTTCTTTTCTAGATAAAAGAGATAATAAAGTCGAAAAAAAGGCTGGTATTAGGTCAAAGAATCTGCTTGAAGCCTTAAAAGATCCGAATTGTCAGGAAAGAAGATCAAAAACATGAATTTATACAATAACAAAAAAATGGATTTAGAGAAAAGAAACTAGGGTTATATATGATTACACAACGTCGACTAGCTTCGAATGTTTTACTATTCTTTCCATCGCTCTTTTTAACTTTGGCAAAGTGTATCCAAAGAAAGGAATAAAACAGAAGCTTTTAAAAACTCCCTCGTAGATTTGGGACTAATAGCATTAGTATAATTACCATTCGATCAGCGGCTGGAAGCAGCGAACGGAGCGTGGAGTACAAACCATTCATCTTCTTCCGCCGATCACGCTCGCTGGCGTTGTGGTTCAGCTTCTTGACCATCGTTGCTTCTTCGCCTTTGGCCCCTCCAAATGGGATATCGAGAGGATCAAGGGCTAGCTCCGCCGGAGGAGACGGCGTAGGTGGTGATGAGAAGGGAAAACGAAGGAGAGGTGGTGAATAGCAAGTGTAGGCATCTCTGTGCATGTGGCTCCACTGTTCATGGCTTGTGGAATCCTCTAAGGGCCAAACACTAGGAGAAAAAGACAACATCGGTATGTATTACTCTTTCTAAGGTTTTTGAAAGTTTAGATCTACAAGAAGGTGGGATGACCATGACTTGTTTATATATAAACTCTCATTACTGAACTCAGCTAAAGATTAGTCACATAATATATTGGAGCATGACTGATTTCTTTATCTTCTCCGGGAATAATAGGGTTGATTAAGGCACCGTGACATCAACAAGTTCATCTCTTTTGGACAAAATTTAATTTATGGATGTATTGTCTAAAGCTTCATCTGACGTGCACGCGTGTATCTCTAGCGTGTGCAGGACTCGTGGGTTTTGTGTGGCTAAGCTTCTTGTGCTCACTTCTGTTGCTGACCATGCACGAGCACTCCAATGCATTTTTCTATGCCTTTTTTCTTGATTTATTTGGTTAAACGTATGCCATATAAACTGTTAGAATATTTAGATATGACATCACGCCTCTATTTACCACCTTAACATTTTGGTTGGACTTGTTTCACATGATTTTAGAGCCAAGTTTTGTCATTTTCGCTTGTGCATACACCATCATTATTCAAATTTCACGTGCCACTCGTAGCCTAACTTGCACATGAGAGGAGGTTTTAAAAACGTACTACATTATTTGATTATGAGGTTTATACGCTTTTTATATATATGTAATATTTTTTTCACTTATCAACTTATGCTTCTAGACCGGACTTTATAACACAAACCACATATTAGAATAGGCATATGCATGTGTTGAGTTTGTTAGTGGGCTTTCATTCCATTATTTTGGTAAACTTCTCGTAATCCCCCCCCCTCTCCGACTTGATGGACTTTTTTCCTTATTTTCCGTCTTAGTTGAGTGCAATTAATTCTTTTTGTTTAATGCCTAAATGTAATTGGGCATCATATATCTTCAGCTTTCGTTTTTTTCCTTCTTTTGGTAAAAGAAAAGGAAAAAGAAAAACAGTGACTTGTCAAGTGCGCACGCCCCGCACCGCAAACACGAGCCCGGAACGAGGTTATCACCATAATTCACGCGCATCAGTTGCCATGCCACGCATAGGCTCGGAGGAATTATTTTATGAGAATAGCATCTACCTATATCTATATTTAAGTCAACATTGGATTTTGCCTCACTTTATTTAACATTCCAAGACTACCTGTACATTAAATAATTCGATGACAACGTAAGAACAAAATGAATCCATATCCTGTAATTTCTTACTACCCTCAATACTCCAAATTCAATTTAGTATATATACTATGTTCATCACGAATATGACAAGTATTATCCATATCCATGATGGAATAACCTTTTACATGCCTGGACTTCACAGAAATTGCACTTTAGTGTTACCATATAACAAAAATTGCATTTGACAAATTTAAGTTCTCTTGGAAACAGCCACTACTCTCACATGAAAAGTGCATTTCCTTACAATGCTCCTTAACTGGGGAAAAAGATTTAACTCCCGGACCACCCAGATCTAGAGTAATCCTCTATCCATTGAGTCAAAAAGAATAGGCACCAAAATTTCAATTACCAGTCCTCGCGTGCGCCTCGTCAACTAATTTAGAATGCTACATCATACAAAAAGAAAAACAAAAGATGGGATACAAAGAGAGACTGCTGTATCAGTTACCGGCGACCTCTTCTTCCTCTCCCACGGCTTCCTCTCCCGCGGTTTCCTCTCCCTCTGCCGGGGAAGCCTCGTTGATCCGACTTCAACCCCAGTGATTGAATTCCCCTCCTCTTTTCATGCCGGGGATCTCTGTCTTCCTCATCTTCGACATACTTGGCTGAGCTTCTGGAAATGAAGGATATTTCTCTCGACCCTCCTGGTCCCAATTTGACATCATTTGGAGCACCGGGAGTGCGCTGATTGCGGTGGAGAGCCGCCGCCCTCTCTCCCAAAGGAAGAGAGTCCTCCTTTGCTAGCGACACGCGGTTGAAGAACGCCTCTGCATGACGCTCATCCTTAACTTCATATAATCTACAGTTCATCAAAGGAAAATATTAGCCATAAAAAGGAAAACGAAAAAAAGAAAGAAAACCTCATGTATCCCAACACCTAATCCAATGAGTCCACCCCGTTCACTTCCAGTGTTTTTTTTTTTCATCCTGCTGATTTAAGAACATACATGCATGCCACAAATATCCATAGGACATCCACACCGGGTAAAAAGGAAACATTGATTCCTCCCATTTTCTGCAACATAATATGCACCGTCCACCACATCAAACTATAATTGGCTATGGACAAAATTTACCTTGGAACATGAGACTTCTTTTTGCTTCTATCCTTATCAAAATCAGGCTCTTCCTCTGATGCCTGAGACTCAGCAGAGGCATCAGAATAATCTGAACCATCGTCATCCTCCACATCGACAGGCTCAAAATGCTCCTCAACCAATGATGGTTGCTTTGTAGAAGACATTGGATGTAAGGAAATGTACTCTTGTGATTGTTCATCAATTTGATAGTCCTGTGGACAACAATCAAAAGTATATCGAATTTCAATAAGCAGTTTTGAAACCTAACCAGAAGTTTTAAAACCTAAAATCCTACAATTTTGCACCTTTAAGACGACAACACTACACCAAGCCATTGGCAACTTCCAAAACTATATATGTATATCCACACACATGTTGAAATAAGTACAAGTGCATATGTACACTACTTATTCTCTGAAGAGTAATTGGTTAATCATCAGCATCAGACCATGCAAAATCTACCCGAGCAAATTGGATGCCGGAGTGGGAAAATACAGCAAGAACCTCAGGACCAGCAAAACATTTTAGCACACTATGGCATGTGAGGGTTTTCTTTACCTTATTTTCAAACATAGCTGCAAATCTTTCATCTTTAAGAACTTCACCGTCGAGTCCTTTCTTCTTCTTTGATTTTTTCTTGGGCTCATTGTCATCACTTTCTTTATTCTCGTTTTCAGCTTCATCATTCTCAAGGAGACGAGCAGCAAGAACCCTGTTAACTTTAGGTAATTTTCTTTTAATCTGCAAGAGAAAACAATAATCAATTAGATTAAATGATTACTACTCAAAGGTAATGGCCGACTAGGAAGCATTTGCCCATGTCAAACCAATTACACTTCAAAAGCTACCAACAACTCCTGGAGCCAAATCTGCTGTGTAATCCCCATTTATGCAAAGCTAAGATGAGGCTATATAGCTACAGAGATCATATGCAAAGAAGCAAGGAAATCTTGCATTTACTAACCGTGATCCGAGAGGCACGTTCAGCTTCCAACTTCTCTTTCTTTCTCTGCTCTATATATGTATCATATGCAAAAGGATCCGCCAATGCCTTTGCCTGCAGTTTCAAAAATATATTCAGAAAAGAGTTGCATTGATATTTCTCTAAAAGATCTCTATCAATAATGACTTGCTCATTACTCAAAAAGTCTAGATATACGCAATCACATGCAAGGAAATTTAGAATCTTAAGAAGTAGGGTTTTTTTCCTCACATAATGCGTAACTGCCAACTGGAGGCAATACAGACTGCAATATTACATGCATAAAGTAAAATATCCTGACATCACATCATTAACAATAAAAAGGCGAGCATCCTCTACACCAGATACAAGAACACAATTGTTTAACGAGAATAAAATTCTAAAAGCAGCATAATCAATATTTCATTTCCTTTCCCAACCAAATCCTCTAAAATATAAAACCATCTGATTATAAATAAGGCTGAATTCTTCAGAATAATTTTTTGTGCATATATAAACTCGAAAGGGAGTAATTTTGCAAAAATTTCTGGATAAACCTTAAATGACTACACATACACATAAGTGGACGAGTGCCTATATATGCACGTTCCCGTGCAAACAGAGAGCCACATGATTGTGTCAAGCTAAAATGGCACGGGAAGCAGAACTTCACTCAAACAAATGTTGAGAACATTTCCCCCTTTATGCAAGATCTATGGAAAATGACCAAAAGAAAAGTTGCAGCATAATAAAGCATTTTCAAGCATGAAATCAGAGTAACAATGCATCAGATCTATTCAATTGATGTAAAGAGGAGATGAACTCACTCTCTTGTGAAGACGGTGATCAATAAAGAACCCATGCATATAAGCTCTTAGAAGGTTTGTGCCAATCAAATTTGTCAAATTCAACTTTTCAAGGTCCTCTTTTGTTACAAATTTGAAGTCGTCATATATGGTTGTTTGGCCTCCCTCCTCAAGCTCCTCCTATAAAAGGAAAATCTTCAATGAAACCATAGTACTAACCAAGGATAGAATAAAATAGAAGCAAATAACACTTTAGAACCAGACCGTCAAGCTTTCAAGATAAGCACACCACTTAGGAGCAGGTCCAAGAGCAGGTACGAAATAAGAGGGTATTTGGCTGCAATCCAAGGCCAGTAACATCAGTCCACTGTCCCTGAACACACAAATGTCATTTATTGCTCCGGCAGTCGGTTCAATGCTGGTCATGCCATCACCCTGAAATCCAGCAGAAACCAGTTAAAAATCAAAATGAACTTGCAACAGGGAGTATTGACAAATAACAAATTCTGAAAATTCTTTCTCTAACAGCGACAAGACTTAAGTCAAGAATTGACATTTTAAACAAAATGATCTAAAGAACCAGGTAAAAGTTAACATGCTAAATTTTGCATTGCTGTTGGAAAGATACCAAAGAAACCACTTGAACATAGAAATAGTGACGACAAAGGATAAGAACAAGTAGCATTCATTTTGTATAAGAAACTCTAATTATAAAATTTCAGTCTTACTAGACTAGGAAAGGCAAAAATAGAGAAAACATGTACTCATTGGTCAATCTAGGCATCTTCCTCCTATAGGGCTTAAGTTAACCAGGCTGAATACAAAACAGCAACAGCATTGAAATAATAGCACCAATTTTTACCCTAAATGATTTGCACCATATACAAAGAAAGTATGGAAAGGAAAAAATAAGAAGCAGAGCTGCTTCTTATTGATACAACTCATACCGTCTCTGGGTCCCAAATCCTGACAACATGGTTATCAGTGGAAATCAGCTTTGGGTTTTCAGAATTCAGAGTACGATGCCATTTAATATCCAATATTGCACTACCATACCTGCATAAGAACATAACCTTTTGTTTTTGTTATCGAGAAAATTCAAAAAACATGATCATTTCAAACTGAGGCAAAACCAAAAAAGGGACACAACTTGATAATTTGAATAACCAAGAGAAATCTCACATGTGATCCTTTACTCGTATGGGAAGTGAGGAACGCAAATCATATATCATAACCTGCATCACAAGTAAGATATTAGATTGCTATTTCAGTAGATAAAAGTTTTGGCCTGTCAATATAATCGAAGTATGGCCCACAATAAGGTGGATGTTGCCAACTCAGGAATTCACAAAATGTCCATCACTAACAAATCTCCATACCAAAATTCTCTAGCAGAAAGTGAACATTAGTGTGATCATAGACCTTTACTGAACATGATTTGATAATCAGACAGGATCGACCCTTGTTACTTTGATCCTCAGTACACCGTTATATATATTTGATGCCTATATGCTGTAAACACCAGCAAAATAACCCTCACTATGACTCTCTCATCCAACCCCTTGGAGTCTTTCATAAGGTCAAACAATCATTGGTCCGTTCTTGTAAGATTTCCCACTATCAAGTAAGCAAGATCAGATCTACTTGTTTGAAATGTGTATCTGGTAAGCCCGTGTAATTTAGCAACTCAACCATCTACAGGATAAAAGGCCTCCGAAAAGAAATCTACAATCACCCTTCAAACCATCCAAAGCTGTCTCAATCTCATTAACTACACTCGAGAACAATCCTGTTTCTTGACAATGACCAAATACACAAACTTTATGAAAAGTACAGTGTGTAATACAAGCATGTTCTTTGCAGTGCTTAATGTCTAATGTAATAACAGAAGTTCCTCGAGAAAAATATGTATGAGCTTGAGCACCGCAAATGACTTCAAAAATACAGTAGCAAGTGCTTCGAAAAGGGGAACTGAGGAAAGGCCTGCTTGACCACATATTGTAAGAATGGCATCATACCTTGCCTGCGCTACTTCCAACAGCCACCAAATAGCCACCATCTCCATCAAATTCCACAGCAGTGACCTCCTACAAGTCAGGCAAGTACATGAGAAAACTTCCCCTCTCCATGAGATGAAAACACAATGATGCAAGTGCTTATGCATAAATTTGGCACTAAGAAAGAACTCCCCCACACACATCCATGTTTCATTTTCAGCTCCATGTTGAAAATTTCTAGATAAGAATTTAAGAACTGAACAGCAGGCTTACCGAGTCAATGTCTCCAGTAGGTGCAACTGCATTTATCCTACCAACGGAAGATCTCATCCTCAAGTCAAAACATTCAAGAGCACCATCTTCACCACCACACGCAACAAGCCCATGAAGCTTGCTGAAAATGAAAACATCCTTGTGAATCCACAGCAAATTGCACCAATTATAAATTCAATAAGTATATGGAAATATTGAATTTAAGATACATTTTACTATATCAACCTTCGAGAAACTACATTCAGTGCTGGCGATTGAGTGCTAAGAGAGGAGAGAAATCGTCCCTGCAAGGAAAAAACGAGACATTAAAATTATTATACAGGAAAAATATTGCCCCCCATTAGAAGAATATTTCCCATGTATTCATCTAAAGTACAAGAAAAAACAGTTGCCAGGAAAAGGAAAGGTTAAATCATTATCCTATTCTTCTCCCTCTCTCTCTCTCTCTCTTTCTTTTTTTTCTTTCCTTTTGTGTGCATCCCCCCCCGGGGGGGTTGCTTTGTTTTGGTTTTGTTCATCGTGCATGCTCCTCAGAAGTATGAATATTCCCTATAGATTTATCATTGCAAGGACAAAATGGATCCCTCTCACCAAGCACCAATGAATATGGCAAATATAATAAGATATCATGACTTGTGAGTAGAAGACAATTTTCCAAGTTTTAATAGAACTCTGAAAAGCTGAAAAATGCATCGAATTCCCTTTCTTCCACATGAAGGTCCCACACACAAAAGCACGAAACTCATGCACGCTCAAAGTTACATCAATTGGCCAAGATCTGGAGTTGAAAAATAAAAACTTCCCGTCTCTCAAACTACAGTTGGACAACAAGCAACTGTAAACAATACAGAGAAAAAAAACTCAACAACTCATCACAGTGTAAGAAGAATTACACAAGAACCTGTTCTAAATTTATTCTGTACAAATCAGGAGAAGATGCAGCGCATAGCAAGTCACACGACCAGCAATCATATGCCATATCCCTTCCCATCCTGCAAATAACACACAGAAAAATGACTTTAATCAAAATGGTTCACGAAAACCAGAACGTCAATGCATCAACAGTAAAGCCTAAAGCCTAAATGGTATAGATATTCTCCAAACTCCAAAAATGCAACTCATCTCAAAAAACTCTCCTGCATGGAACATACAAGGGAAACAACTGGTGATAGGAAATTCTCCAGATGTGGCACAGATCAAACGTTATCTGTTTTTAACATGGAGGAAGGAACAATTTCCATAAAGGCAAAGTGTTCAAGTCAGGATGAAATTTAAAAAAAAAAAAATAGGGAGCTTTCTAGTGTGATATCTTCAGAAAGTAAGCAGTTCCAATCAATTACATCAATAAGTACTTTGCAAAAATGCTACATACAGAGGATGACATATCTTGTGGAAACGGCAAGACATCAAAAGCGGCAAGATAGATTAGATGTCCCCTTCCAAACCAAAGGGACATCAGCATTCTAAAGTTAAAAAATTAGAGAAGGAAAACATTGAAAATGTTGAAACAAGACTCGGGGGAAAAGTCTGTGTTTGATCCAAGTCCGTCCAAGTTAAGGGAGGAGCCTAGCAAAATGTAAATAACATCCAGTTTGCAATGACATTCTTTGCACTAATTGTAAAAACTAAAGGCATAAGACTCAAAACATGGAATCATAATGTATGCTACAAAAATAACAATCGGACCATGTAAGCAGAATCATCCAATAAGAATTCTCAGAAACTATAAATCATATGTACCAGTAAAGAACTGAAGAAGTACCTAGGAATCCGTAGGGTGTAATGCTTTCCATACTTAGCATGTAAAATGACAGAACGATCCGCACATAGGAAGGCAAGCTTAGAGTAGTCATCACCCAAAACCTAGCCAATATAGCACAATATTTGCACAACGTGAGAACTGGTTCAGACAATACATCCCACCACTTAACATCCTAAAAAACTTCGAACACTAAATTCTACAGAGCAAAGTGGAAATAATTTCAACTTTACAAACTATTGCCACGCAGATGGCTAAGATGCTATCATCCTTCTTATCCTTCTAGTCATGCAAATATAGAACCAATAAACCCTTACAACTCAGAGAACTAAATCACGTTTCAGCAGAGAATTTAACCATACATTAGTTTTCTTGGATCCATAATTTCATCATTCTTCTGGGAACTCAAGGTGAAAATTTAAATACCACAAATGAAACTATAAGATAAATTCACAGCTTCAACATGAGAAAGAGAAGTGATAATTGATATTGTTCAAATTTTGCTAATTCAAGCTCGCAGAACAGAATACGCAGTAGCATTTCCTTGAATCTTTGTTGAGTTGAAACAATCAACAGAAAGAGACCAAACAGATTATTGACTATGAACCTGCACAGTTGCATTCCAATAAAGGATGGCAGACTTCCAAAAAGTACTTCAGAATGCACAACATGCAGAAATTGAATTTCTGGAACTATGTCACCCATAAAAGCCGGTTGCAAAGTATCCATAGAGAGAGAGAGAAGGGGTGTTGTGTGGAGGGGGAGGGATATCACGAAAAGCGCAACAATTCACCAGTTTAAGAGTTAGCATATGATCGGATGGCGAAAAGCACCTCGAAATCAATTATCTCTGAATCCAGGTGTCTTTCAAACTTCAAACCCAATTCCCTTAGCTCATATACTTTCATCTGAGGTGGATATATACCTGTTTGGCAGTAATACATCGGAGAAGTCTCATACCTCTTACAATCTTCCAAATTTCTTCCCTTGCACAAGTAATTAAAGAAAGAAACAGCGAGATAACCTGACGCAATAAGATACTCCCCGTCGGGGGTTGCTTTAATCCTCGTGGTCGCGGTTTCAAACCTCAAGTCCTGTATCAACTCCACCCTCTGCATATAATCTGATCACACAAACGAAGCGAAGTCACACCACCAAGAATTCAGCCGAGCTGACCTCCAGGCCAATCATTCAGCCTATACCATGCTACTCAAATTCCAACAATTCAAGCCTCATTATGATCACCCTCTTGGGTGCCTCGCCCACCCATCACAAGCACGATCGAAGTAACTCGCGCCAACACAAAGCGGGCGAAACCCAAGAAGGGAAAAGCCAAGAAAATCAAGAGGGAAGGGAAGGCGGGGTGGGGCATCATACCCTTGTCCTTGCGAAGCGCGCGGAGCTTCTTGGGACCGAGCCAGGTGGCGAGGGAGCGCTGCTGGGAGGAGACAGTGTACATCTTCACCCCATTGATGGAGGTCGACTTCAGGTCCCCTCCTTGATACGCCATCTTCTTATTCTCCTCCTTCTCCTTCTTCCTCCTTCTTCTCCTTCTTCCTTCTTCCTCCTTCTTCTGCTGCTTATCCTTCTGATGCTTCTGCTTCTTCTTCTTCTTCTTCTTCTTCTTGTTGCTGCTGCTCGGCGGTGCCGCCCGGTGGTGGAGGCGAAGGGTTTTAGTCTCTCTCTTCCCTTAGACGGCGGGTGAAGTTGGCTAAGAGGTCGGAGGGTGTTTGGTTATCGGGATAGCTTTATTCATATCGGGGTTTTCTCTCGGTCCGGTCCGGTCCGGTCCGGTTCCTTCGGCTCCTGTCTTTCGTGGGCTTCGGCTTCCAAAGTATATGGCCTAAAAGAAAGATGAGAAGTTTATAAGAGGATTTGCTGGTGTGAATTTCTTATTCGTGACGACTTATTTTATTAGATACATTGTCAGTTAAAAAAAAAAATTACATATTCCTCGTTAGATAGATGCGATGCGTACTAAAAAATTGTTATGTAATTAAATTTATTCATATGTCATCCATCCAATGATAAATTTATGGGAGAACTTTTACAATGGTAGTTGATTAAATAAAGCTCCTAAATTTTTTGGGTCATAAAATTCTTATGTCGTGTTTGATCATCTTAATTTCTAGTCAGAATAAGATATAAAATCCAGGGATTTTGTTATATTTTATCCACATGGATCACACTAGTAAAGCTGAATACTATTATGTCCTTTTTTGCCATTATTTGATATTTATAACATATAAGTAATGAAATTGAAAATATACAAATGGAAATTGTACAAATCTCTCATAATTCACAACTAAATCCAGTAAAAAAGAGAAAATATGATCATTCATTTTTGCGATTACGAAAAGTATAGTACTTTGACGCCCTTGTCACTTTTGTGAAATTTCAACACAAACCATAAAGTTATGGAGGAGAAATAATTTTGATTTTTTTTCATAGGTTTTTTAACATGAACCAAAGAGTTAATGAAGGAGAAGAAGTTTTGGTTCTCTCGCCATTTTCATGGAGCTTTGACGTAAACTAAAAAAATTACGGACGATTCATGGAACTTCAAGTAAACCTGAGATACCGAGGGTGTGTTCTTTTTCCTTCTTTTTTTTTGCAAATTTCAAGGCCCCTCATTCTTCAAGAAGTAAAAGGATCTTTTTCAAGTTTGAATTTGTTTATTTAAAATCTAGATTATACTACTTCATTTTTTTTTATTTTTTTATTTTTATATTATTATCCCATCTTTTTTATTATTTTGTCATTCCCTTCCATCACTCGTTAATAAAAATTATATCAAATAATAAACTATTCTATTATACCTAATAAACGTAATAATATAGACACTACACGTACAAAATATATATTATAGAGTAAAAAGAAATTCAAATATATAAACAAAAGCTGGAATAAATAAAAACAAATTTTTGGTGTTTATTTTGAATTATAATATTAAATTATTTTTAATATTATAGTTCTAATATTATTTATATGTTATTATTATATTAATATTTAATTTGTTATTAGAAATAGCTTTTATAATATGAATATTAAAAAAATTATCCACATTTATTCCACATTTCCCATAAAATAATTTTATCTAGATTATATCCCATTTACATATGATTTTATCATATTTTAGGTAAAAACCAAGCTCAATATTGTATAAATGTCATTCTATCCTAATTTTTATTCGGGTTACCAGACGTAACCTCAAGGTTTATTCGTATGGACCCATAGAACATCAAAAGCTTCGGCTGAAACCCAAAACATCACTCGAATTTTAAAAGTCTGAACAAAATATATGATAAATCTATGTGTCGGTACTTATATATCATGAAAGTACAAGTGCTTAAAAAAATGAAAAAAAAAAAAATGTGCGCCTACATACGCTACCAAAATTAATAAAAACATAGAATCGAAGTAAACTGTGGAAAAACTCTAATAAGTACTGTCATTTTGATGGTTTGCGAATTTCGAACTTCTTGTATTAACTTGAAATCCCGTTTCACGTAGCTTATAGACATTTATTTGTGTACGTTAGCCGGTATTCTAAAATTGTCGACTCTCACATCAATTTACCAACCATTATTTTGATCAATCTACCAACCATATAGCACAATAGGAGTTCTAAATTCATGATAGAATGTCCGATTTGAGCCATAATTCGAAGCTAAAAACGCTCCCTTTAGCTTTCCTGAAGCCTCCTCGGTACTTTCTGTTCGTCAAACAGAAACTGAACAGGACGTGGACGACTCCTTCTATGACAAGAGAACAATACGAAACAAGCTTTTGGAGCCTTCATGCTACATTATTTATAGGACAGAAAAAGCATCAAAAGAATAAACAACAAAAGTAAGAAGCTACATCACAATTTGACGTCTTTCCTCCTTTTTTAAGTGAAAGACTTATCAACAACGACGATGACGCCAACCCAAAGCCTCACTACCTTTTCTGATACCAGTACAAGGGAGAAAGCGAATCCCCCTGCCAACACCATTCCCATTTCAGAAATCACAAAGCACGTACATTTTTCGATTCTTCTCGAAGTCAGGAATGTTTGCAGATAGCCACATTGTGTTGAATTAGGAAGAAACGGAATAAGGTACAAGGACTGTACATTCCTGACCTGATCGCTGCTAATGCACAGTTGAACGTCCAGTGGAGTCATTAAACAGGGTTAAATCTCTCAGTTGTCACAACAAACAGCTGAGCAATATCTGCTGAGCGCATACTAAGCGGTTCCCGATATCTGCTAATCAGGTGAGTCCCCGTCGAAATTACAATCTCCACCAAGCAATAACCTTCGTCACATCTATAATCGAAAGGTTGTGTTTGTGTGACAATGCACCCGATGGAAAACTGAGGCAGAGCTATCTCCCACCATCAAAGCTCCCAATAATGAGAAAAGACTGGTAGCTTGATCCGATAAGAGAACGTCAGGGTCATTGAGTACACTATGTACATACAGTGAGATCGAGATCTTGAGCAATTTCCCCTATGGTCGGTCGAAGAGGCTTCTGTGAATAGAAACTGCAAATTCACCGACCTTATTAGGATGGAGGAGGACAGCACACACTCCAAAACAAACGGCGACAGTTGCAACTGCGAATAGAGTAGGACGAGATCTCAAAACAGAGTTGAGGAGGATTCGACTCTGGGGCTTTTCCTTGAGCAGGTTCCCATTCATGACCAACTCCACATCCAAAAGTGGAGCTGCCTCATTTTTATGTGAGTAATTGTAACCTGTCATCAATTCTACCCTGTAGCTCTCCCCCTTCTCCATATCCTGCAAAATCAGACGAGCATCAACAAGGATCTATGGATTGGTTGAAAAAATGAGACTCCTCATATTAAAACATGCAATTGACAAGTGCAAAAAGATTAAACTGGCAGAAAACGAGGTAATCACTGTGTTTGAATAGGCATTCTTACATGAAAGTTCACTTTGATGTCCAAAGGCAAAAAAAAAATGATTGAAACCATGGCAAAAATCTTTTATCGGTCCTCTAGAAGTACCTCGATGGTGGGCAGCAAACTAGCAGAACTATGCCTCATGACACACTCTCACAAGCTGCTATATGACAGGAATTCACAAGCCCTCACAATGCCAAACCGCAAGAGACCACACATAACCCTCAAAGAAAAGACTCTGGCTTGTAGAGTGAAAGAACCCTCACCTGATTAGCATTGGTCACAGCTGAAAGCACGTCATTCTGAGAGAAACCTTGATGGGAACATTCCTCTTTTCGCCTTGCGTGTTCTGAATGCAGCACCGCCCTCTTGGATGACTGATGTTTCCTAAGGAATTCTCTTGCTTGATCTATTTGGGTATTAAATGATCTAATATCAGCATCATTATTGCCACTACTAATTTCACTGGTTAATTCGATATTCTCCATAAGAAAGTCCAGTCTTTGCAATATTTTCTCCAAAATGGTGCTTGAATCATGTTGCATCAAAAAGCTCAACAAAGAGCTGAATCTTTGAATCTCCAACACAGAAAAACTGTGGTCAAGATTTTCAGAAGCAGGTTCTTTCAGCAGCCATGCAATATCCAGGATGAACTCAGAAAGTGTGGCTTGTCTCTGTGAGAAAGCCCCACATGAATCTGGGACATTACCGATGTCCGAAATTTGAGGCCCCTCATTTAAGAGAGATTTATCTACTCTCTGCTGTAACATCCTCATCTCAGAACAAACTTCCTTGTTACCGATGAGAACAGGAATGAAGTTCGACAAGCCAGACTGGTTCTCTACCTACAGAAGATATAGACATAACAGAAAGTGGTCAGAGCTAATATTTATTAGCCACCATCATCATGCTAGAAAGTTGTTATAAGCATCTCTCCAGTTCATCAATTGAGTATTCTCATAAGCTACCACTGTGCATATTAGCAAACAGCATGAAAGGGATATCAATGTATGTTGAGGCCAACCAAAATACCAAAGAAGGTATTGAAATAATTGGAAAGATAAATACCATTTCCTTGTCGCCCAAAAGGGAAAAGGTGAACCTACATGACAATGTTCTGAACAAAAACAAATTCCTAAATAAATGCTGGTACAGACCTCAATAAATGCAGGACCAAACTGATTGAGCTCAGTACAAGGAATATGCATCTTATACAGCTGATGACCAGAATTATAGTTGATGCCCCTTTCACTTCCACAATAGGAAGATGCAGCACCATTATCACATGGCAAATATTTGCCAGCAAAAGATATGAGAAACCTGCAGCACAAGAATCTCTCTCATAAACACATATTTCATAGTTATAATTACAGTTATGCTGTCACAGCACTTCTGTTAATAAAACTCATACAGGTTGAGTCTCTCCAATTTGATTGGTAAAAGATACTTAATGGCACACGTTGTAAGTGGACTCTGGGACTCAAGAATTTCATAGACAATACAAGAATGAGAAGGTGAGAAGAACTAGCAGTACTTCTTCAATTCTCTCAACGCACTTTGTAATGGACTCCAGGACTCAAGAATCTAGTAGTCTATAGAAGGATGAGAAGGTGAGAAAAATTAAGAGTACTCCTTTGCTTCTCTCTCTCTCTCTCTCTCTCATGCAAGAGTACTTAAAAATGGAACAAAGAAAAGTAGATATATCAAGATACTTTGCCATACCGAAAATTGGGTTGCAGCAAATCACTTCCACAAGCAACTAAGTCCATGGGCTTGCCAGCCTCAAAAACCATAGGATGAACATAGTGAAGCCTTGGTGTCCGAAACCCCCCCTCAACCTTCGTAACAGAAGTTTCATCTACAGACAACAGGAATAAATCATAAGGATTGAAAAGGAGACACAACTCCAAGACAATTCTAGAGAGTCCGCAAGAGCTTCTTTAAATCATACAATAAGCCACAGAGAGGATAGAAATGAATCTATACATAATCTATTGCAAGAGAAGGCATGGGATCCCTTGAACACGGAGAAAACACATTTTCATCATGGACCACTATGAATACCATATTAATTTTCCAAGATAACAGTAAAGCTGAGAGGCTCCATTCAATATGGAGCGTTCGTATAATACAAGAAACAGACACCAGCCACTAATAAAGAACCAACTGATCAAGGTATTTGACTAGCATGCTCGCTAATCTAAAAGATACATCCCAGAAACTTTATTTTGCTGGGATAATAAGCAGATCCATATGCAGGACACTGTGGTCAAACTATCAAATTACAGTAATGTTCTTGAAGAATATCTCCATAACAGTGGCATTTATAAGAATCCCCAACATCAAATTCATGCTTAGTAAGAAACTGTTACACATGAATTTTAGCTCTTTCCAAAATATACACAGACCAGTTGGTGCAATTATATGATTTTTGCTGACAACAAGAAACTATCACTCAGCTAAGAGATGATCAATTCTCAGCTTTGTAGGCAAGTAAAGCATCATGCAAAAACAGAATATGACATTTTCTATGTAAGCAGCCCACTTCTTTTTGCAAACTGCACCCACCACTGAATATTCAGACCAGAAAACTAGATGGAAGTACTATGAACGGTAATTCATGCATCCCAGGCTGGACAATTGGATTAACAGTCAAAGTATTGAGAGAATATTGATGGTGCACAAAGCAGGCTTGACAATGAGGGCTCAAGGGAATCAATTTACCTTCCTTAAGATGGAATACCATGTCATTTAGAAAGATATACATAGTGCCTCTTCCGGACAGCAATCTTCCAGGTCGAAGGATGAATTCATTTATATATGATATTGGATCTTCACATAACTGCTTGAAGCCACAAGATGTTTAAGTCAAGAAACCATACACACAAGTCAAGATGAGCAGAAGAAGAAACTAAGAGCAGAAACTGATGTAGCAATCTCACTGCATTCAAGCTTTAGCAACTTCCTGAGATCAGTAAAACCCGTAGCAATCTAACTAATACATAACAAAACGGAAGAACTTGTAATGAAAAAAAAAAAAGGAGCCAGATTATATCTACTTCACCATTTCCAGTGCCAGACCAAACAATATTGGTTTGACAAGAAAGAAATGCAACAGAAATGGCAATTGTAATGCTCACTAAAACTTCACAGAAAATCCATATATTTTTGGCCAGGTAATAAACATGAGTATCAACACCTGAACACAAAAAAAGAAATCCCAAACCCACTAGTTATAGGGCTTAAACAAACAACAATTGCTTTAACAGTAAAGCCAAAACTAAGTTAGTTAATACAAATAACAATCAACATGAGTATCAACACCTGAACACAAAAAGAAATCCCAAACCCACTAGTTACAGGGCTTAAACAAACAACAATTGCTTTAACAGTAAAGCCAAAACTAAATTAGTTAATACAAATAACAATCACTGTACAAAAATTTGTATTTTGCATACGCTACCTTTCCCCACATAAACTTGGGCATGGCGATAAACACTGTCAAAATAACACATCCAGGGCGGATATAACCCTCCAACTCCACCGGCATGCTCGCCAACCAGTGGAATATCTGAATATGCATTGAACCAACCGTAAGCCATTCAATTCTACCCGTGCTAAGAAGATGTTAAGATGATTAAGTACAAGTATAAATTACTTGGTGGCGAAGACGTCTAGGAAACTCTGCTGGATTCCAATCATAAAGCTTGAATGAAATTCGACCTGTTGGGCACTAAAGAAAAATTAAATGAATTAGTATAACTCAACCAAGAATCCACACACAAGCACTAGAAAAAAAAATTGGGGGAAAACAAAGCAAGTACACAATCCAGCTTAAACCCACCACAGATTGGTATGCACTCCTATTGTCACCACAAGAAGGAGAAAGCGCAAATTTCGAGTTATCCTTCCTACTTTCCATTTGGGTTTCCTGAGAAACAGCAGATGCAATGCTATCTGTTGGAATTATCTGACACTCAGGAGCAGATCCTAGTGGAGATGCTCCTCCATCTTCAGGCTCTAACGAGGCTTCCTTTTCAACAGACTGGCCACTCAAACATAAGGTATCTGTTACATTACATGAGCAACCAGATTAGCTAGTTAGGAAACATAATCAAGAAAAATATTCTCTGAACTGTTATGGTCTGTACCTTTCCCATCTTCATCATCACAACCAACGTCTTCAGAATGAATATCTTGTTGAGATTCTTTTACTAGTCCACCGCCAGAATCAGCAGGCTTTCTTCGCCTTCTGTTGTTGTGGCGCTCTAGTTTTCTTCGACAACTTCTTTTACCTTCATCAAAGTCTGACAAGAAGTGAAACCTGCAAAAGGAAACCACATTATGAGGCGATTAGCAATAATATAATCCCATAATACCATATACCGTTCCTCATTCAGACAATTATGCAACCAGACGAAAGTCCAATGGTCAAATAAATTCCAAACTAGAAACTAAAAACTTCCTCTAAGTTTCATGCTTAATATCTTCAGTAATTTATACCAGAGAACAGCAGAAGGTGGCAATTTAAATCCAAAACTCATATTTAAAAAAAAAAAAAAGTGCATATCATGTCAACAAGAAAGGCATACAATATCACTGCTAGTATATCAATTCATTCTTCGCATATAAGGATGTAATTGCTTGTGGAAAATATAAACACTAGTTGTATACTTTCTTATTGCTGCATAATATCATCTGCCCCTCGAAGAGAGGTTAAAAAAGGTGACTTTCAGCTATGTCGATTGAGCTCATAAGACAACACTTGGCCATGTGATACTCTAGCCATTTTCCTTAAGTCATTCAGTTATCAGATACTTCCACAATGAGTTTATCCAAGTTAAACTGCATACATAGTCATGTAAAGGAAAGGAGTAATGCCTCGTAATAAGAAATTGGCTTAAGTAAATGAAAGGCAACAGAAAACTTGACCTAACTTTAATATCCATAACATATAATACCGTAGGAACATGTGTCATCAACTGACCAAGTTAGGACGATGAGAAGAAAATAGACAAAAAGCAGATTGGAAGAAGAAGCTGTTGCAACAAGATTACCAAAATTTCAGCGATATGGCAACTGACTGAACAAGATTAACTCCAAAAGAACCTAGAAATGGGGTTCGGCGATCAGGAAACTAGGATCTAAGCAGTATTCAAAGATGCCTGATATATTACAAATGCCATTAAACCTATCAGAAAACAAGCTTGTGCAGCAGACGAATGCAGTAAAAACCATCAAGCATTCTTTCTGGAGTAAGGGGTCCACTTCAAAACGGCTACTATTACTATAACCGAACACTTAGCCACTGGATGCATCCACCTAGCTTCTCAAACTTTATATTATTTCAAAGTTTCACGACCTCAATATCTCCTTTATACGGAATTTTATGAAGAACATAAAAGTAACACACTAATTATCCTTAATAGCACAAGTAAACTGCACATCAATGATTTCAAGAACCCACGGTATCTGCCAACACCAACTTGGAAGCACATCAAGCAACAGCTTTTAACCATTTTAGCAATCCCAGAATACGGAATAGCAGTACCCTTTAGCCAACGCAAGGTATATCACCACGCCACATGACAAAACCCAAGAGCACCACAACAATGCCACCCCAACTCTGGTGACGGCATCCTCATTGTCTATTGGCTAATACGCAACATGGATGACATTCATTTGTTTAAATTCGCGTCATTTACATCTTGAATGGATCTCAATTAGAATTTAAATAGCCGAGTTACTAGCTACCGAGAATTCAACCAGTCTCCAATTGAGCACAAACAGCTTCCTACTTAACTTCACTTCAACCCTGACCAACTCAATAATCGTCACCAATTCAAAACCAAACCAATTATAGAAACCTAACAATACAAGAATCTCAAATCATCATTCGAAAATCTAAAACCCGAACCCCCGCACCAACTGCGAATTAAAGCATGCTTACTTGCCACACTGCTGGCAGTATCTCTTCCTATCCCCGTCCAAGAGCACGGCCGACGCGTTGGCGCACCGAAGGCAAACCCGGTGCCGCCGGTGGTACCCCTTGAGCTCCCGGATGTCGGCCTTGCAGCTCGGGACCTGGCACCGGGCGATCCCCTGGCCCGTGCCCGTGCCCGTGCCGGCCCTCCTCGGCGCCCGGGCCCGCTTCTTCGTGTGCAGCCCCTCCGCCGCCGCCTCCTCCTCCTCCGCCTCCGCCATCTTCGCGTCGAGCTCGGGGCACGCGCACGGCACGCGCCCCGCCAGGAAGTTGGAGCAGACCAGCCGGGGTCCCGCTTCCGGACCCGGGTCGCCGCCGGCGGGCGGCGCCGCCGGCGGGGGGTCCTCGGGAGCGGGGTCGGGATCCTGGTCGGAGGGGACGGAGGCGAGGTTGTCGAGCGCGGGGGTCGTCCCAGGGGCTGATCAGGGCGTCGTCGGCGGTGAAATCGAGGAGGTCGCCGAAGTCCCAGACGCAGTCGGCGGCGTCGGCGCCGTCGTCGAGGAGCGGCGGCGCGTGGAGGTCCATGGTGGGGAGGTGGTGGGGGAGGAGGGAGGCGGCGGCGGCTCCATGGATTTCGGGGGACTTGTCCGATGACCGAATGGTGCTCGCCAGCACGCATTAGACTTTGAGGTGATCGTTTGGTGGTTGGATCCGGTCAGTCTTTTTCCTTTTTTTTTTTATTTTTTTTGTTATTTATTGAAAAAATTAGGCAAAGGAAATGAAAAGTTTTGTCCTTTCTTTATCATATCAGTTGCCCTGCTGAAAAGTGAAAAAGGGTAGTGATTTTTTTTTTTTTTTTGCCTTTTATCGAGTGGGTATAATGGGTCAAAAGTAAAAACTTTTAAAATTTTTCAAGTGGGCATCGACCTAAATGCCCACGTGGAAAATACTTATTTGGAGGGCTATTTCTAGGGATGCATGAGGGCAGACAGTGCACCATGATTGACTTGCAGGTGAAACTCTCTCTTTTACCTTATTGGCGAAAAAAAAAATATATATTTGTTAGGGAGGGAAAGTGGGATGCGGTAGTAATTCTCGATCAATGCCGGTACTCGAAAGTCAAATCTTTTTATTTGTAATTTTTGACTAGTGCCCTAACTTTAAGAACACTTGCAAACATGGATTTTCTAGGAGCATGTTTAACGTGTTTAACGACAATAATTGAATAAACCTGTTATGTAACAAAACATAGTAACTACGTTAAGAATTTTATCGACGTATTATCAAGAATACTGTTTCAAAAGATAAAAAGGTCACACTGTCTTTCACAAGTTTAAATTCGAATATTATCAGTAAACGAATCTCTCGCTGCTTTTTAAATTTGGGGCCAACTCAACGATGATCATGATATAGGATTATGAGGGTTATAGTGAGGATGGGACTCTCGCGATAATGATGCACCGGCAAGCACTCCTAATCCCTTTTTTATTTTTTCCATTGCTTTTGTACCCATCAAAATTTTGTTAAAAAGCTTCGTTGGTTTGAGTCGATGTCAATTTGGTGGGTGGCTCACCGTCCAGTTTGGTCTGACTTCCCATCTGCAGAAAAAAGAAAAAGGAAATCAAAATATAAATTGTCTGGAAAGCAAAATTAACTTTCCGTTTAAGAAAAACCGAAGGTTGGTCGGAGTAGTTGCATTGCATGAGAGACAGTTGTACGATGTTCATTGAAAGAATCTCTTCGGGTGTGATTTTTTGCCATAAAAAATTATGTTTCTCTATTTGCTTATTCTCAAACCACAGGTGGGATTTTTGCCCCTAAAAGAAAGAGAGAGAGAGAAATGGGCAATATTTATGGTGTTAGGGTTTTGGGTTTTGGAAAGGATTTCAGTATCAAGCCGTATTAATTGTGAAGCAAACGTTTGAATTTAGTGCCAACTTCACAATTACGAAAATATTCTTGATTTTTCCTACTATTTATTGTTTTTGCTAAAATCTATTATTATAGATTTACACTTTTGATCACTCACCAAATATTCATAATGAACCGGACGCAACTTAACCACTAATTTAAAAAAAAAAAAAAAAGATGACCATCCATGTTTATTGGCTTCAAATATCTACTAATTTACTTTGATTATTTAGGGCGCGTATAATAACCATTATATTTTTCTACCTTTTAGTTTTCAAGAATAGGTTTGGAATAAAAATCCGTTTAGTGACGCAATTTTATTTTTTATTTTTGAAATAAATTTTTACTCTAGAAATAAGTTTGGAACAAAAATCAAAATGTGAAATTTTTTTCTTTTATATTTCTGGAAAAAAATAAGAAATAAAACTTTTATTGATCTCCTTGCTACTAGCCAATTGCCTACTACCCGCCTGTTAGTTGCCTCTAATTGTCGACCGTCTGGAAGGGATAATTTTTGTATTGTTATCAAACAAATAAATAGAAATATTGTATCGTTATTAAACGCATACTTTTATTCATAAACCCATTTAAGGAATAGAAATAGAAACATTGAATTTTTAGCTAGAAAATTGATTTATTGAGCAAGATGATTATTATTCGCACCCTTAGAATCCACAAAATTATAACTACCCACCACTTTTTGGCACTAACATATTACATTGCCGACTCTCACTTCTTGAATGTCTTTTGTAAGTTTTTTGAACTTCAATTTAATATGAAATGTTTCCGTAATATACATTGCTTAATTTGTTTGTTTGTGGGACCACTACTATTTTGAAATTTCAATTTAATGTGAAAAATTTATGTACATAATACATACTACTCAATTTGGTTCATAAAAAATTCTATAAGACCATTGAAAGCCTAAAAGATTTGAACTTATAACTTCATTTTTCTGATGTCATAATAGATTTTGTGGGATCACACCAACTAATAAATATTAGATAAAAGCATAGCTTAATATTTAAATGTTTCAGTATTTTTTTTGACATTGCGAATATTTTAAATCACAAGAAATGATGAAAGCGATTGCACAAAGGCATGAAGCATGCTTGAGATCTAGTCTTCCTTCAAATGATCACTTATTGACTTTAAACTTTAGCTTAATTTTACAAAAATTATATATACATAAATTCACATTTTTTTTCTTGAATATTTTTCCAAACGTCATTTCGATCCCGTCCGAGCGCGCCCGTAAAAAAAAAGGGGAACAAAACGAAATTATTTGCAGCACACGAAAAATGTGAGGCGGCAGAAAGATAAAAATCGGACCGCGAGGCTGCGCGTGGAGGGACGTGTGGCCACGTGCAGGGCGGCGACGAGGTTGCTGTCCCCGGAACGTATTTCCATGTAATGACGACATTAGCGGGCGACGCGTGCGCTCCAGGAGCCGGACTCCTCACGCGCCGTCGTAGCCACGCGCCCGCTCTCTCGCGGCCACGTGGCAAGGTCCGGCTCGTGCGGGGGGGAGTGCGCGTGGGGGAGGAGGGGGAAGCTTCGGACGGTGCCACGAGATGTGCTGTGGATTATGACGACATTTGACGCGAAATTATTGGAGGCAGCGGCTGCCCCCGCGCCTTTCGTTTTTTGGCCCGGGAGCCATCGACGAGACGTGATTCGTCATTATCTCCTTACCCACGTAAATTAAGATCTTTAAAAAAAAATATATATATAGATTTCGTTATTAAATCAAGGGGGTTTTCTTTTCTTTGAAAAATCGATGATTAATACTGTAAAAAATCTCAAATTATGCATACCGCGACACAAATATCTCGATTATTGTTTGTGTAGTTAAGGCTTCGTTTGTTTCTTTGAAATTGAATTATTTGAAAAAATAGTTTTTTAAAAAAATAAGAGCTTCTATCGCTCGATGTAATGAAAAATATTTCATTATCAACAACAATTTATATATAGATGTTTTTTCGTGGATGATGAAGATATTTTTCATTTATTGATTTTTATAAGATATACAAGTAATTATTTATTCAAAGATATTTTCCAAATTATTTATTTTCGGTGAAATTAAAATGTCGTGAGAATTTCAAACTTACCCATTGTGACACGAATATATAAAACAAAAAGAATTTGTTGTAAAAAATCCAGAACTTATACCAGTGTGATAAATATATCTTCAATAGAACTGTAATAAAGATATACATGCCACATATGCAATATTGGGTTTTTTCATGACACAAAAAAGGTTGGGGATTTTCATGTTATGGTAGGTAAGTTTAAGATTTGTAGTGACACAAAAAGATTAAGAGCATTTGTATTACAACTGACATAATTTTGGATATTTACCCATTAATCAAACCCCAAAGAATTTTTTGTTTTCAAAATTTGGCTTTGAAATTTTGTGAAATACCAGTAAATGAAAATAAATAAATAACTATTATTAGTGATAAGGTACTAACAATTTGAATAAATGTCTTCTATTTAAGTTTTGAATTTAACCTATCTGCCTTATCCAGCAGTAGCCTAAATTTATTTCATGACTCACATCACGTTTTACTTTCCTCCATTGCAACCTTTTTCATATTTTGCACACATAAAGGTCACTATGTTTAAAAGATCGTGTTAATAAGTGTCCCTAGGCACTTGGAAAATATTCAAATAATGAAAGTTACCGATTCTTAAAATTCCGCCTCTTTCTCGTCTTGCATAATTAGTGCATTAAAATTAACGACAAACATGTGATTTTAACGACACAAACACTGTTAAAATTAACGACACACATGTGATTTTAATTATCTAAATGAATCGGATGTAATTGTCCAGTACTCATTTATTTCAGGATAATTTTTTTTTGCATGTCAATAATAAAGAACGATATTTTTATTAAAAATTCTACAGTCTTTTAGCTCGAAAATGTTTATTCTCTTTTTCGTCTCGCATACTATTAAAAAGTTTGACGAGGCCTAACGTGTCTCGATTGTGTATACCTCAATCGAATACTCTTGGGGTTTTTTTTTTTACGAATCTTGCCGTATATGGAAAAGGGTGACCCTCATAGATCGATGGAATGGCAACACTTTGACGTGCCATGGCATTATATTTTATATTTCTTAATTAGTAATTACACACCTTATCCATGATTTGAAATTGGACTATCCGCTGAATTAAATTAATTATTTAATTAACTAATATTCTAACCACGTAATGATGCCGGCGGGACAAGACAATGATGCTTGATAGAAAAAGAAAAAGAAAAAAGGACTAATTAGGGTAGGTGGGGACAATACGCCAAATTGTAAAGCAAGGAAAATGTCAAAAAATAATAATGATGATTATGATTATTATTATTATTATTATTATTATTATTATTAGTAGTAGTAGAAAAGTAAGTCATGATTCAAATTATTTGACCCAGGCAATTTAAGTGGCGTGGACATGATTTTGGGCATGTCATTCCACACAACTTGGGCATGACTTTTCCAATAGGAGTATTCAATGATATATGAACCCACGTAACAAGTTTCCGATCACGAATGAATGGACTTTATAAAAGACAAGCTGTTGACACTCTCGATAGGTAAATATGATATGATCACTGGACCCGATCAAATGCCGCGATTTTAATCCTTTTCCAATTCGTACAAGCCTAAGAGTGAGGCTTTTGGAGATTAGGTAGAGATTTGAGGGGCGTAAAAGAGAATACACAATCGATCAGCCTTAGAATGCAACGAATAGCTCATCCAAGGGCAATTCCCAAGGATGACACGGATTTTCTAGTTGTCGGGTAATTTTCAAATTGATTAGAAAGTATTTACAAGGTTTCGGGATAGTCAAGTCTCCGTACTCGCACTCCTGTTAAAGAAAAGGACTTATCTGGAGGCAGGATCAACCAACCAATTATGCATGTGCATCACAAGCCCCAAAACGTTGGCCGTCCTTTAATTTCTGTTGCACTGATTTCTTCTTTTAGCTGAGCCATTGAATTTTGCCCTAGCTTTTTGGCTTCCAATCATTCGACAATCTGGAATTATTTAACACGATAAATTTTGGACCATCGAGAGTGTATCCCAAGAATTCTCATCGGTCATTTTCCAACGTTTGGCCAACCAGAAAGATCTGACTTCATGGAGCAGATAAAGCTAAAAAATCAGATGTGAACTGCCCCAGTTCGATGTTGATTTTGGGGGGGCATTATGCGAATCAACCGGTCTTTTGTTCCCACCCACGATCCTCCGCTGGTTCACGTCAGTGGTCAGAATCGATTTTCTTTCCACTGGACAAAACAATGCATTTCAAGTGCCCCGGCTGGAACTCGAATCAATTCGAGCCGGGTTGACGTAATTCTGCATTCAACTCAACTTGAATATTCATGCGAACTCAAGAACTCCTAATGTTGATATTATGCGAAATTTGGGAAGCTCCCAACTTTGATATCATGTGACCATCGTCGACATTATTTTTTTTTTTTTTTTTTTTTTTGGGTCAGTCCTACTCTATTCTTACACTACACTTACTCTCAGACTTTTGCCCTGTCTTTTGCAGGGCGTGGGAGTCGAAACCCACTCTTGAAACTTACGCGTCAACATCTCATCCCTCCCTGAGAATGTGGGGATTTGAACCCCTCACCTCCCCCTTTCATGATAGAAGAGTGGCCACTAGGGCGAATCCCAATGGTTATCGTCGACTATTTTAATACGTGAGATTTTATGAGATTATCACCAACTTTATAAAATATGACGTGTAAAATCACCATTATTTAATCTAAAAACTTAAACTATTAGATGTGAGTAATTTATTATTTAAATATTATCATATTTTATTATTTTGGGATGAGTTTTTGGTCGTATAAAAAATGCATTTGAACACGTACGATGCGCACACGATTGTTAATCCTAGTCTGCTGCAACCCCTCGAGCTGACACGCGTGTGCGTATTTTCGAACCGTAACTTGCTATAAATCCATTAATTGAAGCTTACCGATGAAAGGTATATGGATCGGGCCCAATGCTTTTTGAAAAAGCCCAAAATCAACATGGGCTCTAAAAAAAGCCCATATTGGGCAGACTAAACTAGTGGCCCCTCTATTTCCTCTAAAACTCTACACCACTACACTCTTTCTCTAGCTTCATACCAACTTGGGTCTTAAGCATTGGAAGGACTTCAAACCGTCCGAGACACTCGACGTCCACTGCCGGCTAAACCAAGGGCCCGCCGGATTCACGCCTCAATGCCGGCGCTGTCCGGGGATGTCCATTGGTGCCTAAGCCCATGGAGTTCTTTTGATCATGACTGATTGGGCCCTTTGGGATTTCTCAGACCCAATATCGAGAAAAATTCTAGGAGAGAGCATTTGTACTGCAGAAGTTCTTGCCGTTTGCATTTAATTTGATGTGGTTTAGACGTTTGGGATTTTGAGGACAATTCTCAATGTTCTATAGTAGTTACTAATTGTGTTTTGTATGTTGATGGGAAAACAAACCTGCTTTATCAATTTAAGAGATAATTAGCTTGGACAAGGACAAGCCTTCAAGATGGACCTCGTTCAAAAACACGGGAGTGACTCCCTACCGTCATACAAATCGTGAAGGATTTGATCATCAGACATTATCGAATGTTAGATTATAGAAAATTAGATCTCGATCGTTCATTGGAAGCCTTTTGAAATGTTTGTCATGGATGACGTATTAATACAAAAAGTGAGAAAAAAAATGTATCAGGGTATAACGAAGGGTAAAATCCCAAATTGGCATACTCATCAATCATCACGTGTTATTCAATTCAACAATTTGTAGGTAAAATTTTAAGGAAACTAATAAAGGGTATTTCTCATAAGTGTAAGAGTTTAGAGTTTTTAGTTTTGGTTAAATTTGTCGCAAATACTAGGTTTTTTGTGATAATTCTCACAAGTAGACCAATTTATGTGTAGGTCTTAATTTGGGAGTTTTTCTCTCTCGATGTTGGAGTTTCTTAGAAGTGTTCAATCTTTGGAGGTTCAAAAGGTTATTGTTGTTGTCTTCTTTGTATGGCGATGGTATTGAGCATGCAAAACCTAAAGGCACATTGCAAGTCATAGTTTCTGGAGGGAAAGATCTCAGCATGTGCCCCCATCATTGATGGCTCCAGTGATTAGGCGTTGATTGTACCGAATCTTATTTTTTGGGATGAGAGTGTTTAGAGCCATAAGCCAAAATTTGTTGTGTTTGATGTTCCGCTTATGTTTGATTATGATAAATGAATGAATTTTTTTTTTCAAATCTTCTCTTTGAAATTTTGTGAGATACTAGTAAATCAAAATAAATAAATAACTATTATTAGTAATAAGGTACTAACAATTCGAATAAATGTCTTCTATTTAAGTTTTGAATTTAACCTATATGCCTTATCCAACGGTTGCCTAAATTTATTTCATGACTCACGTCATGTTTTACTTTCCTCCATTGCAACCTTTTTCATATTTTGCACACATAAAGGTCACTATGTTTAAAAGATCGTGTTAATAAGTGTCCCTAGGCACTTGGAAAATATTCAAGTAATGAAAGTTACCGATTCTTAAAATTCCGCCTCTTTCTTGTCTTGCATAATTACTACATTAAAATTTACGACAAACATGTGATTTTAACAACACAAACACAGTTAAAATTAACGACACACATGTGATTTTAATTATCTAAATGAATTGGATGTAATTGTCCAATACTCATTTATTTCGGTATAAAGTTTTTTTGCATGTCGATAATAAAGAACGATCTTTTTATTAAAAATTCTACAATCTTTTAGCTTGAAAATGTTTATTCTCTTTTTCATCTCGCATACTATTAAAAAGTTTTACGACGCCTAACGTGTCTCAATGGTTTATACCTCAATCGAATACTCTTGGGGTTTTTTTTACGAATCTTGTCGTATATGGAAAAGGGTGACCCTCATAGATCGATGGAATGGCAACACTTTGACGTGCCATGGCATTATATTTTGTATTTCTTAATTAGTAATTACACACCTTATCCATGATTTGAAATTGGACTATCCGCTGAATTAAATTAATGCTTTAATTAACTAATATTCTAACCACGTAATGATGCCGGCGGGACAAGACAATGATGCTTGATAGAAAAAGAAAAAAAAAAGGACTAATTAGGGTAGGTGGGGACAATACGCCAAATTGTAAAGCAAGGAAAATGTCAAAAAATAATAATGATGATTATTATTATTATTATTATTATTATTATTATTATTATTATTAGTAGTAGTAGAAAAGTAAGTCATGATTCAAATTATTTGACCCAGGCAATTTAAGTGGCGTGGTCATGATTTTGGGCATGTCATTCCACACAACTTGGGCATGACTTTTCCAATAGGAGTATTCAATGATATATGAACCCATGTAACAAGTTTCCGATCACGAATGAATGGACTTTATAAAAGACAAGCTGTTGACACTCTCGATAGGTAAACATGATATGATCACCGGACCCAATCAAACGCCGCAGTTTTAATCCTCTTCCAATTCATACAGGCTTAAGAGCGAGGCTTTTGGAGATTAGGCAGAGATTTGAGGGGCGTAAAAGAGAATACACAATCGACCAGCCTTAGAATGCAACGATTAGCTCATCCAAGGGCGACACGGATTTTCTAGTCGTCGGGTAATTTTCAAATTGATTGGAAAGTATTTATGAGGCTTCCGGATAGTCAAGTCTCCGTACTCGCACTCCTGTTAAAGAAAATGACTTATCTAGAGGCAGGATCAACCAATTACGCATGTGCATCACAAGCCCCAAAACGTTGGCCGTCCTTTAATTTCTGTTGCACTTATTTCTTCTTTTAGCTGAGCCATTGAATTTTGCCCTAGCTTTTTGGCTTCCAATCATTCGACAATCTGGAATTATTTAACACAATAAATTTTGGACCATCGAGAGTGTATCCCTATAATTCTTATCGGTCATTTTCCAACGTTGGGCCAACCAGAAAGATCTGACTTCATGGAGCAGATAAAGCTAAAAAATCAGATGTGAACTGCCCCAGTTCGATGTTGATTTTGGGGGGGCATTATGCGAATCAACCGGTCTTTTGTTCCCACCCACGATCCTCCGCTGGTTCACGTCAGTGGTCAGAATCGATTTTCTTTCCACTGGACAAAACAATGCATTTCAAGTGCCCCGGCTGGAACTCGAATCAATTCGAGCCGGGTTGACGTAACTCTGCACTCAACTCAACTTGAAAATTCAGGGTTTGAATAAAATCTGAACTCAAGAACTTCTAACGTTGATATCATGTGAAATTTTGGGAAGCTCCCAACTTTGATATCATGTGACCATCGTCGACTTTTTTTTTTTTTTTTTGTCAGTCCTACTCTATTCCTATACTACACTTATTCTCGATTTTCGCTCGCTTTCTTTGGGCGTGAAATAAAACTCACTCCTGAAACTTACGCGTCCCCATCCCATCCCTCCCTGAGAATGTGGGGATTTGAACCCCTCACCTCCCCTTTCCATGATGGAAGAGTGGCCACTAGGGCGAATCCCGATGGTTATCGTCGACTATTTTAATACGTGAGATTTTATGAGATTATCACCGACTTTCTAAAATATGACATATGTAAAATCACTATCATTTAATCTAAAAACTTAAATAATTAGATGTGCGTAATTTATTAGTTAAATATTATAATATTTTATTATTTTGGGATGAGTTTTTGGTCGTATAAAAAATGCATTTGAACACGTACGATGCGCACACGATTGTTAATCCTAGTCTGCTGCAACCCCTCGAGCTGACACGCGTGTGCGTATTTTCGAACCGTAACTTACTATAAATCCATTAATTGAAGCTTGCCGATGAAAGGTATATGGATCGGGCCCAATGCTTTTTGAAAAAGCCCAAAATCAACATGGGCTTTAAAAAAAGCCCATATTGGGCAGCCTAAACTAGTGGCCCCTCTATTTCCTCTAAAACTCTACACCACTACACTCTTTCTCTAGCTTCATACCAATTTGGGTCTTAAGCATTGGAAGGTCTTTAAACCGTCCAAGACGCTTGATGTCCGCTGCCGGCTTAACCAAGGGCCCACCGGATTCGCGCCTCAATGCCGGCGCTGTCCAGGGATGTCCATTGGTGCCTAAGCCCATGGAGTTCCTTTGATCATGACTGATTGGGCCCTTTGGGATTTCTCAGACCCAATATCGAGAAAAATTCTAGGAGGGAGCATTTGTACTGCAGAAGTTCTTGCCGTTTGCATTTAATTTGATGTGGTTCAGACGTTTGGGATTTTGAGGACAATTCTCAATGTTCTATAGTAGTCACTAGTTGTGTTTTGTATGTTGGTGGGAAAACGAACCTGCTTTATATTTCTAAGAGATAATTAGCTTGGACAAGGGCAAGCCATCGAGATGGACCTTTTCGTAAACATGGGAGTGACTCCCTACCGTCATACATATCGTGGAGGATTTGATCCTCATCGATTACCGAATGTTAGATCATAGAAAACTAAATATTGATCGTTCATTGGAAACCTTTTGAAATGTGTGTGTTGGATGACGTACTTATACAAAAAGTGAGAAAAAAAATGCATCAGGTATGACGGAGGGTAAAACCCTAAATTGGTATACCTATTAACCGTTACGTATTATTCAATTCAGCAATTTGAAGGTAAAATTTAAAGGAAACTAATGAAAGGTATTTCTTACAAGCGTACGATATGAGTTTGGAGTTTTAGTTTTGGTTAAATTTGTCGCAAATATATTGGTTTTAGGTTTTTCGTGGTAGTTCTCACAAGTATACGAATTTATGTGTAGGTCTAAATTTGGGAATTTTTCTCTCTCGATCTAAATCTAGATATGAGGGTTTCTTAGAAGCGTTCAATCTTTGGTGGTTCAATAGGTTATTGTTGTTGTCGTCTTTGTATGACGATGGTGTTGAGGACACAAAACCTAAACCCACAGTGCAAGTCATAGTTTCTAGAGGGAAATATCTCGGCATATGCCCATCATTGATGGCTCCAGTGATCAGGTGTCGATTGTTTTTTATATTGTACAAAATCTAACTTTTTGGAATGAGAGTGCGCTTAGAGCCATAAACCAAACTCTGTTGTCATTGATGTTCCAATCATGTTTGATTATGATAAATGAATGATATTTTTTTTCAAAAAAAAAAAAAACTCTTCCCTCAATCTACCTTTTGTTTTGTAAAAAGCCTCTAACTTTACATTCGTGTGCAATTTTACTCTAAACTTGTTTTTATTGAATAAAATACCTCTAACTTTAGGTTCATGTCCAACTCTACCCTAAACTTTTATTTGTCCAACAAAAAACCTCAAACTTTAGGTACAGTTCCAATTTTATCTTAATTTCTCTTTGTTTCATAAAAAAAAAAACCCTAATTTTAATTCCAATACTAATTTTTCCCTAAGTTTTTTTTGTCTCGTAAAAAATCCCAATTTTAGAATCAGTTTCAATTTTTCTCCAATTTTTTCTCATCAAAACTTATCAAATTTTAATTGAGTCTCAAATCTACCTCTATTAACCCTTCGTCAGCTCGATCTTTGACCTCTGGTGCTTGGAAATATTCAATCTCTCGTGGTCGAAGAGCTCTCACTCGAGATGCTCAAACATCTTGTGCCTAGATTTTCCATTTTTCAGTTGTTAACAAAAAAATTTGGACGAAGGATTAATGGGGCAGATGTATGACTCAAGTAAAATTTTGTGGTTTTTTACGAGACTGTAAAAAATTTAGAATAAAATTGGGACTTGAGGGTAAAATTGGGACAAGACTTAAAGTCGAAATTTTTTATGGGATAAAAAAAAGTTGATGATAGAACTGGAATTAAACCTAAAAGTAGAGGTTTTTTATGAGACAAAAAGGTAGATTTGAAACAAGAATAAAAAATTGAAGGTTTTGTAGGATATTAGGTCGATATGGGTACGTTGCATCTCCTATCACACATCCTTAGATTGACTTTAAAACTTTTGCTCGATTTTACAAAACTTATATATACATATAAATTCATATTTTTTTCTTGAATATTTTCCAAATGTGATATCCTATCCCAAAAAAAAAAAAAAAAAAAAAAAAACAAAACAAAACAAAAAGAAAGGGAGGAGAGAATGGCGACGCCAAGCTGCGCAGAGGGGCGCGTGGGCCTGGCCATGTGCGAAGCGGCGACGAGGTTGTTGTTGTCCCCAGAAGTATCACAGAATAATGACGACATCAGCGGGCGATGCGTGCGCTCTAGCAGCGAGATCCCTCACGCGCCAACGTCCCACGCGCCCGCTCCCTCGCCGCCACGTGGCAGAAGCTAGGTCCTGCGCGCGTGGGGGAGGCGGGGGAGATGCTTCGGACCGTGTCAGGAGATGCTCTGTTCAGTATGCTGACATTTGAGATGCGAAATCATTGGAGGCAGCAGCTGGCCCTCTTTCGTTTTCCCCAAGAGGCGATTCGTCATTATCTCCTTACCCACGTAAATTAATATCTTTTAATAAAGGGTTTCCCGGATAAATCTTTTAATTTCAGATAAATATTTTTTTTTTCCATATTTGTTGCGCAGCCAAAAAAGGGAATTTTGTTAATGAGTGTTGCGAGGCACTTATAAAAAAAAAAAAAAACAAATGATCGAAGTTTGACATTTTTACGGTAGCATATGTCTCTTGTCTTGCATAATTAGTGCACCGAAATTAAGATATCATTTCATTAAGTATAATCAGAGATGACGATATAAGCGGTTTTTATACTTTAACTTAATATGTAATGTAATATCTGAACTTTAAATTCATTTAATGTAGCCATGTTAATGAAAATGGTCAATGTTGTTCAACATTAAACATTGACCACATTTGACGAATTAAAAGTTTAAGAACCATAGTATATATTTTATGAAATCTTAAGAATCATTTGTGTTATTTTCCTATATAATTAATAGGTGCTCCAAAAATACTAGTTAAATGAGCCATTATATAATATAGTTTTTGTATGTTGATACTAAAGAATTATCTTTTTATTAAAAATTCTACGACCTTTTTAGCTCGAAAATATGTATTCCTTTTTTCATCTCACATCATATTGAAAAAGTATGAGGTCACTTAATGCGTCACGATGGTTTATACCTCAGTCGAATATTCTCCTTTGTTTTTCTATGAATTTTGTCGTATATGGAAAAGGGTGAACCTCCTGGATCGATGAATGGCGACACTTTGACGTGTCCTGGCATTATAATTTTTAATTCCTTAATTACTCATCTTATCCATGATTTGAAATTGGACTATCCGTTGAATTAAATTAATGCTCCCCCGTAGTGATGCCGACGGGAATAGAAAAAAAAAAAAGGGACTATTAGGGTTGGTGTTGACAATAGGCAAAATTGTGGAAAACGTCAAAATACATAATAAAGAAATTAGTAAAATAAGTCATGATTTGAATTATTTGATCCAGGCAATTAAGTGCCGTGGTCATGATTCCGAGCATGTCATTCCACACAACTTGGGCATGACTTTTGCTCAACATGATATGAACCCACGTAACAAGTTTCTAATCATAAATGAATGGAAATTCTTTATAAGGAACCCAATCAAACGCTGCAATTTTAATCCTTTTCCAATTTGTACGGGCTTGCCGTAGGCTAGTTTCGTGGCTTTTGGTCTTCAGATAGAGATTTGAGGGATGTGAAGGAGAATATACAATCGGCCAGCCTCGAAACACGCTGATTAGCTCATCCAAGGGCAGTCCCAAGGCCAACAAAAATTGTTTAGGCATAGGATAATTTTCATTGTAAACTGGGTCGGGCTCATATGACTTGTAGATCATTCACGAGTCTCCTGATAATTGAGTCTCCATACTCATATTTTTGTTAAAGGAAAGGACTTATTCAAAGGGGGATCAGCCAATCACACGCGTATATCACAAGTCCCGGAACATTCGTTATCTTATAATTTATGTTGCACTTGTCTCTTTGATTTAACTGAGCCATGGAAATTTGGCCTAGCTTTTTTGCTTCCAATCATTTGATAATTAGGAATTATTTAGCTCAATAAATTTTGGACCACCGGGGGTGTACCTCAACAATTCCTATCGGTCACTTTCCCACGTTTGGCCAACCAAAAAGATCTGACTTCACGGTGCCAAGATAAAAGCTAGAAAATCAGATGGGAACTGCCCAAGTTCGATGCTGATCTTTTGGGAGGTATCATGCGAATCAATAGCTTTTTGTTCTCACCCACGAACCTCCGTATGTTCGCGTCAGTGGTCGGAGTCAGTTTCGTTTTCCATGGCATGAAACGCTAGCGACTCCAATCGACTCGGGACAGGGCGACATAATTCCACGCTCTGCTTGACTCGACTCGAATATTCGAGGCTCAGAACTAGTCGGCTTTGCAATCTCCTTGAGGCGACATGAGTGTGCATATTTTTGAACTTGAAGTTGCTGTAAACCTTTAGAGTATATTTGGTTCAAAGATTTTTAATGCTTTTTAACTTTCCAAAAGTTTCTTTGAAAAATTATTTGACCGTTTAGCAACTATTTTGAAAGATCTTTCACTTCAAAGTTAACATTGAGAAGGCTGAAAACTCAAAGTTAGTAGAAACTAACTTTGGACTTTCAGTATTTAATCTGAAACTCTTTTTTTTTTTTTTTGCAAAACTACCCTAATCAATTTTTCAAAATTCCTATTTCACCCTTCATTAGTTTTTTTTTTTTAAAAAAATAAAATTAAAAGGACCAAATCCTTTGTCGGTCCAACAAAGGGTTATGGCTGTTGGTGAGTCAGATATGGTGTCGACAATTGTCGATCGGGTGACCTTAGACAGCCCTTGGCTAGGTCGTGTGAGCCAGGCGGCGTGCGACCTAGGCAATTGTCGCTTGGGTCTCGCGGTAGTTGCCTTGGTCATGCGACCCTTGCTAGAGGTTGCCCTATGTCGGGCGACCTTGACCAACGGTCGTCAATGTTAGATCTGGCTCACTATCTTCCATATCTAAAGCTCATTGCATTTTTATTTATCAAACACACAATCAACTTAAAATCTATTTGTAAAGAGGTTTTAACTAAACGCAATTTGCATTTCCTCAAATAGCTTTGACTTTCAGCATTTTGCTTTACACCTAAAGTCATTTGCAAAACTAAATTGGACAGACCCTTAATTGAAGCTTGCTTCTTATGGAAAAGCCCACAGTCGACATGGGCTCTCAAAAAAGCCCATATCGAGTACGCCTTTGCTAGGGTCCATGGTCCATAAGCCTAAGGTCCACAAGTGGCCCGTCTATTTCCTCCTCAACTCCACAAGCCTGCTCTCTCTCTCTCTCTCTCTCTTTCCCCAGCTTCATACTAACTTGGGTCTTGATCATCGGAAGGTCTGCCGTCGGGCGAAATTTGGGGACTACCTTTTCTTGGTGACGTGCAAGTCCTAGACGCTTGATGTCCGCCATCGGCTAAATTGAGGAACCGTCGGATTCATGCATCAAAACCGGCGCCGTCGGTGGATGTCCATTGGTACCTAAGCCCATGGAGCTCTTTTTTGTCATGGCTAACTGGGCCCTTTAGGGTTTCTCAGACCCAATATGGAGAGTAATTGTGGGAGAGAGCATTCGTGCGACCGCAGTTCTTGCTGTTCGCATTTAATTTGATGTGGTATAGACAATGGGATCTTGAGGACGATTCTCATTATTCTACAGTAGCAACTAATTTGTGTTGTGTACATGGATGGGAAAAGGAACTTGCTTTTATCATTTTATGGCATAATTAGCTTGGACATCGGCGAGCCTTCAAGGTGGATCTTATTCGGAAACATTGGGAGTAAATCCCCATGGTCATACATATCGTGAAGGATTTCATCCTTGGAGATTGGCGACCATTAGATCATAGAAAATTAAATCTCAACCCTCTGTTCAAAACCTTTTAAAGTGTTTGCGTTGTACTGCGTCTTTATACAAATGTTGGAAAAAAAAGCATTCGGATGTGATGTCTTTTAAGACAGTGAATTAATCATGCAAAGGATTATGGAAACTCCCATTAGTACAAGTGATTTTGGGTATGAAATCACTGTCCAGAGCATCTGACAATCACTTTCACATACCAAATGTCATGATGTGTGTCCAGGATGACTGGACTCATTGCTAATGTTGAGTAAATTATGCTATAAAAGCAAAAAAAAAAAAAAAATAAAAAAAAAAATAATAATAATAATAACAAAAAACTTAGAGAAAGGAGATTTGGGTTGCTAATCTCGTTGATCACTATATAGTGACAAAGATGTCAACCTCGTTGAGAATCAAATACGTGGTTAGAGTTGCTACTTGCGACATCTCTTGAGCTTTAGCTGGGGTGGCGACTCCCATTTGGATTAGGCGAGGTGGTGGTCCTTCTCCTATTTATATCCCCTAATTTTGATTTTTTTTTTTTGTTTCTGAAATTTATAGTTTTTACTTATCATCTAAGATGCAAATGTGGCCTTCAAAACCCAATTAATTGAATTTTGAGAGAAATGTTTGGATATGGCATGGAACAATCTACGGAAGTTCAAGATTAGTTTGGTTTTCACAAATATTTTCAATTTCTTTAAAAAAAAATTAGTACATGAAAATGAAGAATTTCTTTAAGTTGGAATTCGTGAGCACGTCCTTTGATTCCATCGAAGTTGTAGAAGAGATGGCATCTTGATCCTTTTTTATCTGTATGAGAAATATTGAAATCACAAAACATTAGCTTTCAAATTTATGGTCAAGAAAAATAATATTGAAGCTGGGCAGTATTTGAATGCATCATACTTGCCTCATTTCAAATTAATTATTATTTAATACCAATTAGGGACAAAATTGAGTTGACTTGAGTCGATTAAGTGCCGAGTTGGAGCTTGATTGGACTCACATATTGGTGTTTAAAACATGACTCGAGCTTTGATCGAGTATAAATTTCTGCACTTAAGCTGAACTTGAATAGATAACTAGATTATGAATTCGAGTTTTATTTAACTGGAGCACAAAGTTTGAGATTAGTACACCTTGAGTTGTTTTCTTTTATGTAGTGTTTGGTTGTCAGAATAAATTTCAAGATAAGATAAAATTTATCTTATTCTGCATTTAGTGCTTACTTAAAATAGGATAAAGTTTGATATAAGGGAAATATAAATCGGTAAAAATTATTTCATTAGCGAGGTGGGATAAAGGTAAATAGGATTTCTAACATCGATAATAAGAAAGTTATTTTTCTTGAATGTACCAAAATTAAAATTAAAATTTAATATACATAATGTTTGAATTCTAATATAAGAAATTCAAAATAACAAAGAATATATTTGAATTTAATTCTATTTTATATTATAAATTCAATATATAAGTATAAATATATTTATTACATATTTTAGGCATTTTAGTATTTTAAGTATATTAGTATAGATTACTATGAATGATTGAAGGGGAAGAAAGAAATAAAAAAATTGATTAAAAAAAGATGAATTAAAGTAAAAATAAAATAAAATAAAGTTAATAAGGGTCGCGAGAGATTTTTATCATTTCTTTTTGTAAAATTTTTTGTTCATTTAACTAATATACCGTTTATACCAAACAATGTACATTATATGATATGGATATATCTAACTTTATTATTACAATTACCAAACGGTTGATACGATATAGTAAAATCCCTGAATATTCTTGTTAGAAATTCGGATGACCAAATTTGGCCTTATTTTATATAAATAGTCTATTCTAATAACCATTACATAATATTAAAAAAAGAAGAAGAAGCTCAATCCATCTTGTGAAATTACGAGTGGTGGTGAAACAAGCTCGAGTGGCTTAGGCTTGAGCTCAACTAGAAATCATGAGAGTTGATTTCGACTAATTATCAAGTCAAAGTCAACCTACTCTCAAGTGTTGAGTAATTGGATCTCATTTAATCCTTATTGTCAAGTACTGAAGTATAATCGACCATAAAAAAAAAGTACCAAAAAATAGGTTTTTGGTTTCTTTGAAATTGATAACCATTTGATAGTACGATGATGTCTAATTTGTTTATGCTTTTTCAAAATAAGCAAAAAGAAACAACTTGTTGAAATTTTTCAAGCCACTTGATAATTTAAGTGGGCTGACAGGATTGCGTTCCTTATTTTAACGTGTCGATGCCTGCATGTCCAATAACCTCTATCTCCCCTCTATATATTTGTTTTTCTTAGGAGGAGGGAATGCCCTTCTAGGAGTTTTATATCTTGGAAGTCTCGAGATCCAGATTAAATTAGGGTAAAGTATTTTTAAGGTTTGCTTAGATTCAAAATCTTATGGGGAGATCCTAGCCACTATATTTTTTGAGGCTCACCGAAGAAGAAGAAGAAGAAGAAGAAGAGAAAATGTTTAATTTATTAGTTCAAGATATAGACTATGTTTTTGGAGTCACTCGATACATGTTGACCTTGATAGGTACATGTGAATAATGTTCAAGTGAATGAAATTTGTAAAGAGTCACATTTATTCTTTGTATTGCATCATTTCCTAAATCTATATTGCACCTTCCACTTGTTTAGCTTAATAATGATTTACTATATCTAAATAACCCTTTAATCGAGTTACTCTATCTAAATAACCCTTTACTCTATCTTGTTCAAGTTACGTCCGATTCGCTTTATTTCTTCTAATTCACTGATCGTGTCGATTCTTTTGTTGAGGTTGTTCCTGATCCAATTGTCGCCTCAACCCTTTATGTTTTCTGTTGATTATTTTGTTGATTATTCATGGAGGGCTCGCTCTGATTCACCGACCGCCTCTTTACGTTTGTTTTTGATACTATTTAGGCTTTTTTGTTGACTTATTTGTTCTACATCTGTTGTTGTTTTTTTTTTTTGATCAAATTGTGTATGTTGTTTATTCGTTTAGGATTGCTCCCATTCACTATTGTCGTTACTTTTTGTTGCTCTTTAGTTTATCGAGTTACGTTTAAATTTATTCATTGATTTCATGTCGAAATTGGGCAATTTAATCCTTTAATCTTCCTTGGGCTTTGATTCCCATTCATCAGGGTTGTTCCTTAAAAAAACGTGCACAATGTCCAGAGCTACGAAGTGAGCAAGGGAAGAAGAATTGTTCATGAAGGAAACAGAGGAGGGCGAGATGTGAGTAGATTTGGACATCTCCAAGCCGATTGAAATAATTTCTGATTTTCACTTTTGATCCCATGAATCGTGCAGTCAAGTACAGTGCCAAAGAGATGACAGTGTGCAGTACATCAATGAGTGGCAACTATATATATATTTTGAACTTTATTTCCTTTATATTGCACTCTTGTTTTGTAGGGAGATGGCTGAAATGAAGTCGAGCATGGATCAATTGGGCAATGCCCACCATCAACCTCTACCAGAAGCAGAGTGGAATGTGCAATAATGTGAAGTCCGCTGTAGAGGGAGACTAAAAGAAGGAAGATCGGACTAGATTTGGAGGTGATTCAACTTGTTTTTATATTTTTTTTTTATATTTTTACTTATTTTTGTCTGATATCTTGAGTTATTAAAGGTTTGAGTGAATGAAATTTGTGAAAAGTAGTATTTCTTCTTTGCATTGCACCATTTCCTAAAACAAGTACATTCCACTTGTTTAGCTTAATGATAATTTACTATATTTGAACAACCCAAATTCAATCAAATTTTGAATGCGTATGACTTTTCCATCCAATTAACAGTTCACTCGATTTCTACACCAACGCGGAAAGCACATGCCTTGAACTTTTAAAATGTGATTTAATTTTCGAAAAGTTTGGTGAAATAATGAATTTTTGTGATTCATACTTCTGTGATGAATTCGTTTAATTAATCAAGCCAATGCATGTTCTATTTCAATGATAAGAACTTTATTTGCATCGTTACACTCTTGTTTTGCAAGGAGATGTCTAAGATGTAGTCCAATATTGATTAGCTATGGTCAAATTTTAAGGAAAATGATAAGTTATAAATACAATTATTAATGTTAACTTTTGCTTATGTAAAATATTTATATATGCTGAATATGTTTTTTTGAAGACAAGGATTGGTATATTTATTCCAAAGAAATCCTAAGGAAGGGTGTGAATTAGTTGACCTCAACAACATGGCTTTGCTTTGGAATGGATTTTACTTAATTTGACGATGATATACCTTATGAAAACATATTGAACGGCGAGAGTAAGAAAGTTGACACTCTATGAGCAGGTTTCCAATTATAGAGCTTCCCACTACCATGAGAGGTTAGACCTATATGACGAACCTATATGATGTTCTTGGCTAGTGCTATGATTGATTTGGTTATGTTGATAATGTACTTTTCCGTAGTTTTTTTTTTTATTCAAGGAAGACGAGCAAAGTTCTAAATGTATTTTAAAGAAACAAGAGAGAAGGAGAGACTTTGCAAGCCGCACTCGAAAATAAAATTTATGAAGTGAATGAGTACATAAAGAAAAACAAATGTTATTAGCTTGACAATTCAAGATATGGGTTGTGTCTTTGGAATCGTTTTATGCATGTTGACTGTGATAGGTACATGTATATTAGTAGGTTTGAGTAAATGAAATTCGTGAAGAGTCCCGTTTCCCTTTACATTGCGTATTTCTCAAATCTATACTACACATTCCATTTGTTTAGCTTAATAATGATTTGCTATATCTAAATAACCCAGATTTGATTAAATTTTGATTGGGTATAACTTTTTTATCTTATACCCAGTTGACTCGATTTTTGAACCAATGGATTGCTCATGGTCTGAAATTTTAAAAAAACAATTTAATTTTCAAAAATCTAGCGGAATCACGAATTTTTGCGATTCATACTTTAATTTAATAAAGTGGTTTAATTAATTAAGTTAATACATGTTCTATTTCAATGATAAAAACTTTAATGGCTCTTGTTTTGTAGATAGATGAAGTCCAGGATTGATCAACTTCGATTAAATTTTTAGGAAAATGATGGGTTATACATATAATTAGGAAGTGATTATACTAGTGCCAAGTATTTTATGATTTAGTTTCTGTTTGTAAGTATTTTATATGCTATGTAAAAATAAAAATAAAAATAAAAAAGAAGGAAATGTTTAATTTTGATTGGGTATAACTTTTTTTTTTATCTAATACCTGATTGACTCGATTTTTGAACCAATGGATTGCTCATGGTCCAAACCTTTAAAAAAACAATTTAATTTTCAAAAATCTAGCGGAATCACGAATTTTTGCGATTCATATTTCAATTTGATAGTGGTTTAATTAATTAAGTTCATACATGTTCTATTTCAGTGATAAAAATTTTAATGGCTCTTATTTTGCAAATGGATGTCTAAGATGAAATCCAAGATAGATTAACTTCGATTAAATTTTCATGAAAATGATGGGTTATACATATAATTGGGAAGTGACTATACTAGTGCCAAGTATTTTATGATTTAGATTCTGTTTATAAGTATTTTCTATGTTGTGTAAAAATAAAAATAAAAAAGAAGGAAATGTTTAATTTTGATTGGGTAAAACTTTTTCTTATCTAATACCGATTGACTCGATTTTTGAACCAATGGATTGCTCATGGTCCGAACTTTAAAAAAAAAAAATTAATTTTCAAAAATCTAGCGGAATTACGAATTTTTGCGATTCATATTTCAATTTGATAGTGGTTTAATTAATTAAGTTCATACATGTTCAATTTCAGTGATAAAAACTTTAGGGGCTCTTATTTTGCAAATGGATATCTAAGATGAAATCCAAGATAGATTAACTTCGTTTTAATTTTCAGGAAAATTATGGGTCATACATATAATTGGGAAGTGAATATACTAGTGCCATGTATTTTATGATTTAGTTTCTGTTTGTAAATATTTTCTATGTTGTGTAAAAATAAAAATGAAAAAGAAGGAAATGTTTAATTTTGATTGGGTAAAACTTTTTTTTATCTAATACCCAATTGACTCGATTTTTGAACTAATGGATTACTCATGGCCTGAACTTTTAAAAATAATATTTAATTTTCAAAAATATGGGGGAATTATGAATTTTTGCAATTCATATTTCAATTTGATAAAGTGGTTTAATTAATTAAGTTAATTCTTGTTCTATTTCATTGATAAAAATTTTAATGACTCTTTTTTTTTTTTTTTTTTGCATGTAGATGTCTAAGATGAAGTCCAAGATCAATCAACTTCAATTAAATTTTTAGGTAGGAAAATGATAAGTTATACATATAATTGGTAATGTTAACTTTTGCTTCTTTACTATGTTTATGAATAAAAAATAAGATTGGCATTCTCGGGAAAATACCCAAGATAACCAGAAGAAAAAGGATAGGGCAAATGCATAAAAGATCAGCCCGAAATAGGGGGAAAAAAGAAGAATCCCTCCAAGTCAATGCTATATGCTCGAAATCCCAAAATGTATATTAACTCATTTTGCCCCTAATGGCTCTCTATGGTTGAATCTGGGTAACTCGTACAATGACAGATTGAAGGCGCCTGTCCCGCCGTGTGGCCCAGCAGCATCCCCGTCATGCGGCCCAGCAGCTCCCTTTGTAAGGGCTCTCTACGGTTGAATCTGGGTAACTCATACAATGATAGATGGAAGGCGCCCATCCCCGCCGTGTGGCCCAGCAACATCCTTGTCGTGTGGCCCAACAGCTCCCTTTGTAGGGGCTCTCTACGGTTGAATCTGGGTAACTCGTACAATGACAGATTGAAGGCGCCCATCCCTACCGTGCAGCCCAGCAGCATCCTCGCTATGCGGCCTTGCAGCACCCTCACCTTGCAGAGGGAGACTAAAATAAGACTTCCGGAGGTGATTCTACTTGTTTTGAGACTAAAGAAGACTAGCATCTCTTTCTTTTATCAAAGGTTCTACCAATTGATATGTTTCCACAAATAATTGAAATTCAATTTCTTGATCTGTATCTTCAATTTTTGGAAACTTATAAAGTTCTTTGTTAAGCCCCGATCAATGAATCTACAAAATCCTTCAAATTGTATCTGATTAAACCCGGGTATTGTAGACATTCCCTCATTTCCATCCCCGAGCATTTTGAATTTCCCTTTTCCGGAGGTGATTCAACTTGTTTTTATTTTTTTTTTATATTTTTACTTATTTTTGTAGTTTTTTTTTTAATCGGTTCTACTATACTCCTATAAGTCTCACTCTCAAATTTTTTTCATGCCTCCTTGGCGTGCGAGTTGAAACCACACTTGAAACGAAATTATCTCCAGCCCAACCCCTGAAAAAGTGGGGATTCAAACCCCCCACCTCCCCCTTCCATATTAAAAAGGTGGTCATTGAAGCAAATCCCAGTAGTTGAACTATTAAAGGTTTGAGTGAATGAAATTTGTGAAGAGTCCCATTTCTTACCATATTGTACATTCCACTTGTTTAGTTTAATAATAATTTATTATATTTGAACAACCCTAATTTAATCAAATTTCGAATGCATATAACTTTTCCATCCAATTAATAGTTAACTCGATTTCTACACCAACATGGAAAGCACATGACTTGAACTTTTAAAATGTGATTTAATTTTAAAAAAATTTGGTAGAATAATGAATTTTTGCGATTCGTACTTTAATCTAGATGAATTCGTTTAATTAATCAAGCCAATGCATGTTCTATTTTAATGATAAAAACTTTATGTGCATCGTTACGCTCTTGTTTTGCAGGGAGATGTCTAAGATGTAGTCAAAGATTGATTAGCTATGGTCAAATTTTAAGGAAAATGATAAGTTATAAATGCGATTGTTAATGTTAACTTTTGCTTATGTAAAATATTTATATATAATGAATACGTTTTCTCGAAGACGAGGATTACTATATTTATTCCAAAGAAATTCAGAGAAGTAGGTGAGGAAGGGTGTGAATTAGTTGACCTCAACAACATGGTTTTGCTTTGGAATGGATTTTACTTAATTTGACAATAATATGCCGTATGAAAACATATTGAAGGGTGAGCGTAAGTTGACACTATTAGCAATTTCCAATTACAAAGCTTCCCACCACTTAGACCTATATGACGTTCTTGGCTACGTTTTTGGCTAGTGCTATAACTGATTTGGTTATGTTGATAATATACTTTTCCATAGATTTTTATTTTTTTCATTTTTTATTTGAGGAGGACAAGCAAAGTTCTGAATGTATTTTAAAGAAACAAGAGAGAAGGAGAGACTTTGTGAGCCGCATTTGAGGATAAAATTTACGAAGTGAATGAGTACACAAAGAAAAACAAATGTCATTAGCTTAACAATTCAAGATATTGCTTGTGCTCTTGGAATCGTTTTATACATGTTGACTGTGATAGGCACATGTATTTTAGTATGTTTGAGTAAATGAAATTCATGAAGAGTCTCATTTTTGAACCAATGGATTACTCATGGCCTGAATTTTTGAAAATAATATTTAATTTTCAAAAATATAGTGGAATCATGAATTTTTGCGATTTATACTTCAATTTGATAAAGTGGTTTAATTAATTAAGTTAATACCTATTCTATTTCAATGATAAAAACTTTAATGTCTCTTTTTTTTGCAGATAGATGTCTAAGATGAAGTTCACAATTGATCAACTTCGGTTAAATTTTTAGGAAAATGATAAGTCATGCATATAATTGGTAATGTTGACTTTTGCTTCTTTACGATATTTATATGTGATGAGCAACTGCAAAGGACTTCATGGACATGGTCTGTCCATGCAATGAAAGAAATAGGTGCAGCGTTAACATCTTCAACTCTAAATGAGATTATACAGGAAGTCAAAGCTCAACACACGTTGTTCTCCACAACGCTCGTTCTCTGTAGCATAGAGGCAATGAAAGAAATAGGTACAACGTCAAGATCTTCGACCTTGTTCATTTCACAAGCATAAGCGGTCACCCTCCTCTAGTGTGTTCCTCACTCTGTTTCTGCCGCTTCAATTATTAAAATGAAATCAAAGTATGCCTTCTATAAGATTTGAATTAAATATATATAAAAAAAAGTCAATCTAGAGAATGCTGAAAATGCCCTCACCGAGTAGGGCGCAGAAAGACCTCAAGAAAGCAGAAAACTAGGCGGAGGAAAAAGGCGCTCCTTTCCTTTATCCCTCCAAAACTTTGGAAACGCACCACAAAAAGCCACAGCCCCCCTTCCTTTCAGCTAGGGTTAGGGTTTATCTCTCCAGCTTCATACTAACTTGGTTCTTAAGCATCGGTCTTCCACCGGGTGAAATTTGGGGACTACTCTTCTCGGCGACGTGCAAGCCCGAGATGCTTGATGGCCACCGCCAGCTAAATCGAGGGGCCGTCGGATTCATGCATCAAAACCGGCGCCGTCGATGGATGTCCATCGGTGCCTAAGCCCATAAAGTTCTTTTTGATAATGGCTAATTGGGCCCTTTAGAATTTCTCAGACCCAATATGGAGAGTAATTCTAGGAGAGAGCATTAATTTGATGTGGTGTAGACCATGGGATTTTGAGGACAATTCTCATTATTCTATAGTAGTCACTACTTTGTGTTGTGTACATGGATGGTAAAAGAAACTTGCTTTTATTATTCTATGGCATAATTAGCTCAGACAAGGGGGAGCCTTCGAGACGGACCTTAATCGGAAACATTGGGAGTGAATCCCCATGATCATACGGATCGTGGAGGATTTGATTCTTGGAGATTGGCAACTATTAGATCATAGAAAATCAAGTCTCGACCATTCATTCAAAACCTTTTGAAGTGTGTGCCATATGACGTTTTTAGAAGTGTGGAAAAAAAACATTAGGATTTGATGTCTTTAGGACAGTAAATTAATCATTCAAAGGATAATGGAAACTTCCATTAGTACATATGATTTTGGGTATGAAATCATTATCCAGAGCATCAAACAATCGTTTTCACATACCAAATGTCATGACGTGTGTCCACAGTGACAGGACTCATTGCTAATGTTGAGTAAATTATGCTACAAAAGCATAATAATAATAATAATAAACTCAAGGAGAAGAGATTTGGGTTACTAATCTTGTTGATCACTACATAGTGACGAAGATGCCGACCTTGTTGAGCATCAAATAAATTGTTAGGGCTGTGACTACCAACCTCTCTCGAGCTTTAGCCGGGGTGGCGATTCGGATAGGGATTAGGCAAAGGTGGTGGCCGTCGTTTACCCTTCTCTCCTTCCCCCATTCACATCCCTTAATTTTGAGCCGGAGAAACCATTTTCTTCTGCTAGGTTTCTTCTTTTTGTGAAATTTATGGTTTTTACTCGTCGTCTAAGATGCAAATGGGACCTTCAACACCCAGTTAATTGAATTTTGAGAGAAATGTCTGGAGATGGCATCCGGAAGTTCAAGATTAGTTTGGTTTTCAGAAACATTTTTTCATTTTATTTTAAAAGAATATTTAGTACATGAAAATGAAGAATTTCTTTAAGTTTGAAATTTGTGAGCACGTACTTTTGATTCCATCTTTTTCATCTGTAAGAGAAATATCGAAATCACAAAACATTAACTTTCGAATTTATGGTCAAGAAAAATAATATTGAAGCTGGGCAGTATTTGAGTGCGTCATACTTGCTTCATTTCAAATTAATTATTATTTTATATCAACTAAGGATGTAATTGAGCCGACTCAAGCCGATTAACTGCCGAGTTGGAGCTTGATTGGACTCATGTATTGGTGTTTAAAACACGACTCGAGCTTTGATCGAGTATCAATTTCTCCACTCAAGCTCAACTTGAATGGACAACCAAATTATGAGTTCGACTTTTATTTAACTGGAGCACTAAGTTCGAGATTAATACAACTTGAGTTGTTTTTCTTTAGGCTGCGTTTAGTATTCAATATAACATCCATCTTATATTACATTTGCTACCTGCTCATGATATAATAAAGTTTGATATAAAGAAGATATAGACTGGATAAAATTATTCAATAGAGAAGGTGGAATAAAGGTAGATAAGATTTCCAACATGCATAGTAAAAAAAATATTTCTCTTGAATGACAAAATTTTTAAATTAACAAAATTAAAATTATATTTGGATATGAATAATATTTGAATTCTAATATTAGAAATTCAAAATAACAAAAAATAACAATTAAATTATTTTAATTTAATCTTATTTTTATTTATATATTTGAATTTAATTCTATTTTATATTTTAAATTCAAAATGTAATTGTAAATATATTTATTACATATTTCAGGCATATTAGTATAGTTTACTATTTAATAAAATTTTATTAGAGAATAATGGAAGGGAAAGAAAGAAATAAAAAAAAGAACTTAATTAAAAAAGAGGAACTAAAAGAAAAAAGCAAATTAAAGTAAAGTAGATAAGAGTGTCATAAGAGATTTTTATCATCTCCATATATAAAATTTTTGGTTCATTTATATTAATATGCCGTTTATACCAAATAATATATATGATATGATGTGAATATATCTGATTTTATTATTGCAATCATAAAAATTTGATAGGATATAATAAAATATTTATATTTCATATCCTATCACATTCTTGATTAGAAATTCGAACGATCAAACAGAGCCTTATTTCATATAAATAGTCCATTTTAATAATTGTTACATATTAATAAAAAGAAGAAGAAGAAGCTTGATCCATCTTGTGAACTTACGAGCAATGGTGAAACAAGTTCGAGTGGCTTAGGCTTGAGCTCAACTATAAATCGAGAGAGCTGATTTCGACTAATTATCAAGTCGAAGCAACCTGCTCTTGAGCATTGAGTAATTGGATCTCATTTAATCCCCTATCATCAAGTGCAGAAAAATAACTAACCCAAAAAAAGTACTAAAAAATATCTATTTGGTTTCTTCGAAATTGATTACCTTTTGATAGTACATGATGATGTTTAATTTGTCTACGCTTTTTCAAAATAAGCAAAGAAAATAACTTATCGAAATTTTTTGAGCCACTTGATAAATACAAGTGAGTTGATAGGATTGTGTTTCTTATTTTAATGTGCCGGTATCTGCATGCCCAATAACCTCTATCTCCCTTCTATATATTTGTTTTCCCTATGAGGAGGGAATATTCTCTAGGAGTTTTACATCTTGGAAGTCTCGAGATCTAGATTGAACTAGGGAGAAGTCTTTTTAAGGATTTGCTTAAATTCAAAATCTTATAGGGAGATCCCTAGCCACTATACTTTTCGAGGCGTTGGAGTTGTCTCTATCTCTCGAATTTAACTTCGTGTGATACCTCAAATAAAGGCCAATGGCAATAAGCTAACTCACTCCCACCATAGGATTGAGCCTGATCACTTTGCAAAAAGGGCATAAGGGGTCACCCTCTTTTGGAGGATTTTTCCCTCTGTTCTTGTAGGCCTTTTAAGGGCTTATCTAGGTTTGTTATTTTTACGAAGATGTTCTCAATCACTATATTTTTTATGGCGTGGGGGCTGCTTTTATCCCTTGAGTTTAATGCTAGGGGCATAAGTGGTCATCCTCTATTTCCTCGCACTTCAATTATTAAAATAAAATCAAAATATGCCTAATGTGAGATTTAAATTAAATGCAAAAAAAAAAAAAAAAAAAAAGCCAATCTTCTTTTTTGGTCAGAATGCCAATCTACAGAATGCCTAAAATGCCCTCGCCGAGTAGGCCCTAGAAAGACCCCAAGAAAGCAGAAGACCGGAAGAGGAAAAAGTCGCTCCTTTCCTTTCTTTTCTCCCTCCAAAAACGCACCACAAAAAACCACAGCGCTCCCCTTTTCCTTCCAGCTAGGGTTAGGGTTTCTCTCGCCGGAGATCGTCGACCGGAAGCAGCCCCCGATCGGAGAGCCAGCCATGGCGAGGTACCGGAGCAGGAGCCGGAGCTTCAGCCCCCGCCGCCGCAGCCGCTCCCCGCCCCGCGCCCGCAAGCTGCGCCACGGCTACGACGACGACCCCCGCGACCCCCGCGACCGCCGCGCTTACCGCGACCGCCGTTCCCCCGCTCCTTCCGGCCTCCTCCTCCGCAATCTCCCCCTCGATACGAGGTCTTCCTTCCCCCCCTTGTCTTCAGCGTTTGTGGCTTGCTCTGTTGGATGTCGGAGTTGGGTTGTAGATTCTCGTACTCGCTTCGTTTGCTTAGTGGAAGTGACGTTGAAGCGTACGGTGTACGAGCGACGAGTGTTGTGTCGATGTTTTTGCCCGATTGCCTCTTCTATTTGGGCGTCGGAGCTCGACTTGGATTTGCAGTCGGCGGCTCTTGGCAGTGTGGGTTTGGCGTTGTTCGCGTCGTCGCGGCTGATTTTTTGTCTAATTATCGCTGTTATGGTTGCAGGGCGGAAGATCTCAGGGTGCCATTCGAGCGGTTCGGTCCTGTGAAGGATGTCTACCTTCCTAAGAATTATTACACAGGGTATGTGGGGTTCACATGGTGCGAACTGTGTATTAAGTGAAGGTTTTGTGGCTGATGGTGGTCGGTCGGTCGGAAAACTGAGTCTAGCAAGAACTGTGTTTTGGAAGCAGCCAATTGATTGACGAGCAATTTAGTAACTCTTAGCTGTATAGTCGTGGACTTATAATTTCACTGTTCAGAGTATAAAGTTAGATTATGCATCGATACCATAATAATCTTGGCTTTGTCCCACATTGCTTCTGCAGATTGTGTAAAGTAGCATATATCATCCTTGTTTCACAGTTCTAAAACTCGACTTCTTGTTTTAAAGTTTGCATGCGGAATCTATTCATTTTACAGCTACTATTTTTTCTGTTTGACATATGGTTAGTGAAGAAACCTGTTTTTAGTGTTGGTTTCTGGTCGGAGGATGAATTGCTGTTTTAATTGATTCTCCTCCTCCTCCATCCCTCCCATTGGAATACTAATTTGGAATACATTGAACTGCCAAGCTGCATATGATTGAAGGAACAGATGATGTAAAGAACTTCTGAGAGAATGATTGGTTCTACAATTCCAGGCTTACATAAAATTAATTTGCTGTTGCCTTTTTTGCCAAAAAAGAATGGTACTTGTCACAAGACATCAGCGTTTGTGAGTGTGCCATATTGCCGTTGTTTTACAGGTTTCCCTTGCCTGTGTTTACAGCGTGGGTGCCATTTTTGAGAGGCTTGTTGTTTGGCTGTTTTCTGATACAAACTAATAAACTGTATGCTACTTTCTTTTTTGGTATTAAGCTACTGGGATTTCAGAAATTGGCAAAAATCGAAGAGAGGAGAACCATTACGTGTTGATCTTTTTCTATATCATCTCCGACAATCACGGGTGATGTAATTTAGTGACTTCAGTGATTGTACATTGCATTAACAGGGAGCCTCGTGGCTTTGGATTTGTAAAGTTCCGATATGCGGAAGATGCAGCTGAGGCTAAGCAGCAAATGAATCATACTGTTATTGGAGGACGTGAGATAAGAATTGTTTTTGCTGAGGAGAACAGAAAAACTCCTCACGAGATGCGCGTGACTGAGCGTGTGAGGTACAATTTGTCACATTCTCCATTTCACTAGGTTGTCTTTATGGCATTTGTTTCCATCGATTCATGACAGGTTTTTTTTGGTAAACTCTTTCCCCCCCCATTTTAAAATGAAGTGGGCGACACAGGGAAAGAAGGAGAAGTACATCAAGGTCTCCAAGACACCACAATCATTGTCAGTAATTTTGACTTCATGTCCATTCTGATTTGTGGCTTTCTCTCCCTTTGGGCTGTACAACGAATGGAGCAGTCTGTCATGATGGACATCCTCTTGAGTTTGGAGAATTTATTCTGTTTTTGTATTTTCTTACAGCTTACTCGAGGTCACCAACACCAGATAGGCATGACTCAAGGTTTGGCATTTTTGTCCGAGTGGATTTAATTGCATTGTTACTGGTTTTATACTTTTCTGTTCCTCTTTTAGGATGATAAGTACACTGTAGTTGAGCATATTAGGAACTTACGGTACTAAGGGTGCCTTATTGGCCTGGGAAGAATATACAGAACTCTTAGTGGCATTCTTTCACTTTTATGTCAAGTATAACGTGATATTATATTGTCTATATGTATTTTCAACTAATAATGCTTTCAACTAATAATGCTTTGTACATTGTAGTTTTAATCTTTTTGGTATGTGAAATCTAGATCAAGTTATTTCAGTTCAATCTTTGCTATATAAAAAGTAGTTTGAGTTATCTGTCGATTCTCATCCTTGGTGAACTTTAGTGGGATGATATTGCCCAATGCATTAAAGTAGTAGAATTTCACACTCTTTTTATAGTTTTATGTGTTTTGTAAGCCCTGTATGTTTGTAGTAATTGTGGTATGGGATTTTCACTCTAGCTAAATTTTGAACGGAAAGCTATGCATTCTTTATTCATTTCTTGTCAATATAGGTAAACATTTTGTTGTTTATTTCCCTGGACATTTGTGCTTATAGATAGGAAGCTGTTTGTCTATTCTGGATACAGACCATGGCGACCTATTCAAATTTAATTTATTGAAATAGTAGCCTTTTGTTAAAATATCTAGGACTGGCTAAATGAGTGGCAAAGGCGACCGATCGTCCTAGCCAACCATTTTTCTTGGAATGGTTTAGTTGTGGACCAATCACACATTATGCTTATGAGTGAAAAAGAGTGGCCATGTACAATTGAAAGGAAAACTTTGCTGACTTTAGCATGGCAGATTGCTGTATATGAGAATTTTATTTTTTTGCTGGGCTTGTTCCTTTTAGTATTAGTAATCTGATGCATCTCTATCCTATTATGTTCATACTACAGTGGTTCTTATCGATTTGGGGTGATTGATGCAGTGCAGCATCATTTCTGTGGTATTGAACAGTATCTGCTTGTGGCCTTGTTTATGCAGATATTAAAGTGAACAGGAAGATTTTAAAGACCTATGGGTAAATAAAGTTAAACGACAAAAGAGAGAGATGGACAACTCCCTTACCATTCTGTCAAAGCTTTTCTAATGTTATTATCCCACCTTCGCCAATTACTGTCAAAGCATGGGCTTTTGCTTACTAGGTCTGGTGGCCTGCAGTTGCAACTGAACTGATTAGTAAAGCACTGTCAGCAGATGATTAAATCACTAAAGTACCTTTTTTTCACTATTTGTTTTCTCTGTGTGATCTAACATAGTTATCAATGAAAAGGTTTTGAAGCTTTATTTTGTTTTGCATATACCATCCAGTTAAGAAAAGAACTAGAGCCTTTTTATGGCCAAAGAAAGAAATCATCCTCAATCAAGGGAAGCAATACCGGTGTAGAGATATGATGACATTGTCAAAGATAGTTTGAGGTTTTAGAAAGTTGGGCCAAAGAGAGCCATGCAGTTGTTGGACGCTGACGTACCGGTACATCGTTAATGAGACTAATTCCAGTATTTGGGCCCAAGTTGGTAATTTGTACGGAACTCTTATTAAGGTGCAGGTAACGGTCATCTTCAATTAGTTAGATAGTGATGCCATCATGTTGATGCTTATATGATTTTGTAAGTTGAGTGTAATTTTTTTACTTGCAAAACAGATTTTCTTGGTACTTTTTATTAGCTTTTGCTGATGGTATTTTTTTCTTTTTTCGTAAAATTCATGCTTCAAGCCGAGTAATGTTTCCTTGTAAGATCTTTTGTTACCCTAGATTGGGTTCTGTTTTATGTAAGGGAATCTTTATGTTCCAATTTTATTATTTCCCATTTCAATGGATATACCAATTCCTTGAACCAGGAGCCGTGGGGCAAAGGATCGATACCAGTCTCCAATGCGATCTGGGTCTGTACCGCATTCTCCATATCCTCAGGAGCACAGGATTAAGCGGTCTAGTAAGAGGTCTCCAAGTCCAAGGGAAGATAGTCGAAGTCCCATTCAGGAGAGGGGTTATCCAGCAAGCAGGTCTCAGAGTCCAAGGGGCAATATTCGCAGTCCTTCAAGGTCTCGTTCACAGTCTTACAGGTATATCTGTTGTTTTTCTAGTCTTGGTTGGAAACAACGCATCTCTTCCTTGCGCTGCATCCAATTGTCAAATAATTTCTCCTTTAATCTGTTATTATTCTAGTCTTGTTCTGGAACAGTGCATCTCTTCTATGCGCCGGCTGATTGTCAAATAATTTTTCCTTTCATCAAAGTCAATTTTCTGTTTTCTAAATATGACCTTGGCGATTAGGTTGGCATGAACTTGGTAATATTTTTATGTTGCAAATTTAGTGGTTGACCATAAATGGCATAGGTTGTTCTGTTGAGATAGATCTGTGAGAATTCCTCCAGGTGCATATGATGCGGTATTTTTTGATATTTTACTCGACTTTAGGTGCTGTACCGATAGCAATTGATATTTATCAGGTGATTGCTTTTGCTGTGACACTCATTTGATATTCCATTGGCAAGAGAATTGATAAAGATGGTAAAGTACTTCAAATTTTCTTACGAGAGAAAGTATTAATACTTTGAATTTGCATAAATGAAGCATGTTCCCTCATTATGTTGTTGAAATTCATCAGTCCCTCATTATGGTGGCATAGTGCTAGTATCTACAGTTTTAGCATATTTTCTGTTCATTGAAGTAGTTTCTTTGTGCATTTCCTGTGTAGCCCACGCTGAGAGCCTTCTGAGTAAGAGAAGATGGTGGTATGCCAGTGGTGGTTCTTTGCAAAGTGCACTTCCAAGTATCAAAGTGAACGATAAACAGTGTCCTTTTGAAGATCCTGTCGCTCTCTTCGAATTTTAAATATCATAGATTGGGCTATGCTCTAGAAATGCTTTGTACGTTTTTGTTGGAGTTGGGCTTTGTGAACATCAAGTGCAAGATGGTTGTTGGTTGTTGGTTGCTGGTCACTCTTAAGTCCTACGTTCGACCTTAATGCATGGCTCTTAACTTTATATGTGTCTGGTTTTTCTTTATTGTCGGTTTAATGTGTATTCCCGGGCTTAGACACCAGATAAATGTGTGGGGTTACCCAGTGCTTGGAGTCGGTCCCAGTTCTGTATTAACCGCGGTTGATCTGCAATGAGCTACTCTGTCTCTTCCTTGTTATCGTTTGAACATAGTCGCGTTGAAACTAAGCCAGTTCTTGCTATTTGATGGTCATCTCCATGTACAGGAACAGATGAGCAACATTGATTTTGAATGCTTGAGGGTCAGTGGACATGAACACTGAATCATTTCAAGCTGGGTGATCTGGAAGGACTTGGATGGATCATTTGAATTTAAGTTGTTCGGTCAAAATATAGCACCGACATCCTTAGTGTAAGAGACCTGTTTTGGTGCCTAAGGCTCTCGCGATTGTTGTCATCTCATCGATGGGCATGGAGGAGGGAGGAAGAGAGGGAGAGGCGGGGCGGCGATAGAAATCGGAAGAGACGTGGTGGAGGCCGATATCAGTTGTGTCGCCGCGTTAAGGAGTCGTGTCTAGATACGATCAGCCCCCTTTAACCCTGCCCAGCACATAGCCTAACCAGGGCCGAACTCAATTCCATCCGAAGAACTACATTCGAGTGCACTGAATTAAGCCACCGTGACGACCACCACTCTACGATGTGCCTCTGTTGCCGAATCTCATCCATATGTCTAGAGAAACACCTATCCTGCCTCTTGAATTTTGCTATCTGCTAGATATGTGATTTATAAATTAGCATTAGAATCATTTTTTAATATTTGTTCTATTGTCGAATAAGACGTTTGGATCGGTGTGAGGAGATGAAAAGAAAAAGGCCCAGACTAACTTTCAATTTTGTAGAAGCAAAATGGTAGGTACTGCCAAATTGCATTTCAATGTTTGTACTGCACTTTCCATGTAAATGAGAAACATTTCTTCGCCTTGCAAATAAAATGAACTTGCCAAGTTGCACGGACAAACTCAAGTGCCCTTCTTCCCAAAGTTCTCTCAATAAGAAATTGGAAGAGATGAAACTGACTCATGAATCTCATGTTTACTGAATGAGAAGTCAAACAGCCTTTTATTCAAAAGAAAGGTCGACATGCCAAATTGAATGACTTGAGCTTATGAGGACACTCAAAATTTGGATGAATTATGCTGACATGTCGAAGTAACTGAGAATACAAAGACAAGAAGTCATTCGTGACACTAAAGGCAATTAGGTGAACTCAAATGCCCATAATAGTGAAACTACTTGCAAATGTAGGATGAAACCAATGTAATGGAGATCATGTCTGAGCTTGGACACCTAATTTTCTCTCCCTCTGGGAAGCATTATTTTCATGAGGATCTTCTATCAATGACCTAAATCTGAAGGAAAAGGAGTTCAATAGTATCTCAGCCTAGAGGTCTCCACTGATTTAATTAAGGCAGTTGGCCGTTCTTAGCCAGTAGTTCGAATTTTAGACCTTCAATACTTGCGTCTCAGTAGCAAGAGCTTCAGCCTTGAGGGGGGGCTCCCACAAAATTGTAGTTTCAGCAAGTAATGAGGTCACGACGTATAGGTTCTTGTTTGAGGCAGGACACCTGTCTTCCAAGTAACCTGTATATCATTTTAAGCTGTTAACTAACTGAGCAAGGAAGGTGAACTTGTACGTTTTATCGATTCAGAAATAGTGAAGCATTTCAAAAAGTTTTTGACGCACGAAAAGAACCAAGATGTCCAAAATCCTTACTTCAGCTTAGGAAGCAAGGCTGGGAATGCTTTATGATTGTTAAAAAGTCAAAATTCCTTGTGCATAGTTGCAATCATGGAATCAACTGAGACTAGAAAGGATAAAGAATACTTATATGTATTATTTTTTCGTGGTAGTGTTTTTGGAATCATTTGATAAAGTTGAGCATCTCCAAATGATTTTCAGATAGAGCACAAAAGGGAACTGGTATGGTCATTGTTATGGTACCTTTTCCTTGCTTCTCATTGTCACGGCCCACATAGATTGAGCAACCACAATTGGCAACTCCCTGCATAACAATACAAGTAATTCAGGCATCACAATGAAATATGAGTTCATTAGCAGGGCAATCTTTAAATTTGACTAGTAGTTGGTATGTTTCTTCTGAGCATTACTGAAGACAATGTGTCGGTGTTGACTGTTTCATGCTTTCCCATCAATCTTCTCCATAGGCGCTAATGTGCTCCTCATGGCGAAGTGAGAGATTCAGAATTGCCTTCTTTATCGCTTCAAAGCCTTCCTCTTCTCTCATGCTTTTTGTATTGCAGAAAAGTCAAAGAACACACTCTTAAAGGTCCTTCACTGAACAAAAATTCTTAACCAAGTCCAAGTTATTTCTATGGTGCGAACCTGTTAGTTAGTATGACATCCTGCACCGTTGCAATCACCCTGAGAAGGAAGAGAATGCTTTTATCAATTTTGGGGTATAATAATGCGTAAATGGTGATAGTGAAGTCAGCTACCTCTATTGGCTTTGGATCTTACATGAGGACAACACAAGCTTGCTCGGTTATTCACTGTTGTATAAAAAAAATAAACAATCAAGTACTTAAATACCTCAGAACATGTCTGTATGCACTTATTTTGTTTGCTGTTAATGAAATTTCATTATTTTCTTGAGCAAGTAATTGAATTTTCACCTAAAGAAGGCATCTTGAACACCAGAGATGATCTCCTGCTTCAATTCCCATGCTTCGTCTGACTTGGTGTTCTCACTGCAAGATAGAAGCCAATGTTGATAGCAATAGCTCTGTGCTTTTTTTTTTTTTTTTTTTTTCTGTTTTCCTTTTTGAAATAACAAGCAAGCTGGAGGTTAGGTATTACCTGGCCCAGATCACCACTCCATTGGTGCTATTAATGTTGATACCAGAATATAAGCAAGCCTTGTAGCGATCATCGGATATATCTTAGTCGGATGACTTATCAGTCCCAACACCACAATAATAAGGCCCCTAAATGAAGACAAAACCTCGCATCACAATACAATTTTTTTGTCATCAACTCAAAGCCTATTATTTATTAATATACAGGGAAATTCATTGGGAAAAAATTTCTCACCTGGGAACCTCGATATCCTCTGATAGGCCAACCGAATGGCCATTGAACATTTATCTGCAATAGGGCGTTTTCTTGCTCAATCCAATACATAATGTGAACATTTAGCCCAAAAATATGAACTTGCCCATTTCAAAACTTTCTAATTCACGATATATAACTCATGTTTTTGAATCTCCCACAATGAAATGTCATTGATAACCTTTGGGTTACTGAATTTCAGCAACCCTGACGTGCTTGGTTGCTGGGATCGGCTTACTAGCTGATGTATATGAATTGGAAATAACCCGAAGACAAACAATAATTCTCCGTAAACCAATTGAAACGCCCTTTCACATTTCATCAACCTATTCAGATGATCTAACTGGTGGTCAGTGAGTTCTTTGTGATCCTCATTTGGCATTGTGTCCTCAGTGCCAAAATTCACACCATTTCTATCTAGCCTGAAAAATAAAGCAGTGTAAGAAATAGACATATCTACTGAAACAAAAGCCTTATGAGCTTAATCTCATGGAAGATAGTTCAAGCAACGAGCTCTATGCATATGACTTGGCCTTCTGGTATGCATGAGAGTTTAGTTTTGAAAAGATAAAAAGAATAGACTGAGTACTTCAAAGAAAGGGGTCTCCTTAGCAAGTGCCATTGCCGAAAAGTTGAAAACCGCTTTTTGGAGACTAGTTTCAAGAAGGACGGCTTACATTTTGAAGCATAAATAGTGAGTCTTATTGATTTCCCTAAAGACACTACCACAAATTTCCTTTAAAAGATAAACTAAAAACAGTTGCATAACTATGCTTTGCATTTCGGAACCATTTCAAGGTTATTCTCAAGCCTCATTCCCAAAAGCGAGCTTGCGAACAAGCAAAAAACTGAGGGCAGTTACAGAATTGAAGGAAGTAGACTGCAGAGTGCCACAGTTTAATAGATTAATGAAATTCCACCCCAGCAAGGATCAATCATCAAACGTGTTATTATGATATTTCCTTAGTTCTAATGGATGATCAACTGGTGAATATTGATAGTGCACCTAATTCTTTCCTCTTGCAATCAAAAGGCAATCACATTGAAGTACTTTCTTCTCTCACAAACTTCGCACAATCGCCGCAAATTGCCCTCGCCAACGGCTTTGGCGAAAATATCCATCAGATATCCACATGGCAAAGCAAGACTACCAAACACAACAATCATCAGTATGGCCAATTGAAGTCACAGGAACAAGAAAAATCTAAGATGAGAGTGGATACAAGAGAAACCGATTCCACACGAGGTCCACAACATAAGACTTCACATCGGTAGCGATCGATTTAGTCATTTAGTCATCAAGAGAAACGACGACAATGACTACCGCTTCATTCATTCATTCTGCCTCACACAGCACTCATTTCTTTCGCAGACGTTGTCGACAAGAGACGAAGAACATATCAATTGTCAACCAAACAAAATGTGCAGGATTTTAATTTCAAAACATTTACTCGGATTGGTTAAGGCGGTGCTCAAGATTGGCAAAAGGATTTTACCTGAGAACCCCTGGCAGAATGGGTGAATAGCAAATCGAGAGCATCGATTGTGGTCAAATGCTAAAGATCACCTTCGCTGTCCTCCCCTTGAGCAGAAATATACCCTTGTGAAATCAATCGTTGGATGAGACGAAGTATGAATTTTTCCTCATTTTTTCTCGCACTCCTCGGAATGAAGCGATGCGCCCAAACCTTTCAGCGATTTTTTTCATGTCCCTCCCCAAATCAAATCGAGTATGGAAACACGATATCCGAAAATTAAAAATGCAAAAATCTGGGAAACAAGGTCCCACGTACATTCAGTGAAGAAAATTAGGGCTCGATCGGCTATCCAAATCGTATGCTCGGGATATGAGCAATCTTGTCCCAGTCCTCGCCTGCTTGTCTTTTGCAACGCTCCTCCAATTCTCCGCAATCTTCGATGATTAGGTGAGTAAGGGATGTGACCCTCCGCATTGCTTCAGGGAATGATGTCAACGAGGAGCATTTATAGATGGAGAGATATTGAAGTGATTGAAGGGCCTCGATTTGCTCTGGTATATCCTTCAAATTGTGGCATCTCCAAATTTGGAGATGCTCGAGATTGCGGGCCTGTAGAAGCCATTGTGGGAGGGATGTCAGTTTGGGAAGGCGAGAGATTGACACGGAGTGGAGACTCTGAAGGCTTCCATGGAAATCCAAGATGTTGCCGCTTTCGTCTTTGGATATATCCAGCTCCTCACATCCCCATATAGAGAGACTCACGAGGCTCGATAGATGTCGCATACCTTGCGAGAGGGAAGTCAATTGAGGAAAACCATCTATGCTAAGAGATTCAAGGGAAGGGAGACTTTGGAAACCCTCCTCAGGCAAACATCTTAAAAACTTTATATCTGAGATATGCAGTGTCTTCAACTCATTAAGGCCAAGCATCATCCGATTTATTAACAACGCTCCATTGGCCTCAAGCATAAACTCCTTGAGATGAGGAGTTAGAGGCATGGCTTTTAATTTTTCACATCTAAAGATATTTAATATTGATAGACTAGGAAATGATGCTGTTGAAGTGGATGATTGGTCTGACCCAATATATTCCAATTTAGGCAAATTCTTAATATGTAAAGACTTGAGGTGAGGTAGTTGGTCCAGTGGGGGGAGACGTTCACATCTTTCACAATAACCGAAAAATACGTCAACTAAACGTGGCAAGAAAGATACAAGGCTATCCATCATCCACTTGGGAAAGCTCTCACCTTTATAATCCCAGATCTTCAAGATTTGCAGATTTGAGGGCGGCTTCAGTCTATCAAACAACACTTCATCTATTACTACATGATCAGTATTGAAATAGCCCCACCTAAGTACCAAAAATTCCAGAGAATGCTTCCCCATCAATATCTCATCCTCGCATTTGACTTCCGCATTTGTTACGTATCCCAAATTTTCAATTGAAAGTTGTCCCTGGATGTTATTAAGCCCCTTTAGCTCCTCAAGTCCGCAATAATTCCTAGCACGAGCTTTATCTTTGGGTAAAATGAAGTTCGTTAGCCTATGCAAAGAACTGATTTCCCCTATTCCACGTGGCAAATAACTAAGTTTAAAACAATGACGTATGTCTAGATTCCGAAGGCTGACTAACTTCTTTATATCACTTGGCAACTCTTCAAGGGCATCACAATGGTAGAGATTAAGTGTTTGCAAGCTCTGCAATTTTGTAATGGAGTTAGGAAGCCTTTTGAGTGTGCGGTTGTACGAGAGATCGAGATAAGTGAGATACTTTAACTTATAAATGGACCTTGGCACCTTCTCAACCTTTGTGGCATGCAGATCCAAGATGCGCAATCTCTTGAAATTTAGAATTAATTGGCCTAGATCCACTTCACTTGTTGGTTCTCTTTGTTGTCTTTCTTTCCAATATTTAGTAGTAGATAGAAATGTTCTCAGTGCACTTGCTTTCAAGCGTAAGATTGGAAGTTCATCCATCAAATTGAAAGTCGAACCATAGGATATATGACGAGTTCTTTCATTTATGATATTTGTGTCATCCCTTGCCACCCGACACCTATTCCCTGCAACGTTGCAGGCTAGATCATGCATCAAATCATGCATCTTGCAAGTTTCCTCCTTCGTGTATGGGTTTATTTTAAAATCTTGGAAGAAGTTACTCCAAAGTAGCTCCATGAAATATTCATGAGCAATGTCTTCTAAATGCTTACTTGAATTTGATGGCTGGATAAATCCTTCTGCCATCCAAAGACTGACTAAAGTATGCTTCTCTATTACAAAATCTTTGGGAAACAATGAACAAAAGGCAAAACATCGTTTCAAATGTGAAGGAAGACGGTCATAACTTAGCCTAAGAACATATATTATGTGCTCCTCCGTTTGAGACATTTTTGGGAGCTCATGATCTTTGAAACGTAACCACTCATCTTTAGTTTGCTTAAGGAATAGCAACCTCCCAATAGTTCGAATAACCAATGGAACCCCAAAACAATTTCTAACTATCTCTTTACCAATAGCTAGCATGTCAGGATCTTGTATGCTCCCTTCTCGACCAGCCATTCGCATTAACAAATCAAGAGAATCACTTTCAGACAAGCCCTCAAGAAGAAGAGGCGGAGCAGGGGAGGTGATCTTTGCAACCAAAGGAAGGCGTGTAGTTATAAGGATCTTGCTTCCTCTAGCACCTCCCATCAATAATGATTTCAAGTTTGGCCATGTTTCTGATTTTGCATCCCACAAATCATCCAAAACTAAGAGATATCTCCTTCCATCAATTATTTTCCTCAATTCACTTTGCAACCCATCCATCTGACTGTAGTTTGGTTCTTTCTTCTCCACACAAACTATGATATTTTTCACTATTTTTTTCATGTCAAAGTCATTAGAGACACAAACCCACATTTTCAAGTCAAAATGTCTACTGATCATCTCATCATTATATACAAATTTAGCAAGAGCTGTTTTTCCAAGCCCACCAATACCAAGTATTTGAAGGATAAAAATATTCTCTTTCACATCCAAATTCAGTAAGAATTTCATAACATTCTTTTTCTCATTATCTCTTCCAATAATGTCTTCCTCACGCATAAACGAATGCGTCTCCTCACTCTTCCTCCACCCTCTAGGTCCCTTGTCTAACTGGAAATCCTTTTCATCTTTAATAACTACCAATCTCTCCCTCACTTCTGTTATTTTTCTACTCATCTTCAGTTCAAAAGCAAGCTGGTTTAAACTTGAAGAAAGTGTTCTTACCACCTTGATCATTTGATTGTCGCCCTTTAGTTCTCGTCGCATAGCTTCTATATTAAATTCTTCAAGCACGTCCTGCAAATCATAGAAAACCTCTTTTAGTTTCTCCACCCAATCTTTGATTTGGGAACTCTGGTGTTGTTGCTCTTCTGCATCGTCCAGCAGAGCCTGAAGCATGGTGACGGTGCTCTCGAGCACCTGAAGTTCACGCTTGATGCCCCCTAAATTTCCAACCTTTCCCAGTGCTTGAGTAATCAGATTGGCAAGGACGCTTCCACCAATGCTGATGACAGCTTCTGCCATATTTGTTCTCTCTTTCTCTCTTTCTCTATGGGGTTGAGAAGATTTTAGTCCTGTCGTTCCAAGGCTAGAGTCTTCTTAGATGATGTATAAAAAGTCTGTCCTTGAGATTAAATAAGTGTACAATAATAGTAGATAATAGAAAATATTTAACCGACAAACAGTAATTCCAAAGCATCCTATGTCATATAAAATTCCATCCCATCTAATAAGTAAGGCAAGTTCCTATTCATACATTCTTCTAGAAACATTATGTTAGATTATATTAGATTGATTAAGTCTTTTCCTACTATACTGTTAAGTAATATGTCTGATTAACATTAAGGAAATTGGGAGGTAATTGAGTGATGATGTGGTTCAACCGTTAAGCTCATTCTGCTGGACTTTCTTCTTAGTTTGGTTTTAATATATGATGCATAATAAATTAAAACGAAACAAGGTAATTACAATGATCGGAGGCTTTTTAAAAAATAAAAATAATTGTGTGCTTTCTTATGTAAAATTCAAAATGTTATTTAAATATAATAAGGCATTATTCAAATTACATATTAATGTTTACGTGTTGTGAAAATTTAATATGTTTAAAGACAAAATAATGTAAAATGTAGACTGAGACAACATTAGAAGAAACAAAAATAAAATGTAAAAATCTATCAAGACAAGCCATGAACTAAGTTGGTGATGCTCTTAAAATCCTCTGGAGGTGTTGGACCATGTCGTTGTCCTTTGTACTTGTTATCTTTTTCTTTTTCCTTACTTTTTCTCTTTTTGGGCGAACAGAAAGTGTAAGGTAACATGATGTTGAAGCAAAGCCACAATTTTTCACTTCATTGGCCGACAAAATGAGAATCAGAATCCACTTACGAGGGCTACACTACATCCACCACAATCTGCTCAAGCCCGGAAACCATCTCATTGCAGCTTAGAAAGTTATTATAGCTGTCTCGACAAGGGCAGCAGCATAGGGAATGCCCCGATGGATGCCCACTCTCTAGTGTTCGGTGGACAAGATCAGCTTATGCTCGGTGATAAAATGTTGTACTTTGCAAGACCGTACGTGTCAGAGAACAAGACAAATGAAGATATTGAGTCTTAAGGTCTAGCGTCCCTGTCAATATGTGCGCAATCTCTTTTGAACTCTTTACCAAGCCCCTTTTCTTATTAGTGTTGAATTCAAGTTCTTCTAAATCACATCCAACAAGTAAGATAAATGTGTTCCAATATATGACCTATTCCGCACGAAGAAAAAGTACATAAAATGGCGATCATTTGAAATCAGGTCCAAATTTATGAGTAATAGCACGAGTGTTAACATGATACTAAATATTTCACGAAACATTTGGCAAGATGCTTGAGATCTTTAATAAGGATAGTAGGTGTTGCACGTTCTTATTCACTTATAATCGTAATTAGTTGTTGTATTTGGTCACTCCCCCTTTCATGTTAGTTGCATGTTCATAATTTCTTTGGATGCCGAATCAATTATATTTAATTCCATTTCTTTCTAACCTCCCCTTGCTCTGCTAGGATTTTCAAAAGAAATCATGTGACTCTTAGTATGTACGTAGCGAGTAATTTTTCATGTAACCAGTAACTTTTTACAAGATATTCGACTTCCAATATATAAATAAGTACTCACCTATTTACATTATTAATAATTTTTTACATAAAAGGTAACCTATCTACATTGATTCTTATCGTCCCATGTATTTAAAAAAAAAGGACAAGTTTGAAAAAAAAATTGATGCTTTTTGCAATGTAACAGTAAATCTTAATTTGTGAGACCAAAAATTTACATAAAGTTTGTGACCTATTCATGGGACGAGTAAGTTTTGCTTTAAAAAAGTAATTACCACCGACCCTGTTTAATAAAAGAAAATATATGAATTGACAAACAATATTTAAGCCGCCCACGGGCCTAGAAGGTGAAAATTAAAGTTTTTTTTTTTCTCAGCAGCTGTAAATGAAAATTTCTCCCAAGGGGGCTAAAGAACAAATGAGCCCGGCTTTTTTCTGATGATGCCCATTTTCCTAGTTTCATCACATGCTTTCCTTAGAAAACAGTGCACGTTCACATGCTTTCTTTTTAATACAGTGCCGGTTCACATCTATGCCCCAGTCGTTTTGTAGTAAACACCGGAGTATTAAGATTAATAGAACTTGGATCTTGAGAAGATGGAAAATTATCATAGCTGTGGGGGCAACTTAAAATCTAACTTTCACATGGTAAAAAAGATTTATGTTAATGAATTTCCGCTTTTGTCCAAATAAAAAACTGAAGAAAAGATTATGAAGTATAAATTGTTAATGAAGCAGTATGAAACCTTTGTGCGCAAAAAAGAAATTGCAGATTGGTATAGAAGTATGATGTGCAGTGGGATAACAAAAAAGCAAGCTGATGAGAATGCTTTTCGACTTCAGATTTTAATATACGGAATGGTAGAACGGCTCTTAAAGTTGGCTAATCTTCTCTTGTGAATTCCGTTTAAAATTGGAAATTGGGACATGTGACATCTTCTTATGTGCCCAATTTGAAGAAGGCTAAATATCCTAAATATGTAAATCTTTACACCATATAAGTCATGTTTTTAAGTCCAAATAAAAGACGTCGATAGTTTTCCTAAGCATTCTTTGTTTCATCAATCTATTCATTTTCAGAAAAGCTCTCTGGTTAGTCGCTATAAGAAAGAACAAACCTGGCTAATAGTGGGCTGATCCACGGCCGACCAACAAAGGCGAGGCCCCAACCAGCCAGATCAAGAGAGGACAGGAGATGGTGTCGGCAAGATCAAGAGAGAGATGAGATGAGACGGCATGGGCAAAGACTCCAGGAACAGAGAGATCAAGGGCACTGCTGGGGAAAGTCGAGAGACGAAGAGTCTTAGAGAGAGGCTAGCTATGGGAGTAAGAACTAAAAGAGAGTAGCGAGGGTCTTTAATAGAAAAGATTTAGCATTATTTTGAACTGTTCCAAACCAGTTCTTCCAAAGGCTAGTTCCCAAGTTTTTTACATGAGAGCTAATCGAAAGTTGTTGAGGTCAGTGAATCTCGTTGCAGCACGTGGCAGAGCGTGACGTGCGGCAGCGAACGGGGCTGAAATTTCAGGGCCTATCACTTTGGAGGACGGGGAATTTGATGATGGCGTCAATTTTGCGAAAAAAACAGCAGAAGGGGGCATAATGACACTCAATAGCGACAGGTTTGACCAAATATGGACACCGGCAGAGCTGACGGAATATTGCAACCACCACTATAGATTAAAGACTTAATGTCGCTTCATCAATTTATAATGGCTCTAGTACCATGATAAGAATAAAATGAAGAGAGAAAATGGGAAATAACTGCATATTTTTACGTATTGATAAATAATACATGAGACTTTATTAGATAACTATTTAAAGTAATAAGATAAATATAATGCCACATATAATTAATCAAGGATATGCATTATTGAAGGAGATATGTGTATAATCCTGAAAAATATGCAAAATCAAGTAAGTATCCAAATATCATTAACAATTAGAATGGAGATTTTACATACTATATACCAAAAATCAAATGTTAATTTGTTAAGGGCAGTGCTATTTCCACCCCCTAAATAACTTTATCCAACCCCATTTATACTAAAAAGACAACATTGTTCTCAATCTTTCAGTTGCAGTTTATATTGATGGCCCCTTTCTTTTTCTATTTAGGATAATTACGATAATTAAACATTTCAAATGTTTTGTTTTGCTTTTTAGTGTATTAAAGCAAAGTGCATTATCAAATATTTTTATAACGTTTTATATACTCCCTGTCAAATTATCTCGCTAATAGTAAAGACATTTTTTGATATTGTATAAAATTGAAAAGTCTCTTCTTCATCATTGATCTTATAATAATTTATCCATTTTTTGTCCCTCTTATCTCAAAAACTCACTTTCTAGGTGAACTTTTTATTAATTTCATTAGTCTAAAATATTTATCAAGGCCCTTTATTTACTATAGCAAGGAATTTATCTTTTTTCCTTATTATATTGGCGAGATACTTTTATAGAAAGCATGTAAGAATATACTAAAAATATTGTGTACAATGGGGTATCTTGATATTTTTACATAAATAGTTCATAGATGATTTTGATTTTTGTCAATCCAAAGTTCTTACTTTATGTGATGTTTTGGTTTGATGAAATTTTATCTACTTAACAACTTATCCATAAATTTGATCAACTATGTAGAAAAAAATAGATTTCTTGGAAATGTCTCTTTTCGACTAAACAAATCTTACGGAAGTGATATCTAACTATAAAAAAGCACAGTGCCTTTATTTTACCTAGAAAATCTGTAATAAACAAAAAAAAAAAAAATAAATGTATGAAATTCTTAATTTCGGTAAATAGATTTTACATGGATATAGAAATACTAAAAAAATGGAAAATAAATAAATTTGGGACAATCAATATAAATTGCAATTGAATGATAGAAGGCAGTTTTGCCTTTTCGGTGAAAGATGGATGGAGTTAGTCATATAGTGGTGGAAATTGCGCCCCCTTTGTTAATTGTCCCTCATTAATGGCCAATCACCTCATTTAAGACAAAACTTAACATCGGCACCATACCTTAATTATTTTACAGAAACTCTCTTAAGGCGATATGATTGTACAATAACAATAGAAAAATTGAAACTACCTAAATGACATACATTGATAGCAAAACCTCCCTTCGTCAATGCTCAAAACTATTTCATCACATGCTTTCCTCGGAAAACAGTGCACGTCACATGCATGCCCAAATTGTTTAGTAGTAACATTGTATTCAAATTAGTAGGATCTTGAGAAGATATAAAATTATTATAGCTCCCTAGGTAACTTCAACATCTAACTTTACATAGTAAAAAAACTTATGTTCATGAATCTCCGCTTCTGCCCTAACGAAAAAGAAGAAAGTACCATTTCGAATGAAGTACCATGAAATCTTTTATGTGGTGGGCACATAAAAGCAAGCTGATGAGGATTTTTTTTATAACTTTAAAATTTTAATAAAAGGAATGGTAAAACAGTTCTTGAAGTTAGCTAATCTTCTCTTTGCAAATACTTTATAAAACCCATATTGTTTTCTCGTGTGAATACTTTAATATCTATCTAGGCTACCTGAAGTATCCTTTAACATCTATTTGGATCATCCGTGGGTCTGCATGTTCTGTGTGAAAGACTAGTAGTCATCATCTTTCAAAGAGAATGTGGTAGGAGAAGTAACTCTTCTCGACAACTCTTCCAGAAAGATGTAATTCTCGTTCTCTCTTGCCAACGACATGTTTCACGACCATCACTTCAATTATGGTGGTGTCGCTGTTCACCCACCTTTGGTGTCCCTCTTCTAATGCATTTCTTCTTTTCATGCCTTTGGAATCTTGTGTTGTCGTTTTGCATTACAGAAACAAGAGAGTAGGTGGCGAAGGCGATTTGTTAGTTCCCACAAAACCAACCGGCTGCTGAGATTGCCGCCTAAAACCAACCTTACCTAATCCGAAGATATTCTTGGCTGGTGGGTAAGTTTCCTTTCGTCGGGACACAACAGCAAATGTATATCTTTGCATTGTTACTTAAAAGCACGATTTTTCGTCTGTAGGTGTTTGGCGCTTGTTAGTCGCACAATTTTTAATAATATATACATATTGATTGATACGTACTTTTGTTTATAATTTTTTTATAATTTGTGTTGTGGCAGAAAAATAAAAAGATATATATTTATGCTAACACATGCCCAGACTTTTCACATGTTATTATCGGGTAGCATCCAAGTAAAAGCAAAAACGATATGCATATATTAACTATTCAAATAAATAATAGAGTAAACCAAAAAAGTTGCAAAAATATCTTTCAGGTAGACCCGAGGCCCGAGATCACGATTTGGGATGAAGATTCCGTTGGTATGTGGTGAATCTGGAGTGGACAACTATGTACAAAGATAGACAAGACGAGTATGGAGTGGGGCCCACGTGTATGAAGTCATATTGGTACGTGACCGACGTAGCCAGAAAGCAACTTAACTCTCCACCATGGTCACCTATTAACATCACTTGGTTATTATTATTATTATTTTTAATTTCTTTTTGCGTTTTGCGCCACTTCTGTCTCCTTCTTTCCTCCTCTGTATTTTAAAGATAGAGACAACTCTAGATATTAAAGGCCAAATCACCTCAATTGTCACTCATTAATGGCCCACCACCTCATTTACATAAAACTTAATATAAGCACCTACCTCATTTACTGTGAAAGAACTCCTTAAAGATAATATAAGTGCACAATAATAGTAGATAATAAATAAAATTTGAATGACAAATACCAATTGCAAAACCTATGTCTATATGTATATATTGAAAAAATATGTAAAGTAACATGTCTGATTAATGTTAAAGAAAGAATGAATGAATGACGTTTTGCAATGATATAGCTCAACCATTAAGCTCTATTCTATCTTACTTTCTTATTATATATATTAGCTTAGCAATGGTCTCTTCAGCAATGCTCCTGAGGACAGCTTTCACCATTTTTGTTCTCTCTCTGGATTAGATGATGATTAGTCCAGTGGTTCCAAGTCCATAGACTTCTCAGGACATGTACATCAAGTCTGTGTTGAAAATAGCATTTCTCATCAGCCACGCATGACAGAAGGTGAAGCTTAAGTCCATAATGCATCTAGGACCCACCGACATTGATATTTATTTCACAGGTTGGTTTTATCTGGCAGTTTCCGAGGCCCAGAAGCAAGGGAGAATGGGACCAAGTTGTGAAAGCAAATTGCCTCTCCAAGGACAAACACTTCATTTTTTTCCCCAAGGTTTCGTTCTATATATTGATTTTTTTAAATGATGGAGGTCATTGTTTAATTTATTGGGATGGATTTTGAGGTATGACAAAGTTGGTAAAAAAAAAAAAAAAAAAAACCTAGGGCATATTAGTTTGCTTTGATCCAACACCGTGAGATGTGTGATGTGATTAATTAGTAACTTATATGTGTAGATATATTGATACATATGATATACATGTTAGGACAGATTATTTCCATTAAAATAGAAAGTTTTATATGCATAAATAACACCAGATTTGTTAACATTCCATTGCCAGCACTACACCAGCACTACACCTCTCAATTCAAAACTCTCCTTCATATCTTCACTTGACATTATTGGTATTATTTTACCAAAACCTTACTGTTTAAGGAAGTTCACTCTCCTTGCCAATCTTTCAAAACTATTTGCTTCCTATGAATAAAATGCTTCTAGATTATTTCTTTCTTCCTTTATTTTTTCATATTCTCTAAATAAATGAATAAAACTGCTTTAAAGATCTCTCTTCCATTACTAGACAATATGAAAACTTGCACATTCATGTAATGCAAAATGATATATTTAGACATTTTATGCATGTCACTCCTTTTTTATAAATTTCAAAAGGATTCACATGTAGGGCAAAACGACATGCACATGATTTTTTCTAGCATATACAATATGTACAAAATCTTTTACTATCTCAGTATCCTATTGCAATTATATCATTAGTTTAGAATACTCTTTAGTTCAAATTTATAGCTTTTTATTTAACAATTACTATAAGATAAGTCATCTTTCTTATCTTTTGAGTTTGGCGCTTATTTCAATCCCCCTAATATATTATTCTTCCATTTGATGTAGACAATCAAATCTTCGCCAAGTTTCCTTGTGGATGTTTTCTAATAGTGCTTGCAAGACTGTAAGAATTCCTAGTTGGCCATTAATGACAAGTTAGTGACATCAGACCAAGTAGACTTGGTGCGACAATAAAATTTGTTGAAGTGGTATGGATTATTGTGACATGGCTAGATTGTGCAAAGCATCTTTTAACATCCTAGAAAAATTCGGAGTGTTAAAAAAATCCATGCCGCTTTCTTGCTTGAATACTCTAATACTTGCCTGAACTTCGCTAGACACCCTTAACATACTTGTGGAGCATCTTTTGTAGTGTAGACACGTTCATCTCTGTGTATGCGCCTAAGCTATGTGCGAAAGACCAGTAGCCATTATCATTCATGGAGGATGTGAGAGGAGTAACTCTTCATAACCTTGTGTAGCAATGAAATTTGTAACTCTTCCAAAAAGAGCGTAACTTTCGTCTTCCCTTCCCAAGAATATGTTTCCCGACAAACATTTCGACAAGCATTTCCTTTTTTTTTTTTTTTTTTTTTTTTTTTCATTACAGAAACAAGAGAGTTACCAAAAGGTATGGCGAAATGTCCAGAGCAACCGGTTAGCCAGCAGGAGGCGGTGAAGGTTATTCGCCAATTCCCACGAAACCAATCAGCTGCTGAAATTGTATCCCCAAAACAAACGTCGCCTCCAAAATATATGAATTTCCGTTGTCAAGACACCCTAGTAAATGTATATCTTTGCATCGTTCTTTGAAATCTGACTTCTAGTCTGCAGGTGTTCGGCGCTTCTTAGTCACACAATTTTCATAATATATGCTTTGTCGCGTACTTTCGTATATGAATTTTTTTTTTATAATTTAATGGATTGCTTATATTGAACACGTGCCCTCACATTTCACGTGTCATTGTCCCATAGAGTATCTAAGTAAAAGAAAGAACAATGTATATAAATCAACTATTCAAATTAATAAAATAAAATAAAAACTAAAAAGGTTACGTATTACAGAGAGAGATAGGACGAGTATGGTGGATGTGGGTCCCAAGACTATAGGGTTCATGTTGTTGGAGAAAACTCTTATTAGATTTTGAAGTTGACAAAATTTTTCTAGTTCTATTCTCATTTCGGGAATATGAGACTTCTGTGTAATTTTTTCTAAGTTTATCTTACATTAGAAGTCTGCCCCATTCTAATGAAGACCCAGATTGAATGCGAGTGAAGAACGAAGACATAATTAGACTCAGGATTATTTTTCTTCCTTTAAGGCTTCAGTACGAACATGATATATCCGGCTTTCTGGTTGGAAATATCACTTACCATTTTGTTATCTTTATTGGAATTAATCATGGAACAGAAAAATCATTTTTCGAAGGCAAATTTATTTAGAAAAAATCTACTTATAGAAATCAAGATTTTGATTGTATGGACGACCAGGATCATCAGACTTTCATCTCAATCTTCAAACGGCTCGAGATCTCTTTGATTGATTCTGTCCAACGGGTTAATTGGAAGAATTTCCCTAGAAGGTGCCAACGGTCGAAAAGGCACAAATGAGTATTTAATGAGGTTTTTCAAGTTATTCGATAGAGAGCGTGAAAGAAGAATTCCAAAATTTGAAGCTTCCGAATCACTTGTTCTTCATCATATAGTACTCAAGCTTGTATTCGAAAGAGAGAAAAACTCAAAAGTGTGACTTTGTGAGAGAAGTAGAAACTCTTCACTGAGAAGTCAAGATTATAAGGCTATAGTTTTCTTTCGATTCATAATGAAAACCAATCAAAAGACTATCAGTGTGGGAGAGTGGACGGGAGAGTGGACGTAGGCTTAATCTAAGCCGCACCACTATAAATCTCGTGTTCATTTTCTCTTCTCTAAACTCCTTCACTTTGTTTGCTGTGATATCTTTCCGTGTTTTTAAATAAGCTGTTAAAGTCTGAAGTGTTCTTCAAAGTCCGTTGTTCATCAAACTCAATTTAAAAGTAAAGTATTTTGATCGCATTTCGCAAAATCTGTTTTCACACCTAATCATCCATTCTAGGTGTTTATACTAGCGCTTTCAATTGGTATCAGAGCCTTTTGTGCTCATTTTGTTGAAGTGTTTTTACTTCTAAACTAAAGATCTTCTATAGCTAGTATTTTGGTTCCAGAATTGGTTGAAGGACAGAACAACACTAGACCTCTTTATTTCGATGGAAAGGAGTACAATGTGTGGAAGAACAAAATGAAGGCATTTCTTAGATCCAGAGATCTTTTGGAGTGAGATGTTGTTGAAAAAGGAATCAATCCAAAGGCAACATTAAGTTTAGACAAAGGAAAAAAAGTGATTGAGAAAGATGCTGATAAATCCACACAAGTTGAAATTATCAAGAGACATGCTCTTGATGTAAAAGTAATTTATTCTTTATACCGCGCTTTGTCTCCCACTGAATATAACTGAATTTCTTCTTGTGAAACAGTAAAAGAAGTTTGGGACAGACTATATGGGTTTGATCTATATTTTTATTTATAGTTTTTGTCATTTGATTCATGATGCTGAGTTTGATCTATATTTTTATTTATTTTTCTAATATGTTCTAATTTTCTTTTCTTAGGGCTACGATGTAATCTAACCATGATGATATGAATTTCATGATTTTTATGAGTATAAGAACGATATCAAACATGTGATAGTGGAATTTCTTAATCAATTTACTATAATATCTCTAGGTATAGTAAACCTACTCAGTTTATTAATCCACTATATCTTTATGTGAATTAAAATAAACATAAGTGCATTAAAAATTATGAATATTCCCAACTTACAATGAGTCTTTTGGATCACCTTATCACCAAAAGCTACACAAATAACGTGGTATATCTCTATCCACGTTTAATTCATGGTTATATATTATAATAAGCAATTGCATATTATCACTTTTCAGTCTCAAACATGCACATTAGATCATTCAAGTGGTGGCCAATCACTTAAAAGTATTAAAAATAATAAAACTCACATGAATGAAATCAATTGTAAAACATAAAAATCATGAAATTCATATTATCATGGTTAGGCTACATCGTAGCCCTAACAAAAGAAAACTAAAACATAGTAGAAGAAAAAGTAAAAATAGAAATTAAACTCAGCATTTTGAATCAAAGAACAAGAATTTTGTCATCACTTTGGTCTTCTTTTCAAAATACTAGAATGAAAAACGATCTAACCAAAAAACTAGCTACTCTCTTTCCGTTCTCCTATTTATAGAATATATCCAAGATATTTATTTCCCAACGCTTGCAGATAACATTAGGGAACAAAATCAAGAATTTCCTGATTTGATATCCATCTTCCATTGCTTTTTTTTATTTGAATTCTTAATATTTGCCATTTTTTTCTTATCTTCTTCATATCTCATTATTCTGTATAAATAAAGAAAATTCGAATAATCAGAAGGAAATCCAAATATTTTCTCATAAATATTGCATTAATTGTTGCCTAAAATAGGTAAAATAACTCTATTTTTATAGAGTTATCACTCAGTAGCGCCTCATGCATCATGGGGCCAAAATCACATCAAAGGATTGCCGCTTTGTCAATGTAGTTGGAACCTAAATAATTGAGGATACAACCAACAATGGCATTTTATATTTTGTTATGCATCTACAAGTCATCAAAGACTACAAGGTTTGTCTGTTTGATAAGGAAAACAAAATCACGTGCTTTGGTAAAAGAAATAGTCCTATGTTTCAAACGACATCCAAAAGTCTTGATCTGGAGAAAAATGAGAACAATCTTACTCGAGGACATAATGTGCATCAAAACATACGCTCTCTGGTCTAACTCAAACATCTTGGTGTATTAGGAAGACCAAGACTTTACTAGGACTCATCAACTTTTTTGTGTAAAAAGTGAAGTAAAAGGGAAAAAGTGATAATGGGAAAGAAATTTTAATTAATTCTAGGAAGACCAAGACTTTGTAGGATGTAAATTGGCTTTGTTGCTCCACTTTTGACATCTCCCCTCTTCCATTGCTACATGAGTGTCTCTTTTTCCATTACTAGTAGAATTTCCACATGCTACATGTCTTGCTTAAAATTAACAATACCAGAAATTAGTATAAGAAGGGGGCCAAGAAGACCTCTCCAATAGTCATGGGTTTACCAATCATTGAAGAGAACAATAATGGTTGTGGTGAAGCTAAGTGATAATGAGCCAATGGAGAGAGAAAACTATGAATTTTAGGAAGATCAAGACTTTCACCTATCAAAAACATTAAACAAAGACCAAGACTTTCAAAGATGCTCATAGGAGGTTAGAGAAATCAATATAAAATATATATATTTTTTGTCCACAAGTGCTTGTTTGCAATATTTAGAGAATATCCCCATAGACTTTGTTGGATATCATGTGTCTTTTTGTCTGAAAAGTGAAGCAAAAGTAGATACTTTCCACGCATTGCATGTGAAGCAATAGTGAAACACTTTAAGAAAAAGCAATAATGGGAGAGAAACTTTAATCAATTCCGGATAGACCAAGACTTTGCGAAAAAAGTGGTGATGGGAGAGAAAATTCCACAAAGAGCAAGACTTTGTGAAAAAAAAAAAAAAAGTGATGATTGAGATAAACTTTAATCATTTCCAAGAAGACCAAGACTTTGCTAGATGCAAATTGGCTTTGTTCCTTCACTTTTCACATTTATCTTTCGTCACTATGTGAATGTCTATTTTTCCATTGCTAGTGAAATTTTCATGTGTTACATGTAAAATAAACAATACTATAATTTTCAGTTAATTAGTTTCATGTTTAATTATATTGGGATTTTTCATTCATTAATCTCTATTTTACTTGTCTATTATAATTATCTCTAGGTGTTCATTCATGTTTACAAGTTTAAGTTTGATAAAAGAAAAAAAGGCAAAAAAAAAAGCAAAAAACTGAAAAAGAAAAAAAAATCAGGAATAGGCCACCGTTGCAGTTGGCGCTACTAGTTGGACTAACCATCACAATCAGTCACCTTAAATTACCTAATGACTAAACTGACTTAATCTCTAAATATATTCACAATTGAAAATTTGAATTCTAAAATTTACAATTTCTTACATCCGCCATGAAAAATTAGATTCAACGTGGAGCTCACTTCATTCAATAGTGGATGTGAGCTAGGCTTACATGCGCTGGGTTCATTCAAAAATTTTCCCCCATCCCGTGTCTAAGACTTTAACAAGAGTTGCTACCAAAATGAATGAGTCTTTCTTGAAAAAAGAAGAAGAAGGGGCTTAGTCTCAAGAGACCCAATTCTCATTTATTACACCCATGAAGCTACAGCTTTGAAGCCCAACAGACTAAAAATTCCTTCAGCTTAGTTATAATTGTTTTTTTTTTTTGGTAAAAAGCTTAGTTATAATTGTTGTAGTTGGCTTATCAGAGAAAAGAGGAATAGTTAAGAGGGAGAAAGAAGAATCAAGAAAGCTGGAAAAGTGAAGTGAAAAGCGCACTAAAGAGAGAAAGGATTTGGTTCAAGTTTGCTGGGAACATCTTAACACGTTGGATTAATGTCGTGCAAGCAGCGCTTGATAAGAATTCAAAGACTTAATTCTCCTAATTGATGAAATTTTTCTAGATTAAGCTGTAATTTCAATTCCATTCGGGTTATAGGTTGCTAGGTTGATTAATTCAATTATCCGTAGAGTGAGAATTGAGTGCCTGAAGTCAACATCTCTTGTAATCTACGCTTTTACCACTGCAGTTCCTTTTGGCAGCTCGCTCAGTTCATCCAGAAGTCTTATTGTGACACCATTTTCTTCGTTAAACTCAACGCAAAGGCTACTATGTTATGTGAAATTTTAATGATTTTTCAAAATACAGAAATTTCTATTATTACTTAGAAATTATGAGAATTTTGAAATTATGGAACATGGTTTATAGGATGTACAAAAAATTTCAAGTTGATCTCGTGAGTTCAAATGTAAATATTAATTGTGAAAAATTCTAATTCCTTTGAAAAGTTCGGTGCGATCATTGAAGAAAATAGCGTTAGTGCACGTGACATTGGAAGGATCTAATTTTTTCAGTTTTCTGAAAAATAAAATTAACTAATTTCCTCAAAAAAATGATTATTTCATATGATTGAAACAGTAAAATATCCGTTGGGTCATGGGGTGCATGTCGGAGCCTATGCGCTTGAAATCGAGTCTCGAAGGGCATTTACGTAATTGTTGTCTGAATGAGCTTTTCAGCCCAAGTGCATTCAGCCTCTGTTCAGGGACAAAGGAACTATGAGATGAAGTTATGTGACTTGAATTAGCGATTTATCGAGGTATGTAATTTCCACCACTTCCATATTTTAAAAAAAAGTGCATGACATGATTTGCCGAGAAGAAGTTACACTGTGACATGGTTTGTTTATTTGTTTGTTTGTTTGTTTTTTATTTGGCATTTTAAGCATATAAGCAGATATTCTTATACGGCATGCTCTTTAAAAAGTTAGATCAAGCATTGGATATTTTTTAGCCTCTCTCATCCGGAAATATTCTAAACCGAAATGCTATATATATATATATATATAGTGTGTGTGGGGGCGTGCGGAATAAATATTTTTAAAAAATCACTAATTTTGGGTGAAGGCTTGGTCCTTCATTTCTTAAAAAGGATGGCTGGGCAATCCCTTCCTTCTCTCTGTGGATGTGAGTTACGGCGACTATAAGGAGAAACGAAAAAGATCAAGAGTTCTCGACTCATATAAATTCGATTTATAGTTCTATGTGTGTTCTTAGAACGGCGAGATTGAACTTGGAGATATGCCAAGCGGTCTTTGAATTGGAAAAATCGCCCGGTTTGATTAATACTATGTTCCCATGTGATGTAACTTACCGAATCAAAATGTAAGTTGGCCTTCGAAGTGTTGGTCTCTAAAATGGTATGAGCGAGACCTGGTGTTGATTGTCTTCTTTCACGGAAGCCTTTGATTCTCCTCGGAGATCAATCAAAACCCAGAGCCGACCAAGTAAACTGGAAAATCCTCCGAGGGAAAGCGGAGATGGTGGGAGGTGTGCGAGGAGCGAGCTAGAGGCGACCGGATGCCGTCCGGACGCAAGCGGTGATCGTGAGCTCTCGCGAGAGAATTGGACAACGTCGTCGCACAAATGGAAAGAGAGAGAGAGAGAGAGAGAGAGAGCCACGCGACCTCAAAACGCACAAGAATTGGAGCCCAAAAAGCCGGTTGGATCCACCAGCTTCGATCATCGCTGCCAACGCCGTCCAAGACTTCGTCTGGTTAGTTGAACAACCGATCATGACCAATGATCGCTCCTCGCAGAGATAAAAGCTCTCTGCTCTGTTTTGAGTGTCGCACGTGTGAAATAGAGACCGAGAGCTTGGATGTTTGCTAGCAATGAAAATTGCTCACATCCAAGATTATATTACTAACAACTGCGATTCGGTCTTGATGATCTCGTGCTGATTGGGTCGTTATTCTCGCTCTCTCGTTGCTGGACTGTGCCATTTCATCGAATGCACATTAAATGTCTGGTGAAATGCCTGAGCCATATTAGTCTGAATACACATCGTCTTTGTCTGCTTGAATGATTCATTGTACCAGTTGTATAGGTTAAGTAGATCTAAACTGATATCCACTTTTGAGTCCATTCCCAAATGTCTCGGTCTAGGTAGGCTTCCGGTACTCTAAGGCAGATAAACTCAACTCTCTGAAATTAGCTAAAAATGATGATTCCGGTACTCTTAAGGCGAATAAACTCAGACGCTCTGAAATTAGCTAAAAATGATGATATGCTGAATTGTAAATACTCTGTCGCAGGCTGCTGGTGCGCTCATGAAGCATAGGCTGATCATGGAGACTGATACATTGTAGTGTGGATCCCATTTGCTGTACATATCTTTTTCTAATAGTGAATTCCAAATCATGTCTTCTCTGCGAGTGAATGTGTTCAGCGGATGAAAAAATAGTGTGGCAGTGCCGCCACGTTCTTGTTGCAAAATTAAATGACAAAAAAGGTAGAATTGAAAAGAAGTTGGAATTTTTTTCTAAAAAATAAATATGAAATGTTATAAAAAAAAAATAGTAGACTCGCGTCCTCACAAATCTACAATGATGCAGATCTATTAGAAAACTCGATACGTCTATAAACATTGGCAATGTATAGCTTTTTATAACTCAAAGGGATGAATAGACTCAAAGCTCATGGAACACCCTATTATAAAATAAATAGTTACAAAAACAGGCCACACTATTTCCACACTCGAAATGGAGGGAAAGGTTGAAAGGGATTAAAAAAATGCAAGAAATGTTCTCATATGAGTGGAGAGCTCCATTTATTTCTAATTCACTTATGATCGGACCATCATCATAGCCATTATGCCATTTCAATATATAGAGGCAAAATCCCAAGAAAATCATCAGTTTGACAAGTTCTGGAAATTCTCTCCCTAATTTATTAGATAATAATTTCCAATAAATTGGACAACTTGCGTCACCCTAAGTTAAAAAAGATGAATAGTGCCAGAGACACTCATATTGACATATTCAATTGGCTCAAACTTTATAATACTCAAACAATAAATAGATTTATAAAAATTAGATAATGTCACCATTTTGCCACATCTAATGGAAACTGAAGGTGGCATTGGTAAAAAATCTTCCAACAAGGAATGCGTTCATCAGTAGTTAAGCGCACAGGAGTAGACTTATTGCTCTCAGACATTTCGAAAAAGAGACTAACTTGAGCTGTTCAAGCGCAACATCTTGACAACATTCAAGAGGGTTTGAACCACAGCAGCATCTGCTACCTTGGAAGCTGCTCTAAGTTATTAAAGAGTTGAGATTCGAGGTACTAACCCCCTTTTAATTATAATGGGCATGCCTTTTCAAAGGCTTGTTGCTCTTTGCGGCATAAATCGAACTCGTTTGTGTGGTAATACATGCAACCAACAAAAGCATCCATCTCTTTTGTGCACCTCTGGTGAAGATCTTTCAGTCTGCATAGCCAAAAATACATGGTTTAGATACTGCAACGGAAAGTGGTAAGTAAAATGCAACAGCTACTTTTATCAGTTGAAAGAGGTGTCACAAATTTTTCCAGCACCTCCATTTAAGTTTCCAAAAAACCCATTTGTATCAGAGTTCTGTGGGCGAATGTCATGAATCATTGACAGTAAAGCTTATAGCCAGTTTGTACTTGCCAATGCAAGGGTTGTGCAGCCCAAATATGAAGACAGAGTGATGCAACGACTAAGAGGCTCACAAGTATGTCTGCATCTAAAACTATGAAAAGAAGTAGACTGCATTCCTCTCACTTGAAATTGAAAGTGCATAGCCCGTAAGTCAGTCACCAAGCCGTGTGCTCTGTATATCAAGATCATCAAGTATCTAGAATGAAATCCCTATCATCAAATGGTGTAAGCAAAGTCTACTGATCCAAGCAAAAGTCATAGATCCCGCACACATCTTTATGGAGAGAAAACTCAACCATACTGATTCTAAAGCACTAAGTCTTAAATGCTGCACAAAACAGAAGCCCGACCTATATGACTACCTTCAAAGCAGAAATAATTGTTCTCCCAAGAGATTTGGAATTAGGATCCAGAACTAAGACCCAAGATACTACTCAACTACATTTGATTTAACCAAAATGATAAAGAGGTTTAAGGAAGGAAGCTCCCAGCCAGATGTGAAAGGAGCTCCTTGTGAAGTACTATATACGGTGGTGTATGAACGAATGAAATAAGGGATGGTTGGCGTTGAGAAAGGAATTGAATCCAAAAGAATATTCTTAACTTTTGGTTCTGTGTTCTCCAGACCATTAATGACTCCCTTACGAACTCATATAGGGAGGAGATGAACTTGAGAAAACACACAAGCAAGGGGCATTCTGTTGGAATTCTTGTTCCCATTCTCACAAAATTGTGTTAGAAACTTCGTGGAATGTGGATGTGAAGAAAACTAAATTGCACATCAAAATCCATTCAAAAGATCGCATGCTTAACCGCATATGAACAGGCATAGCTAAAAACTGGCCAAATGGGAATCGAGATGCGACTGTACGTCACATACTGATGCAGCCCACATTGAAGACCAGCTCTCTCGTCCAAGAAGATCGGCCCGCATTAAAGCTTGACAAAACCGAGAAGCCATAACGACATCTTGAGTCCATCCTGGAAGCTTGATAGACTCCTTGGAAGCTCGCTTGACGCTTTTACTAGTTTATAGTTTCCATGCCCTTTACTATATCTCCTAGTTTCAATGCTCCTTTATTTCTCCTAGTTTCAATGCCCTATCTTTATTTCTTTGATGATATAAGCCCAATTTCTTGTAGAAGACAGATAGCTTTTGATGAATGAAAAACTTTGCTTGAAGCAATTATCGTGAACCTTGTAGAGTTCATCTCCTTGAAAACCTAGAAGAGTTTTCACTCCGTCCTTGAAGAGTCGAAATCTGCATCCTTGAAGAGTTGCAGTCATCGATCTAGAAGAATCGGTGTCCCTTTCAACTTCCTTGGAGGCCTAGAAGAGCAACCAACGAAGTTCCTATCTTTTCCTGTTCTGTTTGTTACTTCCAACCCGATTTCGACTATCCTACAGTGCTTATATCAGAAAACCCAAAACAGAGAAATTGTAGATCCAAAAGTCTTTGTTCATTTGGCTTTGGAATCAGGTCGATCCGATCTGTATCGACAAAGATACGACTGTTCTCCTGAGCTCGCGCAGTGCTGAAATTCTTGTTTGCCCTGTTTCCGTGTGCGAGTCACTCTCCCGATCCTATTATTTCCGGATCCCTTAGGCTTTGCATCACATACCCAAAACCATGTTCTGTGCTTTCCAGACCCATTATGACTAAATATCGAACTTGGTATGCAAACTACCTTATACCAAAACCTTTCCCAATACCATCCTCAGTTGCTAATGATTCCAATTGCCCATTTTCAAGACATTCCCAAGCAACTAAGAAAATCCCACACTCTACTCTTCGGGGTTTTCTCAGCAACATTCCCCAAATCACATATGCCAATCTAACTATGCAAGAAACGCCCCCACTTCCTCGCATTTTCAGATAAGCGAACAAACGATGCGGCAACAACGACAACAACAACAATCATAATGAAGGCGCGCGCGACCGAATTGGGAAGCATCAAGAGAGAAAGAATCACGCTCACAGGTGGAGCACGCAGCGGGTGACTTGCTGGCCCTTCTCGAGGCACTTCTCCGGGTTGGGGTCCTTCTGCTTGCACTTGAGGAAGGCCACGTTCTCCGACAGGCAGCTCGCCCTGATGTGCTTCGACGACGCCGTCAGCACCGCCGACGTCGGGATCGGGCCCCCGGCGGCGTCCAGGGACGTCGCCATCCCGGCCGACATCGAATCCCTCTCGGGTTATCTTCTCTTCCTTCTTGTTCTTCTTCCCTGCGGCAGAGAAGATGGGTGAAGCAGATTCTTCTTCAGCGAATGCGTGATCCGGGAATTCAAGACCAAGAGAAATGCTTGTTAATGAGAATTTTAGAATGACCAAGAGAATGTCGAGGTGTTTTTATGTTTACAAGAAATATTTGTACATGGAGAAAAAATCAGTAATAATCTTAAATTATACTCATTGTGATATATTTATTTTTATATTTTTATAATATGAAAAATTTAAACTCTTAAACCCGTGAGAAATTTATTCTAAAATCTTTTTTTGATAAACTTTTATTCTCAAACACATTATATAGAGTTTTTTTTATGTCATTAAAATAATTATAAGTTTAGGATTTTTTGAGGTATAAGTCCAAGATTTTTCGTGTTACAAAAAAATTTAGTGTAAATGTGTTATAGTAGGCATAGTTTAAGGCCTTTTGTTGCTTTTTCCCTTACGTATATATTGAAGTTTCACAAATTAGATTTCAAATTTACTTTCTTAAGAAATTTATAATTAATGAAATTTGTGATAATATCAAGAGTTAATACTACAATTTTTTTAAATTAATATACTTGTGCCACATCCAAATTAATTTTAGCGCCACAAAAAATTTCAAATTAATATTCTCATGCTCGTACGGTGCACGAGCGACTGAGTGTTGTGTCGATGTTTTTGCCCGATTGCCTCTTTTATTTGGGCATCGGAGCTTGACTTGGATTTGCTGTCGGTGGCTCTTGGCAGTGTGGGATTGGCGTTGTTCGCGTCGTCGCGGCTGATTTTTGTCTAATTATCGCTGTTATGGTTGCAGGGCGGAAGATCTCAGGGTGCCATTCGAGCGGTTCGGTCCTGTGAAGGATGTCTACCTTCCTAAGAATTATTACACAGGGTATGTGGGGTTCACATGGTGCCGACTGTTGTCTATTCAGTGAAGGTTTGTGGCTGATGGTGGTCGGTCGGTCGGAAAACTGAGTCTGGCAAGAACTGTGTTTTGGAAGCAGCCAATTGATTGACGAGCAAATTAGTAACTCCTAGCTGTATAGTCGTGGACTTATAATTTCACTGTTCAGGAGTATAAAGTTAGATTATGCATCGATACCATAATAATCTTGGCTTTGTCCCACATTGCTTCTGCAGATTGTGTAAAGTAGCATATATCATCCTTGTTTCACGGTTCTCAATATTCGACTTCTTGTTTTAAAATTTGCATGACGGACTATTTGTTTTACAGCTACTATTTTTTCTGTTTTGACATATGGTTAGTGGAGAAACCTGTTTTTAGTGTTGGTTTCTGGTTGGAGGAAGAGTTGCTGTTTTAATTGATTCTCCTCCTCCTCCATCCCTCCCATGGGAATACTAATTTGGAATACATTGAGCTGCCAAGCTGCATATGATTGAAGAAACACATGAAATAAAGAACTTTTGAGAGAATGATTGGTTCTACAATTCCAGGCTTACATAAAATTAATTCGCTGTTGCCTTTTTTGCCAAAAAAGGATGGTACTTGTCACAAGACATCCGCATTTGTGAGTGTGCCATATTGCCATTGTTTTACAGGTTTCCCTTACCTGTGTTTACAACGTGGGTGCCATTTTTGAGAGGCTTGTTTTTTGGCTGTTTTCTGATACAAACTAATAAACTGTATACTACTTTCTTTTTCGGTATTAAGCTACTGGGATTTCAGAAATAGGCCAAAATTGAAGAGAAGAGAACCATTACGTGTTGATCTTTTTATATCTCATCTCCGACAATCACGGGGGATGTAATTTAGTGACTTCAGTGATTGTATATTGCATTAACAGGGAGCCTCGTGGCTTTGGATTTGTGAAGTTCCGATATGCAGAAGATACAGCTGAGGCTAAGCAGCAAATGAATCATACTGTTATTGGAGGACGTGAGATAAGAATTGTTTTTGCCGAGGAGAACAGAAAAACTCCTCATGAGATGCGCGTGACTGAGCGTGTGAGGTACAATTTGTCACATTCTCCATTTCACTAGGTTGTCTTTATGGCATTTGTTTCCATCGATTCATGACAGGGTTTTTTTGGTAAACTCATTTTCCCCCCATTTTTAAATGAAGTGGGCGACACAGGGAAAAGAAGGAGAAGTACATCAAGGTCTCCAAGACGCCACAATCATTGTCAGTAATTTTGACTTCATGTCCATTCTGATTTGTGGCTTTCTCTCCCTTTGGGCTGTACAACGAATGGAGCAGTCTGTCATGATGGACATCCTTGTGAGTTTGGAGAATCTTATTCTGTTTTTGTATTTTCTTACAGCTTACTCGAGGTCACCAACACCAGATAGGCATGACTCAAGGTTTGGCATTTTTGTCTGAGTGGATTTAATTGCATTGTTACTGGTTTTCTACTTCTGTTCCTCTTTTAGGATGATAAGTACACTGTAGTTGAGCATATTAGGAACTTCAAGTACTAAGGGTGCCTTATTGGCCTGGGAAGAATATACAGAACTCTTAGTGGCATTCTTTCACTTTTATGTCAAGTATAATGTGATATTTATACTGTCTATATGTATTTTCAACTAATAATGCTTTGTACATTGTAGTTTTAATCTTTTTGGTACGTGAAATCTAGATCAAGTTATTTCAGTTCAATCTTTGCTATATAAAAAGTAGTTTGAGTTATCTGTCGATTCTCATCCTTGGTGAACTTTAGTGGATGATATTGCCCAATGCATTAAAGTAGTAGAATTTCACACTCTTTTTATAGTTTTATGTGTTTTGTAAGCCCTGTATTTTGTAGTAATTGTGGTATGGGATTTTCACTCTAGCTAAATTTTGAACGGAAAGCTATGCATTCTTCATTCATTTCTTGTCAATATAGGTAAACATTTTGTTGTTTATTTCCCTTGGACATTTGTGCTTATAGATAGGAAGCTGTTCATCTATTCTGGATATAGACCATGGCGAACTATTCAAATTTAATTTATTGAAATAGTAGCCTTTTGTTAAAATATCTAGGACTGGCTAAATGAGTGGCAAAGGCGACCGATTGTCCTAGCCAACCATTTTTTTTTGGAATGGTTTAGTTGTGGACCAATCACATTATGCTTATGAGTGAAAAAGAGTGGCCGTGTACAATTGAAAGGAAAACTTTGCTGACTTTAGCATGGCAGATTGCTGTATATGAGAAATTTATTTTTTTGCTGGCCTTGTTCCTTTTGGTATTAGTAATCTGATGCATCTCTATCCTATTATGTTCATACTACGGTGGTTTTAATCGATTTGGGGTGATTGATGTAGTGCAGCATCGTTTCTGTGGTATTGAACAGTGTCTGCTTGTGGCCTTGTTTATGCAGATATTAAAGTGAACAGGAAGCTTTTAAAGACCTATGGGTAAATAAAGTTAAACGACAAAAGAGAGAGATGGACAACTTCCTTACCATTCTGTCAAAGCTTTTTCTAATGTTATTATCCCACCTTCGCCAATTACTGTCAAAGCATGGGCTTTTGCTTACTAGGTCTGGTGGCCTGCCGTTGCAACTGAACTGATTAGTAAAGCACTGTCAGCAGATGATTAAATCACTAAAGTACCTTTTTTTCACTATTTGTTTTCTCTGTGTGATCTAACATAGTTATTAATGAAAAGGTTTTGAAGCTTTATTTTGTTTTGCATATACCATCATCCAGTTAAGATGGTGATGCCATCATGTTGATGCTTATATGATTTTGTAAGTTGAGTGTAATTTTTTTACTTGCAAAACAGATTTTCTTGGTACTTTTTATTAGGTTTTGCTGATGGTATTTTTTTCTTTTTTGGTAAAATTCATGCTTAAAGCCGAGTGATGTTTCCTTGTAAGATCTTTTGTTACCCTAGATCGTGTTCTGTTTTATGTAAGGGAATCTTTATGTTCCATTTTTATTATTTCCCATCACAGTGGATATACCGATTCCTTGAACCAGGAGCCGTGGGGCAAAGGATCGATACCAGTCTCCAATGCGATCTGGGTCTGTACCACATTCTCCATATCCTCAGGAGCACAAGATTAAGCGGTCTAGTAAGAGGTCTCCAAGTCCAAGGGAAGATAGTCGAAGTCCCATTCTGGAGAGGGGTTATCCAGCAAGCAGGTCTCAGAGTCCAAGGGGCAATATTCGCAGTCCTTCAAGGTCTCGTTCACAGTCTTACAGGTATATCTGTTGTTTTTCTAGTCTCGGTCGGAAACAACGCATCTCTTCCTTGCGCTTTGTCCAATTGTCAAATAATTTCTCCTTTAATCTGTTATTTTTCTAGTCTTGGTCTGGAACAATGCATCTCTTCTATGCGCTGGCTGATTGTCAAATAATTTTTCCTTTCCTCAAAGTGAATTTTCTGTTTTCGGAATATGACCTTGGCGATTAGGTTGGCATGAACTTGGTAATTATTTTTATGTTGCAAATTTAGTGGTTGACCATAAATGGCATAGGTTGTTCTGTTGAGATAGGTTTGTGAGAATTCCTCCAGGTGCATATGATGCGGTATTTTTTTATATTTACTTTAGGTGCTGTACCGGCAGCAATTGATATTTATCAGGTGATTGCTTTTGCTGTGACACCCATATGATGTTCCATTGGCAAGAGAATTGATAAAGATGGTAAAGTACTTCAAATTTTCTTACGAGAGAAAGTATTAATACTTTGAATTTGCATGAATGAAGCATGTTCCCTCATTGTGTTGTTGAAATTCATCAGTCCCATTTACTACTAAGCAGTAGCTAGGGGATTTATCTGGTTTATGGTGGCATAGTGCTAGTATCTACAGTTTTAGCGTATTTTCTGTTCATTGAAGTAGTTTCTTTGTGCATTTCCTGTGCAGCCCACGCTGAGAGCCTTCTGAGTAAGAATTATGGGGCTTGCAGTCAAGATGGTGGTATGCCAGTGGTGGTTCTTTGCAAAGTGCACTTCCAAGTATCAAAGTGAACGATAAACAGTGTCCTTTTGAAGATCCTGTCGCTCTCTTCGAATTTTAAATATCATGGATTGGGCTATGCTCTAGAAATGCTTTGTACGTTTTTGTTGGAGTTGGGCTTTGTGAACATCAAGTGCAAGATGGTTGTTAGTTGTTGGTTGCTGGTCACTCTTAAGTCCTACGTTCGACCTTAATGCATGGCTCTTAACTTTATATGTGTCTGGTTTTTCTTTATTGTCGGTTTAATGTGTATTCCCGGGCTTAGACACCAGATAAATGTGTGGGGTTACCCAGTGCTTGGAGTCGGTCCCAGTTCTGTATTAACCGCGGTTGATCTGCAATGAGCTACTCTGTCTCTTCCTTGTTATCGTCTGAACATAGTCGCGGTGAAACTAAGCCAGTTCTTGCTATTTGATGGTCATCTCCATGTACAGGAACAGATGAGCAACATTGATTTTGAATGCTTGAGGGTCAGTGGACATAAACACTGAATCATTTCAAGCTGGGTGATCTGGAAGGACTTGGATGGATCATTTGAATTTAAATTGTTCGGTCATAATATAGCACCGACATCCTTGGTGTAAGAGACCTGTTTTGGTGCCTAAGGCTCTCGCGATTGTTGTCATCTCATCGATGGGTATGGAGGAGGGAGGAAGAGAGGGGGACGTGGGGCGGCGATAGAGATCGGAAGAAACGTGGTGGAGGCCGATATCAGTTGTGTCGCTGCGTTAAGGAGTCGTGTCTAGATGCGATTGGCCCCCTTTAACCCTGCTCAGCACATAGCCTAACCAGGGCCGAACAAAATTCCATCCGAAGAACTACGTTCGAGCGCACTGAATTAAGCCACAGACCACCACCACTCTACCATGTCTTCTCTGCTGCCGCCGCCGCCTTCTTGTTGTAAAAACAAATGAAAGGTAGAATTGAAAAGAAGTTGGAAATTTTTTTCTAACAAATAAATACGAAACGTTATGAAAATAAAAATAAAAATAGTAGACTTGTGTCCTCACAAATCTACAATGATGCAGACCTATTAGAAAACTCAATACGTATGTAATTATAGGTAATGTATAGCTTATCATAACTCAAAGGGATGAATAGACTTAAAAGCTCATGGAACACTCTATAATAAAATTAATAGTTACAAAAACGGCCCACACTATTCCACACTCGAAATGGAGGGAAAGGTTGAAAGGGATAAAAAAAAATGCAAGAAATGTTCTCATATGAATGGAGAGCTCCATTTATTTCTAATTCACTTATGATCGGACCATCATCATAGCCATTATGCCATTTCAAAATAGAGGCAAAATCTCAAGAAAATCATCAGTTTGACAAGTTCTGGAAATTCTCTCCCCAAATTATTAGTAATAGTTTTCAATAAATTGGACAAATTGCGTCACCTTAAGTTAAAAAATATGAATAATGCTAGAGACACTCAGATTGACATATTCAACCAGTTCAAAACTTATAATACTTAAACAATACATAGATTTATTAAATTAGATAATGTCACCATTTTCCACATCTAATAGAAACTCAAGGTGGCGTTGGCAAAAAGTCTTCCAACAAGGAATGCGTTCATCAGTAGTTAAGCGCAAAGGAGTAGACTTATTGCTCTCAGGCATTTCAAAAAAGAGACTAACTTGAGCTGTTCAAGCGCAGCATCTTGACAACATTCAAGACGGTTAGAACCACAGCAGCATCTGCTACCTTCCAAGCTGCTCTAAGTTATTAAAGAGTCGAGATCCAAGGTACTACCTTCCAAGCTGCTCTAAGTTATTAAAGAGTCGAGATCCAAGGTACTAACCCCCATTTAATTACAATGGGCATGCCTTTTCAAAGGCTTGTTGCTCTTTGCGGCATAAATCGAACTCGTTTGTGCGGTAATACATGCAACCAACATAAGCATCCATCTCTTTGGTACACCTCTAGTGAAGATCTTTCAGTCTGCACAGCCAAAAATACATGGAATAGATATTGCAACAGAAAGTGGTAAGTAAAATGCAACAACTACTTTTATCAGTTGAAAGAGGTGTAATGAATTTTTCCAGCGCCTCTATTTAAGTTTCTAAAAAATCTATTTGTATCTGTAGACTTCTGTGGGCAAATGTCATGAATCATTGACAGTAAAGCTTATAGCCAGTCTGTATTTGCCAATGTAAGGGTTTTGCAGCCCAAAAATGAAGATAAGATTAATGCAATGACTAAGAGGCCCACGAGTATGTCTACATCTAAAACTGTGAAAAGAAGTAGATTGCATTCCTCTCGCTTGAAATTGAAAGTGCATAGCCCATTAGTCAGTCATCAAGCTGTGTGCTCTGTATAGCAAATCATCAGGTATCTAGAATGAAATCCCGTTCATCAAATGGTGTAAGCAAAGTCTACTGATCCACGAAAAACATAGCCTATATCAGTTTGTCGTTGCGTTAAGGAGCGGTATCTAGATGAGCTAGGCCCCCTCTAACCCTGCCCAGCACATAGCCTAACCAGGGCCGAACTCAATTCCATCCGAAGAACTACATTCGAGTGCACTGAATTAAGCCACCGCGACGACCACCACTCTACGATGTACCTCTGCTGCCGAATCTCATCCATATGTCTAGAGAAACGCCTATCCTGCTTCTTGAATTTTGCTATCTGCTAGATATGTGATTTATAAATTAGCATTAGTATCATTTTTTAATATTTGTTCTATTGTCGAATAAGACGTTTGGATCAGTGTGAGGAGATGAAAAGAAAAAGGCCAGAGTAACTTTCAGTTTCGTAGAAGCAAAATGGTAGGTACTGCCAAATTGCATTTCAATGTTTGTACTGCACTTTCCGTGTAAATGAGAAACATTTCTTCGCCTTGCAAATAAAATAAACTTGCCAAGTTGCACGGACAAACTCGGACGACCTTCTTCCCAAAGTTCTCTTAATAAGAAATTGGAAGAGATGAAACGGACTCATGAATCTCATGTTTAGTGAATGAGAAGTCAAACAGCCTTTTATTCAAAAGAAAGGTTGACATGCCAAATTGAATGACTTGAGCTCAGACACTCAAAATTTGGATGAATTACGCTGACATGTCAAAGTAACTGAGAATACAAAGACAAGAATTCATCCGTGACACTAAAGGCAAATAGGTGAACTCAAATGCCCACAACGGTGAAACTACTCGCAAATGCAGGATGAAACCAATGTAATGGAGATCATGTCCGAGCTTGGACACCTAATTTTCTCTCCCTCTGGGAAGCCTTATTTTCATGAGGATCTTCTGTCAATGACCTAAATCTGAAGGAAAAGGAGTTCAATAGTATCTCAGCCTAGAGGTCTCCACTGATTTAATTAAGGGAGTTGGCCGTTCTTAGCCAGCAGTTCAAATTTAGACCTTCAATGCTTGCTTCTCAGCAGCAAGAGCTTCAGCCTTGATGGGGGGCTCCCACAAAATTGTAGTTTCAGCAAGTAATGAGGTCATGACGTATAGGTTCTTGTTTGAGGCAGGACACCTGTCTTCCAAGTAACCTGTATATCATTTTAAGCCATTAACTAACTGAGCAAGGAAGGTGAACTTTGTACGTTTTATCGATATTCAGAAATAGTGAAGCATTTCAGAAAGTTTTTGATGCTCTAAAAGAACCAAGATGTCCAAAGTCCTTACTTTAGCTTAGTAAGCAAGACTGTGGGAATGCTTTATGATTGTTAAAAGGTCAAAATTCCTTGTGCATAGTTGCAATCATGGAATCGACTGAGACCATAAAGGATAAAGAATACTTATATGTATTATTTTTCGTGGTAGTGTTTCTGGAATCATTTGATAAAGTTGAGCATCTCCAAATGATTTTCAGATAGAGCACAGAAGGGAGCTAGTATGGTCATTGTTATGGTACCTTTTCCTTGCTTCTCATTGTCACGGCCCACACAGATTGAGCAACCACAATTGGCAACTCCCTGCATAACAATACAAGTAATTCAGGCATCACAATGAAATATGAGTTCATTAGCAGGGCAATCTTTAAATTTGACTAGTAGTTGGTATGTTTCTTCTGAGCATTACCGAAGACAATGTGTCGGTGTTGACTGTTTCATGCTTTCCCATCAATCTTCTCCATAGGCGCTAATGTGCTCCTCATGGCGAAGTGAGAGATTCAGAATTGCCTTCTTTATCGCTTCAAAGCCTCCTTCTTCTCTCATGCTTTTTGTATTGCAGAAAAGTCGAAGAACACACTCTTAAAGGTCCTTCATTGAACAAAAATTCTTAACCAAGTCCATGTTATTTCCATGGTGCGAACCTATTAGTATGGCATCTTGCACCGTTGCAGTCACCCTGAGAAGGAAGAGAATGCTTTTATCAATTTTGGGGTATAATAATGCATAAATGGTGATAGTGAAGTCAGCTACCTCTATTGGCTTTGGATCTTACATGAGGACAACACAAGCTTGCTCGGTTATTCTCTGTTGTATAAAAAAGATAAACAATCAAGTACTTAAATACCTCAGAACATGTCTGTATGCACTTATTTTGTTTGCTGTTAATGGAATTTCGTTATTTTCTTGAGCAAGTACTTGAAATTTCACCTAAAGAAGGTATCTTGAACACCAGAGATGATCTCCTGCTTCAATTCCCATGCTTCGTCTGACTTGGTGTTCTCACTGCAAGATAGAAGCCACTGTTGATAGCAACAGCTCTGTGCTTTTTTTCTGTTTTCCTTTTTGAAATAACAAGCAAGCTGGAGGTCAGGTATTACCTGGCCCAGATCACCACTCCATTGGTGCTATTAATGTTGATACAGCATATAAGCAAGCCTTGTAGCGAGCATCGGATATATCTCAGTCGGATGACATATTAGCCCCAACACCACAATAATAAGGCCCCTAAATGAAGACAAAACCTCGCATCACAATAGAATTTTTTTGTCATCAACTCAAAGCCTATTATTTATCAATATACAGGGAAATTCGTTGGGAAAAAATCTCTCACCTGGGAACCTCGATATCCTCCGATAGGCCAACCGAATGGCCATTGAACATTTATCTACAATAGGGTGTTTTCTTGCTGAATCCAATACATAATGTGAACATTTAACCCGAAAATATGAACTTGTCTGTTTCAAAACTTTCTAATTCACGTTATATAACTCATGTTTTTGGATCTCCCACCATGAAATGTCATTGATAACCTTTGGGTTACTGAATTTCAGCAACCCTGACGTGCTTGGTTGCTGGGATCGGCTTACCAGCTGATGTATATGAATTGGAAATAACCCGAAGACAAACAATAATACTCCGTAAACCAATTGAAACGCCCTTTCACGTTTCATCAACCTATTCAGATGATCTAACTGGTGGTCAGTGAGTTCTTTGTGATCCTCATTTGGCATTGTGTCCTCAGTGCCAAAATTCACACCATTTCTGTCTAGCCTGAAAAATAAAGCAGTGTAAGAAATAGACATATCTACTGAAACAAAAGCCCTATGAGCTTAATCTCATGGAAGATAGTTCAAGCAACGAGCTCTATGCATATGACTTGGCCTTCTGGTATGCATGAGAGTTTAGTTTTGAAAAGATAAAAAGAATAGACTGAGTACTTCAAAGAAAGGGGTCTCCTTAGCAAGTGCCATTGCCGAAAAGTTGAAAACCGCTTTTTGGAGACTAGTTTCAAGAAGGACGGCTTACATTTTGAAGCATAAATAGTGAGTCTTATCGATTTCCCTAAGGACACTACCACAAATTTCCTTTAAAAGATAAACTAAAAATAGTGGCATAACTATGCTTCGCATTTCGGAACCATTTCAAGGTTATTCTCAAGCCTCATTCCCAAAAGCGAGCTTGCGAACAAGCAAAAAACCGAGGGCAGTTACAGAATTGAAGGAAGTAGACTGCAGAGTGCCACAGTTTAAGAGATTAATGAAATTCCACCCCAGCAAGGATCAATAATCAAACATGTTATTATGATATTTCCTTAGTTCTAATGGATGATCAACTGGTGAATATTGACAGTGCACCTAATTCTTTCCTCTTGCAATCGAAAGGCAATCACATTGAAGTACTTTCTTCTCTCACAAACTTCGCACAATCGCCGCAAATTGCCCTCGCCAATAGCTTTGGCGAAAAAATCCATCAGATATCAACATGGCAAAGCAAGACTACCAAACACAACAATCATCAGTATGGCCAATTGAAGTCACAGGAACAAGAAAAATCTAAGATGAGAGTGGATACAAGAGAAACCGATTCCACACGAGGTCCACAACATAAGACTTCACATCAGTAGCGATTGATTTAGTCATCTAGTCATCAAGAGAAACGACAACAATGACTACTGCTTCATTCATTCATTCTGCCTCACACAGCACACATTTCTTTCGCAAACGTTGTCGACAAGAGACGAAGAACATATCAATTGTCAACCAAACAAAATGTGCAGGACAACCTTGCTGAGATCAAAATAGAGAAGTCACAGATACGACCTCTTTTAATTTCAAAACATTTACTCGGATTGCTTAAGGCGGTGCTCAAGATTGGCAAAAGGATTTAACCTGAGAACTGAGATAGCTAGTATAAGTACCTAGAGGGGGGTGAATAGGTATATAAATGATTTTTCTTAATAATTGCACAACACTCGACAGTTAATAGATTTGAGATAGGCGGTAATCAAATTAAGCGAGAGAAGAGAAAATTGAACACGCGATGTATAGTGGTTCGGCTTATTTCAAGCCTACGTCCACTCTTCTTCACGACAACCTATTGGCTGGATTCCACTATGAACAAAGAGATGTTACAAAGCACAGCTTTGCCTTGATTCCACAGTGTAGATATTCTGCCACACCTCCTCAAGATTTCTCACAAATATAGACTATCTTTTGTATACAAGTATTCGCTCAAAGGAATTATCTAAACAAAAAGGAGCTTTAGACTTTGGAATTCTTCTTTTGCGCGCTCCTCAATACCTTAGAACATCTTCCTTATATACTCCTTTATGCCATCATATCCGTTGGCACTTACCAAAGGAATTCCTCCAATCTACCCGTTGGACGGAATCAATTAGGAAGATTATCCGAGCTATTAAAGGAACGTGTAGATAGCCCATCAATCCTGTTTGCCCATACAATCAGGATCTCGGTTTCCATAAGTAGAACATTCCAATAATATTTAGCCAATCACCGGATCTTTCAATTATCGAGTCAATCTTCGATCAATCAAAAGACTCCGTTATGTCTTTTCCAGCCACGAGATCTTCTCCAGTTGATAAGGTTAAATCATTAACGAAATATCCAGTTCTGGATAACTTTTCTTCAACGGATTAGAGACTGTCAATGAGGATAGATTTGAGTCTTGAGTACGCAAGACGGAGGTCTTCAGACTTTAAATAGCGAGTCTACAAGCCTTCGACTAGATCGATGGAAACGTTTTGTCGCTTCAAAACACTTCAAGAAGATTTTTCCAACAATCTCCCCTTTTTGATGGTGACAAAACTTTCCTGCAGATTTGGATAACTTTGACTCGCAAAACATTTCTCAAACACATATGCATATCTTATAGAGATAAATGGCTAAATGAATAACACTAGAATCTGCAATCACAGAAAATAGGTTAGTTTAGTATACGATAAAGCCATCCATAAGATATCAATAGTAGTTAATAGAAGCAGTCAAATCCAAGTCTAGTTCAGTTCTCATCTAGACACAAAGTCAAACAAAACAATCCAACAAACAGTCCAACAAACCACAGATTAAAAGTTTTTAAAAGATTAACGATTGAAAGTTTGTTCAAATCTTGCATCTCTCCCCCTTTTTGTCAGCATTAAAAAGGTTGAGATGAAGTCAAGATTGCTTGGGAACGCGGACAAGCCGGAAATCTTCCATAGATCGAACGATGCCTTCCGGCCTTTTCAAGTCTTCCTTCGGTTGTGTAATCTCCTCACCCTTGGCATTGGCACGAATCGAGCGAGAGGGCTTGGATCTTATCATTCGGTGAACATGAAGAAACTTGACCCGCATTCGCAAGTTTTGAACCTCGCATCCCAAGGCATAAATTTGACCTTGCATCTCCAAGAGAATATCCATGATTTCGCGAAAATCGATGTATTATCGGTCCGAGTACTTGCTTCGCCCGATCGATGGAGTAAATGCGAGACGATGGTACATCAAACATAATCTCGTAGGTTTGGCGATGAAATTTCATGACCTTCTTCTAGAAGCGAGAGGCATAAACATCCTCGGGTCCACAGTGAGCGGCCGACTCATTCACTTGCATCAGGATATGAAGACTTCCCTCCTTTCTCTTGATCTCCCCTTGTTTCCATGCCTACATGCGGAGAGGAGAGTTCCTCAGGTTCTCTTTCTTCTTGTCTTTCTTCTTCGGGTCTTTCCTCCTCTGCTTCCTTCTCTCTCGCTTCCTTTTCATCTCGCTTCCTTCTCTTCGCTTCTTTCGTCATTTGTTCCGATTCTTTCGTGGAGAACGGGACGACTTAAATTTTTCAAAGCCATTGCGAGATGGTGATGTCGTCCTCATCATCTTCATCCTCAACGAGGAGAGCTCTTCTTCTCTTGGATGGAGCAACCATGGGCTCCTTCCCTTTTCTTTTAGCTGCGAGAAGAGTGTTGATGAGATTTGGCAGGAGTCTTCTCCTTGAATTTTTCCAACTCCTTGCTCAGTTCCTTCAGACGCAATTTGGTTACCATTTTCAATCCTACCACCATATGATCGCATGGTCGAACACAAAAGATTTGCGGAGGCTGAATATTGAGATGTCGAATAACTTCGTAACAAGGCTTGGGTAAGGAGTTGACCTCTGTCCTTCATCATTACTCTATACATGTGAAACATCACGGTGTGAGGGAGAGAAAACCTTTTCCCAGAGAGGATGGCATACATCAGCTTTGCCTCTGAACTTGAAACATCAGTCTTGGAAGTTGATTTTGGTCGGAGGCAATTGATTACTATCTTGTGAAGCAAGATGTTGGATGCACTCATCCTTAAGTAGGTGGTCTTCTCCTCTGTTCTCCTGTCCTTCACCAGTTAGTGTGGCCCGAGCAATGGAAACTTTGATCGGTTGATATCTTCCTCTTTCAACCCCTAACACATCTGCCAGCATATTCATATCCACAACATAGTCTTGGTCTTTAACGCTGAAAGAGAATCTATTTCGCATCCAAGAAACTAAGATTTGAAGAGAAATATGCGTTAATTCGGCATAGGCCTACGTAGTGTCGAGCGAGAACTTTTCAAGTTGAAGATAAGCGAACTTTTCCCTCAAGTTCACATTCACGGCATCCGAGAAAATCAAAATCCACACTCCTAGGGTTTATTACCCCACGCTTCAGCAATTTCGAGTACAGATCCTTTTGTTCATTTGATCTGAACAAATCTCCCATTTTTCCTTGTTTTTCAACCGCAACACCCATTTTTGGTTGAAATTGACTGTACAGTTTGTCATCATCATTCCCATCTATAGGATTCGGCCCCCAGTCACGAGGATCACTTGGGATATTTGCAAGGGTTTCCTCAGCCACCCCTCTACGAGCAATTCCCATACTTTCCATTTTTCGCAGAAAGATATATTCGTTCACATATCCTTTGTCTTTAAGAAAATCATCCACATAGTTCAAAGGAGTACGAATTCCTTTTAAGGCACGATATAGCTTGTAAATATAAGCGGGCTTTTGAACTCTTACGAGTCGCTTCCTCGATGATTTCTTCTTTGTTGTTGATGATCAACGCCTTGAGGACTAGTTGGAGGAGAATGACGCCGCCGAGAATGTTGTGGGCTCGGTTCTTATTCGGGAGACACTTCCTCTTGAGTAAGATCGAAGTGCGTAGGCCCCTCACTCATTCTCCGTGGTCCCCTGCTTGCGATTCTCGAAGATTTTCTTGAGGATGACATCTTTCTCAGTTTTTTGGAAGATTCCTTGCTTGACTTTCCCAAGAAAGATGACAACTTTTTGTAGATTAAACAAAGAAGACAAACGGGAATTGAGGATCGATGCTTTCTAGGGTTTTTGAGAGTAAAGTGAAGAGGAATCAACAGTGCACGATCGATTAAAAAGAGAGAGATAAACGAACCGTCACAAAGGAAATAAAAAGATGCATTTTCAAAATAACTGTCTTTTTCCGCAAAAATAGCCATTTCAAAAATACTTTCTTTTTGAAAATGAAACGATACAATAATTACGTCGATTAAATAAAGCAACAATTTAAACACAGTCTGACGATCGTACCTTTTCAAGATAGGATTAGAGAGAGAAAGACTTTGATCGGCGGTCGTACCAAGACTATCTTGCAAATAAAGTCTTGTATGTCTGAGTCTGAAAGTCTTTAGACTTTGATTTCCTCATACCTCAAAATGTTGAGTTTGGAACGGATAGATTCAAATTGATTTTTCTCCAAAGGCTTTGTGAATATATCCGTTAGTTGTTTCTTTGAGTCAACAAATTGAATTGAAACATCTCCATTTTGAACATGGTCTCTAATAAAGTGATGTCGAATCTCTATATGCTTTGCTCTTGAGTGGAGAATTGGACTTTTGGTGAGGTTGATAGCACTGGTGTTGTCGCAATTAATCTCCGTGCATGAGTCTTCAATTTCAAAGTCTCTTAGCTGTTGTTTTATCCATAGAATTTGCGAACAGCAACTTCCAAGAGCTACATACTCGCTTCGTTGTTGAAAGAGCTACAAGTGCTTTGTTTCCTTGAAAACCAAGACATTTGCTCTACTTCAAGCAAGCGGCAAGTTCCCGAAGTGCTTTTCCTATCAACTCTGCAACCGGCCAGATCTGCGTCTGAATATCCCAGAAGATCAAAGTCTCCCTTCTTAGGGTACCAAAGACCGATGCTTGAAGATGAAGCAACGTATTTAATAATACGTTTTGCAGCACTGAGATGGGTTTCTCTAGGATCTGATTGAAACCTAGCACAGATACAAACACTCAACAAAATGTCAGGTCTAGAAGCAGTAAGATAAAGAAGTGAATCAATGAAGCTCATGTACAGCTTTTGATCGACTTTCTTTCCTTCTTCATCTTTGTCTATCTTCAAGGAACTTAACATTGGTATGTCAGTCTTTTTGCAATTTTCAGACCGAACTTTTTGACAAGATCATTTGCATACTTTTCTTGATGAATAAACGTTCCTTCCTCCAATTGTTTTATTTGAAGTCCAAGAAAGAAGGTTAACTCACCCATCATGCTCATTTCAAATTCATCCTGCATAGTCTTAGAAAATTTCTTGCACTGAGACTTTCATTAGAGGATCCAAAGATGATATCATCGACATATATTTGAACAAGCGGAAAACTTTTGCTTTCTCTTTTAATAAAAAGAGTAGTGTCCACTTTACCTTTAACAAATCCATTTTAAATTAAAAATTTACTTAATCTGTCATACCAGGCTCGAGGTGCTTGCTTTAAGCCATATAAGGCCTTTTTGAGTCCGAATACGAGTCTGGTTTCTTCGGGTCTTCAAACCCTGGTGGTTGTTCCACATAGACTTCCTCATGGATGAATCCATTTAGGAAAGCACTTTTGACATCCATTTGAAATAACCTGAAATTTTTATGACACGCAAATGCAAGTAATAAACGAATTGCTTCTAACCTTGCTACCGGTGCATAAGTCTCGTCATAGTCGATCCCTTCTTCTTGTGTGTATCCCTTGGCCACGAGTCTTGCTTTGTTTCTTACGACTTTACCTTTCTCGCCCATCTTGTTTCTGAAAACCCATTTAGCTCCAACAACTGATTTACCTTTCGGTTTTGGAGTTAATTGACATCATTAATTTTGAATTGTCTCGAGTTCTTCTTGCATAGCTTCAATCTAGCTTTCATCGGATAAAGCTTCTTCTATGCTCTTGGGTTCTATTTCAGAAATAAGAGCCACGGCACTAGACTCTTCTCGCCTTTTGGATCTGGTGCGAATTCCTTCATTAATTTCGCCGATAATGAGATCTTTGGGATGACCGGACTTATGCTTCCGATTCTTGGTTGATTTGTCGATTGATGATCTCTTTCTTTATTTGAATCTTCACGAACAGCTTGATCTTTGGTCTTCCAGTCCGAGATGCTTCTTGAGTTGTAAGCTTTGGAGGATCGGAGCATGTTCGAGACTCTTCATGATGAGTCCGACTGGATTCATTTTGCGTAGAGTCTTGAAATTTGACATTCATTGACTCCTCCAGGACCGGCTCTTCTTGTTATAGACTTGTAGGATTTACTTGATGTAGAATATCCAAGGAAGATTCCTTCATCGACCTTTCTTCAAATTTACCAACTCGATCTTTTGCATTTTTCAGAATAAAGCATTTGCAACCGAACACATGAAAGTATGAAACAATAGGCTTCTTACCTTTGAATAACTCATAAGGGGTTTTCTCTAGAATAGGTCTTAAGAAGACTCTATTGATGATATAGCATCTTTGTTGAAACAAACTTCACCCAAAAACGTGAAGAAATCTTACTTTCAATTAAAAGAGTTCTAGTCATTTCTTGAAGAGATCTATTTTTCTTTCCACAACTCCATTTTGCTGAGAAGTATATGGAGAGGAGAACACATGCTTAAAGCCTGATTCATCACAAAATTTCGTAAAATCTTGATTTTCAAATTCACCTCCATGATCTGTTTTTATACTTGAAATGACATAACTCTTTTCATTTTGAACCTTCTTAGCAAATTTTTCAAAGTAAGAGAAAGTTTCAGACTTACTTGCTAAGAAATATACCCAAGTAAATCTTGAGTAATCATCCACAATTACTAGGCAGTATTTCTTACCTCCAATGCTTTGCGTTCTTGTTGGTCCGAAGAGATCCATATGCAAGAGCTGCAGTTCAAGGTTAGTGGAAACTTGATTTATTGGTTTAAAGGAATTTCTTACCTGTTTTCCCAATATACATGGTGTACATAGATCAGACTTTTGGTATGATAAAATGGGTAGACCACGAACAAGCTTCTTTTTGAGATTTTGGCTATCTGCTTCATGTTGATATGCCCAAGCTTTTTGTACCATAAGTTCGCTTCATCTTGTATTGAGATTAGACATTGCGATTCATCGGTTTCACGTCCAAGAGGTAGATATTTCCATGTCTTGACCCATGAATGATTGAGTAGTGTCTTTCTGGTTGGTTCCGAACAAATACCCTCTTGAAAGTTGATTCTAAAACCGGCATCACAAAGCTGACTGATACTTAGCAGATTGTAATTGAGCCCTTCAACTAAAGAAACATTGCTTATTGTGAGGTTCCCAATCTTTACAGTTCCAAATCCCACAATACTTCCTTTGTTGTTTCCTCCAAATGAAACTTTTCCTCCATTTACTTGAACAAGCTTAATGAAGCTATTTGAGTCTCTGTCATGTGTCTTGAGCATCCACTTTGTCAAGATACCACTTTACCTTTTTCTTAACGGAGACCTCGCATTTAAAATAGAGTCTCAAGCTTTCTTTGGTACCCAAATTTTCTTGGGTCCTTTTGTGTTAGTAAGATAAGCAGTATTAACCCATACTTTTTTAACAGGTTTCCAAACCATAGGACACTCTTTTTCAAAGTGATCCGGACTGTTACACTTTGAACACCTGAGTGCATTTCGACCTATAGACTTTACAAAAACTTTCTTGAAATGATTTTTGTAAGCCTCTCTCGAGGGTCTTGTCTTAATTCTTTCTTTTACTTTAGGAAAATCAATCAAGGGAATTGTTTCTACTGTCATACCGAAACCAGACTTATTGAAGTAAGGTCTTTGGACTGAAAGAATTTTTTCAAGCTTTTCGGACCCTATTGAAAATTTCTTTGAAATATATGATAAGTCAGTTTTCAAAAGACCATTATCTTTCAAAAGACTATCTTCATTTTTTTTAAGGGTGGAAACATTTAAGTCTAGACTGTTAACTTTTTCTACTAAAACATTTTCCTTTTGTTTTAGAGCTGAGTTTTCGTTTTTAAGTTCGGAAATTCTTTTGAGAGAAGTCTTAAGACTAAAACACGAGTTCATCAATATATTTAGAAACTTTGACAGGAATTTTAAAATTACTTGCCTCAAATTCATTGTCGAGTCGATCCAGAATCCGAGTCGAGTCGATTGTGCCATCGACATAGGTTGGCATATTCATTATCACTTTCTTCACACTCTGTATCACTCCGGAGTTTCGGCTTTGAGGGCTTTTCGAAACTTTTATGCTTTTCCTCTCTTCTTCTTGAGAAGAGGACGGTTAGTACGATGTGTCCCTTTTTCTTACATTCAAAGCAAACTACATCTTTGTTTGGTTCCTCATCATCAATAGACTTGGTCTGCTGTTTTTGAAAACTTTGCCTCTTTGAGTTGAACCTCCTTCCTTTTCTATTCAGTTTTTTGAACCTTCTTATCATGAGAGCAAGCTCCTCATCGTCCAAATCATCTTCAGAATCTGCATCATCAGAATCATCATTTGATTTTAATGCAATGGATTTCTTACCTTTTGGATCTTCATCTTCATTAATTCGTTCCACTTCATAAGCGAAGAGTTCTAATCGGCTCGTCGACGAGATAGTGGCATAATTCTCTGCGTCTCTCTTATTGAAGTCTTTATGTGATTCCAATCCTTGGAGAGTCCACGCAGATAGCTTGTTTACCTTCATGGGATCAGAAATTTTTTGTCCTTGATTCGCAAGACCATTGACGATATCGTAAAAAACGACTAAACATGTCGGTTATAGATTCTCCTGGTTTCATTTTGAAGGCTTCATATTGACCGAGGAGAATGTTAATTATGGTTTCCTTCACTCGATCTGTTCCTTCATAGGTGATATGTAATCTGTCCCAAACTTCTTTTGCTATAATACAAGAAGATATTTGTTATATTCGAGTTGGTGACAAAGCACGGTATAAAGAGTAAATTGCTTTTGCATCGAGTGCTTGTCTCTTGATTATCTCTTCCCGAGTCATTCCATTTGGTCTCAACAGTTTCTTTCCCTCTTTTTAGACGATCGATTTCTTGTAGGAGTAATTCCTTTTTCTACAACGTCCCATTCGAGAGGATCCTTTGATCGTAGGAAAGCTTTCATCTTGTTCTTCCGGATGTTATAATCCTTTACATCAAAGTAGGAGGTCTGGTATTGCTTTGCCCTTCCATCAGCCCCTGGTGCTAGCATACTAGCCATGGATCTTTTTACTCAAGTAAAACACTTCAAATAAAGTGAGTACACGAGCTCTGATACCAATTGAGATAGCTAGTATAAGTACCTAGAGGGGGTGAATAGGTATATAAAGGATTTTTCTTAATAATTGCACAACACTCGACAGTTAATAGATTTGAGATAGGCGGTAATCAAATTAAGACTGAGAGAAGAGAAAATTGAACACGCGATGTATAGTGGTTCGGCTTATTTCAAGCCTACATCCACTCTTCTTCACTGACAGCCTATTGGCTGGATTCCACTATGAACAAAGAGATGTTACAGCACAGCTTTGCCTTGATTCCACGGTGTAGATATTCTACCACACCTCCTCAAGATTTCTCACAAATATAGACTCTCTTTTGTATACAAGTATTCGCTCAAAGGAATTGTCTAAACAAAAAGGAGCTTCAGACTTTGGAATTCTTCTTTTGCGCGCTCCTCAATACCTTAGAACATCTTTCTTATATATTCCTTTATGCCATCATACCCGTTGGCACTTACCAAAGGAATTCCTCCAATCTACCCGTTGGACGGAATCAATTAGGAAGATTATCCGAGCTATTAAAGGAACGTGTAGATAGCCCATCAATCCTGTTCTCCCATACAATCAGGATCTCGGTTTCCATAAGTAGAACCTTCCAATAATATTTAGTCAATCACCGGATCTTTCAATTATCGAGTCAATCTTCGATCAATCAAAAGACTCCGTTATGTCTTTTCCAGCCACCAGATCTTCTCCAGTTGATAAGGTTAAATCCTTAACGAAATATCCAGTTCTGGATAACATTTCTTCAACGGATTAGAGACTGTCAATGAGGATAGATTTGAGTCTTGAGTCTGGCAGTCCGGAGGTCTTCAGACTTTAAATAGCAGAGTCTGCAAGCCTTCAGACTAGACTGATGGAAACGTTTTGTCAGCTTCAAAACACTTCAAGAAGATTTTTCCAACAAGAACCCCTGCAGAATGGCTGAACAAGAGATTGAGAGCGTCGATCGTGGTCAAATGCTAAAGATCACCTTCGCTGTCCTCCCCTCGAGCAGAAATATACCCTTGGGAAATCAATCGCTAGATGAGACGAAGTATGAATTTTTCCTCATTTTTTCTCGCCACTCTTCGGAATGAAGAGATGCGCCCAAAGCTTTCTGCGATTTTTTTCATGTCCCTCTCCAAATCAAATCGAGTATGGAAACACGATATCCGAAAATTAAAAATGCAAAAATCTGGGAAACAAGGTCCCACGTACCTTCAGTGAAGAAAATTAGGGCTCAATCGGCTATCCAAATCGTATGCTTGGGATATGAGCGATCTTGTCCCAGTCCTCGCCTGCTTGTCTTTTGCAACTCTCCTCCAATTCTCCGCAATCTTCAATGATTAGGTGAGTAAGGGATGTGAGCCTTCGCATCGCTTCAGGGAATGATGTCAACGAGGAGCATTTATAGATGAAGAGATATTGAAGTGATTGAAAGGCCTCGATTTGCTCTGGTATATCCTTCAAATTGTGGCATCTCCAAATTTGGAGACGCTCGAGATTGCGGGCCTGTAGAAGCCATTGTGGGAGAGATGTCAGTTTGGGAAGGCGAGAGATTGACAAGGAGCGGAGACTCTGAAGGCCTCCATGGAAATCCAAGATGTTGCCGCTTTCATCTTTGGATATATCCAGCTCCTCACATCCCCAGATAGAGAGACCCACTAGGCTCGATAGATGTTGCATACCTTGCGAGAGGGAAGTCAATTGAGGAAAACCATCTATGCTAAGAGATTCGAGGGAAGGGAGACTTTGGAAACCCTCCTCAGGCAAACATCTTAAAAACTTTATATCCGAGATATGCAGTGTCTTCAACTTATTAAGGCCAAGCATCATCCGATTTATTAACAACGCTCCATTGGCCTCAAGCATAAACTCCTCGAGATGAGGAGTTAGTGGCATGGCTCTTAATTTTTCACATCTAAAGATATTTAATATTGATAGACTAGGAAATGATGCTGTTGAAGTGGATGATTGGTCTGACCCGATGTATTCCAATTTAGGCAAATTCTTAATATGTAAAGACTTGAGGTGAGGTAGTTGGTCCAGTGGGGGGAGACGTTCACATCTTTCGCAATAACCGAAAAATACGTCAACTAAACGTGGCAAGAAAGATACAAGGCTATCCATCATCCACTTGGGAAAGCTCTCACCTTTATAATCCCAGATCTTCAAGATTTGCAGACTTGAGGGCGGCTTTAGTCTATCAAACAGCACTTCATCTATTACTACATCATCAGTATTGAAATAGCCCCACCTAAGTACCAAAAATTCCAGAGAATGCTTCCCCATCAATATCTCATCCTCGCATTTGACTTCCGCATTTGTTACGTATCCCAAATTTTCAATTGAAAGTTGTCCCTGGATGTTATTAAGCCCCTTTAGCTCCCCAAGTCCGCAATAATTCTTAGCATGAGCTTTATCTTTGGGTAAAATGAAGTTCGTTAGCCTATGCAAAGAACTGATTTCCCCTATTCCACGTGGCAAATAACTAAGTTTAAAACAATGACGTATGTCTAGATTCCGAAGGCTGACTAACTTCTTTAGATCACTTGGCAACTCTTCAAGGGCATCACAATCTCTAAGATTAAGTGTTTGCAAGCTCTGCAATTTCGTAATGGAGTTAGGAAGCCTTCTGAGTGTTTGGTTGTAAGAGAGATCGAGATATGTGAGATACTTCAACTCACAAATGGACCTTGGCACCTTCTCGACCTTTGTGGCATGCAGATCCAAGATGCGCAACCTCTTGAAATTTTGAATTAATTGGCCTAGATCCACTTCACTTGTTGGTTCTCTTTGTTGTCTTTCTTCCCAATATGTAGTAGTAGATAGAATTGTTCTTAGTGCACTTGCTTTCAAGCGTAAGATTGGAAGTTCATCCATCAAATTGAAAGTCGAACCATAGGATATATGACGAGTTCTTTCATTTATGATATTTGTGTCATCCCTTGCCACTCGACACCTATTCCCTGCAACATTGCAGGCTAGATCATGCATCAAATCATGCATCTTGCAAGTTTCCTCCTTCGTGTATGGGTTTATTTTAAAATCTTGGAAGAAGTTACTCCAAAGTAGATCCATGAAATATTCATGAGCAATGTCTTCTAAATGCTTACTTGAATTTGATGACTGGATAAATCCTTCTGCTATCCAAAGACTGACTAAAGTATGCTTCTCTATTACAAAATCTTTGGGAAACAATGAACAAAAGGCAAAACATCGTTTCAAATGTGAAGGAAGACGGTCATAACTTAGCTTAAGAACAGATATTATGTGCTCTTCCGTTTGAGACATTTTTGGGAGCTCATGATCTTTGAAACGTAACCACTCATCTTTAGTTTGCTTAAGGAATAGTAACCTCCCACTAGTTCGAATAACCAATGGAACCCCAAAACAATTTCTAACTATCTCTTTACCAATAGCTAGCATGTCAGGATCTTGTATGCTCCCTTCTCGACCAGCCATTCGCATTAACAAATCAAGAGAATCACTTTCAGACAAGCCCTCAAGAAGAAGAGGCGGAGCAGGGGAGGTGATCTTTGCAACCAAAGGAAGGCGTGTAGTTATAAGGATCTTGCTTCCTCTAGCACCTCCCATCAATAATGATTTCAAGTTTGGCCACGTTTCTGATTTTGCATCCCACAAATCATCCAAAACTAAGAGATATCTCCTTCCATCAATTATTTTCCTCAATTCGCTTTGCAACCCATCCATCTGACTGTAGTTTGGTTCTTTCTTCTCCACACAAACTATGATATTTTTCACTATTTTTTTCATGTCAAAGTCATTAGAGACACAAACCCACATTTTCAAGTCAAAATGTCTACTGATCATCTCATCATTATATACAAATTTAGCAAGAGCTGTTTTTCCAAGCCCACCAATACCAAGTATTTGAAGGATAAAAATATTCTCTTTCACATCCAAATTCAGTAAGAATTTCATAACATTCTTTTTCTCATTATCTCTTCCAATAATGTCTTCCTCACGCATAAACGAATGCGTCTCCTCACTCTTCCTCCACCCTCTAGGTCCCTTGTCTAACTGGAAATCCTTTTCATCTTTAATAACTACCAATCTCTCCCTCACTTCTGTTATTTTTCTACTCATCTTCAGTTCAAAAGCAAACTGGTTTAAACTTGAAGAAAGTGTCCTTACCACCTTGATCATTTGATTGTGGCCCTTCAGTTCTCGTCGAATAGCTTCTATATTAAATTCTTCAAGCACGTCCTGCAAATCATAGAAAACCTCTTTTAGTTTCTCCACCCAATCTTTGATTTGGGAACTCTGGTGTTGTTGCTCTTCTGCATCGTCCAGCAGAGCCTGAAGCATGGTGACGGTGCTCTCGAGCACCTGAAGTTCACGCTTGATGCCCCCTAAATTTCCAACCTTTCCCAGTGCTTGAGTAATCAGATTGGCAAGGACGCTTCCACCAATGCTGATGACAGCTTCTGCCATATTTGTTCTCTCTATCTCTCTTTCTCTATGGGGTTGAGAAGATTTTAGTCCTGTCGTTCCAAGGCTAGAGTCTTCTTAGATGATGTATAAAAAGTCTGTCCTTGAGATTAAATAAGTGTACAACAATAGTAGATAATAGAAAATATTTAACCCACAAACAGTAATTCCAAAGCATCCTATGTCATATAAAATTCCATCCCATCTAATAAGTAAGGCAAGTTCCTATTCATACATTCTTCTAGAAACATTATGTTAGATTATATTAGATTGATTAAGTATTTTCCTACTATACTGTTAAGTAATATGTCTGATTAACATTAAGGAAATTGGGAGGTAATTGAGTGATGATGTGGTTCAACCGTTAAGCTCCATTCTGCTGGACTTTCTTCTTAGTTTGGTTTTAATATATGATGCGTAATAAATTAAAACGAAACAATGTAATTACAATGATCGGAGGCTTTTTAAAAAATAAAATTAATTTTGTGCTTTCCTATGTAAAATTCAACATGTTATTTACATATAATAAGTCATTATTTAAATTACATATTAATGTTTACATGTCGTGTAAATTTAATATGTTTAAAGACAAGATAATGTAAAATGTAGATTGAGACAACATCAGAATAAACAAAAATAAAAGGAAAAAACTATCAAGACAAGACATTAGCTAAGTTGGTGATCTTCTTGAAATCCGCTAGAGGTCGTGGAACATATCATTGTCCTTTGTACTTGTCATTTTTCTTTTTTCCTTACTTTTTCTCTTTTGAGCGAACAGAAAGTGTAAGGTAACATCATGTTGAAGCAAAGCCAAAATTTTTCACTTCATTGGCCGACAAATGAGAATCAGAATCCACTTACGAGGGCTACACTACATTCACCGCAATCTGCTCAAGCCCAGAAACCATCTCATTGCAGCTTAAAAAGAAAGTCATTATAGCCGTCTGGACAAGGGCAGCAGCACAGGGAATGCCCCTATGGATGCACAATTTCTAGCGTTCAGTGGACAAGATCAGCTTCTGCTCGGTGATAAAATGTTGTACTTTGCAAGACCGTACGTGTCAGAGAACAAGACAAATGAAGATATTGAGTCTTAAGGTCTAGCGTCCCTGTCAATTTGTGCACAATCTCTTTTGAACTCTTTACCTAGCCCCTTTTCTTATTAGTGTTGAACTCAAGTTCTTCTAAATCACATCCAACAAGTAAGATAAATGTGTTCCAATATATGACCTATTCCGCACGAAGAAAAAGTACATAAAATGGCGATCATTTGAAATCAGGTCCAAATTTATGAGTAATAGCACGAGTGTTAACATGATACTAAATATTTCACGAAACATTTGGCAAGATGCTTGAGATCTTTAATAAGGATAGTAGGTGTTGCACATTCTTATTCACTTATAATCACAATTAGTTGTTGTATTTGGTCACTCCCCCTTTCATGTTAGTTGCATGTTCATAATTTCTATGGATGCCGAATCAATTATATTTAATTCCATTTCTTTCTAACCTCCCCTTGCTTTGCCAGGATTTTCAAAAGAAATCATGTGACTCTTAGTATGTACGTAGCGAGTAATTTTTCATGTGACCAGTAACTTTTTACAAGATATTCGACTTCCAATATATAAATAAGTACTCACCTATTTACATTATTAATAATTTTTTACATAAAAGGTAACCTATCTATCCCATGTATTTTTTTTTTTAAAGGACAAGTTTGAAAAAGAAATTGATGCTTTTTGCAATGTAACAGTAAATCTTAATTTGTAAGACCAAAAATTTGCATAAAGTTTGTGACCGATTCATGGGACGAGTAAGTTTTGCTTTAAAAAAGTAATTACCACCGACCCTGTTTAATAAAAGAAAATATATGAATTGACAAACAATACTTAAGCCGCCCACAGGCCTAGAAGGTGAAAATTAAAGTTTTTTTTTTTTTTTCTCAGCAGCTGTAAATGAAAATTTCTCCCAAGGGGGCTAAAGAACAAATGAGCCCGGCTTTTTTCTGATGATGCCCATTTTCCTAGTTTCATCACATGCTTTCCTTATAAAACAGTGCACGTTCACATGCTTTCTTTTTAATACAGTGCCGATTCACATGCATGCCCTAGTTGTTTTGTAGTAAACACCGGAGTATTAAGATTAATAGAACTTGGATCTTGAGAAGACGGAAAATTATCATAGCTGTGGGGGCAACTTAAAATCTAACTTCCCATGGTCAAAAAGATTTATGTTAATGAATTTCCGCTTTTGTCCAAATAAAAAACTGAAGAAAAGATTATGAAGTATAAATTGTTAATGAAGCAGTATGAAACCTTTGTGTGCAAAAAAGAAATTGCAGATTGGTATAGAAGTACGATGTGCGGTGGGATAACAAAAAAGCAAGCTGATGAGGATGCTTTTCGACTTCAGATTTTAATATGCGGAATGGTAGAACGGCTCTTAAAGTTGGCTAATCTTCTCTTGTGAATTCTGTTTGGAATTGGAAATTGGGACATGTTACTTCTTCTTATGTGCCCAATTTGAAGAAGGCTAAATATCCTAAATATGTAAATCTTTACACCATATAAGTCATGTTTTTAAATCCAAATAAAAGACGTCAATAGTTTCCCTAAGCATTCTTTGTTTCATCAATCTATTCATTTTCAGAAAAGCTCTCTGGTTAGTCGCTATAAGAAAGAACAAACCTGGCTAATAGTGGGCTGATCCACGGCCGACCAACAAAGGCGAGGCCCCAACCAGCCAGATCAAGAGAGGAGGACAGGAGATGGTGTCGGCAAGATCAAGAGAGAGATGAGATGAGACGGCATGGGCAAAGACTCCAGGAATAGAGAGATCAAGGGCACTGCTGGGGAAAGTCGACAGACGAAGAGTCTTGGAGAGAGGCTAGCTATGGGAGTGAGAACTAAAAGAGAGTAGCGAGGGTCTTTAAATAGAAAAGATTTAGCATTATTTTGAACTGTTCCAAACTAGTTCTTCCAAAGGCTAGTTCCCAAGATTTTTACATGAGAGCTAATCGAAAGTTGTTGAGGTCAGTGAATCTGAAACGTTGCAGCACGTGGCAGAGCGTGATGTGCGGCAGCGAACAGGGCTGAAATTTCAGGGCCTATCACTTTGGAGGACGGGGAATTTGATGATGGCATCAATTTTGCGAAAAAAACAGCAGAAGGGGGGCATAATGACACTCAATAGCGACAGGTTTGACCAAATATGGACACCGGCAGAGCTGACGTAATATTGCAACCACCACTATAGATTAAAGACTTAATGTCGCTTCATCAATTTATAATGGCTCTAGTACCATGATAAGAATAATGAAGAGAGAAAATGAGAAATAACTGTATATTTTTACGTATTGATAAATAATACATGAGACTTTATTAGATAACTATTTAAAGTAATAAGATAAATATAATGCCACATATAATTAATCAAGGATATGCATTATTGAAGGAGATATGTGTATAATCCTGAAAAATATGCAAAATCAAGTAAATACAATAAATAAATAAATAAATAAAACGAAGGAAGGTAATTATGATGATGACAGCTAATCGAAAGTTGTTGAGGTTAGTGAATCTGAAACATTGCAACATGTGGCAAAGCATGATGTGTGGCAGCGAACGGGGCTGAAATTCAGGGCCTATCACTTTCGAGGACGGTGAGTTTGATGATGGTGTCGATTTTGCGAAAAAAAACAGTTGAAGGAGGGCGTAATGACACTCAATAGCGACGGGTTTGACCAAATATAGACACCGGCAGAGCTGACGTAATATTGCAACCACCACTATAGATTAAAGACTTAATGGCGCTTCATCAATTTACAATGGCTCTAGTACCATGATAAGAATAAAATGAAGAGAAAATGGTGAACAACTGTATATTTTTACGTATTGATAAACAATACTTGATACTTTATTAGATAACTATTTAAAACAATAATATAAATATAATGCCACATATAATAATGAAGGATATGCATTATTGAAGGAGATATATGTATAATCCTGAAAAATATGCAAAATCAAGTAAATGTCCAAATATCATCAACAATTAGAATGGAGATTTTACATTTTATATACTAAGAATCAAATGTTAATTTGTTAAGGGCGGTGCTATTTCCACCCCCTAAATAACTTTATCCAACCCCATTTATACTAAAAAGACAACATTTTTCTCAATCTTTCAGTTGCAGTTTATATTGATGGCCCCTTTCCTTTTCTCTTTAGGATAATTACAATAATTAAACATTTCAAATGTTTTGTTTTGCTTTTTAGCGAAACCAATCAGCTGCTGAAATTGCACACCCAAAACAAACCTCGACTCCAAAATATATGATTTTCCGTCGTCAAGACACCCTAGTAAATGTATATCTTTGCACCATTCTTTGAAATTTGACTTCTAGTCCGCAGGTGTTAGGCGCTTGTTAGTCACACAATTTTCATAATATATGCTTTGTTGGGTACTTTCATATATGAAATTATTTATAATTTAATGGATTGCTTATATTGAACACGTGCCCTCACATTTCATGTGTCATTATCCCATAGAGTATCTAAATAAAAGAAAGAACGATGTATATAAATCAACTATTCAAATTAATAAAATAAAATAAAAACCAAAAAGTTTACATATTACATATTGAGATAGGACGAGTACGGTGGATGTGGGTCCCAAGACTATAGGGTTCATGTGTATGAACACGTACTAACATCAGCATCATGGACATACTGCCATGTGATTGATAGAAGATTGAAGTGTAATAATTGCTAAGAAATTGACATGGTCTAAAATCAACTTAACTCGACCATGGTTAACTATTAACCATCGCTTTAGGTTCCAAGCGACGTCTGTCTTCTTTCGGTCCCCCTGCATTTTTTGGATTGGGAGGTCATGCGCCTTTAAGGCTCCACAAATTAATAATCAAATATTGACTTATTAATTATCCTTATTAATGGCCGATCGCCTCATTGGTTGCGTAAAACTTAAAAAGATGAGTGGGTTAATAACTAAAAGACCTCAAATTTATATATTTATGATAAATATATTTTCAATTAATTTTTTTATTATCAAAAATCCCAAATTGATATATTTTGATAAATTTACTATAAATTGATGGACTTATAATAAATTTTTCTTTTTCTAGTTTCTGTTAAATTTTGTTGCCAATTTGCTGAATAAAATGACATGTGATAGTTAACTAGTATATCAGCTTGAGATTTTATTCTCTATTTGTCATAGTTGTACCATTTTTACGATTTTTATGGTATTAATCTAATTTAATTGAGGGCATATTTGTTACAAATATATCAGTTTGAATTTTTTTGCGATTGAACAAATTATTTTGGAGTAAATTTGTCATAAGTGTATCAATTTAAGGTTTTTTACAGTCATTTTGGATAAATTTGTCGTAAGTGTACTAATTTGGAGTTTTTCGTTGTCAAAAAATTAGTTTAGAGTAAATTTGTCACATGTGTCTTAATTTATGATTTTTGAGAGTATGAACCCGAGATAATATAAGTGCATGATAATAATAATTAATAAAAAATACTTAAATTATAAATACTAATAGCAAAACCATCCCACTTCATCAATGCTCATTAGGGCTCATTCATATGTGTACGGCGAGTTCATGTTCATATATTGTTCTAAAAATACTATATTAAGGTTTTCATTTATTTTAGGAAAAATAAATAATTTATAAGATTTTTTAAATAAATAATCGCTTCTATCGCTTGAAATAATTAGTTAATGAAAAATATTTTAATTAATTTATTGTCTAAATTTTTTTTATAGACTTTGAAAGTATTTTCATTCTTTCATTTTTGTAAGCAATACAAGCGATTATTTTACCTTAAATTTTTTTTTATCACATAAAAGACTCCAAATTATATTCACTGCAACACATATATTCCAAACTTATTTTTGTAACATCAAGAACCCTAACCTTATACTCATGTGATATATTCACACTTTGTCAACATTTCGTCAGATGATTTTCCAATCAAAACATCGTTTTTATTTCACTCATGCATTTGGTGCCAACCACATTTGGCTTTCATCATCTACGAAGCTACATTTTTAATGATGCTCATTGTAGGAATCATCATGTAGGTACAAATTTAAGATTTTTAGTATCAAAAAAATGTTTAAGGTAAATATCATAGAGGATAAAATTTGGAGTTTTTAATGACTTTTTTTATCGGATCAAACAAGGTGGTTGAGTTTTTTTTTTTTTTTAACGTCATTGTAAAGTAATATGTCTAATTAATCTAAGAAAGGTGAAAGAGTGGAGTTTTGTGATACTCAACCGTTGAACTGCACTCTACCTTACTTTCCTATAATTGATAGATATAAACATATATACGTAGTTTTGGTTTCACAAATGACACGTAATAGCTGAATTTTCTTAGCATTCATTTGTTTATGTTTTTTAAAACTAAAAAACAATTATCTACTTTTCTGTTAAAGTTCGAAATATTATTCGAATAAAAAATATATACATAATTTGGTTTCACTAATAACGCACAATAAAATAGAACGAAAGAAGGTAACAATGATGATTAGAGTTCGCAGTGCAAATGGTAATATGTATGTTACATGGAATAATCTCTTTTATTTCTACTCTCTTGAATAATTTTTGAGTAAAACAACGTGTTTGACAATTATATAAAATTTCATTTTTTCGGAATAGAAAAATAATAGGAATACGTTTGGCACGATCTACAATTTTTTTTGTATTTTTGTGCTTTTTTTTCTTGCTTGTTGATCTTCGTCGCCAATCGCCGATGGTGGCGAACGGATCTAAGGGCAGCGGCTATGGCAAGGAAAAAGAAGAAAATAAAAAATGACTTATTTCTAAAAATTGTTCATGAGAACAAGATCTTTTTTTTTCTTTTTATTTCTATTATGAATTTATTTCCCAATCACTTTCCTATTTTGAAAAATGAAAAAATTAATTGATGTTACCAAGTGATTTTCTGATCTTTTTCTATTTTAGGGAGTAAAAGAATAGAAAAATCAAGTAATCGAAACGTTTCCATGCGGTCTTTAAAATTTCTTAGAACTTGTTTGTTTATGTTTTTTAAAATGCAAAATTTAGAATTTTTATTTAAATATTAACAGATTTTGAAAAAATTATACCTAAATTACGTATCAAGTTTAACGGTTGTGAAAATTTAATGGGTTTCAAGCCAAAAAAAGTGTGAAAGCGTGATCAAGGCAAATATTAAATATATGTGTGTATTATGCCGAGGTTCATGAGAGCACAAAATTCGAAATTCACGGTATTATTGTCATTTGATTTGATGTGCCCCATTTTTCTTGTCTTTATTTATTTTTCGTTACTTTCTCCTTTTTCCAAGGCAACCATAAAAAGGTAAGCTAATGTGTTGGTGATTCCATGGGTACGTGGCAATTGTGGATTGGACAACATGTAATAAAAAGGAATAAGATGAGTAGGGTGGAGTTGGGTCCCACGAGTATGGTGGTGGGGAGGTGGGCCCACGGGTGCCAGCTAGGCTTCCTAGGAAACATCGCTCGAGGAGCTGATGTTGACGAGGTCGTCCTTGGCGTGCGCGTGTGTGCCCACCCCCGTCAAAGAAATTATTTGTTTTTTAATTTTTTTTAAGCTTTCCGTTAAAAATTCGCTATCATTTTATGATAGACATGGATGGCGATGTCGGCCATGTGGTAATTATTACGCTGTCTCCAGGGCTCTGTCAACCTTATGGCAGTACGGTTTCACGTGAACCCCAGCAGTAGTTAGGCCTTTGTGAAAGAGAAAATATTAAGTACCTTGACAGTGCCACATCATCGGTGCTCTGAACCATTCAGGTATCGACACGTGTTCACAGGACCCGTCACGTCTGCTCTCTTTTCTCTCCGTCTTCTACGCTTCTGTCTCTGAAAATAGGGAGCGGGCTCGGCTCGGCTTGGCTCGGCTCGCTGCAAAAGAAAAGACAGGTCACGACTCCCGCCTAAAAGTTTTCTCTTTCCTCAGTTAAAATTTCTGCAATTTTCTCTCTTCTCACAGGAGAACAAACAGAGAACGATCGAGACCTGCGTTCTCCTCTCTCCCCTCCGCCTCCGCCTCCGCTGGTTGCTTCCATTGCCCCCACCCTGACGCCGCCGACGCTCCTCCTTCTCCCTCTTGCGACGTCCGCTCTGCTCTCTCTTCCCCCTCCGCGAAGTCGTGCCTCTCTTCCAGCGAAACGCGACGCCGACGGCCCTCCACCTCCGCCTCCGCCTCCGCCGGTTTTCTCCGACGCCGACGCCGACGCCGACGCCGACGCCGACGCAGCCTCCGCCTCCCTCTCGCGACCTCTTATCCCCTCTCTCTCTTTTGTCCTCGAAGTCGCGCCTCTCTTCCAGCAAATCCCGACGCCGACTCCCCTCCGTCGATTGCCTCCGTTGGTGTCGGAGTCCGTCGCCCCCGTCTCCTCCGCCTCCGCCTACGCACCCGACGCCAACGCGTCGAACCACGACGGCGAAAATGGAGGAGAGAGAAACGACGAAGCAGGAGACGAAGAAGCAGAAAAGCGGGCGCTCGGGGTTCTGGACATGGGTTGTCGCGTCTCGCGTTCCGGCTCGCCCTCGTCTACCTCCCCAGGAACCTCCGCCTGTCCACCTGCCCCGAGGTCGCCACCCCTCTCACCAGCATTCGCCACCGTAACGCCACCTCTCTTCGCTCCGTCGATCGATTCCCCATCCCCCATCCCCGATCCACCGCCCCCTCCTCCCTTGAAATCTTGGAGGATACGATTTCTGATTTTTCTTGTTTGTGCCGCCTGCAGTTGGCGAAGGCTACTGATTGAAACAGTCGGTGATGTCTCCCTATGCAGGTTCGGCTCCGTTCGATCTCTATAGGAAGGAAGCTGCTTGTTTGCTTACTGATGTTTCGTTGTTTGATGCTTTGATCCCTTCCACAGGTTCCATGTGTCACGGTTCTCCTTTGCTGTAGCTCGTTCTTGGACTTCTCGCTGTCAAAAGGTAACTACCAGAGTATAATCGCCGATGCATTTTGAAGGCTAGGTTGATTGTGAGCTTCGCTGGTTATCTGCTCGTTCTTGGATGTTTTAAACTTTTGATCTGACAGAAAGCAGTAATCTTTCAGGATCCTTTTATCTTCCCTCCATACCACAAAGCAGCAAGGGAGCCTTTTGACTACTTAATGTTTGGTCAAAATTACATCCATCCTCTGGTTGATTTCAGGTTCATCGATAATTTTGTGCTCACTTCCTTCACAAAGCTTCGCCGAAGAATATTAAAAGGCACTCAAATTATTTATGTTCTATAATTTGCTTGGCTTGTCTTCACATGTCAAAGGTCCATGACGTTCTAGCGATGAACCTACACATTTACTTTTAATTAACTTGCATTTCTAGGAAACTTGCCACTTTGTCATGACGTCTTCTTCCCACCTTTACTCCCCTTTCAGCCCTAATTGCTTTAGGAAAAATTGATTTCCATTCCAGGAAAGTGCAAAAACACTGTCCCTTCTGTCCTCTTTTTTAAATAATAATTCAGAATACTAGGGAGCATAAAATACTAAGAATTAAGCTTCTGTTATTAACTCAATATATGAATTGCAAACTCCTAAATTGTTTTCAGAGGGTTTTTATGGACTTATCCCTAAACAGGGAAAGCTCCTGCGCTAGCTTTTCTCATTGGACCTTTGACTAATTAGTTACTTTCCTCTAGATATCTCTTAGCATTTCTGAGTTGTTTTTACTCTCACATATCTCTTAATTTGCTCTTTGCTTCTGATTTTCCTTTCTGCAGAAACTCATATGTTGGAAACATTCCTGTTTTTCATGAAATCCGTGAGAAACTTCAGGAGGTGAATAGTTCTTTTGTTACCCTTCTCCTTTAGATGGACCGATGATGACTCTGTGTCTTACTGAAACCTGTTGCATTCACATTGCCTCTTAAACTGAAATTGTTTTTGTTAGTCTAAAGAATAACTGAAAGCCATAGTATATCCCTCTTGTTCTTTTTTTGTACACTATATTTTCTGTGATTCAAGTGTTAGCTTGGACTCTTATATATTTCACTTCTTGGCCTTTCCTATTGCTCTTCACTGAATGAAATTACCATTCAGTAGATTGCATTCTGCTTGCTTGTAATGTAGAATTATGATCTGAAACTGTTTATAAATGATTCTGGTTTATTATATGCATGCACATTAAATTTGACCTTTAGCTGCTTCACAAAGTAAATAGAGGCAACAGATCACTATAGAAGAGGATCCAACTGTTATACAATGCTAATTTATATCTTAAATTGCAGGGCCACAACATCGTTTTGATATCCAACCACCAAACGGAAGCAGATCCAGCTGTTATTGCTCTGCTTCTTGAAGGAACACATTCACATATTGCGGAGAATGTGGTACAGATTTTATCTTTTATTGGACTTGATTATTACCTCATTCGTGAGTATAGGCCACAAGTGGGCCACTTTGCTTGAACATATCTTTTATCTTCTAGTGTAGACTTATGTAGCTGGAGATAGAGTTGTAACAGATCCACTCTGCAAGCCCTTCAGTATGGGAAGGTGCTTAAAATCTCTATCCTTATGAGTAGTTATAAAGTTTAGCATGCTGATGAGTGATTAGGCAAGCTCATAACTCGAATCTTCTATTTTTTCTAGGAACCTTGTTTGTGTATATTCGAAAAAGCATATGTTTGATGTTCCAGAGCTTGTTGAGATGAAAAGGAGATCAGATACACGAAGCTTGAAGGAAATGGCTTTGCTTTTAAGGTACTACGTTCACAGCTTTTCATGTGAATGCAATCTCATATATGAAAACAATTGAACGGTGATGTATCTTCAGCTCCTGTGAAAATGCACTGATGGTAAAGATCCTATTTAATGTGAACAGCTGGTCACCTTTTGCCTCCTCTATTTGTCCTTACATTGATTCTTCATGTTCATAAGTAGACCAATGCTCTTACTACAAGTGAGATGATATGCTAGTTATGCCTGAGCATTGCAGGGGTGTATCACAACTACTGTGGATTGCGCCAAGTGGTGGCAGAGATCGTCCTGATCCTCTTACAGGAGAATGGTATCCGGTAGGTTTTCACTCTGCTCTCTGGGATTGTGCAGCAGAGTTCCTTTTCTGCTGCTGCTCTTTCTTGAGTATGTCAAATATGCTTTACCAAACTTCCATACAGTACCATAGTTGTAATCACTTGTGTTTACTTCATTCTGCCACTCGAAGATAGAAAAGTTTGGTCTGCTCACTAAAATCCATTTAGTTCTCTGGTCGTTGTCATCTGCCATTTTTCAGTGATTCTGATATAAAAGAGTGGGCAGGCACCCTTTGATTCTGCCGTGGTAGACAATATGAGGAGGCTTGTAGAACATTCTGCCGTGCCAGGACATCTCTACCCATTAGCATTATTGTGCTAAGATATCATGCCACCTCCACCCCAGGTTTGGGAATCTACATGATGTACGTATCTCTTATTGTAACATCTTTATTCTGTCTCATAAGGTGCAACTTTACAGGTGGAGAAAGAAATTGGTGAAAAAAGAGTGATTACTTTCCACGGTGCTGGGTTATCAGTTGGACCGGAGATTAAATTCAATGAAGTTACTTCCACCTGTTACGACTCTGAGGAGGTTACTCCTTATTACTTTACCCTGATATGCCTTAACTTTTCTAATATATAGTCTCTATCCTTTTATGCTTTTCTATAGCAAGTATTATTGGTGCTTATGTTGACTCGTGAACAGGTCCTTATCACTACTTGTTGCAACTGACTAGTGTGTGTATATTATCTCTTTGGAATATATCTACCTTACTTTTCCAGATTTCTTCTAAATTAAAATAATTGAATTCCTAATTGTATAATGTTTTTGTTCTTGTGAGTTTGGTTTGATTTACAATAGTTGGATGGCAATAAGTATCGGCATTGTTTTAGTGATGTCAGAAAATTTGCATAGAGAAGCCAATGCAGTGGTATTTATACAGATCTTTCCAGGTCTTCCATTTTTAGATTCTTTTCTTGCTCGAAGTGAAAATCAATAATCTTTATTGTGAAAAGACTAAGCTGGTGTACTCTTTACATGCTATTATGGTACTGTCAGAAAATTCAAAAACGTTTTTTTTTTTTTTTTGATCGGTAACCAATGAGAAAACCAATGCTCTCTCTTTCCTTTCTTTAACGCTCATTGCGTCTTCCAAGCATGGTCCCTGACATGTCCTCATTCCCTTTGCAGGCGAAGGAGGTATATGCACGGGCTCTTTATGAGTATTACTGCGCAATATAATATTCTCAAATGTGCTATACATGACAAAAAAGGACTTGAAGCATCAACTGCAGAGGTTTCCTTGTCGCAACCATGGAATTATGAGAATTAGTGGCGTCTTTCCAGAGGTATTTTTCACTTCAATATATTTAAATAGAAAAGGTGCTTCATGAGATGTTTCTGGTATCAGAATCTGTTCTTGTTTGTGTCATGTCAAAACTTCTGTTGGAGAATGACTTTGAAGCCAGTTTTAGAGATATGATCAGAAGGTAATTATAAGCATATCAATTCTTTAAGAAGAAAATGTATCAGCTTGTTAAAACTGAAGGGTTTGGGTCGCTCATAATAAAATTTATGTTTCTCGATTTCTCTGTTTCTCAGTTTCTGAAATAGAAATCAAAAACTGAAATCAAATTATATAAAAGAAATTTGCGTTTTCTTGCTAACTTAATTCACTCATAACCATAACTTCACAAATTATTGCTAATTTTATTTTTCTTATTTTGCTTGTGTTTTTTTTTTTTTTTTTTTTTGCATTTTTTTTTTTCAAATTTTTTTTTGTTGATAACTTCCTCTTTAGGATGAAAGGCAATCAAATGGGTCTGTAATTTTAAAAAACGACCAAAGTTCTTAAATGCTTACTTAAAAACAATGGGGCTCTTTCCTTCTAGAAAAGGCACGCGTATAGCGAGTTGAAGAAAAAGTTATTATGTAATAGATGAATAAAAAACGTGCTTAGAAATTTAACCTTATTTTTTTACGGATTCAAAATTCTTGCAAGAGATTATGCAAGGGCAATTAAAGGTTCATTGAGCAACAATAAAGAAATTATGGATGAGCAATTGGACTGATTCAATTCGAGAATCAAAATAAACCAACCTTCTCCCAATTGGTTCCTAACCATAAACGTTACTTTAAGGTATAATTCTTATATATTCCTTTACACCATTAATTTTATTTTGTTGATAATCTTGTATAATACTAGTTTTTGATAAAATGACAAGGTTGTATAGGTACCATTGATGGCATTCATGCTTCCGCCTGAACCTACGCAAGATGAGCTTGCAAACGATATATTGACCGAAGAGGGAAACCAAATAAATATGCTTAGGAAAATAATTACTAATAAAATGGCAAGGGATGATAATATGCCGAAAATTTCATGAAATTGTATTTTTAACTTTTGTAATGTATTAGTATTATTTCGACTATTATTTTGTATTTGAGGATTTTCTATGTTATCTAATTAATTTTTATTCCTAGAAATAGAAATTTTGTTCTGTTATCAAACGAATTTTTGTTTCAAAAATAGAAATTTTGAGTCGTTATTAAACGGGTTTTTTTTGCTCAGTAAACTTGTCCAGGAGAATAGAAATTAAGAAATTGATTTCTGGTCAGAAATCAATTTCTGTTTCAGAAATTTTGTCATACGCAGCCTTAGCATCATGCACATCGATATACTTCTTCAATAAGATCAAAGGTCCACCTGACAAGCATCAAATTCTGCCTGGTTTGATGAGAAAGGCTAATAGAAGTTTGATGTTATATCAATTTGTCAACAATGTTAATTAGAAGAAATCAGTGGAAGTGTTTTTCTCATTCTGTACCTTCTCTTTTTCGTGCTGTGCCAATAATCTTCTTTCTTGTTCAGATAAAAGTATCATGATGATGTGTTAATTATCTATCCTGGGTTATTTTAAACACCATCTACCTTGACAGGACAGGCATATGTATTTTTGGTTTCCAAACTTCTTGTCTTGTTCATTGCCCATTTAAATGATGTGTCAGCGAAGTGGTGTTATTTGCTGTGCTGTTGTTTGGTTTTTCTTTTAGTGCCACTGTTCAGAAAGTTTTGTGTTCCCCTGTAAAATGAACTTTTTCCACTGCTCAAAAAAAGATGTTGCTACATATATTAGATGTTCAATCTTCTGTGTGGATCCACTTGGGGTTTTGCACTGACGAAGTACTGGTCCAAGACAGCATTTGTACTGTTGAGGAGGGGGAAGCCAGGCTTATGCTTCTTGGTATCCGTCTTCTGAAGCTTGATGTTCCGTCTATGAGCCTGATCTGCTACGTGTCTATGTAGGGGGCATGAAAGCTTCACTCGAAACTGCACATCTAAGTTTCTAACTCGGAAAAGATCATGCGATTTGCATGTTAAACATACATTATATACTCTCTAACAATGTCGGTTCCTTGGTGTTGTTTTGCAGGGGAAAGGTTCCCTTTTGGACGTGTATTCATAATTCATTAAGTAGATATCTTCTGATCCAATTCAAGTACATACTGGAAAATGGAGCTTTCTTTCTGCGGACCTTTTGATGAACTCTCGGAAGTACTCAAACCAGCCTCTCTTTTCTCCTTCCGTCCATAGCTTCTGGGAGCTGACTAGTCAGAAGTCCAGGGCTGCCTTAATGTGGCGCATTGTATGCTGTACAGCAATAGGTGGAGCTAGTCACTGATCGGCCATCTTACAGTCTCACATGTATATGGTCTGCTACATAACAGCCATCAATTAATCGCTCTAGTTATCTTCCGTAGCTTTTTGCCTAATAGTCTTCATCTTAGTCTCTTATTTGAACGTGGCATATGACATGATTTGGTGCCGAAAGGTGGTAGATTTTTCCTGACAGGAGGAGCAATGGATAGTTGCCCTCTTATCAGTACACGCCAAAGAGAATACGCTTTCTTATGATATCGATACACTCCCCATCCTCATCTCTGGCACTCAACTCATGTCATATTTTTCATTCATTCATTCACTTTACAGCTTGCTGTATTGATTCAATCTGCCAAGTGACTGTTATAGAGATGAGGCATATATTAGCCACTTACGACGGCCCTTTAGCTAGGGAATTGCTGCTATTGGCACTCTAATCTTAACTCGAGGAGATCAGCTTCCTTTTGTCTTTGGACGACTTGGAGTAAGTTCAAAGTCACTACGATGTGCTCTAATCGGGGATTATGGAGACCTAACATCTCAAGTTTAGGCCTACATCCTCTCTGATTCATGCGATTTTCCTGTTTAGTAGTGGGGGTTTGCAGGAGGTAACCAAACGTTATGCGATAAAACAAACCAATTAAAGAAAAGTGATTGTGCATCCGTAAGATACATGGCCATCAGATAACCTTTTTTTAACTGGTGCACAGGCGCGGAAATTGCCATGAAATCATATGTCAGAGCCTCATTACTATAATCCCATATCAACTAAGTCTATGGATACCAAGTAAGAGTTTCGTGATGCAATATTTAAGCTGTAGAGTGCACTTAACGCTTATGATTGCGTCATCCTCATTCGAATACCGATGAACGTAATAAGATCACCTAACTTGCCATGGTACGCCATGTCAGCGACACGTGATGCGTCGGATGCATAACTCATTCAAGCATCCGGCAACTTTTGTCCCCAAAAAAGATTTTGAGGCGCATCACGTGTGGAAAAATAGAGCCAGTCTAATAGCTTCACCAATAGCTTCACGAGAAAATATTGGGTATCCTAAAGGGACCACGTTATCGGTGCTATGAATGAGTCAGATAATGTTTTATGGAGCCGAGGGGCCAAGCTCTTGGTATTTTCAGATGCCTCTAGTACTTAATTGTGGGAAGAGCCAGCATTTCACTGTAGAGCAAGTATGCTTTTACAGAGAATTGACAACTAGGACATTCTTTAATTTGAAAATTCTCATAGTTCATAAGTTTGTTTTGCTATGAAACTCTCAATGGTATAGATCCGTATATGCATTACACCCTAACTCCAACACCAACAGTTTTGCTCACTCGGTTAGGAACATTGAGCTGGAGCAAACACCTATTCTTGTGTTCCGTTATCTAGTAAAATCCCAAGTAGTACCTTTAGTCATTTACACACACCAAACACTAGAACGCTATAAGGTACAAATGCCATAGGGCAAGTGTGGCGTCGTAGTATAGATTTTGGAGAAATGTTTCAGGAGTACATTATCCAAGATCCTCATTTCTAGCTTGTTTAGAACTGCTGGGAACTTCCATATGTTCATATCCTCTTCTGTGTGAACCGTAAAGAGGTTGCGATGCCCTAAAGCTGAAAATGTTATCTATTCGTATTGTGTTTGGTCCAATTGCTTCATTGTTATCCACTTCAAAATTTGATGTATGCTTGCTCCCATAAACTCGTACACTAAGCACCTTCCTGCGCTCCAATTCGTATGTGCTCGTTGAAGAAAGCTATCAATTCTTGTTTTGCCAGCTTCCTTAATGTTGCGACCTGGTGCAATGCAAACGAAGTGAAGTTTTGTGAGTTGCTTTGCATGTCCAGCTTCATGAAGATAAATTAGGCAATTTCAGCTGAGAGGAGGGAGAGGGCATACTGCCAATTGTATACAGGTAACTTTAGTTCCATAAAAGAGATCAAGCAGAAGATGAATGTAGGCAAAACCAACAGTAGATGAAAAATAGTGTCGATTTGCTCAGTACCTACTGAGAAGACTAGGATTTGATGTCCGCAATAGAAAGAGAGAGAGAGAGGCAATATCTTGTACCTCAGTTTCTATTCGATCAAATAGGAAAGTTCTATTAGTTATCTCTTCCTAGTGACGCTCAGATTCTTCCCACAAATTCTTGTCCTTCTCCATCTTTGATTCAATTAGTGTGTTTAAATGGCTCTGTCAAAGGCAGAATTCCACAGATTTGATGTAATGGTTTAAAAATTATTTGACAAGCTGACATGATTTTCATTATGGAACGCGGGAGAAACAACTCACCTTGAAATCAACCTCACTCATCTTAAGGAGTTTACTTTCGAAAGACTCAAGAAAGCTCTGGACCCGTGTGTCGATGTACCTTGGACCCCGTTAAGATTAACAAAGTGAAGGAGTTAAAGGTGATGAGGCAGTCAAAACACAGAGAACCTTGTGGTATACCTTCACAGCAGACAGAACAGTGAACTGCAGGCCATGCACACCGAGGTCATATCTGCACGAAACCCTTAGAATAATTAGCAGAACACACATCTGGGGAGAAGAAAGGAGAAATGAAATGGTTTTACCGATGTGTGACCAAACAGACATAACCAAGTTGCTCAACTGTTCTGAGCTGGTGGAAGGCTTCATGCCATGCAATAAAAGCCAAAAGCTGAAGTTGTACATTCAAAGTAATGTCATCTTGATGGATCTGCAATTATCCATGGGGATTGTAATCAAATACTCCATGATTTTTAATGCTTCAAATCTGATGAACTTTTTGTCTTTGCTAATGTACAAACATATACTTTCTCAAAGTGAATTGGTGAGTCAGAAATCAACCATCCCATGGGGGTAAACCATGTGCAATTCTAATTGTTGAACCTACCCCCAAGGGGGTAAACCATGCGCAATGTGTCACCAGATAGATTTTTGGCCGAAATTACAAGCAGAACACAGCCTCATATACCCAGAGAAACATACTAGCAGATCAAAGGTGGCCTAGGCTAATTAAGTTCATTGGAGCCGGGAGTCATCTTGAACGTCTATTCAGGCAAAAGACAGGCCAGAAGATTTCATGACAAAGTTATGCGGAGAGAAATTTGTTCTTTTCATTAATATTGTTGAGTAAAAGTACCTGAATAATGTGAAGCAATGCAGAATTCTCATCATTTGAGTTTAGGCCTTCAGTTGAGTAGACGTAACGTACACCCTCGTCGAGTGTGACGAGTCCGCTTGTCATGAGCTGGATTGGAGGACAGGCTTGCATATAGGATGAGAAACATTAAAACATCTTCAACATGATGAACAATTGACTCTGCTTCATCATGCTCTATATTCCCTAGTGAGTGATGACAAAATAAAAGTAGATCAAGATTCAAATATGAGAGAGTTAACTTAAAAAAGAAAGGAATAACTTCTAAAATCACTGAACCTGCTATGTAACACTCTAAGAATGCTCTCGAGAGCATTGTAGGTGCAAACCGAGAAAGGTCTTCAGGCTGAAGGGTCTCAAGTATTTCTAGATCTTCCTCCCAAGGCCATGAATGGTCATTTAATATTAAAGAGAGATAATATGAGGCATGATATCTTGGCTCATCAAACTTGAAATTCTGATAACTTTTTGTCAACTTCTCTTGGAAGACAATAAAAGATGAGTCTTAATAGTAATTGGTGCAGCCGGCACATAGTTAAGGAAACTTGACAAATAAGATTACTTTATGACGTTTTTTTAGGTCAAAGCATAACAGAACCAATCTGGAAGCTACTGCTCTAGTGGCGGTTCTTTTTAAGAGGTATTGCTTGAATCAGCAAACTGTATTGTACCCTTTGCAATTTCATGACTTAGTCATGTACGAAGAGATTTCCTGATTAGATTCGGCATACTCGAAATAATAATAATCTATTATATGACCAGGTAAAAACATTACTCTGCAAAATGATTGGCATTTCTGCCTAATGTTGTGGAAGATTCTTGAGAAAAGTTGACCAGAGTTCACAATTAATTGGTCTTCTCCAAGCTATTTGATCACGAAGAGATTATGGATTGTCAAGTTTATGGCACTTTGTGCCAAGATGCACTTTGAGAGTATGAATAAGGCAAAGATAATATCAACATTTCTTAAAGTATTTCAATACATTAAACTTGTTAGAATTTTTAAATTTTAACTTATGTCTTCATCTAATAGCTTGAACTTACATGGTCCTGCAATTTCAACATGTTATTATAATAGGTCTTGACAAACCTTTCCTGAGCCCCCCGATCGTAGTCAATTTCCACGCCTCAATCTTAGGTCAAAGTTTAGCCTATGCATGTGGGGTTGTTGCGTTGAAACATTTAAACAGTAAAATACTCCTTCACGTAATACCTTGAGCTTTTAGATCAATTAGGAGAAGTATCCACAATTTCCACCAATAAAAAACCCACATAACAGGATGCTTCTCCTATTATTCTGCACTCCTGATGGCCCCCACAAAAAAATTTATTTTGCAGTCCTTATAGGAACTAATGCAAATGTTTTGGTAGATCATATAACAAAAGTAAAAAAATGTAAAAAGTAGTTGCTGCTTCTGGCCTGCAGTTATCTAGCTTTCCTCAACCAAGCGTATGAAAGATTATTGACACACAGGAACTGATATAAGCTTCTTTCTGCAGCATAAATTTCATGATTATCTTGATCACAGAAAATCTTTCTGGCTTCACTGTAAAATCTGCCATTGCTTTCAGGATGGTATCCAATAATACCCGCAACTTGTGATAATAACCACTGACTTCCAGCTTAAGAAAATCAGAAAAAGAGTGAGCATGTTGTAAATGGAGAACCCCACTTACTGGAGGAATAAGGATGTGAAAATGGAAATATTTTTGCATCGAATCAATGCCCAATTTGTATATGTATGTAAATACACACACAAAATAAATGTACATATATGTGTGTATTTTTTTCCTATGGCCAGAACTCTCTACATAAACGAAGCTGATTCTTTCACCCAGGCAGGCAAATCAGATAGTCAGAATAATTTATAACACATTCAAGAAACCTTGGATGGGTAGTGGGCTGGGGCCTTCTGTAGCAAGATAAAGTATCTATATGCTGGCATGGGACAGAAAAAACGAATGACTAACCAATAGCCACAAGCAAAAAATCTATAGGTTGATGCAGGCATTGTATATCGTTCCACTCTTACCTCAGTTGATGAATGTGCTAAAACTAACCAGGAATCAGCAGTTATTGATAGAAAATGAAACTAGTTTGATGGCAATCATGCATGACAAAATGAGGCCGCAGATATGCACACTAAACAGGTATGCACACTAACATGCACAAACCCCAATCTTCTTAGACACCAGTACATACCATGATCATACTTCTGTGGTACAACCAGATGTCTATATCAATCATCGTTGATCACAGACTTGCGCGTTCCGGGAAGGACCAGGAAGTGCTAGTAGAATGGAATACAGAAATTTGGACGCGAAGGACCTCATGAATGGCACCTCAATGAAGCACACTGAGGACCTCATTTTCCTGAGGCAATGCTAGATCTTGCAATTCTGAAGCGCTTCCATGACATGCTCAGCCTGCAAAATTTCTATGATTATTTCACCATGGAGTAAACTCCAACCAATCTCCGGAGTCTCTGCGACATGATTCAATGCATTGGATAATGATAGAGTGATATTCCTAACTGACAAGCCAGAATGAGACCTCTACCCTTAACAAAACAGAAATCAACAGGCAAATTAGTAAGGAATCCCATTATGATTAGCCCATATATGTTCATCTGCATGGTGCTTTTGAAAGAGTAGCTATTCCCACTTAGACTCCGTGATTTTGGGATTTATTTCTTAGACAGCACTTGAAGCGATTCCACAAATCAAAACCAAGTAACTCATATTCAAAGGCAGGGCATTACGTATAGTATGCAAATTTAAAATTTTCATTTATCATTCTTCTTTTCAGCAGTATGTAGCTAAATAAGAGGCCAGACGAACAATCAAGCTATAAATATCAACTTCGAGATTGACGAAATTTGAGACTGACACAAATACAATCTTCAAAAAGCAAGTTCTCTCATAGAGTGATGCACAATATTTGTGAGGAAAGGTTTATACCATATACACAATCTTTCATTTTCCCAACAGATGAGATGACTTGCTGAAGAGATCTTTCCCCCCAGTGTAAGAGGAGAAGGAAAATGCTACAGCCATAACAAACACAAATTCCTGCTTTTGTTTCTGGACATTTTAGCACCATTCAAAAGTTCTACACACCACATTCTAGCAAAGTCGAAACATCAAAGTCTGCTCAACGACAGTAATTGAAAGCAAAATGCCCATTTTGCAGTTATGTGTGTCTTTCCTTGGTGCCCAAAAGTAAACAGTTGCTTACCGGCACTTCAAGCCAGTGCATGCAGTAATGCAAGCCGACCAAGTTCAGCAGCACATTCACTTACGGCCTGAACAGAAACATTTCGACGTCCTTGAATCCGAGTCGCATAGAGCTCAAGTGCTCGATCGCTTTAAGGTAGTCCCTGATCTCAAGCGAATCGGAAAACAGACATTGCTTGACGTGCTGAACAACCAACGCAGCTTGCTCGGCCATCTCGGCATGCCAATTCATTAAAAGTCCCTCCATCCCTACTTTTAAATTCCAACCACCAACAAAGTACCCAAACCTACCATGATCAGAATTTCTCCCTCCTCGCCGACAATTGCATGATCATCAAAATAAGCAATTTTCATCATAAAAGATTAACACGAACCAAACCCAAACCCAAAACCCAAGACCCGATGCTGAAAGAGAAGATTACCTTGAAAGAGGAAGAGTCGCCATGATCAGCCGATGAAGATTCAGTCAACAAATCCAGAGAAGGCCATCTCCGTCGCGCTAGAGGCTCCCACGGGAAATCCGACCCGCACAAGTTCCGACTTCCTCAACCAGTAGTGCCCGACCATGCGGCCCTCGCCCAGGCCGGGTTCACGATCGCGCCCTTCTCCAGCTCGTCCATCGCCTTGAACGCGGCCTGGAACCGAGGCTCCATCTTCTTCACGAACTCGTTCATGAACCCGATTCGGCTCAAGTCCAAGGAAAAGCCCTATCTCCAGTGCTGGTGTAGCCAGTCCAGGTACCTCGTCCACAGCGAGCGGGAATCCTTCTCCAGCCCTCTAGCCCGCAACTCTCCTTCTTCGCCGCACCGTCGGCCCTGCCCAGGTCTATCGAGATCTCCCTCGCGACCGATAGGGCCAGCGACAGGGACAGCACCCAGTCGCTGGCGGGGAGCCTGGCGCCGCTCGGGAACGAGACCGACGCCCAGAAGTTGCCGAGAGACCAACGCGAGCACAAACCTTATGCTCGATCTCCGCGTTGGAAACAGTCGGAGGCGAAGGCGGTCCGGAACCAGCTGCGACTGGCGGGGCTCTTGGAGGAGGTGACGTGCCAGAGATAGATAACCGGCGAGGCTTTTTGGGGAGGCAGAGGGGAAGGTGGAGGCGGAGGGGGTGGGATGCGCTGAGAAGGAAATTGAGGAAGTGTAGCTCGTCCACCAGGAGAGAGAGCCCAGAAAGTATTCAAGTTAGGAGAGGGATTTTAAGCGGGAGTGTTGCGCATTTATTAGCCGTGCAGTCGAGCCGAGCCGAGCCGAGCCATCAGCCGAGAGTTATTTCGAAGAGAGTGAGAAGAGAGAGGAGTGAGACAAAGAATGCGTTTGGATGGGCATTTAGAAAGCCCATTCAGCTCCCAAAGCCCATTCAGCAAAAAAAAAGGTGTTTGGCAACCAATCTGAAGGGGCTTTCAATTGAAAGTCAGTCCTTGAAAATGTTGAAAATATTTATTTTCTTCATAAACTACCTTCATTAATTTTTTATATTTCTGTTATTATCATTATATTTATTTATTTTTAAATAAAAAGGAGTAGCCCTTCGCTAGACCGGCGAAGGGTGACGGCCGCCAATGAGCCACATCTGGCACCGGCGGTCGCAGCCCTTCGCCGGTCCGGCGAAGGGTTTAGCCGAATTTTCAAAAAAAAAAAAGAAAAGAAAAAATAATACCCATCAAAGCCCCTTGTGAAAGTTTTTTTAACCAAACGCACATTCAACTCAAAGTTCATTTACAAATTTTTTTTACCAAACACAACTACATTTTCCCCAAGTAATTTTGGGCTTTCAGCATTTGCATTGGACTCAAAGCCCATTGCAAATGCTGAACCAAACGCAGCCAAAAGCGCAGAAGATGGAGTGAGCGGACGTGGCGGGCCTTGAGGACAGGTGTGACGCATGAATGGATTAAAGCACCGATGACGTGGTCCTTTGAGGGTACCATTTCTGGTCGGAGGAAGAATTGCTGTTTTAATTGATTCTCCTCCTCCTCCATCCCTCCTATTGGAATACTAATTCAGAATACATTGAGCTGCCAAGCTGCATATGATTGAAGAAACAGATAAAGTAAAGGACTTTTGAGAGAATGATTGGTTCTACAATTCCAGGCTTACATAAAATCATTTCGCTGTCGCCTTTTTTGCCAAAAAAGGATGGTACTTGTCACAAGACATCCGCATTTGTGAGTGTGCCTTATTGCCATTGTTTTACAGGTTTCCCTTACCTGTGTTTACAACGTGGGTGCCATTTTTGAGAGGCTTGTTGTTTGGCTGTTTTCTGATACAAACTAATAAACTGTATACTACTTTCTTTTTTGGTATTAAGCTACTGGGATTTCAGAAATAGGCAAAAATCAAAGAGAGGAGACCCATTACGTGCTGATCTTTTTATATCTCATCTCCAACAATCACGGGGGATGTAATTAGTGACTTCAGTGATTGTATATTGCATTAACAGGGAGCCTCGTGGCTTTGGATTTGTGAAGTTCCGATATGCGGAAGATGCAGCTGAGGCTAAGCAGCAAATGAATCATACTGTTATTGGAGGACGTGAGATAAGAATTGTTTTTGCTGAAGAGAACAGAAAAACTCCTCACGAGATGCGCGTGACTGAGCGTGTGAGGTACAATTTGTCACATTCTCCATTTCACTAGGTTGTCTTTATGGCATTTGTTTCCATCGATTCATGACAGGTTTTTTTGGTAAACTCTTTTTCCCTCCATTTTAAAATGAAGTGGGCGACACAGGGAAAGAAGGAGAAGTACATCAAGGTCTCCAAGACGCCACAATCATTGTCAGTAATTTTGACTTCATGTCCATTCTGATTTGTGGCTTTCTCTCCCTTTGGGCTGTACAACGAATGGAGCAGTCTGTCATGATGGACATCCTCTTGAGTTTGGAGAATTTATTCTGTTTTTGTATTTTCTTACAGCTTACTCGAGGTCACCAACACCAGATAGGCATGACTCAAGGTTTGGCATTTTTGTCCGAGTGGATTTAATTGCATTGTTACTGGTTTTATACTTTTCTGTTCCTCTTTTAGGATGATAAGTACACTGTAGTTGAGCATATTAAGAACTTACAGTACTAAGGGTGCCTTATTGGCCTGGGAAGAATATACAGAACTCTTAGTGGCATTCTTTCACTTTTATGTCAAGTATAACGTGATATTTATACTGTCTATATGTATTTTCAACTAATAAAGCTTTGTACATTGTAGTTTTAATCTTTTTGGTATGTGAAATCTAGATCAATTTATTTCAGTTCAATCTTTGCTATATAAAAAGTAGTTTGAGTTATCTGTCGATTCTCATCCTTGGTGAACTTTAGTGGATGATATTGCCTAATGCATTAAAGTAGTAGAATTTCACACTCTTTTTATAGTTTTATGTGTTTCGTAAGCCCTGTATGTTTGTAGTAATTGTGGTATGGGATTTTCACTGTAGCTAAATTTTGAACAAAAAGCTATGCATTCTTCATTCATTTCTTGTCAATATAGGTAAACATTTTGTTGTTTATTTCCCTTGGACATTTGTGCTTATAGATAGGAAGCTGTTTGTCTATTCTGGATATTGACCATGGTGAACTATTCAAATTTAATTTATTGAAATAGTAGCCTTTTGTTAAAATATCTAGGACTGGCTAAATGAGTGGCAAAGGTGACCGATCGCCTAGCCAACCATTTTTCTTGGAATGTTTTAGTTGTGGACCAATCACATTATACTTATGAGTGAAAAAGAGTGGCCATGTACAATTGAAAGGAAAACTTTGCTGACTTTAGCATGGCAGATTGCTGTATATGAGAATTTTATTTTTTTACTGGCCTTGTTCCTTTTGGTATTAGTAATCTGATGCATCTCTATCCTATTATGTTCATACTACGGTGGTTTTTATCGATTTGGGGTGATTGATGCAGTGCAGCATCATTTCTGTGGTATTGAACAGTATCTGCTTGTGGCCTTGTTTATGCAGATATTAAAGTGAACAGGAAGATTTTAAAGACCTATGGGTAAATAAAGTTAAACGACAAAAGAGAGAGATGGACAACTCCCTTACCATTCTGTCAAAGCTTTTCTAATGTTATTATCCCACCTTCGCCAATTACTGTTAAAGCATGGGCTTTTGCTTACTAGGTCTGGTGGCTTGCAGTTGCAACTGAACTGATTAGTAAAGCACTGTCAGCAGATGATTAAATCACTAAAGTACCTTTTTTTCACTATTTGTTTTCTCTGTGTGATCTAACATAGTTATTAATGAAAAGGTTTCGAAGCTTTATTTTGTTTTGCATATACCATCATCCAGTTAAGAAAAGAACTAGAGCTTTTTTACGGCCCAAGAAAGAAATCATCCTCAATCAAGGGAAGCAATACCGGTGTGTAGAGATATGATGACATTGTCAAAGATAGTTTGAGGTTTTAGAAAGTTGGGCCAAAGAGAGCTATGCAGTTGTTGGACGCTGACGTACCGGTACATCGTTAATGAGACTAATTCCAGTATTTGGGCCCAAGTTGGTAATTTGTACGGAACTCTTATTAAGGTGCAGGTAACGGTCATCTTCAATCAGTTAGATAGTGATGCCATCATGTTGATGTTTATATGATTTTGTAAGTTGAGTGTAATTTTTTTACTTGCAAAACAGGTTTTCTTGGTACTTTTTATTAGCTTTTGCTGATGGTATTTTTTTCTTTTTTCATAAAATTCATGCTTCAAGCCGAGTAATGTTTCCTTGTAAGATCTTTTGTTACCCTAGATCGTGTTCTGTTTTATGTAAGGGAATCTTTATGTTCCATTTTTATTATTTCCATCTCAATGGATATACCGATTCCTTGAACCAGGAGCCGTGGGGCAAAGGATCGATACCAGTCTCCAATGCGATCTGGGTCTGTACCACATTCTCCATATCCTCAGGAGCACAAGATTAAGCGGTCTAGTAAGAGGTCTCCAAGTCCAAGGGAAGATAGTCGAAGTCCCATTCAGGAGAGGAGTTATCCAGCAAGCAGGTCTCAGAGTCGAAGGGGCAATATTCACAGTCCTTCAAGGTCTCGTTCACAGTCTTACAGGTATATCTGTTGTTTTTCTAGTCTTGGTCGGAAACAACGCATCTCTTCCTTGCGCTTCATCCAATTGTCAAATAATTTCTCCTTTAATCTGTTATTTTTCTAGTCTTGGTCTGGAACAATGCATCTCTTCTATGCGCCGGCTGATTGTCAAATAATTTTTCCTTTCATCAAAGTCAATTTTCTGTTTTCGGAATATGACCTTGGCGATTAGGTTGGCATGAACTGGGTAATTATTTTTATGTTGCAAATTTAGTGGTTGACCATAAATGGCATAGGTTGTTCTGTTGAGATAGATCTGTGAGAATTCCTCCAGGTGCATATGATGCGGTATTTTTTGATATTTTACTCAACTTTAGGTGCTGTACCGATAGCAATTGATATTTATCAGGTGATTGCTTTTGCTGTGACACCCATATGATGTTCTATTTGTTGGAATTTTGTTTGTTAAAACAAAATGGGTGCTTTTTACTTTGTCCCACATAGAAAAGGTGGGAACAAGTGGGTCAGTTTAAAAGTGTGTATTTCCTTTTGTGGTTAAAGGAATGATTGGGTGGGGATAGACCCCACCATACCCGCGTCTTGGTCTTGCGAATAATTGCGCGATTTTGCGCGTAGATTACGCGCCCGCGGTTTAATTAGCATTAATCCCTCCCTATTTATTTAATTTTTAATTTTTTTTTAAGGTTGCCTTTTTTTAATTTGAGAATTTTCGGAAATAAAATATAAATGAAATTCGAAATTCTATTTAAAAAAAATAATAATAATTCCGAATTTTATTTATGTCTTTTCAAGACAACCTTTGGAAAATTACTTATTCGGTTTTAACTTTCCCGAAGGGTTGCAATTGTTCGTTTTCGACTTCTTCCGAAGAGTCGCGTTTGTTAATCCGAACAATTTTCTAAAGACGTGTTTGTTCGCAATTTTACGAAGAGTTGCAAAAGATCGTTTCATATATATATACCTGTTTTTTTTTTTTTGGAAAGAAGTGTGTGGTCATTTTCGAGTCTTCTTTCGTAAAAACCGCAGCCAATTTTTTGATTGTTTCTTAGAGAGACCCGGAGAAATACTTGAATTGCTATCTAGTATTCTCATCCGAGACTTTGTTGTATCTGGATTTTTGCCGGTGACCATTAGCAATGTTGTGGGGCAAATAAATCCTTAAAGAAAGTGATATCACGCCTCAAAGTCCGAGTTGTTTTACTCGATCCGATTTCATTATTCTACCCAGTTTCGAAGCATATTTTCCCAACAATTTTAAGGATTTATCTTGCTACAATGGAGTCGGAGACAATCAAAGTTATGAATCAAGATATGGTCAAACTGGACCGGTTCGATGGGAACAATTTTGCTCGCTGGAGGGACAATATGATGTTCTTACTCACTGCTCTGAAGATTTCCTACATACTGGATCCTAATTTGGCGCCTATAGAAGATCCTAAGCCTACTGCCGAAGGAGGACAGCCAAGTGCGGAAGTCATTGAGAGGGTCAATAAGGAAAAGAAGAAACGTGCGGAGGATGAATTACTTTGTCGAGGACACATTCTGAACACACTCTCCGATCGTCTGTACGACTTATTCACACGAAATGAAGTCGGCAGAGAAATTTGGAATGCACTGGAATTCAAGTACAAAGCGGAGGAGCAAGGTACCAACAAATATCTAATCGCAAAGTATTTTGATTTCAAGTTTATTGATACTAAACCCTTGCTGGAACAAGTCCACGAATTGCAAGTGATTGTGAATAAGATTCGTGCCCTCAAGATTGAAATTCCAGAAGCTTTTCAAGTTGGAGCAATTATTGCGAAATTGCCTCTAAGTTGGAAAGATTATGGAAAAATGCTGATTCACAAGTCGGAGGATTTTACCTTGGAGCAAATACAGAAACATCTTCGCATTGAGGAAGAGTCACGTTTACGTGATAATTCTATTTTGTACAATTCCAAGGTGAATGCTGTGGATAAAAAACGGAAACTCGAACAGAACTTCAAAGTAAAAAGCGGGGGGCATAAATTCAAGAGAACACAAAAGAAGCAAAAGGGTTGCTGTTTTGTTTGTGGCAAACAGGGACACTACGCCAAGGATTGTATTCACCGCAAGAGCATTTCAAAGGACAAGAACATTCCGTTAGTGAAAGCAGATGCAAATCTGGTTGAAGAAAATTATGTAGCCATGATTTCGAACATATTTTCGAACATGGAAATTTCTGAAATCAATGATGCGTTGGCTATGGTGTCTGAAATTAATTCTACCACCGTCCAATCTAGTTGGTGGATAGATTCTGGAGCAACAGTCCATGTGTGCAAGGACAAGTACATGTTCAAGCAATTTGAAGAGATTGTTGACTCAAATGTTCAAGAGGTCCTGATGGCGAATAATACCCTTGCAAAGGTTGCTGGAAAAGGCACGGTGGAGATAGACTTCACTTCTGGAAAGAAGATAACTCTTCTTAATGTGTTATTTATACCCGAAATTAGGAAGAACCTAGTTTCTATTGATTTACTTTGTAAGAGGGGTTTCGGGTTTTGTTTGAATCCGACAAGGTTATCCTGTCGAAAAATGGGCTGTTTGTTGGGAAGGGTTATGCCAATGATGGCATGTATCAACTGAGTATCAATAATAATATTTCTAGTTCTGCTTATATTGTCGAGTCTTCAATTTTATGGCATAGTAGGTTGGCACATATAAATATTCGTTATTTGAAAAATATGAGAAAATTAGACTTGATAAATTTTAATGGCGAATTTGATAAATGTGAAATCTGTGCTAAGTCAAAACTTACTAAAAAGCCATTTCCTAGTGTTAAAAGAAATTCGAATTTATTGGATTTGGTTCATAGTGATATATGTGAATTTAATGGTATGCTAACACGTGGAGGTAAAAGGTATTTTATTACATTTGTGGATGATTGTAGTAGGTTCTTATATGTTTATCTCATGAGATCGAAGGATGAAGCATTTACCATGTTTAAGAAATATAAAGCTGAAGTAGAAAATCAATTAGAAAAGAAAATCAAAGTTCTACGATCAGATAGAGGTGGAGAATATTTCTTAAATGAATTCTCTTCATTTTGTGAAGAACATGGTATTATTCATCAAGCTTCAGCACCATATACTCCACAACAAAATGGTTTAGCTGAAAGGAAAAATCGATCTCTTGGAGAAATGGTTAATTGTATGCTTTCAAATTCAGAGCTACCAATTAATCTTTGGGGAGAAGCATTACTTACTGCATGTTATATTCATAACAGAATACCTTCTAAGAAAGATAACATAACCCCTTATGAAATATGGAAAGGTAGAAAGTCAAATTTGTCATATCTTAAAGTGTGGGGGTGCTTGGCATACTACCGAGCTCCAGATCCTAAGAGAACAAAGCTTGGTCCTAGAGCTATCAAAAGTGTTTTCATAGGGTATGCTGAAAATAGTAAAGCTTATAGGCTTCTTGATTTAGAATCTAATGTCATAGTAGAATCAAGAGACGTCGAATTCTTTGAGAATAAATGTTTTACAAATTCTGAAATTATTGAAAATAATTCAAGATCTATGGAAACTCAAAGTGATTTTCAAGAGAAAGAAACAAATGATTCTAAAGACATGATTGAACTAAGGAGAAGTACTAGAGCTAGGAAAATAAAAGACTTAGGTCCTGATTTTATTACTCATGTCTTTCTTGTTGAAGGAGATGGAGATAATAACGTGATAAATAAATACCCTTTAGTATTAAATTTAGAAGATGATCCTAGAAGCTTTAATGATGCTATGTCTTCTAGAGATGCTTCTTTTTGGAAAGAAGCTGTGAATGATGAAATGGACTCAATTATGTCCAATAATACTTGGGTATTAGTAGATTTACCGAAAGGATCAAAACCTATTGGGTGCAAATGGGTTTTTAGAAGAAAATATCATTCTGATGGTTCCATTCAAGCTTTTAAAGCTAGACTTGTAGCTAAGGGATATAGACAAAAAGAAGGAATAGATTATTTTGATACATATGCTTCTGTTGCACGTATAACTTCTATTCGAGTTCTTTTTGCTCTAGCTTCCATTTATGATCTTTGTGTTCATCAAATGGATGTTAAAACTGCTTTCTTAAATGGAGACTTAAATGAGGAGATTTACATGGAACAACCGGAGGGTTTTGTTCTTAATGGAAATGAAAGGAAAGTATGTAAATTGATTAAGTCTCTTTATGGACTTAAGCAAGCTCCTAAGCAGTGGCATGAAAAGTTTAATTCGGTCATATTGTCAAATGGTTTCATCAATAGCAGTGCTGATAGGTGTATATACTCTAAATTCACTAAAGACTATGGTGTCTTAGTGTGCTTGTATGTTGATGATATGCTTATATTTGGAACGAATATGACTGGAATTAATGAGACTAAGAAGTATCTAACTTCCATGTTTAAAATGAAGGATTTGGGTGAAGTAGATACTATCTTAGGTATTAAAGTTAAGAAACATAGTGGGGGTTATTCTTTAAGCCAATGTAGTTATGTTGAAAAATTATTAAATAAATTTCAACATCTTGGTTTTAAAGAAATAAGTACTCCATTTGATTTCAGTATTAAATTAAATTATAATACTGGTAGAGCGGTGGCACAACTAGAATATGCAAGTGCTACAGGGTCTTTAATGTATGCGATGCATTGTACTAGACCCGATATTGCTTATTCTGTATGCAAGTTGAGTAGGTATACTAGTAATCCAAGTACTGAACATTGGAGAGCTATTACTAGAATTTTTGGTTATCTTAAGAGAACTAAAATTTTAGGATTGTTCTACAATAATTATCCGGCTGTATTAGAAGGATACACTCGATGCTAGTTGGATTACAAGTGTGGGAGATGAGCGTTCCACTTCTGGATGGATCTTCACACTAGCTGGAGGTGCTGTATCTTGGGCGAGCAAGAAACAGACATGTATAACTCACTCAACAATGGAATCTGAATTTATTGCTTTGGCGGCAACTGGGAAAGAGGCTGAATGGATTAGAAATTTGTTGTTGGATATCAAATTATGGCCTAGTCCTATGCCTCCTATCTCTATCCATTGTGATAGTCAGGCCACTTTGGCAAGAGCCTATAGTAGCACCTATAATGGTAAGTCTAGACACATTAGTCTAAGACATGAATATGTGAGACAATTGATTAAAGATGGTACCATAACAATTGTCTATGTGAGGTCAAGTAAAAATCTTGCCGATCCTTTGATGAAGGCTTTACCAAGACATATGGTAATAATGACCTCACAAGAAATGGGGCTGAAACCCTTTAATTGAAATCACCAATAATGGTAACTCGACCTTTTTCTAGAACATCACTGGTTGCAAGGTTTAATGGGTAAGAACAAGTTATTGAATGTGATTGTTTGATATTGACGTAGCCCTGATATGAGAAGTCAGTATCGTCTGTTACGTTTTGCAGGTTGAATTGAATTCTTAATGAAGTATGATACAAGTTTGTAGTGTGTTGATAGTAACAGAAACACATGATAGATACTTCACCTATATGAGCTTAGAAGTGGTGTCGCTTCTTACGAAAGTTAAGGTTGCTTTTTAGAGAGCTCATGAAACAGGATCAAGCACAATGCCATAATAGTGCGGAGTAATATAGAAATTCTCGCTGAAACAAGAGGTTAGTGTATGTGTGGTATGTCCGGTTCTATTACATAAAAGTACAAGTTTAAAGCCGAGCTACTTGTCACTTTGATAGAGCTTTGATATACTTGCATTAAGTAAAGGTTTAACTCGAAAGAGACCTTTAAGTATGTATATTAATCTTACTGAAACTTTGGCTGTATGGTTTTTTTAAATTTTTATTTTGAAATCTTTGTTTTACAAACAAAGTGAGGGATTGTTGGAATTTTGTTTGTTAAAACAAAATGGGTGCTTTTACTTTGTCCCACATAGAAAAGGTGGGAGCAAGTGAGTCGGTTTAAAAGTGTGTGATTTCCTTTTGTGGTTAAAGGAATGATTGGGTGGGGATAGACCCCACCATACCCGGCATGGGTGCGCGAATAATTGCGCGATTTTGGCGCACTTAGCACACGCGCAAGACCGCGGTTTAATTAGCATTAATCCTCGCTATTTATTTAATTTTTTTTTTTTTTAAGGTTGCCTTTTTTTAATTTGAGAATTTTCGGAAATAAAATATAAATGAAAATTCGAAATTCTATTTAAAAAATAATAATAATAATAATAATTCCGAATTTTATTTATGTCTTTTCAAGACAACCTTTGGAAAATTACTTATTCGGTTTTAACTTTCCCGAAGGGTTGCAATTGTTCGTTTTCGACTTCTTCCGAAGAGTTGCGTTTGTTAATCCGAACAATTTTCTAAAGACGTGTTTGTTCGCAATTTTACGAAGAGTTGCAAGACTGTTTCATATATATATACCTGTCATTTTTTTTTTTTTGGAAAGAAGTGTGTGGTCATTTTCGAGTCTTCTTTCAGAAAACTGCAGCCAATTTTTCGATTGTTTCTTAGAGAGACCCTGGAGAAATACTTGAATTGCTATCAAGTATTCTCATCCGAGACTTTGTTGTATCCTGGAGGATTTTTGCCGGTGACCATTAGCAACATTGTGGGGCAAATAAATCCTTAAAAAAAGTGATATCACGCCTCAAAGTCCGAGTTGTTTTACTCGATCCGATTTCATTGTTCTACCCAGTTTCGAAGCATATTTTCCCAACACTATTGGCAAGAGAATTGATAAAGATGGTAAAGTACTTCAAATTTTCTTACGAGAGAAAGTATTAATACTTTGAATTTGCATGAATGAAGCATGTTCCCTCATTATGTTGTTGAAATTCATCAGTCCCATTTACTACTAACCAATAGCTAGGGGATTTATCTGGTTTATGGGGGCATAGTGCTAGTATCTACAGTTTTAGCATTTTTTCTGTTCATTGAAATAGTTTCTTTGTGCATTTTCTGTGCAGCCCACGCTGAGAGCCTTCTGAGTAAGAATTACGGGGCTTGCAGTCAAGATGGCGGTATGCTAGTGGTGGTTCTTTGCAAAGTGCATTTCCAAGTATCAAAGTGAACGATAAACAGTGTCCTTTTGGAGATCCTGTTGCTCTCTTCGAATTTTAAATATCATGGATTAGGCTATGCTCTAGAAATGCTTTGTACGTTTTTGTTGGAGTTGGGCTTTGTGAACATCAAGTGCAAGATGGTTGTTGGTTGTTGGTTGCTGGTCACTCTTTCAAGTCCTGCGTTTGACCTTAATGCATGGCTCTTAACTTCATATGTGTCTGGTTTTTTTTTTTTTTTTTTTTTTTTTTTTTGGTGAAAGGTAAGAATATTTTAATAACTTTGGACAAACAAGGAACGGCGCCAACTTACACTCTGACCACGCAGCAGGAAGAGTGGAAGGGAGTTGAAGGGAAAACAAAGAAAGAAGAAAACGCCCACAACCCGGGCCGAGGCAAAACCAAACCTAGCAAATCTCTACTACCCACTTAAAAGCGGGACGAGAGAACTAGGATGGTACAAAGACAAGCAGCAACAGCATCAAGCAAGCTACCAAGAAAAGACCGAGGGGTCGAAGCCCCAATTCCTTTGAAGTCTTCTATTTCTTGGGGTAGGAGGCACATTCTTGAAGGAGAGAACTCTGTCCTTGACAACTTTGATCAAATGATTTTTGAGAGCCGACACGGAAACAGTTTCACCCCGAAAGATGATGCAATTTCTCTTCTTCCAAATTAGATAACACAGAGCTCCAAAAGAGAACCTAGCAATTTTGTGGAAGAAATCCTTACCCGATAAAAACTTTAGAGCCCACGTGGAGGTCTCGGTCCACGGTCTGATTCTCCAAGGTAGGTTGCACCTAGAAGCCCAAAAATAAGCCAGGGTAGCAAGGGTTTGACAGTGAAAGAAAAGGTGATCAATAGAGTCCGGCTGAGTTGAGCAAAAGGCACAGACCGAGTAGTCAATCCTACCGTAAGAAAGTAGGAGTGATTGAGTCGGTAGGCGCTTCTTGGCAATAAGCCATAATAGAAATTGATAACGCGGTGCCAAGGCATTATCCCAAACCAGAGTCGCCCAAGGAACTCGATCTTTTTTAACTTTGAATTTGCATGAATGAAGCACGTTCGCTCATTATGTTGTTGAAATTGATCAGTCCCATTTACTACTAACCAATAGCTAGGGGATTTATCTGGTTTATGGTGGCATAGTGCTAGTATCTACAGTTTTAGCATATTTTCTGTTCATTGAAGTAGTTTCTTTGTGCATTTCCTGTGCAGCCCACGCTGAGAGCCTTCTGAGTAAGAATTACGGGGCTTGCAGTCAAGATGGTGGTATGCCAGTGGTGGTTCTTTGCAAAGTGCACTTCCAAGTATCAAAGTGAACGATAAACAGTGTCCTTTTGGAGATCCTGTTGCTCTCTTCGAATTTTAAATATTATGGATTAGGCTATGCTCTAGAAATGCTTTGTACGTTTTTGTTGGAGTTGGGCTTTGTGAACATCAAGTGCAAGATGGTCGTTGGTTGTTGGTTGCTGGTCACTCTTTCAAGTCCTACGTTCGACCTTAATGCATGGCTCTTGACTTTATATGTGTCTGGTTTTTCTTTATTGTCGGTTTAATGTGTATTCCCGGGCTTAGATACCAGATCAATGTGTGGGGTTACCCAGTGCTTGGAGTCGGTCCCAGTTCTGAATAAACTGCGGTTGATCTGCAGTGAGCTACTCTGTCTCTTCCTTGAAACTAAGCCAGTTCTTGCTATTAGATGGTAACCTCCATGTACGTGAACAGATAAGCAACATTGATTTTGAATGGTTGAGGGTCAGTGGACATAAACACTGAATCATTTGAATCTGGGTGATCTGGAAGGACTTGGATCATTTGAATTTAAATTGTTTGGTCAAAATATTACACCGACATCCTTGGTGTAAGAGACCTGTTTTGGTGCCTCAGGCTCTCGCCATTGTTGTCATCTCATCGATGGGTATGGAGGAGGGAGGAAGAGAGGGAGAGGCGGGGCGGCGATAGAGATCGGAAGAGACGTGGTGGAGGCCAACATCAGTTGTGTCGCTGCATTAAGGAGTAGTGTCTAGATGCGATTGGCCCCCTTTAACCCTGCCCAGAACATAGCCTAACCAGGGCCGAACTCAATTCTATCCGAAGAACTACATTTGAGTGCACTGAATTAAGCCACCGTGATGACCACCGCTCTATGATGTGCCTCTGCTACCGAATCTCATCTATATGTCTAGAGAAACAACTATCCTGCTTCTTGAATTTTGATATCTGCTAAATACAAGTGATTTATAAATTAGCATCAGTATCATTTTTTAATATTTGTTCTATTGTCGAATAAGACGTTTGGATCGGTGTGAGGAGATGAAAAGAAAAAGGCCTAGAGTAACTTTCAGTTTCGTAGAAGCAAAATGGTAGGTATTGCCAAATTGCATTTCAATGTTTGTACTGCACTTTCCATGTAAATGAGAAACATTTCTTCGCCTTGCAAATAAAATGAACTTGCCAAGTTGCACGGACAAACTCGGGCGACCTTCTTCCCAAGGTTCTCTTAATAAGAAATTGGAAGAGATGAAACTGACTCATGAATCTCATGTTTACTGAATGAGAAGTCAAGCAGCCTTTTATTCAAAAGAAAGGTCGACATGCCAAATGGAATGACTTGAGCTTATGAGGACACTCAAAATTTGGATGAATTACGCTGACATGTCGAAGTAACTGAGAATACAAAGACAAGAAGTCATCTGTGACACTAAAGGCAAATAGGTGAACTCAAATGCCCATAACGGTGAAACTACTCGCAAATGCAGGATGAAACCAATGTAATGGAGATCACGTTCAAGCTTGGACACCTAATTTTCTCTCCCTCTGGGAAGCCTTATTTTCATGAGGATCTTCTGTCAATGACCTAAATCTGAAGGAAAAGGAGTTCAATAGTATCTCAGCCTGGAGGTTTCCACTGATTTAATTAAGGCAGTTGGTCGTTCTTAGCCAACAATTCGAATTTTAGACCTTCAATGCTTGCTTCTCAGCAGCAAGAGGTTCAACCTTGATGGGGGGCTCCCACAAAATTGTAGTTTCAGCAAGTAATGAGCTCATGACGTATGGGTTCTTGTTTGAGGCAGGACACCTGTCTTCCAAGTAACCTGTATATCATATTAAGCCATTAATTAACTGAGCAAGGAAGGTGAACTTTGTACGTTTTATCGATATTCATAAATAATGAAGCATTTCAGAAAGTTTTTGATGCACTAAAAGAACCAAGATGTCTAAAGTCCTTACTTTAGCTTAGGAAGCAAGATTGTGGGAATGCTTTATGATTGTTAAAAAGTCAAAATTCCTTGTGCATAGTTGCAATCATGGAATCGACTGAGACCAAAAAGGATAAAGAATACTTATATGTATTATTTTTTCGTGGTAGTGTTTCTGGAATCATTTGATAAAGTTGAGCATCTCCAAATGATTTTCAGATAGAGCACAGGAGGGAACTGGTATAGTCATTATTATAGTACCTTTTCCTTGCTTCTCATTGTCACGGCCCACACAGATTGAGCAACCACAATTGGCAACTCACTGCATAACAATACAAGTAATTCAGGCATCACAATGAAATATGAGTTCATTAGCAGGGCAATCTTTAAATTTGACTAGTAGTCGGTATGCTTCTTCTGAGCATTACCAAATACAATATGTCGGTGTTGACTGTTTCATGCTTTCCCATCAATAGGCGCTAATGTGCTCCTCATGGCCAAGTGAGAGATTTAGAATTGCCTTCTTTATCGCTTCAAAGCCTCCCTCTTCTCTCATACTTTTTGTATTGCAGAAAAGTCGAAGAACACACTCTTAAAGGTCATTCACTAAACCAAAATTCTTAACCAAGTCCATGTTATTTCTATGGTGTGAACCTATTAGTTAGTATGGCATCCTGCACCGTTGCAGTCACCCTGAGAAGGAAGAGAATGCTTTTATCAACTTTGGGGTATAATAATGCGTAAATGGTGATAGTGAAGTCAGCTACCTCTATTGGCTTTGGATCTTACATGAGGACAACACAAGCTTGCTCAGTTATTCTCTATTGTATAAAAAAGATAAAGAATCAAGTATTTAAATAGCTCAGAACATGTCTGTATGCACTTATTTTGTTTGCTGTTAATGGAATTTCGTTATTTTCTTGAGCAAGTAATTGAAATTTCACCTAAAGAAGGTATCTTGAACACCAGAGGTGATCTCCTGCTTCATTTCCCATGCTTCGTCTGACTTGGTGTTCTCACTGCAAGATAGAAACCAGTGTTGATAGCAACATCTCTTTTTGATAGAAACCAATGTTGATAGCAACAGCTCTCTTCTTCTTCTTCTTCTTCTTCTTCTTCTTTTTTCTCTGTTTTCCTTTTTGAAATAACAAGCAAGTTGGAGGTCAGGTATTACCTAGCCCAGATCACCACTCCATTGGTGCTATTAATGTTGATACCAGCATATAAGCAAGCCTTGTAGTGAGCATCAGATTTATCTCAGTTGGATGACTTATCGACCCCAACACCACAATAATAAGGCCCCTAAATGAAGACAAAACCTCGCATCACAATACAATTTTTTTGTCATCAACTCAAAGCCTATTATTTATTAATATACAGGGAAATTCGTTGGGAAAAAATTTCTCACCTGGGAACCTCGATATCCTCCGATAGGCCAACCGAATGGCCATTGAACATTTATCTGCAATAGGGTGTTTTCTTGCTCAATCCAATACATAATGTGAACATTTAGCCCAAAAATATGAACATGTCCATTCCAAAACTTTCTAATTCACGATATATAACTCATGTTTTTGAATCTCCCACAATGAAATGTCATTGATAACCTTTGGGTTACTGAATTTCAGCAACCCTGACGTGCTTGGTTGCTGGGATCGACTTACCAGCTGGTGTATATGAATTGGTAATAACCCGAAGACAAACAATAAGACTCCGTAAACCAATTGAAACGCCCTTTCTCGTTTCATTAACCTGTTCAGATGATCTAACTGGTGGTCAGTGAGTTCTTTGTGATCCTCATTTGGCATTGTGTCCTTAGTGCCAAAATTCACACTATTTCTGTCTAGCCTGAAAAATAAAGCAGTGTAAGAAATAGACATATCTACTAAAACAAAAGCCCTATGAGTTGAATCTCATGGAAGATAGCTGAAACAACGAGCTCTATCTATATGGCTTGGCCTTCTGGTATGCATGAGAGTATAGTTTTGAAAAGATAAAAAGAATAGACTGAGTACTTCAAAGAAAGGGGTCTCCTTAGCAAGTGCCATCGCCGAAAAGTTGAAAACCGCTTTTTGGAGACTAGTTTCAAGAAGGACGGCTCACATTTTGAAGCATAAACAGTGAGTCTTATTTATTTCCCTAAGGACACTACCACAAATTTCCTTTAAAAGATAAACTAAAAATAGTGGCATAACTATGCTTCACATTTCGGAACCATTTAAGGTTATTCTCAAGCCTCATTCCCAAAAGCGAGCTTGCGAACAAGCAAAAAACCGAGGGCAGTTTCAGAGTTGAAGGAAGTAGACTGTAGAGTGCCACAGTTTAAGAGATTAATGAAATTCCACCCCAGCAAGGATCAATCATCAAACATGTTATTCTGATATTTCCTTAGATCTAATGGATGATCAACTTGTGAATATTGACAGTGCACCTAATTCTTTCCTCTTGCAATCAAAAGGCAATCACATTGAAGTACTTTCTTCTCTCACAAACTTCATACAATCGCAAATTGCCCTTGCCAACGGCTTTGGCGAAAATATCCATCAGATATCACCATGGCAAAGTAAGACTACCAAACACAACAATCATCAGTATGGTCAACAATCATCACGAGGTCCACAACATAAGACTTCACATCGGTAGCGATTGATTTAGTCATCAAGAGAAACGACAACAATGACTACCGCTTCATTCATTCATTCTGCCTCACACAGCACACATTTCTTTCGCAGACGTTGTTGTCGACAAGAGGCGAAGAGCATATCAATTGTCAACCAAACAAAATGTGCAGGACAACCTTGCTGAGATCAAAATGGAGAAGTCACAAATACGACCTCTTTTAATTTCAAAACGTTTACTCGATTGCTTAAGGCGGTGCTCAAGATTGGCAAAAGGATTTTACCTGAGAACCCTTGCAGAATGGCTTAACAACAAATCGAAAGCGTCGATTGTGGTCAAATGCTAAAGATCACCTTCGCTGTCCTCCCCTCGAGCAGAAATATACCCTTGGGAAATCAATCGCTGGATGAGACAAAAGTATGAATTTTTCCTCATTTTTTCTCGCACTCTTCGAAATGAAGCAATGCGCCCAAACCCTTCAGCGATTATTTTCATGTCCCTCCCCAAATCAAATCGAGTATGGAAACACAATATCCGAAAATAAAAAATGCAAAAATCTAGGAAAGAAGGCCCCACATACCTTCAGTGAAGAAAATTAGGGTTAGATCTACCGTTCAAATTGTATGTTCGGGATATGAGCGATCTTGTCCCAATCCTCGCCTGCTTGTCTTTTGCAACTCTCCACCAATTCTCCGCAAAGTTGGATGTGTAAGTGAGTAAGGGATGTGAGCCTTCGCATTGCTTCAGGGAATGATGTCAACGAGTAGCACCCTCTAATGTCGAGAATTTGAAGTGATTAAAGGGCCTCGATCCGCTCTGGTATATCCTTCAAATTGCAGCAAAGCAAAATTTCGAGACGCTCAAGATTGCGGGCCTGTAGAAGCCACTGTGGGAGAGATGTCAGTTTGGGAAGGATAGCGAAATGCAAGGAGCGGAGACTCTGAAGGCCTCCATGGAAATCCAAGATGATGTCGCTGCTTTCATTTTTGGATATAACTAGCTCCTTACAATTCGAGATAGAGAGATCCACGAGGCTCGATAGATGTCGCATATCTTGCCCGAGGGAAGTCAACTGATGACACCACTTGATCTCAAGAGATTCAAGGGAAGTGAGACTTTGGAAACCCTCCTCGGGCAAACATTCTAGAAACTCTATCTTTGAGATCTTCAGTCTCTTCAACTTATTAAGGCCAAGCATCATCTGATTTATCAATAACGCTCCGTTGGCTTCAGTCAGATTTAACTCCTCAAGATGAGGAGTTAGTGGCATGGCTTTTAATTTTTCACAGCCCTTGATCTTCAATTCCAATAGACTAGGAAATGATGCTGGTGAAGGGGATGATTGGTCCGACTCAATATATTCCAATCCAGGCATACGAAAGATCCGCAAAGACTTGAGGCAAGGTAGTTGGTCCAGTGGGGGGAGACGTTCACATCTTTCGCAACCTATGAACGATACGTCAACTAAATGTGGCAAGAAAGATACAAGGCTATCCATCATCCACTTGGGAAAGCTCTCACCTTTATATTCCCAGATCTCCAACCTTTGTAGATTTGAGGGCGGCTTCAGTCTATCAAACAACACTTCATCTATTACTACATCATCAGTATTGAAATCGCCCCATCCAAGTACTAAAGATTCCAGAGAATTCTTCCCCATCAATATCTCATCCTCGCATTTGACTTCCGCATTTGTTACATATCCCAAATTTTCAATTGAAAGTCATCCTCGGATGTTATTAAGCCCCTTTAGCTCCCTAAGTCCGCAATAATTCTTAGCACGAGCTTTATCTTTGGGCAAAATGAAGTTTGTTAGCCTATGCAAAGAACTCAATTCCCCTATTCCACGTGGCAAATAACCAAGTTTAGAACAAAACCTCATGTCTAGATTCCGAAGGCTGACTAACTTCTTTATATCACTTGGCAACTCTTCAAGGACATTACAAAAGTGAAGATTAAGTGTTTGCAAGCTTTGCAATTTCGTAATGGAGTTAGGAAGTCTTTTGAGTGTGTTGTTGTAAGAGAGATCGAGATAAGTGAGATACTTTAACTTATAAATGGACCGTGGCACCTTCTCAACCTTTATGCCTTGCAGATCCAAGATGCGCAATCTCTTGAAATTTAGAATTAATTGGCCTAGATCCACTTCACTTGTTGGTTTTCTTTGTTGTATGTCTTTCCAATATGTAGTAGTAGATAGAAATGTTCTCAGTGCACTTGCTTTCAAGCGTAAGATTGGAAGTTCATCCATCAAATTGAAAGTCGAACCATAGGATATATGACGAGTTCTTTCATTTATTTGATTTGTGTCATCCCTTGCCACTCGACACCTGTTCCCTGCAACATTGCAGGCTAGATCATGCATCAAATCATGCATCTTGCAAGTTGCCTCATTCATGTATGGATCTTTGTTAAAATCTTGGAAGAAGTTACTCCAACATAGATCCATGAAATATTCATGAGCAATGTCTTCTAAATGCTTACCTGAATTTGATGGCTGGATAAATCCTTCTGCCATCCAAAGACTGACTAAAGTATGTTTCTTTATCTCATAATCTTTGGGAAACAATGAACAAAAGGCAAAACATTGTCTCAAATGTGAAGGAAGATTGTCATAACTTAGCCTAAGAATAGATATTATATCATCTTTCCTTTGAGACACTTTTGGGAGCTCAACATCTTTGAAATGTAACCATCCATCTTTAGTTTCCTCAAAGAATAATAACCTCCCAATAGTTCGAACAATCAATGGAACTCCAGAACACTTTTCAACTATCTCTTTACCAATAGCTAGCATGCTAGGATCTTGTCTGGCCCATTCTTTTCGACCAGCCATTCGCATCAACAAATCAAGAGAATCACTTTCAGATAAGCCCTTAAGAAGAAGAGGCGGAGCAGGGGAGGTGATCTTTGCAACCAAAGGAAGGCGTGTAGTTATAAGGATCTTGCTTCCTCTAGCACCTCCCATCAATAATGATTTCAAGTTGTGCCATGTTTCTGATTTTGCATCCCACAAATCATCCAAAACTAAGAGATATCTCCTTCCATCAATTATTTTCCTCAGTTCAATTTGCAACCTATCCATCACATTGTAGTTTGGTTCTTTCACACAAACTATGATATCTTTCACTATTTTTATCATGTCAAAGTCATTAGAGACACAAACCCACATTTTCAAGTCAAAATGTTTACTGATCCTCTCATCATTATACACAAATTTAGCAAGAGCTGTTTTTCCAAGCCCACCAATACCAACTATTGGAAGGACAGAAACGTTCTCTTTCACATCCATATCCAGTAAGAATTTCATGACATTCTTTTTATCATTACCTCTTCCAATAATGTCTTCCTCACATATAAATGAATGCGTCTCCTCTCTCTTCTCTCTCTTCCTCCACCCTCTCTTTGCTTGCGAATTCATAGGTCCCTTGTCCAAGTGGAAGTTCTTTTCAGCCTCAATAGCTTTCAATCTCTCCCTCACTTCTCTTATTCGTCTACTCATCTTCAGTCCAAAAGCAAGCTGGTTGGAACTTGAGAAAAATGTCCTTACCACCTTGATCATCTGATTGTCACCCCTCAGTTCTTGTCGCGTAGCTTCTATATCAAATTCTTCAAGCACGTCTTGCACGTCAAAGAAAGCCTCTTTTAGTTTCTCCACCCAATCTTCGATTTGGGAACTCTGGTGGTGTTGCTCTTCTGCATCCTCCAGCACAGCATGAAGCAAGGTGGCGGTGCTCTTAAGCATCTGAAGTTCACGCTTGACAGCTCCTAAATTTCCAACCTTTCCCAGTGCTCGAGTAATCTGATCGGCAAGGATGCTTCCACCGATGCTAATGACAGCTTCTGCCATATTTGTTCTCTCTCTCTCTACGGGGATGAGAAGATTTTAGTCTCGTCGTTCCAAGGCTAAAGTCTTCTTAGATGATGTATAAAAAGTCTGTCCTTAAGATTAAATAAGTGTACAATGATAGTAGATAATAGAAAATATTTAACTGACAAAAACTAATTCCAAAGCATCCTATGTCATATAAGATTCCATCCCATCTAATTAGTAAGGCGAGTTCCTATTCATACATTCTTCTAGAAACATTATGTTAGATTATATTAGATTGATTAAGTTTTTTTTCTACCATACTGTTAAGTAATATGTCTAATTAACATTAAGGTAATTGAGTGATGATGTGGTTCAACCGTTAAACTCCATTCTATCTAACTTTCTTATTAGTTTGGTTTTCATATATGATACATAATAAATTAGAATGAAACAAAGTAATCACAATGATCGCAGGCTTTTTGAAAAGGAAAAATAACTTTGCTCTTTCCTATTCAAATTCAAAATGTTATTCAAATATAAAAAGTTATGATTTAAATTACGTATTAAATGTTTACAGGTTTTGAATATTTCATATGTTTAAAGACAAAATAATGTAAAATGTAGACTGAGACAACATAGAATAAACAAGAATAAAATGTAAAAATCTATCAAGACAAGCCATTAGCTACATTGGTGATGTCCTTGAAATCTCTAGTGTTCAGTGGACAAGATCGGCTTATGTTCGGTAATATAATGTGGTACTTTGCAAGACCGTACATGTCAGAGAACAAGACAAATGAAGATATCGAGTCTAAGGTCCACTGTGCTTGTCAATTTGTGCCTAATCTCATCTGAACTCCATATCAAGCCGCTTTTCTGATTAGTGTTACACTCAAGTTCTATTCTAAATCACATCAAGCAAGTAAAGATAAGTGTACTCCAACACATAACCTATTCTGCACAAAGAAAAATTATATAAAGTGGCGATAATTTGAACTCATGTCGAATTATGAGTATTAGCATGGGTCCTAACATGAAATTGAAGATTTTATGAAACATTTGGCAAGATGCTTGAGATCTTCAATAAGGATAGCAGGTGTTGCACATTCTTATTCACTCCCGATCGCGATTAATTGTTGGATTTGGTCACTTCCCCTTCCATGTCAGTTTTATGTTCAAAATTTCTATGGATATTGATTTAATTATATGTCGTTCCATTTCTTTCTAAACTTCCTTGCTCCGCTAGGATTTTCAAAAATAAGCTTTTAGTAGTTACAGGTTATTTCACACAAGAACTAGATTAAAAAATAAAACAAAAATAAGCCTTTAGCTCTTGTGAAAGTTTAGAGCTTGAAATCCACCGGGGGAAGTGGACCAACTAGAGTTGTCGAAGATAGGAATTCTCATCCTTTACGCACATTACAAGATGAGGCCTAAATCAATATGCCTATGGGACCCACCACAGTCGAGTCCGAGGTCCATGATTGGTTTGTCTTAGATTGTGCATGCTTCTAGTGTTTACAAGTCTAACATGCTTGCGAAGGCAAACGAAAATTCTGGTGAAAACAAATCACTGATCTTATAGTTCTTAAAACAATAATCCTATGCATGGTGAAAATAACTTCGAGAGCGAAATTACCAGGAGTACCGGTGATATTGAAGGACCGAATTTGACAGCAGCAAGCCCGAATGAAATGCAAGCAACAAAATATGAAATAGTGAAGGAATGGTTCTTGAGTGCGGCCTGCATTTTTCCTCGTCGCACATTATATATAGAGAAAGAAAAGAGGAACATTCCTTTCTTACGTCGACACAAGAAGGAAACTTGGGAATTGATCCCTTTCTTTCCTCCTCAATTACCATTAACACAAGAAAGGGATTTCTTTGCATTTACTCGGTCACATCTGATTACTTTCTTTTGCTCGATGGAATGATTCTTTCATACGCAACAATCATATTTTAGTAGGAATAGTTTTAGTGCTGAAAGTGAAATGTTCGAGTTACAACCCAAAACATCAGCAAGTGTTTGATTTCCATGAAATCTCGCAATAATTAAGTTGGTTTTGAAAAGGTTGAAAAAGTTATATCTTTCATATTGGATGGTCTCCCCCAATCCTTTTTTTCTTTAACTACCATGGAAATATGATCTAATCATATTTTTTCCTTCCTTTTCTATATTATAAATATAGATTATTGATTTTAATAATTAGGAACTCTTTATAAAATTATTTTATTGCTTACGATTCAATTGAGTATTACTTATTATTTTTTTCCATATTTTCTTAATGCATTCCCTAAATTCATGAGATTAGACATTGCCTTTCTTTTTCCTTTGGTTCTCAATGCCCATTGACAGGCAAAGGCTATGCCCTACTATTCATTATGGTATTAAAAATTTTGCTGAACATTGAGAGATTATATTTTAGCAAATTGTATGACAATAATTTCAAACATAATGTTATATATATTATTAGGGTTGGTTTTGAGCCGATTCTACCTTTAATGAGAAACCTATCAAGTCCAGGCCGTTTTCCAAATATTTTACATGGAAATTGGCCTGTCTGATCAATTTCATGCCGGATCACACAGGGAATCTTTTAATCGACTCGTTGCGCATCCCTAGTAAAAATAACCATCTCATGCTTCAATGGGCACATATATTTGGTCTTTTGATATTTATCTACGAAGTGATCCCATAAAGCGAGACATACGGGTTGGACCTTCAAGACAATAGAATAAGCTAAGTCAAGCATCTCTCTGTTCAATTACTTTGCTATTACACTTTTAGTTGCTCATTTTCGTGTATTCCAGTTTCTATCCATTTATGATGTTTCTCGTCCAGATTAAGTTTGTTGCTGATCTCTTCAATTGCTGGCTGGAATCTTGCCATTGTGTCGGTGATAGTCGGTACCATATCTTCAGATAAGATTTTTTTGGACTTCTAAACTAAGATCGAAGCGTGGATGATAATTCTCTGATTCTTGAAGTGGATGGTGCTGGAATTTCACGGCAAAGATAAAGAATAAGAAACTCTGGATGAGAAATCGATATCGACTCGTTGATCTTTAAGTTCTGAGCCAATTTAATGCCTTACTGGTTCGAGTGTGATTTATGCCTTGACATGCTTACCAATAAATTGGAATTTCATTGTTTAACAGATATGTTGGTTATGATTGAAAAATTAACAACACTATTTCCTTGCATAAGATTCTCTTAAGTTTTCGTAGTCACATACCCCTTTCTCAAATAATTGCGATTTATGCTTTTGTTTGCTCCTTAATTTCCGAGCAGTAACATCAAGGCAAAATCTTAATTCGTTTTTGCAATCTGAAATCTGTATTTGGATGGCCATCTGAGTCTATGATGCTTGGTTCGTTTTCGCTCCATCTCATGCGTCGACTAGGAACTTTTCCTGTATCATATTCTCATTTTTTACTTAGTTGCACAATTATTTTTATCTCGGATACATGTACTAAAGCTGGCGTGTTTATTATAAGTCGACAATAGAAGAATCGGTATACTTATGACTTGGTTCCTCGGTTTGTTAACAGGTGACTTTCAATGGCCAAATGTCTTCTTCAAATGCGCTGAGTGCTATCCTCAAATGAATGTGGCTTTTGACTGGATGTGTCTCGAGATTGAATCTTTTTGTTTTGTATCTCTTTGGGTGGTTTTTCATTTCACTAAATCACTCTCCTTCTCAATATTTTTTGTTTATGTCTATCCATCTCTAGGTATGTGATCTATTCTTCCACTAAATAAAAAGATAAAAAGATATAAAAAATGAGAAAGAAAAAAAATTTAAAAAAAAACCCATAATTGATTTTATGGATCCCTTCGATATAAGTCTTTGTTTCAAGTATATCTTTTAGTAGAGAATTCTCTCCTTTTTTTTTTTATATATCAAAATTAGCCTTAAATTTAATTCTAGCTCTTGGAGGCTTATATCTCGAGACCCACTAATAAGGCCATGTATATTCTTTACCTGACTTGTATCAGGTTTATTTTCCGCTCATTGTTCTTACTTATCTTTGTTATTTTTTCATACTCTGTGTTAATCTCTTTATATTGCCTTCATGTTTTATCAACATTATTAAAATTTACTAGCAATTTCATAAATTTATTAATTGCAAAAGTTTGCAGTTTTTCCCTTAGCTGGACCCTGGAATTGTCGAAGTCCAACCATGCCTTCTCATCCCTGTCTAGAGAAACACCTATCCTACTTCTTGAATTTTGTTATCCTGCTTCTTGAATTTATTGTTGAATGAGACGTTTGGATCGGAGTGAGGAGATGAAAAGAAAAAGGCCCCTGAGTAACTTTCAGTTCGGTAGAAGCAAAATGGGAGGTACTACCAAATTGCATTTCAATGTTTGTACTGTACTTTCCATGTAAATGAGAAACATTTCTTCGCCTTGCAAATAAAATGAACTTGCCAAGTTGCACAGACAAACTTGCGTGACCTACTTCCCAAAGTTCTCTTAAAAAATGAAACTAACTCATGAATCTCATGTTTTTTGAATGAGAAGTCAAACAACCTTTTATTCAAAAGAAAGTTGGACATGCCAAATTGAATGACTTAAGCATATGAGGACACTCAAAATTTGGATGAATTACGCTGAAATGTCTAACTGAGACAAATAGGTGACACTAAAGGCAAATAGGTGAACTCAAATGCCATAACGGTGAGTGAAACTACTCGCAAATGTAGGATGAAACCAATGTGATGGAGGCCAGGTCCGAGCTTGGACTTTTCTCTCCCTCTAGGAAGCCTTATTTACATGAGGATCGTCTGTCAATGACCTAAATCTGAAGAACAAGGGGTTCATAGTATCTCAGCCTGGAGGTCAAATCATGTCTTCTCTGCGAGTGAACGTGAATATTTGTTCAGCGGATGAAAAAATAGTGTGGCAGTGCTGCCACGTTCTTGTTACAAAATTAAATGACAAAAAAGGTAGAATTGAAAAGAAGTTGGAATTTTTCTCTAAAAAATAAATATGAAACGTTATAAAAAAAAATAGTAGACTCGCGTCCTCACAAATCTACAATGGTGCAGATCTATTAGAAAACTCGATACGTCTATAATCATAGGAAATGTATAGCTTTTTATAACTCAAAGGGATGAATAGACTCAAAGCTCATGGAACACCCTATTATAAAATAAATAGTTACAAAAACAGGCCACACTATTTCCACACTCGAAATGGAGGGAAAGGTTGAAAGGGATTAAAAAAATGCAAGAAATGTTCTCATATGAGTGGAGAGCTCCATTTATTTCTAATTCACTTATGATCGGACCATCATCATAGCCATTATGCCATTTCAAAATAGAGGCAAAATCCCAAGAAAATCATCAGTTTGACAAGTTCTGGAAATTCTCTCCCTAATTTATTAGATAATAATTTCCAATAAATTGGACAACTTGCGTCACCCTAAGTTAAAAAAGATGAATAGTGCCAGAGACACTCATATTGACATATGCAATTGGCTCAAACTTTATAATACTCAAACAATAAATAGATTTATAAAAATTAGATAATGTCACCATTTTGCCACATCTAATGGAAACTGAAGGTGGCATTGGTAAAAAATCTTCCAACAAGGAATGCGTTCATCAGTAGTTAAGCGCACAGGAGTAGACTTATTGCTCTCAGACATTTCAAAAAAGAGACTAACTTGAGCTTTTCAAGCGCAACATCTTGACAACGTTCAAGAGGGTTTGAACCACAGCAGCATCTGCTACCTTGGAAGCTGCTCTAAGTTATTAAAGAGTTGAGATTCGAGGTACTAACCCCCTTTTAATTACAACGGGCATGCCTTTTCAAAGGCTTGTTGCTCTTTGCGGCATAAATCGAACTCGTTTGTGTGGTAATACATGCAACCAACATAAGCATCCATCTCTTTTGTGCACCTCTGGTGAAGATCTTTCAGTCTGCATAGCCAAAAATACATGGTTTAGATACTGCAACGGAAAGTGGTAAGTAAAATGCAACAGCTACTTTTATCAGTTGAAAGAGTGTCACAAAATTTTCCAGCACCTCCATTTAAGTTTCCAAAAAATCCATTTGTATCAGACTTCTGTGGGCGAACATCATGAATCATTGACAGTAAAGCTTATAGCCAGTTTGTATTTGCCAATGCAAGGGTTGTGCAGCCCAAATATGAAGACAGAGTAATGCAACGACTAAGAGGCTCACAAGTATGTCTGCATCTAAAACTATGAAAAGAAGTAGACTGCATTCCTCTCACTTGAAATTGAAAGTGCATAGCCCATAAGTCAGTCACCAAGCCGTGTGCTCTGTATATCAAGATCATCAAGTATCTAGAATGAAATCCCTTTCATCAAATGGTGTAAGCAAAGTCTACTGATCCAAGCAAAAGTCATAGATCCCGCACACATCTTAATGGAGAGAAAACTCAACCATACTGATTCTAAAGCACTAAGTCTTAAATGCTGCACAAAACAGAAGCCCAACCTATATAACTACCTTCAAAGCAGAAATAATTGTTCTACCAAGAGATTTGGAATTAGGATCCAGCACTAAGACCCAAGATACTACTCAACTACATTTGATTTAACCAAAATGATAAAGAGGTTTAAGGAAGGAAGCTCCCAGCCAAATGTGAAAGGAGCTCCTTGTGAAGTACTATATACGGTGGTGTATGAATGAATGAAATAAGGGATGGTCGGCATTGATAAAGGAATTGAATCAAAAGAGGAATATTCTTAACTTTTGATTCTGATGGAAAAATGGAATGCCCTTTGCTTGTGTTTTTTTTTTCTCAATTCCACTTGAATGTTCCTTGCATTAAAGTGGCAAAGCTAAATGAGTCTTTTTCCCCAAATGTACCTTTCCTTCTCTCTCTCTTTTACTTTTACGGAAGAGACGAATTTGAGAAAACAAACAAGCAAAGGGCATTCCCTTGGAATTCTTGTTCCTATCCTAACAAAAATTTGTTCAATTCTTAGTGGAATGCAGATGTAAAGAAGACTAAATTGTCCATCAAAATCCATTCAAAAGATTGCATGCTTAACCGCATATGAACATGGATGACTAAAAACTGGCCAAAAGGGAATTGAGAAGCGACCCCATGTCAGATACCCGACACCATGTTCTGTGTTCTCCAGACCATAAATGACTCCCTTACGAACTCGTATAGGGAAGAGATGAACTTGAGAAAACACACAAGCAAGGGGCATTCTGTTGGAAGTCTTGTTCCTCTTCTCACAAAATTGCGTTAGAAACTCCATGGAATGTGGATGTGAAGAAAACTAAATTGTACATCAAAATCCATTCAAAGATCGCATGCTTAACCGCATATGAACAGGCATAGCTAAAAACTGGCCAAACGGGAATCGAGATGCGACTGTACGTCAGATACCCGAAACCATGTTCTGTGCTTTCCAGACCCATTATGATTACATTTCGAACTCAGTATGCAAACTACCTTATACCAAAACCTTTCCCAATACTATCCTTAGTTGCTAATGATTCCAATTGCCCATTTTGAAGACATTCACAAGCAACTAAGAAAATCCCACGCTCTACTCTTTGGAGTTTCTCAGCAACATTCCCCAAATCACATATGCCAATCAAACGACGCGAGAAATGCCCCACTTCCTCGCATTTCAGATAAGCGAACAGACGATGCGGCAACAACAAGAACAACAATCATATCGAAGGCGAGCGCGACTGAATCGGGGAGCCGCAAGAGAGATAGAGAATCACGCTCACAGGTGGAGCACGCAGCGGGTGACTTGCTGGCCCTTCTCGAGGCACTTCTCCGGGTTGGGGTCCTTCTGCTTGCACTTGAGGAAGGCCACGTTCTCCGACAGGCAGCTCGCCCCGATGTGCTTCGACGACGCCGTCAGCACCGCCGACGTCGGGATCGGGCCCCCGGCGACGTCCAGCGACGTCGCCATCCCGGCCGACATCGAATTCCTCTTGGGTTGTCTTCTCTTCCTTCTTGGTCTTCCCTGCGGCAGAGAAGATGGGTGAAGCAGATTCTTCTTCAACGAATGCGTGATCCGGGAATTCAAGACCAAGAAAACTCCAGATCGAAAGGAGAGATCTTTGAATTTCTGGGCAAAGTCGTCATCTTTACCTGATTGACTGTTCGCAGTTGCAGCGCAGAGAGAGAGAGTGGATTCTGCAGTGATGGATGATGATATTCTCAACATCCGCAGTGAAAGTAATTCTTATAGAATACTTTATTTTCTACAAATGAAATGCTTGTTAATGAGAATTTTAGAATGGTCAATTGATAAAATCCATCTCATGTCGAGGTGTTCTTATGTTTACAAGAAATATTTGTACATGGAGAAAAAATCATTAGTAATGTTAAATTATACTCACTGTGACACACTTATTTTTATTTTTTTTGTGATATGAAAAATTCTAAACTTATATCCATGCGATAAATTTATTTTAAAACATTCCCAAACATTTATTCTCATGGCACATTATATATAGAGAGTTTTTTTTTATGTTATTAAAATAATTATAAGTTTGTGATTTTTTGGGATAAGTTTAGGGTTTTTCGTGTCACAAAAAAGTTTAGTGTAAATGCATCATAGTGTGCATAGTTTAAGGCTTCTTGTTGCTTTTTCCCTTACATATATATTGAAGTTTCACAAATTATATTTCAAATTTACTTTCTTGAGTAATTTATAATTAATGAAATTTGGGATAATATTAAGGGTTAACACTAAAAAAAAATTATCCTAAATTACTATACTTGTGCCACATCCAAATTAATTTTAGTCCCACAAAAAATTTCAAATTAGTATTCTAATGATGTATTTATCCTAAATCAATTTTCATGACACAATCATAAATCGATATATTTAGGCTGCAATTATCCCATTTTCCTTAGATTCTAATAAATTTTATTATGGATGTATTACTTTGAAATTATGTACTAGGCTGGAATTTTTTTGTAGTATCATTCCTAAAATTAAATTTTTTCTTCCAGCCTTATGTTTTTTCATCAACCCGAGTCCCGATTTGTCCCAAGAAAAGCCAAAGTCAGATTTTAAAGGGGCACTCTCGTAATTATGCGGACACAAGCGTTTCCATTTACGAGAGAGAAATTCAAAGGTATTGTGTTAATTTTTTTTTTATCTCTGATTAGTGTTTATAATCAATTCTTTACTTGTGTTCTCATGTATTTGTAAAATGAAGTTCAACTATATGTGTTTCTGCTGAAATTACAAGAGTTAGGCTCAGCGGTTGATTGTCGTTTGAGTTCAACGAACTAGAAATGTCGGTAGAACTGCATTTCTTGTGCCTTAGACAGACCCAAGTGATTAAGAAAGGACCACAAACTTGATCTTGATTCTTGGATTTTGAAGTCCAGGTTTAGGACGATTCAGACACCCAATCGTAGGCTCTCAAAATTGATGGCGGGATTTCTCGAGCTAAAACTATAGATTATATTAGATCAATACATTGTTGGGAAGTGAAGGCACAGGAGATTGAAGAATAGGAAATTTGGAAGTCAAAGGAAATTATAAGCCTCTAAGAATACTGATAATCATAAGCCTATTCGTCGTGGCTCCAGCCATTTCGGCCATGGCAGTAGAATCAGCTTTTATCTCATCAAATTAAGCTTCCTTTGTTTTAGGGAAGATAAATAATTGAACCTTAAGGGATGAGATAAGCTGTGGATCCGAGAGAACCATATTGAAGTTTGAAAATAACATAACGAACATTGTTCTTGCACTGAGAGTAGTCTGGATGGTACCGATGCCTTGAAAATAATGACTTATATTGCTTAAAATAATTAGTAAATGGAAAAAAAAATACTTTCATCATCTTCAATCATTTATGTCCAAATATTTGCTGGGATTATGAAAATATTATTTATTTATTTATTATTGTAAGAAAGTTAAGGGATCATTTTTAAGAAGATGTTTTGTAAATTATTCATTTTTCGCAAAATATTTTGTGAGTCTTGCATAGAACTGATTCCAAATGATTCTCTCATTTTGTCAGTTTCCATCTCCTTTCAAAGATTTTTTTCCTTTAACTTGCGAACGTAATCTAACAATTGTTTTGGCGTTTTGTCTACTATCCAAGTCAAATGAGAACAAAGAGAAAGATAGAACCGACGCGTTTAGAGTGGAATGCCATTACTTTTGGAATGATAATGGGTGCCGCGTGTTTGATCTAATGCTACTCGAGTTCATATAAATCGGAATGGGGATTGATGGATTCCGTGAAGATGGAGAAATCGCAGGCCTTGTTGGAGAAACAGGCGAACCTCTTCATGGAGTCTTACCGGCGGGCCGAGACAGTAAAGAAATAGGCAACAACCGATGGTTAGGCTTGGTAGGATTTGGTGGCAATACGTTCAGGGTTTTGATTTTGGTTGGGGAACTTTGGAGGACTTAAATCACTGTATTGTGGATAAACTGCAGTTCTTCATTAGTCACGATCTTATAATGCTTCTCGAATCAACTGCATGACTGTTAAGTAAGCCTTTCATCATCAGAATGTCTGCAATATTGATGCAACGACAAATTTAGGTTCCTGAAATGTACTTCGAGTTTGAATCACATTTCCTTCTTGCAGTTGGTCTTTTCTCATGCCACAGTGGAGAGTTGTGATCGTTGTAGCTCGCAATTTCTTTTTCCCGCCTACTTTCTTCCCTTCACATCAATGGAAAAAAATCTTGTTCTCTTTCTTCACTTCACAACCATCAAAATTTAAAAAAGAAAAAGCAGAAAGAGAATGACAATCAAATGAGGAATCGCATCAGGTGCGAGTCTCTGATGTAGTGGGGCGGCGACGACTGGGCGGATGGGCTGATCCCGGTGCCAGAGAGCAGCAGAAATGCTGGGGTGGCTGTAGACGTGGAGGAGACAGAGGAGCTTATTGAAAGAGCAGGCGGCACCGATTGAGCAATGCAGTGAAGTCGGCAGCTACAAGGAAAGAGGTGAAGATTAAGGATAACAAAGAGGTAGTTTGAGGAATTGTTGGGGAAGCCAGACATAAAGGAAAGAGGATCCACTCAATTTCATTTCGCAACAATGGATTTCAGAGCTCTAGAGCTCGTCGTCATGCTGCTTCTTGTTGATGTTCCTCAGTACACTCTCCTTGGCATAGGTATTCAGGTCACGTCAAGCTCACTCGTATATTAGTTCGAGCTCATTACAGGCCTTTGCTGAATCTCCTTCTGTCAACATCAGTGTGCACTTAATGAGAGTTTCCATCTCCGGCCTCATAAGGATCCTCGAGCTTGGGAACCCCACGTAGGTTCTCTCTCTTCGACCCATCAGTTTGCTTTAGGTCTTTGCTCTGCTTGAAATTTTCTGGTGAGAGGAGCGACTGGACAGTTACAGACGCTTCCACTGCATTATAGCAAGCATAAACAAAAGTCTCCTAAAAATCAATGGGTCAATTTCGTTAAATTCACTAAAGAATGTCCAACCTTTTTGTAGGAACTTGTCAGATAATGCGCAGTTCAATCCGAAGCTGCTAGCGTCGAAGTTTCCTTTGAGAGACAAATGCAGGATTGTCATAAAACCCATAAATAAAACCCATGAATGACTCAAAGTTTTGGGCTTTGAAATTGGCATTCTCACACTTATCACAAGAGCGAAGGTAGGGTGACTGGATGTGTTAGAAGATATGATACTGATCTGGTGTATATCTTAAGAGATGCAGATCATTTATTTTAGTCAATTTAGGATTAGATCTGATACACATAGATTAAAGGAATATAATCTTTCTTTCTTTATTATTAGACAAATTGTATTATATAGAGATCGACTTTGTACATCAATTGATACAGAAAAAGAATACACAGAAAATTTCCCACGTCTCCTTCTTACAGTTCTTTGCATTCATCTTCTACCTCAGTTTCTGACATGGTATCAGAGCAACCTTTTTCCGCTTCCGCTCCGATTACCTCGTAAGCCACTCCAAATTCCAGACAAAGTGTTGCTGAAGGAATCACAGTGTTGATTACCTAAAGTGAGGAATCTCATCTGTGAAAGGAGTTAGCAGAGGAATCAGTTTTCTTTTCAACATGACAAAACCAGAAGATCTTACCTCATTTTTGCCGACCAGTCTGCAACAGAAGCACCGATGCAACCCATTGGAAATCAAGATTCATCTATTGTCATCTCTGCACCAGAACAACAAATCCAGCAACCGCATGTGCAATGGCAGCATCAGGCTCAGGCTAATACAGGACAATCCTTCGCGGGCTATCCCTACCAATGGATGCCGTATCCATGGTATCATGGGTCAATTCCCAATGCATCATCGCCTGGCTACCAAAGCAGCGTGCGAGCCGACGGAGATCTACCAACCAGTGATGGGGCAAATCCTGCCATCGGCCCGGAGTAGACGGGCGGTTCAATTGGACCGGGTATGGGAACGAATCCCTACCCGGGATTTCAAAATGCGAGTCACGTTTTTGGCTTGGGCGGTTCGGGTCAAGGCGCAAATCCCTACCCGATTCCTGCACCGAGTCCCTTTCCATATCAGATCTTCGCCAACAGTGGCAAGCCGGAACCCGGTTATCCGCTTTACACCACAACGGCCGACGGGCCAGAGCTACGGCTCATCACCTAGCAACTCACCGGGGCCGACAACTATTCAAGCTGGTCCCGTGAATTCCGGCGTGCATTGGTGACCAAAGAAAAAGATGGGTTCATTGATGGAACGATTCCAATCCCATCCGACGAGCGGCAGGCACGACTATGGAGGAAGTGTAACCAGTTGGTCCGGACATGGATTGGAAACTATGTTACTTCCGAAGTCCCGGCCGGATTACCGCCGACGGAAGACCCAAAACAGATGTGGGAAAATATAAAAGAAATGAACGGGAAATTGGATCGGGTTCGAGTTTTTTCACTAACCCAACAGCTTTCAGAATTGAAACAGGGAAACATGAGCGTAGCCACCATTTACAACAAGATCTCAGCGTTATGGAATGAATTAGACGCGGTGGAAGAAAAATTAGAAGGACCTGAGTCGACGCTTCAACAATATCGAACCATCCGGGAACGAGAAAAAGTCACTAGATTTCTCCTTGCCCTAAATGAATCATACCTCTCTTTCCGGACACAGATACTCACCATGGATCCAACGCCAACCCTCGCTCGAATCTACCAACTTGCAACGCAGGAGGAAAGCCAGCGCCTTGCTGTGCTCGACAATCCCAAAGAAGGAATCGCACTTGCTGTACATAGCAGTGCTCTGGAGAGAGGAGCAGCAAAAAGGGGGAGAATCGGGCAAAACTTAGGGTTTGTTGAAGATTTTCGAACCTTAAGGAAAGGAGGAGTGGACGGCCACGATTCTTCAAGGCGATCTGACGGCTCACGTGGCTCGCACCCACTGATCAGATCCGACGGTCACCGAGGATTCTTCTCAGCAGCATCGGACGGCTCGCATGCGATCTCGCTCCCCACAGGATCCGACGGCCCACGCTCTTTCTTCGCATCCGACGGTCCACAAGAAGCAGCGAGCTCGCCCTATTTAAAAGGTCCAATTGGACCGCCACATGCTGCAACATTAAAGGGAAATTTCAAGGGCAAAGGTAAATTATACTGCGATTATTGCAAGCGCCCTCATCACACAATTGATAATTGCTGGAAACTACATGGCAAGCCTGGAGAGAAAGGAAAGAAGGATTTTTCAACTGTCTTTCAGGTTACAGGACAACATCAGCCAATTGACCAAGAGCAATATCAAGAACTTATGAAGGCTTTCAAAAAATTGGACACATCTGACAAGACTGGAAGCTTCACAGGTACTTCATATTGTTTGGCGAATTCAATTTCCAATGATAAGTGGATAATTGATTCTGGGGCCAGTGATCATATTGCCTGTGATAAAAAAATTTCTCAAAAATCCAGAAATTGCCTATTCCAGCTTCAGTACAGCTTCCCAATGGTAATTCCACACTTGTGATGATGATTGGCACCATAAATCTTAGCCCACTCATAACTGTCAAGAACGTATTATATGTTCCTGATTTCAATTTCAATCTAATATCAGTGTCTCGAGTTTGTGAAGAAAATTCGTGCCGAGTCCTATTTGATTCTGATCAATGTATATTTCAGGCCCTTTCGACTGGTAGACTGATGGGCTTGGGTAGTATCTCTCAAGGGCTATATTTTTGGATCAAATTTCCCTGCAGTTCACAATTATCATGTGTTGAATTGAATAATTTGTCATTGTGTAATTCTGCTACCAATGATAAAATTCTTGTTAGTCATCAAAGATTGGGCCATAGCGCCTCTATTCCTTGTTCTCATTGTCCTATTTGTCCATTGGCAAAGCAAACTCGTACACCCTTTCCAAATAGTGTCTCTCGTGCAAAAGATCTTTTTTCTCTAATCCATGCTAATATTTGGGGACCTTATCACACACCAAATCGTGATGGTTCCCGTTTTTTTCTGACAATTGTGGATGATTTTTCAAGAGCCACATGGGTATTTCTGATGCAGTCCAAGGGCCAAGTTTTTCATTATCTGAAAACTTTCTTCTCCCTGTCCAAGAATCAATTTGGGAAGTCTATTCAGCGCATTCGCACTGATAATGGAAGGGAATTCTTCAGCAATGAATGTGAGATTTTTTTCTCCTCAAATGGAATTCTGCATGAAAGCTCATGTATCTACACTCCACAACAAAATGGCGTTGTTGAGCGCAAGCACCGGCATTTATTAGAGGTATCACGTGCTCTGAAATTTCAAGCCTCGATTCCTGAAAATTTTTGGGGAGACTGCATAATTACAGCTACTTATCTGATTAATCGTATGCCGAGTCGGGTGCTTGCTGGTAAAACTCCATATGAGATGCTTTATAGAAAAAAACCGGAAACACATCATTTAAGAGTTTTTGGTTGTCTATGCTATGTAACAACGGTGGGACCTCAAGACAAGATGAGTCCTAGAGCCCGCCAGTGCATCTTTATGGGGTATGCTACCTTACAAAAGGGATATAGAGTCTTTGAGCCATCCACTAGAGAATTTTTTATAAGCAGGGACGTCGTCTTTCATGAGGAAATATTTCCCTTCCGCGATAAATCAAAACCGTCTGCAGATTCCGACAGGGACACCGATCATACTCGGTTTGTATCAGATGAAGAATCATCTCCTGGCCAAACATATATTCTCACAAGTCCAGAACATACATTGGGCATTACAGCACCATCTCCAAATTCTGATGCATATTCCATGGATAACTCTATTGGAAACACAGAAGAAGTTGATATGACGTCCCCAGGACATGACAAAAATGAAGAAGTATCACACAATGAGGAGATATCTTCTAGTCCACAGCCCTAAATGCCCAGGCGATCAGGACGCAATACTCGTCCACCTACATGGACAAAGGATTATATTTGCACGGCTTCCAAATTATTAGGTACACATTATCCTATCTCCACATATGTATCTTTCCAAAGATTATCAACCGATCATATGTGTTGCATTAGTCGAGTATCTGAGGAACAAGAACCATCTCATTACAATGAGGCTGTCAAAGACCCTCGTTGGCAAGAAGCCATGGAAAAAGAATTGCATGCCTTGTTAGAAAATCATACATGGGATATCGTCTCATTACCATCAAATCGCAAGCCAATTGGTTGCAAGTGGGTCTACAAGATCAAACATAGAGCTGACGGGTCCATCGAAAGATACAAGGCTCGATTAGTGGCTAAAGGATTCACTCAAAAAGAAGGTTTTGACTATCACGAAACTTTCTCTCTAGTAGCAAAGGATGTTACAGTTCGTACATTTTTATCCATTGCTGCATTTCGTGATTGGTCATTACATCAAATGGATGTTCATAATGCATTTCTTCATGGAGATTTAGATGAAGAAATTTATATGGATCTTCCACCGGGTTTACGGAGACAGGGGGAGTCCAATGTGTGTCGTCTCCGTAAATCCCTTTATGGTCTCAAGCAGGCTTCGCGACAGTGGTATGCCAAGTTCACAAGTGCACTCACAGCTGTGGGCTTCCAACAATCCAAGCATGATTATGCACTTTTCTCATGGACAAAAGGTACGTCATCCGTCTATTTAATGATATACGTTGATGACATACTTATCATGGGCAATGATGAGCTTGCTGTGAAGAACCTTAAAGAAAATCTCAATTCCAAGTTTCATATCAAAGATTTGGGGTCACCAAAATATTTTCTTGGAATTGAGATAGCCCGTTCAGAGCAAGGTATCTCTCTTAGTCAGCGAAAATATGTACTGGAGATTATATCAAAAGCGGGATTATCAGGATGCAAGCCAGCAGTCATCCCCATTGAGCAAAATGTCAAGTTAACCACTGCAGAATATGATGCAGGACTCCAGTCCACAGAAAATGATCCACTGCTCAAGGACCCGTCAAGCTATCAGAGGCTAGTTGGGAAACTCATCTATCTCACTATGACGAGACCTGACATTTGTTATGCTGTTCACACACTCAGTCAATTCATGCATAGCCCAAAACAGTCTCACATGAATGCTGCCTTGAAAGTGGTGAAATATTTGAAGAAATGTCCGGGACTAGGAATCCTCCTTTCCCGCAATTGCAACATGAAAATGACAGCTTATTGCGATGCGGATTATGCAACTTGTCCTATGAGTCGAAGATCCATCACTGGTTTTTGCATCAAACTTGGGGAATCCCTACTCTCATGGAAGACGAAGAAACAATCTACTGTATCCTTGTCATCAGCAGAAGCTGAGTATCGATCCATGGCGAAGGCTGTTTGTGAAGTAGTTTGGCTACGGGGCTTGCTTCTAGACCTAGGAGTAAAGGTCGAGGGACCAACTTTGTTATTTTGTGACAATGATTATGCACTTAAACTTGCTGCAAATCCTGTTTTACACGAAAGGACAAAGCACATAGAAGTCGATTGTCACTTTACTCGAGAGAAGATTCAAGAAGGGATAATCGAAGCAAGAGGAATCAGAACCATTGAACATCCTACTGATATATTTACCAAGCCTTTATGCCAGAGACAACATTCATATCTTCTAGGCAAGCTTGGTGTCTTAGATATATACAAGCTACTAGCTTGAGGGGGAGTGTTAGAAGATATGATACTGATCTGGTGTATATCTTAAGAGATGCAGATCATTTATTTTAGTCAATTTAGGATTAGATCCGATACACATAGATTAAAGGAATATAATCTTTCTTTCTTTATTATTAGACAAATTGTATTATATAGAGATCGACTTTGTACATCAATTGATACAGAAAAAGAATACACAGAAAATTTCCCACGTCTCCTTCTTACAGTTCTTTGCATTCATCTTCTACCTCAGTTTCTGACAGGATGTAGCACTCACCTCCATGATGAACTTTCCGATGTATCCAATGCCTCCGATCACCAACACTTTGCTCTTCTCGGCCATCTCGGAGCGTTCTTTTCCGGCGGAGTTGCAGTTCTTACCGGCGAACTTGCTCGGTCTCGTGCTGCAACTGTTGTTACATGTTGGCACGCATCGAGATGAATCGTCCTTTTATTTTGGTTCCAAAAGGGCATAATTGTCTTTTCGGTGAATTGACGTTCCCACGCCCATCACCCTTCGCCCGGAAAATGAGTACACACAAAAGTGGTCTACGAAAGACGGAAGAAATTTACGGTGGAGAATGAGTACGTGACGTGAACTTTTTTGAAATAACAACTTGACTTACTAAAAGTTGTCTAAATTTGATCAAGAAAATTGATTATTGTGTCGACCAAACCTCCATTGAGATAGAAAAGAAATCAATTGTTCTGATTTATGATTGGCTGCGTGTTCTTTACAAAATTCAAAAATGATAACTCTCCTGTTAAAAACAAATGTTTTGACTGTTATTTTCTGACACTATTTAATCTTTTTTTTTCATTAGATATTCCTGACTTATGATGAGTTTAGGAAAACCGAACCAAACCCACGCTTAGTTAGACAATAATCCACAATATATCAAGTTTTGGAATAAGAATTTGGCTCAAGATTTATCCAGATTCATCGCGCATGCTTCTTTTTCTTCCCGTTTGTTTCCTCGCAGCCTCTAAGAATCCCCCAAAACATTAACGATGATTCAAAATTACGACAAGTTTGAACAGTCGGTTTACGCCTATTTAACTTGTTATTCTTTCAGACGAGAAAGATAACATGACATACGAAAATAGAGAAACCCATGTCTTTGTGTTAGCTTCGATTAGCCCATGAACCCATATCAAACTCCAAAACAGAAGCAACTTCTCCAAGCACCGCAGAGACGCGCCACATTGAACATTCATACTTTATAGTGTCCTCAGACTTGGGGGTTGTACATGCCATGTGGTGATCAGCAGAAGCGACAGTTCACACTAGGATCCTGAGAAGCAGCATCCTATATTATTTATTACCGCACGGTAATGTGAGAAATTTACAAACATGTTCGGTTTCGATAATCAAACAAATTGATCGAGGTACTGATCCACGGTCATGTATTTGACATCGGGGTAGAGCTCCGAAGCTTCCACTCCGAATGATGGCTCAATCTCGAAGTTCGTTTGGTCTCCTTTCACGAAGACAGAATGGGATAATGCCAATATCATGTTGTGTGGAACCGCTGCCTCTGCAATATGATCGGACAAGCTTTAACTGTCAGAGAGAACAGAGAGGATTTCAAGCACTTAAATCCAATAGAAATGCATCCCTGACCTTGAATGTTCTTCAAAACCTGTTCCTCTGGAACATACACCCTCTCTAGGGTCTTGCCGATCTTTCTCTCCCACAAAGACACGAGCTCATTCATCGAGTAGGTGTTGGCAGGAGGTTTGACATACAAAATTTTGTTCAAGGTCCTTGGATCATCCACAGCTTTGATGGTGTAGGTGCCGATGTCATCCTCCTTGTTAAACACCGCTGCATATTGACGGGGAGAGTTTTACAATTTGGCTAATAAATAAATCACAAAGCCATCGATCTTCCTAGGCCTACTTTCAGCACACATTGAAGAAGAATTATCTTATCAAATAGATTCATTAGACAACATGCAGACAAATGCATTCATATGTTATTTTCCCAAACAAATACATAAAGAGAACCTCCGTGATCTGCCTGCTAGGTGGTATTATACCAAGATAAACCACAACACATTCATATCACATATTAGTCTCTGAAATTGAAGACTAATGGACGTAAGAGTCCCATTATCTCCAGACAGGGACGTTACCCTGAAATTATCGAGCTTCAAGAATTGCCTCTCACTTTGATCACTACTGTAATTAATTCGTTGTTAATGTACAAAAAACATATTAACTAATTAAAATGCGCATTTCAATGAATTGCTTCTTACCTTTTGCATTTCCATCCCCTAAGATGACAACTTTATCTCTAGGGGGAGATGTAGCCTCGGGCTGTGACAATGTCGGAAGGTAGTAACTTCCAAAAGAGTTAGAAGCCACATATGTGTAAGGGATTCCCTCAGCCTCAACAAGGCGGCGGATCTTGGCTTTGATAGCATATCCAGTTTTTGCTGGCTCCACGGCATGGACACGATCCACATCAGTTCCAAACTCTGAAGGCAAGAATCTCTAAATGGAAAATTAATTGATTCAGAAGAGGCATTTTTGTTAGAAAGCAACAAAAAACTAGAGTGCATTCCCCTCATCCAACAAATTTACATGAGTTCTGTCAAAAAGAGAAACCAAACTTATATGAGACTGAATTTCACTTTTTTTCTTCAATATGTGACTAGAACATAGCGACAATAAAAACAAACTTATATGAGACTATATTTCATTTTTTTTTTCAATATGTGACTATAATAGAGTACAAATTATTATAAATGAATCAAGACTAGCAATTAAGGTGTTGTTAGGTAATGCTCTGGGAAACCTTTTTTTTTTTTTTTTTTTTTTCCTAGGCACAGAAATAGAACATAAACGCATTTTTGATAATTTTTTATTCCTAGGAACAAATTAAAAAAACACAAAATAAACAATAATTGTTTTTTTGTTTATGTCTTTTTTGTTTTTGGGAATAAGTTAAGAAACAAGCATTTTCTCTTTTCTTTTCTTCTTTTTCTCTTCCTCTCTTCTTCTCCTTAGCCGGTAGCTGGCCTTGGCAATGGCTGGCGATTGGCCAAACGAGGCCCGACGACCTCGCCGAACCCTCGCCAACCCCCGGTGAGGTCACCCCAAGCTCATCGATGGCTAGCAAAGCCCCCCTTAACCTTGCCCAACCACCATGAGGTTGGCAATGCCGACCTTGTGGTGGCCGGGTGAGGTTGAGCCTTGCGGGTCACCTCGTCAGTCGCCGACCAACCATGGCCAAGGCCGGCGATTGACTAGAGGAAGGAAAAGAAAAGGAAAAAAAGGAAAAATGTAATAAAATTATTAATAAATTAAAAGAATTTTCAAATCACAGAAATATTTGGGATCGTACCAAATGCATTTTATTTCAGGAATAAAAAAATTGTGTAGTTATCAAATGCATTTAAATGCTCAAAAACATGTTCAGAATAGAAATAGGAAAAATCGTTTCTAAACAAAAATTGTTCCCGAAAATAGAAATATTACCATACGTACCCTAAGTGCTATTAGAAAAGTAGAAGAAAAGAAAATTGAAGATTTAATTGTTAGGGCAATAGCCAGATAACTCTGTCAAGTATAAAATATGCAAAGGTGCTGCTTGCTTGGACACTTTTCACAAGTAGTAAAATATCAGGTAAGTTCTAACCATCAACCCCCTCAAAGCAACAAGTACTAAACTATCCACTAGCTGGGTTCTGAAAACTTATTTGCTACATTAATAATTCTACCGAAAAAGACCATTTGAAGGATTAAGTAGTTCATGTTTCTCATTATTGATCAAAGAGCGGGGTACATGACTGTAATCCATATTGAGTGCTTAAAACCTTTTAACTTTTTCGATGACCTAGAGGAAAAAACATAACCATGGTGAAGCCAGCATTGTCCGGTACTTGAATTTGAAATAGTTAGCCTCAAATTTCACCGACGACTTCTACACAAAGTTATGACCATTTAAAAAGGAAAGAAGTGAAGTCTACAGATAAAAAGTGAATCCATCCCATTTCATCAAAGCAGAGCTCACAATAAGAACGTGATGCACTCATACTAGAAGAAAAGACTTAAGCTAACAACTAACACCAACCTATATCGTCAATCAAATGCTAAACAAACAATAATAACTCGAAATGAAATTACTAGACATGGCACAACCTTGATATTCCCGGCTGCTTTGATGGCTGCAACAATCCTGTCTTGGTCTTCTAGCTGTGCTCGCCCCACAGCAGAGATTACCACATCAACTTGCTTAATTGCACTCAACAGACTCTTTTGATCGTATATGTCTCCCTGAGAATCAAATAACCAAGAGCATGAAAAAACAATCAATAAAGTCAGCAATCATCAACCGATCCAATTTTGGCCAGTAGGAAGACTACGAAAAAGGAGAAATACGAAATCTGATGCAGATAAGACTTCAATACCTTCACCAGACGAGAAAAAGTGTTATGAGAAATTAAAAAAAAAAAAAAACAAGCTGCTATCCACAGAATTCTTGTCCATGCATTACCCACCAATCTTTTGAAAGGTTACAACAAGGTATTTGCAATGACATTTGAATTACAGATCAGCCACATGTACTTCTGTATAAAAATTCATCTACACAGTACGAAACATATGGAAATTTTCATAAGATTTGCCTAAAAATGGAAACTTTCCCAAGATTTGTCTAAAAATGTACTCGTTCGTTTCAGCATGCGAAGCTAAGGAGATTCGTCAGTCAGTGTGAAAAATGAGAGGGAGATTGTTCCTGGTTTCGCCAACTTACGAGGCCGAAATATCAGGGAAGAGAAAAAGCAACGCCGATTTGTAACGTGACTCCATCAACTCGATCTTGTGAAAGATAAAGATGAAAATCGACTCCGATACTACTGGTTAAAACATTTCTCAGAATTCCGAGCATGATCAAATGGCAAGGGACGCTTCGATTCCTCGAAGCGGCACCAAATGTGGGAAACGACCAAATCACACGGGAATAACTACTCACATGGACTAGGTTCACGCTTAAGCTCTTGAAACCTTCGATGATTTCGGCCTTGGCGGGGTTGGAGAGAGTGGACTCCCTCACAAGAGCAAAGGTAGGGCGACCGGACTTAGCGCTCGCTTTCACGATGAACTTTCCAATGCCTCCGGTGCCTCCGATCACCAGGACTCTGCTCTTCTCTGCCATCTTGGAGGGTCTTTTCACAGCGGGCGTGGTGTTTTCCGGCGAACTTGATCAGAGAGAGAGAGAGAGAGAGAGAGAGAGCTAAAAGGCGGGGGTTCCTGTCTTCGTGACGGGACGGAGTGTCATTGGATGATTCTGGAAGGGCATAATCGTCTTTCATTGAAATAATTTTTCTTATTGAGGTAATCCTTTACTAGAAAAAGGGTACATGGAAAGTGGGAATAGATAGAAGATAACGATTTCGTTTCATTTTAACTTAGCATAAAAACAAGAAAATTTAATTTTGATGGTGCCATAAATTTAAGTAATCGTAATTGATGAGGAAGTAGTTGAAACTACTTTTCTACGTTGACTTTTATCATATGAAGAGAAAAAAAAAAAGATTACAAAATGGGCAATGAGCTACTCTACATCCATATGGTAGCATGATAACATAGAGCTTCATAGCCGCTATGCTATTGTTTCGAGGTTCAATGAATTCTTTTTCTTGGGAGGGCTGATCACAAGATTACCCTTCTTTAATTAATTGGCCAACACAAGATTACTATATTTGTAATTCATAGCCTCTATGTGAGAAAAAAGCAGCATTACGAGTGTCCATATATGGAGTGATTAGTAAAAAGTTATTAAACCTTTGACATCTATACCAATTCAATTTTATATATTTCGATTTGGTCAATTTAGTTCTAAATTTTTTAACAATTTACCTTGCGATATAATCTTACGTAGCATCGATACCGACACACGATACGATATGATACGCCGACACGTCATTTCCGACACATTGGGACATGTATATTAAATGTAAAATTAATTAATTTAATTAAAATTCACAAATAAATAAATAATAAAAGATATTAGAATGAATTTACACTAAAAATCGTGAGTGCTCGGAAGTGAAAGTTAAAAAAGGAGAAGAGAAGACTAAATTTTTCTTTTTTATCATTTTTCTCATTTTAATTACTACTCACCCGAAATATATCGACGCCTAAGCTCTTGAAACCTTCGACGATGCCAGCCTTGGCGAGGTCAGAGAGAGCGAACTCCCTCACGAGAGCAAAAGTAGGCTAACCGGACTTAGCAGTCGCTTCCACGATGAATTTTTCCAGGTATCCAATGTCTCCGATTAACAGGATTTTGCTCTTCTCGGCCACCTCGGAGGGTTCCTTCACAGCGAAGGTGCGGTTTTGCCCGGAGAACTTGCTCGGTCTCGTGCTGCGACTATTGCCTTGGCGCGCATCGAGATGAATCGTCATTTTATTTTGGTTCCAAAAGGGCATAATTCTCTTTTTCGGTGAATTGACTTTCCCACCCCATCATACTTCGCCCGGAAAATGAGTAGATGCAAAAGTGGGCCATCAAGAAATTTACGGTGGAAAATGAGCACGTGCAAAAGTACGTATCTATCGATTTTGTTGAATTTGGCTGATGACGTAATTTTTTTGGAAACAACAACTTGACTTATGAGGTGAGGTATAAATCGCAGTGAATTCACGCTCTAAACCCCAATTAGGAGGGTAATACACCTATGGGCATCCTAACCACTCAACCACACAATCATAGAGACTTATCTCGTCTCAGATCCTTCCTGCATGTCAACACAGTTCATAACATAGACATAACAGTATTCATGCTCAAACACTTAGAATGCCAACACTTTCTTCTCAACAACACAAGGAGCAAATCGTTATAACATGTCTCATTCCGTGCCACACAATTTTGTCCCATAATCTGGCGCATCAATTTCACTCAGCATGCGTTCCAATTGTTAATCACGGTCACACACGGGCATGACCTACTCGTAGTTTGGTGGTCCACTGGCATAGCCAAGTATTGTCTCACCCCATCAAGCATGGCAACATCACTATGTCAACGGCATTCCATAAAGGAGCATCAATCCAGAATCTATTGCGATCGGCATCCATTGGTAGGGCATCCTATATAGGGGCACGTCTAGTTCAACAGCTCGGGACGGGTTCTCTTAACCAACACACGACTATTCAATCTCAGCCTAGGATACCATGCATCGCACTCAAATGCCTCAATTAAAATGGTGAACCTGGCCTATTTTCTTCATATTAAAAACACACGGTAAAATAGTCGTGTGTAGGTACACGATCAATTTGAACCAGAAAAATTGATATCATTCATTTTCAAATCCCACTATTTAATATAATCATTAAAACCATTTTCGGTGTCAAAACCCAACATCCAGTAATTTATAAATAATTACCAAATTTTTTAAATATTGAATTAAATACTCAAAACTACAATCACCACTCAATGTGCACAATTTAACTCTCAATTTTAGGAATTAACCACACCATTGCAATCAGCACGAAATTCCGGTCACCGTCTATCTTGATATAATTTTGAAAAAAATATTAATTAATTAAATAAATACCAAAATTAATTAAATAATGCCAATTAAATACCAAAAATACCAACTACTGGAAATGCTTAATTAACCACCTGAACAGGCCGAGAAAATTTCTGAACCTATCTAGCTAAATATTACAACTTATCTAGTCTCTAATTAAGCTATTCCAACCACCTAACATGCACAAACATATAATTAAATCACTAATCCATTCTAACTATCTACCTAAATCTTAATTAGCCTAAACTAATCATTCCTTAAGCATGATTAACTCATTAAGTAGAGTTTAGCAAGTAAACTCACCGGTTTAGCGATCCGGTGAGTCCACGGCAACGGCAACGCGGAGACAGGCGACAAACCTCCTGGCAGCAAAGCCAAGCAAGGCTCGGAAGAGGCTTAAAACAGGCCACAAGCTCTCAGCCCTTGCTGGAGCCTTGGCTACTGATCTTGGGGTGCAAACGGCTAAACACGCGGCTTGGACAGCTGGAACGAGCCAAGCGAGATAGCGGGCTGAAGCGGTGGACCAGGCGAAGCTGGACGGCGATGCACAGTGGCTGAACGATGGTGGAGGGGCTCAAACGGTGAGCTGGGCTTGCAAGACAGTGAGCACAAGCAATCGTGAGCGAGCGAACGCAAGCAGGAGGCCAACGCTACTTCGGGCTCGCAATGGGCATGCAACGGTGGTCCGATGGCTTCGGGTGGCTATCGACGGTGTAGGAGGAGGGCTGCCGGTTTTCTCTACAATTCCAAGCTCTCCAAATGCTCTCTAATGGAGAAAGCAAGGCTTGGGAGGAAGAAGGGTCCCTCTTTGGCTTCCATTCTATCTCTTTGTCCCTTGGCAAGGCCCCACCAACCTTGGCTGTCTTCCTCAGCTACTTTGCAGAGTTCAAACTTCCCTTAGAAGCTTCACCAAGTGGTCCAAAGGTTTAGGGGACCATGGCCTACGAATTTTGGTTACATTTCCCCCAAATTGAGTTCAATTTCTCTCCAATTGGACCTAAATTGATCCCCATAAATTCCACCATGGTGTCCTTGAACAAATTAACATTTTTCCTCGCCAGTAGAACCAACTTGCATCCCAAAAACGTAATAAAAAACAGTCCTCTGAATTTTTCAATCAAAACTAGCCCTATAATGAATTTTCGCCAAAAATCTCCGTTTGCAAAAAAATCTACAGAATGTGAGTCGACATTCCTAAAATGAATCGTGATATGACAGAATTATCAATTTCTGAAATCGGGTTCAAATTCGAAGTTAATTTTAATTTAACACAATTTTAACGTGACCTAACCTACCGAGTAGCTTTTAGAAATTTTTAGTACAATTGACCCGTGGTTGATTATTTTTGAGCCACATTATACATCTTCGATACATTGGCGACTCAGTTGTCGTGAAAATCTCGAAGCAAATACGGACATAGGGTACAGAAATGACGGAAAAATCGGTCTAGTACCGTTCAACAGAAATTTTGCAATTAGGTGGAATCATCCACACACTAATCACATACCTCTATCGAATTGACATATCTCCAATCTCTAATCGATTTTGACAGTGCCGTAATAACCCTAGTAGATTAGCATGGTCAAGCGGTTGATTTCTGATCGAATTCTCAAATTTATTGCATTAAAATCTCTTAACGGCTTCACCAAAATGACTAGTTATCTCGTGAGTGATCAGCTTAGAGAACAGAACTATAGGCGCGTTGATGAAAAGCCTGATTCATTCAATTGAAAACAAAACCTGAAATTCAGGATGTCACAGTGTCATTCTTCCCGACAAATTTGATCAGTCTCTAAAGTAACTCTATTGTAGAGAGAGAGAGCATGCGCTAAAAGGAGGGGCTCTTGTCTTTGTGACAGGACGGAGCATCATTGGATGATTTTGGAAGGGCATAATCGTCTCTTCTCTTGGAAAAAGGGTATATGGAAAGTGGGAAAATAGACAAAAGATAACGATTTTATCTTATTTCAGTGATGAACTGAATTATTGTAAAGTAGGACAGATTTTAACTTGGCGAAAAATAAGAAAATTTAATTTTGATAGTGCTATAAATTTAAGTAATCGTAATTGATGAGGAAGTAGTTGAAACACTTTTTTACTTTGACTTTTATCAGGTCAAAAAGATAAGAAAATGGAGTGAAATGGGCAATGAGCTACTCTACATTCATAGCATGATATTATAAAGCTTCATAGCCGCTATGCTATTGTTTCGAGATTCAATAAACTCTTTTTCCTAGGAGGGTTGATCACAAGGTTACCGTTCTTTAATTAATTGGCCGACATGAGATTACTATATTTGTAATTCATAACCTCTACGGGAGAAAAAGACAACATTACAAGTGTCGAAATATGGAATGATTAGTCAAAAATTGTTAAACCTTTGACATGTATACCAATTCAATTTTAAATATTTTGAATTGATCAATTTAGTTATAAATCTTTTAATGATTTATCTTACGATACAATCCTAAGAAGCACTAACATCGATACGCGACACGCGACACATGACACGTCATTTCTATAAATAAATAAAAAAAGAATTCCAACATATTATATCACATATATTAAATGTATAGTTTTATTTCAATCATTAATTTGATTCAAATTCATAAATAAATAAATAATAAAATATGTCAAAGTGCAATTCCGAACTTATGTGTTGACAAAATTGATCAGTCAGATTTTTCAACACCTGTTAACCGTGTGTTGGAACATGTCAAAACATATCAAATACGTGTCGGAATGTCGAATACGATCCTAAAAGTGCTGTGCTTCCTAGAGACAATCAACGTTGGCCTTCTAATGCAACATGGCAAATGCTCACATGAAATTTTTTTGAAATTTTAAAAAACATATTCTTTTCGCTCTCTTTTTACCCTTCTTTTTCATTTCGTTTTCTTTTCATTTCTTACGTACTTTTTCCCTCGGCGAATCACCGAAGACCTTGATGCCCCCACCAAGGGTCGACCTCACATGCCTGGGCAAGGATCGACCTCATCATTGGTGGCTCCAATTTATTACCCACACCGAGGACGTACCACATATAATATACAAAATTAGAGAAACCCGTGTTTAATTTTCAGCTTCCCATAGCTTGGCCCATAAAGCCATATCAAACTCCAAAACAAGAGAAACTTCTCTAAGCACTGCATAGATGCACACACATCGAATGTTCATAGTATGTCCTCTTCTTTGGAGGTTGTACACGTCATAAGACGATCAGTGGGAGCGACATTTCACGCAAGGATCCTAACTAGCAGAATCCAGTATTATTCATAATTCAAACCGATGTTAGAAATCTACCAAACACAGTTAGTTTCAGCTATCAGATAAACTGATCAAGGTACTGATCCACGGTCATGTATTTGACGTCGGGATAGAGCTCTGAAGCTTCCACTCCGAACGGCTCAATCTCAAAGTTGGTGTGGTCTCCTTTCACGAAAACAGAATGAGATATGGCCAATATCACATTGAGTGGAACTGCCGCTTCTGCAATATGGCAATACAAATAGACCAATTGACTTCAGAATACTTAAATCTCGGAAAAAAATAGACTATCCACGTGCTTAAATCTAATAGAAAAACATCCCTGACCTTGAATGTTCTTCAGAACTTGCTCCTCTGGAACATAAACCCTCTCCAGGGTCTTGCCAATCTTCCTCTCCCACAAAGACACGAGATCATTAAATGAGTAAGTGTTGGCAGGAGGTCTGATGTACAGAATTTTGTTCAAGGTCCTTAGATCATCCACAGCTTTGATGGTATAGGCGCCAACGTCATCCTCCTTGTTAAACACCGCTGTGTATTGAGAGCAAGAATTTTAGAATTTGGTTAATAAATATAAGCCATCAATAATCCCAAAGTTACGTTCAGCTCGCATTCAAGAAGAACTTTCTCAGTAAACAGAATCACCAGACAACTGCATCCATACATTCTTTCCTCTCCCAACTACATTAAAATGACCTTCATGATCTACCGCCTCGGCGGTATTGTGCCAAGATAAACCACAGAACTTCCATATCATCTATCAGTCTTTGAAAGAGAAGACTAATGGCCAACATCTCCAAAGACAGAAGATGCTTGGAATTCTCAAGCTTCAAGAACTGCCCCCACTCTGATTACTACCATAATTAAGTTGCGAAAAAATTTCAGAAAAAATCTCAATGAATTAAAATGCGAATCTCAAGTTGCTTCTTACCTTTTACATTTCCATCCCCTAAGATAACAACTTTATCTCTAGGGGGAGCTGTAGACCCAGGCTGTGACAATGTTGGGAGGAAGTAACCTGCAAAAAAGTTAGACGACACATAGGTATAAGGGATTCCCTCGGCCTCAACAAGGCGGTGAATCTTGGCCGTGATAGCAAATGCACTTTTTGCTGGCTCCATAGCATGGAGACGATCCACGTCATTTCCAAACTCTGAAGGCAAGAATCTCTGAGAAGAAGATTAATTGAATTAGAAGAAACATTTTTATTAGAAAGCAACACAAACTAGAGCATATTCCCCTTATCGAACAAGCTTACATGCGTTCTAGCAAATAAAGAAAACATGAGACTGACTTTCACATTTTAATATGTTACTATAACAGAGTAAAAAATTATTACAAGTGAATCAATACAAGCAATGAAGCAAATTCGATCCCAATGGCTATTAGAAAAATAGAAGAAAAGAAAACTGAAGATTTAATTATTAACGCATTTGCCAGATAACTCTGTCCAGTATAAAAATGCAAAGATGCTGCTTGGTTGGACACTTTCACAAGTAATAAAATATCAGGTAAGTTTTGTGAGCATGCTGAGCTCCACTCATTATGGACCCTCAACCCCCAAAGCAACAACTACTAAACTATCCACTAACTGGGTTTTGGTAACTTATCTACAACAATAATAATACCACCGAAAAAAGACCATTTGAAGGATTAAGTAGTTCATGATTCGCATTCATGATCCAAGAGCTGGATAGATGACCATAATCCATATTGAGTGCTAGAAACTCTTTGTTCTTTTCGGTGACCTAGAAGAAACCCAACCACAGAGGTTCTGAATAAATAAAGCCTCCTGGAGTTTGTGGGCAGCCCAATATCCATACAAGGACCAAGACTGGTGAGAGCACAAGTTTAGGGTCAAAGAACCTTTTTGATTGTGTAAAGATGTCGATCTCCGAGTAACACATACGAGTATGTATGGATTCATCTAGATGGTACACCATTCATCCATAATGACAGAATTTCCTACCCAATTGAATACGTCAAAAAGCAATAGTGTGGATCTAAAGTAGCCCACTTAGAAGCCCACACTATGCTATACTTGGATTTGAAATAGCTATCCACAAATTTCGCTGACTACTTCTACACAAAGTCATAACTATTAAGTCAATCCATCCCATTTCATCAAAGCAAAGCTCACGAGGAGAACGCAATGCACTTATACCAGAAGTAAGAATTAAACCAACGCCAACCCTTATCATCAGTCAAATGCGAAACAAAAGTAGCAACTTGAACGAAATTATCAAAAAACAGCATGACCTTGATATTCCCGGCTGCTTTGATGGCAGCAACAATCCTATATTGGTCCTCTATTTGTGGTCGCCCCGCAATTTAGATTACCACATCGACCTACTTGATCGCACTCAATAGACTCTCTTGATTGTATATGTCTCCCTGAAAATCAAATAACCAAGAGCATGGACAAACAATCAATAAAGTCAGCAATCATCAAAAAATCCTATTTTGACCAGTAGGAAGACTAAGAAAATGAGAAATACATAATCCGATGTAGATAAAACTTCAATACCTTCACCAGACGAGACAAAGTATCATGAGAAATAAGAAGACAAAGCTACTATCCGTAGTATAACGCTCGTCCACACATTGCCTACCGATCTTCAAAATGCTATAACAAGGCATCTTACCGTAAAACTGCATCTAAACAGTACATAACATTTGGAAGATTTTGTAATATTTGTCTACAAATGTACTCGTTCGTAAGAGAAACGCCAAATCGTAATGTGACTCCATCAACTGCGATCTCATGAAAGATTGAGATGAAAAATCGACTCCGATTCTACTGCTAAAATCATTTCTCGGAAATCGCGGAACCAGACATAACGGCAGGCGACGCTTCGATTTTCTCGAAGCAGAAACCAAACATGCGAAGCGAACACGATCGCACGGAAGAACTACTCGCGCGAACTAAATTGACGCCGAGGCTCTTGAAACCTTCGACGATCTTGGCCTTGGCGAGGTTGGAGAGAGTGGACTCCCTCACGAGAGTGAAGGTAGGGCGACCGGACTTAGCACTTGCTTCTCCGGGAACCAAAAAAAAAAAGGAGAGCAACCTTGTTAAATTCATTCAGGGATTAAAGAGCGACCATGACCTAAGTGAATCGGGCGCATAACACAATAATCTCTTTATCATTAAACGGAAAGGACTTTAAGATTGGACTGTTACTTAGGCTCCGTTTATTTCGCGAAAAATGTGGTTTTTCTAGAAAATATTTTTCAAGAAGTCGTTTTCCAGGAAAATGTAATTATTTTTTAATATTCAGATTAAACTTGAAAATAAAGTGAAAAACATTTTTCGTTGTTCGGTAATGAAATAATTTTCCTCCATATACTCTTTTTCATTTATTTTATTTTTTAAAATCTATTATTAATTTTTTTCATTTTTTTTTCTTTTCTTTTCTTTTTTATTTGTTTTCCATTCCTTCTTTTTTCTTTTCTTTTTTCTTTGTTTTCTATCTCCTTCTTTCTTCGCTTCAAATCAATGAGCACAAGCTTAAGATCAATGGCTCGTGACCAGCCAAGAAAGAAGAAGATGGGAAACAAAGAAAAGAATAATAATAATAATAAGCGAGCAAATAAGGACAAGCTAAATCAATTCCAAATAAGGACCTAAGCTTGTTGGTCCCTAGATTGGCGCGCAAGCATGTGACATTTTTGACGACTGGAATTTCTAGGGAAAATTAACAAATCCTAAAACATAAACAAAAAAAAAAAACCCTAGGTTTTCTACGGTCTCCTCATTCCATGTACCCATCCCTGCAAAGTCAAAGACCGAAGTTCTCCCCATTCCTTGTACCCATCCTCCACAAAGTCGAAGACCCAAATTCTCTGCTGGTTGAGGCACGAATTCAAACATAAGAAGTAAACCAGATTCTTCTTTCTTTATTTGCAGAGAGGCGAATTCTTCGAGCAAGGTGAGGAGTGATGAGAATCAAGTCATGACAAATGGCAACAAATGAGCACAAGCATTAAAGATCTTAATTAATTTGATTTTCCATTTTTTTCCGAGGTTCGACAAAATTGCCCATATTTTAATATTTGGAAAATGACTAAGGTTCTCAATAGATATTAACAAGAAAGTCCTTATTTGACACAAAATGGGAAACAATAAAGTCCTTATTTGATATAAAGGAATTTGAGAAAATAATTCACTTTAATAATAATAATAATAATAATAATAATAATAATAATAATAATAATAATAATAATAATAATAATAATTTGAATTAGAAAAAAAAATTTCGAATTAAAAAAGAAAAAAATAATAAAAGAAAATTAAAAATAACTTTTCAAAAGTAGAAAACATTTTCCCTAATTTAGAAGACTTTTTCCTTTCATGGAAAACATTTTTCCCAAGGAATTCATTTTCTGAAACGAACATTGGGAAATCTGGAAAACGTTTTCCTAGAAATTATTTTCCGCAAAAAAACGAATGGAGCCTTAATCTAGATAGACAATTTTTGCAATTTTCTAATTTCAAATTTTACGTAAAATGCCAAAAAAAAAAAACATTGCCTTAGAATAAATTAATTTCTTTCTCTGTGATAGATTGCATGCTTATTAAGAAAAAGAAAAAACTATACTTACGTCATGTAGCTTCATGTTAGATTAGTAGCATGCATTGCATAAAACATGATTCTCAATAAACTTATGAAAATAAAAATTAAATGATTGTATGTTAATTAAAAATCATATCTACGACTATTGATATGAATTTTGATCTAACATTGCAAATACTTTTGTTGTTATGAAGTAAATCTTATAATTTATTTATTGCTTTATTTGGAGGTTAAATTGGTGGTTTCACACCCACATAATCTCCTCACAAGTTAAAAATGTAAATTAAAATCAATTCAAGTTGCTTACAAAATATTTTTTGATATAAAAAAAATATCGAAAGGGCATTAGAGAAATCTAGCATAATTAAGTCCATGAACTCACAATCTCTAGTTTGTAGGAGTAAAGAGAGTAAAGTAAAGTTCTTGTTACTTTACTTGGTTTCTAATCGACTCACTAAAAATAGATTAATAGCAACTTCTAATTGAAAAATTATTTGCATATTAAGAACTTGAACTTAAGTCATAAATTAGTATGGGTTTGGGAGAGCTCGAACTAAATTTAGGCTTAGTAATTCATTAGCCATTAGCTAAACCATAAGTAGTACACATAAGATTAGGTCGCAACAGAGGTAAAGATTGAGTTTTGTTTTATTAGGCCTATAAGGAGACGAGTAAAGAAGTGGCAAATGTCAAATGTCACTAGGGAGTTAGAAACTTGTCTTGTTTGAGCTATTATTAATTTTCAGAATTTTGCCTCGGGGAAATGTATTGATGGGAGATGTGTCATCAATGGGGATATCCCACATGTCAGCTCATCATCGATTTTTATTTTTTCAATCGGACCAAAATTCCCATATCTAATTCCATGTCGAAACAGAATTTAACGAGGGAGATACATTAGGTTAAAATAAATCTAGAACAGATTATGCGAAATTTATGCGACACCTTTTATTTCTGTAGATTTAGATGTATTTTGGTATTTAAAGATCAACAAGCATGTAGCGATTGCCATGATGAATTTAAAGGGTCATCACGTTAGTCATTCCAAACCTTTTAATTTTCATGACATCTCTCTTCGATCTGTGCTTATGTTTTCAGCTCCCAAAAATATTTTATGGTCGTTGATTTCAGAACAAAAAGAGTGCCGACCTTGGCAAGAAGTGAGATCCATGCTAGTGATTGCTCATGGAGTAGGCCGAATTTCAGTCTCATGCTAGGACCGGCTAGGCCCACCAATTCTTTTGTTTTCTATTTTACATTATGGAATGGGCCTTGACCTTACGGCATGGCCCCAATCATTGAGCATTTTTGGGGCCTCGACCTTAAAAATTCAGTCAATGACTCAAGCCCATCAAATGGTCATAGAAAATAGAAAGGATTAATACAACGGAAAATTTCAAACCGATACATTTATCATAAATTTACCAAAAATTAATTTTTTGACCATAAAAAATCTAAACGGATATACATGTGACATATTTATTCCAAATTAACTAATCATAAACTGATATATTTGTGATAAATTTACCTTATATTAGTTTCCATTTAATTTTACTATCAAAAAACTAAGTTAAATGACATGCGATAGTTTACTGGTGTATCAATTTAATGTTTTATCCTCCATTTGTTACAGTCGTACTAGGTTTGTGATTTTTCAAGATACTGATTCAATTTAATGAAGGGTGTATTTATTATAAATGTATCAATTTAAGGTTTTTGGCGGTTAAAAAATTAATTTATGATAAATTTGTCATAAGTGTATCGATTTGAGATTTTTCATAGTAAAAAAATTTATTTATGATATATTTATTATAAATGTACTAATTTAGAGTTTTTTGCAGTATTAACATGAAAAAAAATAGTGGTTTGTGAACATTGATGCCCTAGCAGTTGTGTCTCACTTCCGAAAGCTTGTACTCTCTAAAAACATTTGTCAATTTCTTTTATTAACTTTCTCTTTCCAAGAGAGAACAACTACAACAATAACAACCACCATATCTGATCATCTCAATTCATTTGAGACCATACCATGCAATTCATGTGGGGACTCGTTCAGTGAGCTTCACGACAACAACATGCATATGCTGGCTCGGCCCTTGTGACAAACCGAATATGAGGACGACTCGACGATTGAGAGGAATTGTAGGGGTGAATGCTTGAAGCTTGTCCCCATCAAAATGCTTCCTTAGACGATACCTTCTATTCTCGAAGAAAACCCTCAAGTAATTGTAGCATTGGCTTCTCGGAGAAGAACTTTTGGTGTTTTGAGGACACTCCGGTGCGAGATCGATGCTAATGGTGTCGAAAGGCCATTTGCACTATATTTGGCAGTGAATTAATCAGTAAAAGAAAGGTGCGTGTCTAGATTGATTTTTACGTTTTACTAAATCTGAATCTCGCGACTGGCACATGTAACCCAAAACATGCTTGAAACTTTTGTGGTATGTAAATGTTGATACTTTGATTTGCTTATAATTTTTTCATGTATTATACTTTAACTTTTGGTGGAAAGATTTGTACTTATATAGGGAACATCGATTTAAGTTTGTAAAATCGAAAAGATAAGAGATTCATGGGACTTGACAAATCACAGTTATTATCGGGTTTGCTTGATAAATAAAAAATATGTATCGTGCATGTATTGACAAAGACATCACTAAAATAATTTATGAAAGGTTCGTAAGTTGATGAAAACATAAATTTTCATATTTCAATCTCATCTCTAAAATAACTTCTTCTTTTTTTCCAAAAGACCTTTTTTTCATTTTTGTTTCTCCTCTTTTTTCCTTGTTTCTTTTATCTTTTCCCTTTTTTAAAATCGATTTTCCTCCTCTGTTTTTTTCTTGTGATGCTTTATATGTTGGACTAAACTTCGTTGGTGGCCACTCGTTTCTCCCCCCATTGATTAGGTCGCATGTAAAAGCAGGAAGAGATGAAAGCAACTTGTCCAGTTGTGCTCTCTATCCCCCAATTAGGAAGTATCCACGGGGCAAGATTGAGGAATCTCTGGCTTTCCTCTTCTAAGCTACCGCTTAGAGGAGCGTCGAGGCGGGCTATGTTGACCGAGGCTTAAAGGCGCCGTCCTCGTTGGTAGAATTCCGGCATGTTCGTTTTTCAATTATTGACCCGACTTTATGGAGTATTCTAATAAGTCGTATGAGAACTTTTACAAATTGACCATTATCTCAAACACATTACGAACAGTGAATGACTCGTTAGTTGGAGCGACCTACATAATTATTCGACAAGATAAGATATTTCACGTGTCGCATTATCTATTGGATGATAAATTTGTTCTCTTCTAATTGATCATTACGACATGATTGGTTATGGTAGGCATGCTTTGATGGGCCTATTTAATTGTGAAATAAACCCAACATCATGTGGAGCCATGAACAAGAATTGCCTCTAGAGGAGCTTTAGCTTGTTACTTCTCACATAAAAGTTTGCATAACATTACATCTATATATTAGACTTACATAAATAACCCAATATAAATCTTGCACAAGCATACCTATTGCCACGGGCAAATGATCCTCCACCTACTTTAATCATATGCTCTCAAAACATACACATGACCCAAAAAGAAACTACAAAGCCTCACACCTAGTTAATCACATTACATTTCTTCCGGATCTCGCCATAGCTCCCCATAAGCACCTGGGCTGCGCCCATCTGCTTCATCGACTGCCTGAACTCGGTGAAGAAGCCATCCTGGTCCAGCAACTTGTCGATGATCTTGCTCGACTCCTTGTCGCTCAGAAGCATGGTGTCGGATTGGAAGAGGCCCTGGTTTGGGTTCAAGACTGTGTAGTAGTGGCTGTTGAAGGAGAGGGGGTTTCCGGGGTCCATCGCGACGGTGGTGAGTCTGGTGACGTTATTGGAGTGCGTCTTGCACTGGGCCTTCAATTGAGAGGCGTAGGACCGTAGGTCGGGTCGAGGGAAAGAAAGGTTTTGGTCGCCTTTGCCGGTAAAGTTGTAGAGCCGGTTGCTGAAGAAGTTGCAGTGCCCGACTCCAATTGTGTGCCCACCTGATGACCCAGAAATGTAGTTTATACTTAATTAATTAACTAATTAATTCAACTGCTCTTCTTATTTTGATTAGTCGTTAGCTTGTCCTCGTGTAATATCAAGTGAATGTCCAAGTCTGTATTCTTCAAATCGAGAAAGCTTGGGTGTTTTTGATGGAGTGTTCTTTCTTCTTTTTTTTTTTTTTTTCACTTGTAATGTCAACACGCTATGTTTCTCTCATTGGGAAACCAAAATCTATATAAATAGGAAATATTGAAATTACGAAGACTGTGCTCTGGTTGCCCATCCTATATAATATAAAAAGTGGGGTCCGACTTACACCGTTATTAGTTGACAATGATCGCATCGTTAGGATAGTAACTTATTTGTGAAGTAACTAAATAAAAGAATTCTTTGTAATTACACTCCGTTACACCAGATAAAAAAAGAATGCGGATAATTTCACTACGGACTTCAATGCTATACTTTGGTTTGTTTGGAAAAAAAAAAAAAGGATATTCCATTATATAATTTTGAGTGAAACAACCTGATACAATTGTTGTAAGCAAAAGTACAGCCCAAATGCTAAAACTTAACATAAATAGACATTTAAGTGTCAAAAGTTAGAAAAGTAACATTTCTTTTTTTTGGTAAGGTCAAATTTTTTTGGTAAGATGGAAAGTGACACTTAAGTGTAAGTGTCATTTTTTTTAAAAAAAATGGGACACTTAAATATCACCTCCAATGAACCTCGTAGAAAATCTTACATGGTAATTTTTATTAATCTTGCTCGCTTGTGTGACTTACTAGAAAGCTGACTTAGCAAAGAAATGCAAAAACGATGTCATTTTAGTGTGGATATGAATTTTAATATAAAAATTCATTAAATAAAAAATATAAAACGAATTTTCTTTCAAAAAAAAAAAAAGAACAAGAAAAGAGGAAGCAAGAAGATGAACAGTTGGAGGCAATTGAGGGTTCCGCCCACATCGCCACCGACTTCCCACCGTCACCGGGAAGGGCCGACGACGGTGGGGGAAGGGTTGGCCCGACCCTTCCTGGTGATCTCAGGGAGGCATCGGTGGCGAGGGTTGAGCTCTTAGCTACCTTCAACTGTTCATCTTCTTCCTCCCCTTTTTTAATTTCATGTTAAATTTAATTTGATTAATTTTTATATTAATTATTTATCCACATCATCAACAAAATGATGTTGTTTTTGCATTTATCTAATTATTTATCCGGGCTAAATTAGTTAGATGGACTAAATTGGTAATAATGTAGAAATGTTTAAGATTAAATTGGTTCAATTAAAAAGTTTAAAATTGAATTTGTACCAATGCAATATGTTTATGATTTTTTTTTTTTTGTATTTTTCCCAATAAGTTATGATGCCTATGTAGTTTTTATTGTCTATTGATTGACCGCGAATCAAAATACGGTTGACTTTGACGTATTTGTGTGGTCGAAAATATTATCAAAAGAAGACGGATTAATTTTTGCTTGATAGTCTAGTGTCGCCATGGAATGCTCCAAAAAAGCTTTTTTCCACAATAGTTTTGTTGAAGAGCACGTGTCGAGGAGTGTCGACGAGGTTACTAAAGTTCCACTAACTCGAGAAGAAAAGCTTTCAAAAGTGCTGAAACACACTCAAAAGAATGCCAATGAATGGTCCAAGAGTTTTCATCGCCTCGAAAAGTCTTACTTGGATAGAGACCGAGTCTCGAGCACCTAAAATGAGGATGTCAACACGAGACGACGAGGGGGCATGTTTCCTCTAGCTTCTCCTTGATCCTGTCTATTACATCAAACCCAGTTAGCGACTGGTTCGGAACTGCCGCCTTCTCCGCCTAGTTGTTTGCCGTCAAATCTAGCAAAATCGAGCCATTGCAATTTGCAACCCTACACACATGAAGCGATCCGATCAAACACCGATGGAACATTACCATGCGAAACTCTCTTTCTACAACCATGTGGCAATGATATGAAGCAATGAAATGATTCTTCTAATGAATGTGCGTTCTCAGTGCAATCTAGACATAGCATGAGACTCGTGTATGCAAAAAAAATGAGTATATATTGTTAGATGCAAATTGCGTAATTCCAAGATCTCCATAACTAAAACAAGAACATGCATAGTTGAGTAAAAAGATTAACGCACCTGTTTTGGAATCCATTGTTCTTGAAACGGAAGCGAAAACACAATATTCTACGCGCAAGTCATTCTCCTCTATTGCCCTCCGTATCACTGGCTCAATGAGGCAGCCCCTCACGTGTAGCATTAGGTAAACGCCCCTTGTGAGAATTATGGTTAGAGGAGAGACTTGAGCACTATTTATAGAGTTTCTAACCAGTCCCTCTCATTACGGGCCGGGCTCAACTCGGCCCACACTAGTCAGCCCATATTAGACTAATTAAAAAACCTTCTATCTCATCTTAGACCAAACCCCGTAAAACAGTAAACGTTAAACAGTAAATTACAATATCAATTAATATAGTCCACAATTAGAAAAAATCTTACATATATGCTCTAGATGACCGTGTAGGACGTTAGATCAAAAGCTGCTAATTTATGCAAAAGGCAAGATCGCCGACCAGTGCTCGCGCGAATGTATCCTTGTTCCAAGGTGAATTTCACTGGGTCAAGAGAACTTTGAATTGACTTGTCGTGTTGATCCTAGTAGTGTATTGGTTAAAGGGTGACCTAAACTGAGATGGCTGGCTTGAAAAACTGGCGGTGCAGAATCAATTAAAAATGGTGATAGCAACTCTGCTGGGGTTATGCTAGGGGATCGTAATTCCATATGGCAGGTGAAGAAATCAACATTTTCCTGTTCAGAGACGCATCATTTCAACTTTTTAGCCTTTTAAAATCTGCAAGTTGCCCATAAAAAGCTCATGGGAACATCCAACGTTTAGGAATTATCCACGAACTGAGATCGAGGCATTGAGGCGCTGGCTTTCCTCTTCTAAGCTGCCGCTTAGAGGATGTCGCGACCTCCCCGAAGCGGGTACGACCACCTAAGGGTTCGGCTAATGGATTGTTAAGCCTAGACTTAACTCGGGCTCTCCCAAGCCCATACCAATTCGCAACTTAGGTTCAAGTTCTTAATATGCAAATGATTTTTATCATGGAGTCGCCACTAATCTATTTTTGGTGGGTCGATTAGAAACCAAAGTAAAGTAATGGGAGAATTACTTTACTCCTACGAACCAGAGATTAAATGAGTTCGGGGACTTGATTACGCTAGATTTCTCTAACGCCCTTTCGGTACCTTTTCTCTTTTATTTCAGAAAAATGTTTTGCAGGCAGCTTGAATTGATTTTAATTTATCATCCTAACATGTGAGGTGATCATGCGGATGCGCAAACCACCAATTTAATACCCAAGAAAGCGATGAATAAATTGCAGGACTTACCTCATAGCAACGAAAGCATCTGCATTGTTAGATCAGAATTCATATCAACAGACCTAGATATGATTTCTAATTACCAGGCAATTTCTCTTTTTTTTTGGTTTTTACTTATTTAGTGAGAATCGTGCAATATGCTATGCATGCTACTAATCTAACATGGAATGGCATGATAATGTGTTTTAAACCACATGACATGAGTAAAATATTTTTTTTTTGTGTTTTCTTAATGAACATGCAATAATTAAATATGCAAATCAAAATGACCTAATTATAATGACGGGCAATTTTTAATTAAATGATCCTAATTCTACATGACGTGCATTTTATGAACTTAATCCCACATGACGTGCACGTGATATTTCTATTCCTAAAAATGCAATCTATCCTAAAAATCGAAACTAATTTATCTAAGGACAAATTTTTGTATTTTCATAATATTCGAAATTAAGAAAAATGCAAAAAAGACCTAGATAAATTAAAATCCCATCCAATTTAAGCTTAGGATTAAGTCACGCTAAATCCTAATTTAAACTAAAACGTTATTTTAATCTAGCAACTTCTAACCTAAGATGCAAATTGATCTAAACTTAAAATGAGACATGCAATTCTATTCTAAAATGCATGATGATTTTTTATGAAAATTCGTAATTTTAAAAAAAAATTTGCACACAATTATACATGCAACCTAAAAAACTAGCACCCTAAATTAATTAATTTTTTTGGGGATTTTTTTTTTATAAAAATTTGAAGTAAAAGTCTAATTCTAGATTGACACGTGCAATTCTAATATCCTAAATGCATTTTTTGGATTTTTTTTTTAAAAAGACAAAGTAACTAAATATGCTAACCCTAGCCGTAATCTAACTCGCATTTTTTTGAATTTTTTATGCAAAAACAAAAGTTAATTCAAATAACCCGATATCCAATCCAATCGAGATAAGATTAATACCCAAAATTGATTTAACCATATCTCATGCATGAGATCGGATTGGTCAATTTTAAATTAAATCGCGAATCGAATCTCGGGCATGAGATTGAATTGTCGATTTTTGCAAGAGATTATGAGTCGAATTTCGGGCGCGAAAATCGGACTCCTAATCCCTAATTTGAGGGGTTATTTCACATTGGGACTTCAATCATGCGTTAATGAATAATCACACTAAAAAACTATATAAAAACAAACTATAAACTAATAAATAAAAGATAAAATAATAATAATAATAAAAACTACCTAAGTTTTTTTTTTTTTTTTTTTTTGGTTTTCTTCTTTTTCTTTTCCCACGCACGGCTTGCTCGTGGGTCTTTTGGTGGGGGTCACCGTCGGTCGGGTCGCCAAGGGGGCTGGTCGACGGTGTTCCGGTGAGGGGCGACGGCGGACGAAGCTGCCGGTGTTCGGGGCACCGGCGAGGGGAGGCAACCGGCGAACCAGCGGCGGCAGAGGGCGAAACAGAGGGCTGAACGGCAACGGACAGGGCCGATCAGCTGGTTTGCAGCGTCGGGTCACCGGTCGGAGGTCGCGGTGGTCAGATTTAACTGCAGGAGCGGAGCTTGGGCTGAGGCGGTCAGGTGACAGCAGAGGCGGAGAAGGGGCGTTGGGCGCTGGTCTTCAGCTCCGGGCAACGTTGGCGTGTACTCCGGACGCTGGGTCGCGGGTGGAGGTGCTGTGGTGCGGTGACGGGCCGCTGCGGAGGTGCTGCTCATCTTGGACGGACGCGGTGGCGCGGCGAGGAGGCTCGCGGGCTGCAGCGGTATAGGCGGGTGCTCGTGGCGGTGGTTTGCAGGAGCGGAAGCCGCGGGTCGTCACGGCGACGAACGGCGGCGCGAACTTGTGGGTGGTGCTCGCGGCGTCGGACGCGAGTTGCAGGCGGAGGCTGGCGTGGGCGTCGGGCACCAGGCGCAGCAGCAGTGATTGCGTGGTGCAGAGGCGCAGGGACCAGCAAAGGTGGTCTGGTCTTCAGCTCCGGGCAACGTCGGCGTGGACTCCGAACGCTGGGTCGCGGGTGGAAGTGCTGCGGTGCGATGACGGCGTCAGGTTGCTGCAGAGGTGCAGCTCGGAGGTGCGGCGCGGGCTGAAGGCGAGCGACGGCAGCAGCGGAGGCGGAGGGAGCGTCGGGTGCTGCGGGTGAAGGCGAGCAGGTCGTGGGTCGTTGGGTTGAGGCCGGCGACGGGTGAGTGGGGCTCCGGCGCGGTGACGAGCTGCAGAGGAATGGAGGACGCTGAAGCGGATCGGAAGCCGCGGGTCGTCACGGCCACAGCAGGGGGGACGAACAGCAGTGCGAGCTCGTGGGTGGTGCTCGCACAGGGGATGGCCGGCGGAGTGGCGGTGACTGGTGGTGCGGCTGGGTCGCGCGGCGGTGCGAGCGCAGCGCGGGTGAGAAGGAGCCGGCGGTCGGTTGCAGAAGCGGGGCAGCGAACGTGGGGGGAAGACAATGAACAGTAAATGTCCAATCACTTCCCCCTTCTGCCGCTTTTCTTTTCACGTTTCCCCTTTTGTCTTTGTACTCTCTCTCTCTCTCTCTCTCTCTGCTTTTTCTCTTCTTTTGTTTTTTAATCTCCTCCCCCTGACTTCATCTTTTTTTGGTTTTTCTCTGACACCCTCCTTTCCTTTACTCGTCTGACCGAAAGAGAAGAGGAGAGAAGCCCTTCACGATGAAAACTTTTTTCTTTTTCGCTCCCCTCACCGACCTCTCGAATGAATTTTTCTTTCTCCCCCCTCTCTAAAGCCAAGGATCCTTGCTTATTTATAGGCAATAGTGTGAACAGGTGAAAAAAGGGCAGCCGTAACTTTTCCTTGCTGTTCACGTTCGGCTCTTTTTTTTCAAATATGGTGGCCACCGTCTGATGCTCATTAATTTAGCCACAACTATTGACTTTTCTTTGCTTGTTACTTGCTCCTTTCTTGAACACACTCCTCCTTGCTTCACCAAAATTAACGACCCACACTTGAGAGAATATATTATAATATATTATGGGCTTCCCTTTTCTTCTTCGAGGCTCCTCACGTCCGCCGAATTCTTGCGCATGCATGTGCATGCATTAATGAGCGAGAGACAACGGACGAAACTTCTTTCTTGATTTGCTCTCCAGGAAGGAGAGAATTCCTTCCAACAACTCATTATAAAATATTATAAAATGGTGAGCCCATGTTCTTGCAGACTTTCTCCAGAATTCTTGCGTGTGCAATGGAGAATTTTTCTTTGCTTTCTTCACGCTTGCGGCTTCTCTGGAATTTTTATGTCCACCGAATTTGTGTGTGCATGCGGATGCATTAATGAGGAAGAGACAACGGACGTGCAAGAACTTCCTTCCTCATTTTTTTTTCACTCTTTTGCGTGTTCAGACTAGCGGAGAAAGACCATCCTTTTCGCGCATGTAATCGACCGCGAGCCCCTGCTTCTTGTTGCCTTTTGGTACCGATGCAAATGCAACTACATGAAATGCAATTTTACTATTTTTTTTTAGGGGTTAAAGATTAATCCCTAAATTTTTTTTATGCAATTAATTACTAAATGATTAGTCAAAATTTAGGTGTCAACAGCTGCCCCTCTTTGAAGGTGAGCTCGCAGAGGTTGCATTCAAAGATAATATGATACCTAAATTTTGACCTATGAACATGCAATGGATGATATTTTGGCGGGACTGTGGATCCCTTTTTTTTTTTTTTTTTTTTTGTTTGTTTTTTGAAGAATGAATCCTAAATGCAATTTATATGATGCATGGAAATGCTAATGCCAGTGATGAAGGGACTTACCTGGAATAACTTACCCTCGAGGAGGGTAGAGTAACTCGAGATAGTTGGTGTTACATGTCCAGGACCCGTACCATTCTACGGTCGCCTAGAATAGTAACATGACTTTACAAAGAGACGCTTTCCCAGGACCCGTACCATTCTACGGTCGCCCAGTATTGCATTGCTTGGTTGTGCCTAGGACCCGTACCATTCTACGGTCGCCTAAACGGGGAAAAGTTTTGAGACATCCAGATCCAGACTTGGATGTCAAGAATTTGGGAACTTAACCAATAGACACTCAATGTTAGGTGAGATGAATATTGGATTAAGAGGGTTCGAAATACCTAGATCCGAGACTAAGGTATAACGAAAAAATCGAAAGCATTCATATCCGAATGAAATGCTTAATGAACAGTTTTGAGACATCTAGATTCAGACTGAGATGTCAAAAATTTTGGAAACTTAACCAATAGACACTCAATGTTAGGTGAGATGAATATTGGATTAAGAAGATTCGAAATACCTAGATCCAGACTAAGGTATAACGAAAAGATCGGAAAGCATTCATATCCGAATGAAATGCTTAACGAAGGGTTTCGAGACATCCAGATCCGATCGAGATGTCAAGAATTTTGGGACTTAACCAATAGACACTCAATGTTAGGTGAGATGAATATTGGATTAAGAAGATTCGAAATACCTAGATCCGACTAAGGTATAACGAAAAGATCGGAAAGCATTCATATCCGAATGAAATGCTTAACGAAAGGTTTGAGACATCCAGATCCAGATCGAGATGTCAAGAATTTTGAGACTTAACCAATAAACACTCAATGTTAGGTGAGATGAATATTGGATTAAGATGATTCGAAATACCTAGATCCGACTAAGGTATAACGAAAAAGATGAAAAACATTCACATCTAGAGTGAAATGTTTAACGAAGAGTTTTGAGACATCCAGATCCAGACTGAGATGTCAAGAATTTTGGGACTTAACCAATAAACACTCAATGTTAGGTGAGATGAATATTGGATTAAGATGATTCGAAATACCTAGATCCAGACTAAGGTATAACGAAAAGATCGAAAAACATTCACATCCAGAGTGAAATGTTTAACGAAGAGTTTTGAGACATCCAGATCCAGACTGAGATGTCAAGAATTTTGGGACTTAACCAATAAACACTCAATGTTAGGTGAGATGAATATTGGATTAAAAAGATTCGAAATACCTAGATCCAGATTAAGGTATAACGAAAAAGATCGAAAAACATTCACATCCGGAGTGGAATGCTTAACGAAGAGTTTCGAGACATCCAGATCCAGACTGAGATGTCAAGAATTTTGGAATATTTCAAACTCTCAATTTCTGAAAATGAACTCGGGCTATAAAAGCACGCCGAGTCGATTAAAGGACTCTGGGCTACGGAAGCACGCCAGGTCATCTTAAGGAACTCCGAGCTATGGAAGCACGCCGGGTTGATGAAAGGAACTCTGGGCTACGGAAGCACGCCAGGTCAATATAAAGGGACTTTGGGCTACGAAAGCACGCCGAGTCGATGAAAAGGAACTCTGGGCTACGAAAGCATGCCGAGTCGATGAGAAGGAACTCTGGGCTACGGAAGCACGCCAGGTCAATATAAAGGGACTTCGGGCTACGAAAGCATGCCGAGTCGATGAGAAGGAACTCTGGGCTACGGAAGCACGCCAGGTCAATATAAAGGGACTTCGGGCTACGAAAGCACGCCGAGTCGATGAAAAGGGACTCTGGGCTACGGAAGCACGCCGGGTCAGTATGGAGGGACATTGGGCTACGGAAGCACGCCGAGTCGATGAAAGGGACTCTGGGCTACGGAAGCTCGCCAGGTCGATATAAAGGGACTCTGGGCTACGAAAGCACGCCAGGTCAGTATGAAGGGACATCGGGCTACGGAAGCACGCCGAATCTCAAGGCTTCAAGGAACAACTTGAATGTCAAGTATTACTCGATCTTCAAGGAAATATTGTCTGTCATACATGATTAGAGCAAAACTCTATGCATTCATCAAAGAAGTAGACAATCTGAGCCACTTTAAAATGCCCATTTCAAAATTCATTGAGATTTTCATCAATTCAATCAAGGTTTATCCATAATGACTTTGCCATATTTGCATCACTCAACTTTCCACAAGAGAGAATTGTCGTTCAAGACAATGACATGGAGTTCTTAAGAATATTAAATGAGAGACTTTCAGTTAAAAAGGACTTTCACTCACTCTCATTCAGAAGAGTTATTTTAGAAGAATCACTCAATCTCACTATCATCATACCAACAAGGGTCCGAGTATTCTCGCAAGCAGTACGACCTTACCAATCTGAGAGGTCTTTAATAGGGACCGTAATGTGGGCTTGGTCAATAGCCTAACAAAGGGACTCTTTGAGTCAAGGCTATTGAAAGGACAACTCAGCAATCATCTTCGGGTTTACAAGTCAAGAACCCTGCAAAATGAGAAAGAAATAATCTTGCTCGCACTTCTTCGAGCAATGCTTAAGACATGTGAACTCCTACGTTAATTCAAGTGCCCTAATCAGAAGAGACTTTGCAATGGACGTAACGGCTAGGTTCATGGGTTGAGAAACGAAAGGCTCATTAGGCTCAAAATGTGTTTAGAGGGATCAGAGTTGGTAATCATCTTGACATTGCCACCAATCTTCTTCTTCATTGTCAAATATTTTCTTCGTATCAAAACTCCATTGATTGTAACATCTCGGCAAGGGATACGACTTTCTACAACCAATTTTTGATTTTTCTCTTGGGGCATTGATCTTGCTTTTATCAAGCACATTGCTTTCATGCCCCTAATTCTCATTCATTTTCTCTTCACTTCTTTTTTCATGGGCATTGGCCTTGCTTTTACCAGGCACACTGCTTTTTCATGCCCTTTAGTTCTATTTTGATTTCAATTCTTGCGCACAATGCATGCGTCAAGCGATTACACTTTGAATGACATTCGAACTTTCAAGGGTCTTTATCTGCCTTTTGCCTTGCCCCAGTGTGGGGGATGATCACCAACTAGGTTTAAAGAAATGAAATTGCAGGCTCAAGTGGGCTATGCAAAGGATATAAGTATTTAGGATAGAGAAAGAAATGCTTTTCGTCATCCTAGGCACTTAAATTACCGTATGAATTCAATGTAATAGCACGACTTGAAGATTGATGCAAGCAAGAGCAAGCAAATTTCTTTTCATTTTCCTCACCCTTGTGGTGCTGTCTTACCTCCAATTTGCCCCGATGTGGGGTGGTTCTTGACAGGGGTAATTTGAAAGAAATCTCCACAAGTATATGGGGTTCAAATGGGTTAAGCAATGGATCACCTATAGTGTTTGGGATAGAGAAATGAATTGCCCCTCATCACTTTGGTCATCGTACTTTTTGCGAGAGAACTCTTGACCTTGTAGATATGGAACTTCCTATATTCATCTCACAAGTGTATCAGTAAGGGACTGTGTATAGGATAGGGCTTGCCTTTCATCATCCTGACACGTCTCATTCAGCGTTCTTAAACATTGATGTCACTCCATTGAATTGTCTATCTTGCCAAATCTCCACATGAAATTGGTGAGTTAAATAGGCAAAACCACTATCGAAATTCTCTTTCCAAAAGAGTTCAACAATTTAAGCATGAGAGGCTTTTGTGATTTCAAAACAGAAAATTTTCCACACTCAAAACATGGTTTTAAGCATTCATTCAGGGGATTGCCCCACAAAGGGACTGTTTCAGCAATGGGTGCCCTTGGATTGCCCTTATCAAAAGGGAACAAACACACGAATTGATCAATTGAAGCTGAAAATCCGATCCTTGATGAATTCTTGCTTTTGCCCCAAAATCTGTTATGCCCCCAATTTGTCATCTGATGTGCCTTTTTCAAATGCTCTGAAACATGAAGTAACAGAGCCAACCTAATGCATGCTTTTGGAAATGGCTTCAAAAAATGTTTTTTTTTTTGAATTTTTTTTTTTGGATGAGGAAGCATGAAGAAGCCCAGTCCTCAGAATTCTCCTTGGATGATATTTTTCTTTTATTGTTGGATATCGTCACCGGACTGGTTTGGTGTACCCCGTCATGTCCTCAAAATTGGAACTAAAATTGTAATGGATTACATTATTGGAATGGAAAATGCAAACAAGCAAATCCTAGATACGAAAGCAATAATTGAGGTCTCGTAAAGCGGGAAATCCTAAAAGACTCCTTTGTAGAGGAGTGTGAAGATGAGAACTTCTTCACTCGGATGACAGCATTTGTGCCTTCGTCATGGTTGGGCGAGAGGGTCTTTTCGACATCGCTGAAAGAGAACGCCTTTGTATCCAAGAGGTCTTGGACCCTATGCTTCAAAACATAGCAATCATCAGTGGAGTGACCAACCTCTCCCATGTGATAGTCACACTTCTCGGAGGGATTATATGCCGGATAATGCTCAGGATTTGGTCGCTTCGGCTCCGTAGAGAGTAATCCCTTCTTTTGGAGGACGGGCAAAACTTTGGATAGGGGTCCAGGAAGAGGTGTGAACTATCTTCTAACATTACATCGTCGACCAGAGAGCTGATGTCCTCCACCTTGTTGCTCAAAAGAGAAATCTTAATTGCTGGAGTGCGATTGGATGTATCACGATTCGGTTGAGAATATGTCACATTAATCTCAGCTTCAAGGTCCTTCTCCTTTTTGGTAGAAAACCTCTTGTTAGATGGCTCAGTAAACCATCCTTCTCTTATCCCCGTCTCAATTTGTTCTCCCACGGGAACAAGTTGGTTGAAGTTTTCGACGTATGTGCTAGCCATCCGGTTACGGAACTCATACGGGAGAGTCTTGACGAACAACTTCATCAATTCTTTATCAGTAGGCTCAGGAGTGATTTGAGCTGCCAGATTTCGCCATCTCACGGCATACTCCCTAAATGATTCGCTTTTCTTCTTCTCCATCCGCTCAAAATCCTCTCGGGAAGGTGCAATGTCCATGTTGAACTTATACTGCTTTAGGAAAGCGTCAGCCACTTCATTCCAGGTATCGAGAAGGTTTACATTCTTCATTATGTACCAGTTGAGTGCGGGCCCCGTCAAGCTTGCATGAAACGATTGGATCATGAGAGGCTCGTTCTTGACGTATTGGGCCATGAGTACGTGGTACATTTGCAAATGAGCTTTTGGGCAGGAAGTACCATCGTATTTCTCGAACTCCGGCATCTTAAACTTCTTCAGCACTTTGACTTTCTCATAAACCGACAAGTCGAATGGGAGTGAATTTTGCGATTCTTGCAATTGTTTCAATTTCTCTTCAAGTTTGGCGAAGCGTTCATCTTGCTCCGCCTTAGGGACATTGTCGGGCTTAGCCTTTTCAGCTGTGACGAACAGTGGGTCATCCTCCAGTTCCGGCATGTCATCATCACCTATTTGGGCCTTGTTCATCTGCTTTGGGACTACTATCTCGGGGAGAGCAGATGTCATTAATGGAGTTTTTGACAATCCTAACAAAATAGAAGCAAGATTGATTCAAGCACTTCATTAATGAAATAGAAGCTTAAAATGCCCTAAACAAACGAACTAGGAAAGTAAATGACTCAACTTCCTAAACATTAATCTAGAAATGAAACAACAAGATTGACTCAAACACTTAATCTAGCTTGATCAATATACACTCGGGACACCACTCGGCGCAATCGCTTATTCTCATCTTGAGCTTTTTCAGCAACCCTTTTGAGGCGTTTATTCTCGCGCGGTTGGTGATCTTCAGCGGCACCTCCGGGTATCTTTGGAAGTAACTCCTCTGGAATCTTGTGTTGTTGAATGTACTTAATTGAGGCATAATACTTCATTTCTTTGCCCTTCAACTCCTCCTCGGGCCACTTGAGTTTTCGTGGCTGGCACATATCCCACATTGATTTAATTGTGAGAATGGAATCTTCATGGCCTCGGTCTCCATCAATGAAGCTGACTCGGAGTGGATCTGCTTGCAATGCCGGGGGAAGTTCTTGCACAACTTGATACTGACGGGTTACTCTAGTTGGATAGTACTGTTGCTCAGTGAATCCCAAAGAGAGGGATTGGGCCAACATCTCCACATGAAAGTCTCGCCACACGAACTTGGAACCACTTAGCATGCCATAAGAAACCCTTGGAAGTTGGTTTTTTCATGAAAGCTAGCCACCTAGAATAATGGTAATCTGGTGCATGTTTTTGATTGTTCTCAAATCTCATAATAGGGTGATTAGAGTTATTAACATCATGTATAGTCATTAAACCACCAAACCCTTTTATATGAGAAAGAAACCAAATTTGCAAAAGCTCAGGAGAGGAATGGAAAGTCTTATCACTGCTTCCTTTAAATCGGGTGAGGGAAAGAAAGGTTTCAGCCATAATAGTGTTTACGAAATTTTTTCCTCCCAACACTTGTTCAACTAAGTGAGCCATCAAAGGGTTAATAGCATTCTTGCAATGAGGAAAAAGTATGAACCCAAAGAAGGCTAAAAGGAAAACCCTTCGCATTTGAAATGAATTGCCATTTTCAAAACATTCTTTTAGAAAAGATAAATGACATGCATTGCGGTGAGCTTTTAAAACCTTTCTTACATTGTCCTCCTTAATTCTCAGAAAACGGATAAGGCTACAACGGAGTCTATTCCGATAGGTGGACTAATTAATTCAGCTTTCAAAGGTTTTCTTATGGCAATGCTATACTCTTCCAAGGTGGGCGTGAGTTCATGCTTACCGCCGAAGATGAAAGTAGAAGTCTCGGGGCACCAACAATGAGCAAGTGCTTGGATGAGGCCGCCGTGGATGTTGACACGCAGTAATGGAAGTAGTCGACTAATGTGTGACTCTACAAATTGACGGCCAGCTTGGTCTAACTTGTCCCACCATGCGCTAAGCTCTTCCTTTGGAGGGATAATAATTCGAATGTCCGGTATTCCCATTGTATATTGATCAAGACTCAGGACAATCCTAATGCCATGGACCGACAAAATGATATAATAAAGTAAGTAGATTGCAAGAGTGCGAATTTAGAAGACTTACTTCACCAATAAACAAAGGGCAATCACATAGACATGCGCATGGTAAGTGGCTCGATTTCTAATCTATAAGGCTTAACAAAGTGAAGCCACAAGAATGATCAGACTAGCCGCGGGCGTGCGAACTAAGTCGGGTCCTCATGACTTCGGCTTGGTCAAAGAGCCGACCTAGGTTGCAGGCATGCGAACCGAGGTGGGTACTCTTGACACCAAAAAAAAAAAAAACTTCGGGATTAAGATGGGCGACTCGTACCGCGGGCATGCGGTCGAAGTGGTATCCATCTCAATACCATCCTAGATGATCCTATGCGGCCCAGGTCCGGCGGCGGGTTGTGTGTGCAATAGTGTAGTGTAAATGCATAGGCATGCACAACAGTTTATATCAAAAAACGCTTCGTTCATGAAAATAAACCATACATTCCTACACCTCCCTGCAAAACAAAGGTCAGCAAACACTTCCCCTTATACCTCCCATCCTGCAAGAACATTTAACACCTTAAACGTTAGGGGCGTACCTGGAATCCTCGCTGCCAAACAAAAACATTTTTCAAAAGAAAAGAAAAATTGGCCTAAGTCCACTAAGAGTTTTAACTCAAGTCCCCAGTGGAGTCGCCAAGCTGTCGCGACTTTCCCGAAGCGGGTACGACCACCTAAGGGTTCGGCTAATGGATTGTTAAGCCTAGACTTAACTCGGGCTCTCCCAAGCCCATACCAATTCGCAACTTAGGTTCAAGTTCTTAATATGCAAATGATTTTTATCATGGAGTCGCCACTAATCTATTTTTGGTGGGTCGATTAGAAACCCAAGTAAAGTAATGGGAGAATTACTTTACTCCTACGAACCAGAGATTAAATGAGTTCGGGGACTTGATTACGCTAGATTTCTCTAACGCCCTTTCGGTACCTTTTCTCTTTTATTTCAGAAAAATGTTTTGCAGGCAGCTTGAATTGATTTTAATTTATCATCCTAACATGTGAGGTGATCATGCGGATGCGCAAACCACCAATTTAACACCCAAGAAAGCGATGAATAAATTGCAGGACTTACCTCATAAAGAACGAAAAGATCTCGATTGTTAGATCAGAATTCATATCAACAGACCTAGATATGATTTCTAATTACCAGGCAATTTCTCTTTTTTTTTGGTTTTTACTTATTTAGTGAGAATCGTGCAATATGCTATGCATGCTACTAATCTAACATGGAATGGCATGATAATGTGTTTTAAACTACATGACATGAGTAAAATATTTTTTTTTTGTGTTTTCTTAATGAACATGCAATAATTAAATATGCAAATCAAAATGACCTAATTATAATGACGGGCAATTTTTAATTAAATGATCCTAATTCTACATGACGTGCATTTTATGAACTTAATCCCACATGACGTGCACGTGATATTTCTATTCCTAAAAATGCAATCTATCCTAAAAATCGAAACTAATTTATCTAAGGACAAATTTTTGTATTTTCATAATATTCGAAATTAAGAAAAATGCAAAAAAGACCTAGATAAATTAAAATCCCATCCAATTTAAGCTTAGGATTAAGTCACGCTAAATCCTAATTTAAACTAAAACGTTATTTTAATCTAGCAACTTCTAACCTAAGATGCAAATTGATCTAAACTTAAAATGAGACATGCAATTCTATTCTAAAATGCATGATGATTTTTTATGAAAATTCGTAATTTTAAAAAAAAATTTGCACACAATTATACATGCAACCTAAAAAACTAGCACCCTAAATTAATTAATTTTTTTGGGGATTTTTTTTTATAAAAATTTGAAGTAAAAGTCTAATTCTAGATTGACACGTGCAATTCTAATATCCTAAATGCATTTTTTGGATTTTTTTTTTTTTAAAAAGACAAAGTAACTAAATATGCTAACCCTAGCCGTAATCTAACTCGCATTTTTTTGAATTTTTTATGCAAAAACAAAAGTTAATTCAAATAACCCGATATCCAATCCAATCGAGATAAGATTAATACCCAAAATTGACGAACCATATCTCATGCATGAGATCGGATTGGTCAATTTTAAATTAAATCGCGAATCAATCTCTCGGGCATGAGATTGAATTGTCGATTCAGAAGAGATTATGAGTCGAATTTGGCGCTAAAATCGGACTCCTAATCCCTAATTTGAGGGGTTATTTCACATTGGGACTTCAATCATGCGTTAATGAATAATCACACTAAAAAACTATATAAAAACAAACTATAAACTATATAAATAAAAGATAAAATAATAATAATAATAAAAACTACCTAAGTTTTTTTTGTTTTTTTTTTGGTTTTCTTCTTTTTCTTTTCCCACGCACGGCTTGCTCGTGGGTCTTTTGGTGGGGGTCACCGTCGGTCGGGTCGCCAAGGGGGCTGGTCGACGGTGTTCCGGTGAGGGGCGACGGCGGACGAAGCTGCCGGTGTTCGGGGCACCGGCGAGGGGAGGCAACAGGCGAACCAGCGGCGGCAGAGGGCGAAACAGAGGGCTGAACGGCAACGGACAGGGCGGATCAGCTGGTTTGCAGCGTCGGGTCACCGGTCGGAGGTCGCGGTGGTCAGATTTAACTGCAGGAGCGGAGCTTGGGCTGAGGCGGTCAGGTGACAGCAGAGGCGGAGAAGGGGCGTCGGGCGCTGGTCTTCAGCTCCGGGCAACGTCGGTGTGGACTCCGGACGCTGGGTCGCGGGTGGAGGTGCTGCGGTGCGGTGTCGGGCCGATGCGGAGGTGCTGCTCGTCTCGGACCGACGCGGTGGTGCGGCGAGGAGGCTCGCGGGCTGCAGGGGTATAGGCGGGTGCTCGTGGCGGTGGTTTGCAGGAGCGGAAGCCGCGGGTCGTCACGGTCACAGCAGGGGCGACGAACGGCGGCGCGAACTCGTGGGTGGTGTTCGCGGCGTTGGACGCGAGTTGCAGGCGGAGGCTGGCGTGGGCGTCGGGCACCAGGCGCAGCAGCAGTGATTGCGTGGTGCAGAGGCGCAGGGACCAGCAAAGGTGGTCTGGTCTTCAGCTCCGAGCAACGTCGGCGTGGACTCCGAACGCTGGGTCGCGGGTGGAAGTGCTGCGGTGCGATGACGGCGTCAGGTTGCTGCAGAGGTGCAGCTCGGAGGTGCGGCGCGGGCTGAAGGCTAGCGACGGCAGCAGCGGAGGCGGAGGGAGCGTCGGGTGCTGCGGGTGAAGGCGAGCAGGTCGTGGGTCGTTGGGTTGAGGCCGGCGACGGGTGAGTGGGGCTCCGGCGCGGTGACGAGCTGCAGAGGAATGGAGGACGCTGAAGCGGATCGGAAGCCGCGGGTCGTCACGGCCACAGCAGGGGCGACGAACGGCAGTGCGAGCTCGTGGGTGGTGCTCGCACAGGGGATGGCCGGCGGAGTGGCGGTGACTGGTGGTGCGGCTGGGTCGCGCGGCGGTGCGAGCGCAGCGCGGGTGAGAAGGAGCCGGCGGTCGGTTGCAGAAGCGGGGCAGCGAACGTGGGGGGAAGACAATGAACAGTAAATGTCCAATCACTTCCCCCTTCTGCCGCTTTTCTTTTCACGTTTCCCCTTTTGTCTTTGTACTCTCTCTCTCTCTCTCTCTCTCTCTCTGCTTTTTTCTCTTCTTTTGTTTTTTAATCTCCTCCCCTGACTTCATCTTTTTTTGGTTTTTCTCTGACACCCTCCTTTCCTTTACTCGTCTGACCGAAAGAGAAGAGGAGAGAAGCCCTTCACGATGAAAACTTTTTTCTTTTTCGCTCCCCTCACCGACCTCTCGAATGAATTTTTCTTTCTCCCCTCCCCCCCCTCTTTAAAGCCAAGGATCCTTGCTTATTTATAGGCAATAGTGTGAACAGGTGAAAAAAGGGCAGCCGTAACTTTTCCTTGCTGTTCACGTTCGGCTCTTTTTTTTCAAATATGGTGGCCACCGTCTGACGCTCATTAATTTAGCCACAACTATTGACTTTTCTTTGCTTGTTACTTGCTCCTTTCTTGAACACACTCCTCCTTGCTTCACCAAAATTAACGACCCACACTTGAGAGAATATATTATAATATATTATGGGCTTCCCTTTTCTTCTTCGAGGCTCCTCACGTCCGCCGAATTCTTGCGCATGCATGTGCATGCATTAATGAGCGAGAGACAACGGACGAAACTTCTTTCTTGATTTGCTCTCCAGGAAGGAGAGAATTCCTTCCAACAACTCATTATAAAATATTATAAAATGGTGAGCCCATGTTCTTGCAGACTTTCTCCAGAATTCTTGCGTGTGCAATGGAGAATTTTTCTTTGCTTTCTTCACGCTTGCGGCTTCTCTGGAATTTTTATGTCCACCGAATTTGTGTGTGCATGCGGATGCATTAATGAGGAAGAGACAACGGACGTGCAAGAACTTCCTTCCTCATTTTTTTTTCACTCTTTTGCGTGTTCAGACTAGCGGAGAAAGACCATCCTTTTCGCGCATGTAATCGACCGCGAGCCCCTGCTTCTTGTTGCCTTTTGGTATCGATGCAAATGCAACTACATGAAATGCAATTTTACTATTTTTTTTTAGGGGTTAAAGATTAATCCCTAAATTTTTTTTATGCAATTAATTACTAAATGATTAGTCAAAATTTAGGTGTCAACAGAGGAGCGTCGAGGCGGGCTCTGTTGACTGAGGCTCAAAGGTGGCTGGCCTTGCCGGTAGAATTTCAGCGTCTAGGCGTTGAAGCTGAAGCCGCTAATCACCATAATCTTGACATCGTGCAGGGCTTTGTTGAGGCGGACGTGATAACAAGAGCGAGTAATGAATGCGTTGAACTTGTGGGTGGAGCCGCGGTCGAGGCTGATGAGAGCGCAGAGGATGTCGTTCAGGGCGAAGGGGGAGGGCTCGAAGGTGAGGATTTGGATGGAAGAACAAGGAAAATGAAAATGAGAGAAAATAAAAGAATGTGAGTGAAAGAGAAAGCAAATAAAAGGTAAAAAGTCTTTTGACAAAAATGCCCCTGACCTTGTTAAGATTTAACTAATTGGTTGGAGCAAGGCTCTTATTTGAGATTAATTCGGCACTTCAAGCTTTTATTTGAGATGATAAGGTCTTCTTTGAGTCATTTTTTGAAAAAAAGAAAACATTTTTGCTTCATGCCCTTATTAGAAAATTTTCTGTTATTTAAAAATTTTGGAAACTAGTTTCTTTCTAGAAATTTCCGAAGAAAACATGCTAAATTTATGTGATACACGTCTAATGCAAGTATGATAGTTTTTCACTTACTAACCCGACTATTCTAATGAGTCATATAATTCTTGTGTTTGGAGAATTTTTACAAACAGAATATTATCTCAAACACTTTACAAATAGTGGATGACTTCCCACTTGAAGTGACCTACATGTATTATTTAACGAGATAAGACATTCCATGTGCCACATTAATTATTAGATAACAAATGTGTTTTATTCTAATTGATCGTTACGACATGGTAGATTATGGTAGGGATCCTTCAATTGGCCTAATTAATTGTGAAATTAACCTAACATCGTGTGGAGCCATAATGCCTCTAAGAGCTTTAGCTTGTTACTTCTCACATAAAAATTTGTATAACATTACATCTATATATTAGGTTTACATAATTACAAAATTTGATTGACATAAAGCAAGCAAGTAATGTGTGTTTTACATTTTATTTTTTAGGCGGGGTGAGTTCTTTTATAGGAGCACTATCTATATGAGGTACGTCTGATATATATATATATTTGGTTTAAAGTAAGTTCTACAGAATTATTTGCACCAAACCCAAGCTAAATTTTTAAGCAGAAAAGATTGGCCAAAATAAGACAAAAAGGACTATAGTTGAACTCTCGTTCAACAAATATTCGATCACACTCTCCAAATATAAATCTTGCAAAAAAAAAAAAAAACCATTGCCATAGGCAAATGATTCTCCACCTACTTCTTATTAACCATATGCTCTCAGAACACATACATAACCCATGAAGAAACTATAAAGCCTCACACCTAATTAATCACACTACATTTCTTCCGGATCTCGCCGTCGCTCCCGGTGAGCACTTGGACCATGCCCATCCGCTTCATCGACTCGCCAAACTTGGTGAAGAAGCCGTCCTGGTCCAGCAACTCGTTCACGATCTTGCTCGACTCCTGGTTGGTCAGGAGCGCGGCGTCGGACTGGAAGAGGCCTTGGTTTTGGTTCAATGCCGTGTAGTAGTGGTTGTCGAAGGAGAGGGGGCTTCCGGGGTCCATCGCGACGGTGGTGGCGGTATCGGAGAGCGTCTTGCATTGGGCCTTCAGTTGAGAGGCATAGGTCGGGTTCAGGGAAGGGTCTTGGTCGCCTTTGCCGCCTTTGCCGGTGAAGTTGTAGAGCCTCTTGCTGAAGAAGTTGCAGTGCCCGACCCCAATTGTGTGGCCACCTGGTGGCCCAGATATGTAGTATACTTAATTGATTAGTAAATTAATTTAAGTTCTCTTCTTATTCTGATTAGTGATTACTTTGTTCAAGTGTGTGTGCGTGTGTATATGTCACTTATGATATTTCCATTTAATATTAAAAATATATTTTTGTCGTTGCTAAAACATTAGATAATAAAATGTAAAATATACAAGCCATAAACTTTATGAAATTCCTATAGGAGATTTGGTAAGGGAAATTTGAGAAGATAAGCCCATGGTTACTCACCATGTGGGATTCCCTTAAAATATAAACATTGTCCAATGTAAGTTAAAAGGGAGGAAAAAAATAAATGAAACTTACAACAATTATTGAATGTAATTCAGATAATCACGAATATGAAACAATATTCGTTTCATCAACTTATGGTATTCCATTTTAAGTTGAATTTTCTTTTGTTTAAGTCTGATATCGATCTTTTACCACATCTGCTTCAACTTTTCTCGTAATATTTTTTTAATCAATCCAAATATGGTAAAAGGAACTGCATATAAAAAACAAAACAGAAAAAAATATTTTGAGCATATTTGTTTCAAGAAATATTGTTTTGATAAACAACCATTAAATTCGATGTTCAATTCCCATTTACTTGCATGTGATGACAATAAATAAGAAATTGATAAACTTCTTTAAGAGCTTAGTCGTTTCGTAATCAGAAAATGGTAGGAGAATTGAATCCATGATTTATATCCTTCATGACCGGATATTTACTTTTCGCATTTATCAATTCATAGATATTATCATTCTTTTTTCTTCTTCTTCTTTTTTGCAATGTCCACCTAAAATTACTATGGAACTTTCCATGGAGTGTTTTTTTTTTTTTTTTTTTTGCTTGAATAATACCATCGAGTTATGTTTCTCTCATTGTAAGACCAAAAACTATATAGAATCTACATAAATATGAAATTTCGAATCTTGCTCGTCCACGGATATTGTGTTCTGGTCGCCCATCCTGTAGAAAGTGGGGTCCAAGTTGCAACATTTCTTTGTTTTGGGAAATGAGATTCGCTTGAAAGTGCATAAATTCACTGTGTGGGGCCATTTTACCCATCACATTGATCAATTGGTTTCCCTTTTCAGAAACGAGAAAAAGGGTATTTCATTAAATATTTTTCAGAGATAATCCGGTACAATGCATGTGCATTCTTACGAAAATATTCACACACGCAAAAATAAATGACCTGTAAAGGAAAATTGACTCACTAGACATTAGGACAACCTACCCAGGAGCACTTGGCTAATTTTGACCATATAAAATGTGAAATTCTTTTTATATTTAATTTACCTGATAAGACAACAAGGTCGTGAAGATTGAGGCCCTTGTTGGCAAAGGATTGCTTGAGAGACGCGAAGTTGGAGAATGGGTTAGGGATATTTGAAAGTACTTCTGATTTCCGTGAGATTCTCCCGTCTCTTCTTCCAGTCAACACCTCCCACACTGACTTCTTGAACTGCAAAATCACAATTAATTGGTGCCATATGTGAGATCCACTGAAATGTCAAATTAATGTAAATCATGATATGTATCCACTATATAGAAGCTGCCGACCAATATGGGGATCGACTTTGTTTTGAGTGATTTGCACATTATTTGTGAGAGTTTTCAACAGCCAGAAGTAAGAGAAAACTTTTAATTTTGAGGAAAAAGATATCCTCTAATTTTGGATAATGATTATGGCCAATGTATATATTTTATTATCTATGGGTTGATCACGAATTAGAATATGATTAGGGTCGGTGTATATGTGGGGTTGAAAATAGTATCAAAGGAAGATAGATAAGTTTTTTTTTTTATAGTCTAGTGTCGCCATCAAATGGCCCAATAGGCTTTTTTCACAATAGTTTTTTCAAAAGCACGTGTGAGGATTATTGCTAAGGATATTAAAAGTTCTAACTCATGAAGTTTTCAAAAGTGTTGAAACAAACTCAAAACAATACCAATGAAATTGTTCAAGAGTTTTCATCACTCCAAAAAGTCTTACTTGGAAAGACACCGAGTCTCTAGCAGCTAAAGCGAGGATGTCGGCACAAGAGACGACGCCGGGGCATGTTTCCTCTAGCTTCTCCTTGATCTTGTCTATCACATCAAACCCAGTTAGCGATTGGTTCGGAACCGCCGCCTTCTCCGCCTCGTTGTTCCCCGTCGAGTCTAGCAAAATTGAGCCGTCACAACCCTGCACACGTGAAACGATGCAATCAAACACCGATGAAATATTACCACATGAAACTCTCCTTCTACAATCATGTACGTCAGCATCGATTTTTTTAGCACAAGAAACAATGAAATGATTCTTCTTCTCAGTACAATCGAGAAATAGCATGTGTACGCGCAAAAATTGAGTACTTCATGCACAAGACTCGCGTATATATATGCTCTAGATGACCGTGTAGGACACTAGATCAAAAGAAGGTAATTCATGCACAAGGTTGAGTTCACCGGCCTGTGTACGCGCGCGTGCATCCTTGGATGATGGTAAGTTTCACCGGATCATACTACAGTCTCATATAATTAGTTTTACTCATGCAAGTCAAGTGCATATAATGTTATCATCATCTTCTTTTTAGATGGAGAGATTGCTGATTGCCTAATGAGAGTCCCAGCATAGGCGTGGCTTCGGGTTTAATCTATTCGAATGCATGGGTGACATAGTGTATACAGACGTACGTACCCTAACGAAGCAGTCATGGAAATGCATTCTCAAGAACTTGGCCGGCAAAGCTGAGTTGCTAGCGACATGCTTCCACGTGACACTCTTCACTATTTCCTCAGCGAGAGGACATGCGCTCTTGTAGAAATTCTTCCTCAAGTCCCCTCCTTCTGACTCCCCAATGCGCCCAAAGAAGACAACTATAGCGATTACCGACACTAAGCTCATATTACTCATCTCTCTCTCTCTCTCTCTCTCTCTCTCTCAACTAGTAAGGCATACATGTTCATGCATGTTTTCATCCTTTATATAGGGGCCCGAACTGCTAAAATGCAAGCAAGGTGAGATCACATCACAAAGCAAGCAAAGCCCGATGACAGTCTGGAGAGTTTTGAGTTGACTTGTGTTATTCCAAGTCTTGTGGAGATCCTAGTAGCGTATTGGTTAAAGGGTACCTATCCTGACAAGGCTGGTTTGAAAAACTGGCGGTGGAAAAATAGGTTTATAATGGCGATGGCGACTCTGGTGGGGTTACGCTAGGGCTTCTAGAAATTGACACCCTGGGGATAGTAATTCCATGTGGCGGGTGAAGAAAATTCCATCTTCCTGTTCAAAGACGTATCATTTCACCTTTTTATCCTTTTAAAATCTGCAAGTTGCCCATGGAAAGCTCGTGGTAACATCCCACAATTGGGAATTGTCCACGAGCCGAGATTGAGGCATTGAGGCGCTGGCTTTATTCTTCTAAGCTGCCGCGCTTAGAGGAGCGTCGAGGGGGGCTTTGTTGACTAAGGCTTTAAGGTGGCTACGCTCGCCGGTCGAATTTCAGCGTTGTGGCGTTGAAGCCGAAGCCACTAAAATCGCCATCATCTCGACAATGTTTAGGGCTTTGTCGAGGCGGACATGATGACAAAAGCGAGTAATGAGTGCGTCGAACTTGTGGATGAATCCGCGGTCGAGGCCGAGGAGAGCGCATAGGATTGGGATAGAAGAAAAAGGAAAATGAAAATGAGAGAAAAGATAACATAAAAGAAAAGAGAGCAAAGAAAAGAAAGAAAGTGAATGAGAACGAAAACAAATAGAAAAAGTTTTATTTTTTTTTTTATGAGAATGCTCCCGGTCTTATTAAGATTTGACTAATTAATGAGCTCAAGTCTTTATTTGAGATTAATTTGCCACTTTGGGCTCTTATTTGAAATAAGGTTTATTTTGGGTCATCTTTTGAAAAAACACTTTTGCTTAATGTCCTTATTCAAAATTCAATTAAAAATATTAAAAACTAATTTTCTTCTTAGAAATTTGGAAGAAAACACGCTGAATTTATAGGATACACGTCTAATGCAAGTAATATCATTTTTCACTTATTGAACCGACTTTACATTGTATTCTTATAAATCATATGATTCTTGTGTTTGGAGAATTTTTACAAATTGAATATTATCTCAAACATGTTACGAATAAAGAATGACTCGCTAGTTGAAGCGACCTATATGTATCATTTAACAAGATAAGACATTTTGTGTGCTGTATTATTTACTAGATAATGAATGTGTTCTATTCTAATTGATCATTACAACATAATTGATCATGGTAGAAATACTTTGATTGGTCCATCTAATTGTGAAATTGGCCTGGCATTGGGTGGAGCCAGGAACAAGAATTGCCATTAGGAGCTTTAGCTCGTTACTTCTCACATAAAAAAATTTCATATCACATCTATATATTAGATTTTTATAATTACAAAAATTTGATTGACATAAACAAGCAAGTAATGTGTGTTTTGCATTTTATTTTTTGGGCGGGGGAAGTTCTTTTGTAGGAGCACTATCTATATGAGATGTGTCTCATTTTTTTTTTTTTTTTTTGGTTTAGAGTAAGTTCTGCAGAATTATTGGCACCAAACCTAAGCTAAATTTTTTAACAGCAAAAGATTGGCTGACATAAGACAGAAAAGACTGGCCATAATAAGACAAAAAGGATCATAGTTAAACTATTGTTCCACAATTATTAGATCACACTTTCCCAATATAAATCTTGCACAAAAATACCAATTGCCATAGGCAAATGGTCCTCCACCTACTTCAAATAATTTATATGCTCTCAAAACACATGCATAACCCAAAAAGAAACTGTAAGACCTCACACCTAATTAATCACTTCCCAATATAAATCTTGCACAAAAAATACCTATTGCCATAGGCAAATGGTCCTCCACCTACTTCAAATAATTTATAAGCTCTCAAAACACATGCATAACCCAAAAAGAAACTATAAAACCTCACACTCTAATTAATCACGTTACATTTCTTCCGGATCTCGCCGTTGCTCCCCGTGAGCACCTCGACCGCGCCCATCCGTTTCATCGACTGGCCGAACTCGGTGAAGAAGCCATCCTGGTCCAGCAACTCGTTGACAATCTTCCTCGACTCCAGGTTGGTCAGGAGCGCGGCGTCGGACTGGAAGAGGCCCTGCTTTCGGTTCACGACCTTGTAGTAGTGGCTATCGAAGGAGAGGGGGCTTCCGGGGTCCATCGCGACAGTGGTGGCGTTATCGGAGAGCGTCTTGCATTGAGCCTTCAGTTGAGAGGCGTAGGTCGGGTCGAGGGACGGGTCTTGGTCGCCTTTTCCGGTGAAGTTGTAGAGCCTGTTGCTGAAGAAGTTGCAGTGCCCGACCCCAATCGTGTGCCCACCTGATGACCCAGACATGTCGTGTACTTAATTAATTCATTCAACTTTGCTTCTTATAAGATTGAATTTTCCTTTTCTTATAAAGTTTGAAAGTTGACCCTTTTTACAAGTCGAGCGCTTGAGAACTTTTCAAAAAAATATAAACATTATAATATATATGTACATCGTTTATGATTTTTTTCATTTAATATTCGAAAGATATTTTTGTCGTTTTTAAAATTTTAGAAAAAATGTAAAATATACAATTCATGATAATCGGACCTTCAGATTCTCTCTATATGTACGGGGCTATGAGTTTCCATTTGTTCACCGTCATTAGGGAAAACTGTTTACTTATGCTTTTCATATAATTCCTATAGGACATTTGTTAAGGGATATTTGAGAAGATAATAAGCACATTAATCAATTGGTTTCCCTTTTCAGGAACGAGAAAAGGGTATTTCATTAAATATTTTTCAGAGAGAGAATCCGATACAATTCATGTGTATTCTTACGAAAATATTCACACACATACACACACAAAAAGAAAAATAAATAAATGACCTGAAAAGGGAAATTGACTTACTGGACATTAGGTCCTACGAGCACATGGCTAATTTTGACCCTATAAAATGTGAATTTTTTTATATTTAATTTACCTGATAAGACAACAAGGTCGTGAAGAGTGAGGCTCTTGTTGGCAAAAGATTGCTTGAGAGTTGTAAAGTTGAAGAATGGGGAAGGAATATTGGAAAGCGCTTCTGATTCACGTGAAATTCTCCCATCTCTTCTTCCAGTCAACACCTCCCACATCGACTTTCTGAACTGCAAATCACAATTAATTGTGGCAATCATGTGAGATCCACTAAAATGTCAAATTAATGTATATCATAATATAAATACACTATGTATAGAAGCTGCCGACCAATATCGGGATCAACTTTGTTGTGAGTGATTTGCACATTATTAGTGGGAATTTTCAACAACCAGAAACAAGAGAAAACTTTAATTTAGGAAAAAAAAAAAAAAAAAAAAAAAAAGAGGTACGTTTGTTTCTCAAATCGATCAACCTTATTGAACTTTTTCATAGTAAAGTGTCGGGACACTTTTTGTAGAAGCAATAGCGTTCAATTGGATAATGATTAGGACCGGTGAATATTTGTTATTATCTGTGGATCGATCACAAATCAAAATATAATTAGGGCTGATATATGTGTAGGATCGAGAATAGCATTCATTAGAAGACGGATGAGCTTTTTCTTGATAATCTAGTGTCGCCGGGTTAAAAAAAGCTTTTTCCACAATAATTTTTTTCAAGAGCACGTGTAATGGAGCATTGATGAGGTTATTAAGATTCTACTAACTCATAAAGAAAAGTTTCCGGAAGTGTTGAAACAACCCAAGAGAATGCCAATCAATGGCCCTAGTGATTTCATCACCCCCCGAAAAGTCTTACTTGGAAAGAGACCGAGTCTCTAGCAGCTAAAGCCAGGATGTCGGCACAAGAGACGACCCCAGGGCATGTTTCCTCCAGCTTCTCCTTGATCTCGTCTATGACGTCGAACCCGGTTAGCGACTGGTTCGGAACCGCCACCTTCTCCGCCTTGTTGTTCGCCGTCGAGTCTAGCAAAACCGAGCCATCGCAACCCTACACACATGAAACGATGCGATCAAGCACCAAAGAAATATTACCACGCAAAACTCTCCTCCTACAATCATGCACGTAAGCATCGATTTTTTACCTTGTGCGACCATATGGAACAATGAAATGATTCTTCTAAAGAATATCGGTTCTCGGTTCAATCTAGACATAGCAAGAGACTCGTGTTTGTATATATATGACACGGCCAAACCACGGTACTTTATATATATAGATGACACTGTCAAACGACGGTAGTTCATGCACAAGGCGAGTTCGCCGGCCGATGCACGTGCAAATGCAAGCCTAATGAGAGTTCCAGCATAGGCATAGTGTCGGGATAAATTTACTCCAATGCATGGATGATTATAGCGTATATACACGTACGTACCCTAACGAAGCAATCATGGAAATGCATCCTCAGGAACTTGGCGGGCAAAGCTGAGTTACTGGCGGCATGCTTCCACGTGATATTCTGCACTATTTCCTCAGCAAGAGGACATGCGCTCTTGTAGAAATTCTTCCTCAAGTCCCCTCCTTCTGAGTCCCCTATGTGCCCAAAGAAGACAACTATGGTGATTACCAGCACTAAGCTCATATTACTCATCTCTCTCTCTCTCTCTCTCTCTCTCTCTCTCTCTCAAACAACTAGTGAGGCATGCTTGTTCATGCATATTTTCATCCTTTATATAGGGTAGACAAAGGCGAAACAAGACAATTGGGTTTTGCATTTTTCGCAGGGGGCAGCAATTATATCATTATTTTCTGCTAAAAAGCTGGTGCAAGCAAGGTGAGATCATCAAGCAAGCAAAGCCCGATCATAGTCAAAAGAGCTTTGTGTTGACTTGTCGTGTTGCTCCAGGTCCGTTTACATCCCGGTACAGTGTATTGGTTAAAGGGTGACCTAAACTAAGAGATGGCTAGTTTGAAAAATCTGGCGGTGCGGAATCAGTTAAACATGGAGATAGCGACTTCGTGGGGGTTACGTTAGGGCTTCTGGAAAATGACTCCCGGGGGGATCGGAATTCCATAGGGCAGGTAGAGAAAATTCCACCTTCCTGTTCAAAGAACGCATCATTTCAACTTTTTTAGCCTTTTAAAACCTGCGAGTTGCCCATAAGAGGCTCGTGGTAAAATGCACGACTTCATATTCTTCGGCGACATATATAACCTAATGGATATTGTTGGTTGGTGCCAACTGTGTACACCAAATCCACTCCTAACAAGGTTGAATAATGAATATATGTGATCAACCTGGAGATGATCAGGAAAGTACCCCCACCATGCTTTTTGTTCGGTCGTCGCAATCATCACATAGATTAGTTGCATCCACCAGGCTTCTCTTACATGGATAAAGGCAGTGCTGTATCGGGATAAATGACCCACCACCACCCAAAGTTGGGAAGCCAAAGTTGATTTTGTGTGTGATGTCGGACTCCGGTTTCCAGGATGACAGCTCTCTTCGAGAACACCGAATTTGTTAGACAGAATCATATAAGTCTAGGGGTACCATACGACCGGATCAGTATGCCAAAATGAAGGAAAAATTATCTTTTGTTATTTGTAGTTATATGTAGAGACCATATAGCTCTTTCGATCGTGCACTGCCGTATAGATCGGGTACATTTTCTTCGAAACAGGTAATGTTGGTCAAAGGCGGGGTTTCGCCATTCGGCGTCCTTGCGCTCCTAGACATCGGCGTCCTTGCGCTCCTAGACATCGATTCGGTAAGAAAAGCAAAGGGGAAAAGAACAAAAATCTGTGCGCTCCAAGACATCGATTCAAGTCCACCTATAATTGACAACCGATAAGTGAGATGCCTTGTGAAGAAAGTCGATTCGACCTCCTACAGTACAGTGCCAAAGTGTGCTATACCTCTCATCTCACTCATGTAATGTTTCCGTTGAAGCTGATGATTTTCAATTCATGATCAAATAAGCAGATTGGAAAGGCTGGCACAATGACGTACCTCGACAAGAAGGGTTGAAAATTCATGCCATGCATTTAATATTGCATTGGTTCACATCATGACCGAAGCAGAACAGCAAATTTCATCGCAAACAATGATAAATCGATTCTTTTATTAAAATTCATCAAAAAAATGTCAACTCCGCGTCAATTTCGAGTTAACCCGTGTTGGTGTCTGGTCAATTTTTGAGTTTCTCTCAATAAATTGGCGTCACGTTCACGTTATTACCGATCGTTGCTTCCCACCACAGCACGCAGAATAACGTCACCCATGTTTAATAGGAAGTCTAAATAAACCTCAGAAACGGAAGAAAAGGGAGGAAATCGAGAGAGACAGATATAGAAATATCAAACAACTTTTAATGAAGAGGACTAAGCAGGCACAAGAGGGATCCACCAAGGAAAATCTTTCTCCTTCCCTTTTTTCAAAAGAAAAGAAGGATGGACACAAAATCGATGAAAGGGATGAGATCTGAGTGAATGAAAAGGAAAAGAACAAGGGATGAATTCAACTTGTGTGATCCACATAACAACATTCAGTTTTCTAACAAAAATAAAAGAATCCAAATGACACCTAAAAGTACCGTCCAATGAGAACGGCTTTCTTATCCATTGATTGGAATGGATAGGCAGGTTAAACTCTTCCCTGCTAAATGAATTGTGGATTGGCACAATCTATTCCACAAAAATTGCGTGGTGTCCGTGGCTGAAGAAATTTGCCAATAAAATCTTCCACAGTTCAATAAACACCATAAGAAATCAACACTTTGCGATCTTTTCATCTTTAGGAATGCCGGAAATTTAACTAAAAGCTGCAGAAAATATAACGTTCTAATTCCAGTAAAAATGGATCATTCTTCTTCATTTCACTTCATTTTAATAGCAGCTTTAGAATCCATTTCATAGCAAAACAAGAAAGAATCAATTGAATGGTAGTCCTAAACCCCCCCTTGCATAATAAAGTGCTCTAGACAAATAAATAATTTCCTTTGAACAACATGTGAACTCGGTACAGCATACTATGTACAAAACACTGCATAGCTACGGTATCAAGCCAAGCCAACACGTGCAGGCGTTAGGACAGAAGAGGCTTACCCCTTCTATTTATGTTTGGCCACAGGAACAAAATTGTTACCATCTTTTTTCAGCCAAATCGTCGAGCGAGTTCTTTTAACATGATCTGCAAAGAGACGGTGCCTGCAATCATGTAAAGCAAGTATATTAGGAAAACCAAAGTGAAAACTTGCCAAAGCATTCGGTACTCATTTCAAGCTCTCTAAAATTTGATAATTGATGTACTTTCATAAGCACGACAACAGATAAAAAACAAGAATAAGTAAGAAGACAGGTAATGGCCCCGAAGAATAATAATGATAAAGAAATTCTAAGACAGATGAAAAAACCACCCTCCAACGCTCTCACACAAACAATTCATTTTTGTTCACAGTAGTACATTTGAGGAAACTAACCTTTCATATTCCAGCTTTTGAGTAACTATCCCGTTCAGCAGAAGCTCTGAACTATATACGGTTACTCCTGCATGGACAAGAGAACATGATCAAGTCTCTACACGTCGCATTTTAATGGGATTAGGAAAGTCCAAAAAAAAATCATCACTCTTGACCTTTCTCAAGGAAAGGAAGGCACGTGTCATAGTCGTCCTCACAGGATAAAATCAACAAATCATCTGTTAATTTATCATCTCTCAAAGCAGATCTTCCAATTCTCTCTACCGGCTGAAATCATTCAAAAGTCAGAATAAGATAAGAATTTGAACTGACAATACTGTACTGGAAACAATAAATGCTTCAGAGAAGCTATGTACTACATACTTGGCCACCAACTGCTTTGACTAGACTTGATATTATGTCTTTACCAGGCTTTGCATTTGAGGTGATCAAAACTCTTCGACCCTGCAGAGATACTGTTTTGAATGTGCCGACAAAATAACAATCATCCTATGATGGCCTAAGTAAAAACAAATCAAACCTTACCAGTAAAAGTGGATGCTGGCATGCGCGTGCCAATGAAACAGGCATACTGAAGCCGAATTGCTTCTCCTTCTTAGCATCTCTTAGTATGTAATTTCTCTCATCGAGAAAGCAGTTTGCTTGTCCACAACTCTCAAGCCATAAATGGGTAACTACCGGCTTTCCAGAAGCAATTGCTTCTAACATATTTCTTGTACGCACAAATTTATCTGTTATGAAATGTGTGGCTTCAGCAATAGAAGACACTGCAGAAGCTCCTAGCCGAGCCAAGATCTGCACAAGAGAACCATGAGACACATTTTAAACAAAAATTGATTCCTGGCAAAAAAATTGGAAAATCACAGGTAATACCTTTTTCTGCTGCTTGATAATATCATCATCCAAGTGGTGGCTGTACAAGACACAAATGTCACTCATGTCTCTCCTCTTCCTCATATCCTTATATGCTGAAGAAGGTTGTGGTCCTGTTGCACTTAAGCTCTTAATTTCATTCCTGAGGTATGATCTTGAAAGGTTCTTCTTGCACGATGGAGACATATAACCATTCCCCACACAAACCGGCGAAGCATCATTGAAGGGCTTTGAACAGTTAATAGGGGTAGTATGAGCTGAATTTCCATTACATTTTTCTCCTGAAGTATGATCTAAAATGGCATTTGCTTCTGAATTCTCAGTGGATGATGTGGCGCCCACATCCCCATTTCTCTCAGACTGCCCAATTGTGTCAGTCATGTTTAAACCTTTAGCTAATGGTTCCCTATTCAACTTGAAAGAAGTGGTCTCACTAGTGGCATTCTCTAGTCCAGCTTCAAAATTTTGAGCTGGCAACTGTACTTCCAGATCACCCTTTCTTGTAGCATCAGATTTCATCCGTCTAACAGACCTCTTGCCCCTTTCTACTGCAAAGAGTTGCTCCGGTGAATTTCCTCTAGCCTTGACCATTGAGTCATCATCACTTTTTTTGCTGCTTCTTCCTTCTCGGGTGCTTCTTTTCCTTTTACGTACCTCAACATTCTCTGCACCATCTGTTGCTTTAGTGTGGTTGCTTGATAAACATTCTGTCCTTTGCACTTGATTAACTGCCAAGGAAGATCTGGTTCTCCTAGCAATGGATGTAAAGAAACCACCTTTGCCTAGTAATTGCTGCTTGCTGGCAAAAGTAACTCCATTCGATGTTCTGGTGGCAATTCGTTTACCAAACTCACCAGCTTGGCATCTTCCAAGAGATTCCCTGTTTCTAAACTGTAAGTTCTCGGAAGGCAATTTATTCGACTTTTCACTCATATTGGCAGTAAGGTCAGTCATATCCAAGTTGTGAGTTTTTTGTCCAGAACTGCGGCACCTCTTCTTATCCTTGGAACGCTTCTGCAGGGAGATAGATGGCTTTTTACTTTGTTCATTATCATCTCTCTTTGTGCTTCTCAACTTTCTTGTAGAAATGCTGATATCACAATTATCCTCCCTAGGAAGGGCCTCCCCCTGGCATAATTCTTCCATAGCCTCTGCAGCCAGTTGAGTGTCAAAGCCTACATTGAGCATGTCTGGCACACAAGCATCAACAGCAATTGCCCCCAAGTTGTCTCTTGAAGAATCTATCTTAGACTGTTCATCCAGCTGATTTGCAAGATCCATTTTGTGATTCATTTGAGCTGCTTTGGCCAACATCTGACTTTTTCCACCCATTCTCCGAATTGCATTTGAATCAGAATGAAGTATACCAGTTGTTTTGCAGGGAGCACTTGATGGTTCGTCCCTATCTGCTTGACCGTCTTGAAATCTGTTTCCGTGCTTCCTGGGCAAGCTCAGGGATCTGCCCTTACTGCTCCCACCATCAAAGAAATCTTCCTTCCTCCTGCAAAAAATATCTCCACCACCCTCATCCTCACGTCCATCATCCCAGTCAAAAACCTCTGCTCTTACAGTTATTCTACTTGCACTCTTGGCCAAATTCCGTGGCCCTTCTGCACACGAGATTGATAATGGTTTTCTTCCAATGGTCTTTCCAAAGTCAAGCTCTTCATCAAGTTGCTCAACATTGTCCTTCAGAAACCTGTCTACAAAATCAAGTGCATTTGCCTGAGAAAGATCTCCCGGTTCTTGAGACTCTACATAGCTTAATCCAGCAAGTTTGTCATTTCCAAGAGGAACTTCCTTTGAGTCAGCTGTCTCATCAGGCATGGTGTCAACAACATCCTCTGCAAAGAGTCTTCTAACAGTGCAACTCCCTATTTTGCACTTCTTCCCATGTTCCATCTCCTCTGTATTTTCAAATTTAGTCTCAGCATCGCAGTCCTGATCAAATTCTTCACCAGATTTGATATAAGCACCTCGAAAAGATGTTCCATTATCTTCACCAGCCTGTTCTTCTGAAGACTGCCTCATGCTAGCACTACTAGCACCATTCAGGAACATGCTGCGAGCAGCTAAACCAGATGCTCGGAGGGATGCTGCACGAATTGAAGTAAATCCCCTTCTGACAGAACCTAAGCAAGAGAAGAACAGGATGAAGACCAAGGAAGCACAGCAACAATTACAAGGCAGGAGCACTGACATACCATAACATTGACCATTATTAACAAACTAAGACATTAAGTTCCAAAGAAGCAGAACTTCCGAATTTTCCAATCTGTATCACACTGACAACGATGATCAGGATTTGAAAAGGCAGAAAACATTAGTGCACCATAATGGAAGTGAATAATTACTACAGAAAAGGTGCAACAGAACATTCACTGATTCAGTATTCGACCACCTTATAAGGACCTAAGCCAATAATTGGCATTTTGGAAATACAATTCCCTACAGAATAAAGAGGGTTACTCAGTCATCTTTACAGTCTCTGAAACTATTGGACAATTCAGCAAAAAAGAATAAGAACAATATTTGACATCACACACCATAACAAGAAGAAATGATGCAGTAATGTGAATAATTCGTTCCAAAGCGACAGCCAGAAATCTTAAAAACCTGATCGTCACTCTTGTGAGGGGTTAAATTCATTGTTAGACAGATATTTCAACTATGCAATTTGTTTTAAGAAGGAAAATTGCATGTAAGTTTTCTGCGTGAGAGCGAAAACGTACGGTTCACCACCAATGGTCCAGTACCTTCATACCATGGTGGCACAAGAGAAATAAAAGCTAAGCAACAACAGAATGTCAGACTCAAGAGGAAATGATAAACTCAGGAGAACACAAGACAGGGACATTAAGTGGATTTACTGCTGAACTTGCATGCTTTCAAAGAGGGTGAGTACACAAGAAAATATATCTGAATGAGCATCCAATAGAAGATCTCCCTGTTACTAATGTTTCATCAATCTTCACTATGATGATATTTCTTGGGATGATTTCCCAACCTACAAAGAACCCATCTGATGCAATAAACAAAAACAAATCCACCAACCAACAGGAAGAAAAGATGGCCACAAAAGCATGAAGTCGTTTGTATGGTTTATGAATATGATTAGACATAATGCTTGCATAGAATCTGAACAAGCTCACCTGAACTGCACGGTTCATCAGTCAAAGCAGCGGACTGCTCCTTGGTCTCACTATCCTTGCTAAAAGGACTGCAGGACATCTTCCTCTCATCCCTAGAACAACCACCTTCCCGGTGCAAGCCGCCATCCGATACCTCATCATCAGAACCCAGGACTTCAGTTCCACCCGTATCTTCACCATCACTATCAAAAGCGACTTGAGTATCACAGCCATCTAATAAGAGCTGCGTCTCAACACTCCCGACGCCATCTTCGCAATCAATCACTTGAGTTTCACCCCCGAAATCGACCAATTGGGTCTCTCCACCTGTATCTAGGATCTGGGTCTCAAATGCACCGTCTAATGGGACAGTATCATCGAACTGCATCGTGCTTTCCACATAAAGCTCGTCCAAGGTCTCTCCTTCCATCACGTCACCTGATTCTGTCATCGGCAACACAGCACATCAGAACAGCACGAGGACAACACCAACTGCGGACGACATGATCGAAGCAAATCACGCCGAAACACGTTCACGTGCAGACGCATCCCCTAATTCACTCTCATAACCACTCATTTTACAAACTCGATCCTCCGTACGATCGCAAAGACCCAAAAAAATGTTTTTTTCCCCCAACATTGCTCACGAAATTTAGAGAAATCCAACCGAAACGCATTGAAAATGCAAAAACCATCCACAAATTTGGAAGCGAAGCAGTGAAACAGGCACGCATAGAGTAGCAAATTCGCAAAAGTAAGGTTTTTTCCGGCTTACCAGAGGACGAAGAGAGGGAGGATTCGCGATCGGTAGGCAGGGTCCTAGCGGGAACGGAATCGGCATTGGTGATCGGCGCGGCGGGGTCTCCGCCGTCGCCGCCGCCGCCGCCGACCGAGGTCATCTCGTTCGCTTCAACCGCGAGAACACGCCGGCGTTATCGGATTGGGCTGGCAGCCGAGAACCGGAGGAATCAAACGGTCCGCGTCGATGATCAGTATGTGAGAGAGAGAGAGAGAGAGAGAGAGATGGATTAGGGTTTGGAGGGAAAATGGGAGCGGGAGGCGATTTTGGAGGGAATTCTTCGTAATTTTCCTATTGTTTATTTCATTTCTTGTTTATTTATATTATTCTTTATCATTCGACACTTTCTATTATATATAAAAGGGAAAAAGCCACCACAAACCCCAAATTTTGCCTAGAGTGATAGATTTACCACGAAGATGTGAAAAACTCCGAAGTTTTCCCAAGTGACACATTTATCTCAAACTTTTATTTGTGATACAAAAATCCGGAAATTTTATTTATGTGACATATTTACCCTAAATCATAAGGGCATTTTGGTATTTTTACTTTTAAAAACTTTTTTCTTTTTTCTTTTTTTCGTTTTTTTCTTCTTTTTCCTTCCCTCCACCGGCCATGGCGAGGGGGAAGCCGGCGTTCGGCGAGGGCCTCCCTCGCTAGATTTGGTAAGGGCACCCTCGCCTGACGCAGGCGAGGGCGGCCCTCATCGGCGTCGGGCGAGGGCCTCCCTCGCCCGATCGGCGAGGAAACCCTCGCCGACGCCGGCGAGGGCACCCTCGCCAGATCCGGCGAGGGTGCCCTCGCCGGCGGCGAGGGAGGCCCTCGACCGGACGGACGAGGGCCTCCTTGCCGAGATCTAGTGAGGGCACCTCGCCCGACGCAGCAAGGGCGACCATCTCGTTCGACGTCGAACGAGGGCCTCCCTCGCCAGAGGCGAGGGTACCCTTGCCCGACACCGGTGAGAGCAGCCCTCGCCCGATCCAATCGAGGGCCTCCCTTGCCCGACACCGGCGAGGGAAGCCCCGTTCGATCCAATCAGGGCCTCCGCCCGACACCGGCGAGGGTGCGGCCCTAGCCCAAGCGACCCTCGCCTGACGCCGGCTTCCTTCCGCCCGCCGCCGGCAGAGGGAAGAGAGAAGAAGAAAAAAAAAAAAGAAAAACAGAAATAATAAGACGAAAACACCTTTAATGGGGTAAATGTGTCACAATTAGCAAATTTCGAGGTTTTTTACGTCACAAAACAAAATTTGGGGTAAATCTGTCACTTGAGACAAAGTTTGGGGTTTTTGATGGCTTTTTCCCTATATAAAATTAAAATCTTGAAATAGAGTTTCGAATCGAGATTGCACCGAAGAGGGTTGTTGCACCCAATTGCTCGGGGTCAGAAAATTCGCCCTTCTTAATTATTGGGTGAAACTGAATCAAACTACTCACAAACGGCTTCGGATCGATTGAATGGCTGCTCACGATTGACTTTGATTTTGAGTCAAGCTCGAGTTTGAAGCTATTCAAATGTTTTGTTGACCTAAGCTCATCAATTCTCAGCTCAGTAGGTTAGCATGCGTGATCGAACTTATATTATATTTGTAAAGAGATTAGTATCAGTTAACAATAAACATTTCGACCTTTGTTAAGGTCGAGCTCGAGTGCCTTCATATATTGATCTTAGTTGAGTATCTCCATATTCTAGTTGAGTCAAGCTCGAACGAAATTATAATAATCCATTGAGCTCGAGTTGAGTTTTGAGCTCAATTTGTACCTCGAGCTCAACACTGTATCGATGACCTTGGGCGAGCTCAGCTTTGTCCGATCAAAAGATGTAGAGCCTTGCCCCTAGCCAAGAAGGCTCGAGCTCACCTGTGGTTAATTGTTGGTGACCACCATAGCTGGCAATCAATTGAGAAAGAATAATAAGAAAAAAAATAAAAATAATTAATAATCGATTTTAAAATAATAAAATTATAAAAAAAATTATTGAAATGAGTGCATGGAAGGAAAATATTTTCCTCACCAAACAATAAAAAATATTTTCTAGTTCATTTTCAAATTCCAGATGAACACTGAATGCCACATTTTCTACAAAAACAAATGAAATCTTAAATTTTGAACATCTAGATTTTTGCAACTCAAATATATTATTACTCTAGTGATGTTTTATATTTGTGGATGGCTGGATGAACTTTTTATTAACTTTTTATGATTCAATCAATGATTGAAGTGCCGGATCGAGGGTATTAATTTTAAATTTATCGTTTAATTTTGCAGAAAATATAACATTTCAAATTCAAGTATACTAATAATCAAGGCACGAACTCAAGAATTCTTGAAACTCACATGTTTAGGGCTTAACTAGGGTCAAATTCAACGATATGAAAATATGGTTTGAAATTGAGGTGCCGAGATTTTACTTGATGACGGGTTATATAACCACCTCAATTTACTTTGGAAAAGAGGGAATAAATCTAGATTTGAGTTCTCTTCTCTCCCGATATAGATATGAGATTTACAAAGGGGATGCCAAATCTAGGTGCACACATACTTTTGGGAGTTTCGGTGATCGGCTGCTAATTGTGCATTGAAGTTATGACTAATCTATTTTTGAAGAATGATCGAGTATTTACAAATTGTACTAAGTTAACCTTTTGGGATTGGTTTTATCTTGAAATTATACATCTTTCTCTTTTATGTGAATAGAAAATTTGCTTCTAACCAAAAAAAAAAAAAAAAAAAAAAAAAAAAATTATTTCCCTCAAATGAAGGCTCGAGAACACTCGCATCCGAGATTAGAACCATACCATTAGATCGAAAGTCTGCAATTTGCTCAAAGGGTCCGTCTTAGTAATTCACTCTAATATAGATTGGTATCGCATCTTCGTGCAAGGCTCTTGGCTGGTATGCCAACATCTTATTTTTAACTAATATTTGCTCGACATTTATTATTTGTAAGGAGACAATACGCAAGAGCAATAGAACTTCCCATGCACATGCCACATGCACATGCACGACCCCGCAAAATTTAATTGGTTCTTCACTTGATCAATATTGTCGCTATCATTGCTTCAAAAGTTGGTGCGAGACATTAATTCATGTGGGAATATAATATTTCGTTTTATATTGACTAGGTTACTTGAGCTAGTCAAGCATATAGTTATGTGAAAACTTTTCACATTTAAGGGGAAAAATTGCTTCATATTGGAGCCTATATCAGATAGGGTATCGTATAAATCTGAGTCAGATCAAGTATATGTCGTTAAATCAAATTACATAAAAATGAATCAATTTTAGATAAACCCATTTTCGACTCATTCAGACTAACACGACACATCTGCTTTATAGATATTCATAGATTTTTTTGTCTCATATTTGAGAATTTTTATTACCCAGTTACGAGGCTCGGTCCACTCATTTATTACGTATAATTTCTGAAAATTTTAATTTTCGTGAATACTCATTGTCTTCAACTCCTGGGTCGGATACTGTCTGCTCATGGGCCGATTCGGTGGAACCCGTGATTCGCGGTGGACCAATTTCTCGGTCGCGCCTTCATTGTTGAAAGCATCCTATGGATTCCCCCATCGTAAATCAATCAGAAAACAAATAGTGAACTTTCTTTACCACATGCACTTTGCCTCGACATTTGTAATCTTTTTGGATTGACTGGTCATTGCTTTAGATTGTTAACTATATGTATGGTGCGTTTAATTTTATATTGTTTGGTTCAACGCATTTGGTCACAATGTTAGCTTCCCGATCATCGATTGAGTATAAATAAGCAGTTACGTTGCCAAAAATTATTTATGATATATAAATTAATGTTTAGAGTAGTATTCAAAAATCAAACAGTCATGTTAACATTGACCATAATTGCATCTATTTATCACAATTGCTTCTTAAGATAATAATATAGTTGATCGATGCGTGCGATTCTCAAGAGGACATTTTCTTTTTAAGTACAATACTTTTGGTACAATATTGGCATGATTGGGTCAAGTATTGAAGAAGATTAAACGGAGGGAGAGAGCATTGAGATCAAAACCTTCAATTCAAGTGAAACATCTACATCTGTTCAGTCTGCATAACCTGTACAATTATATCGAGTAAATAAGATGAGAGAAGGGAGAGTTTGAAAAAGAGGAAGGGGAAGCCATGGCGTCCTTCCTGCTCTTTTATCTTCTTAGGATAGAAAGCGTGACATGGCGGTTCAAAATTACCATCAGTAGAACAATGAACAATACTAGAACTATTTTTACTCTTGTTTTTGCCCGTGTTCATTTGTATGATTGACTGAAATTTTCACATTGATCCACTTCTCACAAACGAAAAAAACCTTCACTAGAGTGCTCACTGGAGTCGAGTTTCAAATCTCCATTGGCTTCATGAGAAGTAATGCGCCATACTCGGGCCAATCGAGTTGCACGAAATCAGACAATAATTGATAGATCTTACATAACTGGAGCTCCTTGGTCATTCTCTTGAATTAGCTAATCACATTTACTAACAGGATATCGCCGTTGTCACTGGCGACCACTACACCGCTTTCACCTTTATGAAACCCATCATCAATGCATGCTCCCCACACTAAATGCAAGCAACTTGGGTGCCCCTTCAATATAAGATGCTTACCCTCTTTGGGAGATGGGACAAGGCAAGAAGAGACAAACCCTCCGACAGCATCCCACGATCCAAAACGAAATCATTCGCAACATAATTTGTCCTCGACTCGACGTTCCCATCAAATTCTCTCATCACGGGTCATCTGTTGTAGTTATAGAGAGAGAGAGAGAGAGAGAGAATCAATCCCTCCAAATTAGCCCACACCAAACCACAGCAAAGAAGTCCACCCCAACTCTCCATCCTTGGCCTCTTCCCTCAAAACCTAGCCAACCTGTATCCTCCCACGACAGACCAATGGTCCCCCGCCACGTGTCGCCACGCCCCACATCCCTTTGCTCTTGATCATAATGGCTGAATGCCCCACCAGCAACACTCAGTAGCCCAAGCTCGAGCAGAAAAAGAAAGGATCGATACTCTCTCCAAAGCTGGCGATGTTCAAGAAAAGGCATCATTTCTTGATCATTAGAATGGTGTCTTCTTGGTTTGTGTCATCGGCAATCATTGTGTCCTTCCTGGCTCTGCCTTCGCAATCTCTTGCTTCCAAGCAGCTCAATTCAGCGACGCTGCCCGCCACCGCGATCTCGTCCCCGCCGGCCCTGTCGTCGGACCCCCTCGTGCTGCCTTTCCAAGGGCTCTCGCCGGACATCGCCCCTCTCCTGCCCTCCCCAGGGGCCGCCGTGCCGGCCTCCGGCGGGTCCTCCTCCATCCCCACCATCCCCTCCACTCCGAGCCCCCGAACCCGGATGACGCCCCTCTCGGCCCGGGTTCTGCGGTCGCGCCGGAGGACCCGTTGATGGCCTCCTCCGCAATTCGTACGAAGCCGATCGTAGCCATGAACGTGGTCGCATTTTCTATTTGGGCAGCATCTTGGGCAATGCAGCTTCTGAAAATGTGAGCTTCTTTTCTTTATTATTTATTTATTTCTCTTTTCGGGTAATTACTAGGAAAATTAGATTAAATGGGTGTGCTGGGTGCTCACCAGTTCATTGAAAAGCCATCACATTCATTACTTTCATAATGTAATTTAGATTTTATGTACATCTACTCCCTCTTTTGTGCAGTAATTAGCTCCTTCTTTTAGGCAAGAAAGTTCCATAATATTTGTCGAATTGCATAATTCTTCTCGAGTCTATTTTTGGTCGCGACGAGGTGGTGTCGGGCTAATTTTCGGGTACGAAACAAAGTCCACTCGTGTTCTCAAAGAAATTGAATTCGAAATCCCACGGTTCTTGAGGCTAAATATGCAATTCCACGGTAAAACTGCGCTAATATTTCTGGGGCCTTTTTGGGGGGAGCAAGGGGGAAAGGAGGGTGAATTAGGTGACCGGATAAAGCGAAGGGAAACCAGTCACATGTGGGGATTACCTAATCAAAGTGGTTTTGGTGCAATGATCAGAGTGATAATTCAAGGTTTGGGTAAATGGATTTGACCGTGATTTCGTTTAAAATTTATGCTCCAGATTTCGAAAAGGGGAGTCGGTGGTCATGTGACCCGATAAGGGGTACCATGACCTAGGGCCTAGTTGCATTATTGCACTGGCCTGTGGAAATGTCATGGGGAAAGAGCTAGCAGTAGGAACATAATGTGGGACAAATTCATGTGTATATGGACATATGCAGATATGGGGGTTTGCACGATGCTAGAGGATCACGAGATGACACGAATTTTCTTTTTCGTTTTTGATAATCCAAAGATACCGATGTGAAAATCCAGCTATCCGAATGCTCATGTTACCCTTACTAACGTAACGAACCAGCTAAGATCAGCTTTTGATCTGTGCAAATGACACAGTCCTTGAACAGCTTTACAATGTCGACGAGGTTATAAGTATAACGAGTGACTTCTGGTTTCTAAACTCAACGCCTCAACCAACTACACCAACCCTGTTCAAAAAAAAAAAAAAAAAAAAAACCAACTACACCAACGCCAACTACACCAATCCCAAGGGTTGCATGATTTTTTTTTTTTTTGGCCACATGGAAGATTACACAAAATTTCACCGGACAAAATTATAGATGAAATAGATGAAAAACTTCAAACTAATACATTTATAATAAAATTATCTCAAATTAATTTTTTGACTTAAAAATTTTAAATTAATACATTTGTGGAAAATTTATCATTCGTTAGTACCATAGAAGATCACAAATTGATATATCCATTATGTTACGTATTTATCCAATTAAGCAATTTGAAGAAAAAATTTAACGAAAACTAATGGAGAGAATATTTGTCACAGATTTATCACTTTAAAAATTTTAATAATAATTTTTTTTTTCAACTAAATTTGTCACGGGTGAGGATTTATTTATTTATTTATTTATGGTATTAACCTAAGAATTTATAATCCACTCAAAAGAGAAATCATCTTAAATCCAAAGCGATGGCGAGAAGACTCCCCTATCTTCTGTCAAGGCATATGCCTAGTTCAGTTATTCAAGAGCGATGCTTTTTCATCAACTGATTCATTCAACCCTCGAAGTTAGCTCTGGATTTGTATCGATACTACTCGTTTCGGAGAGAAAAATGTGTGCAATCATAGAAGGTCCAGTTATAGTGAACATGCACATGGTATTTCCATGTCGAAAGAGGAGGAGAGGACACAGGGCAACTTCAACATTTCATTGCACGAGGGACGCTCTTGTTAAGCTGACTATCACGCTCAAATGCGAAATCGTGCTTCTAGTATTTTGGCTTTGGTCGGAGTCTGACCCCGAGCAATTTTACCCACTGATCATTGTAGCATTGAGAGCATGAGAAGGGTACAAATGAGTCCCAAAAACCTAATGGCTCATGGCATGCTTGATGAACCCAATGCCAATGGATGCTGATGAAGAAAAAGACAACCCAATGCACAAACGGCAAGTTCCATTTCAGGCCAAAAATAATGTAACTTTAACATAAAATTCCCATCCAAACTAGCAAATTCATCTAGTAAGTAGGGAGTCCTAACTGTGGCAAAGCCACACAAGAGTCACCAACATCCTTCATAAAAAGTACTTGGTTCTTAGAGGAGTCTTAAGAACTAATTTTTCTCAATGAGCTTCTCAATCATATCAGCAGCCTCTTGGACGGTGGTGATGCTCTGAGCGCTCTCTTCCTCCACACTGATCCCGAATTCCTCCTCAAGCCCCATCACAATCTCCACCTGAACCGAAAAGAATTTGTCAGCCATGAAAAGCTATCGTGAAAGAGCCCACACATTACATGTACACACATAAAGGATGGATCTTTTAGCATAACTATGTTATCTAAGAGGAAATGTCATTTTAGAGTAGCATTTTGAGATATGAAAACTACCTACACTCGACAAAGATCCCTTAGGATATGACTTTGATCCTTGATATTGGAGTTGTTCAAGAGACAATCATGGACCACAATCAACAGAACTACAACTTCATAGCCATGCCATCAGGCATCTAGTCTCTCAACATTTAAGTGACCACTTCACTAATTGACAGATAATGAGGGCAAGAAAGCTAATGTTAATGCACGCATGATGCAAGCATGAGCACAACAATTGTCAGGATGAATTGGTGCCAATGGCATTAGTGTTCACAAAAAAGGTTGAAGTGATGATGCTTTCAGATATGAAGCGAAGAACCCATATTAGAAGTTAGTGGAGGTGTACCGTATCAAGAGAATCAGCTCCAAGTGCTGCAAACTTAGAGTCTCCTGTAACGGCAGAGTCATCTGGCAGCGCCAACTGCTTCCTCACTATTGCACAGACCTTGTCCACAGTCTCGGGCTTGGCCTGTCAATAAATAAAGATTTTGAAATCTCACTAGTAGCAGCATCAACGAACCAGTTTGAATGAATACAGAATTGACGAGTACAAGTGACCAGAATTCACAAATTTGGAGCATAGCCAACAATACACCAGTGACTAATTAGACATCCATGATCCCCCAAATTCTGGCAACTTCATGAATATCATTCTCTTTTTGCTAATAAAAGAGGGGAAAGATATCATCTAAATAAACCCAAATTCTTACATGAGGTTGGCATATGATGACATACTTATGCCATTTATTTAGAGCATGTGAACAATGAATTACACCGTGGCATTGCATTGAACTGATGAAGCCTCAAAGCCCTCATTATCATGGCAAGTAGACTATATTGAACACCAACAAAGGAACATGGCCAATGAACAGTAGAAGATAATGCATACCGCACATAAAACCTGAAGGCGGGATGACCCTCGGCGTGAAACAAGAGACGGATAGCCTTTCGTATTGATGGGCACTGAGACTGATCTCAGACTTGAGATTCTGCTGTTTGATGGCTACAAAAAGCATTGGACAAGAAACATAAATTTATAGAAGATAAAGCCATATCTCCTCACATGCAATATAGATTAGTCCATGCTTGGTAAAAAAGAAAAATAATAATCCACAAACAAGAGAACAAGTCTAACATAAAGTCATAAATATAAGTCTTGTTGGCTTCAGTTGGCCGCTAAAATTGTTGGCAACAAAAAAGAGCAGGATACATAATACCAACAAGTAAGGACTAGCACTTCACTAAAATTTTGTCCTGAAGCATTTATCTAAAGCATGAGCCCCCAGATTTGTCACAACAGTCAGCTAAAACGTGTTGAGGTTCATTGGACCCTATCTCATGTCAAGGCCGGCAAGGCCAGCACTTAAAACAAGAATCTGAGCTAACAAAAGCTATTCAATAGAAAATTTAAGATGGTATTGCCAATTGAAAGCGGCATTCCATGAACAAAACCCTTTCTTTTATAAGTGCCAATTCACACAGCAAATCATCAGCATCAACTACATAAAACTCCAAGCACCTTTTGAGATTGGACAAATGACCTGCAGGCCCTTTCTACCTTCATTTCGCCTCTCAAAAAATTTCACCTCACCTAGACTTATGTACAATTCTAGCCGTTACTAGTAGACATTGGCACAAGAATGAAAATTTCGCTACCAAGGGCAGAGGATGAACAAGTTTCACGGGACACAGGCTCTAAAGATGATAGCTCAATGTGCTAAGCCAGTCTCGGTCTCATGAAATTTAATTATCTAATAGAACTGTCCTCTCTAATGTCATGTACCGAGCAATATCTCCAGACCATCTAAATACTGATTTTCATCTACATGCCTAAAAAATACTGGGTCATCCTGAAGTGCAACAAAAAATCAACAAAACATAACCCACTAATCATAGCTGAATTAAACAAAAATTATCGTGAATATTTTACAAGCACTTCAAGAATAATCAGTAATCCCCCCTGCAACCATTTCGATTCATAAGACAAACTCTTGATTTTTGGGTGAAATAGGAAAAATTTATTGTCCATTTATATTGAAATCCAGCAGATTCCCAGCCGCCAGAACCTCATATTATAACATCACAAATTTGAATCTTTACACAGTGTAACCACCGGGTTCATCTACAACAGCATCCACGGGCAGCGTAGATCAGAGACAGAGAGAACAAGAACCGGCACCACCCACTGAATCTAAGAAACAGCGGCACAAATCGAAGATATCGATCCGAAACAGAGCTCATCCACAAACAACCAGTAAAAATCAAAGCTTTCGACACAGAGAGCAGCGAATCTCGCCGTGAAACAGCGGATCAACAAATACCCAGAAAAGATCAGGACAAATCATCACCTGGGTCCGCTTCAAAGAGCACGAAGCGAGCTTCATGCAAAGGGAGGTTCCAGTAACGGACGCCATCGATTCGGACCAAGAAACGAGAAAGACGAGCGACACAGAGCAAAAACAAGAACTGGAACCGAAATACGGCGTACGCAGAGAGCGAGAGGAAGAGATCTGAGACTCCTGAAGAATGAATCACACTAGAGACGTTGAGAGAGACGGAGATGAGAGAGCTATATAAGGGAGAAGGTGTTGTGTTGTGCGGGGTTGTCCTTGTAGGGCAGCGTTTGTTCGTGCGTTGTTGAGAATCGCTGGCTGCACAGTCCACTTGGCTGTCCCCGTCTTCCTTGTAATTATCGGAATTGGGAGTGTTTGGATTCGGAGTTTTCTGTGTCCGCCTCCGGGCTTTAGTTATTCCAAGTTCCAACACGGTTTGTGTTTGGGGAAGTGGGAAGGAAGTTGGGAATAGGGGGAAATTAAACCAAGATATCATAATTATCGCTTTGTATTTGTCAATTGTCATGGCCTCTGGCAACGAAATGTTAATTTTTTGACTCACCCACGGGCACGCAGTTGGTGTGAGTTCTCTCTCTCATCGCCGAGGTCGAGAGTTCGAACTCCCCCATTGCATTTCCATGACTTAAGTGGGGATCTCAGAGGTAGATTATTGGGTTAGCCCCTCCGAGGATAACGGCTTGCGGTGAGGCCTAACGGTGTTATCAAGCACCGAAGGGTCGTGTGATCCTCAAAGAGTGATTTCCGGTGATTCCTCGGTCATAAAAAAAAAAAATTAATTTTTGGGAAATTACATGAGTAGTCCCTATGCTATTGCTCATATTCGATTTCAGTCCCTGTGCTTTATCACATGATAGATTTGGCCCCTACACTAAGATTTTGGTTGCAATTAAGGACAAGTTCTGTATTTTCGTATCTTCTAGGTGCCATATTGGAAGAAACAAATCGGTTATTGAGATTAAGGCCCAAAGGGGATCATTAGCGCCGATTGCCACTACCCATTCCTTTTTGTTAATGCCTAATACTATTGTCCATGCTCAAGTTTGGTACATTTACTATCTTAATGGATTTGATCTCTAATCAAATCTTCAGTCTCAATTTTCGGCCAAATTTTATATTTTCTGTCAAAATGCAAATAAAAGACGTTGACTAAGTGCAAAAGGTTAACATGTAGCGTAGTGCAGATATTAGTGACCTAGTAACAATGATTTTGAATATGGTACACAAACAAAAACAAAAGTGGTAATAGTATGAGGGTGAGTTTTGTAATTTCTCCTTAAAATATTTATGAAAAATTTAAACATTAATACATCAACTAATTTTTTAATACATTTTCTACATGCAATGTATTTTGTTCCCACAGTTCTCTTTGGAATAAAGATCACAAATGCTATCAATTTGTAATTCTCAACCAAACATTTTTCAAATAAACTAATGTCCTATTATTTTCCCTTTTATCTTGGACTAACCAAGTATTGGTTTAGACCTTTTTTTTTTTCTTTTCTAATATTCTTTTGACATATTAATGTTGAGTGTAGAAGTGTAACACCCTCGATTCCGACCACATGAGGATCGGCCATAAGGTCATGAATGGATCAAACATGGGTCATTGGGCATGGAATTGATCGGTTCAATTAGTAAGAAATCAAGGATTGGTCATGGTTTGACCAACCAACCGGCCATAAATTGGTTGAGGTATCGGCCGTGAATTGTCTTCCAACCATACGCTCATAAGATGACTTTTGGATTATAAGGATTGGTCATGGGATGATTTTGGATTGGTGAATTGTTATGGGTTGATCCAATCGGTCATAGTGCTTGATTGCTAGTGATTCTGTCCAACTATGCATCGATACATAGACAATCCAACTTGATCGAATGTGATCATCTTCTGACAAAAAATGCATCATTCCCTGTTCAATTCTTAGTGATCGAAAATGAATCTTGAATTGGTGATGTTTGATCGTGGATCAGTAATGCATCGACCATGAACCATATGGATAGATTGGGTGGCGATTAGAATGAGCTCCGGGATAGACCCGGCCATTCCGTCACTAATTCTAAGGTCCATAAGTGCCTTGATTTAGTGCTAGACCATGGATAACCTTAATATTGACCTTGAATGGATTAAAGGACCAATGACGACCCTCTAGGCCGGCCAACTGTCCAAGGGAACGATTTGGGCAAGCATGGGATACAATGGCTAAACCTGGGGTATATGTGATTTGGTTTTTCGAGGTGTAAGTAATGATCAATTTTCCAGCCTTGGAACCAACTTAGACGACGGAATTCTCCGGACTACCTTCTTGAGGAAGAAAATGACAAATTAAAGAAGACTCCAGAACACCCTCATTAAATAAAGGGAATGATGTGTCTTTTGAATTTTCAAAAGCCATGAAGAGGTCAAAAAATATTTTGGATGGTCAAGAAAAGGACAACACACATGCGACCGAATCAGAAAGTGATACCCAAAGCCTCATTAATGACCTAAGGAGTTTAGGCACGGAGTTGGCAACCTTGATGCCAACATATTCAAACTTCATTAAAGGCTCATGAATACGGGATATAAGTGGTCTAATGCAAGGGTGGAAAAGCGGGCTATCGTTGATGACGTCAATAGACTAGGTTGCCAAAGACTTTTTAGCCGTGCCAACTCATTCTTTAGGTGCAATCATTGGACAAGTAGGCTTACCACCTAAGTACTGTAGGTGGGCCACTTGGAAATTTTAGAATGGATCATTTGGCCCGAGGATTCATCACTAAGGATTCGTCATTTGATGGATGGATAATGGATTCTGGCTGTTCATTTCACGTTACACCAAATAGGAACTGGTTGATCACTTATCAGTGCACGGGTCATGGTTAAGTCCAGTTAGGGAACATCGCTGATTGCGATGTTGTGGGTGTTGGTAATGTTAAAATTAGAATACATGATGGTATTGTGAAGACATTGACTAGAGTGAGACATGTTCTAGAATTAAAAAAGAACTTAATTTCCTTGGGTGCTCTAGATTCAACTGATTGTAGGTATTCTTCAGAAGGTGGAGTTCTAAAGATTGTTCAAGGTGCCCTGATGATAATAAAATGAATCAAGCACAGAGGCCTGTATAAACTTTAAGGTGAGATAATAACAGGTTTCATCTCGAAGACGTTGGATGCATATGTTCAAGAGTCTTTTGATTGCTCGAGGAAGACTTGGGTGTTTGTGTCGATGCACAAATTTGATGCTGGTGTCAGAATCGCACAGTCAAGAGCTTTGATCGAGACGGAGATTGGTAAGTCGATTAAGCATGTGCGGACTAACAATATCATGGAGTTCTACTCGGAGTTGGCAAATAAGTTTTGTATGAAAGAGGGCATAGTGAAACACCACACTAGTGCCGATAAACTACAACAATTTGCAGAATTGATGAGCAAAATATTACTAGAGATAGCTCGTAAAATGATCTCTAGTGCTAGTGTTGTTAGGAGAATCCTAGTTAATTTGCTTAGTTTGGTAAGCTACCTAGTGAATAGATCCCCATTAACTGCTATTGAATGGCAGACTCTTGAAGAAGTATGGTCAGGTAACGTTACTAGTTATTCCATTTTTAGAATGTTTGGTTGCCTGTGTTATTTTCGAATGAGTGATAGTAAGCTCAATGGGAGGGCAAGGTACATATTCCATGGCTATGCACAAGGTGAGCAGGGCGATCAATTGTGGTGCTCGGATAAAAATTCACCTGTTAACAGTGGAAAAGTTACCTTTGACAAGTCTAGGAGTATTTGTGGTAGTGTTAATACAGATCTGGACGATATTTAGCTCAAGGTAGAGTTGTAACCAGAAACTCCTAAGATAGCGGGTACTAGCGGAATAATCGACACAGATGATGCTTGTAGCGAGATGGAGCGATAGAGCCAACAGTTGCTATAGCTGTTGAATTTGACAAGGTACACATTCAACCTTCTATCAGATATGGAAGCAATAATAGTTTGGCTTTATCTATGATATAAGAGATTATGTCATAAAATCCTTGTGGAGTAGCTAATTATGCAGGTGGAGTTGGTGTCTTGATGAGGTCCACGGTGATGGGAAAGTTCAAGCGCGGGTTGAACTTGGAAGTACTCTGTGGCGATTGAGCCTGTTGGGGCTGTGGGAGAGTAGTAATGAGGTGTCCACTGAAGCAATTATGACTTGGCTCAAACATCGAGTCAAGATGAAGATTATTGAAACTATGTCTCGAGTTTGAACTCGTTGAATGAAATCGGACTAACGAGAATAAGTGAAGTCGATGACGTGTGAGTTGATTCTTGTTCCAAGAACAAATTTGAGAATCAAAAACCAACTCTTCTTTTTCTTTCCTTCGACCATCTCGTGACCGCTGTCCACTGGCGCTCGCCATCACCCGCCGTCGGTCACCACTAGTTGCCGTCCGCCGGTCCGGCAAGCTAGCCGGAGGTTCGCCAGGCCAGGGTGAGGTCTTGCAAGCTTGCCGAAGGCAAGCCCAGCCACCGGTGAGGCCCGCCTAGCCCCGACAAGGCTCACCCAGCCCCACCGGTGGCTAGGCAGGCCTTATCAGGGCTAGGCAAACCTCATGACGCCTAGCCCCGCTGGTGGCCAGGCGAGCCTCGCCCAGTCCCGGTGAGGCTCGCCTAGCCCCATTGGTGGCCAGGCAAGCCTCGCCGAGGGCCGATGACGCTCCTAGTGAGGTCGCCGGCCCTCGTTTGGGGGGTCGCCGGTCCGACGACCGGCTAGAAGGAAAAGAAGAAGGATAGGAGAAAAGGAAAAAAGAAAAGAAAAAAAAATGAAAAAAAAGTAAAAAAATATTTAAAAATTAAAAGAAATTGATTTGGAATAGAATCAATGAGCACGGTATCAAACGCAATTCTATTTCAGAATCAGAAATTTTGAACAGTTACCAAACGCGTTCTTTTACTCAAAATCGGTTCTCGAGAACAGAATAACAAATAATCATTTCTGGTCAGAATCTGTTCCCGGGAACAAAATCGTTACCAAACACGCTCTTAGTGGCCAATCTTGAGCTCTGTCACATTATGCCATGTGTCTTGCGACACGACAATTCCACAGAAGAACGCGGTGAGAAAGGCGCTTAAGTAAAAAAACAGCTTGTATTTACCGAAAAAGGAGGAAATTTAGAAGAGAAAAGGAGTGAACGGGAAATTTGCTGGAAGGCGATTGCCCATGAGAAAGAAATAGAGAAAATAATAAAGGAAAAGAAATTAGGGAAAAAACGGAATGAAGTCTAGAATTATAGTGATTCCGATTAACGTTTCAGGGTGCTCACCAATGAATAACAACTTAGCATTTACACAACTTAGATTACACTATGCAAACCATCTAAGGATGCTAACTAATTCCCCTGCTAAAGAAATTGACTAGCACACACCATATGCGACATCTCATGCATCTAACATCAACCTACTCACTCGTCTACCTAGTTGACACTGAAAATGCAGAGAAATATGAACATGGGACAGGATGATTGTTCATGATTCTCATGTAAAGCATAGTGCATTTTTCATTCACAATTTGGCTGGTGGGTCACTCGAGTGCAAAAATAAGCAATTTTTTTGGGCATCAAAGAGTTCAAGATATGTCAATATAGAAAGAAGCAGTTTTGGAAGCATTTCATCCTGCACTTAATTGTCCAACAAAACAGAGCCCATCTAACCCAACGATAACGCCCACCCAAATGTAAGTCTTTGATCTTCAGTGGCTGTTTGAGGAAATTCAAGTAGACATCATCCATGGGAAAGCAGAATGGAATTCGATGCTTTTAAAGCCATAAACTTACCTGAACCCTAGAAAAAAAATAGTCAACGGGAGAAATTTTTGTTATGAGAAAGCAGAATGGAAGTAGATGTTCAATACTTGGAGGGAGGGAGGGAGGGAGGGAGGCCATCCTCTGACAAGTATCTCAAATTTGGGCAATCTGCAAAGCTTAACTATTTGAGAGAGCATAGATGGTTGCGAAGACCACTTGATAGTCTTTCCACATTCTTCATTTTTGTCATCTCAAGAGAGGTTAGAGAGGAAGGAAATAGAAGACTCCATGCATCCTCGTCTTCCGAAGGAAACCACACCTTCTCTCCATCACCTCCCATGCTATAGTCAATTTCTAGATGCTCGAGAGATGTGAGAATGTGTAGTCCCCATTCCCTCACTAGTTGCTTCATATTCTTGCAGTCCGAAAATTTTAAACTCGCAAATTGGGAGGCAAACCTCCTACAAGGAAGCATTTGATATTTTGGCAACTCCTAATTTTAAGTGACAGGAGGGATGTAAGGTGATGCCACCGATTTGGTAGACTTTATCTTTGGACAATCAATAAGAATGGGAAGAGAAGGGAAAACTCCCCTGCACCCCGAAATATTTAGTGTCTTCAAAGTAGCAAGTTGAGACTTCCGGTTATTGTTGTAGCGGCGACTGGGACGAGCAATGCGGCTTAGCTGGCCATTCGATGAGACGAACAAGGACAACGGGCTGGCATCGTTGGCTCGATAAGCTCACGGGCGCTGGACCGGCGAGACTAGAGGCATGCGGTGAACGATTGAGATGGCGAATGGCTCGGACGGGCAATGTGAAGGCTGTGCTAGTTTTCTAGGGCTTGCAGCTTCAACAATGGAGGAAAATGGATGTTGAGGAAAAAGCAAGAAGGAGAAGCAGCTGTAAGGGGGTTCTACTGGGGTGGTGGTTGAGCAAGAGGGAGAAGGGAGGGAGAGGGGAGATAATGAGGGAACAAGAGTCTTGCAAGTCAAAGCTTAAGCCAATGAGGTTGCATGCAAAATATCAGGTTAATGAGTGTCTAAGCCCCAAAGTCTTCTGCCCTTGCTGTCCAAGCTTCTTCCACAAGCCAAATTCTCTTCAAAGCTTCACAAAGCAACGCAAATTGAAGGCTAAAACAGCCCTTGGCAGTAGCCCTATGAATTTGCACCTAAATTCCTTCCAATTCCTCACCAATTAAAACAAATTGGCCTCCATAAATACCGACTAAGGTGCCCATACGAATTTCCATAATTTCTCTCACAAAATAACTCACTTCGAAGGCCAAAAAATCCTTCAATTTTGCCCAACCGAATTTCCTTGAATTTAATTTGCTAAATTCCATTTTTCTGCCAAAATTTCGGGCTCACCGAAAATTCTTCAAAGGAAGAGACGATATCCCAAAAAAAAATTGTGACACGCTCGAACTTTCAATTCCTGAAACCGAGTTCAATTTCGTGGTTAATTTCGATCAGACGCAATTTTAGCATGACCTAACCTATCGGGAAGCTTTTAGGGATTTTATCGTATTTAACCCGTGGTCAATAATTCTCGATCCACGTTTGTGCATTTTCGACTCAACAGCGACGTTCGATTATCGTAAAAATCTCAAGGTTTCAATTACGGATACCGGGTACAAAATCGACAGAAAAATCGGTTTAGTGCCGTTTGACGCGAATTTTGCAATCAGATGGAATCACCCACAATTTAATTACGTGCTTTTGTCGAATCGACCTATATCCAATCAATAATCGATTAAAACAATGCTGTATTGACCCTTACTGATTAGCACGGCCGAGCAATCAATTTCTGATCAAATTCTCAAGTCTGTCGCGTTTATATCCATTAACAGCTTCACCTGATAGATTAGTTATCTCGTAAGTGATCAGTTCAAAGAAAAAGAACCGTAGGTGTGTCAATGAAAAGTCTATTTCATATAGTCGAGACTGGATCAAATTTTCAGAATGTCACAAGAATGGTCAAAGAAGTTAGGTTGACCAAGCTTTTTAAGATCTCCTTGTCACAGTCATTAAGGAATAACTTCTGGAGAGATGGAAGACAAACCACATCGTTTGACATATTCAAATTTGGGCATGACAAAATGTCAAGCTTTAGGAGATGATCAAGTTGACAAGGCACTATTCCAATCAACGAAGGACATTTCTTGACAACAAGATGCTGAAGACATGAGAATGGTACTTCTTCTCCTTGACTGTTGGCATAACGAGACCATTCTTTCCATGACAACATTTGTTCAAACTTCAAAGTTGTTAGGATGGAAAAGGTCTTTCAGTTTTGAAAAATTTAGAGCCTACTACATTTACTGCATGTAGACCTTCAAGAGATAATTCTCTAAGTGGTAGCTGTCCAAGTGACAACAACGATCTAACATTAGGATAGCCACACAAGTACAAAGACACTATCTTGAAATAGGATGGACCATCTAACTTGGAAGGGAAGATTGTCCCCTTATGGTAAGAAAGAGTGAGATTTTCATGATTGGTGTGAGGTCATAGAGAATGAAGCACTCATGCCTCATGCTTATTGTTCCAAAGATTTCCTATATCTTCATCCCAATGCAAGAATAAGTTGCTAAGGCCTTACTTTCCAAATGAATTCATCAACAACATTGCTAACTTATTCCACCTTCTGTAAAATCCGATATGAATAATTCTCCTTGAAGATGTAGTAAGTTCTTTAACTCCTTTAATCATGACCTTTTCTCTTGTCCTACCACAAACTTGGACAACATAGTAAGATTCTTCAAAATCAGAGATATTCAAGGGCATCTCTTTAAGGCTCTTTGTATCTCTAATGTCAATAAACTGTAAGCTGACCAAATTTATGATACCTAGAGGCAACATAGAAAGCTTTTGACAACCTCTTAAGATCAAAGCTTTTAATTTGCACAATGCGACAATTGACTTAGGTAGCCTTTCAATATTAGCGTATGAGAAATTGAGATATCGAAGATATTTTAAATCACCACCACAATTCGGTACCTCTATGATATCATAATGGCACAAGGAGAATAGCCTCAAGTAGTTCAATTTTGTTAGCAAGTTATGCAACACCTTGTTGAAAATATGAAATTTGTCATTCCCACTAAATTCAACATTTAGCAAAATTAAACTTCTTAGTACCTTCATTCCATCAAATTCTCTCAAGCATTTTCAAATTCACGTTGTCTTTTCTTCTTGACTAAATGACCTCCTTTAAATATTCCTCCACGCCACACTAGACATTCTCAAGAGGAATTTCTTCCAATCAAACCATTGGACAAAATCTTTTAAAGAGATCTTGTGGCCATTGAAGACAGGAATGGAATTTCCACTTATTATGATCACCCATATAATTAGAATCTTAGTTTTCATAAGTGATGTTTTCCAAAAAGAAACTTATCTTCAAAATTGATTTCATCAATTTGTGATTGATTCAATCAATATTTGCATAGAATCACTAAGGTTTGGGGCACTCTTCCAACATGGAAGGGGGAGGTGGGGAGTTCGAATCCCCACATCCTCAAAGGGGGTTGGGGGTAGGAACAATTTGGTTATAAGTGTAGATTTCAACTTCCACGCCCCGCAAGGAGGTAAGACAAAAGTTTGAGAATGAGAGTTAGAGTATGAGTAGAGTAGGTTCGACAAAAAAAAAAATTAATATTTGTATAGATAGAAAGTAAAGTCCTTTGCCAGAAAATTAGTCGTTGTAAAATAATTTCCAAATAAATTTATTCTGGATCTATGTCACAAAATTGGTAAGTCTGGTTCTATACTCTTCCTCGTTTTTGGCACTATTTCATTCTAGACTTGTTAGAGTGAGATATGTTTTTGGAATAATATAGATTTTGACAAAAGTCCTCGATGGTTTCTCAGAAACAACTTTTAAACAATATGTTCTTTAAAATAGGTATTAGAATCAGAAAGTTTTTTCAACTTCAAAACTTAGTAGGAGTTTTCTTAGTACAAGGAAGCAAGATCCTCACTAGAGGCTTCATCAACAGTCCAAACACCTATACTGATGAAGGATATCTTGAGGCACACGCTACGTATTTCGCCACTGGTTGGAATCAACATATGAAATGCCATCTTACGAAAGTGCTGAACAGAAAAACCGTGATCATACATGTGATCACAAAAGATATCACGCTCAGGAGCTGGCACAAACTGCTCGGCTGGGGTATGCTTTTGCTGTTCTGGTCAGACTCCGAGTCATGTCCATTGATGAACTGGGGCTAAGTGAAGGATTTGGGACTTGATGGCTCGAAAGATATCGTGCTGGCATAATCTTTGTCGCAGGAAGCAAGATTCTCAATAGAGGCTTCGGCAAAAATCCAGGCACCTGTATCAAATGAATGATATCTTGTGGCCCAAGCTGCATGTTATGCCACCAATTAAACTTGGCACCGGAAACGCCACCTTACCACAGTGCTGAGCAGAATGACCGTGATGGTACTCGTGATCATTAACATGCTGCCCCGCAACTTCACGTTTGATCTTGTAAACTGCACATGCGGAAAATGAACTTCAGAGGAAGCTTATGCGTCAGATTAAGACTAATAAAGAAAGGACCCAAAATGAAATTTGTGCACTAAACAGATACTGTTAACTGGTAGTTTTTTTCGATACACAATTAAGCCTAACATCTGTGCTAAGGATCAATTTGTCAATCAGCCAAAGTAGAGTTTCTTAGAGAGGAAGGAAACAGAAGACTCCATGCATCCTCGTCCTCTGAAGGAAACTGCAACTTCTCTCCATCGCTCCAATGCAGCTGTCAATTTCCAGATGCTCGAGGGATGTAAGCGTAAGCCCCATTCCCTCACTAGCTGCTTCAAATTCTCGCACCCTGAAATTCTACGCTCCCGCAAATTGGGAGGCAAACCTTCTATACGGTAACTCCTAATATTTAGCATTAGGAGGGACATAAGATGATGACACTGATTTGGTGGAGACTTTTCTCTGGACAATTGGTAAGAGAGAAAGTTGACGGTGATGGGAAGCAGAGGGACGTACTTCACTGCTGGACAGTTGCAATGTGCCCCTGCAATGATGGAACTCAAGTTAATGGCGCAGTGCACATTCACAACGATGCCTAGATGCGAAGCCGGGCCGGAGGATGTTAAAGCACGCAAACTTTGACACCTTCAGAAGCTCACTGTTCTAAAGGAAATCAGACACATTTGGTGAAGCAATGAATTTCAGACATACAGATATCATTCAGTGAGGAAGAGATTACAAAAGCCATCACGCTCTTAATACATGCCCAAGACAAAGAAAGAAACAACAAGAAAGAAAAATAAGGGGAAGAAATCAGATCTCTCTGTCACAAAAACTGCAAAGTAGCTGTGTCTATAAAATGCCGCTGCTCTCCGTATACGCCATCAATCTTGTCAAAGTCATCAAAACTTCACACTCAGAAAATCCTGTGTATCAATGTATCCTATTTACAAACCCCCTATCAAAATCATTACAAACCACCTAACAAAATCATTAGTTCTTGATCTCATCTTCGGTTATAGTTAGAGCCACTGATGATCATCTTGATCGGTAGGCGAGCATGGAATGAAAGGCACAAAACCTCTTCCACCGAACACAGGCCTCATAAAGGCATCGTCGAATTTTCGCCAGTAATGGTGCACTGTATGAGAAGGCGTACTCAGGAGCTTGCGCAAGCTGCTTGGTCGGAGTATGCTTTTGCCATTCTGGTGAGTCTCCAAGTCGTGTCCATTGCTGAGCAGTGGCTGAGTGAAAGATTTGGGACTTGATGGCTCTGAAGATGTCGTGCTGGCAAAGTATTTGGTCGAAGGAAGCAAGATTCTCACTAGAGGCTTCGTCAACAGTCCAAACACCTGTATCAATGAACGATGTCTTGAGGCACAAGTTGCATGTTTTGCCACCAATTAGACTCAGCATATGAAGCACCGTCTTACCACAGTGCTGAACAGAACGACCGTGATGGTACTCGTGATCATAAATGCATTGCCCCGCAATTTGGCATCGGACCGAGTGAACTGCACTCACAGAAAATAAACTTTAGAGCAAGCATATCTGTCAGATTAAGACGAGGAAACATAATAAAACCTATTCAACTAGGCACATCGGGCAACCACGATCATCTTATTGCGAGGAATAGAAAGAATCTCACGGTATCACCCGTGAAAAGTCTTCCCAAAAAAGCGCATTATCCCATCATTTTACCTGGTTATAAGCGAGTGCCATGGAGACAGCACCACGCATAAGCCCTGCCCACCAAATTGTGACCTGAACATATCGGAGTTAAATTAGGGAACTCCATCATGCTGACTACTTCATGTGCAGGAAAAATCCACAAGAAGATTCTGTATCTCTAACCTGCTGCTTTAAATCGATCTTTTCGTACTTAAGACTTCCTAGTCAAGTTGGATAAGAACGATAGGGGAAAAACAAAGGCGGCTCTTCCAATCAGAACGAGTCCCAACAATATCGAGCTGACCTTGATCGATTTTCCAGGACTGTAAATGAACAAAGAAGAAGAAAGAAACATTAGGAAAATGGAAATACGATTTCCCCTATTCAACATTGCTTAGCGAACGTCGAATGTAACATGGACTTATCATTACCTATTGCTGACAACTCCCCACTTCTCGATATCTAATGCATCCATCCCAACATAAAGGAAGATGAAGATCTCGGCAACAAATGACAGAGTGGCAAAAACATGCCTGCAATCATTCGCAAGTATATGTGAACATTAGCGGCATAAGAATAACAGAAATCATGTCCAACAAAAAGATTGAAAATGAGTAAATTTGACATACTTAGTGGTCACTCTTGAGCTCTCTGTCACGTTATGCCATGTATAGTGCGACATGACGATTCCACAGAAGAACACGGTGAGGATGGCACTTAAGTAGAAAAACTGCCAAAACAATCCACTCTTAACAGTCCGAAGAGAGGCGAGAAAAGAATTATCGGTGAAGAATAGTTCTACGAGCATATGAGTACTAAAGGTTATCTTACTTCGGCCAACATATATGAAAGGTATGCCATGAGTATCATCAGCGCAACCTCACGGTCTGTAGAGTGCCTGCAATTGTAAAATAAACTATAAGAGCACAAAAAAGAAAGTACCCTAAATAAAATGTGAGCACTGAACAGATATTGTTAACTGGTTTCATTTTATACACAATTAAACCAGACATCAGTGCTAAGGATCAATTTGTCAACCTGCCAAAGTAGAGTTTCTTGACAATGTAAGCACTGAGCAGCCCCGCCTGCAGGGATGCAAACCAAACATATCAAAACAGATCAAGAACAGCCTTTTTAAGTTGGGTGGAAGGAGGAGGAAGTCTCACCAAAACTCCGAGCATTGTGCTCAATATAAACAAGTATAAGAAGTTGCCCATGAACTCCAGAGCGATCCTCGAGTTGATGTGAGTAATGTCAAAGCTCTTAATCGCATTGAACAGAACAACTGATGCGGCATCATTCACAACGCCTTCACCAAAGACCAGACTGTACAATAGAGGCGTCTCGTCCTGATTAAGCACCTGCACCAAGTCATTGAACATCAGTTATGTTTTCTCCTTTTATCGTTCTTACCAGGTGATGGGGAAATTGGACTCCAGCTTCGTACCACATTAGTACCTGCAAGGTGCAGACAGAATCTGTCGCGGAAAGTATTGCTCCAATTGCTGCATTCACCAAGGGAGTGTTAGTTCAAATACACAATAAGGCACTTAAATGTTGAGTCCCAAGTCAAAGGAAAAAAATAACTTAAATAAGATGGATATACCCAGATAATCTCTCATTTCAAGTGGACCAATATTCATTTTCTGAAAGATGTGTACGGCACCTGAATTGAATAAGAGGCCATGAAACTATAAGAGTCAGTCAGAACTATATCTGAGAATCGATGAAGGTGCAGATGAACAATCAGATTGAAATGATTATTTTTCCTTGAGATGAGAACAGATTGCAGATATATACCTAGCGATATGATACCAAAGGATATTAGAGTACCAATTGCACCGAAGAGCATGATCGTCATAAAGTTGCGAAAAAATTGTTTCTTCTTCACTTGGAACCTGGGGATAAGATAAACAACAATATATTGAGGATGAACTAAACTTCATCCAATAATTTAGCAAAAGAAGATACAGCAAACTCCAATCTCTCGCATAATCAAATATGGCGTAGTTTACAATAAAAGATAGTGTGATAATTTGTCTCAACTCACCCAGCATTGAATATAATAGGTGGAAGAAGATAAATGAAGAAAAGATCTTCACTGAAAACCATAAGACGAGAGCTCTTTCCTTGAGTAGTAAGCAAAATTACAACTCCAGTGCACAGACCCTACATAGTAGAGCCCAATGATCACTTAAACAATCAAATCAAGATATAAATTTTCCCCAAAAAAATCTGTCTATTGAACTTACAATGGCAAGGGCTGTGATGGATTCATTCATCCACCTGTACTCCTCCAACAAGTGGCCCACCACAATACAGGCACAAAGAAGTGCCACAAAGAGGTTCATGGACACAACCGAGGAATGATCAGAGGTCATCAACATGTTGATTTTAGCCAACAGGAAGCTTGTCTCCATTGCCACACGAACTCTTAGAATATAGAACTGAATAATGAAAGAAAAATTCTCAGGTTCAATTCAAATCCTCAATCTTTGTGAGCGAAACAAAACGGCCAACTGATGCATAATTGCACTTCCAAGTTCTGCCCACCAAAACCTTATGTGCTGCAACCCAAAAAAAAAAAAAAAAGAGAGAGCAGAAAACACAGATTTTTATGAGTTAAGAAAAAGGAAAATGATGGTTTTCATTTCTCATATTCCAGCCATGGAAAAAAAGAAGAAGAGAAAATAACAGTAGAAACTCAGGATACGCCAAAACATGGGAAATATGGTGAAATTATAGTAGACAACAAAATCTCACTATTTCCAAATTTAGTATAACAAGAGACGGAACAGGGTGAATTTGGCTTCGCTGTTTCTCACATAGCACTCACTCTTTTTTACTTTTTTGGAGCCAACTTTATGCTTTAATTTCAAACGAGTACGACTTACATGCACAAGAACTGAAGAAACCGACCGTGAAGCTTCCTCGGCGTGTCTCCTTCAGCTACCCAGAAGAAAGAAAAACAGGAATGTTTACAAAGACTCTCAAACAGCTTCAAGCTTCAAGAAGCCTCGGACCAACGCCACATGAGTCAGTTATTCCAGTCGCTCGCCGCAAAGCTTGAGCCTCTCCAGTGCAAGAAACTTAGCAAACCCAACAGACCCACCTCAGATCTTTGCCTGAACTCATGAAAAACTTCAACAAGCATAAATTCTATAGAGGGAGAGAGAGTTTTTCAGTTAGAAGACAGAAGGCCAAGGGCTGGGAAGATAGAGGTTGCCAAATGGAAGAGATATATATACGGTTGCATTAAAAGAATGAGAGCGAGTGAGTCTCTTGAGTTTTGGAAGCAAATGGAGAGAGAGAGAGAAAGAGAGAGAGAGAGGAAAGTTCCACTCGTATGATTATGTCGCTTATGGAATCTAAAGGACTCACTGTACACACACCAACGAAATGGGGGAGGCTTTTTCTTTTTCTTATTTACAGAATCTTTTGGCGATAGGGACAATTGGTTCAAAAGCAATAATGGACTGTGGAGATGAATTTATGAACATAGACACACAGACATTAATGGAAGATCTTCAGAAGAGTTTTATTGGTCCATATATTTAAGCCAAGCTTGTAACCGATAATGGAATATATTTTCTCACCTGTATGTCTACATCTATATATGTAGATCAAGAATAAGATTTATCTCACTTTTGACTTTCTAAATTTCTCATTGCATTGTGTATCATTTTTTCAAAAAGAAATAACTCTTTTTCGTTAGTTTATTCTTCTCGTCAAAGAACTTTTTCGAAGATTAAAATGGTAAAAGGGTCAAAAAGAGCATAAAACTTCCCATATCGAATACCTAAAAATGATGACCTACACGAATTTATTTATGAAATGCGTGAGACATGGGTTCTGTATATATTTAAGTCAAAATCACTATTTATCAAGCTTGTTTGATATTAAGCAAGTAACCATTCATTTTTATTCTACGCATATATGAGTGACAGTCTTTTCATCTTATTCTTTTTAAGTGCCAACATGATTTATGGGCATTTTCATTAGTATAGAAGTTCTACCTGTACTTTTAGGTTCGAGGATTCTCATCTTATCTCTAGAATAACACCACTATATAAATTTAGCGAATAGAATTTATGATGTCATCTCAAAATTAGTAGCTCACACATAGCACATGTTGGACATTAAGATAATTTCTAAAATCAATCTCAGATATATTTTATAAATGTCAATTCAATCTTAAACTTTTTAATTTTATCAATATAGTCATAAGCCTTTGCATGAAATTCCAATATAATCCTTCCAACCAATTGTTACCCAAATTTGCTAACATGGTGTCTAGTTATGCAAACCATTTTTAAATTAGCAATTTTCTATGGCAATTAACTGAAAGAGCTATGTTAGAATTTGGGGTAAAGATTTAAAACTACGTTGGTAAAACTAAAAATTTATGACTTAATTGACATTTGTACGATAGATTTGAGTTTTAATTAATAACTCTCCCGACTCCTCTTGTAGAGTGTTGGATGCGGCCATAAAAGTTACCCTGATTGAAAATTTAACATTCAAATGAAATAATACACCAATCAACCGCTCTTTTGGAAATTCTACACTATGAAATTTAAAAGGGTCATTAAAGGTTTGTTAAGTGTGACTTTGATTTTTTTTTTTTTTTTGTCTTTTAGCATTTGATTCTTTACATTCATTTCACATGGAAATGACTATATTGAAATTTCATACAAAATGTTAAGATTAAATTAACAAAATTGAAATATTTAAGACTGAAATAACATCCTTATATTATGTTTCGAATTGATTGGGTAATTTTTTCTAAGACCTTGAATGTGATTCTCACAATCAAACGAACAAGAAAAGGTTGGCTCATCGAGTACTTAAGATGACGAGTCGAACCACCTAGAAGAACATGATTAGACCCTTAACATGCTACTATGATTCGCTGTAATTGGGAAATAATTTTGTCACCGACAGATGAAGTGGCAATTAAACCAGGGGCATCAATTATGTCGACGCAAGGCGTGCTTGATAAGCTAACACGTAGGCGACACTCCTGTGACCTTCTCCGATCTTTTTTACTTTTCTACGTGCTTTTTTTACAAAGTCAAAAGTTATGCTCCATGCCACACACAAAAAAAGTCAACTAAGGAAAAGTAGAGACATGAAATAAATTTGTTCATGCATCTAATCGATGGAGTCATAAGAGATTGATAGCGTAAATCTCGAAATTTCTTTTGGCCAATCTTTAAATTTAAACCCCACCTCCATTAGTCTAACATGGTCAAGACGTGTCTTTTCCAAAGGAATTAACTTGTTGCACGTGATTCATGTGAGCTCAACTCACATCACTTGTTAGATGAAATTGGCCCAGCTCAAAATCATATAAGCGACAATTAAAATCATTCATGAAAAATTAGTTCTTTTGGTGGATTTTGAGATAAAATATTACGGAATAAAATGAATTTAGCACCCCAATAAAATGAATTTATCAAACATAATTCTAAAACCTTTTCAATTGTAAATAACATGTGATATGCTTTTTAATCTTATAATAGTAAGTCGTATTTTTGCTATACTAACTTCTAGTTATAATTGCTATAGAGATTACTAATAATATTCATAAACAGATAATTTGTATCTTGATCATATATAACTGTAAACTAAAATGATGAATATACTCTAAATTCAAAATCATAACTTAAGCATTAAATTTTTTTGTATAGTGAAATTTCATTTGTATTTGCAATTCATCGATTAATGATAAACTATCGGTTAGGAATATGCACAAATATAATAATAACGATAGTAATCTTAGTCAGATTGATCTTATACAGGAATTTATATCTTATCAATTAACACTAGAATTACCAATATAAAAATCAATATTTTCTAAGATATCGTCATAAAAGTACATACTTTTCTATCTGCGCGTGTATATGTACATGTGTGTTTGTATATATATTATATGGACACGAAGCCTACCACCATACCTCAAGAAGGTGAGAGGGAACTAGATGCTTCTTAGCGTTAATTTGTCAAGAACGTGATTCGTGCCAACTTCAAAATGGCATGTTCCCATCGATCTTGTGATTGATCTTGTGATTTTACAAAAGATTATTCCTAGAACAATTTTCACTGACATGACAGAACGTGAATGATGATCAGGTGTTGCTAGTGCTTTTTCTAATCAGCTGTTCCTATAGTGGCAGCCAAACAATAAAAATATCCACCTTCCTGACCACCCCAACGAAGTCTAAAATTATAACAAAAGAACTTAATTCAACTGGGTTTGTTTAGTATTGACCCAAAAGATTCAATTAAATTCTAAATTCACTCGATATGTAAGTATAATTCATGCCAACATTCCGTACCAGGTGTCAAAATTTTATGATAATGTCCACAAGGGGTTGATAGCATTGGTCTCCCCTCCCAGCTGTTTCACTCGAGAGAAAAAAAAAAAACAAATCTACTAGCCTGCCATAAATTTAATTTAATTTCTGTAGTCCAGCGAATCTGATATTATTCTTCATTAATATATATATAGATAATAGCAAAGTCGAGGTTCAGAGAGAGTTCTCGAGGTGCTGAGACGTGGCACCTCTGCCATCTATCGAGTATCTTTATTATTTCTCCCTTCTTGTATTTCGCCTTTTATTAGTTTGCTACATTAAACAATAACATATTTGCCAATTACTAGCACATATTGCGAAGCTTAAATGATCCAAAAAATTCCAAAATTGCTAACAAATTTGCTGCATTTTATCCATGTCGCATCTAAAATCAATTATTATAGACTGGTTTTAAAAGTGGGGTCTTTGTCCATAAAATGATATTGAACGTGCCGTAGATTAAGTAGTATTCAGCAATGGATAAGCATGAGCGCAGAGGATTACTAAGTTAACGGACATGCATGCAGTAAGACTCCATGCATGAACTCGATCAAGAAAGTCAAAAAAGTAAAAGTAAAAGGAAAATAAAGGAGAAAAAAAAAAGAGCATAAAGGAGAGAGAAGAGAGCACGATGACACACTATGAAATTTAAATATGAAAATAAGAAAATCTCAAAGTGCAAATGCACTGGCGTTCTCGAATTTATGTAGTTGGTGTGGTGTTTTGATAGTAAAATTCAAGAATTACGTAATGAAATTATATTGTAAAATTCATGGTCACGTGACTGATAAATCTAAACACAAATTAGTGGAACGACATAGGAGAAAAAAGACTAAAGGTGCGCATGATAATTATTCTATTTTTCTATTTTTTATTTTTTTGTTCCTAAGAATAGAACAAATATCCGTTTAGTAACATAATTATATTTTTCTATTTTCAGAATAAATTTTTAGTCCATAAATAAATTTGAAACACAAATGAGAAGTAAAAACTTCACTTTTCTATTTCTAGAATACAAATGAGAAATTAAAAATCTTCTCATTGCTCACTGTCACCACGAGCCAGCCATTCATTTGCTATTGTCTAGTTTCCACCAACTGCCTCCCACTACCACTGGCCAATTCCTCAAGGGAAAAATATTTTGTGTTATTATCAAACGCGTATTTTTACTCAAAAACTAGTTCGGGAAATAGAAATAATCATAAATTGATTTCTGAAACAAAATAGTTATCATTTGCATCCTAAATATTGAGCCATAAAATTGTGTAGCTCATTAACGGGATTCTATAAGCTAGTTTCTAATATGGAAGACCTATCAAAATAATAATATCAACTCATAAATATAACGGTACACACTTTTATTAGTCGAATGATACACGGAATTTGATTAACTAGATGTCGCATATATAGATAACCCAAAAAAGAAAAAAAATACTTGAAAGGGAAGAACACAAATGATCCTTGAACTATAACTTAATGTATATCGTTTCTTGAACTTTTAATTTGTTTAATATAATCATTAAACTTCAAATAAATACTCAATCTACTCCTTACATCACTGGTTTCAATTTATTCATTAGGTCATCTAATCTAAAGACTAAATTGAATACATATCGAATGTTCATAAATCACAGTGAACAAATTAAAAATGCAAAGACAACAATTACACATCAGATCATAATTCATGGATCATTTGTATCATTTTCTCAAACTCAAAAACAATAAGGTGGCTTGAGACACCTTAGCGGATCTTATGATTAACTCCAAAACGGGTTAATTATGGTAAAATCCGATGTCAAAGCGTGCGAGCGCCAAAGCCCGAATCTACGGAAGGGAGGGGAAGGCACCGTTTTAAAAAATACGACCCCTTTGGGAAGAGAGCAAGTGTGGTGTGGGGCCCACCCTGCCTCCCATTCTTCAAAAGCCAGAGCACACTTGAATGTGCTTCCCGCACCGGACGGCGGGCAATTTTTTTAAATTTAACTCCGTTATTTTATCTCTCCTTTTTTGTACGGCGGAGATGATGACGTCCACAGGATCCGGCTGGTGGCGACCTTATTTTACTGCCGCCCCACCGTACGGAGGCCCTGCCGGCGTGTGTCGATTGCCCCCGTCCGCAAGAAGGCCATGGCCAGCATCCCATCATTGCGTATTAAGAAATTTCGCCTCAGTACATGTCAGAATATACCGATCCTCGTACCGCTTCTGTATTGCGATTGGCCGTATTCCACAGAGTCATGTGTATGTGTAGATAGAGGAAAATATAGTCTTAAAATGTTGGTCGTGCTTTTGGAAATTACGACAAAATTATATGTGAGTATATGACATCTGCGTTTGACGAGGAATTATGAGTGTTTTCGATGTCCATGAGTGGGGAGGAAGGTGAGTGAAGACCAGGGATGGTGGTGGAGGTCTGTCGCGAGGGGTTGGTGCGAAAGCGGAGGTCGGGATGGTGGTGGAGGCAGTCCTTGCATGGGGGCTGTGATGGCTATCGTTGGAGGTTACGATAAGTGGTGGGTGGGGTAGCGTGGTCGCGCAATTGGACAAAGGAATGGCGAGGAATTGGATTCATTGGGGGCTAGGAAGGTCCGATGGTACTATACATTAGTACACTACCCCCGCCCCCCACGGCATGTCGCGGCCTCCCGCTACCCTATTTGGCACAACCCCTCATCTCCTTCACCCTCTCTCGCCGGGGCTGCCAAAGCCATCGGAAGACAAGGCACCCCCCAAATAGAGGTTGCTCGACATGGGTGAGGTGACCTCAAGCCAAGGTTGCCGAGCTCGCCCGTCCCCGACCTCGGGTCGAGGTCATGGAAGCCGTGGATGAGACCATATCCGATGTCCATGGTGGCTGACAACTCCAAATCGATGTTTCCACCGAGCTAAAGTCCTTCCACATCGATCAATTTTCAAATGCTACAAATCAAACTTTATCTGGCACTCAATGGACAACTCCATCAATCCCACACAACTCTTAACGAATTTGACCTTTTTGCTCTTGAGGGGAATCAATTGCATCGCCAGGGGGGTACACGACGTGGGCTTTATTTTACAAAAAGACGTTCTCGTGGATCATCATTCGATCCGGTCGCTCTTTACTTTAATCTTCACTCAGCGTTGGTCGTGTTTAAGGTTTAATTAATCCCCACTTTTGGGTCGCATCATCATGACAACCTTGGACCCCAAAAAGGCCGTTCATCTCATTTTCCCTTTTCCTAAGAGAATGTAATGACCTTTTTGGAAAAAAAGAAACGAAAAGAAACTTACCACGGAATGATTATAGAAGCATAACATGGTATCTTCCAATGCGTGGGGGCCGCGGACCTACTTGCAATGGGACACTGGGAGCACAAGGTCAGTGACAAGATAACAAAATCGGTCAAGATCTTGCGTGTGCCGTTACGCTTTTTCTTGCATAATCAAATGCTTCGACTTGTCAACAACAGAGAGCAATCCCGCAATTCGTTAGGACATGCAAAATATAATACGTGTTCCATCGAATCTCTTCTTTTGCAAAAGTAAAGAGTTTTGCAATGACAAATCATAACTAAAGGTAGGTGTGGGTCCAAAGGTGCACAGGACTAGAGATGCAAAATATAAAAGGGAGGAATCAATCAAAAAGGAAGAGTGCACCTATTGGGTCTTGGGTTCATGCATTGACCGGCGATTGTGGGTAATTGATTGAACGTAACAACTCGATGCAAGCACACAAATGACTCGAATTATGCCTTTGAACAGGACCCAGAGTCGACCGACTTCATAGCGCGTAACATGATCAAGTGGGACTTGCGTATGCACGAATCAATTCCCACCATTCAACCATAAGAAAGCAAGTGACATGAATCTAAGTAGTTTCACAATGCATGAGAGACCTCACAGCTGGAATGCTACACAGACGCAGCATTGCCTTCCCGTCAAACGTGCTCGTTTTGTAAGATCCACTACTCTCTGTCAACATCAACTACCCTACATCAATGCGTTAGAAGCTGATTGCTTTATTCAGATTGATCTGCTCTCAACTTCTTCTCCTATGTGAGAGTGAATTTGATCAAATGATTGAATTGCATCAACCAGGCTTGTGCCGAACCGTCTCCCTTTTCTCATGCAAAGAGAGATTCATGTCTATGTTTATAAACAAGTCTGTCATCTATACCAACTTCATAATTTCTAAGCCGCGTTATGGATGTCGATGCTATACATTTGGAGCCACAAGCATGTTTGATGTCCAAAAATAGAGCAGTATGGCCAGCAAAGGATTTGACATTATATTTACCGAATATGAACAATTCGCGCCATTTGCCCAAAAAGAACAATTTGAGCATTGGCAGTATAGGAGACAGGAATGAACAATTTAATGAAGGTTACAATTGATTCTCAAAAACTGACTCTAAACTCATGTATGGGGCTACTTACACCGACACCTAACAAAAAAATCCAAGTAGCGATTCTATGAAACTGAAACGCTTCCATCGGGCTGCTGTACGCTCAGTGGTTTTCCTACAAACAAAAGAATATCATTCAATTCAACACGGGTAAGATGCACCAGACTATGTACAATGAAAGGATATAAACACGTAACAATATTGTGAACTTCTGAGCATGGATTTATTCCACAACAATGGTAATGGACCTGATCCTAAACAAGCTTGTAGTGTTTTCACAGGCAAGTGCATGTGAGTGTGCAGGTGCATGCATATGTCTGGGTATATCTATGCATATCAGGAACACAGGCAAGGTTTTCAAGCCTTCCAAAAGCAAGCAATGAATAGCACCCTTGAGAAGATATGCATTTATTCCATTTCTATCACGCTGAATTGTTGTTACATATTGGACCTCTCAAGACTGCACACAAATGCAAGCTATTGTTCTCTCTCCAACGCCTTGAAAAGTACAATGTGGCACAGCGTGTAAGACGTGACATAGTCCAATAAGTGAGATTATCATTTATATAGGAAACAAATCTATTCTGACAATCGATAGTAAAAAGTTAAATACGCACAAGATTCATATCTTTTAATGCTCCAGCAATATGTTTAGGGGGACTTTAGCTCCCCACCTTATGGTTCTGCCCAAGCCAGAAGTTGGGTTATCAGCCCAGCGTCTGGCTTATTATTTATGGATTTCCACTAAAAAGGTTGTAATGAATTGGAAAAAAAAAATAGCAAGATCATAATTAAATTGCAAGGAATTGAGGTGTCCACTGTCCCATAAGAAAATTAGTTATGATAAGAGCTATATTCAATCATATATAGGAGGCAAACACCAAAGGACAAACAAAAACATATTCATAGTATGACTTGTACAAGTTTACCTGAGTCACCAGCAAAAGAATAACCATTGGGAAAAGTTCTGCCTTTCATTAACTGAATTGGAGCATCCTGAGGCCTCAAAGCAGCATCAGCAGATAGATAATTTGATACTTTTGACGGTGGCAAAGATACTGCAGAGATATCTGAATGTAATGATGAACTTTTCGGGAGAACTGGGTCAGGTTCTTGCAGTAAAGGCGATGGCTGTGCATCTCTCAGTTCCTGAGAATAGAATGAGCATAGCTACTTTCTCATAGTAATTTTTGCGAGTTAACGCCACCGCCTCACAAACAATGACATGTTAGCTATTTGAGAATGCAAAATCAGAGCAATATGGTAACATTATATCATTTAACACCGGCACCATGTGGACTGGTGAGTTTGATCTTACAATACCATACATAGTTCTTAACTAGGCAAATGAAAAAGGGAATTGCTTTGCTAGTTAAAATTACACATCTTCTGAACAGAACACTTAATTGGTTGGGGGATACCAAAGTCCCCACATTTCGGTGATATCACCATTAAATAATACACTTCCTCAATACCCAGAAAGTTGAATATTGTACTTCTCACATTTTCAAAGTCAAACTAGCCAAGAGCAGAATTCATAAAGCCAGAGTGATCAACAAGGTTTTATGTCTATGTGCGGACTCCAACAATTTGCATTATAAAGGATCTGCCTCATAGCATCAAGTATGCCTTTACAAATACTACAAATATCACATGACTAGTATATGCAAACAGAGGATAACACAACAGGCTATTAACATAGTCAGGGGCATTAGGAAATCAAGCATCATCATAACATTAAGCAAAACGAGCCACATGTCATCAGACACTTGCTCAGGTTCTAAGAACAAACAAGAAAATAATAATTAAACAACCTATTTCCCATGAGTAAAGAACTCTTTTGAGTTCAAACCTGCATTTACATCTTCTTATACTCACCAAGTCATCAAGAAGTCCATCAGTTGATGTCATGTAATAAAGATGGCTGATAGCAGATCGGAGACGATTGTTTCTCTGAGAGTAATATATTTTGGTAGCCAGTGGCGAAGGAGTACCTAAAATCACCACCACCATTAGTTAGTCTTACAAAACCAAAAATATTTACAATAGGAAACTGAAACAGTATATTGCATGAAAATCCTCAAAACTCCTCTAGAGAAGCAACTTTGGCTTTATATCACATCTTACCTCATGAAATGAACAATTACGGTGTACTCCCCCCACAGAAGTTAGCAAATTACAGCACAGCCAGACTATCATACCTTGTGTCAATTGGCTATTTGTATAACTTTGCAAGGGATTCTTATAGCCGCTAGCACAACCACTCTTTGCTTCTTGTTCTGGAAATGATTCTTTTTGGAGATCCCTACCTGGCAACATGCAACGAAATGTTAATTATTATTAGACCATTGAATATACTGTCGAATCATGCACCCTATATCAGCTTTAGAGATATTGCATAGTAATCCAAATGACCAAGCACATATTTTCCTCAAACATGTGATAATATTTAAAAATAAAAATAAAAATAAAAGGACAAGGGCCTGTGTGATAAACTTTAATATTAGCAAGAAGTATTTCGTTGCTTTCTCGTCAGAATTTACAATATTATTCAAATTTCGGAAAAATATGAAAAAGATATGTGAATCTACATATCATTTGAGTGTTGTGAAAGTTTCAAGAGTTTCTGATTTCAAAAAAGTCAAAGTGTGTGAACAGCAAGATTTAACTTAGGTCAAAAGCAAAAGGCAAAAGTCAATCCAAATAGGCCTTATCAAAATGACAAAGATTAAGCCTTCAAATTGCAATTGCTTTCCTGCTATATGTGGTTGGTCGCGTGGATCGTCTTTAAGAAATCACTCGATCTTGTAGCATGTCCTCAAAGATTCACGCACTTTCGATACTGAAAATTCTAAATTTCTCAGATTTCTTACCTATCCTCTCACCAGTTTTAATGGAACATAACATACTCGAATAAGTAATCCAACTTTATTTGGAAGGCTTTCGTTTTCTACTCATGTATACTTCACTAAAAGTGGAAGGCAAATCATTTCGCTCTCTCATCCAATTATGTATAAATTGAGGAACTCGGGTTCCGTATTAAATGCTGCAAAAGGTTTTGCCGATTAAAATGCAAAAGATCCTTTCAAAATCCATTAATTATTTTGCAGGAGTCTTTTGCATTACTTCATGCAAGCAAAGTCAACATCATGCACCTCCCAGTATTTGGCCCTTTAACGCCACATCAACTTCCAAGTATTCCTCCATTTCCATCCATCCCCCCTTATCCAAACCCGAAGTAAAGCCTCCCTCTCTTCTACTCTCTTTCATCTTTTTGGCCAGTTATATGTTACTCCCTTTCTAGAATTTTTGTGATCTAAAGACTGTAACCGTACAAAAAAAGTGAGCCATGGAACAACGATGCATGTGCTTGGTTTGAAGTCCCATTTCTAAAGAAGAGAACTAGGCTGCCACGATGGCCTTATTACAAAGTGGATAGGGCATTCAATACTAGACTGGTATATGCTACATAACCTTCGGTAGTTCGTTACTTCCTGTCATACTCATTTATTACACACTCTAATTCATCTAACATGTCAAATGACTTCCTTCCACATTTGCAGTCTTATGATTTTTATTTACTTGACCTTCACATCTTTCACTCTACAGGCGCTCCAAGAAGAAGCATACTCAGAAATTAATGCCAACATTTTTACCCATGCCATAATTTAGCTACAGCAATGTTATTTAGAGTTTTCAATTTCTAAGCTCAAAGGCCTTAATTTGAAATCAACCCCCGAAAGTTCACTTATTGGTAAAGGAATGGACTTATATGCGTGATTTAGTTGCACAATTGCAATTCCCCGTGACATCAACCGCAAACGGTTTCGTGATTGGTCCACCAACTCAAGTTTCGACTTGTCTTGCACAATCCACAAGATAGATGGGTTATTTCACCCACCTAAAGTTTATCCATTTTTGTTTTGTAAACTTTATAGCTTCTTTTGGCATGTTTCACATGATGACTCATTGCAGATCATAGACCTGCTCTTGAGGAACACTAGGAAGTTTAAGGTATTAGCGTCAATTTGGTTTTATTACTGGTCTATTGGATGATGAAGCTTTGTTGTTATTAGGTAACTTATTGATTTTTTTGACATTCCGCTAACAGAAGTTTCAGGCGAACAAGGAATTATGATATTTCAGTGATATTCTTTTTGAATTTTCTGCTTTGAATAATTTACCACAATTTTTTATGCTTGTTGGCAACATTTAACTCTAGTAAAATCTATCTGCATTTTGCATATGAAAGACAAAATATAAGAGTAAATTAGAGAATGGTTTTCCTTCCCAAGGAGATTAAAATATGAAAAGGCCAAGTCATAGAACGTTATATCTAGTACACTCTCTGGTTAGAAATCATCCACAACCCCTATTTATTAGTAAAAACCACTTCAAAGAACAGGACCCAAATGTTACAAGAATCTCCCCGGCTTCACATAACAGAACTTGAATATTATTGTCAAAGTAAATGACATATATCTGACAAATGTGAGGAACAAAAAGCTGTCACATAAACCAAACACAGCCTATCACATACATAAGATCAAAAGATCATAGAAAAGAAAAAGAAGGCATAAGAAGTTGAATTATGGACCCAAATAACACTCAGTTTTGTGATGAGATGTAATCATATCCAATAAATTATAGAAAATTAAAGGCAGTCAAGATTAGATAGAGCTCGGCAGAGTGATGCAGGCTAAAACAATTAATGGGTAGATGCTTTTCTTCTAGTTTCTAAAGCTAAAGAACTCGTTTTTGAACTCCTCATCTATTTTCCATGGTAGAAAAGCAGTCAATTAATCAAGCATTCAAACACTAGAAGATAATGAAATTTCACCACTGTTAAGGAAAGAATCATTTCTTGGCAGAAGATGGTCAATCCAAAAGTTATGCATGCCAGATGTCAGGAAACAAATTCCTAAATTCAAGACTAGCTAGCAAATTCAAGCTATGAACATGTACTTCTAGTGATACCAGAATCTGTTTCTTGATCATCTGTTTCTGACATATTCTCCCTGCTATCCTACAAGAACAAAATATAATTCAGATATTACGACAAAGAAACAGAAGGATGAGACACTGACAAGCATGTCAAACATTCTACAAATAAGTATACATTTTACTCATTTAAACTCTTATTCATGTAGTACATATTGAGAAAGACATGTTTCATCTGCCTACACCTTCACTACACAACACGAGCACCAGATGACCTTTACTGAAATGAAGATTGCACAAATTGTTTTGTTGGCCAGTGAATACTGCTTAGATTAACAAGTTAACATGTGAATGAAGAGATGAAACAAGAATGGAATCATACAATCTAGAACGTTTCACAGGAGGATGCATTTGACTTGCTGACTCATCAGCATTTTTAGGGATAACTCCTGGATCATCTTTACTTCTTGAAACAAGTTGACTAGCTGAATTTCCTGAAGTAAATAAACTCACATTAACAATTCAGTCTGTAAAAGTTCATATATTGATAATGCATCATGAACAAATAATTATACAATTTTAATGAATTTTAAGTCCCCATATCAAGAGGAGACACGGCAGTTACAAAAGGATCCATGCAGACAGGCCGTGCGATGACCCTTACAGCATTTTTTGACACAAAAACAACTAGATAAATAAACCCTAGAGAAACATAGAAAGTGATGTTTCCAAAGTGTTCTATAATGTTTCTCTCTTTCAATCAATGCAATAGGAAGGCACTCACATTCTTTGATAGCATAGTTGGCAAGAGAATTATTTCAACCCAGGTTTAAGTCACCTGTAACTCATTTCCTATCCCACCCCCTCTTATTCCAATCCGTGTCACCGAGAATCTTCACCTATTGTTTGACCATTCTAGTGCAGCTTGTGGATAATTATATTAATGGAACCAGATTCATATTTGAGTTCTTGCTTTAATGTGCTTCCATTTATAGTGAATATATTCACTACCCTCTGAGGAACAAGAGATTATCCAACGGTATGATGTGTGAACAAACACCTAAGGAAATGCAATGTTAATCTATCTGATACTAAAAGTCCATGTAGATTACGCTGAGAATTTTATGTAGGTGCATCACACTTTAGGCCAATCAACATGCAACTCTTAGATTTAGCTTAAAGGATGATGTGTGTGGAAAATTTATTAAGGAAACGATTAACAAGAAGAGAGAGAGACAGTTCCAAATAGATTTAGCTTCAAGACCATTGTCCTCAAGGGTCATGCTCCTATGACCATGATTCCTAAGATTGAGTTCATTTGAGTTTCTGATACTGAGAACATACTGTTGAACAAAGGTCCTATGAAATTAAGGTTTAGATTAGTGATTTGTTTAGTCCCCAGGTATTCAATTCTAGAAGTTTTGTTCTGTAAAGATGGATGCAGGAGGTATTTTTTGGTGGCATTTGGCTACTTCACTTAAATTCACCATGAAGATTTCTAATTCCTTCTATTAGTCTTTGGCAAAGTTTAAAGCACAAGTTGAGGGCCACAACTTCATTCTAAAGGAAGTACTCCCATTCAAAGAAAGTTATGATCTTGTCATTTTTTGAATTGATTTAGACATGATTTACCATATGTATCTCATATTTAATCTAATATATAATATCCTGTGATGAAATGGTGATTTTTTCGCATAAATATCAAGCAATTCAAGTTCAAGCCCAAGCTCATTTTTTACTGCGCAAAATCAAGCTCAGTCAAGTCAAGTTGAGACAATCTTGAAAACATTGGAAAACATTTCAAGTTGAGTTGAGCAGGATAAAGTGATACTTGATCCAGCTCAAGTTGATCTTCAAGAAGCCAATGAGTCAAGTAGAGTTAGAAAATGCACTTGAATTGCCTTAATGCAGCTCACTTATACCCCATAATTAAATATATTAGCTGAATAAAACCAAACTTTGGTTAAGATGCAGTTAGTCAAAGATGAGCATGTACATGATCAAGAACTACTAGGAACAACAGTAAACTACCTTTGACCTCCAAAGATAAAGAAGGTGATTGCTGGTTTCCATTATAACGGAACTGTGATTCAACAGTGATGGTATTCTTCACAAATTCATAATTTCCTTGCTCTCCAACAGTGAGTCCCTGCTCTAATAGCAGATAAGGATGCAAATGAAAATTGTCACCCCTCAGGAAAGTTGGATGATTAACCATCATTATCGTCATGATAAAATTAGATTCATCATTGTAATCTTAACAAAACCAAGAGCATCAAGGCGAAATAAAAGCCAAGGATCGTCTAATACTAATTACTAGTCATTTCATTTCCATTATAGAGAAGCGAATTTCTAACAAAGAACAGATTTACTCTAAGCTTTAAGCATAGAAGTATGCACGCAGAGAGAGAGAGAGAGAGAGAGAGGATACTGGGAGTGGTGGACTTTTTCTTCTCCTTCCTAGGTGGTCTTTTGCCCCTTCCAGTGCCATTAGGCTCCAAAACAGCTTCTTGTGTAGAATTCAATAACCTACAGGTATCTGAAAAAACAACAGAGGAGTGAACCAAAAAGTATAACAAGACCCAACAGGTTAGGATAATCAGTAAAAGCCTCTTCTCTATAATTTAAAGACCTCCATAATTCTGAAAAATTTAAAGAAAAAACCTTGGTGTGAAGAAAAATAAACAGCTACAGCCAGCAGCTTAAGCTTATCAATTAAATGGTAGAGAGTGCACTAAGGCTATCTAGAAGTGTCAGCCCATGTATTGCATTAGCCAGTGGATCGTAGAGACTTGCTAAAAGAGTAATAAGAATAAAGAGAATGGGATTCACAATTCTAAGAAATATCAAGACAAGTGATACGGCGATTTGTGATGGTATTGAGAAAAAATCTAATGACAAGGGAGTTGTAAGGAGTAAATCCAGTCCACTCAGATTAATCATCAGATAAAATTAGATAAAAGGAGAAGATGATTGAACAAGATAAAACCAGACAAGATATCCAGATTGATTAAGAGTCATAGACAGCATGACACACCTAGAATCCTCAATTTAGCAGAACAATTTTGCCAAAAGTCTCTCTTTATATGACAGATAAGCAAAATAAATTAACAGAATCCCTCAATGCTTCACAAAAGTCAGGTTCAAACCTGCATGAGCCATATATTGACTGGCCTTGATTGGCTTCTTACATGCATTGCAACGTACCTGCAGAAAAAATATTGCCTTAAGATGAAAAGCCATATCTCGTGATCATCATCAAGCAAAAACAATCCTCATTGTTATGTTCAAAAAAACTGACAGAAAGTGGATGGAAAGCACAATCACACAATTGAGAAAGCAGCAATAAAGCAAAATTATTTAAGTAAAAACCTACTGTAAAGAAATATTAAGATAATAGATTATGAAGCCAATTCAAAACATAAACTTGAATCTGAAGGCAAATATTGTCATAATCTGCTCAATCTGAAGTCTTTGTTCTAAAATATTTAACCACTGTGCCTCATATCAAACCCAAGCAAGAGGAACCAAAGGCAAAGTGCAGCTCTCCTCATCAATAAGGGTAGTTGCAGTGATGTACATAAACCCAGGAAAAAGCAAGAAATGCACAGGTAAGTCCTAATAAAGTACAAAGAGAAAATGCATTTCCGAACCTTACCAAATGCAGTTGATCAGCCATAGGTGTCAAACCATATACATCCATGTCTGCATCGACAAAGCAGAAACCACAAGGCAATCAGATTATCAAAAGGAACAAAAAATCAAAACAAAATAGCACTTAACAAGTCACAGCACTTGCACGATTAGATGCTACAGAATATGTTCTCTATATGTTTTCTTCATTTTTTAAGATATATTAATCCATCGTCCGGCGTGGTGGCTTTGGGAGCTTCTTTCAAACCCTAGGTCAGGGGATTGAGAGTTGGGAAGAGGGGGGGAGAGAGAGAATGACGTACATACAATCTACCCAATAAATAACTGAACGAATGCAGAGAACATAAAAGTTCTAATGTGAACAGCTACATGCTAATATTTTCCCCTTCCACTTTCTCGACAGGCTTTGGCAGCAAAGGTTGTCCATGCTCTGAAAAGCTTAGATTCTGTTCTTGTACCAGCCTTGATCCATACACTATATAACCCATGACGTGTTAACTAATGGTACATCTGGATTGTCTTTTATTTTTTACTCTTTACTTAATGTAAATCTTACAACGCACACAGATTTAACTTATTTTGACCTGAAACATCTAAAACTTTCAAAATATAAAAATGTTGACAAAATTCGCATATAAATTTTTTAAAATTGGATAATTTTTAAGATTTGACATAAAGACAATAAGGTAACTTTTTCCTAATGCCTAATGCTAAACCAAAAAACCTCTAATGTAACTTGTGTTTAAAAAGAAAGAAAGAAAGAAAGAAAACATCTTTGATGCATGTATAACTCGAATAAGAGATAAAAATATGTTACAAGGACATATGGATACAAAGTCTCTTATGGCAAACCAGGTGATCCAAGACAATGTATGCATAATTCCTGCAAGAGGCAAGAAAGAAGACTTTGCTAGATACTATATATTACAACTTTAAAAAGTTAGAAAGTGATTATCTAATAACTCCATATTCTTATATAGCAGTTATGAGCATCCAACATATAAAGACTTAATATCCATACCAAACTCTTTCTCCTGATTAAGCTGCTTGTTGCTTGAACATATTTGCCAAGATCAAGAAGAACAAAACATAAAGATGAAGAGACTCAGCCATTCCATGGGCCAAGTTGAGATACTTCTGGTCAAGAAATCACTTTTTCTTAATGTCTTCCAATTTTACCCCATAAAATCAATCTCGCACGCTGTGGGATGGTACTCAGGTTCCTTATATTTTCATCACCGTGATTCTATTGTGGAAGCCATATCCACGCTACCTATCATTGTTCTGCAGTAATCTCCGTTTAAAAGGTAACCCAAAAATCAAACGAAAAAGAAGAAAGCCGCAATTCATATAGTATTCCCAATTGAGTAGGTCAACCAAAAATTGAAGAAAAAAAGAAGAAAACGATGACTTTGTTTCTGAAGAAAAGAAATATCAACGATTGAGCACGCAACATACACCACCTGATGGCATAAGTTTATATAAGAATGATCTTCCTAATTAGCCCACTGCCACTCCACTACCCCATTATTGCAACGAAAATAATAGCCAACAATGCAAACATTCCATTGCAGCACTGTGTATACTAGAAGAATTACCTTCCTCATCAAGCAAATTTGCTTCATCAGCCTCACGAAATTCCTTAAAAATGTGCTGAGCCAATAATTTCTGATGGCTAACTTCCTCTTCTGAAGTTGGGCAAAAGAATTCACAAACAGTCAACAACTAAAGAAAAGGCACCAATATCAGACTGTATGAAAAACAAAGTAGCACCAAATGGGGTCTAGAGCTACAGGTCAATTTTCTTGAGATACGATAGCAGAAATGAAAAGTAAAATAGTTTGAGAACAAAGCGCCAGTGAACGTTCTCGTTTCAGCCTAGGAGGCACCATAGTTGAACATTTAACCATTGAAAACTTGCAAAAGAATGGTGAAAACATGCTAAACATATGTTTTTTGTCCAAAGTAGCTAAAGAGACGATTGAGTTGATCATCTATTACTCCATTGCCAATGGTCTAGGTGCTTGTGGTCCATGAGGGCAATTCTGGGTATACAGCAGAAAATTGCAAAGACAGTTGAAGAAGAGTTAAAAGTGTGCACCGCTATACAAGTGTGCAAAAGAAAGAGGAAGTTGATTAATATAATTCCTCTAGCTTCGATTTATTTGGAGAGAACCAAACAAGAGGGTTTTTTATGGCAAGGGAAGTCGCTTGTGTTCCATAAGGAATTCGTGGTTTTAGTAGTTATCTACAGTAAAATTGTATTCATTTCACCAACAGTCAGGTCTTGAAATAAATGACATATCAGATTAAGTGGACTCAATCTCTCATAGATAACACTTTATATGGGGAAGCACACCTTGACGCCATTTGAATGGAAGCTTTTTGTTCTTCCTAATAGATAATAGAACAATTTGACAAGTGAACAACTGATTATTTACTTGTAATTACAAGCAGCATTTCAACAAAACTTCTAAGTGATGCTAACATCTATCAACAAGCCATAATATATACATTCCTACTTGGACAAAATGCTCTGTACATATAGTGCTCCCATTTACACATTTGTCAAGTTGCTTGTAATTATTTCCCGCTCATGACTATTATGACAAAATAGCATGAAACCATGCCTACGGAGATACACGGCAATTCTATTCCCATGTATACTCATTATGAAACAGTGCAGTACAAATTGCATATTCATATCAGAGAAGTCTGTTAGTCTGGATAGACACGGTTGTAATAGCGGACCTCTAAGCCGACAAAAGGAAAGGAATTTCAGCCCCATGCAATTGATCAAACTTCAATGCAGGCCTATATACTGTCATTCATACATCAAAAAGTTAATTGACATAATCCCTCCAGATCTTTTTGCCCCAGGCCAATCAGAATAACCATTCAAAAGCATACATGATGATTGACAGCTTAATGAAACTCCTTGTTAGTGCCATGGAATTATCAAACGGTGCTCAGGGCAGGGGCCATGCTCTATGCAGCCAATATGTACCTGCTGAATTGGAGAAACCACCTCCCGCAAGAACACGAGCCAAAACGGCCATTTTCCCACTCCCAACTGGGCAAACCATTGAGACTGGAGGGACGGTCTAACATATATCTGCACATCGAAATTAATAGTTCAGTTCATTTCACTAATCTACACATTCAAGGCGCTGTATATGCAAACCACCTTGAAATGTATGAATGAGAAATCCACAATGCTTATGGCATAAAGCTGCGTTCATTGCGCTAAAACCAATTTAAATTATGGAAGTCTCATCCAATAACAACGACATGAATGCGTTGACCCGTGATTAGGCCGAAAAACACGACCACCATCATTTATCCGGTGAGAAATTACGAAACTCGAAATTTAAAAGCCCGCGATTCGGAAAATCAAAGCACGCGGCAGCACAGAATGCACATATTAAACAAAACAACTAGTTCCAACAGACAAGCATGCAACTTTTTGATCACACCATTCCTCCCGAGAATCATCACGGCCGAAACAAACGAACATTTTCCACAATTCAACCCGCAAATCATATCCACCGGGCCAGAGACGCCCATCCACCCAACCGAATCAGCTCCACGGAACAGAACAGAAAATACCTCAATCCGCACGAACTCCAGCTCCCACCGACCGCATCAAAACCGCGACCCCGCGAAGCAGAACGAGACGACGCCGATCGAACACCAAACCAGCCAAGTGCAAAGAACCGATAACCGAAGCAATGTGCGTCGGAACGAGGCCGGGGGAAAGCGTCGCCGGCGACGGAACCCTAGGGGAAGAGAGGGGAACGGGAATCGCTGCCGCCGCCGCCGCCACGTCACGGCATCCCTATTCGTCTCCGGTGCGGCGGAGGATCGCGGGTCGCTCTCTCTCTCTCTACGATTCTAGAGAGAGAGAGGGAGGGAGATGAAGAGAGAGAGAGAGAAAGAGAGAGATTGCGAAGGTTTTGTTCAGGGAGGGATGAATGTCGCTGGCGTTTATATTGTTTTGCGCGTTAGCTCGTTATCGTGATCCTCGCCGCACCGTACCGAATCTCTGAAACTTTGATATTTGGGTTTAAAAAAAAAAAAAAAAGGAGATCTTGTTGTCCTTTTTTTTCTTTTCTTTTTTCCTTTTTGGATTTTATGAAGTTTCTTTTTAGTTATTTCAAAAGAAATTAATAAAAAATTCAACATTCTATAATCCTCATTGGTCTGGGCTTTATGGTAGTAAAATCGCTTGGTGGCTTGTTTAAATCACTTTAAAAACATTAAAGTAATTTTTGCTTTCTAAGTAGATAATTCAATTCACGAGAAAAGCATTGATCTACGTGTCGCGCGCATAGTCGTAGGTTAATTATGATGGGAGAGAAAGGAGTCTTGTTTTGAATAGAATCGGGTGATCATTGATGGACACAGTATGTAGTTGCTAAACACGTGTTAATTGGATGGTTGCGTGATGAAAAGATGGCAAGTGACGGCTTTGAATTCATATGTTTTGATGTAAGGGTAATAGTGGAATATCCAAAGAGCGAGACAAACACGGGTTTTGTGAAAATATCGGTGTCATTATTATCTATAATAGGATGATTGGATACCAAATGTGTAAATAAGGTGAAACTAAAGTCCTTAAGTCTTTAAAAAATGAGCCTTCATAAATATTGAACTCATGCATTTTGACTTTTTTTTTTTAAAGAAGAAACTAGAACCTATTTTTTTTTTAAAGTAGTGACATATAAGGCTACGTTTGGTCGTCCGGATAATAATCAGGATAGGATAGGATAAAGTAGGATATTAAATTCTTTGGATAATAAAGGCGGACATATCTAATCCTATCAAGTGTTTTGTGCACTTCAGGATAAGATTAAAAAATAAATATGATATCCATTTAAATTATAAAATTAAAAAAAATAGAAAATTCAATTAATTAAAGGCCATGGAAAAACCTTAGATCTAGGAATTGTGGCCACCTCCATGATGGCCACCATTGAAAATGGTAAGTGATATCTTCTCTTTTTGTTAAGTTCTTTCTTTCCTTAAAAAAAAAAATCTTATCCAATCCGGCCTTATCCCACCCCCTCCCTCGGATTTTTTATCCGGCGTTTTATTCGGATATATCCAGGTTTGTCCGATCCGGTGGACATTCCCAAACATTGGATAGGATAACAAATTATCCTATTCTGACTCAAATCCGGACTACCAAACGTTGCCTAAAATCGTATGTGGATTTTTAAGATTAAATATTTTATTTCATTTTCAAAATTTGAGGGAAAAATAGTAGGTGGATAATCAAGCACCTTTTCTGCTTGTCAAAGCAATTATTTTCTCATAACATGCATTTCTATATGAATTTGAAAGTAAGAGAGGAGTCAAGATATACCTGAAAGCACGAGAATTCAGTATTTACATGGATAAAAAAAAAAACGCAAAAATAGGAAATGTCAAAATCGGACTGAATTCAAGGTATGCACGCCTAGTCTTAATGTGCATTCTAAGTCAAGGTTCCCTCTTTCCGAGCACATAGCTCCTTCACTCTGAGTCCAATTCAGAATATTTTTGCAATGTTAGAATAATTGTATCGAGAGATTTTCAATCAGCTCAATATTGTTAGGTGAATTTCGAGACTTCATTAACTCGAAATTTCAACTATGTATCAAACATTATTTCAGTCACTCATCTTTTACAAAATTATTATTTACCATAATTTAGAGGTCTGGAAACTTTCATTCAATTATGAGTCCTTTGAGGGTGACTTTAGGCTCTAGGTTTTTATTTCGAGTTTTGAAAGATTTAGCTGAAGTTTGACTGCTTATTACTCCCTCCTACGTCTATTTGACCAGATTTTTGTTGCTTTAGGATGCTTGCAATTTCCTAATTTCAAAATATGCAACATAAATCAGAAATTTCTAGACAATGTGAAAATGCAATGACCAGTCCTGAAATCCCAAAGGGATAAAAATTGACTCTTGGAATCGTGGGCAAGTGTCAAAAGACTCATTTTGATGTTTAAAGTCCATCTTCTGAGAAAATATTGGCTACGGTTGGGATTTGATCGTGTCAAACTAGGAGTCCACTCGCCAGGCGACACCACTGCATCACAACCTCTGACACCCATACCTTTCCCCTCTGTCGCCTCTCTTATCTTCCCTCTCTTCTTCTTCTTCTTTTTTCCTTTATTTCTTCTTCTTCTTGCCTCTGCTCACGGTGGGGAGCCTCGCCTTCAAGATCCCCGTCGCCACCAAGCTCGCTCGCTTCGCCTTCCACCCCTCTAGACCGCCCTCGTCTCCTACCTTCAGCTCGACGCTACACCCCCCCCCCCCCGGGGCAGCGACGGCAACGCCACTTTCCACCTCAATAAGTCCAACCTCCAGAGCCTTGCTGAGAAGTCCATCTTCCAAGGTCTGCTTAAAAGTCCCCATCTACACGAGCCGGCATGGGGCTACTTGCGAGGTGAGTTTTTAGCAGGCTGCTCGGGAAGGTCTCGATGCCCTTAGACCTCACCGGGGCCGAGTCCAAGGTTTGTGTGTTCCTCGGTGGAGTGAAAGGGAAGACCAGAGGGAAGAAGAAGAAGAAGAAATAAAGGAAAAAAGGAGAGAGGGAAGAGAGAGGACTTGTAGATTGACACGATGGAATCCCAGCTCCAACCAATATTTTCTCCCATCTTGCACCTTCTATCTCAGTTTGGTCAACCTTTGAGCAACTCTTGATCGAGCCTAGGTCAAACTTAATATTTTGATAAAGAGGGCAAATTTTAGTTACAACAACTATCCCTTTTTTTGTGAAAAGAAAAAAGATTTTTAGCTCTTCTGTTGTTTTGCTGCTACTTAAAATTTGAAATTTATTTAATGACAAGACACGCATAGATGATCATTAGGGATGTGCAAAATGGACCGCCCGAATCAGTAACCACCTAGACCGGACCAAATTAGCCAGTTTGATTTGGTTCTCGGAAGTATCAATCCGATTCCTGGTTCATAAAAGTGGAATTGATGTCCGGATGGTCCTATTTTCAATTTCAAAGGGGAATAAAACCATATCAACTACATATACATTTTGAAAAAAAGGTAATCAACTTTTTTTAATTTCTTCATAACATATAGCATCAACTAGTGGAAAAAAAAGTGGTCAACTTTACTGGATTGGATTGAACCAGACCAGATAGGAATTGATCATCCCTAGTGGTCAAGCAACTTAATAATGCAAATGTGATCAAACACGTGACTTGAGGACATCTTCATCAATGAAAATTATTTTTCCCTTTTTAAATAAGTGATCAAGCATATATCCCCAATATAAGATGATGATAGATATAAAATGAGTGAATCAAATGCAAATTTCAAGTGCATGCTGACTACAATGAAGATTTTCAGAAAGAGCAATGGAACATTGCGTTCCAATTACAAGTGGGTTAGAGATTTGAAATGAATAATCAGACACGCATTTTAAGAAACAAGTGTCTCAAGTGTACATAGACAACAACAAAGGACTTTTTTTTATTTTATTTATTCTTTTGTAAAGTGAGGGATCAAACATGCATTCAGAGATAAGTTGATCGGAAATCTTTTTAAAGTGGTGATCAGAAGCGTCTTAAGTGCACATTGATCATGAGCAATGTTCTAAGAATGATTTGATCACAAAAACTCGGACTTTGTCCCCATTATTCATATTCAAGATTAAAGTAATTGACAATTCAGTTTGCTTTCTAAGTAGATAATTCAATTTCACAGAAAAGTGTTGAGTTACGCACTGCGTGCATAGTCATTGTTAATTATGGAGGGAGAGAAAGGAGTCTTGTTTTGGAAGGAATTGGATGATCATTGATGGACACGGTATGTAGTTGTTAAACATGTGTTAATCGAATGGTTTCATGATGAAAAGATGGCAATTGACAGCTTTGAAATCATATGTTTTGATGTAAGGGTAATAGTGAAATATCCAAAGAGCGAGATAAACGTGGGTTTTGTGAAATTATTGGTGTCATTATTGTGTGTAATAGGATAATTAGATATTGAATGTGAAATTAAGGTGAAACCAAAGTTCTAAAGTCTTTAAAAAATTACTCTTTGTAAATATTGTAACTCATGCATTTTGACTTTTTTTTTTTAATGAACCAAATAAATCATTTTTTTAAGTAGCTAATATAAAATCGTATGTAATTTTTTAAGACTAAATATCTTTTATTTTTGTTTTCATTTTCAAAATTTGAGGAAAAAGTAGTAGGTGGATAAAAGCATATATTATATCATGACATGCATTTCAATATGAATTTAAAAGAAAGAGAGGAATCAAGATATATCTTAAAAACGCAATAGTTTTAGCATCTACACATATAGAAAAACATGCATAAATAAGAGAAATGTTAAAATTGAACTCAATTCAAGGCATGTGTGCCTCACCTTAAGGTGCATTTTGAGATGAGGCTCCCTTTTTCCAAGCACATGTCTCCTTTGTCCCGAGTCCAATTTGAAGAATTTTTATGACGTTAGAACGTTCGCATGAAGAGATTTCTAATGAGTTCAAATTTTATTAGGTGAATTTTGCAGTATCACCAACCAGAAATTTCAACCAATACCGGGGAATAGCGCTCGAGTCTAATCAAACGTTGTTTCGGTCACTCATCATTTACAAGGTTATTATTTAGGGATAAGTGTTCCAGAAGTCCTACAACTTGTCACGAAAGTGCATTTCAGTCATAAAACTTGTAAAAAGTGCATTTAAGTCCTAAAACTTGTCAAATTGTTTCAAACGAGTCCTAACATCGACGCCGTTAGTTTTTTTCGTTAAAATGCTGACGTGGCATTTTAAATAATTTTTTTATTTTCCACGTGTATTTTTTTAATTATTTTTTAAAAAATTAGATTTAAAAATTAAAAAAATCAAATTTATTCATTTTATCTTATTTTTACCAAAAAATTTAAAAAAAAGTTAAAATATTTATTAAAAAAAAAAAAAAAACAGCGACTCCTCCCCCGTCGCCGCTGCCGCCGCCCATCGCCGGAGGGGCCAAGCGACGGTCGCCGGCCCCGGGCGGGGTGGCCGAGCCTCGCCGGCCCGGCGAGGGCCGGCGACCGGCCGCCCGCCCGGGCGAGGCCTCGTCGGCCCTCGCTCGGGCCGGCGAGAGTCCGGCCACCCCGCCCGGGCCGGCGACCATCGCCCGGCTCCGGCGATGGGCGGCGCGCGACCGCGGTGGCGGGGAGAAGAGCTGCGGTAATTTTTTTTTAATAATTTTTAAAATAAAATTTTTAACTTTTCTTTTTAGTTTTTGTTGAAAATAGGATAAGAATAAATTTAATTTTTTTAGTTTTTAAATCTATATATTTTTTAAAATGGATAAAAAATAATTAAAAAATACACGTGGAAAATAAAAAAATTATTTAATGCCACGTCAGCATATTTAAAGGCAAAGGCTAATGGCATCGATCTTAGGACTCGTTTGAAACAATTTGACAAGTTTTAGGACTTAAATGCACTTTTTGCAAGTTTTAGGACTGAAATGCACTTTCGTGACAAAAGTTGTAGGACTTTGGAACACTTATCCCTATTATTTACTATAAAATAGAGGTCTGGAAATTTTTGTTCAATTATGAGACCTCTAGGTGCGGCTTTGGGCTCTAAGTTCTTTATTTCGAGTTGAAAGATTTGACTGAAGTTTGACTAGTTGTTACTCCCTTGTACATCCATTTGACCCGATTTTGTTGCTTTGGGATGTTTGCAATTCCTAATTTCGAAATTTATCCAGTGACCCTCGAGCTCCAGGATGAATTTACAGATCACAGTAAAAACTCCATTTCTATCTAGCAAAGAGGTAACATGCTCGACATTGTATTGATAAACAAGGTTTCTTTATTTAGTTTACACAGAAAATAGACGATCCCATTGAAGGAATCCCCAAGAGAACAAAACCTAAAGAAAAGGAAATCAACACAGGTTCCAACTTCCTTGAGAAAACAAGGCGCCTAATTGTTGAGCGGGTACAGTTCCTTGAAATCTATTTTCAAGAAATTGTACCTGCTTAACAGTTAGGTGCCACCGGGCATCGGAGATGCGGGGTGTCGATCCTCATACCTCTCGCATGCTAAGCGAGCACTCTACCATCAGAGCTACATCCCCAAGATATGCGAGGCAAAAGATAAACCTTTATTAAACGTGTATGTTGAATTTGGAATGCCCCAAGTGTAATGTTTGGCTAATGGGCCCCAAAAGAAGAAAAAGAAAATGAAGTTGAAAAGTCAATAAAGCAAAAAGGAGAGGGGAGAGGGCTCAGCTAAATAGAAGCTGAGAGGTCCCTCGACCAGAAAGAAAAGAAGAAGAAGAAGAAGAAGAAGAGGAGAAAGGGGAAGAAAGAAAATGGGAAGAAATGAAAGGGGTTTTGGCACGTGCATGCCTCGGAGGCCTCACCAAGCTGACTCAACTCCATAACGCAACACCCAATAAAATATTAGGCCCCTCGTTTGTCCAATTGGGGCAACGATTCTGTTTTTGGGAGTATATTCTGATAAAAAATGATTCTTTTTTATTTTATTCTTAAAAACAAATTCTAAACATTTTAAGCCGTCACTAGACCGACGACTAGCCAAACGAGGGTTGGCAACCTCACTAGAGCATCGCTGGCCCTCATCGGCCAAGCCTCGCCGGTGGCTGAGCCGGCCTCGCCGGGGCCGGGCGAGGCCGCCCGGCCACCGGTGGGGTGGGGTGAGGCTCGGGCCACCCGCCGAGGCTCGGCCTCACCAGATTGGGCGAGGCTGAGCCTCGCCGGTGGTTGGGCTTGCCTCCGGCGAGCTCGCCAGATCTCGCCTTAGCCTAGCGAGCCTTCAGCGAGCTCGCTAGACCGATTGCCGGCAACGGTAGACGGCGGACGGTGGTGGTGGACGGCAATCACGGGATGGCGGTAGATGAAGAAGAAGAAAATAGAAGAAAAATAAGAGAAAATTGAAGAAGACTTGATTCTCAAATTTGTTCATGGAACAATAATTAACTTTTTTTTTTTTTATTCTTGATTCTACTCCAAATCTGTTCCTGGGAACAAAAATTTTATCAAACGTGATTATGTTCCCAAACTGCTCCTAAGAACAAAAAATCAGAATCGATCACTGTTGAGATGGTTATCAAACATCACCTTGAAGTAATTTATGGGTTTAGGGTTCAAATTAGGAATTTTTGGAAAATCGAGCAGCGAAGTCCAATTTTGGAGTCGTTGAGCCACGTATTGTTGTAGGAATGGTAGTTTAGGGTGTTGTGGAGTCATGGAATTTTACGGATCATGATTTGAGCTTATGGTTTGTCCGAAACAAAATTTCAAAATTTCCCGCGCGCAGTGAACAGTACGAGTCCAGCAACTTTGGGCCCATATTTTGTCATTTTTCGGCTTGATTTTGGGATAGTCAAGTTGAGATTCTTGTCATATGTGTCAAGGGCTCTCTATTGACTATAAATACGTTCGAAACGAGGTTCGAAGGAGGAAGTTATTGCGTAACTAAGTTTTGCGCTTAAACTCCGCATCACGAATGGCTTGAACAGTTGTTTTGATTATGCGATTTGTTAGCATGTAGAAGTCCTTTTGTTAGAGTTAAGGCGTAATTTAGTCGTTTCGTAGTTGAGATAGAGTTTTATTAGATTTTAACATTATTCCTCGAGTATTTGATAGGGCCTTGAGTTCAATGATACGAGTATCGTTCGTCGTTTGTTTGTAGACAACGAGGTGAGTGGTACTATATCTTCTTTGGTTTTGTAAAATCATGTCTTGAAGTATATATGTATATATATTGAATTGAGAAGAGCATTTTTATTGCATAAAAGTCAGATCAAGCTATTACTACTCTTTGGTTGATTGTGGGTGTTTAAAAAGCATATTATACAAAGTTTGTGGAGAAATATATATGAAATTGTTTTGCGACTGATTTATGGAAATGTTTATGATAATTTGAGACCAATCCTGAAATCTCAAAGGGATAAGATTTGACTCTCGAATTCATGGGCAAGTGTAAAAAGACTCATTTTGATGTTGAAAGTGCATCTTGTGCCTACTATCTCAGTTTGGTCAATCTTTGCTCAACTCTTGATCGAGCATAGTTCAAACTTCATATTTTATGAAAATGAGGGCAAAATTTAGGTTACAATAACTGTCCCTTTTTGTGAAAAGGAAAAAAAAATCCTCTATTGTTTTTGCTTGCTATTTAAAATTTAAAATTTATTGAATGACAAGACAAGCGTAAATCATGCCATTTACATAGATGGTCGTGCAAGTTAACAAAGCAAATGTGATCAAACATGTGACCCGGGTACAACTTGATTATCGAAAACTTCTTCTTTTTTATTTTAAATAAAATTTGGTGATCAAGCATATGTCCCCGATACAAGTTGGTTATAGATTTGAAATGAGTGATCAAATGCGCATTTCAAGCGCATGCTAACAACGATGAAGATTTTTAAAAGAGCAATCAAATATATGTGGCGAGTATAAGTTGATCGGTCCTTTCTTTTTTTGTTTAAATATATGATTAAATATGTGAGTCAGTGATTTGAAGTGAATGATCAAACACGCGTCTCAAGTGCACAATGGCAACAACAAAGGTTTTTTTTTTTTTTTTTTTTTTTAAGAAATGAGGGATCGAACATGCATCCCAAGTATAAGTTGATTAGAAATCTTTTTAAAACGGTAATTTGACATGTGTCTAAAGTGCACGCTAATCATGAGGAATATTTTAAGAATGATTTAATCAAAACTCCGGCTATCCCTATTATTCATATTCAAAAATTTTTGAGAGGATTCAAAATCCATATTGTGAAAATACTTTGGTCATTAGATGCAAGGGAATCCATCGGGATAGGATCAACAAAGCTCAAATTGCAGTGTACTAGGTTCCACCTAAGGATCATCATGTTCATTTTCACCATGTCATTTTATGGATCGGAATGGGCTTAGTGGAAAACATGTAACATTCGCAGCATTTAAAATTTGGGATAATTGTCCAAAAAATCCTAAATCTATTGTACGATAACCAAGTTATTCATAAATTGTTTAATTATGCCAATTTAGTCCTAATTTTTTTGAAGATTTGTCAATTTAGTTATAAACACATACATATAAATATTTGACTGGAATGTTCACATTAGCAAATTATCAAAATGTTTAGACCAAAATCGACAAATTATTAAAAGATTTAGAACTAAATTGACAAATCATGCAAATATTTCGGACTAAATAGGTATAATTGAAAGATTTATGATGAATTGAACGTTGTATAATATGTTTTAGATTTTTAAGAAAAGGAGATCATTTTCACTTTAGGGGTGGGGAGGCTCAAAAGTCACGACAGGGGTTATTCGGAGCCATCGGCCATGTACTTTTGGAAAATCATTTCATATTTCTTTTTCAATTTAAACCATTTCACTCGATTAGAATGGACTTTTTTTTTTTTTTTTTTTTTCTGGGGACAAAACGTTTGGCCAGCTAAGGCTCATAATCAAACAGGTGATCCGAGGTCAAGGCTCAAAATGCACTTGCGCAAATTGCGGTTTAATCGATTCGAGTGACCATCTAGGTAATTTCATTGAAGCTTTATAGCTGAGCAACGTAAAGACTAAAGAATACCCATTCAACGAGTTCAATTTTCAACTTTGATGTTGAAGACAACTTACCAAAATTCTTTCTTCTCTTATATATGATTTGACGGCAGTGGCCTAATCATGGCCCTCATAATCTTCGCCTCATGTCACTTGGGCCAGGTTCAGGAGAAAAGTCAAATACGCAACCGATTTGGTTGCTTGGTTGACAACCGCTATCGCTTTCCTCATTAGAAGCCTGTTATCCGTATGTATCAATCACCAAATTACGGGGAAAATTATCTAATAAATTTTAAACATATTATACGGATCCAATTTGATCATGAACTTTTCAATTTTACTAATTTGTTATAGTCAAAATAGAATGCTTTTATTGAATCTCAAGAGTTCTTAAAACCAAAACTTGACATAGAGGCTTCGGAACATGATAACTCCCTGAAAGGATAGGGGATGGGTCACCCATGATGGAGATATGGCATTCTTACAATGGGCCTCGCAATCCAATTAGCAGCTTGATTTGTGGATCGGCTACAATAGGCCACGGTTAGGTTAGTGAAACGGGCCATCTGGATCCGGGCTTCCTAGGTCAAAGCTTCCACTTCCTAGTACACGTGACTCGCTTTGTGCAGCATCTTTACTATTTCAATTTTATCAATTTAATCATAAGTTTTTGAGCGAAATTATAATGTAATCATTTCGATCAATTTTCGCTTGATTTCTAACGTGGCGGTCTAATAAATTTAAAAGTTTAGGACTTAATCGACATCTATAGCATAAGTTTGAAACTTATTAGGTAATTTTCCCCAAATTGTAACATATGAATAGATTGGTTTATAGGCGCTTTGCAAATCACAATCGTTCCCCCTAATGTCAGCTAGTACTAGTAGTGAGTAGTTCTTATCTCTAGGTTGAATTATTCAATTTGATGAGAGAAACCATAGTAGTTGGCAACCAAATCAGTAGCACATCTGGTGTATCACTTTATGTCTTCAACATATCAGATTTCCAGTGATGAGAACTTGTTAATTTCAACATTTTCATGAGAAGGATCTTCCTCATCTTCCCTCTTCACCAGACTCTTTCGTCTTCCTCATTACCATTCTCGTCCAACCTCTTCACTTCCTTCATCTTCATCTTCCTCTTCTCGAATATTATTTTCATCTTCATTTTCCTCTTTGATTTTGCCACCTGGCGATCCATGTATAATCGAATCGACGGATGATATCCTTGGCTAGGAGCAGGTGACACATAAGGACATGAGTTTACTTCAAGCCTACTATTAAAAAAAAAAAAATAATAATAATAATAATAATAATTAGAGGTACACACGTTCCGCCGGTCATTAACGAGTCTCATTCCGAGAAGGTAGAACTTGGACAGACTCGAGTGCAAAATCTATTTGAAGTTGAAAGATGCTTGCGCGGATGTGATGATTTGATCAGTTCCATGAGTCAAATTACGACAAAAGTATACTCTAAATAACCTCATAAGGTGGTGACTATTTGTGGTGGGTGCGACCATGCTAGCTAAATATCACATAAGAATGTCTCTCTCATTTGATTTGCAACTTGAGACGTCACACTTTCCCACTAAAAAAAAAACTGACATCATTTACTTCCCCCATTTAAACTGATATGGGAGTTACAATGTTCAAAAGGGAAGGATTAGATTGCACCACATATCAAAATTGGGGATTACTGCTAAGCTATATAGGCCAACACTAACGAGGATGCCCTTTTTTAAGTAAGGGGATTTGCAACATCCCAAATCCCAGAGCAATTGGGGGAGACCACGTTGAGTGATTTATAATTCAACGTCCATCCCTAAATAATTCACCAACTTGGCAGGATTACTTTGAACACTCTTTAAGGATGCTTGACTTCAAATGGATTGGCCGCCTTGATTTAAAAGGGAAGCCATCCTGATCCACTCGTTTTGTCACCTCCATTTTGCAAGATTTTTTTATTTTTTTATTTAGAATTAACAATATTTTTAAATAGGAATCTTGTTAATTAATGTCTCAAAGTATTAATCAATTATACTTTTAAGGAATATCTCAGAGAACTAATTGAGTATAGCTTTTAATATATTGATTAACACTTTATTAAAAAAGTTAATAGGTTAGCGATTGTAGTGTTTTTTTTTTGAATTAGACACTAGAAGCACTAATCGCATTCCATTACTTAGAATCAAAGAACGTGATCAATAATTGTTGGGTGTTTTCGTAACCTCAGAGAATGACATATCTCTTATAAACAGGTTCATTTCACTAAAAACCCTAATACATGGTCGATATGATTGTAACCGACCAATCACATTATCCACATGATGCGTTCGTCTAGATTCTAATAACATTAACCATTCGTTAAGTTGTCTCGCTACATGTTACTGCCAATTGGTCCCTCACACGAAATACCTTAAATTCCAGCATGACCACGTCTATATGTAACGATCCCAAGGTGTTCGACGAAGAATGTTGTGAAGAATTATTCAAGATAACCGAGTGAGCCTTGAAACTTCTAAGGACCTCTCTTGAGAATTCTAAAACATTTTTTAGGGCAACGTGAAAAATGTACATAAGGGCATTTTAGGTTATATTTGGTTGACTAGATTTCTTATCAAGATAGGATATGAAATTCAGAGATTTTGATATATCATATCCATTGTTTAGTGATCGAACTTTGTATTTGAAACAACCTGCACCTAAAAAATTCAAATTCTTTTTTTTATATGCAATAAATTAATAATAAATCTTAGAATATCAATAAGTCTGGCTCACGGGCTTGAGCGGTAGACGTGAAGCACATATAGTAGCTTAAGGCATGGCGGTCAATTCAGTTTATGCATTTCAATTATGTTAATTTAGACCTAAATTTTTAGATAATTTTTCAAATTTTTTAAACATTTTAATTGTGTCCATTTAATCATAAACTTTTAAAGTTTTGTCAAATTAGTCATAAACCTGTTATTTGGATAATTATTTGAAAGGACTACACTAACAAATTATCAAAATGTTTAAAAATATTTTTAACTATGCAAATCAAAAGATTTATGGTAAAATGGACGAATTGAAAGATTTAAAACTAAATTGGTTACCGTATAATAAGTTCAGAACTTTTCAGACAATTTTCCTATGTATCATTTATCCTAAAGAGATAATTCATATATTATGTAATCTAAAATTGACCTTACCCAAGTTCTAAATGAATAGAATACGATATTGGCCTAAATGCTAGAGGACACCAAACCCAAACTCGATGCAACCTGCTGCAATGCGTTTTTTACTCAACCCATCCAAAATTTGATTAAAAGGGCCGAAACCAAAGCAAACCCATGATCGAGTACAAATTAAACTATATGTGACCTAAATCTGCAAAAAGGAAAGCTGAGATAATTGAGAACTAATCGACGTGAACCTTTGACCTGTATCTGAGAAGGTCGAACTCCGAAAGAGTCGAGTGCAAAATCTATTTGAAAGGTCGAAACATGCCTGTGTGGATGTGACAATCCAATCGGTTCAATGTAAGTCAAGTTACAAAAAAATAGTATTCTAAATAGCCATATAAGGTAGTGACTATATGTGGTGGGTGCTACTGTGCCAGTTTTAATATCACATAACAAGGCTCCTTCTATCTAATGTGGAATTTGAGATGTTACAAACTCTTCCACTTAAAAAAAAAACTGACGTCATTTCATTTAGTGATACTTCCCCCATTTAATATGTGGTCCAGTACGTTCCAATCTTACGAGATATCTCTAAATAAATGTCTTAACTCCCACTTCAATTGAGGAATGCCTTGGTGAGATATCTATAAATCAACACCTGCCTCAAACAGCCACCACCTTGTATGGTTATTTAAAGTACTCCGTTTGAGGATTTGGCCCTCCTTGAATGGGCAATGTTGTTACAAATGCTATCCCTCCATTAAGTGGGCGATTTGTGGATAGACTACATTCATACCGAATCTGACGAGGGGCCTGTTGGCTGAATTATGATTTTTTAGGATTCAAGAGGGACAGGATTAAATTGGACCATATATCAAAATATGGGATTATTGCTAAGCTATATAGGCCAATGCTAACGAGGATGTTCTTTTTTAGTAAGGAGGTTTGTGACATCTCATGTCCCATAGTATTTAGGAGAGACCATATTGAGTGATTTATAATTAAGCATCCACCCGTAAATAGTTCACCAACTTGGTATGCTTTAAACACCCTTTTTGGATGCTTGCCCTCAAATGAAATGGCTGCCTTGACGTGGAAGCGAAGCCAAGCTGATGCACTCGTTTTGTCACCTCCACTTTGCAAGATTTTTCTCTCGCTCTGGAATTAACAATATTTTAAAAAGGAGTCTTGTTAATGAATGTCTTAGAAAACTTATTAAGTATAATTTTAAGGAATGTCTCAGAGAACTAATTAAGCGTACTTTTTTTTTTAATGATTATACACTTCATTAGAATAATTAATAAGTTAGCGATTGTAGTGTTTTTTCGAATTAGATACTTGAAGCTCCCATTCCATGGTAATCGGTACTTGTCAGGTGTTTTCATAACCGTGGAGAATGGCACGTCTCTTATAAACAAATTCATTTCACTAAAAATCCTAATACATGATCGATGTGGTGCGGCCACCAATCACATTATCCGCACGATATGTTATGCCTGGATACTAAAAACACTAACTTTTTGTTAAGTTGTCTCGCCACATGTTATTGCCAATTGGTGTGACCTCATGTGAAATGCCTTTTAATAAATTCCGGCATGACTACTTGTATTTGTAACGGTCCATATGTGTTTAAGGTGAAATGTTGCGAAGAATAATTCAAAATAACCGATTGAGCCTTGAAAATTTTAAAGACCTTTCTTGAGTACTCTACAACAACTTTTTAGGGAAATATGAAAAGGGAGGTATTATTTTTAGCCCCTAAATAATTATATCCACTCACATTTACATTAAAAAGCCAAAACTGCTATAAATATTTCAATTGCAGTTTAAAACAATGGCTCCACTCCTTTTTTCTATTTTACTTTTCTAGTTAGGATAGTCACCATGATTAAGTATTTCACATATTTTGTTAGCGTAAAAAAAGTGCATCAAATATTCTTATAATATTTTACATACTTGATGTAAAATAATCTCGCTAATAGTAAGGAAAAAAGTTATTTTTCATATTGTATAAAACCGAAAAGTCCTTCTTCGTCATTGATCATATAGTGACTTATTTATTTATTTTGTTCCTCTTTTCTCAAAGCTCACTTTTTTTTAGTGAAAATTTAATTAATTTTGTTGGTCTAAAATATATATCAAGCCTCTTTATTTGCTGTATCAAAGAATTTATTTATTTTTACTTATTATATTAACGAGATACATTTATACATGTAAGATATTAGAGGAATATATAGGAATACACTAAAAATATTGTGTACAATGATGTATCTTTATATTTTTTTTTTCTTATATAGTTCATAGATAGTTAATTTCATCAATCCAAAATAATGATATTTCAATTACATTTAGAAAAAAAGTCTTTACTTTATGCAATGCTTTATTTAATTAAATTTCATCCACTTAACATTTTATCTATAAATTTGATCGACAATATAGAATAGAATTGGGTTTCTTTGAATTTTTCTTTCCGACAAAACAAATTCTTATGGAAGTAATATCAAACAATAATAAAAAAATAATGCATTTAACATACACAAAAAATCTACAATAAAAAAAAAAACTAAACACAAGAAATTATCAACTATGATAAGTATATCCTACATAGATATATAAATACTAAAAAAAGGAAAGTAAATAAAATTTGGGACCACCCATATAAATTGCAATTTCATGATATAGGGCAATTTTGTCATTTTACTGAAAATTGGGTGGATTTAGTCATACATGGGTGGACATAATGCTACCCCATGAAAGATGTACATTATGGCATTTTAGATTACATTTGGTCGTTTGATTTCTAAAGATAAATATGATATGATAGAAATATAGAGATTTTGATATATTATCAATTATTTGCATGACTACAATAATAAAATCAGATATATTTATATTATATCACGTATTACGTTATTTTGTAAAATGGCGTATATTAGATAAATGAATCATTTTTTTACAAATAAAGATGGTAAAAATTGTTCGCGAGACTCTTGCCTACTTTATTTGTACTTGCTTTTTTAATCTTATATTCCTCTCTTTTTTAATTAATTTATTTTTTATTATTTCTTCCCCTTCCATCATTCTCTGATAAAATTTTATTGAGGGTTAATATTTAAAAAAATCTCAATTTGAGTACACTATTTCAAATTCACTCCCAAATTATTTTTTTGGCCAATCTAAAAAATCTAAATCACACCTGTGACACATTTATCCCGACTAACTATAAAAACTCCTAAAACCCAGACATTTTAATAAAATTTACCCCAAACTAATTTATTTGACCACAAAAAACCCCAACTAAATTTGTGACTAATATACCCTCCGAAAAATTAGATTAATACCACAAAAAATCATAAAAATTATAAACTGTGAGAAATGAGTGTAAAATCCTAAATTGATATACGTTTAATTGTCCGTGTTATTTAACTTTTATAATTTAACAAGAAAATTTAACTAAAACTAATAGAAGGTAAATTTGTCACAATTGTACCATTTTAGGGTAAATTTGTCAAAGGTATACCAATTTAGGGTTTTTTGGTGGTCAAAAAAATAGCTGCAGAATTTATACACGCAGTAATTAGGTTTAGGTTTTAAAGTATTAACCCTTTTATTAATAGTAAATTGTTCTAATATACCTAAAATATGTACTAAATATCAAATATATTAAATTTATATTATAAAATAGAATTAAATACGAATATATAAATAAAAATAATATTTAATAAAAAAATGTTATTTTAGTTATTTGAATTTCTTATATTCGAATTCAAATATAATTTATATTTAAATATAATTTTAATTTTATTAATTTTAAAGATTGTTATTCGGAAAATAACTTTTCCTATTATAAATGTTAGAAATCATATTTACTTTTATCTCATCTCATGAAATAATTTTATTTAGCTTTTATATCTATTTATATTTCACTTTATTTTGTTCTAAGAAGATCAATCGCAATGGCCGATAAATTTCGTCTTGATTGTCAAACATATGCTTAAAGTATTATTTGAGTGTAAAATGAGAAACGTACTTGTATTCTAGAGGCTTCTTAGGAGCTTATTTACTCCCAGACATCTCTCCCTCTTTTCTCCCACATATCTCTCCCTCTTCTAAAGGTAAAAGAGGTCGTGGCGTGGCGTGGTGTATCTAAAAAATGAGCTGAGGTTTGGGATCTGAACGAGGCAAGTGAGTGCCAATACATTAAATACTTGGCCGGCTCACTTTAAAATCAAATTTAATTATATCACTTCCCACTAACGTTCTGCATTAGCAAGTGGACACCGGTGGAAGGTGTCGACTTTTAACAAGTTTGGAAATTTTAAATAATTTTTGGGAGACCATAAAGGCCGAACAGACTTTAGTTTTCTTTGGAATAAAAAGTCTTATCAACTTTCCTTTTTTTTTTTTTTTGGCATACTTCTTGTTCGAGTTGGTCATTCCCTTAAAATTATATATGGAGATGTGATGTCACCACTCAATGCTGATTTTACCCTATGGGGAATTATAAAATAAAATTTGTTTTAGAAAATTTTAAGTACATGAAAAAAAAAAATAAATAAAGAAGAGAAGGGGGAAGGATAGTACAGTCAGGCGGTAATGTAATCCCTAATTTCGGGATGGTTCTTAAATTGGCCATTAACATTGCAATACACACAATGAAATATGACGTTGCTCAAAATATAGGAATTGGTTTAATTAGGTGATAACTTTTACCCATAATTAAGGAATCAACACCTTTTTTTTTTTCCCTGTATATGCTATCTTTGTCTTTTCTTTTTCGAAACGTATTAAGAGACTCGCTTGGCATTCCAATTTTTTTTTTCTCTAACTTTTTTAATGGGGATGATTTCTCAACTTTCAACGAAAAAAAGAAAAGGGAAAAATCTTCCGTGTGACCGATACAAGTTCATCCAATCACAACGACACTCATCCCAAATTTAAGCCCAAACAAAAGAAATAAATGAAAAATATAATCGCCACACAGTCCACACAAATCATATATTGTCTCCTCGTGGAGAACAAAGAGTAAAGGAACCACCCCCCAAAATCCCGACAAAACCACCACGTTTTTTGGCTAATCACCAAATTTTCCGATGAAAATCCAATTTTCCCCGTGAAAGCGATAGAAGCAGGAAAGGGGCAAAAAAGAAAAAGAAGAAAAAGCTGTACTAGCCCCATAACTATTGCTCAATGCTCCTCCCAAACAATGCACCGTCGACGGTGTTCATGGAGATGATGCACGCCTCCACGAGCTATTGCGTCACTCCCTGAACTCGTTTCTTCCTCATCCTCCATTCCTCACTCTCGTCCTGTCAAGGTCATCCCCTACAGCACCGGACTGCATCGCCACCGTCATCAACGACGACTTCTAATTTGTTCAATCGATGATTTATGCCGAAAGTAGTGGAAGGGCCTAAAAAAACATATTGCAACGGTTCAAGAACTAATACTTCTATCCTTTTTCTTTTTGCACTTATGACAAGACTGGTCGATCAACTTACACAAGGCCAATAGCCTATGCAAGACATGGCATTGTAGAGAAAGATATTTAGGATTTATATTTTCTAAAGCTTTGAAGGTTTAGCAACTACTCCTAAACCCTAATGATTGTTGTAGGGAAGACATTTTGCTTTCAAATATCTTGTATACACAAGGCCAATAGCCTATGCAAGACATGGCATTGTAGAGAAAGATATTTAGGATTTATATTTTCTAAAGCTTTGAAGGTTTAGCAACTACTCCTAAACCCTAATGATTGTTGTAGGGAAGACATTTTGCTTTCAAATATCTTGTATACACTAAATAATTTTGTCAAAAAATTGTACATATGAACGAAAACTGAACAAGCCTGCCTCATTAATACTTTTTGCAATCATTTTGGCGTTAGTTCATCTCTCTCTTCTTCCTCCACATATCTATGTAATGTCCAAAGATATAGAATGAATGCGCCACAAAGGATTATTCTCAATTCTCCAAGAACATAGGAATTGGACACAAGGAAAACAAAAGAGGCAAATATGCATGTACATGGTCCTAATACTCCTAGTCATTTTGCGACTGCAAACATAATCATATCGTGCCCTCACATGTCTAATTTAAGCTCACCACAAAGAGCATTTATTAATTTTTAACTCTTCAACTTGCTCCTAATGTTTCTTTCTTTTTTCTTTTTTTTTCCAGGCAGTTTTTAATGACTAATGATGCATTTGGTAACTATTCAGTTCCTTGTTATGAAATCTGTTCAAACTAAGTTTGTTCCTCAACGAGTTTAAATATTCGAAGGTGTTTGGTAATTGTACAAAATTTCTATTCTTGAATAGAAATGTTTGTCAACCTCAACTTTTTTGTGACTTAGAATATCTTTTATTTTTTGATATTACATTTTTCTATTTTTTCTTCTTTCCTTTTCTATTTCTTCTTCCTCCACTTGGTCATGCAGCCCTCGTTTGGCCAATCATCAGACATTGTCAAGGTCGGCGATTGGCTAGAGGAAGAAGAAAAAGAAAAGGAAAATAAGAATAAAAAAGAAAAGGCTTGATTCTAGAATTGTTCTTGGGAACAAAAAAACATTTTTTTTACTTCTTGATTATGTTAAATCTATTTCTAGGAACAAAAATATTACTAAACGGATTTCTATTACTTTTCTTCTTCTAGAGAACATAAGAATGGAAACAAGCATTATTTGATACGTTACCATATATGTCATAATTATTGGATGAATTATTTTTCACATGTACTTTAAGGCAATGCCTAGCAAGACAGGTTGGTCTTGGTTTGTCTCTTTTCTAATCGTTGCGGTAAAATGGATTTGTTTATACGGTTCTTGGATCTAAACAAGGTGGATACGAGGATCCAAATTGTGAAAACATAGCTGGATTTTATCTGTTAATATGGTTCTTGTAGCAGCATAATGGATTTGTTTAAGAGTAATTTCTTTTTTCTATTTTGGACTTTAGGGCGAAGTGCACATGGGATGGGATGAAGAGACAGCTGGATTTTACCTGTTAATTAATTCATCTGCCTCTAATGTGACAATATGCCAGCCTGTTTTTGCAGAAATTCATACTCTCGAGTGGTTTGAAAATGGTAATCTTCATTGAGCTTTTCTAACTCGTTTTGCTGGATGATTCGTCCTTATCATGGGGGCAAAGCAGAGGTAAACGTGAGCCATGTGCAGAAGAATTTAACCCCCCCCAAAAAAAGTGGAATAAGGGTAAAGCACGTGCAAAGGAAAAATTAGAGAGCAAGAAAATGTCCTTAACAGTGAATCTTTTTACATCTTTCTACATCTGCATAAAATGCTTCTCTTCAAGATATAGAATTTACTTATTTTAACTTACATTGCATATTGGCACGAACTCATGCTTCCCTTCAAGACAGTACACTAAAAAGAACACCCATCTGTCTCTTTTTTGGTAATAGTATGGTATATTACACTCTTTTCAATAGTCTCTTTGTCGATATCTCTAGCGTTCTCCACTTGGCCGTTGTAGAGGATACGTTGTTCATTGCGCGTGATTTTGCTTTTGTAATTTGGGGATTTAGGAAATGGGCCTTCGTCGCTGATGGCTAATTTGGCAAAATTACAAAATGGTCCTCTACCTGTACTATATATACTATTAAATTTGGTTGCTGTGTTTTATATCAATCTTCCGTCGCAATCTCAAGACAAATTCTAGCTCAATATATTATTATTTTTTTTATGGTCTACCGTGTTTTTTCCTATTCTTTTTTCTTTTTCTTCTTTTTTATAAGGGGAACTCAACCCTTTTTCTGATATAAAAAAGAAAGTAATTATCAACAAAATACAAAATTCAAGCATCTGACTTTATATCTTCAACCAACAGAAAAAGAAATAACATCAATCTTTTAAAACTCCTTTTGAGAAATAACACAGATTGAATGGAGTTTATTGTAGAAATAATTCTCATGTTTTATATAATTTATTTATTGAACTAACATCTCTATTCAAAATAATGTGTTTAAGCTGTAAACAGACACTTAGCTTTTTAAATTAAATGTTAGTTTAGCTTATATTTTGTTTTGAAACAATAAATTGGATCTGCTATTCTCATATTTCTTACTCCTCCAGTCTAGGACAAATGGCTCCAACAATCAGGATATTATTTACTTTATCATGCATGAATTTTTATTTTGTTAAAGATTGGTTAGATCGTATGTGTTGTTGAAATAGCATGTTCACAATATTTGCACGAATAGACACCTTTCTTAGAAACAATAAATTTAAGCAGGCACTTCTCTTCACATTTCTAGAAATAATTTAGACAATATCTTTTGATTTTTAAATCCAGACACCTTTTTTTCAGAATAATATGTTGGGATAGACAAATTTCTTTTTTATTTTTGGTGGTAACTTAGACGGAGTTTCTAGTCAGATATAATGTGTGCTACGCGATTTGCATTTCCTCTTCTTTTCCTCTTTAAGTACATTGGGCAACCACTTTAAATTTCACTACACTCTAGTTCATGTATGGAATAATCTTTCATAAACAAAAGGTCCTTCTCTTGCTAAAGGAAGTTTATATCCCAAACCTTTGAATTTAGAAATTCTTTATTATAACTGTGTTTTTTTCATTGTTGAATAAGCATCTGCCTAATTCACTAAGGATTATTATGGCCAATACCATTATAATTTTTATTTTTTTGTGCACTTTTACGATTTACCATTTAATATGTGACATGTGTACTTGGAGACAACTATGTAACGGAAACTATCAACATGTTAACTACCCAACATGCTTGAATTATTTTTTTTACATTGGCAGTAGACTTAACAAAAAAAAAAAATAATTGTCAAATATCTCTTCTTCGTATATAAAGACTAGTGTTAAATCAATGGATGACGAACGAACTATGTCACATGTATGGTTCTACAAATCACCCAACCGTGAATTTTTGTCAATGATTAAGATTTTTTTGCTTAAACTTTTATTTTATCTAGTTAATATTTTGTCTTTAATGTATTTGTTGTTATTATCTCTCTCTAGCAAGTGTTTCTCTTTTCATGTTGAGAAAAGCCAATCATTTACAAATGATATGGTAGATAACTAATTGTCGTACTTTAGCCTAGGTCATTTAGGTTCAATCCCTTAATTGCACCTATTTGGAATAGAGCTTTCGCCATGCCTTGACTTTACAGGGAAATTGCTCGTCATGCTTAAGAAGTACATCTCTATATAGCCAAGTCTTAAGCTTAACGTCGTCAAAAATAAGAAAAGGATACTTTTGTTCCCTTCTAGATTTCCCCGTGTTGTACAGGCTGGCATTATTCACAAAATATCTAGTTCAACATGGAAAAATAAATTATACGGTTTTGAGTTCCAATATTATAGAGCTTTCAAATCGATTTATCAGACACAACGAGAGAGAGAGAGCAGCAGCAGCATGAAGTGTGCCGCACGTTCATCGCATACACTACCATGCCGTTTGGCTGCTCTAAAGTGAAAGTCTCATGCGTTTCTTTTAATTTAATTTTTGACGGATATGAAAGGTTATGTGTATTAATGGCCAAAAAAAGAAGGGTCCTATGCTGTCGTAGTCCTTAATTTTAGGGTGGTTATTAATTTGGCCATTGTCATTGTGAGACTCAGAATGAAATACGAAGTTGCTAAAAATCCATGAATTAGTTGATTTGGGTGATAATTTTACCAAAAAATGAAGAAATCAAACCTTCTTTTTTTCTCAAATTACAAAAAAAAAAAAAGAGGAAAATCGTATCGTGTCAGGTTCATACGTATAAAAAAAAAAATCATCCAAACAAGAGAAATAAATGATGAAAAAGAGCACCTTCCAGTTGAGACAGAACTGAACCAACCAACTACCACGCGTTCTAGCTAATCACCAAATTTTCCCGGAAAATCCAATTTCCCCTGCGAAAGCGAGAGAAAAAAGGAAAAAGAAAAGGAAAATGAAAATGAAACTGTACAAAATAGCCCATTGGCTGGGCCTAATATTTGTTCCTCTCAAGCAAATGCTCCATCGATGGTGTTCATGGAGACAACATATGTAGCCACAGCTCTCGCCTCACTAACTTCAAACTCGTCCTCTATCTCCTCCTCCATGCCGCTACTGTTAGGGTCATCCCCCTGCAGCACCAGACTACATTGTTGTCGTCGTTTGAGCCAGCTCCTAATTTGTTCGATCGATTACGTTATGCTCACATAGAGTTGAACGACTAATAGAATATTTTGCAACCGTTCGGTTTCAAGCACTCGCAATTTTTTATGTTTTTTTCCGGTGCATATGATGAGGCTCATCACACATTCAATGACCTTCAAAAAGAACCTAGTATGGGGATGATTTGAAAATAGGTGTTGCCAACTTTTAGCACCTTTTTTAGTGAAATTGTCCGTATTCCCTACTAGAAAGGGAAGAAAAAATATTTTCTAGCAATTCAGGGGTGTGAAGAGCCTGGCCCCGTGGCATTACAATAACAGGAGCGTCCAAAGCAGCCTGCCGTCCCTGCAATGCAAACGGACAGGCATCGGTAGACTTCACGGGGGTGGGGACCCTCTTCCTCTCACCCTACGGCAACTAAACCCGCTGAGAGGAGGGAAGAGCCCCTTTCAATCGCCGATCAACTCATATAGGACCAATAGCCTATGCAATGCCCAGTGTTAATGAGAATTTTTTAGGAATGGTATTTCTAACGCTTTGAAGCTTTAATGACTACTTATAAACAATACTAATTGTTGTAGGGATTAACATTTCGAATTAAAATAATTTGTACACTAAACATTGTGTCAAAAATTGTACATACCAACCGAACAAGCCTACCTCATTAGTCATTGTAACATTTTGCAATCATATTGTTAAATGATTAGTTCATCTCTCTCTTTTGCCTCCACACGCATCTCTGTAATACCCCAGGAACTAGAAAGAATATGCCACAATGATTATTGATTCTTCAATTCTCCTGAGAACAGAGGAAGGGGAACCAAGAAAAACAAAGAGGAATACACCAAGGCCGATGTGCAGGCACAGGGTCCTAAAACTTTGTCATTTTGCGACTACAGCCCAATAATCACGTGCCCTCACATGTCCAAATTTAAGCTCACAAAAAGGAACCCATCTTTGCATTCTTAGTTCTTATCTATTTTTGACCTGGAGTTTAAGGCAATGCCTAGCAAGACAAGTTGGATTTGTTTTGTTTCTTTTCTACAATTGCTAGGACATGAACAGAATAGAAAACATAATCGTCGCAGTAAAATGGATATGTTTATACGGTTCTTGCAGCTGAACGTGGTGGGAAGAGGGCCCAAATTCTGAAAAGCTTGCGCTTCGAGTGAAGTGCACCTGGGATGAGGAGAAAACATGACTGGATTTTACCTGCTGTTTAATTATTCTTCCTTTAATGAGACAAAATGCCAGCAAGTTTCTGCAGAATTTCGTACTCTCAAGTGGTTTTACCTTTTTTTGAATTTTTTGGTCTGAACTTTTGATTCTCACTTTGAGAGAGTGGGGAACCTTCTTCATCGACCTTTTCAACAAGTTCACATTTTTTAGACTTCTTGGAAGATCAGAAAGGCATAGCGAAAATTAATAATGGACCGCCACTTAAGACTTTGCGAATCCGTTGTCCTCAGCTCATCTGCATTTTCTATTCCGTCCACAAAAATGACAAATTTAGGCACGCGCGCTTGGCATATTGAGATCATTTAAAAAGTACCGGAGTAAATTTACATTTTAGATTTATCCCTTTTAAAAAGTTGATATATTATTACTCCCCCCGTTTTATTTTTCTTTTTAGATGTACCTCTTTTAAAAATAGAGAGAGAGAGAGAAAACCGCCTGAGGGGGGCCACAATGTGGTGGCGGCATCAAAAACATTACATGAAATAGATGTTAGGAAATCATTTTACTCCTAAAATGATTATTGAAAATTTGGGTCCGTCGTTTTGTGAAAATATCGCTTCCGAGGAAAATATTTTCTGTAAGCCATTTTAAAGTGAAAAACGACTATTTTAATTGCCTGCCAAAATCTAAAATTTGAGTGGAAAATATTTTTTAAAGTTCTTTAACTCATTTAATTATTTGGGAAAAATTATCAAAAATTGAATTTTAATATTTTTAATTGACCAAAAATTAATTTTATTTTTTATTTTTTAAAAATGAATTTTTAATTATTTATATTTTAAAAAAAATCGAAATTTTTATTCTTTATTCTTTTTTTCTTTTTCTCTTCCTTCCTCCTTCCTCCTTCCTCCTCATTCCTCCACCGCCGCCTCCTTCCTCCTCCTTCTTCCTCCTCCTTCCACCGCCGCCGCCTCCTTCGCCCGACGATGGCCGACAGCGGCCCGGCGTCGACCAAGACCCGGTGGCTAGATTCGGCGAGCTCGCGGCTCACCGAGCCGGTGAAGCTTGCCGGATCTGGCGAGCTGTGTTTCCGCCCAAGTCGGCGAGAGCTCCGCCTCGCCCGTAGCCGGCCGTTCGAACTCGCGCCGCCAAATCGGGCTAGGCGGAGCCTCGGCAACTTGCGGCAAGGCCGGCGAGGTCGCCCGCCACATGGCTTGCGTCGGTCGGACGCCGCCGTGGCCGTCGCCTGCAGCCTTTGCCAAAGAAAAAGATGAAAAGGAAAGAAAGAAAAGAAAAGAAATTAAAAACTCGATTTAAAAAAAGAAAAAAGAAAAGAAAGCATAAAAATAAAACGAAAATATATTGATAAAAAGAAGTAAGAGGGAAAAGTTATGGAAAACGATTTCCACTTTTCAAAGTGGAAAACGTTTTCCTTAAAAAGTGGAAATCATTTTCCTCACTTTAAAGGTTGTTTTTAATGATGGAAAACATTTTCTTTTAGTTTATTTTCCGCGAACGAACACTAGAAAATTTAGAAAATGTTTTTCCAAGCCATTTTGGCAAAACGAACGCACCCAAGATTCGGATTTTCTTCCTACTTAACTCAAGTTTCATATGATATGATCACAAATGAGAAATGTTTCTATTTTCACTGTAATATTAACACGTTGTTTTAATTGCACTGTCAACAGATTGACTTTAGCGTCGCCATACCATGATCCGACAAAACCAAAGCGTGTTTCTAGATTTTAAAAAAAAAAATTGAAGAAGACGACTGCATATTGGTTGGCTCGAGGCATTCCCATACAACTATCAGATGCTTTTTTTTTTTTTTTTTTGGTAACGTATCAGATGCTTTCTTTTTTCCCCTGGTGAAAATGAAATTTCTATTCATTATGAAAATGATACATGAAAGGAATTTAAAAGTCACGATAATAAAACAAACTCATAGATCTCCAAAATAAAATGAAACAGAAATCAAGGCGTTTCATCGTAACATGGTTGATAGAGATTATCGCGAGCTCGTCCTTCAAGAACCGATCTATAACTAGATCCAAGCGAAAGGATTGGCGGCCAATCACCGAGTCACAATGCACCATCAGTGATAAAAACACATCAAGATCTCTATATGTTATTACGGTATTACCTTTCAACAATGTGTAGCTAGGTTCAGCGTCCCCAACACCATCACCATATGGGACAACTTACACATGTTGAAAATCTCAGATTTGACAACTGGGAGCAAGCCATATAACCAATGCGAAATGCTAAAACTTTGAGTGAAAAAACATTGAACGAGCACACATTTGACACCAAAGCTACTATGGTCATCATTGAAACTGGAGGTGGAGTATTTATTCATTAAAACTCAAAAAATGCTAGAATTAGATCGGAAAGAAAAGCTCCTAGATGTAAGATCGGGAGAGCAAGGCTCCCAAATCTAAAATTAGATCGGGAGAATTAGAAAAGAAACAAAAAGAAATAAAAAGGAAAAGGAATTGGGGAAGGGAGGGAGAGATCCAGGTCAAATCCCTCCCTCTAGAAATGGAAGAGATAAAACAAGGTTTAGAGAGAGAGACCATTAGATATTGGTTTAGTGGAAATGGGGAAAACCGGTAGAGGAATGATTGTTGTCATTATTTAATTGTGCTATGTCTAATGGGCCAAATACCCTAGAAAAACTTCAAACTTTAGATTTTGGTCTCTATTTTATTTATTATCTCATAAAAACCTCCAACTTTAGATTTAATCCCAATTTGACCATAGTTTTTTTTTTTTTTTGTCCATAGAAAACCTTCAATTTTAGGTCATGTCTCAATTTCACCTTAAACTTTATTTCATTCTATGACACGCCCCCAACTTAGTTCATGTCCCAATTTTACCATCCTGCCCCAATTTCTCTAAATTTTTTACATTCTCATAAAAAATCACTAACTTTTATTTGAGTCACAAATTTAGCCTCATTAACCCTTTGCCCAAAATTTTCATTAACAACTGAGAGATGTAAAATTAACACAGTGTTTTGGCCCCATTAGTCCTATGTTTATAATAGAAGATAGTGCTCATTTGTTCAGTTTGATGAATGTTTAATTACGGAACAATTCTCTAAGTCGCTGTTGCCTTGGACCACCATCGATGATGTCTGCTATCACCTTTAGAATCTTTTTTGGTCGTAATGGCCCGACTTGCCAACTGATCCAACAACAACTTTTTCTTTTAATTTTAGTCCACGAGTCTCACGCCAAAGTAGAATGTACCACTTAACTAAGACTGATGATTACTTTATATGAAGTGCCGCATGCTCTTCAACTAATTCAATTTTTTAGGCTCCTTCAAACACCATTAAGGCAAATCCACGGCTATTCAGGTAAATTTTCAATGTTTTTCTCCTTTGGCTTCATAAGATATGTGCAACCCCACAGATCCAGGGTTGCATTTCTTGGAAATGAACCGAGATCCCACCTTCTTAGAATATATGTAGCGTTCTATAGATGTCTCTATAGATAAACAACCTCATTAGTAGCTACTAATGCCTCTAGTTTTTGGAAATGGACATCATTCCTATAGAAAGAATGAAAATAAGAAATTAGACAAAATATTATGCGTATTGTCCTAGTTAACTACAATACATAGAGTCATACAAACTCGACATTTTTTCGTGGTAAAATAATTCTTAAGATAGTAGGATGTTGGTTGAAGGTATTTTTTTATCAAATTAACACAAATTATTAATATTAAATTAATATCTTGAATTTAGATTTATATAATGATTTATTAAATCAAATTTGTTGAAAAAGATTTTCAAAGCGGATTAGATTTTTCGTTCTTGAAAACATTTCCTAAATTACATAAAGGAAGGGGTATTAAAGGACAAAAAATGGGCACACTATTTTTTATTATATTTTGCTTATGAGGGCAATAGGGTAATTGTGTGAGTAAGAAAAGCAAGGGTTTCTTTCTTTTCACCTGCAGAAACTTAATCTATTGAATAAAAAAGTTAAAAACACACAGTGGGGCCCAGAGTCAAAGTTGTTGACTCTGGGCACACATGTAAAAGCAAAATATGTGCTCTTCCTTTCTGAGAAGCCGCACGTTTAGAAGAGCAATCGCACAATACAGAAGAACGTAGAGCCGCCCGTACGCAGAGCAGAGATGAACGTTGGACTTCTTGTTTTTAGCGTATCCAGAGCATTTTGCTTTGAGCTTCAATGCACAGTAATTTTATACCGTGAATTTACGTTAAATGAGTTATTTATTTATAAATACTTTGAATTTAAAATCAAATCTAAGTGCGGGAAATACTTTAATTAATAAACGAATTGTAAATTCCGATTTTTCATTATAAAATATTATTTTGTCACCAGTTTTTTCCTATTGATATAAGCGATTGATATTCGAATTCAAGACGTAAATATCTCGTTATCCTTATTATTTCTCATTTATTTTTATTTCTAAGGTGATTTCGTTGGCGTAAATTGCGATTTCGCGTATTGTATTTCTATAGTTAATCCACATGATTAGTTGACCCAAATAGTCCGCTTGTTGCAATCTAGTTGCACACCCAATAATGAGCTGAAATCCCCCTCAATACTGATGGGCACCCTACAATGGTCATGTTGATGCGAGAATCTTTCTTAAAAAATAAGTGACTTTTTGGGGCTTGGTCTAGGTAAGAAACAAAGTTTCAAAGCCTTTGTCAAACTTTGTTAATAATGTGTAGAGTTTATCTCCATATGCACTTCAAGCATGTCGTGCCTTCGCATATCTTAGGAGTTTTGCCAGTGTTGCAAATTGCGATTCTCATTTTTTTTTTTTTTCCACTGCGTTTCTCATCTTCCCTATTCTGTTAAGGAAGTCAAGAAACAAAAACCGATTAGCTCCTTTGGACTGACAAAATTGAATCGGTATCGACATGGATCTCACTCAATCACACCGGCAATGGATTATTTGTAAGTTTAAAATTGTCGTGTGCTCGGTGAACACGGTGGGGATCCTTTGTTGACCATATTGGGGAGCTACATTCTCTGCAACGCCACGATGAGCCAACTCTTTGAACTGTAACGTTCTCATGGGTTTTTGTGCAAGCTTGTTCTTTTTCTCCTGGGGAAAACAGAATTACGTTTTTAAAAAATTGGAGAAAGAAAGAATAGTGATCTTGTCATCAGCATATTCGATTCAACGAAGATGGGGCTCCATGGTAGGTAGTGGTCCGGTTTCTAAGAATCGTCGAAGCTCAGTCCACCCAACGAATACAGAAATAAAAATGAGTACCTGAATTAATTGACACATAGAAGATATTCAAGGCTAGTGGATAGGTTTCTAATATATATATCATTAATGTATGAGATATGTATTTAGAGATAATCGTCTAACCGAATTCATTCATCTACTACACATTTAAAGATGGAAATGAAAACAATATTTTATTTCGACATGGGTCACAATTATTCATTTTAAATCGGCATATAGACAACTTTTTTACCCTCGCCCTTACGCATTTATTGCACATATTTTATTCTCAATTGACTTTTTCTTCCTCGTGATCAATGGTTGCCGAGGATCTTAACACATTGCAATGCCACATTTGATGCCATGTGTAAACATGCAAATTTTTACACTTTTTCATGTTTTTTCCTTCTTTTTAGCTTGATAAGACATGTGCAACCCCCATGGGTCGGGGTTGCATTTCTTGGCCATGGATCGGGTTCCCACCTTCTTAGAATGATGTGTAGCGTTCTATAAATTTCCATACACGTCTTCATAGATAAACAACCTCGTAGGCAGCAACTATTGGCTCGAGTGTGGAATATGTTGGCAGAGGACATATGGTGATAGTTGGAAGGAAAATAAGAAATTAGACATTTATTACATTGCATAATCCAAGTTAACTTGAACATATAAGGTCACACAAACTCAAACCTTTTTCTTGATAAATTTATCATTTAAGATAGCAGGAAAATTCCATCGATACTAGGGGACACAGTTATGTGATGAGGTCAGAATCTTTCACAAAAGAGTAAGAGTTTTTCTGGTGTAGTTTCAAACAAGAAACAAAGTTGGCCGGCTCACATTAAAATCAAATATAATCATTCTCTTTCCCAACTAATTTTCTGCTTTAGCAAGTGGACAACTTTAAGGTGTGGTTTCAAGGAAGAAACAAAGTTGGCCAGGTCACATTAAACTCAAATATAATTGTCTGTTTCCCACCCAATGTTCTGCATTAGCAAGTGGACACTGTTAAAGGTGCCGAGACTTTTTAACAAGTCTGGGAAATTTTTAAGGACTCTTGGTATACCACAATGGCCAATCAAAAGTGTTTTTTTTTTTCTCTTTGCAATAAAAGGAATCAGGTTCTAAATTATTGCAAAATGTTCAATCAGATCCCTCAATTTTATTTTTGTAATTTGGACTCTTAACATATATATATTTCTTCAAATCTATACAGGGCGGCCCTTGCTTAGATTTGGTGAGAGTCAGTGACCTTAGTTGCCTTACTTACTGCATATATTTATCTTGGTTGATATTTAGTCTTTAATTCATTTGTTATTGTTGTCTACTACTACATGGAGTTTTTTTTTTTTTTTTTTTTAATAGCAGGAGTACCATGCAGGCTCAAATGCCAGACTGACCGCTGAGAAAGCAGAAAATTTTATCTCGGAAATGGCACCAGGCCACCATCTATGAGCTAACATAACGTGTTTGGGCTCTTGTGAGAATAACAGTTTATTGTGTGCCGTGATTTTTTTTGAAAGAATGGACCCCGCAACATTTTATAGTAGTTTCTTATTTGATTTTTTATGATCCAAAATAGACAGTTATTTTCACAATAAATTAAAAGCGGTCACTCAATCATTTCTCATATTAATTTTACATATGACTCATTGTCCATATAAAAACGATTTATAATGGTGTATCTAGGATGAACATGTGGCAAAGGATATATTTTAGATGCAGAAACGAAGAAAAAAGTAGTCACGCGCTTTATACCGTGGCTTAGCAATTGGAGAAATATTTGTTTAAAAGATATTAGATTGTTGATGCTATTTATCTTTCCTGCGTCAATTACGGAAGTTAGCTACAGATTAGAGGGGCCTTACGCGTCATCAGCAATGTCTACACAAATGAGAGCTCAAAAATGATAACTTTGCCTCGTGATCCATGCATCGTCTCGTCCGTGCATACAATCTGTAAAATCATCAGATGGAAGGATGAAAAATTCAACGGTGAACAGTTGGACGTAGTTGATGCCTTTCTTCCGAATGATAGTTTAGTGACTCTTGTTGGGTGCGAATCCATTGTCTCTCAGCCCACCTGCATTTGCACTCTACAGAACGATAAATTTAGACAGGCATGTTTCGCATATTGAGATCATTTAAAAAGTACAGAATAAATTTACATTTTAGATTTACACCTTCTAAAAACTTGACATATCATAACTCTTCCCATTTTCTTTTCTTTTCTCTTTTCCCTCTTTTCATCCTCGATCTTCTTTGTGCGTGCATATGTGGTAAAATGGAGCCGGCACAGCATGACCGTCGACCCTCCCACATCTAGCGGCAGCCGCATCAAGAGCTCCATTAAAGTTGTGGAGACACCAAGCCCGCCAGAAAGGAAGAGAGACCTGCCTGAGGGGGTGACAAATGTGATTGTGGCATTGGCATTGGGTACTGGGAAGATTAAAGTAAAGTAAAATCATATTGCAATCTTGTAAATGAGACTGTTAAAAATTCTGACCCAATAACTTAAGTAAGTAGATGGGGAGAGACCACATGTAAATAAAAAGCATTTAAAATTCATATCAAGCAATGTGGAATAATATTTTAACAAAAACAACATATAAAAACACTATGTGAAATGGATGTTCGAAAATCATTTGCTCCTGAAATGATTTCACAAGATTTAGAAGCCATTCTCTTCCTAGTTTTTGTCAAAGTTTGATATGATACCATCAAAAGGAGAAATCTTTCTATTTCCAGTGAAAAATTAACACGCTGTTTTTTTCTGGACTGTCAACAGGTTGACTACAGCTTCGCTGTACCATGATCCGGAAAACCTAACACGCGTTTCTGGATTCCATAATGAAGAAGATGACTACACAGTGGCTGGTTCGAGGCATTGTCACACAAATATTATATGTTAGTTTAGTGGAAATGGGAAAAACCGGTCAAGAAATTATTATTGTCGCTTTTAGTTATACTATGTCTATGTTAGAAGATAGCTCATCTGTTCAGCTTGATGGACGTTTAATTAAGGAACAATTTTCTAAGGCGTTGTTGTCTTGGGCCGTCATGAATGTCCTCTATCTCCTTTAGAATCTTTTATTGTCGTAATCGTCCGACGAGTCAACTAATCCACTAATAATTTATCATCGCATGCCTAAGTGGACGATACCACTAAATAAGACCGATGATTACTTCAAATGAAGTGTCCCAAACTTTTCAACAAATTCAAAAATTTTAAGTTCTTTGGAAGACATAAAGACAAATCCCTTGCTATTCAAATAAATTTTCAATTTTTATTTTCTTTTTTGGCTTGATTAGATATATGCAACCCACAGATCCGGAGTTGCATTTCTTGGAAATGAATTGAGGTCCCACCTTCTTAGAATTATACATAGAGTACGATAGACATCTTTGTAGATAAATAATTTCCTAAGCAGCCACTATTGACTGTAGTATTTGCAGAGGAGATCAAGGTGACAGAGGGAAGGAAAACAAAAAGGTAGACAAGTATTATATTGTATTCTCCTAGTTAACTAGAATACATAGAGTCAAACAAACTCGATATACATATATATATATATTTGGGTAGATTTAATTCTTAAGATAGCAGGTTATCGGTTGAATGTATTGTTTTATCGAAATTGTTTATGCACATGATTAGCTAAGCCATATTTCACACTCAATGATGAGCTTAAAATCCCCTCGACGCTTATGGCTATGGGCACCCTAAAATGCTCATGTCAGCGCAAGAAACTTTCTTTGAAAAATAAGAGAGATTTTTACTGGTCTGGTCTTTGGAAGAAACAAAATTTCAAAGCCTTATTGAACTCTGATAATAATGTGAAGAGTTTCTTTCTGTATCCACTTCAACCATGTTGCGTCTTTGCACGCGTTAGTGAGTTTTGCACTATTATGGAATTGCGATCCACGTTATCTTCATTTCCGCTGGGTCGCTCAATTTACCTCTTCATTGAAAGAGGTTAAAAAAAAAATGCTTGTCTACTTAGTACCGACGAAATTGAACCGTTACCAGCATGGGTCACACTCAGTCACGCAATCAATGGATTATTTGCAAGTGTATAACGACGGGGCTCGATGGTAGCTGGCCGGTGGTCAAGTTTCAAGAATTGTCAAAGTCAGTCCCCCTAACGAAAATAAGGACCTGAATTTCATGACACGCGGAAGACAATCAAGGCCAGCGGATAGGGTCCGATGAGTTCTTTTTTTTTTCCTGGCGAACCCGAATTGATATTTTCCGTGAAATGGACCCGGTCCTGATAGTTCAAAATTCATGTGCAGGGGGCTGTCAATCCCCCAAGCCAAATCTTTTGATCCAATAATCCATAATAAGCGTCGGTCTCTCTCCTTTAGCTACAGATGAAGCATGCCGGTAGACGAAAATAGCATCAACTCATCTAATCCGAAACCTTATGATATCAATTCTCATGCTTTTAAGCATGCACAACAGATGTCGGATTCGGAAACCAAACCGCAAACTGCATATAGATCAGCATAAACAAAAATAATTCAATGGCGTAAAGAACTTATTATCTCTATCAAATAACATTCTCATTACTAATGAGATTGTTAGCACTCTCTCTATCATATCCTCTATGTATAACTTTATCTCTATTTCTTTTGTTTAGGCATGTCTTCAACTCAATAAAAGTGTTGCTAATTGTTACATTGACAAACAAAAATATAGATGTTAGTCTCAGGATATAATGAGTAATTTGGAAATCTTGAAGAAACCACTTATTAAACCTCTCATCTCCAATGAATTCAAAGTTTGACATGGCTTTCCTTGTTTGCTTGTCATTAGATGTCTTCATCATATTTCCATATCTTTTCTCAGTATGGTGACCGCATTTCTTTTTCTTTCTTTTTTCAATAATTAATTGCAATTATTGCAGGAATGGATTTACTTTCTCTCGTTTTGTTCGTGGTAAAGTGGTTCTGTTTTTGTTTCACTTTTTTGAGAAGCAAAACTTGTATCTTCATTTATTCTCTCTTCCTCAAAGAAAAAGGTGGATGTGGTGTGGCTTTAAGTAAGAACGGAGCTGAAGTTTTCAGTATAAACTAGCCAACCAATGCCCATGAACATGGTTGGCACGCTTTAAGATCAAAAGTTACTGTTTTTTCTAGCTAATGCTCTTTATTAGCAAAGGAGCAACTGGTGAAGGCTATTTATCGTTCAAACCATACAGGTCTATTTAACTAAGATCGAGAATTACTTTGAACGAAATGCCCAACACTTTTCAACAAGTTCATAATTTTTAAGCTCCTCTTGGAAGACCATAAAGGCAAATGCGCAAATAAACAATGAATCGTCATGTGAAACTTTTCTAAAAAGAACATGCTAGCTTCCAAATATACAATACATGGTCCATAAATAAATAAAAAAATAAAAAATTTAAGTGTATTGTCTGGGTTTTTCAGTCGTACTTTCCTTCATATCGTCTTCAATGTCAATGTAAAAGGATTTTTTTTATACATTTACCATTGGATGTGTGACATATATATTTAGAGATAGTTATATAATTGAATTTATTTAGATATCAACTATCTATAGATTGAGATGTAAACAGAAGATGTTTACGGTGGACGTGATAATTTTCTATTTTAAATTGGCAAATTGGCAACTTTTTAGCCGGCCTATACGCGCGCGTCGCACATGTTTGATTCTCAATCCGTCTTCTTCATCCTCGGGAGCAATGCTGACCGCGAATCTTAGCACATGCACTGTCATAATTGACGCCATATTTAAACATGCAACTTTTAGACTTTCCAATTATCCTATTTTTTTTTTTTTTTTGGCTTGATAAGGTACGTGAAGCCCCACATATTCAGAGTGGCATTTCCTGAAATGAACCAAGGTCCCTCCTTAAAATTATATGTAGCATTCTATAAACGTTTCTATAGATAAACAACCTCGTAGACGGCTACTATTGACTCTAGTGTTTAACACATGTTTACAGGACTCTAGTGTTTAACATATGTTTACAGAGGTCATTAAGGGCAATTTATGGTAATCTTCTACTCCGGGAGCAACTTTTTCGAAATAGTTCTTTTCTATTTATACTTTAAGAACAATTTCGGAATAAAATAAGGGTGTTTTCAGATTTATACAAAATGTTTTATTCTTGGAATAGAAAAAAATAATAGAAATACGTTTAATTAATTTATAAATTTTGTATTTATTTATTTTTCTTCTGCTCACGAACCGCTTTGCTTATGCCGCCACATGACACATGACCCCTGACCATCGCCATCGACTACCACCCACAGCCCACTGGCCACCGGTGCTAACCGCCGCATACTTTTTGTTCGAGTTGATTCTTCAATTAAAATTATAAACGGAGATGCTGATGTTCCACCTATGGGAAGGATAGTGCAGTCAGGTGGCAAGGGCTGCGGCCCTCGTTCAAGTCTTCAGAAAGGGGGGGCGGCCCTCACCCAAATTTGAGGCGAGGTTCATCACTCCCGCTTGCATGCTGAAGAAGATTGAAGAAGGGCGGCTTTGCTCGGATTCTAAGGCAGTGGACATCGCAAAGCTTAGGGACGTGTAGAAGGCATATGTTGATGGACAGCCTGTGGAAGAAGATCGGGGAGGACAATCTCTCCCACTTCTTCAAAAGCTTCTTGACCGAGTGGAGAGGACCGAGGTGAGCGAAGAATGCGACCCTATAATTATAGACAAAAACAAAAAGGATCCAAATGCATTTCTCATGATTTTTGTGAATCGATTTGGTTATTGCAGAGTGAACTCGTCTCAGGCAAAACAAATGCAATTCACACTGCAACAAACTACCTTTAGATGGAGAGGCGTGCATTTTCTTTTTCTCTTTCCTTTTCAGATTAAAATTTTAAAAACAGCTTCTTAAATTAAAATTGCCACATACATGTCACGTCAAATGTTGACGATCGACTCAGCATTTCCATTTGCATTTTTAATGAAAATATCAACTCGTAAAAAATAACTATATAGTTTAGGAACTCAATGGCCTTGAAAAATGTCAAGGACTTGATTAAATATTTTGCGAACAGTTTAGGGAGTTTCTCATGCCTTCATATATTTTTATCTCTGCATGTAATAAAGCTCATTAATCAACTTTCACAAAGCATCATCAAGAACTGTTGCTGGAATGATATTTTTGAAGCTTTGAAGCTTTAATGACCGCTTGTAATCACCACTCATTGTTGTAGGGAAGACATTTTGCATTACTACATTACTTTCCACGAGAGGTGGAGTTCAAATCCCAACTTGGGAGAGTTGGGATAAGAATGATTTAATTTTAGGTGCAGCCAACTCTCACGTTGGGGTAAATAGAGGTCAAGAGTTAAAGTAGAGTAAAGTAGGACACAAAAAATAAAAATAAAACTATTTTGGGGCAATTTATACGCATAAGATATTAATAACAATTCATTGATGAGAATTCCAAAATCACTCGTTTTACAACATTCGTTGACGTTATTTCAAAATAAAGTCTACTTAAGTTATGACATAATGTTTAACGCATGCAAAAAGAACCTCATTGTAGCTTTTCGCAATTATTTTGGGGTTAGTTCATCTCTCCTTCTTCCTCCGCGTTCCATGTAATGTCTCAGGAAATAGAAAGAGTGTGCCACAAATAATGATTAGGGATTAGTCTACAGTTGCCCTTGAACACGTATAGAGGTGCCAACATGCACAGGGTACCTAATTCTTCTATCACTTTGGGTGCGCATGATGGCCAATTATGTTTCGTAATAGTTTTAAGGAATGTAAAATAGATTTTTCTATTTATATTTCTAAAAAAGAGTTTAATAAAAATAGCGAGTTTGATAACGATACAAAAATTTCTACTCTAAAAATAGAAATTTGTTTAATAACGACACAAAATTCCTTTCTTTCGGTCACCGCCATAACCGGCTAGAGACCAGTTGATTGGTGGCAACGACGCAAGGCGGCGGCCGATGGCGTTTCGAAGACCGATGGTGACGGCGACTGGGCGGGCGGCGAAGAATGATCGACGGGCCAGACCCGGCAATAACCAGGATCAAGCATGATGGAGACCAGACCGATAAGCGTAGCGAGCACCGTAACAACTGGGGCCGACGCATGGGGCGGTGGTGGCGGCGATGGCAAGAACGACGGCCCGACAATGGCGGCAACCGCAACCGGGCGATCGCAACTGATCGCAGCGATGATCGGCCGATATAGCGGCGATCTCGATCTGGCCAACCGGCCATGCATGCTGGCGATCAAGGCGCGACTAACGACGGGCGACCGCGGCGACGACAGCAATGGGCGGTGGGCGCGGCCGGGAGGAGGAGGAGGCAAGACGTCAGTAGAAAAGATGAGTTACGAAATTAGGGTTTGTGGGTTTGTGCGGGAGAAATTATTTTTATTTACATTTGAAATGGTAGCATTTTTTCTATTTCTGATTTTTTTCTTCCTTTTATTTTTTAATAAATCTATTCTAAAAAAGAAAAACGTAATAGGTTTATCAAACGGATTTCTCTTCTAAACCTATGCGGAATAGAAAAACATTTCGGACCAGAATTTGGGTTATCATGCACCCCTTTGCCACCGCAACCCTAATCATATCGCGCCCTCACATGCCCTTATTTAAGCTCACCAAAAGAACGAATCTCTGCATTATAAATTCTTAGCTCTTCAACTTGCTCCTAAAGTTTCTTTCTTTCTTTTTTTGCGAGACGGTTTTCTCACAACTAAATGTTGGACGAGTTATTTTTTACATGTCGTTTAAGGCAATGCCAAGCAGGGAAGGTTGGTCTTGGTTTGTCTCTTTTGTGCAATTGCCAGGACATTTGGATTAGTTTATATGGTTCTGGCAGCTCATAACATGGTGGAGAAGGGGAGCCAAATCCTGCGAAACATTGAATAGTCAAAAGTCGTAAGTGTTAAAGAGGGATGTCATTTTTCTGTTGTGGACTGCGAGGCATGTGCACTGTTTTTTTGTTAAAAAAAAGAGCTGGATTTTACCCGTTATTTAATTAATTAATCTGCCTCTAATGAGACAAAATGCCAGCAAGTTTTTGCACAATTTCGTACTCTCAAGTGGTCTTGTCCATAAGTAACGATGTTAGTCCTAGCATACCTTGCATTTTTTGGACGCTTTATTTTTTAAATGAAGCGCGCCGGACTTTTCAACAAGCGAAATTTTTTCTGGACTCGTTGGAGGACCGTAAAGGCAAATTTGCTGCTAATCAGATAAGTTCACAATTATTTTCCTTTTTGGCTTAATAAGATACATGTGCAAGCCCATAGGTCCAGGGTTGCATTCCTGAAAATAAACGGAGGTCCCATCTTCTGAGAATTATATGTAGCTTTTTACGGATGTCTCTGCGGATAAATAATCTCATAAGTAATAATTACTGACTCTAGTGTTTGGGATATGTTTGTAAAAGATATTAAGGTGATAGCTGTAACGAAAATAAGAAATTAGTCATCTATTATATTGCATTACCGACACATGATATACATCAATCAAGACTACATTAATTTATGCCCATATATGAAGTAATAATGTCATTGGTTTCGTGGGCTAATGACGTAGTCAAGGAGTTTCAAGAATTTCCAAATGGTCAACAAAACAATGGTTCTGTTAAGTATGTTGATGTCCGATTCGGAAGGAGTTGATTTTCATGGCAGTCTTAAAGCCGAATGTTTCAAGCAAAATGCAATTATGAAGCTTGGATCTACTTCAGAGCAAAATTGAGAGGTGACTTTACAAAGCAGTAGCTGAACGAGACACAACTTGTTTACACCATATCGACTACATCATATTAAGAATAAAAAACAATTGACAAGCCACTAATGCAATCGAATCGAATTATCTAAATGAATAATGATAACGTGTCTTCCCTCTTATTTTTAACTCTCCTAAATTGCTTTTACATTACATATTACGCCCTCGTTGAATGACCACACAAATTTTTCCCTCTTATTTTGGTCATAATTATGTAAACTACTTCATCTTTTCTTTAGTTCCGTTTTTCTACAGACCAAACTAGTCTAGTCCCCATCCCCCCCCCCCCCCCCCCTCCCAAAAAAAAAAAACAAACAAACAAACAAAACAAACGCATGAAAAATAAGTTAAGAAAAAAAAAATAGCATGTTTCTCATAAAAAAGAAGAAGAGAAAACCGAGTTGAACCGAATCGGGTTTTCGTTTGGGTCATATTCAGTTCAGATCACGATTCCACTCACTCCGTCAATTTGGTTTTGGTTCGGATTTCTTGAAACCCGAACTAAATTGAACCATTAATAACCCTTCTTGTGACCTTCCAGCTATGTGACTGCTAGATGAATTCAGATTTCAGAGGAGTCAGGTACCAAAGGGTCAGAGCCCGGTTAACTGGCAAATTGCGAAGACAAAGCCATACCAGAGTTTGTGCCTTTCTCTTCAGCTGCATCATTCGAAGCATTGATGTTACTTATATATCCCCTGACTCTCTCATGGTATGCTGGTGCCGCGACTCATGAAGATACGGCTATAAGATCCAATTAAACCGAGACAAGAGAAAGGAACGACATCATATTAGAGAGTGAGCAAAGAAAAGATATCAATTAAGTTTATCCCCAGTGAATTAAATTGTGAGGTAGCTGAAAAACTGTAACGAAGATGAAGTATGTAGCCCAGATTGCCCCATTTGGTTCAGTTTTTGCAAGGAGTCCATTTGAAAAAATACAAAACGTTTAGCATTTCGAATATTTAAAGCCCAATATAGCTACAGACCTACTTTAAACTTTCAACATTTTCTAAACGCAAAGTTCATCGTCACACACCATCTTCTTCCTCATTCATCCATGACCATTTGTCTTCCCCAATCTGCAACCTAAGATCGGGCTTCTCCGGCGATTGCCACTATTGCCTAAGGGTTGCGCATCCCCGTCGACCACCACCTGGGGTGGCATGACCCACGACTTAGGCGACACTCCCTATGTTTGCACGACTTGGGCAGCGTCGCTTGAGGTAGCAATCTCAAGCCGCTAGATCTGGCCGTTCGGCAACTAGATCTAGCCATTCGGCGGTTGTCTAATGGCACATCTCCATCGGATTTAATTTTCAAAATTAAGCCAAAAAAAAGAGACAAAAGCTCTTTATAAATGTTGGTTTTACCAAATGGCATCTACGCCAAAGTTATTTTCCAAGACTAATTAAAGTTACAATTTACCAAATGGTATAACATTTCGGAAAATCTCTTTACCTTAAAATTATATGTATTTTTTAAAGTCATTTGTCCAAAGTCAAACTAAAGGGGTAATATTTCACAAAATAGAATTTAATAAAAATAGCATTTAACAACAGTAAAGCATGTGGCTAAGGAAGCAAACACGAGCGGAACACCCTCAAATAAAAATAAAAAAGCTTTAGAATTAATTTTTGTAATTGGCACGTCCAGAAGGAGCTTCCAAATCAACATCCATAAAAAGACAATTTACCTTTCTAACTTTGACCGGCTGCTTTTCAAGCTTAGCACGTGCTTGTCTTTGTCTCAACATCCCGTGATGCTGCCTGGCATTTACATACGCAGGCCCTTCTGCCACAGCCAGGTGTGGGGGCAGAGGCATCCTAGCATGAGGGATGCCGACAATTTGATAAGCCTACCAATCCAAGATCTCTGAGAAAGCGTAAAACAAAACTCAGATAAGTTATCCATTGCGTGACTGAGCACCTTAAACAACATAAACGAGGGGAACAAGAGAGGCCTTCGGCACAAATAACAGCAATTTTCAGTGCTCTTTACTAACTGCAAAAGAAACACAGTTAAAGATAAATATGAATAAACTGTCCGAAGTGTAACAAAGATTCTTTCTCATATGTTCTCTTTTCATCTCACCCTCTAGTAGCACCAAATCACCAAATATAACTTGACAAACATAAGAACCAAGCATTGTAGAGATCCTGAAAGACCTGAAGTCAAGATACGTGATTGGAAGCATCAACGCCTTATGCCTGAGAAGCAAAGCTGAGCGTCAATCTTTGATTTCTTTTATAAATTGACATCTTATCTGCGCAATTACGCATGTACCTGAGTCCTAGGAAGTATCTACCGTTGACATATGCATATTACGTTGCTGAGATTCGCCGAAAGACATCGCTACTTCAGCAGTAGATATTATACCTACCGACAAGCTACATTATCTCAACAGCACCCCATCACCAATGGCGCAGCCAGCTAGTTAGTTCCATGTCATCTAGTCTTAGCATCTACGTACTTGAATGTCACGTTTATATATTATACGATTGATGAAGCAATCTGCAATTTACGATCGCTTCAATGGAAAAGGAGGAAGTGGTCAAAAGCTAAAAAGAAAAACTATATTAAAAGAGAAAGCATAAAGGCCGGACTTACTACTACCTCACATATTTCCTTGCAATCTACTAGAAGGAAGGTCCTTTCGGACTTTTACCCAGGTATGTACATAGATAGGAATTGTACATAGATAGGAATGAAGGTGCTCTTGGCTCATCATACTTTGTTGCAACACGGCTTAGATAGTTTAACTATTAGATTGATTTACTAATTTATTTTCTTTAAAATTTATATTTGCTCTAGCTATTCCATAACATACCAAGTAAAGCAAAAAAAGAAAGGGAGTCTTACTGGTCTTGCTCCACACAAAGTTCCGTTTCTCTTTCTTCTTTTTATATGTTTTTATTTTAGTGAACTTTCATTCTCCATCTTGTCTCTTATTTGATTTCATTAATCTATTATTTTTGGGTAATTTTATCAAACTTCATGGACTACTATCTTTTAATGTTATTTTTTCTTATTATAATGCTAATATTAATTCAATTATTTTGCATTTTGGAAATAAAAGAGTTCTATCCACTATACTTTTCAAATAAAAAAATCCATAACCATCGGACACATTGTCTCAAATCCATTTATGAAAGTCTATATGTGGTTGTATTTTTTTAATCTAAAGTAATATGCCTTTAAATTAACTAGTGTCTCTTTTGTCATAAATTGCACTTTTTAGTGAAATAATAAGTTTACTCATATAAAAGTTACATCCTATGATATATAGGACCATTCGTCAAGTAAAATGTGCTTTGGTTACTTTAAAAGAATCATTACCATGAAAAGACGTGAATCCCACGTCATCACATGATGGATAAGTACTATATGACTATTTTGTCCTTCGCGTTTCGGGGCCAACTCTCTTCTCAACTAGTGATATCCAGCTATGCCGACAGACATGTGATTCATACTTGTCTCTGAACAAAAGTGGAGGAGGTACACAAATAATGAAGGAATGGGCTACATATATTCATTGGTTTTTGGAAAAAGTTGCAGTGACTTGACAAGTCATTATGTACCATATGATAAAGATGAACCATAAATTTCATCCGGTACAAACATCACATGATGGATAAAACCGACATAGACATGTGATTCACAAAAGTGGAGGAGATACACAAAAAATGAATGAAGGGCCCACATATATTCATTGGGTTTTTGAAAAAGTTGGAGTGAATTGACAAGTCCACTATGTACAAAATGATAAAGATGAACTATAAATTCCATCCAGTACAAACATCACGTGATGGATAAATAATTGAATTCCAAGGACGTTAAATAAATGCAACATGACCATTGACGAGCAGGTATTTCGAGTAGCTAACACGTTCACTAAATTCAATTGAGCTATTAGGTCCGGAGCAAAATTCAAGTGAAACTCATCACATTAATTCTGTACCAAAATTCAGTTTAGTGTATATACTACACTCATGTATCATAATTTCTCATTACGAACTATAATCCATGAGCCAAAGGATGTTAGAAAAAAATCAGCACATATATCGCTTTTAAGTATATATATTTTTAGGGGAAAAATTATTTTTAGTGGTAGCCATGTGTATGAGACTAAAATGCATAGAATTTTATCCACACAAGATATACCCACTCAAAACCACATTCATTTGCGCCAATATACAAACTAATCGCATCTTATTATTATTGTTATTATTATTTTGGGCTTATGACTCTAGTCCAACCATTTAGAAATTTTTCAATTTCAACAGGACGATGCTTCTTGTTAAGGATGTTAATGTTCGATTTAGAGGGAATTGGCTTTTGCAGCCATCTTAAAGCCGAATGAGACCGGCAAAACGCAACTATGAAACCCGATTCCTTCGAAGCTTAAGAAGCAAAAATGAAGAGAAGGCCGTACAAAGCAGAAATCGAAGGAGATGCGACTTCAGTTACTGCAACTTGTAGTGGAACACGGAGGGAATTCTTTGGTTGACCATATCGAGGGGGGCTACATTCTCTGCGACACCAGCATGAACTCCAACTCTTTTAACTGTATTGTTCTCTCTCACGGGTTCAAAATTCACATGCAGGCCCGATACTCGGAGAGCATGGACATGTCTGTTGGGCCTGTCAAGTCGCCAAGCCAATCCTTGACCCAATAATAATCCATAATAAGTAACTTTGTTTTGGCCCACAGGCGAAGCATGCAAGTAGACGAAATAAGGTCGATTTATCTCCTTGGAAACCTTATAAAATTAGTTCACATGTTGGTATCTTTACCAATGAAGGAGCATGATGATAAGCCAAAAGATGTATTTTATTGAATGAGAAGCTTATCATCCATACCAAGCCACAAGTAGTGTACGAATCTAACGTATACGTAACTTTTAATATATATAATTTCGCAAGAATTGCACGTCTTTGTAACTACTTTGTGTATAGTTTTTATCTATTTATGATATACGCCAATCAAACCTACATTAATTTGTGCTAATATATTGGCGAATAATGTCATATCGTTTCTTAGGCTAATGAAGTGTTCAATAAATTTAAAGAATTTCCATTGCCAACAAAATGATGGTTCTGGGTGAAATAGAGAGGTGGCTTTACAAAGTAGTGGCCGAAAAAGATGCAACTTCTTTGCTCGATTTGACATCATCTTGACTACATCATGTTAGGAATAAAACTCAAAGAATTGACTGGTCTACCAGTAAAAGCAACTTAGCAAATCAGATAATCTACATGATAGTTTTGTTCTACTTGAAGGCCATTGGATGATGCGATCCATGAAAGATCATTGGTTTTGTTCACTTTAGGTAGGCATCGAGTGCCACGTTGGACGACAAGCTAACACTTCAATAGCATTCATCAACTAACCAAGATATACAATCATCAATTATACACACACACACACATATATATATGTATGTATATGTATATGTAGCCACTATCGTGTAATTGCTAATTTGGTGGTAGGGTCCATGGTTCATGTAGAGAACGTAAATTTATTACATTGCACCAGTGCCAAAACAAGAACTGAGGCAACTAATAAAAAGAGGAAATATTTCATGAGCCAAATGGTGGCAAAACCTAGCTAGCTCAATTAATTGTTCCAATTGAGGAACAGATGAACAGGGAACATTTGGGAATTAAATTAGTCTATGATCGTCGATAAGGACAGATCATAAGGATTACCGAGGAATACATGTCAACATCCCATAACTAATATTCACATATTGTGAATCAAATTAGTCCATGATCTATTGATAAGCTTAATGAGGAATACGCGTCAACATCACATAACTAGTAATATTCATATATATAGCCACACAAGCATGTACTTACTCAAAGGTCACTTCTCGAGAATCAGTAGAGACAAATTGCCAGACATACTTCTTATAAATAGCTTTTGGGTTTCTTCAAATCAGGAAAAAAATAGCAAAGCAGCTCTGATACATATAAGCAAGCTCTATTTATGAATCCGTATCCCGTTGTCTTCACCTATTAAGGTCAAATAAACAAATAAATAAACAAGTGGATCAATTTAATCGATTACCAACAATGAAATATTTACGGTCGCTGAAGGTTGCTGCAAGTTTGTTTCTTTAGGGCAATTTCGATATATACGTCATTGTAATTTGTTAAGGAGTATTATAATTCTTTCCACATAACCTACTCATGGACTTCGCAGTTTTTTTCTCTATTTATAGTAAATTACCTCATTGATCCTAATTTCCTTTTGTACATCTTAACGTTCTTCCAATTATGGTAATTTTTTTTATATAGTTCTAGACTCATCTAATTATCCCCAAGTGATGGTAATTTTCCTCATTTTCTCGTAAATTTGTGTTCCTATCATTCTTAACTTTCCCCTAAACATAGTCAACTTCCTCCACGGTAAGTTTCCCTCCCCTGTTCGGTAGCAAATTACTTCGTTCATCGTAACTTTCCTTTAACTTTCGTTGTTGTCCTCATTATTAGTAATTTACTAGTTAGATATCCTTTCGTAACTTTTCCTTAAAGGACATAATCTCCAGTTCGTCTTCGTGATATAGGTCCCATAGTCATAATATTCCATAGAAAATAGTAATCTACCTCCGTTAACAGTAAATTTTCTATTTGTTTTAGTCTACCCAATCAATTATAGCTTTCATCTGGCATTCCTAATTATCCTGTTACATTTGACATGAGTTCCTTCTTTGCAAGCATTTGGAGGCCTTTCTCCCTCATATTATCGAGTCTCTTGTGCCATAGATCAGGCGTTACTGCTTCCCCCACGTCATGAATTAGAGCACAACTCTTCCTCCTCATTGCTATATTGGGCAACGACTCGACAAGCTTTTAAGTCCCATTCCAAAAACCGACTATCCAATTCGTCATTGTCTAATTTTCTGGTACAATTCGAATTCAACCGAAAGGTTACAGTATGCCCTCCCATGCTCGAGCATTAGTTTCTAGCCCAAGCTAATTTGAACACAAACACCACCAATTCGCACAATTTTCGCAACATCATATTGATCCATCTTGTGAGAGAAATCAACACAAATATTATCTCAGGTAGACATACCAAACAAGTCTTCTTGGGAACTTATCTCAGTTGTGTCATTCTCCTCTTGCTTGGCATTTACTTTCACTTTCTTCTTTTTGAGGATCGATACTCTTTCTTCATGTGGCCAGGCTTACCATAGTTTCCACAATTATGCATTTTCTTGATTTGGTTCTATCACGGTTGTAGAAGTCTCAAGATCTAATCCTTTCTCTAAGTTTTGAGACAAGAAGTTGTGGTTGAATGGATTCCCACGCCTTTCTTCCGAGTCTCATATTCGAGCAAGCCAGATTTCGGAGCATCCAACTTTTCTTTTCATCTAGATGCTGATGGTATGAGAGCTGTCACCACCATCCGATAACTGTCTGGAAGCAAACCAAGGAAGAACAATGCTTGTCGATCTGTGTAGTCAGGCTTAACCTCGTCACTTTCTACGGGACCATGCATTTCCTTGCGATAAAAGCAAATCAAGCATCTTGCCTTTCCATGTTTTGCAGTGGGCATTATTTAGGATGACCATTAAACTGGTATTCACGTCAATACTTCCCCAAAGACTTTTCAAAAACACCTAGTGTTCACCGAACCTCGTTACTCTCTCCATAATGCAAAACTATGGAGCACTATGATTTATCCAATTCTGCACCATTGGTGATATTTCGTTTTGTGCCATAACCTAAAAGTACTCTCCTGTTGTCTTAATGATATATCCCCCGTACTAATTTCATTGCGAATTCGCAACTGTAAGTCCGTTGTACAATTGTCTGGCAAACGCTAACACAGCTAATGTCAGTCTTGCAAGGCTAGCCATCCGTCAGTTGGTAAACAAATAAAATTTTGCTGAGCTCTTGGATCTCTGCTGACACATGAGATAGACAATTCTCCATTCTTTCTAAGTGAATAGACCTTTAGAAAATTGCCAATTCAGCGAAGGATCACGACATGACCGAAAAAAAGAGAGTAAAGGATCGCGTCACTAGCAGTGGCGGTGCTTATTGCTTAGGGATTCGACATTTTTTTTTGTCCTCCCTCAAGAAAAGGGAGTGAAGTTATTAGTATTGTTTATGCATATTTTCTCAAATCAAGCAAATATAAATTGAGATGTAATCAGGTTCACGTCCAGCGATAAGAAAAGTGAGATCATCGCAATATCTAATTTTATTTTCGTCATATATCCTCATTTACAAATGAACTTAGTTAATAATCTTTTTTTCCTAATTATTGATGGGAGAGGACATGTGTCGGTTAGATGGAAAACTTGGGCAGGATTTGCTAGTTTTGGGTAATAAAAAGAAAAATCCGTTTTAAAAGCTAATGTCGTGTGAAATGGCCGAAGTGAAATAAATGCAAACAATCAAGCGAGAAATAAAAAGCAGAAAATAAACTTGACATAAATGTTTTATGTAGTTCATTGACCGTGTCTAATCCATGAAGAGAAATCGATGAGTTGTTTTCATAATCAACAAGAGGAAATTACAATCGCTCAGAGCAAGCAATTTTCAAGTGTAAAGACTCCAATTACACTCGAAAGATCTCACAAACTTAAACTATCTCCTTTGAAACACAATCCAAGTCTATTGTCCCTAACTTGCATTTTTCTATAAGTATTAGGACTCAATTAAACTTCCGTGAAAAGTTTTAAAACTTTAAGTGAATATATCCCATCAAACATTATTGATTGTTTAAGCTGCTAAATATTTCTTCACTTTGAACATGATAAGATCTTATAAATGTCTATATAAAGGAAAAAATTGATAGCTAAATTAACTAGAACATACTCTATAAGAATCTTCCATTGATGAGGTAATTCGGTAATTTTGAGGA